>OY979703.1:14948977-16261148 GCA_963855925.1 Inga laurina | reverse complement strand
GTGGTCAAGAAACTTCAAGTCTCCTTTTTCCTTTTTGGCCGACAAGAGCCCTATATATACCATTCCTTGTTTCTTTTTTTCATATATATATATATATATATATACATATACATATACGTGTATACATCGAGTTCACCAGTGCTCGTCTGTCTGAATGCTATTTACATAGGAAACATCAATCACAATTAAAAATAGCAGAGTCATGAGCTGTTGTTTTAATTCAGTGTAACCCGACAATATCCATATTGAGTTTCAAATACTTCAAAATAAAAGTTGTATTGAGATAGATCAATGAAGTTCCTGCCCTTTTCATTTCTATAAGAATATTAATGTGTTGCACCATCATTCTTTCACACATCGCATTCACTTTGTACATATAGCTGTAACTGACATTCTCTTCATTTTCCGCCAACTTTTAGTACTGCCTAAAGCACTTAACATTGTTAAAAGTTAGTTGAACAATTTGAGTATGATTAAGGTAGATAGTTATATTAGTTATTTATAATAAACATAAGTTAGTTTTTTTAAAAATATTATCTTTTATCGTAACTATTTTTAAATAGAAATCTCTTAACATGTGTAATTAATATATAGAGATGTTTTTAAAAAATTATAAATTTAATAGATAAAATAAATTAAAATCTTATATTAAGAATCAAATTCAATCCTCAATTAGATACTTAATATAAAAATCGAAGGTAATATTATGTTTATTATATAAGAATGTAAATATAAACTTTCACTATTTTTTCCCATGTACAATCAGTATGGACACTAAAGACGGAATAATCTACTCTAGTTTTGTCTATTGAATTCCTATGTATCAAAAAAAAAACAAAAGACGGAATAATCTTCACGACCCCCAACTCATAGAAAAGCTTTCGCATCACCCTTCATGATTGTGACTCTGCTCCATTAGTAGACAGTGTCCCATCAAGTCTTACAGCGGCGGTCCCATCACTTGAGGGGGGTCTCCTCCTAACGTGCATGTCACAATAAGTTTCTGCTCATTTGAAATAGCTGGTGATCCTTTAAAAATAGTTTTTTTAATTATAATTTAAGATATATAAGATAAATATGTGTGAAAAGTTTTATCTTAACTTATATTAATAAATGCTTTTAAAAACGTAATTCCAAACAAGTTCATATATAACAGTGATGACATTTATACATATGAGGAGGGTATTTTTTTTTGTAGTTTTAAAAAGGATTAAAGTGGAAATTTGTTTTACAAGTTTTTGTCAAGGAGCAATGCTATCCTGAAAATTTTTTTAGATTCAATGTTGCTCCAGAAATATTAAAATGGAGTAATGTTGCCTTTTACCGTTAAAAAGTTAATGATTACCGTTAATTTTTTAATTATCAATACTAATTTTTTAATGATATAAGATAACATTGACAACAATAAATCTAAAAAAAAACTTTCAAACAAATTTACATATTAACCCTTTTAAAAAATACTTCTTTAGTGGAAAGAAACAACGTGCCAAAATATATTCAAAAAACAGCTAATTATACTTAACTGAGTTAGGAATGACGTAAAAATGCTGGGATTCTCAGATTACCTTTAATGGAATAAAAATGTTCCATCTTTAGTGGAAAATTTAATCAACGAAACCAATATCTTTCTGAGTCAGGTTTCCATTTATCATGCTGATACACATATTCCAGAGAGACCAGGAAGAGTACTTCCAACGGAGAGATTTCATCAATTCATCTCTATTTATCTGCCTGAAGACTTTGCCGACAACTTCAGAAAATAAGCAGAGACGCATTAGTATTATATCTTCTAGCTGCTCATTACAAAGAAATGTCTCAAAGAGAGAGTGCATTTTTGTTGATCTGTAAAAAATACAGGCCTCACATTCTCATGGCTTCAGTTCAAGGAGCTGTCACACTTCTCTATTTTCTGATAGAAGCTTCCATCAACAAGGGCATGAACCTTCATGCTTTTGTAACTTACCGGCATGCTCTTGGTGGTATTGTAGTTCTTCCTTTTGCCTATGTTCTTGAAAGGTACACCCTATATACCCTCCTCAGCTTTTCACTGTAAGAAAACTCAGATGATATCACAGATCATTTAGCAGTTTCATTATTGCAACTTGTTATGAGCGTAACAGTTGTGGTGAAAATATTCATACTATTCTCTAAGATAACATGTTGAACATAAGATCTGTTGTTGTGCTTATTTCCTGATATTATTGAATCATCTTGGCAGAAAATCTAGGCCGAAGATGACTGTGGCAATGTTCATGGAGCTATTTTTGCTTTCCCTTATAGGGTACAGAACTCAAGTTGAATTCTTGTATCTATTTATAGTTTAAACCACTAACATAGTTTGATTGAATTTCGACTGATAGTTATCTTCTTTCTTTCATCTTTACTATGGAATAGGGTTAGCCTTACCCTAAACATGTATTTCGCAAGCTTGAAGTATACCTCTCCTTCCTTTGTCACATCGATGGTTAACACAATATCAGCTCTAACATTTATAATAGCAGTTGCAATCAGGTAAGTACATGAAGTAAAAGCACCATTTGGATTCATGTATGAGATTATCTTTCTGCTATAAAAGAAAGAACTCCATGTTTTCCCTTCCATGTCTTTTTTGCACCTAGGTTAGAAGCTGTTGATATTAAGAACCCTCGTGGGGTAGCTAAGATCTTGGGAACCCTTCTATCTTTGGCTGGGGCCTTGACCATGACTTTATACAAAGGGCATGCCATACCAAACTTGAAAGCTGCCCCAATCTTAATCAGAGGACAATCTGCTCATACTAACTGGATTAAGGGACCTATTTTAACTGTTGCAAGTTGCATATCATGGTCCGTATTCTACATAGTGCAGGTAAACTAGTCTATAACAGAAACCAATACATTAAAGACTGGCTCCTTAAAAAAACAGATACTCTCAGATTGAAAATTGTTGTGTGAAGCATAACATCATATAGATAGTCATGGGGAATCTTGTCTGTGTGTGTTGTAGGCATTTACAGTGAAGAAATATCCTGCACAGCTTTCGCTCACGGCGTGGATAAATTGTATCGGTGCAGTACAATCGGCAGCCTTCACTGTTATCGTCGAACATAAACTCCACGCCTGGTTCATTACATCCAGAATCGAACTCTATTGCATCTTATATGCTGTAAGTATAGCTCTACTGCAGAAACAGCTGACGTTATTGCAGAATCTAACCAAGTGTTATGGCATTGGCAGGGAATTATAAGTTGTGGTTTGAGCATTTTCATTCAGTTATGGGCTACGGACCAAAAGGGACCTGTCTTTGTGACTATGTTCAATCCCCTTGGGACAGTCTTAGTGTCAGTCCTAGCATATTTTGTTATGGGAGAACAGCTTCACATGGGCAGGTAACGTTAGACCTTCTCTTCAAGCTTTCAGGTAATGTCCATGTCCCAGCAGTTTCAGATTTGTTTTGGCTGTTTCAGTATACTGGGAGGTGTCATCGTTATCATGGGCCTTTACTTGCTTTTATGGGGAAAAGAAAGAGATCAAGATTACAAATCAAGACAACAATCAAGTTCAACATATGAGCAGAAGGAAAGCAGGACGCAGATAAAGACTTCAGGGCACACAGAGAAGTTGAGTTCTGAACAAGGTAGAGCCGTGAAAGATGAAATTTTATGACTCAGAAGTCAAGATTTGTGTGTACGAGTCTCTAGTGTTCTTGCAATGATGGCAAAATCACAATAGTAAATTGCCAACACGCCGAAGAGTGAAAATAAAAAGGATAAGATTCCATCCGCGTATTTCATGATATATAACCCAAAATGGCAGAGCCGGTATATTGTGAATTTTTCTCATCTCTTGAATAATACCAAATAAATAAACATTTACAAGCAGCCCTAAGCAAAAGGGTATTTGTACATCGATTGTCTTAATAAATAAGATGCAAGATACTCCAAAACAATGCCACCCTCTAGCTCACTTTTGCTTCTGCAAGCTGTGATCGAATGGTCTCAGGGTTCTGCATTTTATTTATGCTGCCAAAAGGAAGGATAGTTGCATCAAAAATGAGGAAAGGAGAAACTGCGTTGTTAAGCATGCCAATTTCAGAATAAAGAACATAGGCAATCAATGCAATACATGTCAATGTACAATGCTGACATTTAATGGAAACTCACCAGAATAGCAGATCTCCACTAGATGCCAACTTTTCAGAGATCCATTCTGGAACTAGTTCTAGCAACAAATTCAGCTGTTCTTCAACTTCTCCTGAGAATACAATGAGAAAGATTAAGCACAATGAAAATGACTGCATGTCTGATAATTGCTTGCAAAAACCGTGTCTTACTCCGGTCAACAATATCACAGTGGTTTGAGATTATCTTGCTTAAAAGCTCCTCTTTTGTGACAACAGAACGATTCATTGAATGAATCAAGAGATGAATCATGTTAAATAGCTTAGGCAGGCAGGCGATCATCTTTTGCCGTCTTTTTGCTTGTGAGATAGCCGGATTTCTTTCCTCCATCGCCACTCTCTCCTTTTCTTTAATCTGCAAGTGAAGGATGAACAAAGGATCCATTAATCAGTAAACAGAAGAATATAATCCACTCTTCCACGGTTGATGAGAATTACCAAGCAGACCTAATAGCAATCATCAAAAAGACAAACTAAAAGGGAAAAGAGAGCCTATCACACATGTCAGCCTCGGGACAAAGAAAACACGGTCATTTTTTTACACATCAATTGTTCAACTTTCGAATTATACAAAACATTTAGTATAGCATGACCATTCTTTAGGACTTCTGCTAATTAACCTAGGTAGAAATGTTAAAAACCAGACTAGTAAAATTTTTCCATGTAGCAATGTATAATGCGGTTTTGGACATACCGATTGGAGAAGACTCTCCGGTAGAATATCAAAAATGTCATCATCAGTTGATAAGCCACCAGGATCATCAGCTTCATTCTCTGTCATGCGATTTTTAACCGGAGTGTCAAAGTTCAATGACTTCTTCAAACTAGTTGCACGCCTAACCAACATGTTTGGTGAGCTACAAGAGCTGTCATCGGGGCTCATGTAACATCTCTTAGGGGTAGTCAATGAAGGTGTATGAGTCATCAATCTAGATGGAGTAGACACAACTTTATTTGGAGTGGCAACTGAAACACCGGATGATTTAAGATTAGCTGGAGAAGCACATATTGTTGGGCACATAGTAGTATCTACACTTGATGAACTTATCTTCATGCTTGATTCTGGAACTGGGATAGATTGAGGAGGTAATGAGCCTGATGGTGACTTTTCTTGCACGTCATCTGCTTCATCTTTTACGGGTTTCCGAGAAAAGCGCCTTCTAAAAGATCGAGACATATGAGTGGCTACTGCTGGTTGTTGATGATGTGCTTCTATTGACCTGTTAACAGGCACTGGCAAGTTTCCTTCCCCCTCAGCAGGCTCTGAATTGATTACCATGGCATTATTTTGCATGCATACAGGTTCTGCAGCTCGAAGATGAGGTGCAACGGCATCATTTGATGTTATTGTAGCAAATGATGAGGAGATAGTTCCCAATGTCTCTAAAGGACGATCTTGCTTACGATTATTGAATGGCTCAGGCAGTATTTCTTCAGGAATTTCATCAACCTGAATGTAGAAGCATCGTTTAGGTCTATATCTATATACATAAAGTTGAAAAGGAGGAGTTGTTGAAAATGCAGTTGATCAAATAGTACAGTATATTCAAGTAAGTTCCACAAATATCATGTTTTCACCTAGATTTATTCAGGTTCCACTGATATTTGTAAAAAAATTGGGGGTAAAGTATGTGACAGCTAATCTCAAGCAGCCTGATAGCTTACAGAATATGTTAGAGCCACGATTATGATGCCTAGCTAATGAACAATAAGAAGCTATAAATGTGCTTTGCATAAGTAACTTTATCAACAAATATAATAATTTCAAAGAATGCAAGCAAAGGAAGCAAATCGTACCTCAGGATGTGATTCATAAAAATCTCTTAACCGTGTGCGAAATAACTTTCGCAAGGACACACTTCCACCTCCAGAAAGCAACTTTGAATCGGGATTTAATGTAAGATGGAGGTCTGGCTTCATACAACTTGTTCGCTCATCAAACCTGAGCACCTTCTTTACAACAAGCGCCTCGGGAAAGATATATTTCAACTGGGCCAGATGATAATGTGTAAATCTCCTGCAGAAGTTACAGTATACAAAGAATAAATGAACCAACAATGCATTGCAGGAATACAAACAGATATCATTCTTGAAATCCACAATTCGTAAAATGAACAAGTAATAGTTTCACACGCAAAATGAAGCGAGCATCAATTAGAGACACGTACCTATCAGTTAAACATTCAATTTTGGGGCAGACATTCGTGAAAGTTGTCGAGGAACCTTTCAAATGCAACAATCGGATCGAGCTATCCAAGCTGTCAAAGAACTCACCCAAAATTTCATACCTGCGGTTAAACCCAAAAGTTAGGTGCGACAAAAACAAACAACCAATTACAGATCAAAATTCAGATTTACTGGCTCAAACACCAATGAACACATCATACTTCTCCGGCAGCTTGACAGGCTCGTCCATAGGTGCCTTGGATTTGTTGGGGGAGATTTCGCCGAAAGAAGGTGCAATCTTCCTTCGAGCGGACTTTATATGCTCCGTACGATCATGATTTGGTCGCTGGCCTTTCTGTTCTTGGAGGCTTTCAGCGACTTTCCTGACTTCTCTAATGGAGAGAGCAACACCGCGGTTTCGGGTACGGCGTGAGAGCTGTGACGCCTTCTCTGGAGTTTTGGAGTTCAATGAAATGGGATCTGGTGATTGGGATTTGGAGGCTGAATGACAGATATGGGGCTTCTTAGACTTAAAGGGCAAAGCCTTGGCCTCAGAGGAGCTCATACTATGGGAAATCGAGATTCCAACGAGGAGATCTGAGATTCCTATCAGAAATGAAGATTGAGCGGTTCGATACAGAGCTAATTTCAGAGCCTTTTGTTGACTTCGTCCGTACCAGTGAGAGGTGCTGATTGGGATTGTTTGAGCAACTCGAAGCCGTTCAAGGTCGCTGGCTTGCCCGGGGGTGGTGGTAGCCGCCTCAACCAGCAAGATCAACTTTTTTTGCGATGAACCAAAGAGAGATCAACCTTTCCCCTTGCTCGAACAAGCGAGCAAGCTGTGTTATAGGGCTTTTTTTGGCGGGAATTCTAGCCTGCTCCTAGCGTGACTGGATGCCACGTGGAACTCCCGCCAAAATGATCCGTTAGCTCCCGCGAGTTCTCTGGGGGATCTCGACCTCCAGATTCGATATACAGGCCCATCCAACGTTCTTTTGTTTTGGGCCTCATAGCCGATTTGTTGTTCTGGGGATTGCAACTTTGCGAGCCTCCTACTAGGCCTTATTGCCCAAACCTCTTGAAAAATATGATCTGCCCATATTACAGTCACAAATTTTAGATTAAAAATTTCAAAAATAAGATAAATATATCGTTCAGTATATTATATAAATGTATAGTATATAATGGAAAAGGAATGTTGCATTGAAGAGTCCAGACCAAGTAATATTCATGGTGTGGATGTTGAGAATAAAATTTATTTGTGAGGACCAAATGATTTGATATGGGCTGTAACTTAAGCCCAAAAACTCCACTTATTTGTCAAGCACGCCATGTGATTAGGGCGTTACTCAAATTTCTCTCGAGCAAAAATGCAAAATTCAATTGAGGAATGTGATTCATGTATAAGTTTTTTTTTTGGGGAATAAAATACTTTTATGTGGACAAAAAAAATTACTTTTATGAACAGGTCCTTGTAAGTTCATTAGAATTTTTTTATGGGATAATAGGCCTTATTTTTCATAGTCTTGAGATCCTTCATTGAAACAATAGAGAAGGTCATTTGCATAGATGACCACTTGCATATTAAGGAAGTTTGAGTTGTATGTGAAAGATCATTCGCAGTTTAGGAAAGGTCACTTACATATTAAGAATTTACATTTCAGGTTTAATGGAAGTTACTTACATTTAAGAAAATGTCACTTGCATATTGAGAATTTGCACGTTATAAGATATCAGCTGCATGTGAGAGGGTTATTTGCATATAGGGAAGGTCACTTGCATTTCAGGGAATATCGCTTGTATGCTAAGAATTTTTACATAAGGAAAGATCATTCGTATTTTAGGAGAGGTCATTTGCATTTCGAAAAATGTCACTTGCATTTCAATAAACATTAGGGCAATGTGGCCCTTTTCCTGCAAAAATTTATTAAAACTTGAGCATCTTGGCATCATTATAGGTCCCATTTCCCAATTTATCAATTACAATTAAAAAGAAATTATTTATCTAATAAATGGATTTATCATATAACTATTAAAATAAAAGGATTTATTTAAAACGTGATTTATAAGAGTAAGGAAAATTATAAAATAATAATAATAATGTTATTGTTACAATTTAAAAAGTGGGAAATATATTATTAAAATTAAAAAAAAAGAACGGAAAATAAAAGATTTATATATATATATATATATAATAAGAGGGGCACGAGGTCCTTCTGTCCAAAACACGTGGGGTATTAAACTATTAATAAATAGCCCAGGTCCATGCAAACCTCATTCTGGCTAGACAGTAACGGGGCGCTCCGTCCTTTTTCTCTCAAGTCCAACATGGTTCCGCCATTTTTGAGGGAGAGATCAAACTATGAAATTAAGAACGCAACATCACTTTTTTTCACACAACTCATTTTAAGAAAATTACTCTATGTAATTGTATCTTTCCAATTATAATAATATTATACTGATTGGAGAAATTTTGAGAGTAAAATTTTTGGGTAATTTTTAAATTTTGTGAATAGATGACTATAGAAATGTAGATTTATTATTAGGTTATTATGAAAATTTAAAATTATTTTTATATTTAAAAAGTTTAAGATTTACTTCATTTATTGATTTTTTATCAATTAAATTTGGATTAAATTATTTATTTAGATTATTGGAGGTGTTTTTAAAGTTTTAATTGATTTAGAATGTTGAATAATAATTTAACAATTTTATATTTGAAACCCTAAACTTTAAATTAGGGATTTTGTACAACTAAATGAAATTGGTGTTAACTCATAATTCAAATGAGTTATTAATTATTAGTAAATTGATTATTATAAATTGATTTGTGGCTTGTGATTGGGCTCTTGGATTAGGGGTATTAGGGTATTATTATGTTTTAGTGAGAAATAACCACTTTTCTCTTATTGTGCATGCTTGTAATATATTTGTGAGTGATTTTTAACTCTATATAACAATAAAATTTGCTATTGGTTGCGGTATGACCATGAAACTATGTTTTGTTGGACTTATTTTTATTAAAAAATGGCTAATGACATTATATATATATATATATATATATGAATTGATAGTGATTTATGAGATTGAAAAAATTGTTTTGACGCTTCGTGAATTGATAATCACATATGATAAACCATTGTGATAATATATATTGGGTATTAATATGAGAGAGAATGGTGGATATTGATTTGATAGGAGGTTATTTATAAAAAAAAATAAGGGATTGAATTCTGGTACAAAAGACAAAATAGGGCATGGGTGCCTAATGTGCCTTTGAGGTTGCGCTCCTTACCACCCCTCTTAATTTTGAGGCCACTCACAAATGTGATTTTTAATGGTTCTTTTGATAATTAGATTATATTCTACATAAAATGAATGATATTTTGATATTTTATGAGCAAAACATGTAGTTATTTTCAAATTTTTTACGATTTTTCAAATATTTAAGATTTCAAAATTGTGTATTTTCTGTTTAGTTTAAAGTTTTATATCTTTGAAAAATCATTAAAAAAATTTGAAAATAGCTATATTTTTTACTCATAATGTATCAAAATATCACTCACTTCATGTAGAGTATAATGATAAAAAGAATCATGAAAAGACAATTGGGAAGGGGCCCAAAATTGAGGGGCAGCAGGGGGCGCAACATTAAAGCCACAGCAGAAACCCCTTGCCCAAGAAAATAAGGCGATGGGCTTACAAGTGTACACTGATTGGTCCTTTGGCCCATTTGTGTTTAATATGGTCTTGCCACCCCGCTAATACATTAAAGGGAGAACACATGGCCCAGTTTTGTGCTCTGTGGATTTTGGTCAATTTATATCACTTAATCGGTGAACTTGTTGATTTAAACTACGATTCACATGTGTGAGTATGAGCTTATGTGTTCAATCAAAGGAACTAAGAGAGATTAGAAAATAAATTGTTGTGTATTGATATTTGTGCCTCATGTGATAAATATGATGACGAGAATGATATTGTAAATTGATATACATACAAGAATGTGACATATTTAATATTGCTTTGAATTTGTGATTGTTTCACTTGACACCTCACGAGCGCTTTCTCGTATGCCTAGTGAGATTAATTGTTGGCTGGCTGAGGTTTTGTCTCATCTCATTGGTTTAATATTTTTTGAGTTGGTAATTCCCATGAAGGTTCAACAGAGAAGGCTCCGGAAGCTTAAGCTACTTCTATTAAGTGTAGTGTTTCCATTCTTTTGGTTTGTGCTAGATCACTATATGTTGCCACATTAAGGCTCATCCTGTATATTTTAATTTATTTTGAAGATTTTATGCATTAATTATATACTTTTAATTTTAAGTTATTGACTCACTCTTTATGATTTTAGGAGGCCTTGAGGCTTTAAGGTGTGTTTGGTTTGGGGGGAGGGGAGGGGGTGGAAATTACAATTTTTGGTTTAAGAAACCAAAAATTTATCCTCTTATTCTTTTAAATTTTGGATTCCCGCCCAAAATTTACCCTCTCATTCATTTTAAATTTTGAATTCCCATAAAAAAATTTAAATACATTCAATAGATCATTGATAAAAAAGAGTTTGGGCTTGATGGTGAATGTTTATTATGGGGCTTCATGAAGTCCCAAGCCCAATTGTGTGCTTTAAGTTACTATTAAGGAGTTTTTGTTCTTCTAATCATGACAGTGTTTGGATGAATGGTTTGATTAAATACTTGGTTAATTGTTATTATGAGGAAATGATTTTACAAAAAGCATTTTAGTCCCTATTTACAAGAATTAAAGGAGTTTCCATAATTGTGCTAGCTACAAAGGGATAAGTTTATGAGGCATATAATGAAACTGTGAGAAAATATGAATGGACACATATTGAGATTCGAGACTCATGGCGAACTAATTTGGATTCATGTCGAGAAGGTCCACAGTATAAGTGATTTATTTACTGAGGGGTTAATAGAAAAGTATCGAAGCAAAAGTAAGGGATTTACAAATGGTTTTCATTGACTTGGAAAAATATTGTGACCATATAGCGAGAGATGTACTTTGGAAAGATTTAAAAAGAGAAGTGTGTGTGTGTTGCATATATTAAGATCATTCAAAATATGTATAAAGGGGTAACAACTAGTGCGATGAGAACGTATGGAAGTGAGACAAATGACTTTCTTATTGGGATTGACCTACATCAGGAATCAGCCTTGAGTTCTTATTGGTTTAACTTGATCTTAGATGTTATAACCAAGCTTATACTCAAATAAATTCCCAAGTGCATGTTTTTTTGTTGATGATATTGTTCTGGTGGTTGAGACGAGAGAAGAAACTAATTATAAACTTGAGTTATAGAGAAGAAACTTAGAGTCAAAGGGTTTCCAACCCAGTAGGAGTAAAATAAAATATATATGCAATGAAATCTTGATAAGAGGGGAGTAAAAAGTGATTTAGAGGTCAAAATAGGGATCAAATCATCCCATAAGTGACCAGGGGTAGAAATAGGCTAGGCTAGGCTTGAGCCTGTATGTATGCTTTTTTTAGGCATGAGCTTATGCCTTCAAAAGGCCTGGCAAGATCTAAGACCTGTTTAAAAGCCTACTTAAATAATGTAGGCTTTTAAATAACTTTTAAAGCATATACCTTCAATTCATATATAACCCTTCACAGTTTTATACAATCCTACATTATGTCTTAAAAGCCTAATATCCATTCCCATAGTAATATTAGGGCTTATTAAGGAAGAGAAAAGAATATCATGTGACAATCGTTGTCCGAGTAAATAGGAATAAAAAAAACTAATCGTCTATTGACTAATGAGAAATATTTTCTGAAATTGACTAAGCATAACAAATAACATACAAAACTAGATTCTACCTATTTTACCTTTCCCAGGTAAATTGGGACAAACTCCTCTTGGTCAGATTAT
The DNA here is from genome assembly GCA_963855925.1 of Inga laurina. NCBI lineage: Eukaryota > Viridiplantae > Streptophyta > Magnoliopsida > Fabales > Fabaceae > Inga > Inga laurina. The sequence goes on along the minus strand of OY979703.1, from coordinate 16,248,931 downwards.
AATATTTCATCTGACACTAAAATAAACTCATAACAATTATTATGCTTCAGTGGAGAGCGCAAATTAGGGGAGAGTGAGTGAGTTAGTGTTGCCATCTCGAGCGATCGAAGAGAAAAAAAGGCAAAGGTGAGTTTATGCGAAAGTAACGGTTGAGTGTAATGATGATGTGATATGAAACTTAGAATCAAGGTTAAGTTAATAAATTTATAAATTATTTAGATTATATTATATATACTTATGTAATAGTATACATTAAAAAAAAGTTAAATAGGCCAGGCCTGTAGACTTGTAGGTTAGGCTTTATGAAAATAGGCCTGACCTGTTTATCTAAATAGGCCTAACAATATGCCTTAGCCCGAGCGTGGCCTATTTACTAAATAGGTTAGGCTAGGCTTTATGTAGGCTAGGCCGTACAGGGGCCTAACCTATTTCTATCCCTATATGCCTTATTTGCATCCATATAAGTGACAAAATTCAGATATTTAGGATTAATTTTAAAACAATTGATGAAATTGATGGAGATGTTGATTATATAATTCGAGTTGGATGGTTTAAATAAAGAAAAGCTATCGGAGTCATTTGTAATCGTAAAATGCCCGGTGAATTAAAAGGCATATTTTATCATACTGTTATTCGTCTAGTAATGCTTTATGATAGTGAATGTTGGGCTTTGAATGGACTACATAAGCATAAAGTGGGGGTAGATGAGATAGATATATAGTCAAATAAGGAAAGATGCAAGGTTCTGAAGCTCAGACCGACCACTGAATCTGTCGGGGTATTGGGTTAAGGGTTAGGGAGTCAGACTGGAGTCAAACCAGAGCTAATTTGGGGCCAAACCAGTGAGAAATTGAAGATTTCAGGATTATTAATATGAAATTCTGAAAAAAAAAATAAAAAAAATCAATTATTTTTTTTAAAAAAGTCAACCAAGTTGATGCTCGAACCGGTCAGTTCGCTAGTTTCGAGTCAAACCGGGCGGTCCAATCTTAGTTTCAAAACCTTGGAAAGATGAGATTTATAATGAATTTATATGAGGAAAGGTTGGAGGGGCACTTATAAAAGAACAAATGGTATAAAATCGTTTGAGATGGTTTGAACATGTGTAGAGAAGGCTAGTAGATGCGTAAGTGAGAGGGGTAGATCAAGTTGTTTGAAACATGATAAAAAGGGGTTGAGAAAGACTGAAGATAATGCTCAATGAGGTTATTGAGTGAAACTTTTTAGTTAACAATTTATCCCAAAATTTGGTTTTTGATGGAGCTTAATGACACCGTTTAATCTATGTAGCTGACCTCATTTAATAAGATAAGACTCTATTGCTGTTAATAAGGACATGGGCTAGTTATTTTTAAATATCATAATAATTATAATTTATTATGAATATTAATTATGTGAATATTCATTGACTCATATCTAAGTCAGTATTCATAAATACGTGTTGAGAAATTAAAAGGGTTAATTAATGGGGACTCTTGGTTTAAACTTTGAAGGCCATAAATAGAGGCCAGTACTAACTATTATGATGTATCCCTGAAATATAAGTGAATAAACTTACTCTCCATTCTCCTCTCAAATTTTACTCCTCTCTTGGTCTTTTCTCTTATCCTAACTTTTATTTACTTTTACCACAGTTATAAATGTTGTTAAATTTTAGAAAATATAACCTTAACGAATTTTTTAATTAATATTTCAAACTCAGTAACATTATTTTTAAAAGAATTAATTTTTTCGATATAAAGGTAAACTTTAACATTATTTATAGTTTTGAGGCATTATAATTTAAAATTTATGAATTTTAAATTTCTGGAGATCATTTTTCCAATTTATTTTGCAACTTCGAAGATCGTTATTGCCTATAAATTTGAGAATACCTTGAAATAATTCTAAGTTTAGCATTTCAAGATGCAAATATCTTAAATTACATATTAAATACTCCCACCCATATAAATATAAGACAAAATTGATTTTTTTTAGATGATATGGAAGTTAATTAAATTATTTTAAAATATTTATATTTATTATTTTTTCTCTAAACTGTTTTGCCTAACTTATAAATTGATATATAATCTAATAACACACAATATATAATATGATTAAATAACTTATTTAATTTCCTTAATTTTTCAAAAAAAAAATCACAAGGGAGTAGTTAATTTTAATAACACACTTATAGTTTTATAAGCAACTCAGTAGTCAACCATTATAAAACCACCAAACAACTATTAGCATAAACAATATTACAAGTTATCCCGGCTCGGGTTTACGACGTGGAATAAGAAAGATTTTATTTATTTTGTTTAGAACCTATAATAATTTTTGCTGGATCAAAAGGCTTCTAATAATTTTCAATTATTTTCTAAACATATTCTTAAAGTTTTTTGATAACGTTATTTTAATTTTTTTAATATAAGAGGTTTTTTAACCCTAATGTCTGTAAGTTTCCTCGACAAGAAAACCTGACTTCTTCCAGAGGCTTCCAATGTTTTTATGTATTCAGTGCAAATGAAAAACCCAACTTTTGGTAGTCCGTTTCATAAAAACGTGATCAAAGTGGCGTGAAGGCAGATAACGAGTTGGAAGCCGAAGTTTCACTCATCCTCACGTCTCCTTGTACTAATAAACTATTAGGGAAGGAGGCGAAGAGAAGCACAGAAACTCGACAAGCCTATGGTTTCCAAAGTCATATTAAATAAAAGAATCTACGTGTCACTGTAATTTCATCGTCTTCTACGCAATCGAGTCTCCTTCTTCTCTTGCCTTTCTCTTTGTAATCTGCTCCGCTTTGATTATCTGCTTCGCTTGGTGGATTAACCTTCAATCTGCTAGTTTCAACCCCTAAATTTCTTAATTCTTCTGGCTTTTGTCCAAATTTCATTACTGCTATCCAGTACTTCTCCTGTTCCGCCGGTACGGCGTCATCCTAAATTCTTCCATGAGTGTTGCTTCAGGTAACCCTGTGTTTCCTCGTACGGTTAGCTAATATTGTTTTCTTTTCTTTAATGTTTTTTTTATCCAACTTTCTTGATGTGTGACAATGGGTATGGATGGGTCCGGTTGTATTTTGTATTTTGATTAGCTAAGATTTGGTTAGCATTTTCCTTCTTTTGCTTAACATCTTCAATCCGCTATCAGCAGCGTGATCGTTCTTGTATTGGACTAGTCTGTTTCGCAAGTCAGTCGTACTTTACCAACTAAAATAGTTAGTTGATTCAAATCATTAAAGTCAATGACTGTCCATTGTGAATTTTTTTCATGCACGAGAATATTTCTTGCACAACCCCTTAAAAAGAGAATGCTTTCCGCGCTATGTAGATACAAATTCTGGTTGGATATTTTGTCAGCAGGGAGGCTGGGTTCAATCGAGCGGGTGTCGTGTGTTCATTTTGACCGTTTCGAAATATCCACCCAATATTTCATCAAAATGAACTGAGGCATATAAAGCCCAGAACTGACATATTTATCCTTTAGCTTAAGTTGGATAAAGATTGATGCCTATGATTTGAAGTTGCCATGAAATGCCCCCTTCAGCAATTCACTCAATGTGTCTTAAAATAACTTTTCTCATGTTTGTTGAATTTAATTGTTGACTCTTTACCCTGTTCTAACCATTCAGGTCTCTAGGTCATGGGCTGGCTGTTTATGCCTACTGTCAGTGTCTGTAAACAATGTTTATCAGGCCAAGGGGTCCTAGTGTTTTCAACATTTTCAAATGGAAGCGTCAAGATGGACCATCTCTGACTACAAGTTTGCTTCACGATGTTCCACCCGAGATTGAGCTGTCTGACTATGGAAGGATTCCAAGTCCAGGCAGTGAGAGCCCTTCAGGGCTTCTTAATGGTGAGAGTTTGAGCGTAGAGCCAATTACTGATTTGGACCTCTTCGTTGAAAGGCTTTACAGCTACTACTGTGAGAAAGGGCTTTGGTGCATTATTATAAAGTGGATTGTTGAACTTCTTAGTCTGGGATTTACCATATGTTTCTCAGGATTTTTCTTATTATATGTTGATTGGAATGGACTTCGTAATGCAAAGTGTGGGATGGATGCAGTTGAATCTGGAATTAAGCCTTGTGATCTTGGTAAAGAAGCTATTCATCAACACCCTTTAACCCCGCTAACACTTACAAAGGTTATTATTGTTGGATATTTAGCGATATTTTCCGTCTATTGCATATTCTGTTTCTTGAAGTTCTTTGCTCAACTCAAGGACATCCTGGAAATCCGTCACTTTTATTACAATAGGTAAGCGTTAATGACGTACCTTCAAATTTAAGACTGAAACTACAACTTTGGGATGACTGACATGATTTTTTCATAATTGGCCTTGATTTTCTTGCAGTCTTCATGTTAGTGACAATGAAATTCAAACTATGCCCTGGGCTACAATTCTTGAAAAGGTTGTTTTGGTGCAAAGTTCACAGAAGCTCTGTGTGATAAAGGATCTCTCTGCTCATGACATGGTTATGAGACTGATGCGGAAAGAAAACTACTTGATTGGAATGATCAACAAGGGAGTGCTTGCTTTCCCCATTTCTCAGTGGATTCCAGGTGCAGGTCCTACAGTGAAATGTGGTCCTAATGGAACACGATATCGTCTAATACTGACCAAGACCCTTGAGTGGACTTTGAACTGGTGCATCCTGCAAAGCATGTTTGACCGGTGTGTTAATTTCTATACTGATGCCTTTTTGTGTATATTCAGATTGTTTATCTGTTTTGACAAATTGTGTGATATGCGTGCACCTCTTAGTTTTACTTCATCTAAGGAGTGGTTGTTGAAATGTTTCTTCAAATTATTATGACAAATGATTTGTTAATCTGGTGATTTAGTGGCCATTTAGGGGATGTAGGATGGTGGCTCATAGAATGTTAAACTTGGCAGATATCTGATTATTTGGTCATTTATGGCTTACAAGAGAAACATACCCCACATAACTTTGGACTTTATGCTTGAAATTTATTGGTCTGTTTCCTTGCCTTGAACAATTATAATCGATAACCTAACCTGTTTTCTGTTTTGAAGTAATAAATTACTATACATTGCTGTAAAATATTAATTTTTTGTAGCCTTAAGAACCATGCATTCAGATATCTATACAAAGGGTTTCAATTTAACCTTTTATCTTCAATTTCCATGGTGACTAGCAGTTACAACAACAAAGTTTTTATCCCACTAGGTGGGGTCGGTTATATGGATCGCATGACGCCATTGTGTTTTGTCGAAAACCATATCTTTAGGTATATTATTAATCAAAAGATCTCTCTCTATGACCTCATTGAGCGTTTATTTCGGCCTTCCTCGACCTCGTTTTACAGGACTTCATACTGCTTGATCAACCCTCCTCATCGGAGCATTCAATGGCCTTCGTTGAACATGTCCAAACCATCTTAAATGACTTTCTACAATTTTTCCTTCAATAGAGGCCACTCCAACTTGTTCATGTATATGGGTATTATAAATCATATCTTTTCTTGTATGACTACACATCCATCTCAACATTCTCATCATTTTATGTTCATGTTGTCCTTTTAAAGCTCAACATTTACTACCATATAGCATTGTTGGTCTTATAGCAGTGTGATAGAACTTCCCTTTTACCGTATTAGGTATTTTCCGATCGCAAGTAACTCTAGTAGCTTTCTCCATTTTTACCATTCAGCTCGAATTCTGTAATTGACATCTTCGTCAATTTCACCTTCTTGTTGTATAATTGGTCCCAAATATCTAAATTTTGTCACTTGTGGAATGACTTGCCCCCCCAATTTAACTTCCACTTCACTTTGACCTTGTCTCTTCTAAGCTTTTTGACTAGCAGTTAATTTTTTTTGACAGATAATGAGTTATTTTTTTGACACTATTCAAAATTAAATACTGCGTCTGCTGCATTATTAATTTAAGTTCTCTCATAAATAAGGTTTTAGGTCAAAAAGCTGTCTTAGTTGCTGCAGGAATTGAGATTTGACCCAATACTTTGTATAGGTGTTGGGAGCCAATTGATTAGAAAATAATATGATATTGCTTTTCTTTATTAGTTTCCTATTTTGACATGTTGTCCTCGGCAAGAAGCTTCTTGATGGTTGCATGCATGTTAAACATCACATTTTCAAATTGAAAATTATTTAAACTATAAGGTCCAAATTTAAACTTGAATGAAACTAGATGGACCAAAAGTATAATTTTTCCATATTTCAGTCATATATTTATTAGCCAAGGCGTTGGGGCTGTCCTTCCATTCCCCATCTAGGGAGAAAGAGGTTGCATTGTTGACCCCATCACAAATTCCAGACAATGAAGCGCCGATTATTGAAGACCCTTTTTGAAAGTTTTGCTAGAGTTTATGCTTTTTTTCTGGGTGTTCTGATGAACTTTTGTAGCTTTTCTCTTTGTTCATGGGCTGGGAGGATGGGGTGGGGGCTCTATCACATGTTTGTAGCTGTATGATCAGTAATATAATGAAATTGGCAGTAGATTGGACTTTGTCAATTCATATCGCTATAATTAAGCCTAACAAATAAATGGTATTCTAACCTATGCTTCTTGCTGCCTAGTTAACTGCTATCGATTTTTGGTATAGACAATATTACATATGGTGACACATGGAGATTTTAAAAGTCATGTAAATGTGGAGGGTTTTCTCTGGTTTAAGTATCCCTTCAGAAGGAGGGGGTTGGGGGGAGTAAATATTAAATTTTTCTTGTATTTATTAATGTTTCTTATTATATATGGTATCTTAATTAGTTTCTTAATGTTAATTATTATGCACTCATTTGTGTTAGAAGTATTTTGTGTCCAATACATTATGACATGCTTTCTCTGCAGAAACTTTTGTGTTAAAAGGGATTTTGTGTCCAACCCACAGACATTGAAGAAAAGGCTTATGGTCGTTGGGTTTGCAATGCTTTTACTTTCTCCATTTCTTGTCATATTCATGTTGGTGTATCTCTTTCTGAGGCATGCTGAACAATTTTATAATCATCCAAGCTCAGCATCATCTCGAAGATGGTCAAATTTGTCAAGGTGGATCTTTAGGGAATTCAATGAGGTATCGCTATTCTTTTCGTTCTTTTATTTACTTAAACCTTCAGTTCATCTGCTTTTTGCGCATTTTTTCCTGCTGGTCTGAAAATAATTTTCACATTATTTAAGAGGTTTAACATGAATGCTATTTTATAAGAAATCCTTATCAGAGATGGGGCCCAGTTTTTCCTCTTGGACAGATGATATTTTTCTAATCACTAGCATGCTTGTCCTAGCAAATATTCTAAATCTGTTAACTAGTTCTCTTGTAAAATTATTGAATATAATAAAGCCTTGAGGGCTGTTTGGTGTGCAAAATGAACTGGAATGGAAATAGGAAAAAGTACTCCCTCCGGTCCTAAATATAAGATTCAATTGACTTTTTTCGGATAGGTTAAGGAAGTTAAATATGTTACTTAATCATAGTATATGTTGTGTATCATTAGATTATATATCAGTTTAAAAGTCAGATCAATTAGTTTGGAGAAAAAAATGAGAGATATAAATACTTTAACATAATTTATTTAGCTTCTTTAATCTCTTCAAAAAAGTCTATTGGATTTTATATTTAGGATCAGAGTTAGTAGTTCTGTAGTTTGGAAATGTCTTTTTGTGCCCTTGGATGTAAATAAGATGCAATAATTGAAAAGCAGAGTTAGTGTTAATTAATGATGACAAGTATACTTGATATTATATATCTCATGTTTTATGCGATAGAAAAGGAATTCTTTTTCATGGATTATACCAAACTCTCCCTCTCCCTTGTTTCTAATTTTTCTTCCTCAAAATCACTACACTTGTTTAATGCAAGCTATCTTATTTGAAGGGCTTCCAATATTAGTTAGCACATTCAAAGGTATGATGTTTTTGAGGAGATGATGAGATAAGATTATATATTGTAATCATTTGCTATTCATGTTCCATGATAATTAAAATTTTATGTCTGTTTGTAAGTGCCAGTGCCTAGTGGTCATTTTTAACATAACTAAACTTGTTTCTCTTATCCTTTTGCTTGAGCTTACCTTTACTTCTGCTATAGGTGGACCATCTCTTCAAGCATCGGATAAGTAGCAGTGCAATACATGCTTCTGATTATCTCAATCAATTTCCTTCGCCTATTATATCGATCATTGCAAAGTTCATATCTTTCGTATCAGGTGGATTTACTGCAATTCTGATGATCATTGCTTTGCTTGAGGAATCTCTGCTTGAGGGCCATGTAATGAATATATACTAATTTTGCTTGGAAGATTTTATGCATATGCCCATCACAATAATTGTTACTGATAACTATATCCAAAAACTTACAGATATTTGGCCGAAACTTGTTTTGGTATGCTGCTGTTTTTGGAACTATAACAGCTGTTAGCCGGTTTGCTGTGACAAATGAGCTACTTGTTCTAGATCCTGAGGGAGCAATGTCGATAGTGGTTCCCCATACACACTATATGCCAAAAAGATGGCGTGGCAAAGAAAGTACTGAAATGGTCCGCATTGAGTTTGGGACACTATTTCAGGTATTCTCTCCAATTTTTGCGTTAATGAAAATTGCATTAATTTTGGCAAGCCTTTATGAGTTCTTTTTCTTTGTTCTATATGATAACATATTCTTTATTCTCATGCTACTACATTTTTATATGGTGCAGTACACTGGGATGATGTTACTTGAGGAGATGGCCTCAATTTTCCTTACTCCATATTTGCTTTTATTTGTTGTCCCAAAGGTCAATGCTTTACCTGCACAAGTTCTCTTTGTTTACTCCATATATTATAATGTTGTAACTTTTTTCTGTCCAACTTGCAGCGAGTTGATGATATTCTGCAGTTCATTGCTGATTTCACAGCGGATGTTGAAGGGGTTGGTCATGTTTGCAGGTTGGTATTGAAATGATAACTTCCATCTTTCTTTGATTTGCATCCCGTTTCTCTCTGGCGTTCACTTGGGGCTTCTTAAAACGAATATTTTCTTCTTGTGCTAAATTAATTATCTTCTGTGCTATCCTCAACATTGCCAGTTTTAGTGTCTTTGATTTTCAAGCCCATGGAAACAGCAATTATGGTTCCCCATGCAATGTCCCTTGCAACAGGAGGAGTTCCCAGGGGAAGATGGAGAAATCATTTCTGAGGTATTGTTTTGGCAGAGTTTGTTATATGCACAATACTACTATGACTTGAAGTGCTATGGTTCATGTTTGTTTAGGTTGAGCCTCACTGTTTATAGGTATTTTTTTTTTTGGGTCAAATCACTGTTTATAGGTATAGATGTTTGGAAATATATATTTATTTGGATTGCTTTCCTGTATGCTTTTTTCAACCTATATCAACAATTGCTTTGGGTTATATACAATGCCTGTGTGTGTTATTTTTGGAACCTGGAATGCCTGCAGTCGATGGAAAAGGAAAAAGAATGAATATATTGGAAAATACAAAATTAGGTAGTTATCTACCTATCAGCTAACAAAGTTAAAAATACCTTAGAAGTTTCTGTGGTATAAATACTTCCATCTGTTTCTGTTAGTTGTCCTTTACCGATGATATTATTTTCAATTTAGTCATTACAAACTTTCAATTATTCTGTAAACCACATTTTTCTATGCACAAATATCAATATTTCAATTATTCCCTCTCATACTACTGGAAAAATCACAGATTTTATGTTTGATCTGGATTTTTTTTTGGTTCTGACTGGATAACTTAAATCTCATCAACTCTATTCATGTTGGATCGATCTGTCTAAGAACTCCTATCTTTTGCTCATAGTTAAGTTTTCGTTCTCACCTTAACCGCTGTTGACAGATGTGTTATTGAAAGACAGATGGGGCATCATGCCATCTCATTTTTTGTGTTGTGTAGAAACAAAATTTCTGCAAAACTTCTGCTATGTCTCCAATTCCTAATATCAATGACTGCTTTTGTGGTTACAGCTTTCAAAGTACCTACCAATCGTGGGAGCCAAATATTCAGGGGAAGCAGGTTTTGTTGAATCTTAGAACTTTGAGAGAGCAAAATTTACTAGGACATGGAAACAGATATGCATCTTCCCCTCCCAATATGTGGGTGGGTGGTCCCTACATGAGGAGTAATGGAGTCAGAAACTTGTTCATGTCCAGGGAAATGCCCCATAATACTTTCATAGTTGGTAATCACTTGGGTTCATTGTGGCCTAGTGATGCCAATCAACACAATAATCTCTATATTCTTGATTGCTACTATACTTCTCGACCTCATCATGTTCCAACAGAACCATTTGAGAGGACTGAGCTCCATTCTAGAGAGTATTGGATGCCCTTGGAGAATGAACCTGGGTATGATGAATACTTGGGAGAGTATAGGGGGGATCGAGCTGAATCTCATTTTGGGGCATCCACATCAGCTCCCCTTTTCAGGGATACTCTACTTGAGGAACGAAGGACTAGTGATCTGCCAGAGTCGAGCAAGAGTCATTGGTGGGCTAGAAGTCGACCTCATGGTGGGCAAGCTGAGGCAAGCTTTTTTGAGCCTCCAGATTTCAGTCACCAGACATTTAATTATCATGATAGGTTATCTGAGAGATGTTCAGATGATCAAGAGCAACAACTGGACTGGAGAGATTATCATAGATTATCTAGAACAACACACACAGATGACTTGGAGGCAGGGGAACTGAATCTTCATTTTGATGATATTTATAGCAGACCCCCAGAAACTCCCACTTTTAATCCAAGCACTGCAAGCCTTTAAGTGGTGACACTTGTTCTTTGATTATTTGTTTGGGATGCTGTTGCTTTTGAGCGTCTGGACTGTATTAGAGTTCCTACTTAGCATGTGGTAACTGTGCCTTCTGTTTTACAAATGGAAACTCTATTCTTTGCTGTATATAAACATCCATTGAATTGTTCTATTGGTTTAGATTTAGTGTACCCAGCTTCACAGTTCGTAGGGAAGTGGCTGGAGAGGGGCTTTCAAGGGCTGCCTTCCTAATGTAAGAACATGAAGAAAACAACAATAAGTAGGCATTCATCATTTTGTGTGTTTTTGGGTTTCTGTGGTTAATATATGTTCTATGCTGTGTATATATATATTTTAATTTTTTGTAAGTAGACGTAGACACGCTCAAAGATATTAGGAATGAGAATTAAGGTGTTTTTGATATCCAAATACTGCTGAGCAACAGTAGAACAAGTGGGGAATGTCGTATAAAGTAGAAAAATTTGGGTAGAAGTAGAACAGGATCTAAATGTTGGCTAGGTCTCCTGTGATCAGGGTAGTTATAAACCATGTTTGCCATCCCAGGGGTGGTGAAGGGAGGGCCCAATTGATATAGGTAGGGATGTTCAAATCTGGGATCGGGATCAGGATTCACCACTCCCGGTCCTGGTCCTTGGCCGGGATGCAAATTGCATCCCGGTCCCGGTAATCCCGGGCGGGACCAGGTTTAAACCGGGAATTCCCGGTTTTTTTTTTAAAAAAAATTAAATTTAATAAATATTGTTATTTTAGTTAAATTTTCTATGATCTAGTGTTTGATTATTTAACATCTAATAAAGCCATAATAATCACACAAATTGATCTAGAATTGAAGAATAATATTTTATTATTATTATTATAATCACCTTCATCATTTTTATACATTATATAGTAGGATTAGTATCACGATATATATAGTTTAACTCCAACTAAGCATGTGATACATATTTTATCAAATGGTAACTTAAATTATGAGATAAAAAATACAAAAAATAAAACAATAACCTAATTTTTTTTAAAAAAAATAAAAAACGGGACCGGGATCACAACATGTGTGACCGGTCCCAGGTCCCATAGATCTCGGTCCTGGTTTTTCCGGTCCCAACTGGGACGGGAAATTCCCAGGATCAAATTGTCTGAGATCGAGACTGAGATACTTTGAACACCCTTGGGATGAAAAACCGCAACCCCTTGGTGTTGTCCACTTATCCTACGCTTGGAAGTCGTACAGATGCTAATATTGTGTCATGTTGCTTCCGAGGAAGATGGTCTCCTAGGTCACGTGTTCGAATTGACACCTGACTTCCCATAACGTGTCCCACATGCAAGTAGTAGATGATTCATGGGGTCTAGATGGTATTTTTTATTCATCTTCTAACAACTAAAGTACGGAAAATCGGATCTAATATTGAACTAGTCGAGGTATTAGGTTAAGAGTCAGTGGTTAGACTGGGATCAATTAAAAAAAAAAAATTTAAATGTTCATATATACAATTTAAAAAACTATATGAGAATTATTTTTCACTTAATAGTCTAATATAACCTCATGAACTTAATATCTACAAAAATATCATTAAATACATAAGAATTTTTCCCAACCAATGCTAAAATTATTCCACAATCATTTTAAAGCTCCTTATAAATCAAAAAATGTTAGGAAAAAAAATATATTTTTTTTAAAAAAAACCAAAACAACTTCATTTGGAGTGTAAAAAAGTAAATACATAAAAAAAAAAGTCAAACCATGATTAGGTTAGGTCATCGCGATTTAGGTTGATTTAGCTCGGTTCACACTGGGTCAGACCGGGTTGACCGGTTCACCGGTTTTTCCCCTCAACCGGACCGAACTAGTGACCAGTTCACCGATTTCCAGTATAAACCGGCCAATCCGATCCGATTTTCCATACAACACAACCAACTAAATGCGGCCGCGATTTATACATTTGTGGCATTTGCGTTTATCCATGGGCTAATAAAATGTGAAATGGTACATTTTAGTTTTGTCGGGGCTGTTTGGCACAATTAACACTAAGCATGTCCTTAAATTTTTGTCAGCACTTAGGTGTGACCCGTGAGGTTGCGAATGCCATGCAATGTATTGAACATATAAGTTCTTTTTATTGGATGGAATGACAGATTTTTTTTTTTTTTTTAAATATTGGCATGTAAACAAACTTATACACTAAGTAAGCCTTATACCAACTTAAAATTGAAACTTTGCAAATAAATCTTTCATATTTTTAAAAAATTATTATGTTGTTCAGAACTCATAAGTATGACCTATCATTGTTATTTTTTATAGTAGCACTCATACTCTTTTTACTCATGTATATATAACGGTGTTAGGTCAAATTTAATAGTGCTGGCATTTTTATTCACATTTTGAATATTTATGAATATTTTTTTATCTCTGAAATATGTATAGTCCTGGACGCATGTTTAATAAAAAATTATGAGCATTTTTCTCCTTAGCCCAGGACATTTTTTCTTTCAGTTTTTATATAACATAAGGACCTAGTTGAAAATTAACCATGATAATCACTCGGTCGTCGGTTGTCAATAAACCAAGCGCGTGCGTTATAAAATTGAGGGAGCCGCTCAGTAATATCCTGTAAACGACTGCGTTTTCGGCTGAACTCCTCCCCCGCCTTCCATTTCGCTCTGGTTTCCCCTTCATGGAGGACAAGGGTTTTGCAAAGGTTTAACACAAACTCAACGGAGCTACTTGATATTACCATGAAAAAGATTTCAGTCACATTGTTCCAGCATTTCACTCGTCGCCGACTAAATCCTTTTGCTCCATTCGCTTCCCAATCATACTGCTCGGCTCCTTCAACTCCGGCCTCTCCGACGCCGCCAATTAAGCCACCCGCCCATCTCAAGCACTGCACTAAAACCCATGGATTACTTACTAGAAACAAGTTTCAGGCAAATTCTTGTCGAAACATGGATACTCTTGTTGAAACTCGCACTCAAGTATCATCTAGGCAGCGAAAAATCAAGGAAAAATCTGAGCTTGAGGAAGCTTTTGAGTCTGCAGAAACCAGTGAGGACATGCTCAAAATATTCGAGGATATGGAGACAACCTTCGATGAGAGAGATCTGGGGTTGGCTTCTTTAAAAATTGGCCTCAAACTTGATCAAGAAGGTGAGGACCCTGAAAAAGCCCTATCATTTGCTGACAGAGCTTTAAAGGCATTAGACAAAGATAACAAGCCTTCTTTACTTGTTGCAATGACATTACAGTTAATGGGCTCGGCTAATTATAGCTTAAAGAGATTCAATGATAGCTTAGGGTATCTTAACAGGGCGAATAGGATTTTGGGTAGGTTACAGGGAGAGAACGTTGATGCTGGTGATATTTGGCCAATTCTTCACGCTGTGCAACTTGAGTTGGCTAACGTCAAGACTGCCATGGGCAGGAGAGAAGAAGCCCTTGAAAATCTTAGAAAGTGTTTAGAGATCAAGGAATTGAGTTTGGAAGAAGATAGTAAAGAACTGGGTAAAGCTAACCGTGATTTAGCTGAAGCTTATGTTGCGGTTTTGAACTTCAAGGAGGCACTGCCTTTTTGTATGAAGGCATTGGAGATACATAAGAAGCAATTAGGGAATAATTCTGTGGAGGTTGCACATGATAGAAGGATCCTTGGAGTTATATACAGTGGGTTGGAGGAGCACGAGAAGGCACTGGAGCAGAATACTTTGTCCAAGAAGATTTTGAAGAATTGGAATCTTAACTCTGATTTGCTGCGTGCTGAAATAGATGCAGCAAATATGCTGATTGCTCTGGGAAGATATGATGAGGCTACTGGTACTTTGAGGAGTATTGTGCAGCACACAGATGCAGATAGTGAGACTCGGGCCCTTGTACTTATATCAATGGCAAAAGCCTTATGTAATCAGGACAAGTTTGCCGACGCCAAAAGGTGTTTGGAGATTGCTTGTGGGATTCTTGACAAGAGGGAATCGATCTCCCATGTGGAAGTAGCTGAGGCATACTCAGAGATTTCAATGCAGTATGAAGCCATGAATGAGTTTGAAACTGCAATTTCATTGTTGAAGAGATCACTGGCTTTGCTTGAGAAGCTTCCACAAGAGCAGCATTCTGAGGGAAGCATTTCTGCAAGAATAGGGTGGTTGCTCTTGCTGACCGGTAAGGTGCAGCAGGCTATTCCTTACTTGGAAAGTGCTGCTGAAACATTGAAAGATAGCTTTGGTCCCAAGCATTTTGGAGTGGGTTATATTTACAACAATTTGGGAGCAGCATATTTAGAGTTGGCAAGACCCCAGTCAGCAGCACAAATGTTTGCGGTAGCTAAGGACATCATGGATGTTTCTCTTGGTCCACATCATGCAGATACAATTGAAGCTTGTCAGAATCTTTCAAAAGCTTATGGTGAAATGGGAAGGTATGGATGGCTTTTTGGATTTCGTTATGTTGATTGTGTATGTGTGTGGTGACGGGGCCACAGGCCTAAGGAAAGAATTAAATTTTTGAGTACTACGATTGTAATTGTAATTGTAATTTACTTGAGACCATTTAAGTCTAACCACTTAAATGGTGGGCATATACTTTGAAGTTTGCCATCCGTAGAGAGGTGGCAATGGATATCCGAGATCTATAAGTCTGCACTGAAATACCCACCCAATCCACTCTGGTCGACCCTAGACCTAAGACCTAAGTATGAGTATATTTAGATGCATGCATATGCATATGCAAATGTGCAAGTCTATACAAATATCCACATGCACGTGCGCACAAAGAATTATGTTCAGAAGCAAACCTGCATTTATAAAATTCGGATGCTCGAAGTTCAGATCCTTAACTGTGTGCCATAATTGGCTGTCCAACACTCCAACTTAACCCAAGGTTTTACTGGTCCATTTTATATCCAATTATTAATGTTATATGTGGTTGACCCAAATTCTAAGTGTAAAGCTGTTAGTTTTTTAAATGCCGTATCTTCTGGGGCTTGTATGTTAGAACTTATATCCTGCATGATGCGTTTGCAATTTATTGAACATGTGAGACGGATGTAAAGGTCTCAAATTCATTAATTAAGGAAAATATTGATTTATTGCTGCCATCTGCATATATGTTCGGCATTTCTGCTGGTAAATACAGTTTGATATTAAATTCATGAAAGATTGACATTTTATATGATATATTTTCTTTTAAGGCCTTGGCATCCAAACCATTACTGTGAATTAGGAAAAAGGCAATTGTCATTTTTTGCTTCTTATGTCAATATTCAAGTGTGTGATAGATTTCCTTACTCCTGACCAGTTTGGAATGGACTAGAATTTCTCTTGCAATTATTTTTTTAAAAGGTCTTGGAAACATGTATGTTCCGATCAAAGGTTGCTTCTAGACTTCTAGTTGATGGAAATGTATTTATTATCCTGGTTGTATTAGATGCTGAACTTTTTATGTTTCCTGTCATGTTGGATTTGCTCTTTACATTTTGATTCATATCAGGGATTATGAAATGGTTGTTATTTTGAAGCAAATTAAGATTTAGGAGGAAGTTGTTTATACTATGTGGAGGAATTAGTTACTACTATAACCTCTAAATGGGCGGGTGAACACCAATTCCTCTTAAACGAGCTAGCGTGCTTCTGTTACCTGAATTATGTTATATACTCCCTCTAGTTCTTAATATAAGACATATTTGAGGAGTTGATCTTAGTCCTAAGGTCTAACCAAAGCCATGGTAAATAAAAATTACTAATTTCTTTAATCTAATCAAATTAGATAAATATGTCTTATATTAAGTACCGTACTTGCTAGTTTTTGATCTTTGTCTTGAGAAAATGTGCAAATATGTAATATTATCTGTCATGAAAACTGATGAAAATATGATTAAAGATATTCGTTGTGTTTTTGGAATTGCAGCTATGTCCTTGCAATAGAATTTCAGCAACAAGCTATAGATGCTTGGGAAAGCCATGGAGCAGGTGCTGCAGATGAACTCAGAGAAGCCCACCGACTTCTCGAGCAATTGAAGCAAAAAGCCAGTACTGCTTCTTCAAACGAGTTTCCCACGAAGGTTCTGCCCTTACCTGATACTCCTCAACCACCTAGCAGCTCCCGACCCAACATCTCACTTCAATCCCACAGCAGAGTTTAGTAGACCTGGCCTTTATGATCATGTGATATACTTTGAAGTTTTCCTCACTTAGAAAATAGTTTTTGGTTATGTCAGAACTTAGCAAATAGAGCTTGGGAATGTCATCATAATTAAGCATTTTCATTCACATTCAAAATTGAACCTTTTGTTAAAAGTAGTCAACTTTCTCTTCATGTTATTTACCTATTTGTTTTCCGAGCTTATAGAGGCAATGCAAGCCGGCACCTGAATAAGCGATCAGGCGAAGAGATACTTGGTCATGCATACCATGTATTAGTGACGTTACTCTGATTATGTTGTCTTCAAACCTTGTCCTAGGAATGAGGATGTTTCTTGCATGTGTTTTCTCGGTCATAATTACAATATCTTCTATAGAAATTGGGACTTCTTTGATATCTAATTACTCGTTATCGAGAGATGTCAACTTTATGGCGCTTAAGGATATAGACTGATCTTAATTTTATTTCTATTTTCTTAATAAAAAACTTTGAAGAGATAACATACGGAGTAGTGGTTGGGAAAATATCTTTCCATGAATAAAAATAAATTCGACGGGAGAGAATAAATGTCGTCTGGTTTGATTGAAAAATGTCAGGATTAATGCCTTGTAACTGTCAGATTTGTGACAAATAATAATTAAAACATCCCAAACATCTGAATTGTGATTTGGTCTACATAAAATATAGTTTATAGGAAGTAATACGGCAAACTCCTGGGTACGTCTCATTTATTTTACGAGTCATCATTCGAACTTAAAATATAAGAATCTGCTGGCCTGACGAGGCATCCATTATAGATGAACATTAACTCAATGTGCTTTTAAGTCTCTGTTTATGCAGTCTGTTCTATCCAGTCACTAAAATCAAAGTGATGGAGAAACTTGTTTCATCCTGGTACAATGTTCGACCTGTGCCAGAGGATTACATTTTTTCACCAGAAACAAGACCCGGGAACCTCCATGTTCCTATTGAAGTAATTCCAGTGATTGATCTCAGTGAAGCAGAGCAAGGTGATCGAACACCTACTATTCAGAAAATTCTCAAAGCTGCTCAAGAGTTTGGATACTTTCAGGTTCATAATACTTTATATTTTTCTTCCATCTTGGTCTAAGCCCAAGCTTTGCAAAGTTCGATTACCTGTGATATAACCGTGTGATAAATTGAAAGCAGGTGATAAATCGTGGGGTTTCACAGAATTTAATGGGTGAAGCAATGGGTGTGTTCGGAGAACTTTTCCAGAGGTCCAATGAGGGTAATCAAAAATTGGGCTCAGAGGATGTTAGCAAGCGTTGCAGGCTTAGAACGTGCAGTACAAATTGTAGTCCTGATAAGGTTCATCTATGGCGGGACTTTCTGCTACACTCATGACATCCTCTAAAAAAATGGCAGCATACCCAACTAGATACCAGTAAATGATACAAGCCTCTTCAGCTGAAATCTAAGTTTTTTATATTCTATATATTTATTGGGTTTAGTCATAACTAATTGATTCTTGTCTGTTGTTAGAGAGTGTGTAGGGGGCGTGTTCAGTTGAAGTCAAGAAGTTGGCTTTAAGGATTCTGGCATTAATCAGTGAAGGACTTGGACTAAAATGTGAATATTTTGGCGACGAACAACTTAGTGGAAGCATGGCGCTTTCAATGAATCACTATCCTCCATGTCCTGAACCAAGCTTGACTCTGGCTACATCTAAGCATGCTGACTCGAATCTGCTTACCATTTTACTTCAAGGTGGTGTCTTTGAACTTCAAGTGTTGAAAGAAGACAAGTGGATTGGTGTTGAGCCTAATCCTCATGCATTTGTTGTCAATATTGGCTGCCTCTGGCAGGTACACACGTCTGAATTTGTATCATCTTTTTTCGTAGCTATCTTGGATAGAGCAAATGAGGTTAATTATGTTGTTTTGGGGTTTGCAGGTGATTAGTAACAAACTAAGAAGTGCAGAGCAGAGAGATGTGACAAATCCAAATGCGGCTCGAACATCAGCTGCGTTTTTCATAGGAGCTTTAGAAGACAGTGTCGCAGAGCCAGCAAAAGATCTTACCAATGAACATCATCTTCCAATTTATAAACCCTTCATAACTAAGGATTTCCTGACCCAATTCCTCGCAAAGAACGGTGACTTGGAGGCAGCATTAAGATCTGTTTTGGCATAGCATCTGAGCAATGGAAGAATGTTAATTTTGTTTTGTGCAAGTGTTTGCATATGGATTAAAAGTGGAGTACGCTTTACTATTTCTAGCCCTGTCTACCAATAAACTCATAGTTGTGATGTTACAAAGCCGATTGCTGTAAAGTTGAAGCTTTTAAATTCGGCAAGGAAAATACATGATTAAATGTAGAGGAATTTTAGAAAATGTTGGCACACGAAGAAAAATGTTTTGAAATAACTTGCTATTGACTTGGGATAACGCTAACTTTTCTTCGCCGGAAAATCCCAGAAAAAGTATAATAAAAAATGAGAAAAGACAAATTGATGCAGTCAATTTATCAAATCACAGGTTAGAATTGAAGTAGGAGTCTAGGATTTTAAATTTTGACCTAATGATCAAATTACCTTGAGTTAAGTTGTGAAATATGAAAGTGAAGTCGTTAATGTAAAATTTGATGTTGTTAATATAAATACAGATATTGTTATTGATCCCTGAAACTTGTTGATTTCAAAATTATCCTTAGGCATGTGTTGGTGTTTGGGATATGAAGTTATAAAACATTAAAGTGAAGTTGTTAATATAAAATCTGATATTGTTAATATAAATACAAATATTGTTATTAACTTCTGAAACTTGTGCCTTCAAAATTATCCCTGGGACATGTGTTGGTTTTTGGGATATGAAGTTGTGAAACATAAAAGTAAAGTTGTTAATGTAAAATCTGATGTTATTAATATACATACATATGTTATTATTGACTCCTGAAACTTGTGTCATCAATTTAGGGCAATTTGGTTATAATTGGAAATCTCAAATTCCTGCTTTAATTCTGAAATGGAATTTGAAAAATTGGCAACACCAATTTCTCTTTTTTTTTTAATTGTATTTTTATGGGATTTTCTGTTTCTTCACTACAGAAACCTAAAAAAAAATTAAGATTTTCTTTTGTCTTTTATTTGCCATCAAGTGCATTAGATTTTTTTTTTGTAACAAAATTTTAGGAAAATGATCGGGCTCACCCACGATTTAAGGGTAGAGCTCATAACTGATGATCTACTGGGGCCTATTCTTGTGGGCACGGGAGCATGACAAGCATGCCCTTTTTTTGTAGCCTATAGACAGGAATCACCTCAATTTCACTTGGTTATGGCGATGCCTCCTCCAGAACCGCATTCAGCTTAGGAATTAAACCCACTCCATTTGTGAGAGTGTCCAATCTGCTTGCCAATTAAAGCCACCCACAGGAGGGGTAAGTGTATTTGAGTTAACAGCGAAGAGAATTGCATTTTCTTTTTTTTGAATTACAGAGACAAGAGAAAAAGACTCTTAAGGCCACTACGGGCCATTACAGTAGACTTGCGTACATAGAAATAATACTGAGACCAAATCTTAGCTGAGATCAGTTAACATTTGGAGCGTACAAAAATCTGACGGGTGTGCCAAAAATGACAGTTCGTTGCTCGAATCGAGGGCCGTCTTTGCCAAGAAATCAGCACATGTAAGGGCTTCTCGGTGAGAATTGCATTTTCTGCTGATGCATGATGCGTCTGGAAAATAAACTGAACTCTACCTTTTCTGACTTTCAATGAAAATCATAGCATCAAACCTTAGAGTTATTCACATGTTGCTGCAGATTGAAGCTAGTAGCGTATTCTCCAAAGCTAAAGCACATGGGATAGCGATATCTTTGTAATTATATTTATGAAGACGAAGATGCCGCAACATCGGAAGCATGTGATCAATAATAATATCAATGAAGGACTTGCTTTCCAGATTTCATTTCATTTCTTGCTATCAAGATTCTTGCCTTGTTCCATCTTCTCTGTTTTTTTGCCTCTTTTTCTGCTCTCATTAAGTCACTGAGAGATCAAAGTAATGGAGAAACTTGTTTCGAATTGATACAACGTGCGACCTATGCCTGAGAATCACATATTTCCAGCAGAAAAAGGACCAGGAAACGTTCATGTCTCAATGTGTGAAGGCATCCCAGTGATTGATCTCACCGAAGCAGAGGAAGGTGGCTGAACTCTTACCATTCAGAGCTCCTCAAGATTTGGATTCTCTCAGTTTCAAGCAATAGTTTCTTTTCTCGTTTTGAGTTCATGTTGGTCATTGAATGACTTGGCCTCATGTGGATATTTTGATTTTGAGGATGAACTAAGCGGACCTATAGTAATGGTTCGCAGCAACACGGGGGACATTAAATCTTCCAAAATTTTGAATACAATATTCAACTGCGCTAATAAGAAGTTTAACTATAGGGCGATAACAAATTTCACATCATCTTCAAAAATCACCAGAGGATTGTATTTATAAAATAGAGGAGCAAATAAAGCTATAAACTCCATATTTCTTGGCCGAAAGATACAATATGCATGTGCTAGAGATCGCCAAACTACAATCACACCATAGATAATAAAGATTTGATGCAACAGGTCTTCCATGCAAAGTTACGTTTCAGCCAAAACAACGATCAAATCACCACTCATTTGCCTTCAAAATCACAATAAATAACACTCTAATTGTTGATTTGATCAAAATCTCTTAGACTGGACTATTATAAACGTGAGCCTTTGTCCACAAAAATTCTAGAAAATCTTGAGGGCTCCAATGGCTGATCTAACCGTCCGAAATGAAGCTCTGTATGTCTGGAACAAAAACACCTTTCGATCATCACAGAGATCAAAGAACGTTCAGGCTGAAAATCAGAGAAAAACTATATTCTCAAGAGGGACAACATATAAGAAAGCTCTCTTTTTGGGATATGGCTATCCATTACCTTCCCCTTTTTTCCTCTTTTTTGTTTTTCCATAAAATAATAAATACATAAAATTAAACAATTAAAATTTGATCTCCGCGTTGGTGTAAAATCCAACAGCCCGACATTAATGACAGCTCTTCACTATCCACCATGTCCAGTACCAAGTTTGACGCTAGGAACATTGGATCATGTTGAGGCTGATGTCATTACTATTTTGCTTCAAGAATCAAGGTGAAGTGAAGGCCTTCAAATCCCGAATATGATTAAATCGTGATAATAAAAATAAAAAAAAATCTGCTAATCTCCCACCGAATTAAGAGCTGCGTGGCCAACTACCAACATATCACACTAAATTAGTAATCAATTTGTAAGATATTAGGAATAAAATTTGACTGAAACAAACAACAGATTGTTAGTTGATGTGGTAAGTGGGCATATCGAGGAGAATACAAGTTCGAATATCGGGAATACTATTTATTAGAAGAGGCGAAAATCCTTTACATTTCTTCATTTAAGCTGTACCATCATCATTTAAGTTGTTAACCATTTCTTCATTCTAATACAATCCAAAGCTTATCTCCAGATTGGCCTTCTTCCCCACCTATGCATTTCTTACTAAGTGTGCCAGCACATCTCTTTCTAATTTCCATGGCATCTTCACTCCTTTATTGATCATTCACTCACTGAGATCTCAACAGATTCATATTGAGATGGAAGAACGGATGATGATTTTAAGAGAGAAGGTACCGAGGTGGGCTAGAGACTGAAATAAAGAGAAGCCGACATATTTTGTTTTATAAATAAAAATAACACGGTGGCATTTTTGTTAAATGAAGGCTAAATGGAGAGAGAATAGATGGAGAAATTCCACGCCAATTAAAAGTATAGCCATAATTAAAATACACCCACATCTGAATTGTGATTTGGACTACATAAAATATAGTTTATGGCCAATAACACGGTAAACAAATGTGAACGTCTCATTTATTTTACGAATCATTATGGATCTCGTGGCTATAAAATATGAGAATCTGATAGCCTGACAAAGCATGCATTATTGATGAACATGACCTCATTGTGCATCTAAGTCTCTTTTATGTAGTCTGGTCTATCTAGTTACCACAATCAAAGTGATGGAGAAACTTGTCTCATCTTGGTACAATAATGTTCAACGTGTGCCACCGGATTACATTTTCCCACCAGAAAAAAGACCCGGGGACCTCCATGTTCCTGTCGATAAAGCAATTCCAGTGATTGATCTCAGTGAAGCAGAGCAAGGTGATCGAACACCTATTATTCAGAAAATTCTCAAAGCTGCTCAGAAGTTTGGATTCTTTCAGGTTCATATTACTTTATTTTTCTTCCGTCTTGGTCTAAGCCCAAGGTTTGAAAAGTTTGATTCCCTGTTATATAACTGTTGGCAACAAGAATAATTAGAGAAATACTGAAATAGTATGGAGAAAATTGCCTGTTATATAACTATTAGCAACAAGAGTGATAAGAGAATTAGTATAGAGAAAATTGTTTGTGGCAACAAGAGTAATTAGAGAAATAGTATGAAGAAAATTGACTGTTATATAACCATTAGCAACAAGAGTAATTAGAGAAATAGTATGGAGAAAATGGCCTGTTATATATCTCTTGGTAACGAGTAATTAGAGAAATAATATGGAGAAAATTGAAAAATCATCATGTATTATTGATACCAGAGCAACATACTCATACAACATGGTAAACCTTTTAAACCCTAATCATCCCTAACATAGTAACCCTCTTAAACCCTAATCATCCCTTATTTGAGGATGATAAACCACTAACCCTAACTTTAGGGATTATAACTTAATTTAGTGAGGATTCTACATCTCATACTCTTAACTCATTAACTAAAGCCCTTTATATAGACTAGGCTCTTAACCAACTAACTAGTCAATAAATTTACCCTTAATAACTCTAACGTGTGGAATAAATTGAAAGCAGGTGATAAATCATGGGGTTTCACAGAATTTAATGAATGAATCAATGGTTGTATGCAAAGAACTTTTCGAGAGGTCCAATGAGGCTAATAAAAAATTGGACTCATCAGAGGATGTTAGCAAGAGTTGCAGGGTTAAAACTTGCAGTCTACGCTGTAGTCCTGATAAGGTTCATCTATGGCGGGACTATCTGCTACACCAATGCCATCCTCTAGAAAAATGGAAGCATACCTGGCCTCAGCACCCCACTAGATACCAGTAAATGATTCTGCCTCTTCAGCTTAAATCTAAGTTTTTATTTACATATTATATTTTTATTGGGTTTAGTCATAACTAATTGATTCTTGTGTGTTGTCAGAGAGTGCATAGGGGCATTTTCAGTTGAAGTCAAGAAGTTGGCTTCAAGGATTCTGGCATTAATCTGTGAAGGACTTGGGCTAAAATGTGGATATTTTGAAGATGAACAACTTAGTGGAAGCATGGCGCTTTCAGTGAATCACTATCCTCCATGTCCTGAACCAAGCTTGACTCTAGGTTCACCTAATCATGCCGACGCGAATCTGATTACCATTTTACTTCAAGATGGCGTCTATGGACTTGAAGTGTTGAATGAAGACAAGTGGATTGGTGTTGAGTCTAATCCTCGTGCACTTGTGGTCAATATGGGTTGCTTCTTGCAGGTACACTACACATATCTGAATTTGTATAATCTTTTTCATAGCTCTCTTGGATAGAGCAAATGAGGTAAAATTATGTTGTTGGGGCTTGCAGGTGATTAGTAACAACAAACTAAAAGCTGCAGAGCACAGAGTTGTGACAAACCCAAATACTGCTCGAACATCAGTTGCATTTTTCATAGCTTCTTTAGAAGACAGTATCATAGAGCCAGCAAAAGAACTTACCAATGAACTCCATCCTCCAATTTATAATCCCTTCAAAGCTAAGGATTTCCTGACCCAATTCCTGGCAATGGACGCTGACTCGGGGGCAGTATTAAGATCTTTATTGGCATAGCATCTGTGCAATGGAAGAATGTTAATGCATATATATATTTTTAATATGTTCGTGTGTGTCTGGTCAACAACCAAACAATATTGTCGTTTGATCTATGTAGCCGAACTCATCAAGTGGGATGAGGTATATTGTTATTGCGTGTGTTTGGAATACATGTGTCAGGTTATGTATAATCTTTTGTTCTTAATATAAGACACACAGTGTTGTTTAATTTCTTGATTAAAGTGAGTCTTATATTAAGGACAAAAGGGATTATTAAAAGTGGAGTGCGCTCTACTATTTCTAGCACTATCTTATCAATAAAGTCAAAGTTGTGCTGTTATGAACCCGAATGCGGTAAAGTCGAAGCTTTTAAATTGGGGAAGTAGAACTCAGTGTACCAACAATTGTGTTCAAGTGTATTGAAGAGTTAACAGGGAAGAGAATTGCATTTTCTGCTCACGTATAATAGGTCTGGAAAATAAACTGAACTCTATCTTCTGGCTTTCAATGAAAATCATAGCATAAAAACTTAGAATAGTACAAATAGATCAAGCTGGGCAGTTAAAATCATTAAATCATTACAAAACTAATTAATTAGAGTTATTTACATATTGTCTTGATCGAAGCTTGTACTTTTCGATTGGATGATGTAATTTATAGAACAGCGCATTCTCCAAAGCTAAAGTACATGGGACAGCTGTATCTTTGTAATTTTATTTATGAAGACGAAGATGCGGCAACATCGGAAGCGTGTGATCAATAATAATATCAATGAAGGACTTACTTTCCAGATTTCATTTCATTTCTTGCTATCAAGATTCTTGCGTTGTTCCATTTTCTCTGTTTACCCCCTCTTTTTCTGCTCTCATCAAGTCACTGAGAGGTCAAACTAATGGAGAAACTTGTTTCAAATTGGTACAATGTGAGAGCTGTGCCTGAGAATTACATATTTCCACCAGAACAAAGACCAGGAAACGTTCATGTCCCAATTGGTGAAGGCATCCCAGTGATTGATCTCAGCAAAGCAGAGAAAGGTGGCCGGACTCTTACCATTCAGAAGATCCTCAAGGCTGCTCAAGATTTTGGATTCTTTCAGGTTCAAGCCATGGTTTCTTTTCCCTTTTTGTGTTCATGCCATAAGATTTCCTCCAATATGTGATGAATCCTGAGCAGGTGGTCAATCATGGGGTTTCGGAGAATGAATGAACGAGGCCAAGCAACAAGTGTACACTGAAGAATTCAGCAAGAGTTGCATCCTTTTTACCAGCAGTATAAGTTACGCAAACGAGAAGGTGTTGGAGTTTTAAGTCACATGTGGATGTGTCAAATAGAAGAAGTCCCATGTTGCTTGGGAATGAGAGAATGTAAGTGTATATATTACATCTTGTGAATTTAGGCTAGTAAATGGGTCAAGAGGAAGAATGGGTTCACGTGCACAACAAAAAGCTGCAAACATAGTGGAAATCTGGCGATTTCCCCCTGCTCGTACGGACTGGGCACTTTTTATCAAATATTTTTTTGGAAAAATCTACAATTTATTTTTGTGAAAATGGCTTACCGGAGAAATCCAGATTTGAGGCATCTGAATTTTTGAAGCATCAGTAATCAAATGTTTTTTTGGAAAAATCTACAATTTATTTTTGTGAAAATGGCTTACCAGAAAAACACAGTTTTGAGACATCTGAATTTTTGAAGCATCGGTATTTCTGTTACAAAGGTCATGGATCAGATTTCAAAATTGCCAAACGTATATATGGTCCTTCAATGTTCAGAAACGGCCTCATCATGTGGTTTTATTATTGTGTAACCGGCGGTTTAATGGTATTTATGCGAATTAAAATGTTGCCCAACGTTCAGATGCATGGAGGCCTGTAAAAGGCGCTGCCTGCAAGAGGTTGATGAACCAAGCTCAGACATTCGAGCCCTCTCTTCCTCTCTGACATCCTTCTGCTCTCTCTGCCTTATAGTTGTTTTCGTTTTGCTGTTTTGTTCACCCTGTGTCTACAGGAAGGATCCGTTTTATCCTGGGGAGTACCACTTCTAATCAGCTGGTAGTCGCGGAATAGCTCTTAAGGACAGCGTCCTTAGACGTGACTCGGATTACGGTGTATTTGCAGGAGTTCACCAACAGGAGGTTCATCTCTGACGTGACTTTTTGAAACATCCCTGTCATCCTCTACCCAAGTGGCAGCATTTTTGGCCTCAAACCCGAACTAGATACCAGTAAATGTGAAATCAAACTACTCTGCTCACTCACAAATCTTATCAAATGTCTTGGTTTTTTGACTTAGTCTCGATTGATTTGTTGACAGAGAGATTGTTGGGGCATGTTCGGTGGAAGTTAAGAAACTGGCTTCAAGGATTCTGGGTTTGATCAGTGAAGGACTTGGTCTGAAAAGTGGATATTTTGAGGATGAGCTAAGTGGACGTGTGATAATGACAGCTCTTCACTATCCACCATGTCCAGAACCAAGTCTGACTCTAGGAACATCTGAGCATGTTGACGCTGATGTCATCACCATTCTGCTTCAAGATGAAGTAAAGGGCCTTCAAATCCTGAATGAAGATGAAGACAAGTGGATTGGCGTTGACCCTATTCCTCACGCATTTGTGGTCAACATAGGAGCCCTCTTGCAGGTAAATCACAAACTCTTTGATTATGTACAATATAATGTCTAGTAACTAGATCAGATTAGCTATATACGAATGAATGATTTGTTGGCTGGTGTGTGGGAGTGCAGGTTATACGTAATAATAAGCTAAAGAGTGAGAAACACACAGTGGTCACAAATAAAAGTAGGTTTCGAACATCGGTTGCTTTTTTTGTGACTGCTTTAGAGGATAGTGTCATAGAACCAGCGCATGTGGATCAAGTCGATGCTCCTGATCGATGCCATATATAAACCGTTCACTGCTAAGGATTACATTTTTTCACCAGAAACAAGACCCGGGAACCTCCATGTTCCTATTGAAGTAATTCCAGTGATTGATCTCAGTGAAGCAGAGCAAGGTGATCGAACACCTACTATCCAGAAAATTCTCAAAGCTGCTCAAGAGTTTGGATCCTTTCAGGTTCTTAATACTTTATATTTTTCTTCCATCTTGGTCTAAGCCCAAGCTTTGCAAAGTTCGATTACCTGTGATATAACTGTGTGATAAATTGAAAGCAGGTGATAAATCATGGGGTTTCACAGAATTTAATGAGTGAAGCAATGGGCGTGTTCGGAGAACTTTTCCAGAGGTCCAATGAGGGTAATCAAAAATTGGGCTCAGAGGATGTTAGCAAGCGTTGCAGGCTTAGAACGTGCAGTACAAATTGTAGTCCTGATAAGGTTCATCTATGGCGAGACTTTCTGCTACACTCATGTCATCCACTAAAAAAATGGCAGCATACCTGGCCTCAACACCCAACTAGATACCAGTAAATGATACGAGCCTCTTCAGCTGAAATCTAAGTTATTTATATACTATATATTTATTGGGTTTAGTCATAACTAATTGATTCCTGTCTGTTGTTAGAGAGTGGGGGGGGGGGGGGGGGGGGGGGGGGGGGTTGGTTCGTTTTGAAATTCTTGCAATATCAAGGATTGTTGTGAAATTTTTTTGAGAATTTGTGAAAATCTTATTTAAATTTTTAAGAGTTTTATCAGAACTTGTGAAATCTTTGTTAGATACTGTGAATTAAAATTTGCAATTTGTGAAATTCTTTAAGGAAGTTATGAAATTATTTTGAGAACTTGTAAAAATATTATCAAAACTTGTGAAAATCATATATGAACTTGTGAAACCCTCGTTATCAGATCTTGCGAATTCAAATTTGTAACTTGTGAAATTTTTAAGAAAGTTGTGAAATGCTTTTGAGAACCTGTGAAAACTTTATCCAAACTTATGAAATCCTTATTAGATCTTGTGAATTTTGACTTGTAACTTGTGACATTTTTATAAGAAATTGTGAAAACATTTATTAGAACTTATAAAATCACGTCTTCCTCCATATTCTTAATTCTAAACTTAATGGAACAATTCTATCATTTCTTTTTAATTTTAAAAATAATGAATCAAGGATTCACAGTTCTTTAATATTATAAATATTTATAACACTTATATATCTTTTAGCTTTTTCTTCCTTTAAAGAGAGGGATGATCCCCGTATTAAAACATATGAGCTTTTGAAAAATGCCTTACATTTGAGATATCTTTTATGTGCTCATTTGAATATTCAGGTATTTTTTTTTACTCTCATTGAATAATCTTATTTTCCTTGTATATTTACGAGTTGATGTACGCATACTTCCTCCTATTCATAATATAAATTATTTTTAGAAGAATAGTTTGATTCACGATATAAACTATTTATCAAGTAATTAATACTTATTTATTAATTTTTTTTCCTATAATTAATATTTAAACTCATCTCTTTATATTTTTCTCTTCCTTTTAATATCTCATTTAATATAGATAAAATTGAAAATTTTATGAATTAGTTAAACTGTCTTATATTATAGAGATTGGAGAAATAAGAACACAGCACCGTCAGCACGCGCGAGTTTGAGTGCGTGTTTGGATTGGCGGCAGAGAAGGAGCTTTTTTTATAGATGGGCTTTTAGAAAAGTCAGATAAAAAAAAAGTCAAATCATAGATGTGATTTGTGTTTGGATTGGCGGTGGCAGAAGTGACTTTTTTTTTTAAAACTTAAATCTGTTTGGATTAGTGTTTGAAAAACCCATTTAAATGGAAAATGACTGAAAAGGGCATGAATCTTATTGAATACTACACACACATATATTATTTGTATATATTGTGGTAAGAATGAAATATGGTTGAAAATTGAACTGATCTGGATGAATGCAGCCAATATTCATTGATATTTAATTTGATTTAATGAAATTATTTTATCGTAATTCAAATTTACAGTGTAATTACTTGTGTAAGGAGAATTTAATGAAAATATAATTAATAAGTTTTAGAGAAAAATATTGATAAGGAGAAATGAATATATGTATGTAAGTAAATTTGTCACATAAAAAAATTAACTAATTAAGTATTATAAAATTAATTTAAATTCTTTGGAGATCCAGATATGAAATTATAAAAAATATATATTGTTATTAGATTAAAAAAAAAAAAGAGAGGCAGATACAGTTATCATTCCAAACGAAGGGGAAAAAGAGATATTAGTTTGCTTGCATAAAGCTGGTGGGACCCACGTCAATTTAATTGGCCAACGTTGACCCACACAGCAGAAGCTCCTTCTTCTTCCATGGAAGCTATTCGCATGAGCTTCTGTGAAAAGCTTCGTTTTTTGAAGAAGCACAGTGAAAAATAACGCACACCCAAACAGAGCTAAACGCCTCAACTGAGCTTCTAGTAGGCAAATGAGCTTTTTTCCTCCTCCAACGTCTTCCCAAACAGAGCCTGAGTTGGGGGGCTGACTGAAAGAAGGGTTAGTGGGGTAACCTTGTCCTCTTCAAACCAAAGTTAATTATGCAGCATTCATAATTGGAACCAAAAAAGTCAATTTTTTTCTAGAAGGAAAATGATTGATTTTTTTTTTTTAATATTAAAAAAGGGTTTAAGCATTGCACACGCCAAAACAATTCATCTAATTGAATGATTACGGAACTTGACTTCTCTCTTCAACTCAATAACTTATGCTAATTCGTTTTAATTTCCCATTGCTAAAACATTGCCGGTCGAGTTCCCTCAGTATTCAGCCTTGACCAAGACACCGTACCCCTCCGCCGATGGAGAAATTTGTTTCAAACTGGTCCAATAATATGCGGGCCGTCCCTGAAGATTACATATTTCCCCCAGAAACAAGACCAGAAAACATCCATGTCCTTATTGGAGAAAGCATCCCAGTGATCGACCTCAGCCAAGCAGAGATAGGTGCTGATCGAACCCTTACCATTCAGAAAATCATCAACGCCTCTCAACAGTTTGGATTCTTCCAGGTTTGTTGTGTGCCCTGTACATATATATCGTTTTTTTAAAGAATGTGAATTTTCAAGCTGGATCAACTCAGAAAATAACGTGTGATGATTGAAAGTAGTAGTATGTATATAGGTGATAAATCATGGGATTCCGGAGAATCTAGTGAAGGAAACAATGAGTGTGTGGAAAGAGTTCTTCCAGTTGTCGGCGGAGGTCAAGCAAGAGTACCTTTATAGAGAGGGTTTCACCACCAAGACGAACGATTGCGGGCTCTATACAAGCGGTCCAAGATATGCTACAGAGAAAGTTCATATGTGGAGGGACGCTCTTAGACACTCTTGTCATCCTCTACACAAATGGCAACATATGTGGCCTCAAACCCCAACCAGATACCAGTAATTAATAATGCTACCCTCTAATTAAACCCTGAATTCTTCTTAGTTAACTGTCTTTACTAATCGATTGGGTTTATTTAATTGTCTCAGAGAGTGTGTTGGGGCATTATCCGTGGAAGTTAAGAAGTTGGGTTCCAAGATCTTGAGGTTAATTAGTGAGGGACTTGGACTTGATAGTGAATATTTTGAGGGTGAATATGGCCAAAATATGTTACTAGTAGCTAATCACTATCCAGCATGCCCTCAACCAGATTTGACTTTAGGAATAGCCAAGCATGCTGATCCTTACATCTTAACTCTTTTACTCCAAGACGAAGTCTATGGACTTCAAGTGTTGAAGGATGATAAGTGGATTGGCGTTGATCCTAACCCACAAGCAATTGTGGTCAATATAGACTCTCAGTTGCAGGTACATGTTAATTTCTCACACTATAATATTCTTTATTCGTCATATCAGAAATGTTCACAGTATGCAGATGAAGTTAAATAAAGGTTAATTTGATTAAGTGTTGAGTGTGCAGGTGATCAGTAATAACGAACTGAAAAGTGCAGAGCATAGGGCTGTGACGAATTCAAGTAAAGATCGAATTTCGGCTGCATTTTTCATAACTGCTTCGGAGGAGAGTGTTATAGAACCAGCAAAGGCTTTGATTGATGAGCTCCATCCTCCCATTTACAAGTCCTTCAAAAACAAAGATTTTATTTCTACATTCAATTCACCTAATCGTGGCACGCAAGACGCGCTAGAATTTTTCAAAGCGTAATACCGAAGAAGGATATATGCATCTTTATGTGTATTGTGTTCTTTTGAAGATGATCTTAGATTGTAACTTGCTTGATGTGTTTGATTATGGATGTTTGCTTTCAATATAAAATGCTCGCATGAATCATCATCACCATCATCAATCATCAATATATAATATATATATAGAATCCATATATAATAATAAATTTGCATCACTTCAAGTCAAGCCAATTGTAAATGTTTGGTGGCTTTTCTCTGATTTTACTGTTCATATGAACAGTATCCGGCTCAAACTTTTATTTTGGGCTCCGTGCAAAGCATACCTACAAATTTTGTATATCATATAGTTTTTAAATTCGAAACTCCCTCCTATTTTACAATCCCTTCTCTCTCATTCATTTTTCACTTTTTCCTTGCCGAGGCATTGCTTCTCTTCCTCTCTCTTTACAGTTGCAATGGTTCATTCGCTCCTCCTTTTCAATTTTCTTTCCCGAAATCCCAATCCTTTCATCTCTTTATCCTCCATAAAAAAAAGCTTCTCGCTTAATCGCAACATGCCCCTTTTGCAACCCTAAGCTCATCGAAGTCTGCTCCTATCACATTGCTACTGGAAATCACGCCTCCGTCCTTGCCGATGTCTGATGCAGTCGTTGGTGATGGAGTATTTTCTTCCTCCCTGGTATTCCCTTTTTTCTCTTTTTCATTTTGATTCCTTGTCTTTGGTTTTTGTATGCTATTCTATCTGCGTTTTTCTGCCAACTAAGATTGGATCTCCCTATTTGCGTTTTTGTATGGTATTCCCTTTTTTCTCTTTTCGTTTTGAAAGTCAGTAGTGTATGAAGAGCCAGAGATTTATGTAGCAACATCTGGGCAATGGCTCTCCAGAAGGGCAGGAGGAAAAAAGGGTGAGTTTTGAGGTTGATGATGCACTTGTGACAGTGGCGGATGGTGAATCTTCCAAGCCGAGTAGCTTAACAACTTTGTCTGCTCATGGTACAAGGGATCTTCGAGAGGTTGTTGAGGAAATCAGACATGAATTTGAGACCGCATCTGGTTATGGAAAAGAGCTAGCATTGCTGCTTGAGGTTGGTAAATCGCCATATCGGTCTAGAGGTGCTGGATTTAAAGGTATGAACAAGGTTTATATCGTTCCTGTATTCTTGTGAGGCGATGCCTTACCCCTTTCACCTTTCATTTTGGAATGTTTTACCTCTCAGATATATACTTGACTGTGTAATGTGCTCTGTAGGTGAGACATCATATGAGACACTTCTCAACCTGCTTACCTATTCTAAGTTTGCTTGCATATTTGGCTTGATTTTTCTTGGCTTCATCAACATGCTTTCAGTTTTACTAGAATTGTCAAGAACATTGCAATGCAGTAAGTAGGTGATTGACATGAGTTTTGAGTATGAGCTCACACAAACTGCCATATCTTGAATGAAATCACAATATAAACACATAAATCTATAGAATGTTGCACTATTCGTATTTTTAGTCAAACAGAAGTAAGGAGAAACTAATACTTCATGTTATGGATCAAGTTTTTGTGAAAATGCATTGTATGAAAACTTTGACGATAGAATGTCGAGAGATATGATCTAAATCCATTTGACCTAAAGTTGAAATTAGACTTTGTCAATTTCAGTTTGTCTTAAATGTTCATATGTTTGAACCAGCTTTAGGATGAGGAGAAGCTACGGGTTGATTATGAAAAACAGTGCAAGAGACTGAAAATATTGGATGATCGAGGAGCTGAATCCAGTAAAATTGATGCTGCTGAGGTATCAATTAGAAAATTGCGCACTAAAATCAATATTTGCATTAGAAGTGTTGATGCTATATCGATTAGGATCCATAAACAGGGTAAATATGTTTTTCATATTTTCTCAAGAGCATCAAATTTTAGTTTGACATCATAGTTGGCATTCATTTAAATTTGAGGTCTAACAATTTGGATGACATCGCATGTTATAAATGCTATTGAAGAGTTTTAATTTCACAAACTTATGTTCCTGACCTCAACTATTCGGGATTTTGTATCTTTTACTTTCTAGTGTGGATTGGCACTTTTGTTTGGAATTTATATACTACACTTCAAATATATTTGATGGTAGGATTGGCAATTTATTTTTGGCATCATTCCTGACAATCCTGTTTCACATCAATGTGGTGAGGCTCCTTATATGCCAAAAAAGTTACAATTCTTCATGTTCTCCACTATGTCAATTTCTTGATTTTTGTGTGATCAGCAGATGATATAAATTTCAATGAAAATTTATATGCAGCTATTTAGATAGTTCGGGACTTAGTGGCCAGATTCCTCCCACTTTTGCTAATCTTAAAAACCTGCACCAGTGCAAGAAATTGTTGCTTTTCCTTTTCTGTTACATGATAATGATAATATTAAAAATTAAATAACTTTGAAAGTTTTCCTGCTTGTGCAGATGGGCTTCAGATATGGAACCCACGGGCAGGATACCTGAATTCATAGGAAATTGATCTAAGCTTACAGTCTTGTAAGACAATGTTATCAATACTGCTTTCCGCCCTTGGAATTATGACGCTGAATCTCTTAAACATTCTGAAGTGACATAGGAGTCTTAAAGAGTGTTTGATGTTTAATGAACATTGAGTTTATCCAGCTAATCTGCACGAAGTCCTTTGACTGTGGGCGTCATTTCAAGAAATGTAATGACTTCGGTTTGAATGAAATTTTTGAAGCTTCAATCAGAACATAGAAGCACTTCCCCTAGTGATCAATTTCAGGCTTTTCCCCTAGTGGGTTTACAAAGGAGTTGGAAAGCACTTCTGAGCTAACAAATCTTTATTTAACATGTGGTTTTGCTACGATTATTTGTGTTAATGGATTGATTTCTTTTCTCATCAATAAATTTCTTTCCTATTTATAAAAAGGAGTTAAATATTTTCTTATAAAACTTGTGTGCAAAAGAATTCTTTATGATGTGAAATATAAATACTTATTTGATACTCGGTATATTCGTTTCCAAAAGTTTATGCTCACTGAATAGAATTGCTGCATTTTTTGACAGGAGGTTTCAGGGTAATTCTTTTGAAGGCCCAATACCATCATCATTGAGCAATCTTACTTCTCTTATAGAGTTGTAAGTGCCATCACTGTTTACTTGCATGCATTTCTACAGATTCATGGGAGCTAATTATAATTCTAATGCAGAAGTATAAGTGAAATAACTGATGGGAGCTCCTCACTGGCATTTATAAGGAATATGAAGTCATTGACTGTCTTGTAAGTTGGAAGGCAATGACTCTGCTAATAATTCATAGTCTGCCTGCTATATATATATATATTTATTTATTCCCTTTTTCTGTCTAGAATTTAACATAACACCTGGTTA
Organism: Inga laurina; assembly: GCA_963855925.1. NCBI lineage: Eukaryota > Viridiplantae > Streptophyta > Magnoliopsida > Fabales > Fabaceae > Inga > Inga laurina. Next base: position 16,213,721 of record OY979703.1, on the reverse strand, counting down.
AAAATCTTGCAGAGTACTAAGAAATAACAATTTTTCTGATTCAATTCCATCCAATATCGGTGAATTTATTTTTTAATATTTAGTCTTTTTTATGCCAAAATCTCCCAGATTGCTGGTATGAATCAGATGTCAAATAGTTCCACCATGATGGTATTTTTTTTAATATTTGGTTATTGGTAATGTAATTTTATGGTATATGCCAAATAATTCTTAATGTTTTTAGGAATTTCTTCCGCACATCACATGGAGCAATATGTCACTCTTAACTTAATATAATGAGAATGTCTTTGTTTTTATCTTTCATTGATTGTTGTGATACTAATTAACTTAATATTAACTTTGAAATGTAGCTTGGCTATTTGTTATTAGAATTTTCTTCTAGCAATCCAAAATAAGAAGCATATATGCTTTTGCTAGAAGATCTTAGGCCCAATTTTAAGTGAAAGAAGAATCATGTGAAAAGTTGGATGAAAAATGTATAATTTTGCATATTCTAAATTTGATTCTATTTATTTTATATTTTTGTTACTGCTAAGATGTTTATATCATTATTGTGATTTACACTGTATTATTGTCTTCAATGATTGTAAATAATATTATAAGTTTTTTGTGCTTCAAAAATTTAATTTCTTCTAATTTTACAATTATTGAATTATATTTTCCCGCGCTGCACAGGGAGTAAATGCTATGTGTATTGTTGATTGTTCACACTATAGCTGTCTTATACCATGCTTTTTCAAAAAATATACCACCAACATTTGAGTATAAATACATATTGAAAGATATTGAGATGATAATCGCTCTTAATATATATCCAAACTATAGATGATTTTCTCCTTATGGAGATCACAAATCGACATGTTGATAGTTGCACTAATTTATACATTGAATATTTGCATCCTACGCATCGTGCATAGGAGTCAATGCTTGTTAATAATATAATATAATATAAATCTCTTCACCTAGCCGCATCCTTTAACGGCTTACCAATGGCTTCCCTCACATTTAACTATTCACCTCACATATCACTGTTCACAAGCTGCAACTCTTTTCCTTGGGCTTTGCATTAGCTGATTTGAATCACACTCCTACACATAAATTGCATGCCAATGTTAGCGTTTGTTTGTGATAGCTTATTTTTTATTTATAAGTGCTAATAAATTATAATTTACGATATATGAGGTAAGTATATGAGAGAAGTTTTATTTTGACTTATTTAATAAGGACTCATTACCCCAAAATAAGTGATGTCAAACACAGAATTAGTCTATTGAGGTTGTGTGCCAGCGATCCCTCGTAATCCCAACCCCACCAAATTTATAATTTCAAATTTGAAATTGGACCCACGTGAGGTCCACCTCGTGGGGGCTATATGTTTTGTAAGGAGTACACAAATCACCCGCTCTCTGAAATAACCACCCTCCTCTGTTCTTTGCTTACAAATATTCTACTCTATTCTCTGCAATGAGGAATGGCCAGCGACGTAGATACCGTCTGGCTTCGTGAACTCACTCCAGGCCTATGTAATGGCATTATTGTTGTGAAAGTAGATCTAATTATTACAGTGGAGACGGTTAGTGATATGGTACCCGAGGAAGATCATCCGAAAAAGGTCCTTTGTAGATACGAGATTGTTGTCTTCGATGAATCGGTAAGTTAACTTTTGTTATTGCCCTTACATTTTGATGCATTTCGTTCTCCTCCTATCAAACGAATGTAACATCTCTTCATTCTTTCATAGCTTACCCACATGGTGCTTGTGATGGAGAGCAGCAGCGTTATGCAACTGTGCGGTCATAAAATGGCTGAAGAACGTTGCTATAACATATCCCGATTTGATGTGTTGTCATGGTCAAGGAGTACATGAGATGTATCATCTCCATATTGGGCCGAACAGTCGTATCTCAAGTAGTTTTGTGCCTTCAAAGTAGACTCCAATTCCATCTTCACCTCTGAACAATTTTCTCACTTCTGCATAATTATTGGGCCACATTGTCAATAACAAAACTTTTACATACTAAATTTCAAACTCAACAATAATAACAAAAACAAGACCAGGAAACATGCATGTTTCCTAAAGGAGTCTATTTAAGTACAAGGTCAACAAACAACTCATGCTTATCATTTATAATTTCCAATTATATTGCTATAACTAATCATTGTCGAGTGAGTTCCTTCTTTTGATCAATCATCAAGTGATGATGGAGAAACTTGTTTCAAACTGGAGCAAAAATGTGGGAGCCATACCTGAAGAGTACTTATATCCACCTGAAACAAAACCAGGAAACATGCATGTTCCTATAGGAGAAAGCATCCCAGTGATGGACCTCAGCCAAGCAGACAAAGGAGATTGAACCCTCACCATTCAGAAAATCATCAACGCCTCTCAAGAGTTTGGATTCTTCCAGGTTCGATCCCATGCCACACACACATAGTGTTTTTTTTTTTGGGGGTTGTTTTGATGAAAAAATAAGATTTTTCAAAGCTTGATCTGGTTGCAATATTATACAAGTGGTAAATCATGGGATTCCAGAGAATATAATGAAGGAAGCGATGAGTGTGTGGAAGGAGTTCTTCAAGTTGCCGGCGGAGGCCAAGAAAGAGTTGCACACAGAGGGTATCACCACAAAGGATTGCATGCTCTATACGAGCAGTCTAAGTTATGGGAGAGAGAAGGCTCATATGTGGAGGGACGCTTTCAGACACTCCATCCTCTACAGAAATGGCACCATATGTGGCCCCAATCCTCATCCAGATACCAGTAATCAATCCTTCTCCTATCTTTAATATAAGAGCCGCTTGACTTTTTTTCTGAAAAGATTAAAGAAGTTAAAAAAAATTATTACTAAATCATAACATATATTGTATATTATTAGATTATATATCAATTTGTAAGTAAGGTAAACAAGTTCGAGAAAAAAATAAATGTAAGTACTTTAATGTAACTTATTTAACTTTCTTAATTGCTAAAGAAATATCAACTAACGCTTATGTATTAAAGACACAAGTTAGTACATATCTTGACGTTACCCTGTATATAAACCTTGAATGCTTCTTAATGAATTGGGGTTTATTTAATTGGTTTTTAGAGAGTGTGTTGGGGTGTGTTCGGTTGAAATTAAGAAGTTGGGTTCCATAATCTTGAGATTAATCAGCGAAGGACTTGGATTGCATGGCGAATTTCTTGATGAATATATAGCCAAACTATGGTTCTATTAGCTAATTACTATCCAACATGTCCTCAACTAGATTTGACTCTAGGAGTAACCAAGCATGTTGTTCCTTCCATTATAACCCTTTTACTCGAAGATGGCGTCTCTGGACTTCGAGTCTTGAAGGATGATACCTGGATTGGTGTTGACCCTAACCCTCACGCAATTGTCGTCAATATAGCCTCCCAGTTGCAGGTACGTATATACATACTCTAAAATTCTTCATTCATCAGATTAGCAATTTTCATAGTACGTAGATGATGTTAAATAAAGGTTCTTGGTTTAGTGTTGGGGTTGCAGGTGATTTGTAACGACAAATTGAAAAGTGCAGAGCACAGAGCGGTGACAAATTCATGTAATCCTCAAATTTCGGCTGCATATTTCATAGGTGCTTTGGGGGAGAGTATTATAGAACCAGCAAAAGCTTTGGTTGATGAACTTCGTCCTCCCATTTACAAGTCCTTCAAGAGCAAAGAATGTCTTCCTAAATTATATGAAACTTACAGTGACTCACAAGCCACGCTAGAATTTTTCAAGGCGTAACACCAAAGGATATATTTATATCAGGATCTTTTTTATGGGCGTTCCTTTTAATATATAAGATGATTTGTTTGTAACTTTGTTTGATGTGTTTAATTATGTTAGCTTTCAATGTAATATGATGGGGGCTTGAAGCAAAAGATTCTATAATGACTTCATGATGTTATAGTCTTATGCGAGTATGATGTTGTATGCCTTCTTATTACCGATGAGTTTTGTTTTCTTTCTTTGGTTTTTTTAAAGCCTTATTTGCTTGCAAATTGTCTTTTGCTGCTTTAACTATATGGTCCTGCGCAAACGGGCAAACAGGGTTTGGTTCTAATAGAAGGAGGTAGTTAGTCTTTTACAGTGTAACAAATCAAAGGGAGAGGTAACCATATTTATCCTAGCGTTTGGATATTGGACAGAGAGAGGTGAGGGAAAATAGAGGGGCGCCAATTTACCAGATGAACTTTTAAAAATGGTAAAAAATTTATTATTTTTGACAGATTTTCTTCATAGTTTTTTTTTTTTTTTTTTTTGCTTTCCTAATTTTCGTTTCATCTAAATATAGGTTAGTAACCTAAAGTGCATCGGATCTGATTGCTTCTAAGGGGAGGATACATGTACCTAAAAAAAACAATATGGCCTAGAGAGCTTAATAAAACTTTCTGTGAAATGGCTCACATATTAAAGGGAAAATCCTGTAAAAAACCTTTAAAATGGTCAACAGATAGAAAAATGTTCCAAATATTCATAATGCTAAAAAAGTGTTAAGACCCGATTCGTATTTTTCAAAATTAAAAAGAAATGATAGAATTGTTCATCGGAGTTTAATTTTCATTTTGATAGAATTAATTGTGAAATCTTATCCGAATTTTGTAAAACATTTATCAGAATTTGTGAAACCCTTATCAGATCTAGTAAATCAAAATATGTAACTTGTGAAATTCTTTAAGGAAGTTATGAAATTCTTTTGAGAACTTGTGCAAACTTTATTCGAACTTATAAAAGTTTTATCAAAACTTGTGAAACCTTTGTAAGATATTGTGAATCAAAATTTGCAACTTGTAAAATTCTTTACGTGAATTGTGAAATTATTTTGAGAATTTGTGAAAACCTTATATAACCTTGTGAAAACCGTATTCAAACTTGTACAACCCTTATTATTAGATCTTGTGAATTCAAATTTGCAACTTATGAAATTTTTTAAGAAAGTTGTGAAATGCTTTTGAGAATATGTGAAAACCTTATCCGAACTTGTGAAACTCTTACAAGATCTTATGAATTTTGATATGTAACTTGTGACATTTTTATGAGAAATTGTGGAAACCTTTATTAGAATTTGTAAAATCATGTCTTCCTTCATGTTCTTAATTCTAAACTTAGTGGAACAATTCTATCACTTCATTTTAATTTTAAAAATGACAAATCAAATCCTAATACTTTTTTAATATTATAAATATTTGGTACACCTATCTGTCTTTTAACTTTTTCTTCTTTTAAAGAGAGGGATGTTCCCCGTATTAAAACACACGAGCTTTCGAAAAATACCTTACAGTTGAGATACCTTTTATGTGCTCATTTGAATATTTAGGTATTTTTTCTTACTCTCATTGGATAATCTTATTTTCCTCATATATTTACGAGTTGATGTACACATTCTCCCTCCTATTCATAATATAAGTTATTTCTAGAAGAATGATTTGATTCACAATATAAACTACTTATAAAGTAATTAATGTTTATTTATTAATTTTATCTCTATAATTAATGTTTAAATACGACTCTTTGTATTTTTCTATCTCATTTAATATCTCATTTAAAATAGGTAAATTTGAATTTTTTTTTTAATTTAAGAGAAATTTAATAAGTTAACTGTTATTTTTTGATTATGATAAATTAATTAAAATGACTTATAATATGGATAGATGGGTACACAGCACACGAAAGTTTGACTTGGTGGGGCTGACTGAAAAAAGGATTAGTGGGGTAACCTTATCCTTTTCAAACCAAAAGTTAATTATGCAGTATTCGTAATTGGAACCAAAAAAGTCAATTTTTTTCTAGAAGGAAAATGATTGATTTTTTTTTTTTAAATATTAAAAATGGGTTTAAGCATTACACACGCCAAAACAATTTATCTGATTGAATGATTACGGAACTTGACTTCTCTCTCACTCAGTAACCTTTGCTAATTCGTTTTAATTTCCCATTGCTAAAACATTGCCGGTCGAGTTCCCTCGTTATTCAGCCTCGACCAAGACACCGTACCCCTCCGCCGATGGAGAAACTTGTTTCAAACTGGTCCAATAATGAGCGGGCCGTCCCTGAAGATTATATATATCCACCAGAAACAAGACCAGGAAATATCCATGTCCCAATTGGAGAAAGCATCCCAGTGATCGACCTCAGCCAAGCAGAGATAGGTGATGATCGAACCCTTACCATTCAAAAAATCATGAATGCCTCTCAACAGTTTGGATTCTTCCAGGTTTGTTATGTGTCCTGTATATATATATATCGTTTTTTTTAAAGAATGTGAATTTTCAAGCTGGATCAACTCAGAAAATAACGTGTGATGATTGAAAGTAGTAGTATACATATAGGTGATAAATCATGGGATTTCGGAGAATCTAGTGAAGGAAACAATGAGTGTGTGGAAAGAGTTCTTCCAGTTGCCGGCGGAGGTCAAGCAAGAGTACCTTTTCAGAGAGGGTTTCGCCACCAAGACGAACGATTGCGGGCTCTATACAAGTGGTCCAAGATATGCTACAGAGAAAGTTCATATGTGGAGGGACGCTCTTAGACACTCTTGTCATCCTCTGCACAAATGGCAACATATGTGGCCTCAAACCCCAACCAGATACCAGTAATTAATAATGCTACTCTCTAATTAGACCCTGAATTCTTCTTAGTTAACTGTCTTTACTGATCGATTGGGTTTATTTAACCTGTCTCAGAGAGTGTGTTGGAGCATGTTCTGTGGAAGTTAAGAAGTTGGGTTCCAAGATCTTGAGGTTAATTAGTGAGGGTCTTGGACTTGATAGTGAATATTTTGAGGGTGAATATGGCCAAAATATGTTACTAGCAGCTAATCACTATCCAGCATGTACTCAACCAGATTTGACTCTAGGAATAACCAAGCATGCTGATCCTTACATCTTAACTCTTTTACTCCAAGATGAAGTCTATGGACTTCAAGTGTTGAAGGATGATAAGTGGATTGGCGTTGATCCTAACCCACAAGCAATTGTGGTCAATATAAACTCTCAGTTGCAGGTACATGTTAATTTCTCACACTCTAATATTATATTCTTTATTCGTCATATCAGAAATGTTCACAGCGCGCAGATGAAGTTAAACAAAGATTAATTTGATTAAGTGTTGAGGGTGCAGGTGATCAGTAATAACAAACTGAAAAGTGCAGAGCATAGGGCTGTGACAAATTCAAGTAAAGATCGAATTTCGGCTGTATTTTTCATAACTGCTTCGGAGGAGAGTGTTATAGAACCAGCAAAAGCTTTGATTGATGAACTCCATCCTCCCATTTACAAGTCCTTCAAAAGCAAAGATTTTATTTCTAAATTCATTTCACCTAATCGTGGCACACAAGCCGCCCTAGAATTTTTCAAAGCGTAATACCCAAGAAGGATGTATGCATCTTTATGTGTACTGTGTTCTTTTGAAGATGATCTTAGATTGTAACTTGCTTGATGTGTTTGATTAGGGATGTTTGCTTTCAATATAAAATGCACGCATGAATCATGATGCTTAATTTCAATATAAAAATATGTTAAGAGTAATATAATAATAAGATACTCTTAGATATTTGTCATTCCATTGATAGCCGGAATTGGTCATTCCATTGATGAAGCTGACCATATTGAGGTTATATTTGAGGGCCTCACTAAAGAATATGATCCATGAATTACTGCGATCACTACGCATCCCGATCGATACACCGTGGATCAGATCAAGTCACTTCTTGTGGCTCAAGAGGCTCGAATAGAGAAGAATCAAAAGGTTCTTATTGTCACTTCGGCACATGTGGTACTCCCTATGGCTCACGCTCGTGGTCGTGGTCAATGGAACTCTTGTGGTGCTTCTTCTTTTAATTCGTCGTCTTCTTAAAATAAGCTGTCTATTGATTGTCAGCTCTGTAAGAAGAAAGGGCATCAGGTTCGTGACTTTTGGCACTGCTTTGATGAATCGTTTCAAGGATTATTGCTAAATGATGATTCAAGCAAGAAGGAGCAGAAGGCGTATGTTACTCCTGCTGAATGTGTTGGTTAACCTGATTGGTGTCTTGATTCAGGAGCAACTAGCCATGTTATCTGTGATGATCAAAATATCACTCACAAATCAACTAGTAAGTTTGTTGATAGAATTTATATTGGTAATGATGGTAAGGGTTTGTTAGTACATTGCACTAGTTCTTCTACTTGTGTTCTACCTAGTTCTCAGCATAAACTCAAACTGAAGGAGGTCCTTCATGTTCCTGAAATCTCCAAGAATTTACTTAGTATTCCTAGACTTTGTCTTGATAATGATATACTAATTGCTTTCTATTCTCAGCATAAACTCAAACTGAAGGAGGTCCTTCATGTTCCTGAAATCTACAAGAATTTACTTAGTATTCCTAGACTTTGTCTTGATAATGATATACTAATTGCTTTCTATTCTAATGTTTGTCTGATTAAGAATCTACAAACTAATAAGATTCTCTATTGTGGTCTCCTAAAGAGGCATCGCTCTAATCTTCATGTTGTCTCCCTATCTGTTCAATCTTCCTCAAGTGATCTCAAGCCTTGAGCATCTTAGCAATTTGCCTATGTCTCTACTTCCTCGGTTGATTGTAACTGTGTTAGTGTCTGTTCCAAGTCCTTCTTGTCATAAGTCAAATTTTGTTTTTCATTTATGGCATAATTGTTTAGGCCATCCTACTGGTTCTGTTGTTTCTCAAGTTCTAAAACGATGTAATATGTCTTTCAATAATAAGAATTATCCTTTGACTTTTGCAATGCTTATTGTCTTGGTAAAGCTCACAAACTTCCTTATTCACTGTCCAGTACACAATATTCTCGTCTACTTAAATTGATTCACTTCGACATATGGAGTCCTACTCCCAATACATCCCTTGATAGTTACAATTATTATGTCCATTTCACATATGCTTATTCTCATTATATATGGTTCTTTCCACTGCACTCCAAGTCTGAGGTTTATGATGTCTTTCTGGAATTTAAAGCAATGGCTGAACTACAGTTTCATCATAAGATTAAAGTGCTTCAATCTAACTTAGGTGCTGAATACTTGAGAATTGGAGGGGTTTTAAAGGCCAATGGTATCCTTCATCAACTTTGCTGTCCATATACTCATGAGCAAAATGGACTAGCGAAAGGAAGCATTGATCCATCACTGAAACTGGCTTAACCTTACTAGCTAATGCCTCACTTCCTTTCAAGTTGTGGGTAGAGGCATTTTCTACGACTGTATATTTATTCAATCATCTGCCTAATAAACTTCTTAGTAGTATTTCACCTTTTGAGAAGCTTTTTGGTCGTGCTCCATAATTATGATCACCTTAAGACCTTTAGATGTGCTTGTTTTCCTCTCACAAGATCATATAATCGGCTTAAGATGGATTTTAGATCAGTCACTTGGGTATTTTTGGGCTATAGCACTTCACATGAAGGATTTAAATGCTGGGATCCTAAAGGCAGGATGTACATATCAAGGGATGTTTGGTTTAATGAGAATGAGTTTCCTTATTCGAGTCTTGTGTTTGTCCTTCCTTTTGCCTCTTCTTCCTTATCCTGTTCCTCTTGTTCTGTTCTTCCTCCACCACCGGTTGTCTGTCTTATGTCAACTAAGTACAATGTTTCTAACAATATAATACTTCTTTTGTAGCTCCAGTAACACCACTGCTCAGTCTAGTTCAGTTGTTGCAGTACCTAAGAGACGTATAGTGACTAGGTCAATGAATGGCATCTTTAAGCCGAAAGCCTTGTTAGTTGAACAAGACCCGACTAGTGTTACGGAGGCACTTGCTTCTTTTGTTTGGAAAAAGGCCATGGCTGAAGAGTATCAAGGTTTGTTATGCAATCGGACATGGCATTTGGTTAAATTATCCTCTGGTCGTCAAGCAATTGGGTGCAAATAGGTGTGGAAACACAAAACTAAATCCTGATGATTCAACTACTAAGTTCAAAGTCAGGCTCGTAGCTAAAGGATTTCATTAAAAAAAAAGGTTTTGATTTTAATGAAACATTCAGTCTAGTTGTGAAACCAGTTATTATTTGAGTTGTTCTTTCAATTACAATCTCTCACAATTGGTATGTCAATAATGCTTTCCTCAATGGTTCACTTCAAGAGGTAGTATATATGCAACAACCATTTGGCTATGAAAATAGTGACAAGTCTCTTGTTTGTAAGCTTGATAAAGCCTTAGATGGTTGATTGATTGATTTTGATCCTATAATTATTGTTTAAACATGATTTTTTCTATTTCTCTCTCTTTTTTAATATCTCATTTAATATGGATAAAGTTAGAAATTTTTTTAATTTAAAAAAAAAATTAATGAATTGATCACATCTTTTTATTTTAATAAATTAGTTAAAATAATTTATATTGTAGACAGAAAGAAATCCACAAGACGCGCATGTTTGGGTTGGTGGGGTTACCTTGTCCCTTTTAAAGCAAAAGTCAATAACATTACTGTACTTAATTATGCAGCATCCATAATTGGAACCAAAAAAGTCAATTTTTTTCCAGAAGGAAAACGATTGAATTTTTAAAAAAATGTCACCTTGCATCATTAAAAACATAACAGTAAATTAAAAAATGGGTTTAAACATTGCACATGCCAAAACAATTTACCGAATATAATTGAACGATTACGGAACTTGACTCCCCTCTTCTACTCAATAACTTGTGAAATTCGTTTTAATTTCCCATTGCTAAAACATTGCCGGTCAAGTTCCTTCGTTATTCAGCCTTGACCAAGACACCGTTCCCCTCCGCCGATGGAAAAACTTGTTTCAAACTGGTCCAATAATGTGCGAGCCGTCCCTGAAGATTACATATATCCACCAGAAACGAGACCAGGAAATATCCATGTCCCTATTGGAGAAAGCATCCCAGTGATCGACCTCAGCCAAGCAGAGATAGGTGATGATTGAACCCTTACCATCCAGAAAATCATCAACACCTCTCAACATCTGTGTCGTTCGTTTTTCCGGTTTGATGAAAGAACTATAGGAATTTTCAAAGCTGGATCAATTCAGAAAATAACGCATGACGATTGAAAAAATATATATAGGTGTGATCAATCATGGGATTCCAGAGAATCTAATGAAGGAAGCGATGAGTGTGTGGGAGGAGTTCTTCAAGTTGCCAACAGAGGCCAAGCAAGACTTGTACACAGAGGGTATCACCACGAAGGATTGCAGGCTCTATACGAGCAGTCTAAATTATGGAAGAGAGAAGGTTCATATGTGGAGGGACGCTCTCTGACACTCTTGTCTTCCTCAACAGAAATGGCAGATGTGGCCTCAAACCCCACCCAGATACCAATAACATATATATATATATATATATATATATGTGTGTTATGAATATTAAATATGTGGATATCCATTGACTCATATCTAAATTAATTTACTCTTCTAGTCAATTTGATATAAAGAAGAAAAGAAGACTTGACACAAAGTAAAAGCAAAAGAAGACAAGGAAATAAAGAAGATATAAAGTAACCATAATCATATAACCAGGGTTAAATGTAACCATGGTCATGTAACCAGGGTTAGCTTTCTGATTCTATATAAAGGCTTATAATCGATTGTTTCGAATGAACTGAATGAGAACTTCTCTCTAACTTTTCTCTAGAAATTCTATCAATTTTCTCTCTGAATCCTATCAATCTTCTCTTTTATCACATATACTTTTACAACACGTTATCAGCACGAAGCTCTAAACAAAGATATGATCTTCTTATGGTTTCTTTAGTGATTATATATACCTTGTTTTATTTGATAGATCTGGGATAATCTGAGCCACTATATGGAATTAGAGAGATACTTTTACCGATTGTTATATAACATCGGGTTCCATGGCTAAGATTGGAGATCGTTATTGTTTTTATATCATTTACAAGTTCTTTTATATTATTATTTTATGGTTAGAAGCCATACACATATGATTCCTAAAATTATGTGACTAGAAGTCATATTGTTTTAATCCCTTATGATATGATATGGCCAGAAGCCATATCTCTTTTCCTATTATATGGCCAGAAGCTATATATATTTTTCACCATTTATCTTATTGTACAGTCAGAAGTCATATACAACTTTTATCCTGAAGATAATAGTTTAATTCCTCATCATGAGATTAATTGGCCTGAAGCCATGAGATTAATGACCCAAAGCCATACATGTTTTAATTTTCTTATCTTGCCCTATGAATTATTTATTGTCTTTATGAATTTACAGTTATTTTTGTTTAAGATATTATATTACATGTTTACATTCTATGTTTTAATTATTTTCATTTACTTCTTTAATTAGTTTGAACCATGGCAAACCTAGCAAAATTTGAAATTGTGGCTCTTGATATTACTGGAAAAAATTATTTATCTTGAAAGTTGGATGCGGAAATTCACCTAAATGCTAAAAGTCTGGAAGACACAATCAAAGAAGGGAATCATGCATCCAACCAAGACAAAGTCAAATCCATGATTTTTCTTCGCCACCATTTGCATGAGGATTTAAAAATTGAATATTTGACAGTAATGGACTCACTTGTTCTTTGGAACAATTTAAAAGAAAGGTATGATCACCAGAAGATGGTCATTCTTCCAAAAGCTCATTTTGACTGGATGCATTTGCTCCTGCAAGATTTTAAATCTATAAGCGAATATAACTCAGCAATGTTCAGAATTATTTCTAAATTAAAATTAAGTGGAGAAAATGTTACTGATGATGATATGTTAGAAAAGACATTCTCTACATTTCATGCATCCAATTTGCTCTTGCAGCAGCAATATCGTGAAAAATGTTTCAAGAAATATGCTGAATTAATTTCTTGTCTCCTTGTGGCTGAACAAAATAATGAGCTTTTATTGAAAAACCATAAATCACGTCCAACAGGCTCAACTCCATTCCCTAAAGTGAATGTAGTAACAAATGAATTTACTTGTGGTCGTGGACGTGGACGTGGACGTGGTCTATATCATGGTGGTTCAAATTCCTACCAGAAATGGGAAAAGATTGACACTACAAAAAAAACGTGATTTAGTAGCGGTTAAAAATGGGTATTCGTAGCGGTTCTAACCGCTACAAACTAGGTTAGTAGCGGTTACGAAAACCGCTACTAAATCGTACGTTGCAAGCGGTTTTGTAGCGGTTCTACAAAACCGCTACTCAATCAAAACTAACCGCTACAACCTTTGTAGCGGTTCAAAGTAACCGCTACAACACCAAGAGATATTTGTAGCGGTTATATAACCGCTACAAATATAAAAAATTTTATTAAAAAAGAATTTTTTTTTTGTAGCGGTTTAATAACCGCTACAAATATATAAAAATGAAAATTTGTTAAAAATGACATTTTTTATTTGTAGCGGTTAAGAAACCGCTACTAAATTTGAATTTCATGAACTTAGTAGCGGTTTCTAAAACCGCTACTAATTTCATGAAATTCAAATTTACCGCCAAAAAATTTAAATTTAGCTTTGAAAAGGCGCGTTATTTAGTAGCGGTTTAATAACCGCTACAAATATTTAAAATTTTTTTAAAAAATATACGTTGATTTTTTTCTTTTTTTTAAATATTATATTAAATAGTTGAATTTATTATTATTTTATCTATTTCAATTAGTTTATTATTTAATAGTTTAACTTATTAATAAATTAAAAAGAAAAAATGTAATTGAATATGATTAGTATAAAATTTATATTAATAATATTATTAAGGATAGTTAGGTAATAAGGAATTATTATGTTTTATAATATAATGTAATTGTATATGAAAAATAGATGAAAATGAGATAGAGTTATGATATATCTAAAAAAAAATGGTTAGAATAAATTTTATAGAAAGAAAAGAAATATTCTAAAAGATATTGAAAATCTTGTTACCATATTTGATCGTATTATTCAGCTCCTCTACTCATACGAAAGAAGTTGTAAATGAGAGGAAATGAAAGAAGGGTAAGGTGAAAAGAAATTGGGGAGTGTTTGAAATGAGTTGTGATAAGGGTATTTATAGGGATTCACGTATAATTTGTAGCGGTTAATATAGCGGTTAATGTAGCGGTTACTAATTAGTAGCGGTTATTTATATTTTTGTAGCGGTTTAATTATTTGTAGCGGTTAATGTAGCGGTTTTTATTTAGTAGCGGTTATTTATATTTTTGTAGCGGTTTAATAACCGCTACAAATATTATATTAATTTTTTTTAAAATTTTTTTTTGCATTTTAGTTTAACACAAATTTTTTGCATTTTTTGTGAAGAAAAATTTTTTGCACTTGAATTCTACAAATATTATTTTAATTTTTTTAAAATATTTTTTTACATTTTATTTTAACACAAATTTTTTTCATTTTTTGTAAAGACAAATTTTTTACACTTGAATTTGATCACTCATCGTCGCCATCCCTACAGAAATTTTGTAGAAAAATTATTGTTATTGATGTATTATTAAATTTAACAAATTTAATTGAAATGACGTGGACTTAAAAAAACTCACCGCAGTAGAGGTAAATTGTCATCGCCTTGAGGGAAGTAGTTTTCAAAATCAGCTAGCTGAAATGGCTCACTCTCGTAGGCGATGTTATCGCCTTCACCCATGTCGTAAAGGTCTCTTGGCTTTAAATGAACGACCATGTGCCAATCCCTATGCCGCTCGTCCTCGACATAATAAACCTGATGTGCCTCTGAAGCTAGAATATACGGCTCATCATCTTGAGAAATACCAGTATGAATCGTGCGTGAGAAATTGACTGATGTGATCCCTAGGTCGTCAGTTGTCAGTCCCCGAGAAGTAGTGGTATTTGCCCACAAACACTTGAACAGCGTCACGGTGAAACGGCCTTGATAATTAAGCTCGACCACATCAAGAAGCTTGCCATAGTAAGGGACGCCTCCGAACTGCATGTTGGCGTCACTGCTGCTCGCATAACTCCTTGTCCCAAATGTGCCATAAACACCCGAATTCTGTGTTTGCAATCCTTGATCCCGTGAAACCGTGCAAAACTTAAAACCATTGACATTGTATGCTGTAAACCGTTTTGCATGATCAAGAGGGCCGATTGCGAGAGCTCTGAAATCTGGTGAGTGTGGGTTGTGGTCATTTAGTATTCTGCGCGCAAACCAGCCCGGGAATTCTCTGTGGACCCTCCTATCAACTTCCGAGGATGTCTGTGTACGGATCCTGAGCTGACGCTTGACATGACTTCTGAATTCCCTGCAATTAATAATGGAAAGGCGTTAGTGAAATGAAAGTGAGAAATGTTACGAAAGATATAGATCGATTAACATACATGTGAGTGTACAATTCTTACCGTATGAAAGGCTCAACTTGAGTGCAATTAATCAAGACATGTCTATGTGCTTGGAACTTCTCAGTTGCCGTTAGTTTGAAGTTCTCAGTTGCTCCAACTGGTTTACCAACACGAGGGATAAATTCTCCTGATGTCGGCGCAGGTTCAGGACAATCGTCAACACGAGGGGGGCGGTTGAAAGCCGTCTCAAGATCATCAAAGTACCTTGAGCAAAAATAAAGCACCTCATCCCCTATATAGCCTTCAGCTATAGAACCTTCTGGCCACGCCTTATTCCTCACGTAAGATTTTAATTTCCCAAGGAACCTACGAAGTACATAAGAGAAAATTGATATAAAATGATGAAAAGGACGACTAGGAAACATTAAATACGGACAATAAATGAAAGCACATATTTAAAATGAGTACCTCTCAATCGGATACATCCAACGATATTGTATTGGTCCAGCGAGCTTTGTTTCATGAACGAGGTGGACCGTGAGGTGAACCATCACAGTAAAAAAGGACGGAGGAAAGATCATCTCCAAGTGACAAAGCGTAAAAATGATTTTCGACTGCAGCTGATCGAGCTCCTCAACGATCAAAACCTTAGAACACAACTTCCGAAAGAAAGAACAAAGTTCCACCAAAACGATGGAAACATCGGGAGGAAGTGTATTCTTTATAGCCAGAGGGAGTAACTGCTGCATAAGAACATGTGAGTCGTGACTCTTCAGGCCAGCAACCTTCCGAGCCTGCAAGTCGACACATCGAGAAATGTTGCTTGAATACCCATCAGGAACTTTTATTTTCTTCAACGTCGCGAGGAACACATCCTTGTTCGGTTTTGTGAGGGTAAACTTTGCCGGTGTAAATCTGTCATGCTCATCTGGCCAAGCGTCTTCACGAACTCCCATGTCGCGTAAATCTTTCCTCGCTTGAAGGTGATCTTTTGTCTTGCCGGGTTCGTTGAGCAGCGTATACAGCACATTGTCGCAAACATTCTTTTCAATGTGCATTACATCAAGACTGTGGCGAAGTAAATTAGATCTCCAATACGGAAGCGCGAAGAAGATACTTATCTTCTTCCACTGCTGAGGCGCCGAAGTCCTGCGCGTCTTTTGGCGAGTTTGTGCTGAATCGTCGCTTTTTCCAAACTCGACGTCAACATGCTCAAGCTGCTGTAAGATATCTGTACCGGACAAAGTCTGAGGTGGTCCTCTTTTCTCTGGTTTCCCATTGAAGCGATTCCGTTGCAATCTGAACTTATGTGTTCCATCGAGAAACCTCCGATGCCCCATAAAGCACCACTTTCGGCTGTGGGGAAGGCGCAGTGCGTCAGAGTCGAAATTGCAAGCCGGACACGCCGACCCAGTGTGCACATTCCAACCAGATAATGTGCCAAGGCCAGGAAAGTCACTGATCGTCCACATCAAGGCTGCACGCATGTTGAACAAAGTCTTGCTGTGAGCGTCGTACGTCTCCAAGCCGACATTCCACAGGTCAAGCAATTCCGCAATAAGCGGTTGGAGATACACATCGATGTCATTGCCCGGTGCCTTTTTGCCTGGAATGATCATAGACATAATGAAAGAGCTTTGTTTCATACACATCCAGGGGGGTAAGTTGTAGGGAACTAAGACTACCGGCCAAATGCTGTAACTTGTGCTAAGATTCCCGAAAGGATTGAAACCGTCGGTCGCCAATGCAAGCCGGACATTTCTAGGGTCAGTCGCAAAATCTGGAAAGTCGTTGTCAAACGTTTTCCAAGCAGCTGCATCCCGCGGATGTCTTAATTTACCGTCTTCGTTTTTATCAACGGCATGCCACCTCATGTGCTCAGCAGTTTTAGACGACATAAATAATCTTTGTAGACGAGGTTTCAAAGGGAAATACCTGAGAATGTTTGCGGGTTTCTTCTTCTGCTTTTTCCCCTTCCGAATTGTCTTGTACCTCGATGTGTGACATCTCTTGCACGTCTCCCTGCTGGAATCGTCTCCCCAATACAGCATACAATCATTTGGGCACGCATCAATCTTTTGATAATTCAACCCCAACCTGTTGATGATCTTCTTGGCCTCGTAGAACGTTGTGGGAATCTCGGCGTCGGGGAATGCATCTTGTAATAAGTCGAGCAACATCGACATTCCCTTATCCGTGATCCCACACAAGCACTTGATATGATACAATTTGATCAAGAAAGATAATTTAGAATATTTGCGACAACCTTGATATAAAGGACGATCTGCCTCATCCATCAAGCTGAAAAAATCCCGAGCTGCTTCATTCCCCATAAAAGCCGGCTCAGAGCCGTGCACTTCTTCGTTGAAGTTGTCGCCTTGAAATCCAAACGCATCACGCACAGCATCATTCACAGGATCATCTTCATCTACTTGAACGCCTACTTGAGAACTTCGAGGAAGAGCCTCATCATATCTAATGCCGGCCTTCTCACCATGAACTGCCCAGAACGTATAGTCCTCAGGGAAAGGCTTCACAAGCAAATGTTCCTTCACAACATTTCGTGGATGCCACTTCTTGAACTTGCATTTCCGACACGGACAGACGATCTTGCCGTTACAGCTGGCGTGAGTGAATGCGAAATCTAAGAAACTGTTTAATCCGTACAAATATTCAGGAGAATTGAGCGGCAACCTTATCCAAGATTTATCCATAGCTACAAGTGAGAGAGAAGAAAGTATAGAGAAGAAGATGAGTGAGAAGATAATGAAGAATGCCTAGAACCTTATATTCTGAAAATCCAACGTTTATAACTTTGTAGCGGTTATTAAACCGCTACACCAACCGCTACAGATATTCCAACGTTTATAATTTTGTAGCGGTTATATATATAACACCGCTACTAATATTCAAGCCGTTAATTGGTGGGAAATTCAAAATGTACTTGTTGAGTATTAGTAGCGGTTTTATATAGATAACCGCTACTAATGTTCAACGAATTAGTAGCGGTTATATATATAAGACCGCTACTAATATTAAAGCCGTTGGACATTAAATATAAAAATAATTTTCTAATTTGTAGCGGTTATACATAAGATAACCGCTACAAATGTGCACAAAGGCGCCATATTTGAAAATTCAAATCATTTGAGTGTTTGTAGCGGTTATTTACTAATAACCGCTACAAAAATATATATTTGTAGCGGTTTTAAGTTCAAACCGCTACAAATGTATATATTTGTAGCGGTTATTAGTAAATAACCGCTACAAATTTACTTATATATTTGTAGCGGTTTCCCTTTGAAAACCGCTACAAATATATAAGTAAATTTGTAGCGGTTATTTACTAATAACCGCTACAAATATATACATTTGTAGCGGTTTGAACTTAAAACCGCTACAAATATATATATAATTTTTTTTTTAAATTTAGATTTAAATCATTTATAAATTATTTCAATGCGATATAATAATATAAATATTATTATATAAAACACAATAAGAAAATTCTGAAATAAAATCTCATAAATATATACAAATGTTTAAAAGAAAAGAAAATGTCCTAAACTAAGAAGCTGGGGGCTGATCCTCTGGTGCTCCCTCAGGTGGGGCTCCCTCAGATGCCACTGGATCGGGCCGCTGCGTAGACTGAACCGCACCATCCTCATCAGCAGGAGGAGGAGCTGTAGGAGGAGGAGTAGTGCTCGGGACGACGTAGCGAGGGACAGGGGGGACCGCTGGATGCTGCTCGTCCGGGAACAGCCGATTCCATGCTCCCTTGAGCATAGTGTTCGCGATCTCACGCCACTGCGTCTGCTGCGCGTACATAGTGTCTGCGTGGATCTGCAGCAGCAGCTGCTGCTGCACCTGCATCTGCTGCATCTGCTGCATCTGCTGCACCATCTGCTGCATCTGCTGCTGCGTCTGCTCCAAATCTGACCGCAGCTGGTCAATCGACTCGTCCCTCCGATGTCTGACCCCTCTAAAACTGCCAGCCTCAGAGGCGGCGCTCCTGCCGTAGATCATGCTGGGTCTGGCGCCTATCCCCATCCCCCGCACTCGTCCGGGGTGCTCAGGCTGAGCCATACCCGCCTTCAGAGGAGCCGTCGGGTCCACTGACCCCTGTGACTCCTCAGGCTGGGTCTGTCGCAGCTCAGCCTGCGACTGCTGCATCCGCTCCTGCCATTTTATGAAATAATTAATAATTACCATTTTTCATTATTAACTTTGTTTTATAAAAAATATAATTCAAAATTACTTACAATGGCCGCTTCTGCCTGCTGAGAGGTCGCAGTCCCGTCACGGTGTCTGTGTGTGATGGCGTACAGCTCCGCATAGTCCGTCTGACGGTTCTCCTGCTGAGCCCTCGTCTCCTGAAACAATTACAAAACAATTAGTATTATGAAATAATCAACTAAAAGTAAGTGAAGCACTTGAAAAGTTACCAGCTCGCTGTAGGTCACAGCAAAGGTCTTCGATCCTGCTGTGTGGTGGATCGTCTGCTGTGCCCGGATCGCGGCGTTCCTCCGAGCAAGCTCCTGGAAAAAAAAATTAAATGTATTATAATTTAAAATTAAATACAAAATAAATTGCTATTATAATTTAATATTTAACAATTAAAAAATTATATATAAAAAATATAATAAATACATTACCTGCGCCTCAGGGCTCCTCCTGAACTGGACAAAACGTGCCCAGTCGTTCGGCGGCACGCCGTCCGGGACGCTCTCCTGCAGCTGCTCCAGAGGCATCGTCCCGTCCCCATCCACACTGTGGAAGAGACGGTTCCTCCTGTTCCTCCAGGCGTCGCCCATCTTCACGAGGGCGTACCTCTTCCGGTTGGCCCGGACGGCAAACCGCAGCTGAAAAAAAGACATTTAAATATCAATAATTATAAAAACCATAATTTAAAAAAATAATTAAATAGAATTAATTACAAAAGATATTAATTAAATAGTTTTAATTACCTGAACCACCTCCTCCCAAGCCTGGTCCTTCGGCCCCTTCGGAATGTGCCTCCACGTCGGGAAGTGAAGGGGGAACCGCATCCAATTCGATCCCAGGTCGCTCAGGAAGCGGTTGAGCAGGTGACCCCCATTGTGGATCGGCTGGTCAGTGCCCTCGTTCCACGGCACTACAACTCGCAGGGACCGGTCCATGCTGTTCAGACCGGTCACATCCAGCCTCCTCGTCGTCACGTTCCCCTGCTCATCTGCACAGTTGACCGCACGTTAGATAAATTATAATTCAAAGTTAAAAAGTTAAAAAATTTAAAAATTAAATAATTTACCTTCGACCTGCACCTCAAACCCAGTGGACCGCGAAGACGACCCTCGTGGGTTGTTCTGCTCCCGAGCCTCTTCCTCATCGAGGAACTGCTCCATCTCCCTGAACCCACTAATCGGGATCTCGAACTCCTCCTCGTTGAGGAAGTCCTCAACGCTAATCTCTGGCACCTCCACCTCAGGCACCTCAGCTGCGGTCGTCGCCTGTGGGATCGTCTGCGGTTCCTGTGGGGGGATGGGCTGAGATGCCTCGGTAGCCCTGCCTGCGCGCTGCCCCCTCCTCCCTCTGCCCCCTGCCCGGCTGCTGCCACCCCGTAAAGTCGGTCTGGGGGGCACAGGGGCCTTCCCCTTATCCTGTCCTGAAGCCATATCAACTGTACAAATTAAAAAAAAAATTAGTCCATTATTATACAAAAATATAATAAAAATACAAATATAAATAAAAATACGTGTTATATACGTACCTCAAGTGTAAATACTGCGGAATACTGACCAAAAACTCCTATAGACTCGTCTGAAATCGAATAAACCACTCAGAGAAACCTCAGGAAACAAAATGAGCAAAATGAGAAATGGAAGAGGCGAGGGGTTTAAATAGGCCGGATGTTTGTAGCGGTTATTCAAAATAACCGCTACTCTAACCGCTACAAATAATTAAATTTGTAGCGGTTCTACAATAACCGCTACAAATCTTCACAACGTTTGAAATTCGGTAGCGGTTATTGCCCAGAACCGCTACAAATTTGGAGTCTCTTGAAATTCTGTAGCGGTTTTGGGCAAGAACCGCTACAAAATTCTGACCTTTGGTATTTTGTAGCGGTTTATGTGCATTAACCGCTACAAAATAACCGCTACAATTTTTGGCGGGAATTTCGCGCTAAATTTGTAGCGGTTTTTTGTATGAAACCGCTACAAATATTCTTGCCGCTACAAATTTGTAGCGGTTTAGGTAAAAACCGCTACAAATACTATAATTTGTAGCGGTTTAATATAACCGCTACAAGTTCACCACTACGAAATACCTTTTTTTTTGTAGTGTGATAAGAACCAAAAAGGGGAAAGCAATAGGCATAACAAATATGTTGATAATCCATGTTATCGATTTGGTGGCAAGGGTCATTAGTCTCGTACCTATCGTACACCAAGGCACCTAGTTTATCTTTACCAAGAATCAATTAAAAATGGTAAAGGATCAAATGTTGAAGTTAATCATGTTGATTAGACTGAAAATTCTAAGTATGGTGATATAGATAATACATATTTGAATGTTACAGATTTCTTAATTTAAAATTGTTATATTTTATTTAAAGTTGCTTCTATCATATGTATTAACTTTAATTATTTTTTATGAAGAATGAATCTTATTGGTATCAATTCTGAAGATTTATGTCTCGTTAATAGTGCAACAACTCACACCATACTCAGACATGATAAATATTTTTCTTCCTTGGTAATACAAGAAGCCAATGTTCAGACTATATCTGGTAGTATAAATTTAATTGAAGGCTCCAGAAGAGCTAATATTTTGTTACCTGAAGGAACAAAATTATGCATTGATAATGCATTTTATTCTACCAAGTTTAAAAGAAACTTATTGAGTTTCAAAGATATTCGCAGAAATGGATATCATTTAGAAACAACAACTAAGAATAATCAGGAATATCTTGTCATCACAAATATAGTTGCTGGTAGAAAATGCATATTATAAAGTTTTCCTATCTTTTCTTCTGGTTTGTATTACACATGTATAAGCACAATTGGAACACATGCTATTGAGAACTAGAAGGTCACTAATGCAAACCAGAAGTTTGCTAATATAAACCAGAAGTTTACTAATGAATTTAATGTTTGGCATGACCGGTTATGCCATCCCGGTTCAATCATGATGCGACAAATAATTGGGAATTCATGTGGACATACCCTGAAGTGTAAATAAATACCACAATCCCATGATTTCTCCTGTGCTGCATGTTCCAAGGGAAAGTTAATTATTCGCCCCTTACCAAGCAAAGTAGAAAGTGAGTCTCTCACATTTCTAAAATGGATACAGGGAGATATTTGTGGGCCAATACACCCACCATGTGAACCATTTAGATATTATATGGTTTTAATTGATGCATAAACTAAATGGTCGCATGTTTGCTTATTATCTTCTCGCAACCTGACATTTGCAAGATTACTTGCTCAATTGATTAGTTTAAGAGCACATTACCCTGATTATCCTATCAAGAAAATTCGTCTTGATAATGCTAATGAATTTATATCACAAGCTTTTAATGAATATTGTATGTCCCTTAGAATTGATGTTGAGCATCCTGTAGCTTATGTTCATACGCAAATTGGACTTGCAGAATCATTGGTTAAAATATTCAACTAATTGCAAGACATTTACTTGTGAAATCTAATATCTCAATTTCTGCTTGGGGCCATGCCATTTTGCATGCAGCAATATTAATTCGCATTAGGCCAATAAGTTATCTAAAGGTTTCCCCTTTACAAATGGTTTTTGGTCAATAACCTAATATTTCCCATATAAGAACTTTTGGGTGTGTGATATATGTGCCTGTAGCACCACCACAACGCACTAAAATGGGTCCTCAAAGAAGGATGAGAATATTTGTTGGGTATAAATCTCCATCAATTATAAAATGTTTAGAACCATCCACAAGAGATTTATTTATGGCACGATTTGCCGATGGTCATGTTGATAAATCACTTTTTCCAATATTAGGGGGAGAAAACAAACAGCTGAGTAAAGAAATTAGTTGGAATGAATTATTATTATTAGCTCATTTTGATCATCGTACAAAACAGAGTGAACTGGAAGTTCAAAAGATAATTCATTTATAGAATTTAGCTAATCAAATGCCAGAAGCATTTACTGACTCAAAGAGAGTGACAAAGTCACATTTCCCAGCTGTTAATGCTCCTATTAAAATTAATGTCCCTGAAGGACAACTTGCTATGAATGAATCTAAAGCACGCCTAAAGCGTGGTAGGCCTATCGGTTCCAAAGATAAAAATCCTCGAAAAAGAAAAGGAGTAAAGAATATAAATGGTCAAATCGAGGAGAATGAAGAAAAATTAGTAGCTTCAGAAGAACTATCTCTTGAAGAGATATTATCTTCAATAGAGATATCTCCAGAAGAGAATGTTGTAGTCCCAGAAGAGATCCAGGTACCTGATATATGTGAAAATAATGAGATCTCAATAAATTATGTTATGAATGGAATCTGATGGGATCGAAATGAAGTCAACGTTGATGACATCTTTGCTTGTCATATAGCATATGATGTAATGAATGATAATGAGGATCATGAGCTCAAATCCATTAGTGAGTGCCAACAAAGAAAAGATTGGCCCCTATGGAAAGATGCCATTAATGCAGAATTAAAATCATTGGCAAAACGAAAAGTATTTGGACCTGTAGTCCTTACACTTGAAGATGTAAAACCAGTTAGATGCAAATGAGTTTTTGTACGAAAGAGAAATGAAAAGGGTGAAATAACTAAATATAAGGCACGTCTCGTAGTCCAAGGCTTTACACAAAGGCCTGGCATTGATTTTGTAGCAACGTATTCACCAGTAGTGGATGCGACTACTTTTCGTTATTTAATTAGTCTAGCAGTAATTAAATGCAAAACTTGATTTACATCTAATGGATATTGTGACTGCCTATTTATACGGATCATTTGATAATGATATTTATATAAAAGTCCCTGAAGGACTTAAGATGCCAGAAGCATCCAATTCCAGTTCTCGAGAACAATACTCAATTAAGCGTGTGTTCGGATGCAACTGAAAAAGCGCTTTTTTTGTGAAAACCTTGGTTTTGTAAAAATTCTGCCGAACACCCATGAAAATGTCACAATCCCTTTTTGAGTCAAAACCTTGGTTTTGGGGTCAAAACCAAGGTTTTGGCATAATCTATTCTTTTCCTCTTTTTCCATGTGGGCCCCACGCCATTCTCCCTCTCTCATCTTTTTTTTTTTTTTTTAATTTCGATGTTCCCTCTGTTCGCTCTCATCTGTTTTTTTTTAATTTTAAAATTTTTGTGTTCCCTCCTATTTTTAATATAAGATATATTTATCTAATTTGATTATATTATAAAAATTATTTAAATTAATTAAAATTATATATAGACAAATTTATTTCATTTTTTGTATTAATTATGAAATTTAATATTAAATAATGGGTTAAGATGTATCTTTTTTAATGCCGTCAGGGGTTTTCTTCTTTTATAATTTAACGCCGTTAGGTCAAATTTAACGGTTTTGTTAAATTTACATCATTTTTAATTGTTTCTTATTATTTTTGCATCTTCCAGAACTTATTTATATCAGACGGCCATTAGAAAAAACTTAACTGTTAAATTTGGACCTTAACCCTTAAATAATACATAAAATATAATTTTAGAAACTAGGCAGGAGTGGTAAAAAAAAAAACAGAAATTAAAGACACGGACACACTTGCAAAAATCAAAACCATTCCAAAGAATTTAATGAAGAATAATAATATATATATCTTTAGACACTAGGCAGGAGTGGTAAAAAAAACAGAAATTAAAGACACGGACACACTTGCAAAAATCAAAACCATTCCAAAGAATTTAATGAAGAATAATACAATGGGTTTGGCAAGAGATAACCCAGGTTGTCAAAGGAGATGAAAATTAATATAGTGTACGCCTTCAATATGTACGTTTGATCTAATTTTGTAATTTACTACATAATTGACTAATGTTATAATTTTATAATTTTTGCATCTATTTTTTTATATTACATAATTGAAAAATGTTATAATTTAAAAATTTTTGGACAAATTTATTTCATTTATTGTAATTATTATGCAATTTAATGTCAAATAATACTTAAAATATAATCTTATCCTTTATATGTAATTATCATAAAAGTTAATGTCCTTTTTAGTCATTTGACCATGAAAAAAGCTATTCTGATAAAATCATCCAAACACTCTCATTTTATCAAAATCACTTTTTCCCATAATCTATTTTCCTATAATCTATTCTGCAAAAGCTATTCTCTCCAGAATCTATTCTCCAAAAGCTAATAAGAACACATCCTAAGTTAAATAAATCCATGTATGACCTGAAACAATAATCAGGGTGCATGTGGTATAATTGTCTTAATGAATATTTCTTGAAAGAATGATACAAAAATGATCCGATATATATGCCCATGCATCTTTATGAAAAAATCTAAAAGTGCGTTTTCTATAATTGCTATTTATGTTGATGATATCAACATTATTGGAACTCCTAAAGAGCTTCAAAAGGCAATTAATTGTTTGAAGAAAGAATTTGAAATGAAGGACTTGGGAAGAACAAAATTCTGTCTTGGATTACAGATTGAGTACTTCAAGAAAGAGATCTTTGTATATCAAGAAACTTATCCAAAGAAGATCTTAGAGCGATTTTACATGGATAAATCTCATCCATTATGTACCCCAATGGTTGTAAGGTCTTTGAAGGTGAATAAAGATCCATTCCGACCCCGAGAAATTAGTAAATAAGGTGATGAAGAACTACTTGGTCCAAAAGTACCATATCTTAGTGCTATTGGAGCATTAATGTATTTTGCTAATCATACACATCCTGATATATCATTTGTTGTTAATTTATTAGCAAGATATAGTTCTTCACCAATATAAAGGCATTGGAATGGAATAAAGCATATTCTTCGTTATCTCAGAGGTACTATAGACATGGGGTTATACTACTCAAATATATCCAAGCATGAACTGGTTGGTTATGCAGATGCTGGATTTTTGTCTAACCACATGATGGTAAATCACAAACAGGATATCTATTTATATGTGGAGGAGCAGCTATTTCATGGCGATCTATGAAACAAACTATATCAGCCACATCATCTAACCATACAGAAATTCTAGCAATACATGAAGCAAGTCGAGAATGCGTGTGGTTGAGGTCAGTGATACATCATATACGTACAACTTGTCATTTATCTTCCGGAAAAATGATCTCAACAATCCTATATGAGGATAATGCTGCATGTCTCGCTCAACTTAAAGAAGGCTATATCAAGGGCGATAGAACGAAGCATATTTCACCAAAATTCTTTTTCACTCGTGACCTTTAAAAGGATGGTGATATAGATATCCAGCAAATCAGTTCAAGTGAAAATCTAGCAGATTTATTCACCAAGTCACTTCTAGGTATAATTTTTGAAAAACTTGTTCATGACATTGGTCTTCGGAGACTCAAAGATCTCAATTGATGTTGTCAAGAGGGGGAGTCGATACACGCTGTACTCTTTTTCCCTTATCTAGGTTTTGTCCCACTGGGTTTTCCTAGAAAGGTTTTTAATGAGGTAGCACTCGATGGTGTATCAATGAATGATGTACTCTTTTCTTTGGCTAGGTTTTTATCCCACTGGGTTTTTCCTAGTTAAAGTTTCTAATGAGGCACATTCATAATGGACATCTAAGGGGGAGTGTTATGAATATTAAATATGTGGATATCCATTGACTCATATCTAAATTAATTTACTCTTCCAGTCAACTTGACATAAAGAAGAAAAGAAGACTTGACACAAAGCAAAAACAAAAGAAGACAAGGACATAAAGAAGATATAAAGTAACCATGGTCATGTAACCAAGGTTAAATGTAACCATGGTCATATAACCAGGGTTAGATTTTTGACTCTATATAAAGGCTTGTAATCGATTGTTTCGAAAGAACTGAATGAGAACTTCTCTCTAGAAATTCTATCAATTTTCTCTCTGAATCTCATCAATCTTCTCTTGTATCATATATACTTTTACAACAATATATATATATATATATATCAGCCTAATTAAACCCTAAATTCTTCTTAATTAAATGTCTTTACTGATCAACTGGGCTTATTTAACTTGCATCAGACAGTGTGTTGGGGCATGTTCGGTGGAGATTAAGAAGTTGGGTTCCAGGATCTTGAGGCTAATCAGTGAAGGACTTGGACTTGATGGTGAATATGTTGAGGGTGAATATAGCCAAACTATGATGCTATCAGTTAATCACTATCCAGCATGTCCTCAACCAGATTTGACTCTAGGGTTTGCCAAGCATGTTGATCCTTTCATCTTAACTCTTTTACTCCAAGATGGAGTCTATGGACTTCAAGGGTTGAAGGATGATGGTACCTGGATTGGTGTTGATCCTAACCCACACGCAATTGCCGTCAATATGGACTCCCAGTTGCAGGCGCGCACGCACGCACTCTTAATTTCTTGCAGTCTAAAATTCTTCATTATTATTTAATGATAGCAAATGGTGATGCTAAATAAAGGTTAATTTGATCAAGTGTTGAGGCTGCAGGTGATCAGTAATAACAAACTGAAAAGTGCAAAGCACAGAGCCGTGATGAATGCAAGTAAAGATCAAATTTCGCCTGCATTTTTCATAAGTGCTTTGGAGGAGAGTGTTATAGAACCAGCAAAAGCTCTGATTGATGAACTCCATCCTCCTATTTACAAGTCATTCAAGAGCGAAGATTTTTTTTCTAAATTCTATTCACCTAATGGTGGCACACTAGCCACGCTAGAATTTTTCAAGGCGCAACACCAATTACTATAGAAATTGAAGAAGATATTCAATATATGTAACCAATCAGCTGAAGCAAAAGACGTCAGATAACGATGCTAGTCTTTGAATTTACGAAGGCACTAGCCAGAATAGGAACGGCCAATAACCAGAAAGTAAACACTTAGAGATATTATTGCAAACAAAATACATATGAATTTAGGTGAGGCAGCTGGTTCCTGCAATATTATTGGCTGCTCTCCGTTGACCCCTTCCTTGTCTCCTACTCCCTCCTATCCTTCATGTATTTGGAGAGTAGATAGCGTGTGATGCTTAGTTTCAATATAAAAATAGAAGAAAAGCTTCAATATATGTACTCTCCTGAACTTGTTTATATGGTGCTTTCAGCATATTTTACATAAATCAAGGAAAATCTTAAACTTAATTAACTGTACTATAAAATTCAACAATTTTATTCCTATTTAATATGTATTATAGCACATGAGAACAAAATCAACATAATAATAATAATAAATGAAGGGCAAAAACATACATTTATATGAAAAATTATTTAATGAGCTTTCCTATAAATAGAACAAAAAAATGTCTTCTTTCTTAGGGGAGTAACCAACAAGCTGGAGCAACAAAAGATGATTGACCTCAGCGAAGCAGAGAAGATGATTGACCACGAAGAGAGTGGAAGAGACATTGGGAGGGAGCGAGGGTAGAGACTTTTAATTAGCTAAGAATGAGTACTGAATTTTGAGAGTTTAAATTGTGATGAGGTCCCATTTAATATTAATCTTTTGTTATAAGGTCTTAATAGTCGTTCTCCCATAATATTATTGTTGTTATTATCAGTAAAGGAAAGGACTTAACTTAGTGTCTGTTTGAGTTAGCGTTCAAAAAATATATTCATGTAAGTCGAGGCAAAATTTCTCTCACATATTTACTTTGTACACCGTAAATCACGTTAGAAAAACAGTTTCTACTATTAATCCAAACAAACATTTAATTGTATTTTTTTTTTGTTACAAACATTTAATTGTTTTAAAATGGTGGCGGAGAAAAATGAAAGATCATTCACCCAAAAATTTAAAAAAAAAAAAAAAGAAGAAGAAGAAGAAGAGGAGGAGGAGGAGGAGGAAGGAGCATACCAATAATTGGACTTTTTTTTTTTTTTTGTGGGAACTCAATAATTGTACTAGTATATTGGAAATGATTGCCGGCCCCAACAGACAAAATAAAGGAGTCTATTTAAGTACAAAGTCAACAAACAACTCATGCTCATTCATTTATAATTTCCAATTATATTGCTATAACTAAACATTGTCGAGTGGCTTCCTTCGTTTGATCAATATATCAAGTGATGATGCAGAAACTTGTTTCAAACTGGTCCAATAATGTGCGAGCCGTACCTGAGGATTACATATATCCACCAGAAACAAGACCAGGAAACCTCCATGTTCCTATTGGAGAAAGCATACCAGTGATCGACCTCAGCCAAGCAGACAAAGGCGATCGAACCCTCACCATTCAGAAAATCATCAACGCCTCTCAAGAATTTGGATTCTTCCAGGTTCGATCGTATGGCATATATATATATAGTGTATACAATAGTTTTTATGAAAGAATAAGATTTTTCAAGGGAAATTTTCACTTCCCCTATTGTAAACATTTAATATCAAAGAGTTTTAAAACTTTCTGAAACTTCATTGCATCCTTAGGGCTAAACTGAAATTAAGTTTTTCAGGTAAAAAGACATGTATGCCTTTATCTTATATATGATCGAGACGGTTTTGCAAATTTCACCGTGTCTTGTAAATATGTATATTTGACTTATAAGCATGTATTTTTGTGAATATGCCTCTTGTTTTGTACATGGCTAAAATGATATTGTAATTTCACTTATTTGTCTTGTAAATAGTTAAGCATATTTGACTTGTAAATTCCCACGTACATTTTGTAAATAATCATATTTGATTTGTAAAGTAAGGACATAACTATCTGTTCACTCATAAATTTTAATTTCAATTTCAATTTAGTCATAAGAGGTGCAATGAAATTTTAGAAAGTTTTAAGGTTCTTTAATATTAAATATCTACTGAGGGGTGTAGTGAAATTTTCCATTTTTTTTTTCAAAGCTTGATACCGTTGCAATAACGCCTGATGGGTGAGAATATATAGGTGATAAATCATGGGATTCCGGAGAATGTAATGAAGGAAACGATGAGTGTGTGGAAGGAGTTCTTCCAGTTGCCGTTGGAGGCCAAGCAAGAGTTGTACTCAGAGGGTATCACCACAAAGGATTGCAGGCTCTATACGAGCAGTCCAATTTATGGAAGAGAGAAGGTTCATATGTGGAGGGACGCTCTCAGACACTCTTGTCTTCCTCTGGAGAAATGGCAGCATACGTGGCCCCAAACCCCCACCAGATACCAGTAATATAATACTACATGTGATTCTGAAAATAAGAGTCAGTTGATTTTTTTGAAAAGATTGAGGAATTACTTTAAAATATTTTTATTTTTATTTTTTTCTCCAAATTAATTTGTCTAACTTATAAACTGATATAAAATCTAATGATGTATAACATATAATATAATTAAGCAACTTATTTAGTTTCCTTAACATTTTTAAACAAAAAATGTCAACTGGGTTTTATATTTAAGACAGGAGGCAATATGTTTCTTAGCTTGATGCTACCCTTATAATTAAACCCTAAATTCTTCTTAATTTAATGTCTTTACTGATCAATTGGGGTTATTTGACTTGTACCAGAGAGTGTGTTGGGGCGTGTTCGGTGGAGATTAAGAAGTTGGGTTCCAGGATCTTGAAGTTAATTAGTGAGGGACTTGGACTTACTGGTGAATATTTTGAGGGTGAATATAGCCAAAATATGTTACTATCAGCTAATCACTATCCAACATGTCCTCAACCAGATTTGACCCTAGGAGCAGGTAAGCATGCTGATCCTTTCATCTTAACTATTTTACTCCAAGATGGCGTCTATGGACTCCAAGTGTTGAAGGATAATGATGCCTGGATTGGTGTTGACCCTAACCCACAAGCAATTGTGGTCAACATAAACTCCCAGTTGCAGGTGTGTGTGTGTGTGTGTATACGCTCTTAATTTCTTATAGTGTAAAATTCCTCATTGTTTAATGATAGCAAATGATGAAGTTAAATAAAGGTTAATTTGATTAAGTGTTGAGGGGTGCAGGTGATCAGTAACAACAAACTGAAAAGTGCTGAGCACAGAGTGGTGACAAATTCAAGCAAAGATCGAATTACTGCTGCATTTTTCATAAGTGCTTGGGAGGAGAGTATTATAGAACCAGCAAAAGCTTTGATTGGTGAACTCCATCCTCCAATTTACAAGTCTTTCAAGAGCAAAAATTTTCTCTCTCATTTCTATTCACCTAACGGTGGCACACTTGCCACGCCAGAATTTTTCAAGGCGTAATACCGAAGAAGGATATCCACATCATTAATTCAACTTGCTTGATGTGTTTAGGACCAGCATCTTTGGTGCAGTGGTCTTATGTGTGGGCTTAGTGCCCCACTCCTCCTCCCCCTTCACGGGTTGGACACGTGCCGTTGTAAACCCCAAAAAAAAAATTTGCTTGATGTGTTTAATTATGGATGTTTGCTTTCAATATAAAATGCACGCACGAATCAGGATGCTTGATTTCAATACAAAATATGTTAGAGTATTATAATAAATAAGATATGTTAGATATTTTATTATTATTTAATATAGATTATAGGGAGAATACCAATTAAATCTAGCTAAAATAATCAAATTCAGATTCAGACCTGTACTTTTAACAAATCCTTAATCTGAACAAGAGGCCTATTAGATATTTCTCAATCTCATTAAATGATCATATTGCTCTTTAATTCTTTTTTACCAACATCATCTAACTATTATAAGAAACAAAACTGCTCACCTGCCAACCTTTGCCTTTTTTTTCTTGCTTATGCGACTGTCTTGGGTACTTGCAATAATTCGTTTAGTCAGAATTCGGGGCCTTTCTATCTTCTTTAGTTTTGTTGTTTTGCAATCTTCTTTTGCGAGTCATCATCCTATATGAGTTTTCAACACTTCAAAAATGGTGGCAACAATTTCTATGGATTCTGGGATGCTATGTTTCCAGCCAAGTGTGAAGCCCAACTGTGAAATAATCTCTCTCGGTTTACTTGTAGGCAAATAGGCAATGGATCCATAGAATAGGTTGAATTGTGGAGAGTAAAATATTGTGTACGCAAAAAATGGAAGATTGCAATTAGTAAGATATTATTGTCATGTTCAATGGGCTGAGGAAGGGGTCAACGGTTTGGGAGCTTCCCACACTAACATGTGGTTTGTGGAAAAGAAGTGTACTTTGAAAAATGAAAGAATAAATGACAACATGGTCATATAACAAGATTCAGAAATCTTTAATTAGGCCTAGTGGCTTTATTAAGGTTTTGTTAGAAATATAGACCTAAATGCGGATTTGAGTATTTCAGTAAGATTTAATTGGGATTTTCCCTAAATTATATTTAGATATTGTCTTATAATTGTCTTTTAATAAAATATTCCTTGATTATGGCCTGCACGTGACTTGGATAGATATTTAGTTTAGGGTTGTCTACCTGACTGGTAAGCTATTACAAACCTTGATGGAAAGCTATAAATAATATAGACCAAATCTTAGAGTTAAAACGTGGAAAACCCACTTACTTACTCCTTAAGGATTTTCTAACGGGTGACAGTTATTTCCAAATCATTACTATTGTGAGATACTACATGCAGAATCATTATGGTTGGAGGTATTTCATCAAATCTTCCGCTATTGTTCTTTCATATGCAATATATTTGGGATTTATTATTAGATTATTTCAACATATGGTATTAGAACCGGTTTTTCGATTACCCTCTACCTAATATGTTCTGAATGTTATTTTATTTTTCTATTTTGAAAAATAATATAATAATTGATTGGCAAGCCCCGTCCATGTGGTTTTTTCCATTATTCATCCTTGGAATGATGCATCGAGTATGGGTGAGTTTGTTTTGATGATTGGATAATTAACTTATTTTTATTTAAACTTATGGAATCTTAAGATTGGAAAAAAGTTAGATTGGGTAAAATAATGAGTGTTTGGATTAGTGATTGGATAGGTAACTTAAACTAACTTATGTAAAAGTTATGATGTTTGGTTGATTTTTGCATAAGTGACTTTTGTATTAATTAAAAAAAAATTGAAAAAATTATGAAAAATGAAAAAATGAAGGAATAATTGTGAAAAAAGTCCTCATTGGCAACTTAATTGCCAATGGGACCTGGAAAGATATCTACACACGGAGGGATTTTTTCATAGGTTTCTCAAAAATTAACTTTGAAAATTTGGTAATGGTACAATTTTAATAAAATTATATCAAACTCTAATTTAAATTGGTACACTCCAAAAGTCTTTTCTGCTATACACCTCAAGCTTAAATCTTATAAATTATATCAAACTCTAATTTAAATATTAAATCCTAACTCATATTTTCACATAGCTCAAAATATAACAAAATAAACCGATTAAAATCTTAATAATACCTCCAATAATCAAAAAAAGTATTTAAACTAAATTTAATGGGTAAAAACACTATATAGAAACTAATTTATGATATATTTATAAAAAAGATTGATTATAGAATTATAAAACAACTAAATAATAAATATAAATTAATTAAAATTAATTATTTATTATTCTCTACATTTCTACAGTCATATATTAACAAAACTCAAAACTTGCGTAAATTCTTATCACAAAGTATTCTCTAATTAGCAGAAGATTACTATCTAAAGAAAGAGAAAATTATTTAGAACATTTTTCATAAAAGAAGTTTTGTAATTAGAAGTGATTTTGAGTACCTCATTGATCTTAAAAATATGAAAATACTCCTATCAATATTTTTTTATACATACACAAGCACATAAACTCCAATAAACTTCATTTTGAGGCTTATGACTTTTTCTAACTTATGATTTTTTTTACCTTAAAACCAATCGCTAAAACAAACACCTATTTTTTTATCAAAATACAATTCAAGTCCAATTGACCATTGTTCAAATCCGATTTTATTTCCTGCCAAATCGCCCAAACAAACACACGCTGTATGTTTTCACTTTCTATTTGAAGATTGATATTTTTGGAAAAAATTTATAATGAGCATCATAGACTTTTTCACGGTGTCACCATTTCATTGTAAAGTGGAGTTCCTGAATTTATTGTTTCAATTTGGCTTTAACATCTAATGTTTGGATATGATTTTCTTCACCTCTCACAGGTTAATAATTATCCATATATTAATTGTTTTTTTTAAAAAAAAAATTGATGATTTGATGGATCTTACCAGCAATTGTGTTGAATATATATATATATATATGGAAATTGTGTTCAATATTGAATACAGCTTGCGTTTTGTTATATGAAGGAACATAAATGATTAAATGTAGAGGAATTTTATAAAATGTTTACAGAAACCTAAAATTTCTATTAAGAATATTAAAGAGATATTTTTTTTTTTGCCTTTTTTTTGTGGGTTTTGTTTTTGGTTTTTGCCATCAAGTGTATTAAAGAGTTAACAAGGAAGAGAATTGCATTTTCTGCTCATGTATGATACGTTTGGAAAATAAAGTGAACTCTACCTTGTGGCTTTCAATGAAAATCATAGCATATAAAGTTAGGACAAATAGTACAAATAGATCAAGCTGGGGCAGTTAAAAATCATTAAATCATAAGTAATCTAATTCGAGTCATTCACATGTTATTAGCAGATTGAATCTAGTACTTGTTGATTGCGCGGTGTAACTTGTAGCTCAGCGCATCCTTCAAAAGATGAAGTACAGGGGACAGCTTATCTTTGTAATTTTATTTTGAGGGGCGAAGATGCAGCAGCATCGGAAGCATGTGATCAATAATAATGAAGGACTTATTTTCCAGATAACATTTCATTTCTCGCTATCAAGATTCCCGCCTTGTTCCATCTTCTCTGTTTTTTGCCTCTGCTTCTGCTCTCATCAAGTCACTGAGAGGTCAAAATAATGGACAAACTGGTTTCAAATTGGTACAGTGTGAGACCTGTGCCTGAGAATTACATATTTCCACCAACAAAAAGACCAGGAAACGCTCATGTCCCAATTGGTGAAAGCATCCCAATGATTGATCTCAGCGAAGCAGAGAAAGGTCGCCGAACTCTCACCATTCAGAAGATCCTCAAGGCTGCTCAAGATTTTGGATTCTTTCAGGTTCAAGCCATAGTTTCTTTTCCCTTTTTGTGTTCATGCCATAAGATTTCCTCCAATGTGTGATGAATCCTGAGCAGGTGATCAATCATGGGGTTTCGGAGAATGTAATGAATGAAACTGGAAGTGTGCTGAAAGAGTTTTTCCAGATGCCAAACGAAGCCAAGCAACAAGTGTACACTGACGATTTTAGCAAGAGTTGCATTCCTTTTACCAGCAGTATGAGTCATGCAAACGAGAAGGTTCATCTCTGGCGTGACTTCTTGAAACATCCCTGTCATCCTCTACACAAGGGCAGCGTTTTTGGCCTCAAACCCCCACCAGATACCAGTATATATGAAACTCCTCTGCTCTAGTCACTCACAAATCTTATCTGATATCTGGGTTTAGTGACTTCATCTCAATTGATTTGTGACAGAGAGATTGTTGGGGCGTGTTCAGTGGAAGTTTAACAAATTGGCTTCAAGGATTCTGGGGCTGATAGTGAAGAACTTGCTCTGAAAAGTGGATATTTTGAGGATGAACTAAGTGGACGTATGATAATGAGAGCTCTTCACTATCCACCATGTCCAGAACCAAGTCTGACTCTAGGAACATCTGAGCATGTTGACGCTGATGTCATCACCATTCTTCTTCAGGATGAAGTAAAGGGCCTCCAAATCCTGAATGAAGATGAAGATGACGACAAGTGGATTAGCGTTGACCCTATTCCTCACGCATTTGTGGTCATCATAGGAGCCCTCTTGCAGGTAAATCACACACTCTTTGACTATGTACACCACAATGTCTAGTAACTATATCAGATTAGCTATATATGAATGAATGATTTGCTGGTTGGTGTGTGGGAGTGCAGGTTATAAGTAATAATAAGCTGAAGAGTGTGAAAACAGAGAGTGGTCACAAATAAAAGTAGGTTTCAAACATCGGGGTCTTTTTTTGTGACTGCGTTAGAGGACAGTGTCATAGAACCAGCGCATGTTGATCATGTCGATGCTCCTGCCATATATAAACCGTTCACTGCTAAGGATTTCGTTGCTAAATACCTTGAAAGTAACGCCGACACAGAAGCCACCTTTCGTTATTTCAGGGCATAACGTTATGCCTCTAATTACACTTGAGTTTTTTCTTTTGTTTTTTTTCGGATAATTAGAAGCGACCTTCAGTTCGTGAATTGCTTAATTTATAGGTTTATATATAATCTAATAATATCAATATATGTTATGATTAAGTTTTTTTTTTTTAAATCTTTCTAAAAAAAGTCAACTAACTCTTATATTAAAATATCAGAGTTAGTAAATAGTTAAGATATATATATATATATATATATCTTTATTTTAGATTCTATATCCATTAAAATAAATTTTTTAAGAAAATATAGACTTTTAAAAAGAAATCACATCTAGAATGTCCAAATCTGATTAGCTCTCCCTAGTCAGGAACCGAGTCCAAAAAAAATAAGGGAAGAATTTTTTTTCCCATCATTTTTTACCTAACGAAAGATAGAGAGTTTTAAGAAATACTTAAAAGAGCTATAAAGCCCTCTGTAAATTAAAAATGGGTTTGAGCACTTCACATACTGAAACAATTTTATCGAATTGAATGATTGCTCTTTTTTATTTTTCCGTTTGTTTGTCCCAAACGGCAGGCCTAACATATTTAAAAGCAACTTGAGAATAATAATATTATTGCCGGCCCCAACAGACAAAATAATGGAATCTATTAATCAAGTACAAAGTCAATAACTCATGCCAATTCATTTATAATTTCCAATAAATGCTAACTAAACATTGTCGAGTGAGTTCCTTCGTTTGATGAATCAAGTGATGATGGAGAAACTTGTTTCACACTGGAGCAAAACTGTGGGAGCCGTACCTGAAGATTACATATATCCACCGGAAACAAGACCAGGAAACATGCATGTTCCTATAGGAGAAAGCATCCCAGTGATCGACCTCAGCCAAGTAGACAAAGGAGATCGAACCCTCACCATTCAGAAAATCATCAACGCCTCTCAAGAATTTGGATTCTTCCAGCTTCGATCCCATGCCACACACACACACACACACTCATAGTGTTTTTTTTTTTTTGGGGGGGATTTTTGATGAAAGAATAAAATTTTTCAAAGCTTGATCTCGTTGCAATATTATACAGGTGATAAATCATGGGATTCCCGAGAATGCAATGAAGGAAGCGATGAGTGTGTGGAAGGAGTTCTTCCAGTTGCCGGCAGAGGCCAAGAAAGAGTTGTACGCAGATAGTTTCACGACGAAGGATTGCTGGCTCTCTCCGAGCAATCTAAATTATGGGAGAGAGAAGGTTCATATGTGAAGGGACGCTCTCAGACACTCCTGTCATCCTCTACAGAAATGGCAGCATATGTGGCCCCAAACCCCACTCAGATACCGGTAATTAATTATTTTTAGGTCCTTAACATAAGACCCACTTTATTTTTTTTTCTGGAGAAATTAAGAAAGTTAAGCTAAAAAAGTTATTAAATCATAACATATATTGTGTATTATTAGATTATATATCAATTTATAAGTCGGGTAATTAAGTTTTGAGAAAAAAATAAATATAAATACTTTAATATAATTTATTTAACTTTCATAATTGCTAAAAAAAGTCAACTTACTCTTATTATATTAAGGACATGAGTTAATACATATATCTTGACGCTTCCCTATATATAAACCCTGAATGCTTCTTAATTAACGGGGTTTATTTAACTTGTATCGGAGAGTGTGTTGGGGCGTCTTCGGTGGAAATTAAGAAGTTGAGTTCCAGAATCTTGAGACTAATCAGCTAAGGACTTGGATTGCATGACGAATTTCTTGATGAATATAGCCAAATTATGGTACTATCAGCTAATTACTATCCAGCATGTCTTCAATCAGAATTGATTCTAGGAGTAACCAAGCATGCTGATCCTTCCATTATGACCCTTTTACTCCAAGATGGTGTCCCTGGACTTCAAGTCTTGAAGGATGATACCTGGATTGGTGTTGACCCTAACCCTCACGCAATAGTCATCAATATATAGCCTCCCAGTTGCAGGTACATTATGCACACTCTAAAATTCTTCATTCATCATATCAGCAATTTTCATAGTACGTAGATGATGTTAGATAAAGGTTAATTTGATTTAGTGTTGGGGTTGCAGGAGATTTGTAACGACAAACTGAAAAGTGCAGAGCATAGAGCGGTGACAAATTCACTTAAAGCTCGAATTTCGGCTGCATTTTTCATAGGTGCTTTTGGGGAGAGTATTATAGAACCAGCAAAAGCTTTGATTGATGAACTCCGTCCTCCCATTTACAAGTCCTTCAAGAGCAAAGAATTTCTTCCTAAATTATATGAAACTTATGGTGACTCACAAGCCACGCTAGAATTTTTCAAGGCATAACACCGAAGGACATATATATTTATCAGGATTTTTTTTATGGGTGTTCCTTTTAATATATAAGATGATTTGTTTGTAACTTTGTTTGATGTGTTTAATTATATGTTAGCTTTCAATGTAATATGAGGGCTTGAAGCAAAAGATTCTGATAATGACTTCATGATGTTATATAGTCTTATGCGAATATGATGTTGTATGCCTTCTTAGTACCGATGACTTTTGTTTTCTTTCTTTTTTTTAATTCTTATCTGTTTGCAAGCTGTCTTTTGCTGCTTTAACTATATGGTCCTCCACAAACGGGCACACGGGGTTTGGTTCTAATATAAGAAGGTAGTTAGTCTCTTACAATGTAGTAAATCAAAGGGAGAGATAACCATATTTATCCTAGCGTTTGGATATTGGACGGAGAGAAGTGAGGGAAAATAGGAGGCGACAATTTGAAAGATGAACTTCTAAAAATAGTAAAAGATTTACTATTTCTGACAGATTTCCTTCATAGTATTTTTTCTTTCCTAATTTTCGTTTCATTCAAATATAGGGTAGTACCCGAAAGTTCATCGAATATAATTGTTTCTAATAGGAGGATACATGTACCTAAAAAGAAAACTATATGGCCTAGTGAGCTTAATAATTTTTTTTGTGAAATGGCTCACATATTAAAGGGAAAATTTCTTAAAAAGAACTTTAAAAATATCAAAAGATAAAAAAGTGTTCTGAATATACATAATGCCAAAAAGGTGTTAGGACTCAATTCGTCTTTTTTAAAATTAAAAGGAAATGATAGAATTGTCCATCGGAATTTAATTTTTACTTTGACAAAATTAATTGTGAAAACCTTATCCGAACTTTATAAAACCTTTATCAGAATTTGTGAAACCCTTATCAGATCTTATAAATCAAAATATGCAATTTGTGAAATTCTTTTGAAAACTTATGAAAACCTTATTTGAACTTGTGGATGCTTTATCAGAACTTGCAAAACCTTTGTCAGATATTGTGAATCAAAATTTGCAACTTATAAAATTCTTTAAGAAATTGTGAAATTATTTGAGAACTTGTGAAAACCTTATCTAAACTTGTGAAACTGTATTCGAACTTGTGAAACCCTTATTATTAGATCTTGTGAATTTAAATTTGCAACTTATGAAATTTTTTAAGAAAGTTGTGAAATTCTTTTAAGAACCTGTGAAAACCTTATCCGAACTTGTAAAACCCTTATTAGATGTTTTGAATTTTTTTTTTGTAACTTGTGACATTTTTATGAAAAATTGTGAAAACTTTTATCAGAACTTATAAAATTACGTCTTCCTCTATATTCTTAATTCTAAACTTAGAGGAACAATTCTATTATTTCTTTTTAATTTTAAAAATGATGAATTAAAACCTAATACTTCTTTAATATTATGAATATTTAGAACACCTATCTATCTTTTGTCCTTTTCTTCTTTTAAAGAGAGGGATGTTCCCCGTGTTAAAACATATGAGCTTCCGAAAAATACCTTACATTTGAGATATCTTTTATGTACTCATTTGAATATTTAGGTATTTTTTCTTACTCTCATTGAATAATCTTATTTTCCTCATATATTTATGAGTTGATATACACATACTCCCTCCTATTCATAATAGGAGTTGTTGGTTTGATTCATAATATAAGTTATTTATAGAGTAATTAATACTTATTTATTAATTTTGTCCCTATAATTAATGTTTAAATATGACTCTTTATATTTTTTTCTCTCATCTAATATGGGTAAAGTTGGAAATTTTTTTCAATTTAAGAGAAATTTAACAAGTTAACTATTCCCTCCAATCCTAAATATAAGATAGAGTTGACTTTTTTTTAGATAAATTAAGAAAGTTAAATAAGTTACTTAATCATATCGTATATTATGTATCCTTAGATTATATATTAGTTTATTAGTCAAACTAATTAGTTTGTAGAAAAAAATATAAATATAAATACTCTAAAATAATTTAATTAGTTTTTTTTAATTTCTTCAAAAAAAATTAACTTTATCTTATATTTAATATAAGAGAGAGTACCATTTTTTGATTCATTTTTTTATTCTAATAAATTAATTAAAATAATTTATATTATGCACAGAAGGGAGTACACAACACG
The DNA here is from genome assembly GCA_963855925.1 of Inga laurina. NCBI lineage: Eukaryota > Viridiplantae > Streptophyta > Magnoliopsida > Fabales > Fabaceae > Inga > Inga laurina. The sequence goes on along the minus strand of OY979703.1, from coordinate 16,172,841 downwards.
CGGGAGTTTGAGTTGATGGGTTGACTGAGAAAAGGGTTAGTGCCTTGGTGGGGTAACCTTGTCCTTTTCAAACCAAATGCAGCATTCGTAATCGGAACCAAAAAAGTCTACTCTTTTTCCAGAAGGAAAATGATTGATTTTTTTTTAAAATATTAAACCATTGCCCACGCCAAAGCAATTTATCTAATTGGAACTTGACTTCTCTCTTCCACTCTATAACTTTTGCTAATTCGTTTTAATTTCCCATTGCTAAAACATTCCCGGTCGAGTTCCTTCGTTATTTAGCCTTGACCGCGACACCGTACCCCTCCTCCGATGGAGAAACTTGTTTCAACCTGGTCCAATAATCTGCGAGCCGTCCCTGAAGATTACATATTCCCCCCAGAAACAAGACCAGGAAACATCCATGTCCCTATTGGAGAAAGCATCCCAGTGATCGACCTCACACAAGTAGAGATAGGTGGTGGTGATCGAACCCTTACCATTCAGAAAATCATCAACGCCTCTCAAGAGTTTGGATTCTTCCAGGTTTGTTGCGTGCCCTTGTACACACACACACATATATATGTGGTTTTTTTAAAGAATGTGAATTTTCAAGCTGGATCAACTCAGAAAATAACGTGTGATGATTATAGGTGATAAATCATGGGATTCCGGAGAATCTGATGAAGGAAACAATGAGTGTGTGGAAAGAGTTCTTCCAGTTGCCGGCGGAGGCCAAGCAAGAGTACCTTTACACAGAGGGTTTTGCCACCAAGACGAACAATTGCGGGCTCTACACAAGCGGTCCAAATTATGCTACAGAAAAAGTTCATATGTGGAGGGACTCTCTTAGACACTCTTGTTATCCTCTGCACAAATGGCAACATATGTGGCCTCAAACCCCAACCAGATACCAGTAATTAATAATGCTACCCTCTAATTAAACCCTGAATTCTTCTTACTTAACTGTCTTTACTGATCGATTGGGTTTATTTAACCTGTGTCAGAGAGTGTGTTGGGGCATATTCTGTGGAAGTTAAGAAGTTGGGTTCCAGGATCTTGAGGTTAATTAGTGAGGGACTTGGACTTGATGGTGAATATTTTGAGGGTGAATATGGCCAAAATATGTTCCTGTCAGCTAATCACTATCCAGCATGTCCTCAACCAAATTTGTCTCTGGGAGTAGCCAAGCATGCTGATCCTTTCATCTTAACTCTTTTACTGCAAGACGAAGTCTATGGACTTCAAGTGTTGAAGGATGATAAGTGGATTGGCGTTGACCCTAACCCACAAGCAATTGTGGTCAATATAGACTCCCAGTTGCAGGTACATGTTAATTTCTCACACTCTAATATTCTTCATTCGTCATATCAAAAATGTTCACAGCGAGCAAATGAAGTTAAATAAAGGTTAATTTGATAGAGTGTTGAGGGTGCAGGTGATCAGTAATGACAAACTGAAAAGTGCAGAGCACAGAGCTGTGACAAATTCAAATAAAGATCGAATTTCGGTTGCATTTTTCATAACTGCTTCAGAGGAGAGTGTTATAGAACCAGCAAAAGCTTTGATTGATGAACTCCATCCTCCCATTTACAAGTCCTTCAAAAGCAAAGATTTTCTTTCTAAAGTCTATGCACCTAATGGTGGCACGCAAGGCCCGCTAGAATTTTTCAAAGCGTAATACCGAAGAAGGATATATGCATCTTTATGTGTTGTGTTCTTTTGAAGATGATTAGATTGTAACTTGCTTGATGTGTTTGATTATGGATGTTTGCTTTCAATATAAAATGCCCGCATGAATCATGATGATTATGTTCAGTATAAAATTATGTTAAGAGTATTATAATAATAAGATACTCTTAGATATGGTACTTCATCAAATTTATGAAATGCAAAGGGGATAAATAATCATAGATTCCATATTATATCTGGTTTTTACAAATTTAGTTTTCATTATTTTATAAACAAATTTTACACTTTCCTATTTAACATCAACAATATGTTTTGATTCAACTTGATCGAATGCACTAAGTTTGTTGTTTGATTTTATTTGTTAAAACAAATCCTCAAGGGAACGATATTTTACTTATCATTTTATTAGTTAGCGCGACCTGTGACCTGTGCACTTGCGGAGGCGAACAGCTTAAATGAACATATATGTACCCAAAAGACATATATTTGCAACAGTGAACATATTTGCATGGCAAACCAGTAGTTCCACAGTAAAAAGGTTTTAACCGGAATTAGCACAAATAAAAACAATGAAAAAGGAAAAAGAAGGGCAACCTTCAAATATGCAAATGCAACCAATAATTTCATGTCAGCAACCATGATCAAAATTTGAATACCATAAATTAACTACTAACATGCAATTCTGTGGCATACCAATATTAAAACCAAGGCTGTCAAATTGTTATTTGGATCATAAGCTTTTAAGATCTTAGGATCCTCACCCAAAAAAGTGTCCCTCCAATGTAGAATTTAAAAGAACCAAGATTTCATGATCAAAGATCATATAACTGTGCAATCTCAGTGCAAGCTCATGTAAACCCAGAGAAACTGGCATTTGAAGTGCACATATCTCGAATAATCTTTATAGCTCGCTTTCGAACACTAACTCCAGTATCTTTTATTCTCTCTGCAATCTTCTCAAAATACTACAACAAAATTTGTAAAAAAAGAATCATCAACCTAATTTGCAGACAAATAAAGCTGATACAAGTTGCAAACAACACCATACCAGCTATATAAGATAATAAATATATTTCCATTGAAGGAGACCAATGAACACAAACCTTAAAACCCACGTCAGGGTGGGAAGCAATATGCCTACCAAAAAGCTCCAATCCTGCTTCTCTAACAGATATTGCAGAGTCACAAAACCTTCCTTCAACAGCTGATTGTACTCGTTTGTCGCCCTGCACCTCTGGATCAGCTTCTACAATGATACTAACCTGATCATCAAGTCAAATGAAAAGTAGAACAAAGTTCACTTAGTCCAAATAGGGAAAATAGTATACATCATGACCATCCAAGGTTCACTAGAAAAGCAGAGGTTACAAAGTAATTTCAACTGACTGCTCGTAAAGCCTTTGCTCTAATTACTGAGGAATTCTCCCTCATTCTTGCCTAAATATATAACAGGAAATTTCTTAAAATATAAGTTGGTAGGTATATCAAGGAATACGAGAATATCAACTAACCAGAAGCGGATGAAGAATCTTGTCATACCCTCGACAAAATGAACGGTTTTGTCCTAATGCCGAGGTGATCCTCTTTATTGCATCCCTTGATAAAATTGAAGACACAGTCCCAGAGTGTCGCACAATGATTTTTTATGTCAGTCTAGCTAAGTAGTAAATGGACTTTAGCTGACAGTTCGGATCATCTTTGTACCACAGGCAAAGGTCAAACCTGTGCAACATATAAAATCATTCCACTAGCATATATGTTTGGATGCAATTAAAAAAATTGCTTTTGAGGCCAAACCATGGTTTGGAAAAAATTTATCCAAACACTCACCTATTCTCTAAAAGCTATTCTTCACTTTTCCCCCAGAAGCTATTAAAAAAAGCTTTGCCAAACACACACTTAGTAGAAAATTTGGTAGAAGTTTAGCTCATGAGTACAAACCAGCATATAAAAAGATGGAGATCATCAGTGGAGGCAGCATCTTGAAGATAATTCAAAAGCAACTGCTGGACAATTTCAACCTCAGCAATCTGACCAGAAGATACAGAATCATCTTTTGACAATTTGCTCTTATTCACACCATCCTTATCCTGGAACTTGCAACATGATTGTAATACAATAAGTTGTTTCCGGCATATGCATATCTGACAGCACCAATTCCAATGGGAAATTTCCTGTTCTTTAACACCCAGGCAATCAGGATTAAAAAGTTTTCGGCAAACATTACACATGAACAAATTTTCTACTCTTCCCCCATACAGACATAACACATTGTGATGATCACAGCTCATCCCAAAAGACTAGCCTATTGGGAAGGAGAGCCCCTTGAACTTATAAACCATACTACACTTGTGAGGCTTCCCGATGTGGGACTCATAACACACATATCCTTTGCATAACTGTCAGAATCATCATCCTCACTAAGCAGATACCGAAGTACCCAAAACTTATCCCAGCTGCAAACCACAGCATCACGCTTCAACCTAGCAGCAATCATGCCAAGAATGTCAATAGCTAAGGAACGTGCCTAGATATCCTTGGATTCCAACCCAGCATTTTGGAGTAATAGAACACATAGAACTGGAAACAGTTCAGCAGTAAATAAACCTGATACAAGCACACCTACCAAAACGCATAAGCACACATAAAGTACCTCCCAAATAGGAGCTGAAGCAGGATATTCAGGTAAATTTAGTGTTGTCGGTAAATCTGTAACACGCTTCTCCATTATCGGTTTCACCTCAGATGCATCTTGGGCCTTCACACTCGCAAACCGCTGAAGTACTAGGCTCCAAAATAGGCAGCAGGCCTCTGTTGCTGCCTCATTGCATTTTGTTGGATAGCTAGAATCAACCGAGACTTAAATTATCAGGAAGGTTGGCGCTACACTGAATTAATTGAACTAGCAAAGCAGTAGACATCTGAATCTGTCTTTACTCTTCATCACGTAGGTGATATGCTCTTAAAGCACGCTTTGAATTTGGCAATTTCCAAAGAAGCTGAAGCATTTCATCTATCCCATAAGTGCGATGTTGCACGTATAAATAGAATATCTGTATCAAATATTGAGAAAATATCGGTTAAAATAGTTACAGAGCTAAATGAGCATGGACGTTGTTTACCAAAAAGGATAGATATCCTACCCCACTGACTAAACTTGCCTTCAATTGCAAAAGCTGGATATTATCAACCAAGAATGTTGTGACGCTTGTTTTCACAAGTTGCAGAATCCAACTATCTGACAGCCTCTCAATTAACAACAAATCCTTGAGAAATCCCACAACAGGGCACAATATTTGAAAAATAGTATTCACAGCCGTAGAGACCCTACTAGCATGAGGACCAGAAAGAAAGTAACAAGCAGATTAAAAACCTAACTTTCAATACACTAGAAAGACAACTAAAAAAAATAGGGAGATTTACACTTAAGTCCCATGCAAGGAAAAAAATGAAAAAATGGTCCCTATAGATTGCAAAATGAAAAAATGGTCCCATGGAGTTATCAATACAGGCTCCTGGAGTTGTTAATGACAACTCCAGGAGCCTGTATTGACAACTCTATGGGACCATTTTTTCATTTTGCAATCTATAGGGACCATTTCTTCATTTCTCCTCTTCTTTGGGACTTCACTGTCATTCTCCCAAAAAAATAACAATGTTTTAATTATTATCATACTTGCTTGATGCTGGTTTCCGAAATTTTGAAGTCTTGCTAGGGCGCCGCTTCTTGTTTGCTGAACCAAATTCAATACCGTAATCTTCATAGTCATCACCTGGAAAACATAACCAAACTTGGAAGTATGATATGGCATAGAGGAAATAGTTGAGCTTTTGACATTGCCTTTGTCTGTTGTATATTTCCTGTGATTTTTACCATTCCTTAATGGCTATCCAATATATGATAACTCATGACCAGATATAAGAAACAGAGAGGCAAAGATTACAGATAAAATTCTATAACTCGACCTTCAAATTCAATATTTTCATTAGGTCTATGTAAAGCAAGGTATGATGGATCACTGGAACACATTACATCCATTATTTGATGCCTTGTAAACTCCAGAATTCTCTCAATGACCTGAGATAGGGGGAAATCAACCAAGGCAGGTAATTAATGGAAAGTGACAGTCTAAGAATAACACGACAGGCAGTTCACTAAAATAATACCTATGCATAGCAGTACTTTAACTAGTACAAAAAGCACCTCTTCGTTATAAGTTGCTTTGGCATCTCACGATGAGCCATCACTGCTAGCACTGCATGAATGAACTCCAAAGCACTAAAAACTGACTAAACTACTTCTGAATCTGACTGAAAGAGAAACATAGCAGTTATGACAGCAGAGAAGTAGAGGGCTCGTGTATGAGCTAATTATGTAGATGATCAAAATAAACTGTGCAGTGGAGTTCAAGTTGGAAGCAGCTTTTTAAGAGAATCTATTCCCCTTTCCCAAGGGAAGCCAATTCAAAATGAAAAAAGGAGGTGAAACAATGAGCATCACTACACATGTTAGTATTTGGGGCTTAAAAAAGAAAAGGTTGAATGAGCACATGCAAACCAATCTAAGAGGGCAATGCACACTAAATCCATTGGCAGATTAGAGCAGCAAGCACAATGTGGTAAATGAGTCGAAGAAGGCATAAAACATTATAGATAATAGGCCTTCACAATGTAGGTCTCTTATCACATATCATAAAAGGTTTGCTTTGTCCTATATGGTATGAGAGATGCAGCAGCTAAGTTCAACTTCTTAGGGTTATCAAGATATGTATAAAGCCTGTCTCTGCGCCTTAACAATTTTTTCAAATGACAACTGTAGCTTTCGATCATGCTAAACTACATTTATTACATGAGATTTTTTGAAAATAAACATCTACCAAGTACTAAAAGAAAATTCTGCTAATACGATGAAGCACCAAAACTTGTTGCGACTAGCACAAGTGAATTACGAAAACTTACATTATCACATTCATCAATTGACAAACTGATAGAATCCCACGGCCTTTTCTAGTTTACTCTAGGCAAAAGACTAGTGGGAAGGAAGTAGTTTAAAGTCAGTTAGGAACTTTAGCAGTTTAGGAGTAGTTATTTTATCTTATCCAAAGTGTTAACAGTTATAAGTTTGATGTGTTAGCCGTTATGTATTTAGTTATTTCTATGAGAAACTATAAGTATGTAAAAGACTTATTTCATAGATATCAGAGAATATATTCATAGAAGTTTGTTCCCTACTCCCTAGAGTCTTGAAGGATGATACCTGGATTTGTGTTGACCCTAACCTTGACGCAATAGTCATCAATATAGCCTCCCAGTTGCAGGTACATTATGCACACTCTAAAATTCTTCATTCATCATGTTGGTAAATGGCCCTCCTAAACCTCACACAATAGAATTGGAAAATATACTTTACTGAGAAAAAAGAAAATAATATTCAAATTACAAGGATCATAAGAGTGATCCCATATATATATACAACTTCACACTACTTGCTATATACACCTACAGACTAACACGCAAACTGACACTACATGGATCACAATATAGGCCCAATAGGCCTTACAAAACAGTACTTGTACTAACTAGTTTAACACTGCCCCTCAAGTTGAGGAGTGAATATATCAACAGTCCCCAACTTGCCCAATAATCTATTCAGGACAATTTTGCTAACAGGTTTAGTAAGCAAATCTGCTTCTTGGTTGCAAGATTTCACATGATGCAAATCAATAACCTTGGCTTGTAATTTTTCGCGTACGAAGTGACAATCAATTTCGATGTGCTTCGTACGCTCGTGAAACACTGGATTGTTAGCAATGTGAATTGCCGCCTTGCTATCACAATAGACTAGTACAGGACAATTAGTGGGCTGTCCCTGTTCTTTTAACAAACCAGACATCCATATGATCTCTGAAACTGCTGAGGCCAGCGCTCGATATTCCGCTTCAGCCAACGAACAAGAAACCGTATGTTGCTTCTTGGTTTTCCAATGTACTAGAGAGTCTCCCAACTTCAATAGATAACCAGTGACTGCCGCCTAGTGGTGCCACAGGAACCCCAATCTGAGTCACAGTAGCAGCTAAGAGTTAAATCTGTATCAGAACTGATCAGAATGCCACGTCCTGGACTCTGTTTGAGGTATCGAACCACGTTCAAGGCAGCTGCCATGTGTTCCTTCATGGGACAATGCATGAACTGACTTAATGCCTGTACTGAAAAGGAAATGTCAGGTCTAGTATTAGTCAAATATATGAGCCGACCAACTAATCGTCTATATTTTTCAGGATCCTCTAACGAATCAGATTCCTGATGCTTTCCTTTTTCAAATGCTAGCAGCCTTAAATTCTCAGCCATTGGCATTCCAAGTGGCCTACAACCACTCATTCCCATATCAGCAAGTAAATCAAGCACATATTTACGTTGAGACAAAATAATACCCTTCTTAGACCTAGCCATTTCAATACCAAGGAAGTATTTCATAACTCCCAGATCCTTGATTTTGAAATGACTATGTAAGAAGTCTTTTACCTCTTTGATTCTGTGATCCGAGCTTCCTGTAATAAGAAGGTCATCTACATAAACTAACACAAGAACTACACCATCATCATATTTTTTAGAAAAGAGTGAATAATCATGTTTGTTTTGAACAAAACCCCCTTCAATGAAAGCTTGTGACAATTTACAATTCCATTGCCTCAAAGCTTGTTTGAGGCCATACAAGGATTTTTGCAACTTACAAACTAGACCCTCCCCCTTGGTTGCAAAACCTTGGGGAATTGTCATATAAACATCCTCATGCAAATCACCCTGCAAAAAAGCATTGTGTACGTCCATGTGAAATAAAGACCAATTACAAACAGCAGCAATTTTAAGGATAGTGCGAACAGTGATCATCTTAACTACGGGAGAAAAAGTTTCTTGATAATCAATCCCCTCCCGTTGGGTGTATCCTTTTGCTACTAAACAAGCTTTATGTTTTTCAATTTCACCATTGGCTTTGTATTTGATTTTGTAAACCCACTTACACCCTATGGGTTTCTTTCCTAGAGGGAGTGAAACTAAATCCCAAGTTTTATTAACCTCAAGGGCTTCTAGCTCTGCTTGCATTGCTTTTACCCACACAGAATGTTGTACTTCCTGGTAGTAATGGGCAGGTTCATAGGTTGAATCTAAGTGACATAAAAAACACATGTGATTAGTGGAGATGCGCTCATAGGAAAGGTAGTCATCAATTGGATATAAACAGCCAGGATTATATGCAGGAAAACAGTCCAAATAATGAGTTGAGACAAGATTACATATGTAATCTTGAGTCCAAATGGGAGGCCTCCGCTCCCTAGTGGACCGGGTACATGTTTGATCAGCATTGTCATCATTATTACTTACTGGCAGACCAGGAGTGGTCATTTGTGACCCTGCTGTACTAGAATCAGTGGGCAGTACATGCTGTCCATCATGGCTGCAAGAAACATGGGGAATATCATCATCAAACATAAACATATCCTTGATTTCTTTGCTCACTCCCCCTGCATTAATGCTTATTTTGTCTCTAAAGGGAAAACGAGATTCTTGAAAAGTGACATGTCTAGAAATGATAATCCTATTAGTTCTTAAGTCTAGTAAGACATAACCCTTTTGATGATTGGGAAAACCTAGGAAGATGCAAGGGATAGTTCTAGGTTGGAATTTATCAGTTTCATTGACATTGGTAGCAAATGCTAGAGATCCAAAAACTCTCAAATCCTTATAATCAGGTTGTCTACCATAGATCCTCTCATATGGGGTTTGGTATGCTAGGATTTTTGAGGGAATCCTCTTAATCAAATGGGCTGCCATGCGTACACATTCACCCCAATAACGAATAGGCACCCCGGATTGAATCATAAGACTTCGAGGTACTTGCATTAAGGTACGATGTTTGCGTTCCACAATCCCATTTTGTTCCGAGGTGTAGGGGCAGGATGTTTCATGTATAATACCTCGTTCTGCAAGATAACTACTAAGCTCATGATTGACAAACTCAGCCCCATTATCACTCCTTAGTTTCTTCACATGCACAGAAAATTGAGTTAAAATATATGCAATAAAGTTCTTAATGTGACCAGTTGTTTCAGACTTGTATTTCATTAGAAATATCCAAGTAGCACGAGAATAATCATCAACAATAGTTAAGAAATAGTAATGGCCTTGATGTGTGGATTTCCTATATGGTCCCCACACATCCATGTGAAGTAAATCAAAGCAAGAAAGTGATTTAATACAGCTGGGTGAAAATGGTAGTTTAGTTTGTTTGGATTGAATGCAAACAGTACAAGATCGACTCAGAGATACATTGGAATTATTGACAAAATGCAAATGTTTCAGAACTGACATAGGCGCATGCCCTAATCTTTGATGTAACAAGTCAAAATCAACAGAATTCAGTGCCTCATTATGGACAGAATTCAAAATAGCAGATTGTTGAAATGAGTCTAGCATGTATAATCCCTCACACAGCCTACCAATCGCCTTCTTCTTGCCATCCTGAAGGCCCTGCACTAGACATTTGTCAGGGAAGAATACAACCATGCATTTTTGTTCTCTAGTGAGCCTAGGCACCGATATTAAATTGAATTTCAGTTCAGAGGCATATAGCACATTATCTAGAACTAGATTATCAGCGAGTTTCACTATACCTATCCGAGTTACTGTCACTCGTTCTCCATTAGGAATCTTTATAGTTTTAATGGGACCATCATTAAATCTATGATTATCTAAGAGCGTCAAGTCTCCTATCATATGTGTTGTTGCTCCAGAATCAATTACCCACTTACTACATGCATGTGAATGAGTAGAGAAATGCAAACCTGAACCAGTACCGGTAAGCGCATGCACAGTTGCCTCAGAATCTTTTCGAAGCAGTTCTAGCAGGCGTTCATATTGTTCCACAGTAAATGTTGGGGAAGTCAAGCTGTTATTAGGAGGAATTGCTTCACGTTCATGTGGCATATCAACTCCAAGTTGATTCACAGCAGCTTCTGGGCCTTGTTTCGATTTTCGGCCTTTAAATTCGGTAGGATAACCCACTAATTCCCAGCAGGTATCCTTTGAATTCCCTTTCTTTAGGCAATGAGTACACGAAGGAATTGGACCTTCATGTCCTCTTCCTCTGCCTCGACCCCTCCCCCTTGCGGTCATGGCAACTCCTTCAATGGGGGAATTTTTAGAGCAATTGGCAAGGGACTTTTGAGCCTCATCTTCAACTATCATGGCGTAGGCTTGATTGACACTTGGGAGAGGTTTCATAAGGAGGATTTGGCTCCGAGCAGAAGCAAAAGACTCGTTCAAACCCATAAGAAATTGCAACAGCTTTTGTCTCTGTATCATTTCTGCATAGACTTTGGAGGTTGCACAATTACAGGAAGGTATTGGGAATAGAGACGATTCTTCCTCCCATAATTCCTTAAATTTGGAATAATAATGTGACACTGTGAATAAGTCTTGGCGCAGAGAGTGAAGCTCACGGTGCAGGGAGAAGATTCGTGAACCAGTGATGTTGTCAAACCTTTCTTGGAGTTCAGCCCATACCTGATGAGCATCTTGATAGTAGATAACACTATTTGCTAGCTCCTTAGAGATGGAATTGAGAATCCATGAGAGCACCACCGCTTTACACCTTTCCCACTGTTCAATGAGGTTTGGTTCCTGAGACTCTCGTTTGCAAGAGCCATCCACAAATCCCAATTTACGCTTTCCTCGTAAGGCTATGCGCATTGCTTTGCTCCAAATGAGATAGTTTTCAGAACCAGTTAAAGTGTGTTGTATGATAGTGGTTCCCTGGGTCTCTGATGGATGAAGATACAACGGATGATTGAAGCTCAGATTATCAACAATGGATTCACCAGAGGCACCGGAAGCAGTTTTATCACCAGACATTCTAAAAGAAAATTTTTGGAAGCCCAGCGAGAGTACCTTTAGAAATTAAGAGATAAATGTTCAGAGTTGCCGCAAGAATCCTCTGACTCTTTGAATCCTTGCGATCAGTGCAGGTAACTGTAATTTTCATTCAGTGGCCACCGAAATTAATGGCGCAACGAGAACCGACGGCGAAATTAGGGCTCAATCGATTTCCTTTGCCTCGTCTTTGCCTTTGAGAGCAACCTTCTCGATGGTTCGCAAAATTTGGCCACCGAAATTAATGGCGCAACGAGAACCGACGGCGAAATTAGGGCTCAATCGATTTCCTTTGCCTTGTCTTTGCCTCTGCGAGGAACCTTCCCGATGGTTCACAAAATTTGGCTCATGGTCTTGCACTGCGGAGTCCGGTTGCTTTGCTATCTGACCAGGATCTTGGGCCTCTCTTGATAATGGGCCTGTATTCTTTAATTCTTGGTGATGGTTTCTTTGAACAGGAAGGCTGGCTCTGATACCATGTTGGTAAATGGCCCTCCTGAACCTCACACAATAGAATTGGAAAATATACTTTACTGAGAAAAGAGAAAATAATATTCAAATTACAAGGATCATAAGAGTGATCCCATATATATATACAACTTCACACTACTTGCTATATACACCTACAGACTAACACGCAAACTGACACTACATGAATCACAATATGGGCCCAATGGGCCTTACAAAACAGTACTTGTACTAACTAGTTTAACACATCATATCAGCAATTTTCATAGTACGTAGATGATGTTAGATAAAGGATAATTTGATTTAGTATTGGGGTTGCAGCAGATTTGTAACGACAAACTGAAAAGTGCAGAGCACAGAGCGGTGGCAAATTCACTTAAAGCTCGAATTTCGGCTGCAATTTTCATAGGTGCTTTTGGGGAGAGTATTATAGAACCAGCAAAAGCTTTGATTGATGAACTCCGTCCTCCCATTTACAAGTCCTTCAAGAGCAAAGAATTTCTTCCTAAATTATATGAAACTTATGGTGACTCACAAGCCACGCTAGAATTTTTCAAGGCGTAACACCGAAGGACATATATATTTATCAGGATCTTTTTTATGGGTGTTCCTTTTAATATATAAGATGATTTGTTTGTAACTTTGTTTGATGTGTTTAATTATGTTAGCTTTCAATGTAATATGAGGGCTTGTAGCAAAAGATTCTAATAATGACTTCATGATGTTATATAGTCTTATGCGAATATGCGAATATGATGCTGTATGCCTTCTTATTACCGATGACTTTTGTTTTCTTTCTTTCTTTTTTTAAAGCCTTATCTGCTTGCAAGCTGTCTTTTGCTGCTTTAATTATATGGTCCTCTGCAAACGGGCAAACGGGGTTTGGTTCTAATAGAAGAAGGTAGTTAGTCTCTCACAGTGTAGCAAATCAAAGTGAGAGATAACCATATTTATCCTAGCTTATGGATATTGGATAGAGAGAAGTGAGGGAAAATAGGAGGCGACAATTTGAAAGATGAACTTCCAAAAATAGTAAAATATTTACTATTTCTGACAGATTTCCTTCATAGTATTTTTTCTTTCCCAATTTTCATTGCATTCAAACATAGGTTAGTACCCGAATGTTCATCGAATATGATTGCTTCTAATGAGAAGATACATGTACCTAAAAAAAAACTATATGGCCTAGTGAGCTTAATAAAATTTTTTGTGAAATGGCTCACATATTAAAGGGAAAATCCCTTAAAAAAACTTTAAAAACATCAAAAGATAAAAAAGTGTTCCGAATATACATAATGTCAAAAAGGTGTTAGGACCCAATTTGTCTTTTTTAAAATTAAAAGGAAATGATAGAATTGTCTATCGGAATTTAATTTTCACTTTGACAGAATTAATTGTGAAAACCCTATCCGAACTTTGTGAAACTTTTATCAAAACTTGTGAAACCCTTATCAAATCTTGTAAATCAAAATATGCAACTTTTGAAATTCTTTAAGGAAGTTGTGAAATTCTTTTGAAAACTTGTGAAAACCTTATTCGAACTTGTGAAAACTTTATCAAAACTTGTGAAACCTTTGTTAGATATTGTGAATCAAAATTTGCAACTTGTAAAATTCTTTAAGGAAATTGTGAAATTATTTGAGAACTTATGAAAACCTTATCTAAACTTGTGAAAACTGTATTCGAACTTGTGAAACCCTTATTATCAGATCTTGTCAAATCAAATTTGCAACTTGTGAAATTTTTTAAGAAAGTTGTGAAATTCTTTTGAGAACCTGTGAAAACTTTATCCGAACTTGTAAAACCCTTATTAGATCTTGTGATTTTGTTTTGTAACTTGTGGCATTTTTATGAGAAATTGTGAAAATTTTTATCAAAACTTGTGAAATTACGTCTTCCTCCATGTTCTTAATTCTAAACTTAGAGGAACAATTCTGTCATTTTTTTTTTAATTTTGAAAATGACGAATTAAGATTTAACACTTCTTTAATATTATGAATATTTGAAACACCTATCTATCTTTTGTCTTTTTCTTCTTTTAAAGAGAGGGATGTTCCCCTTGTTAAAACATATGAGCTTCTGAAAAATACCTTACATTTGAGATACTTCTTTCGGTCCTAATTATAGGATATATTTACCTAATTTTGGAGAAATTAAGGATAGTAGTTAAATTAGTTAATCATATTTTTTTTTCTAAAATACCCTTATTTAAAACTTAAAATGGCAGCCAATTACGTTAATTCTCTGTTTTTTCTTATACCTCTTCTGCCTCACACACGACTTCTCCAAACTCTCACACAATCCGGCGTCGTCAATCTCCTTCAACAACTTCCGATATACTCTTATTAAATTATGAATGAGTTTAATTATTATTGAGAAAGTATCAATATGAGGTATTTTGAGAAGAAATTGACAAAAATTAGAATTTTGCCCTATAATTAAGACCAAGATCTACTCTCAAATATTGTCCTATAATTAGGACTTGAGGGAGTATCTTTTATGTGCTCATTTGAATATTTAGGTATTTTTTCTTACTCTCATTAAATAATCTTATTTTCCTCATATATTTATGAGTTGATATACACATACTCCCTCCTATTCATAATAGAGTTGTTGGTTTGATTCACAATATAAGCTACTTACAGAGTAATTAATGCTTATTTATTAATTTTGTCCCTATAATTAATGTTTAAATATGACTTTTTGCATTTTTTTTTCTCTCATTTAATATCTCATTTAATATGGGTAAAGTTGGAAATTTTCTTTAATTTAAGAGAATTTTAACAAGTTAACTATTCCCTCCGGTCCTAAATATAAAATAGAGTTGACTTTTTTTTGGAGAGATTAAGGAAGCTAAATAAATTATTTAATCATATCATATGTTATGTATCATTATATTATATATTAATTTATTAATCAAACTTATTAATTTATAGAAAAAAAATATAAACATAAATACACTAAAGTAATTTAATTAATTTTATTAATTTCTTTAAAAAAATTAACTTTACGTTATATTTAGTATCGGAGGCAGTATCTTTTTTTGATTTTGATAAATTAGTTAAAATAATTTATATTATACGCAGAAGGAAGTACACAACGCGCCGGAGTTTGAGTTGGTGGGTTGACTGAAAAAAAGGTTAGTGGGGTAACCTTGTCCTTTTCAAACCAAATGCAGCATTCGTAATTGGAACCAAAAAAGTCTACTTTTTTTCCAGAAGGAAAATGATTGAATTTTTTTTTTTAAATATTAAAAACGGGTTTAAGCATTGGCCAAGCCAAAACAATTTATCTAATTGGAACTTGACTTCTCTCTTCCACTCAGTAACCTTTGCTAATTCGTTTTAATTTCCCATTGCTAAAACATTGCCGGTCGAGTTCCTTCGTTATTTAGCCTTGACCGCGACACCGTACCCCTCCTCCGATGGAGAAACTTGTTTCAACCTGGTCCAATAATCTGCGAGCCGTCCCTGAAGATTACATATTTCCCCCAGAAACAAGACCAGGAAACATCCATGTCCCTATTGGAGAAAGCATCCCAGTGATCGACCTCACACAAGTAGAGATAGGTGGTGGTGATCGAACCCTTACCATTCAGAAAATCATCAACGCCTCTCAAGAGTTTGGATTCTTCCAGGTTTGTTGCGTGCCCTTGTACACACACACACATATATATGTGGTTTTTTTAAAGAATGTGAATTTTCAAGCTGGATCAACTCAGAAAATAACGTGTGATGATTATAGGTGATAAATCATGGGATTCCGGAGAATCTGATGAAGGAAACAATGAGTGTGTGGAAAGAGTTCTTCCAGTTGCCGGCGGAGGCCAAGCAAGAGTACCTTTACACAGAGGGTTTCGCCACCAAGACGAACGATTGCGGGCTCTACACAAGCGGTCCAAATTATGCAACAGAAAAAGTTCATATGTGGAGGGACTCTCTTAGACACTCTTGTTATCCTCTGCACAAATGGCAACATATGTGGCCTCAAACCCCAACCAGATACCAGTAATTAATAATGCTACCCTCTAATTAAACCCTGAATTTTTCTTAGTTAACTGTCTTTACTGATCGATTGGGTTTATTTAACCTGTCTCAGAGAATGTGTTGGGGCATGTTCCGTGGAAGTTAAGAAGTTGGGTTCCAGGATCTTGAGGTTAATTAGTGAGGGACTTGGACTTGATGGTGAATATTTTGAGGGTGAATATGGCCAAAATATGTTCCTGTCAGCTAATCACTATCCAGCATGTCCTCAACCAGATTTGTCTCTGGGAGTAGCCAAGCATGCTGATCCTTTCATCTTAACTCTTTTACTGCAAGACGAAGTCTCTGGACTTCAAGTCTTGAAGGATGATAAGTGGATTGGCGTTGACCCTAACCCACAAGCAATTGTGGTCAATATAGACTCCCAGTTGCAGGTACATATTAATTTCTCACACTCTAATATTCTTCATTCGTCATATCAGAAACGTTCACAGCGAGCAGATAAAATTAAATAAAGGTTAATTTGATTAAGTGTTGAGGATGCAGGTGATCAGTAATAACAAACTAAAAAGTGCAGAGCATAGAGCTGTGACGAATTCAAGTAAAGATCGAATTTCGGCTGCATTTTTCATAACTGCTTCAGAGGAGAGTGTTATAGAACCAGCAAAAGCTTTGATTGATGAACTCCATCCTCCCATTTACAAGTCCTTCAAAAGTAAAGATTTTATTTCTAAATTCAAGTCACCTAATCGTGGCACGCAAGCCGCGCTAGAATTTTTCAAAGCGTAATACCGAAGAAGGATATATGCATCTTTATGTGTACTGTGTTCTTTTGAAGATGATCTTAGATTGTAACTTGCTTGATGTATTTGATTAGGGATGTTTGCTTTCAATATAAAATGTCCGCATGAATCATGATGCTTAAGTTCAGTATAAAAATATGTTAAGAGTATTATAATAATAAGATACTCTTAGATATGGTACTTCATCAAGTTTATGAAATGCAAAGGGGATAAATAATCATAGATTCCATGTTATATCTGGTTTTTACAAATTTAGTTTTCATTATTTTATAAACAAATTTTACACTTTCCTATTCAATATCAACAATATGTTTTGGTTCAACTTGATTAAATACACTAAGTTTGTTGCTTGATTTTATTTGTTAAAACAAATCCTCAAAGGAATAATATTTTACTTATCATTTTATTATTTAGCATGACCCGTGCGCTTGCGGAGGCGAACAGCTTAAATGAACATATATACACCCAAAAGACATATATTTGCAACAGTGAACATGTTTGCATGGCATAGCAGTACTTCCACAGTAAAAAGGTTTTAACCGGAATTAGCACAAATAAAAACAATGAAAAAGGAAAAAGAAGGGCAACCTTCAAATATGCAAATGCAACCAATAATTTCATGTCAGCAACCATGATCAAAATTTGAATACCATAAATTAACTACTAACATGCAATTCTGTGGCATACCAATATTAAAACCAAGGCTGTCAAATTGTTATTTGGATCATAAGCTTTTAAGATCTTAGGATCCTCACCCAAAAAAGTGTCCCTCCAATGTAGAATATAAAAGAACCAAGATTTCATGATCAAAGATCATATAACTGTGCAATCTTTAAATATTAGAGGCAAAGGTAAATTCTCAATAACCTGGATACTTGACTCATTGTCGCTAACACGTGAAATTATCTCAGTGCAAGCTCATGTAAACCCAGAGAAACTGGCATTTGAAGTGCACATATCTCGAATAATCTTTATAGCTCGCTTTCGAACACTAACTCCAGTATCTTTTATTCTCTCTGCAATCTTCTCAAAATACTACAACAAAATTTGTAAAAAAAGAATCATCAACCTAATTTGCAGACAAATAAAGCTGATACAAGCTGCAAACAACACCATACCAGCTATATAAGATAATAAATATATTTCCATTGAAGGAGACCAATGAACACAAACCTTAAAACCCACGTCAGGGTGGGAAGCAATATGCCTACCAAAAAGCTCCAATGCTGCTTCTCTAACAGATATTGCAGAGTCACAAAACCTTCCTTCAACAGCTGATTGTACTCGTTTGGCGCCCTGCACCTCTGGATCAGCTTCTACAATGATACTAACCTGATCATCCAGCCAAATGAAAAGTAGAACAAAGTTCACTTAGTCCAAATAGGGAAAATAGTATACGTCATAACCATCCAAGATTCACTAGAAAAGCAGAGGTTACAAAGTAATTTCAACTTACTGCTCGTAAAGCCTTTGCTCTAATTACTGAGGAATTCTCCCTCACACTTGCCTAAATATATAACAGGAAATTTCTTAAAATATAAGTTGGTAGGTATATCAAGGAATACGAGAATATCAACTAACCAGAAGCGCATGAAGAATCTTGTCATACCCTCGACAAAATGAACGGTTTTGCCCTAATGCCGAGGTGATCCTCTTTATTGCATCCCTTGATAAAATTGAAGACACAGTCCCAGCGTGTCGCATGATTTTTTATGTCAGTCTAGCTAAGTAGTAAATGGACTTTAGCTGACAGTTCGGATCATCTTTGTACCACAGGCAGAGGTCAAACCTGTGCAACATATAAAATCATTTCACTAGCATATATTAAGTAGAAAATTTGGTAGAAGTTTAGCTCATGAGTACAAACCAGCATAAAAAGATGGAGATCATCAGTGGAGGCAAAATCTTGAAGATAATTCAAAAGCAACTGCTGGACAATTTCAACCTTAGCAATCTGACCAGAAGATACAGAATCATCTTTTGACAATCTGCTCTTATTCACACCATCCTTATCCTGGAACTTGCAACATGATTGTAATACAATAAGTTGTTTCCGGCATATGCATATCTGACAGCACCAATTCCAATGGGAAATTTCCTGTTCTTTAACACCCAGGCAATCAGGATTAAAAAGTTTTCGGCAAACATTACATATGAGCAAATTTTCTACTCTTCCCCCATACAGACATAACACATATCCTTTGCATAACTGTCAGAATCATCATCCTCACTAAGCAGATACCGAAGTACCCAAAACTTATCCCAGCTGCAAACCACAGCATCACGCTTCAACCTAGCAGCAATCATGCCAAGAATGTCAATCGCTAAGGAACGTGCCCAGATATCCTTGGATTTCAACCCAGCATTTTGGAGTAATAGAACACATAGAACCTGGAAACAGTTCAGCAGTAAATAAACCTGATACAAGCACACCTACCAAAACGCATAAGCACACATAAAGTACCTCCCAAATAGGAGCTGAAGCAGGATATTCAGGTAAATTTAGTGTTGTCAGTAAATCTGTAACAAGCTTCTCCATTATCAGTTTCACCTCAGATGCATCTTGGGCCTTCACACTGGCGAACCGCTGAAGTACTAGGCTCCAAAATAGGCAGCAGGCCTCTGTTGCTGCCTCATTGCATTTTGTTGGATAGCTAGAATCAACCGAGACTTAAATTATCAGGAAGGTTGGCGCTACACTGAATTAATTGAACTAGCAAAGCAGTAGACATCTGAATCTGTCTTTGCTCTTCATCACGTAGGTGATATGCTCTTAAAGCACGCTTTGAATTTGGCAATTTCCAAAGAAGCTGAAGCATTTCATCTATCCCATAAGTGCGATGTTGCACGTATAAATAGAATATCTGTATCAAATATTGAGAAAATATCGGTTAAAATAGTTACAGAGCTAAATGAACATGGACGTTGTTTACCAAAAAGGATAGATATCCTACCCCACTGACTAAAATTGCCTTCAATTGCAAAAGCTGGATATTATCAACCAAGAATGTTGTGACGCTTGTTTTCACAAGCTGCAGAATCCAACTATCTGACAGCCTCTCAATTAACAACAAATCCTTGAGAAATCCCACAACAGGGCACAATATTTGAAAAATAGTATTCACAGCCGTAGAGACCCTACTAGCATGAGGACCAGAAAGAAAGTAACAAGCAGATTAAAAACCTAACTTTCAATACACTAGAAAGACAACTAAAAAAAATAACAATGTTTTAATTATTATCATACTTGCTTGATGCTGGTTTCCGAAATTTTGAAGTCTTGCTAGGGCGCCGCTTCTTGTTTGCTGAACCAAATTCAATACCGTAATCTTCATAGTCATCACCTGGAAAACATAACCAACTTGGAAGTATGATATGGCATAGAGGAAATAGTTGAGCTTTTGACATTGTGTTTGGGAACCTTTTAAGCTCAATTGAAGATCATAAGCTCAATTGTTAATTGAGAACTCAAATTTAAGTGTTTGAAGCGGTCAATTGATAATTGAGCTTTTGCCAAAACCTAATTGGTGAAAGCTCAATTAGGAGAAGCTAGAAAATGGAGCTTTTGTTAAAAGTTAATGACATTTTATGCTAAATTGAGCTGTCTGGAAATTAGTTATATGATATTAGTTTTTCCCATAAAATGTTTTTTAAATAGTATGTAGTATCAAAACATATTTTTTGAGTGTTTTTAACCCCTTAAAATATTTTTCTAGTTATACCCATTACCTAGTGTGCTATCAAACTGATTACAATTTTACCCACTTTCTAGTTGTACTCACTCAAAAAAAAAAAAATTGAGTGTTTTTAAACCCTTAAAATATTTTTTTGGTGTTTTTAACCTCTTAAAATATTTTTTTAGCTGTATCCAGTGTGTTATCAGACTGATTTCAATTTTACCTTTAATGTACTTTTTCAGCTCCAAAAATTACTTTAAAATATTTTTTTTGGTGTTTTTACTTCAAGTTGTACCTAGGGGTGGGCATGGGCAGGGCTGGGCAGGGCGAGACCCCTACCCAATGCCTTGCCCAAAGGATGAACGGGCTGCATTTTGCAGCCCGATGCCCGGCCCTGCCCGCTAAAAGCCCTAACCATTTTGGGCTGGGCAAGGGTGGGCTAGGCAGGGTGGGCTTCCCTGCCCAAGTGATAACGCCTTATCTTATCCACTTATGAAAAAAATAATTTCTTATGAATTTCATAAACATTCCTGTAGTTACTATACCATATATGTCTTAACTTTGCCCTAAGTAATATAAACTTCAAATATATTCGATGATTTCACATCTTGGGATATTTCAAAATAAGTCTACAACTTGAGTTTTGAAATTTAAAAAATACCATATGTCTTAACAAATATCCATACTTTAAAAATTAAACAACATCCATAATCCATTATAAATAAGAAAACAAAATGATTGTAATTAAAACCGTGAAGTCAAAGTAGTTTGCATCAATTCAATGTCCCAAAAGTTGATCAAATGATGAAGCATCTGGAAAGAAAATAAAAATCAACTATAATTTAATACAACACAAAGTAAAGAAGAAAGGAAGAAATCTATTTGTAAATAGTGTTTAGTGGTTAGGGCAAAAAAGAGAGGATCGGAAAAGAGTATTATACAATAGACAATATATATTTTAAATAAAAATATATATATGAAATAATATTTAATTGATATAAAATTTTACATTTTAAATAAATGAAAATAATTTTCAGGGCAGGGCCAAATGGGCAGGGCAGCACCCCTTGCCTGATGCCCGGCCCTGCTCGGTTATTAGCCCGCCCAAAGCTGCCCAAAATTTTTTCGGGCCACTTTTTTAGCGCTGGGCTGGGCAATTTTTTGCAGGGTCAGGATGGGCGCACCGGGCTACTGGGCACCATGCTCATCCCTACTTGTACCTAGTGTGTTATCAAATTTATTATAATTTTACCTTTAATGTACCTTTTCAGCTTCAAAAATTACTTTAAAATATTTTTTTGTGCTTTTAACTCTTTAAAATAATTTTTAAGTTGTACCCAGTCTTAAGAGACTGATTACAATTTTACCTTTAATGTACTTTTTTTAGTAGTAAAGAGCACCCAAAACTTAGAATATTGATTTATTGATTTCCACCCACTCTAAAATATTTTTCCAATAACACCTAATATTTTAAAGTAATTTTTAAATATTTACTTGATTTTTTAAATATTCTTCCACCCACTCTCTCTTACCATTATCACAAAAGCCCTTATGTTTAAGCCAATCCAAACATGTTTTATTTTTACAAAAGCCCAATCACCAATCGCCAATTCAAACATAAATTACATTACATGATTTGGCTTTTACCAAAAGTAATATCACAACAAACCCAATTATCAATCGTTGTTCCAAACACACTGTTTGTCTGTTGTATATTTACTGTGATTTTTACCATTCCTTATGATAACTCATGACCAGATATAAGAAACAGAGAGGCAAAGATTACAGATAAAATTCTATAACTCAACCTTCAAATTCAATATTTTCATTAGGTCTATGTAAAGCAAGGTATGATGGATCTCAGGAACACATTATATCCATTATTTGATGCCTTGTAAACTCCAGAATTCTCTCAATGACCTGAGATAGTGGGGAAATCAACCAAGGCAGGTAATTAATGGAAAGTGACAGTCTAAGAATAACACGACAGGCAGTTCACTAAAATAATACAAATGCATAGCAGTACTTTAACTAGTACAAAAAGCACCTCTTCGTTATAAGTTGCTTTGGCATCTCACGATGAGCCATCACTGCTAGCACTGCATGAATGAACTCCAAAGCACTAAAAACCAAGGTATTAAAACCCGAACCGGGCATTGAACCGGTCGGGGTACTGGGTTAAGGGTCAGTGGGTCAAACCGGGACCAAACCGGTGAGAAATTGAAAATTTTAAACTTATAGTATGAAATTCTAAAGGAAAAATTAAAAAAAAAAACGTTTTTTTTTTTAAAGTGAACCCGGACCGGACCAGTTTCCCGGTCGGTTCACCGGTTCCCGGTCCAGTCCGGGTTCCATTACATTGCTAAAAACTGACTAAACTACTTCTGAATCTGACTAAAAGAGAAACATAGCAGTTATGACAACAGAGAAGTAGAGGGCTCGTGTATGAGCTAATTATGTAGATGATCAAAATAAACTGTGCAGTGGAGTTCAAGTTGGAAGCAGCTTTTTAAGAGAATCTATTCCCCTTTCCCAAGGGAAGCCAATTCAAAATGAAAAAAGGAGGTGAAACAATGAGCATCACTACACATATTAGTATTTGGGGCTTAAAAAAGAAAAGGTTGAATGAGCACATGCAAACCAATCTAAGAGGGCAATGCACACTAAATCCATTGGCAGATTAGAGCAGCAAGCACACTGTGGTAAATGAGTCGAAGAAGGCATAAAACATTATAGATAATAGGCCTTCACAATGTAGGTCTCTTATCACATATCATAAAAGGTTTGCTTTGTCCTATATGGTATGAGAGATGCAGCAGCTAAGTTCAACTTCTTAAGGTTATCAAGATATGTAGAAAGCCTGTCTCTGCACCTCAACAATTTTTTCAAATGACAAATGTCGCTTGTGATCATGCTAAACTACATTTATTACATGAGATTTTTTGAAAATAAACATCTACCAAGTACTAAAAGAAAATTCTGCTAATACGATGAAGCACCAAAACTTGTTGCGACTAGCACAAGTGAATTATGAAAACTTACATTCTCACATTCATCAATTGATAGATTGATAGAATCCCATGGCCATTTCTAGTTTACTCTAGGAAAAAGACTCGTGGCAATGAAGCAGTTTGAAGTCAGTTAGGAACTATAGCAGTTTAGGATTAATTATTGTATCTTATCCAAAGTATTAACAGTTATAAGTTTGATGTGTTAGCAATTATGTGTTTAGTTATTTCTATGAGAAACTATAAGTATGTAAAAGACTTATTTCATAGATATTAGAGAAAATATTCACAGAAGTTTGTCCCCTGCTTCCTAGAGATTAGATTCTGACTCTTGTGGTTTAGCAATTCAGATTATTTATCCAGGTTCTATCATTTTGGTATCAGAGCCTATATCTCTAGACCATTGTGGTGTAATGGGTAATAATCGGAAGAAAACACAATCCACTGAATCTGGCATTCCTAACCAGGAAGCCGAACCTTCAAAACCTGAAGATCATGATGCACATTTCAATCCCAATGAAACGTCATTACAGTTGGCTTTCATTATAAACCGACTCCAAAGTATTGATGCCAATGTGAAAGAGATGAAGAAGAAAAAACAACCTGCAGTCATCATCGATCATGAGGAGAAGGAAACAAGGAAGGATTGTGAGGAGAATGAAGATTATGATTTTGAAGTACCCTGGTGGAACCGAAATCCCAACAGAAGACTTCACACTAAGGTTGATTTCCCAAAATTCGAAGGGGGAAATCCTAGAGGATGGGTAATGAAGGAGGAAAAATACTTCCGCTATTATCAAACCCTTGAGGATTTGAAGGTTGAAGTCGTTGCTATGAATCTAGAGGGAGAAGCCCTTGATGTCTTCAAATGGGTTTCTTCAAAAACTACTATTTGGTATTGGGAAGATTTGATACAAATTTTTCAAGAACAGTTTGGACTCATTGAGTTTCAGAACCCCGACATTCATTTATGTGATATCAAACAGACAAGAACAGTGGAGAAGTATCAGAAAGAGTTTATTCGTAGATCTTCGCGCGCCCAGGGATGGCCGGAGCATTGTCTATTGGCGCTCTTCATTAATGGATTAAAGGACGCCTTAAAATTGGATGTCAAGATTCAAAAGCCTCGTACCGTATACAAAGCAGCGAGTTTAAGGCTGGAATTTGAGCCCAAGAACTCTTCACAGCAGTTACAACGATCAAATTTCAAACCAGCACCATATCGGGGATCCGAAAATTATTCTTAATGGCATTATTATAGGAGTAGGCTGCCACGTCAAAATTCAGGAAATTCAAGATTTAATTGTTCCTCATATTCGACTAACTCCAATTTTCAGAGGCCGTTATTAATTTCAGGATCTTCCAGTAATCCCTCAAAGGCACAATCTACGACAGCTTCTGAATCAAAACGCCAATGTAGGAGGAATAAGGGTCTTTGCTATCGATGTGGAGACAAATTCGCCCCTAGCCATCGCTGCAATTCTTCTTCTCTAAAGTTAATGGAAATTTCTGAAGAATCTAAAGAAACTGACGTCAATTCTAATGAATCCCCACCCGAGAATCTTGTTGAAATCTCATTACATACCATTCTCGAAAAATCCTCAACCACTACTATGAAGATTCTGGGCATGCTGCAAAATAAGCTAGTTCTAATCCTAATTGACAGTGGTTCAACTCATAATTTTGTGTCTAACAAAGTGGTTGCAAAATTGAACATTAAAACCGAATCTCTTCCACCTTCCGGTGTTCAGGTAAGGGATGGTTCTATAACTACTTGTCACACCATTTGCACACAACTTGAGGTTAAAGTGCAGAATTTATCAATACGAGATGACTTCCTTCCCTTCACACTTGGCAGCATGGATATGGTCCTCGGCATTAAGTGGTTGGCATCCTTAAACATGGTTTAAGCAAATTGGCAATAGATGTTCATGATTTTCTGGGTAGATGGGCGAAGATACAAACTCTTCAATTTCTGCTCGTAGTGACAACCTTATTCATCAATTTGAATTGTTGGAGGCTTTATTGGATGAATACCAGAATGTGTTTGCAGAACCTCAGACTTTACCTCCTTTCAGAAATTATTCTCATGCCATCCATTGTATCCAGACTCTGTCCCCCCTAATATTTGCCCTTATCATTATCCTCACTCCCAAAAAGATGAAATAGAGTGACAAGTGGAAGAACTACTGACCAAGGGATTCATTCGAACTAGCGTCAGCCCTTTTGCTAGCCCCGTTATTCTTGTGCCAAAGAAGGATTCTTCATGGAGATTCTGTGTAGACTACAGAGAACTGAACCGCATTACCATTCCTGATAAGTACCCTATTCCTAATATTGATGAGTTGATTGACAAGTTATATGGGGCAATGTATTTTTCAAAAGTTGACTTACGATCTGGGTACCACCAAATCCGTGTTCAATCTGAGGAAGTTCCCAAAACCGCTTTTAGGACTCATTCCGGGCATTACGAATTTGTTGTGATGCCTTTTGGGCTTATGAATGCACCAGCAACCTTTCAAGCTACTATGAATGATCTGTTTCGCCCATTTCTTTGCAAATTTATTTTAGTCTTCTTTGATGATATACTGGTTTACAACAAAACTTTTAAAGACCACATGATTCATCTACACACTATACTTTTTATTATGCATCAGCATCAATTTTTTGCTAATCCCAAAAAATGTGATTTTTTGCAATTGGAAGTTTCTTTTTTGGGTCATATCATTTCTACAAAGGGTGTGGCTGTGGATCCTAACAGTTGTAGCAGTAACTGACTGGCCTCTTCCTCAAAATATCACAGAATTACGTGGTTTTCTTGGTCTTACTGGATAATACTATAGGTTTGTTTGGGATTATGGAAAAATAGCGAAACCACTCACTAACATAACAAGGAAAGGTGCCTTTTGTTGGATTGATTTATCAAACCAGGCTTTTCTTTCTTTAAAGGAAGCTCTCATACAAGTCCTTGTCTTGCACTTACCGGATTTTTCCAAACCGTTTGTTGTTGAATGTGATGCATCATCTTCAGGACTTGGAGCTATTTTACAACAAAATGGACATCCTATTGCCTTCTACAATAAAGGACTCTCTTACACCAAGAGGCATAAATTAGTGTATGACCAAGAATTGCTTGCCTTGGTTTCTACTAAAGGCGGTAATTTGGGCCGGACCTGCCAGCGCATCCAAAATAATCAGGTTCGGGCCGCCATTTGATTTCGGGCTAAATGGGCTGAGCCTGTTTGGCCCGCAGGCTGATACGAGCTGGCTCGCTTTATTTAATTTTTTTTTAGTTTTTTTCTCAAATACCCTTAGTCCCTATCTCATTTCCTTTGATGATGTATTTAATTAATTCCTCATACTTTTTATTTGACACTTATTTTCATATTATATTTATTTATTCTACTATTATTAAATTTAAAAAAGATGTGTTTATATAGTTTTGTGATGTGAATAGATGAAAAAAAAGGAAAAGAAAAATGAAATTGACTTCATAACATAAATGTATAAAAGAAAAGAAGTGTGATATGAGCGAGTGAAAGAGAGAGTAAAAAATTAAAAAAGAGTGAAATTTTAAAACAAAAAAATTGGCGGGTTGGCCGAGCTTAGGCTGGAGCCCGCCCTGTCACAACCCTCAACCCACGGGCCAGCCCGAATTACCACATCTAGTTTCTACAATGCAAAAGTGGAAGCATTACCTTCTGGGGCATCAATTTGTGGTTTATACCGATTATAATAGCCTAAAATATTTGCTAGAACAGCGTGTTACTACACCAGAATAACAAAGATTAATGATGAAGCTTCTTCCATTTGACTTCACAATTAAGTATAGGGCTAGTTCATCTAATCAAGGAGCTGATGCACTTTCTCGGTGTCCCCATTCAGCTGAGTTATTTATTTTAGCAGTACCACAAGCTTCTTCCCTTGATACTCTTCCCCAATTGTTATTGCAAGATTCACACACTTCTTCCATCATCAATTCTCTTCAGCATAATCCAACTTCTATGCCTCACTTTTCATTTGTTTCAAGGCACTTATATTTCAAAAACAAATTGGTCATTCCTGCTTCTTCTTCTCTTTCCAAATTACTCATGGCTGAAGCTTACTCTGCCCCTTTGGGAGGACATGGTGGGGTATTAAAAACACTTAAGAGGTTGCAGCAACAATTCTATTGGCAAAACATGAAAGATGAAATTAAACTTTTTGTTACTAAATCTGTCATCTGCCAGCAAAACAAATACCTTCCACAATCACCGGTAGGACTTTTGCACCCTTTAGATGTTCCTCATCAAATTTGGGAAGATGTTTCTCTTGATTTCATTACTGGCTTGCCAAAATCCAATAGGTGGGAGGTCATTTTGGTTGTTGTTGATAGACTCAGTAAATATGCTCATTTCATTGGCTTACCTCACCATTTTACTTCCAAGACAATTGCTGCCTCTTTTTTTAAAGAGGTGATCCAGCTATATGGTTTCCCCAAGTCTATGATATTTGATTGTGACACTATCTTTCTCAATGCTTTTTGGCAAGAATTATTCAAGCTCAATGGTACTAAATTGAGGATGAGTACAACTTACCATCCCCAAACTGATTGGCAAACTGAAGTTGTGAACAAGTGTCTTGAAACTTATCTCCATTGTTTTTCTTAGGATCATCCAAAAGCATGGAGTTCTTTTCTACATTGGGCTGAGTACTCTTACAATACTAGCTTTCACACTTCTTCTGGCTCTACGCCTTTTCAAGTGGTCTATGGTCGTCTGCCCCCTTCACTCTCCCTTCTCTCTTTCGTATTTCACAGGGCTCCACTAATCTCATTGAATTAAAACATTATTTTGCCAAACATGATGCTGTCCTTTCCACCATTAAAGACAACTTGTGCACGGCTCAGGTTAAGATGAAATTATATGCTAACTCTCATCGTCGGGAGTTAGAGTTTCAGCCTGGGGACTGGGTTTTCTTGAAGATACAACCTTACAAACAACGTTCTTTGGCCAAGAGAAGATTTGAGAAACTTGCTCCCTGTTTCTGTGGCCCATATCCAGTATTGAGGAAGATCGGTACAGTGGCTTATGAACTACAACTTCCAAATGAGGCTCGGATTCATCCAGTGTTCCATGTTTCTTTACTCAAAAAGGCTCATGGTTTTGCTCATACTACTCTTCAACCGCTGCCTATTACTAATGACTAGGAAGCACTTTTAGAATCGGAGCAGGTGTTGTCTTCACGTTTCTCTGATCAAGCAACTGATTCTACTAGTAATAAACAACTTGAGTTACTTATCAAATGGCACGGTCGTCCGTCTGAAGAAAGCAGTTGGGAACTCTATGTTGCCATTTCTCATCAGTTCTCTCATTTTCGCCTTGAGGACAAGGCAACTTTCCAGGGAGGGAGTAATGATAGAATCCCACGGCCTTTTCTAGTTTACTCTAAGAAAAAGACTCGTGGCAAGGAAGCAGTTTAAAGTCAGTTAGGAACTTTTGCAGTTTAGGAGTAGTTATTGTATCTTATCCAAAGTGTTAACAGTTATAAGTTTGATATGTTAGCTGTTATGTGTTTAGTTATTTCTATGTGTAACTATAAGTATGTAAAAGACTTATTTCATAGATATCAAAGAATATATTCACAGAAGTTTGTCCCCTACTTCCTAGAGATTAGATTCTGACTCTAGTGGTTTAGCAATTTAGATTATTTATCCAGGTTCTATCACAGACCTTCTGCTCTATGTATTTGATGGTCTAAGACTTTCAATAGTCTAACAAGGATATCTACAGGAACAAACTGAAGCAGTTTCTTTGTACGTGTAGACACTTTTACTAACAAGCTTTCTAAGATCAGAAAGTGACAATGGCAACCACTCTGCTTCATCACGATCCTCACTAAGAAGTTCAGATTTGCTGCACAAGTCCTCCAAAAACTCACAAAAGCCCCCAATGATGGCACCTGAATTGGTCATAAACACCAGTTGATTACATGGATAAGAATGCACATGCTTAAGGATGGGTGTGACGACTAAACAACAATACATTAAGAAACATGAACCAGCTATATCAACCTTGAATCTCAGCAGAATCAGATACTGCAGATACACCATCTCCACCTTTTTTCTTGACTTTTGATTTTTCTGAAGACAACATAGAATTCTCCTGCCAGTTCACTTTGAAGATTAGCAAATAAAAAAGAATATCAGCATCAACAGAATATGCCAATAATTTCCATACATTTGAAGAAAAATTAAGCTGGTGATTTTGGGTTGCATTTTAGTCTTTCTATGTCTGACTAGCATGAGGAAGGTTTGATTCAAAGAGCCTCTTTTCTGGTATAACACTACCAGAGACCTGCTCCTTGAGAGGACCTGAGAAACTTGAACAATACAATAAACAATAAGCAGAGCACCATCAAACTATCAAATTATTTGATGAAAAGCAATAACGTCAATGGAGACCTCTGGTGGAAGATAAGCATTGCACACTAAGTAACCTAAATTAGCTCTCAGCCATTTTCAGTGTCATCAGTCTGCTTTGAATTTATACGTGTTAATTTTTCCAAAAGTCTCATCCAAAGACGCCAAGCGTTTATTAGCCTTAAGATTTGAATACATTTACATAGGAGATATGCAGGAAAGAGACCAAGCACTGAGTTTACCTGCAGCACGGCATTCAAATGCTTCAGGATTGCACCTTAGAACTTCGCCATGGAGTTCTAAAGGCTCAACATAGACATAGGGAGCAGCCTTGGCATCATCTCTTAGATTCCTGAATAAAACAACAAACATAAATTTAATCAAATAAACTGATCATGTTAATAACAGTAACCCCAAGAGAAAGATGATTACGAGGACAATGATACCCCCCCCCTCCAAAGAAAATGGTGGCACATTAATCGAAGAAAACAAGAAAATGGACATAACCAATAGCCAGATAATATACCAAAAGGAAAACGCTCTTACAGGAGAGAAAAATGCCTCGCTAGTCGTTATGAAATCTCTTCATAAATTAAAAACACAATACAAATAATACTTATAACAAAGAAGCATTCAATAATTGAGCCTAAAAAACTATAATATCACCTATTAATAAAATTCAAGTACAGTTTTTTGAAAAATAGTCAGACAGCTTGTGATGTAAAACCAAAGCTCAGTTGACATAGGCAACTAGCTCAGTTTACATACGCAACCAAATTTTTCAAGACATGAATAAGTTTCAGAGTTCATCCACATTAAAAAAGGTCAAATAGCATCATAATGCTAACTACTTCAGTTCATTAAGCCTAGTGCTCAATTTCCATTAAGCATTGTCGACCAAAACACTAAACCGAATGCCCTAAACAATACTATGATCTGATAACAGTAAGGGAGATCACTTTCGCGCCAAGTATTATCATCATACACATTCAGGACTAAACTTACACATAGCAACCTTTAAGTGACATGCAGAGCATTTACCTTCAGTAGGAATTTGTGATCACATATAGTGGCAGAGGAGTCGTCATAATCATTTGCTAGGCCGTTGAAGCAATTCCGATCGAAGAATCTAGAGACAATCACAGTCACTGAGGGAAAGAAGGAAAAGCTGAAGAACAATGCTCCGGTGCACATTGACGGATATGTGTCAGATATTCGGAGATGGAGGTTTCAAGACTGGGAATGGACCAAATTAAGCGTTGAATGGGCATGCACGGGCGACCTGGGCTGGCGGGGACGTGGTTCTTGAATTTGCAGCAAATGTGGGTCCTAGAGTCGGTGGAGGAAGCAGAAGCGCGGGGTTCAGGTGGAGATGACGGGGAGTTTGGGGAGAGTAGAAGAGGTGGGCAACGGCTAAATGGGAAAGAGGAATTGGGTAACTTCACATGTGTTTGAGTTTGAGCGCCTTTTGGGAAATATTTGAATTTGACTTTGGATTCAACGGATTTGATTTAGACTTGGGCTTCAGAAATTTTTAGCGTGTGTTTGGATTAATTTTAGAAAATAGTTTTTACGATTTATGAGATAAATATATGAGAGGAGTTTTATCTCGATTTGCCAAACCTTAAGTTTGGGTAATTACCAAACACTCACTTAATTTGCCAAAAATTAAAATAGAAGTGTTTACTTGCATGTTTACAAATCTAAATCAAACACAAGCTTTGTTTGAATTTAAGCTTTGAGGTGATGGATCTTTAATTTATATTTGGTCTTGAGACATCTTTAACTTGCCAAAAATTAAAATAGAAGCGCTTGTTTGTGTGTGTTTGGGGGGAGCGTTTGATCCCCCCAAACGCTAAATTGAGGCTATAAGCTCAATATGCAAACTAGAAAAAATAAATGCTATGTTTGGTTTGAGCGGTGAGCAATCAAGCTTAATTCTATTTTAATAGCTTTTGCCATAAGCTCCATTTCTTAGCTTTTACTGATTTAGCTTTTGGGGAGAGTGAGAATGGTTAAAATATTTTTTCAGTTGTGTCCAGTGTATTATCATACTTATTGCAATTTTACCCTTAATGTACTTTTTTTGCTACAAAAATTAATTTCAACTATTATTTGGTGCTTTTAACCCTTAAAATATTTTTTCAACCGTACCCAATGTGTTATCAGACTGATTGCAATTTTATCTTTAATGTACTTTTTCAGTTCCAAAAATTATTTTAAACTATTTTTTGGTGTTTTTAACCCTTTAAAATATTTTTCCACCCACTCTCTCTTACTATTATCACAAAAGTCACTTGTGCTTAAGTCAATCCAAACAAGTTTTATTTTTACAAAAGTCATTTTTCCCATCGCTGTTCCAAACATAAATCACATTACACAAACGAGTTTTTACCAAAACTAAAATTACCCAACGCTAAATTGAGAAACTCTATTTTTCTCACCGCTCTTCCAAACACACCCTTTGTGTATTCACAAGTCTAAATCAAGCCCAAACTTTATTTGAATTAGAGCTTTGAGGCAACGAATCTTTGATCTAGATTTCGGTTTGAGACATCTTTAGCTTATCAAAAATTAAAACATGAGCGCCTACTTGTGTTTTCACAAGTCTAAATTAAACCCAAACTTTAACATGATTGATGACTTTTGAGGGCAATGATAGATGAATGAGTGGTAAATTTTGGAAACCAATTCTTAAATGTTAATGTTACTTTTTTATCTCAGATTCTAACGTTGACTTTATTTTTATTAAGGGGTATTTATTAATTTATTTTATATTTGTGTAGATTTGAATTTAGATTTAAATTTGATGTCATGTGTTGGGAGCTCTTTTATATTTATATTTTATTTTATCTAAAAATATTTATCAACTATTTAGATTATAAAATTGCTAATTAGATAAAGACATAAAGTACTACTATATATTTATGAAGAATAATATATTTTACCTTTATGTATTGCTTGGATCAACTATAATTGTTTTCTTTCCGGGACAAAATTTGTGTCAAATCTTTGGTGTGTCCAAATTTAACCCCTATATTTTTTAAGATTTTAAAAATTTTAATTTCTCTATTGAAGGACATTTGTGTTTTAAGCCTCCAAAAGGAATAACTTTGATCAAATAAAAAAATAATCGCATTTTTTTCACAGACACAATGTCTTAAATATGACTTCAGCCCATCAAGAACAACAGCAGAACAGTAGGGAAACACTTTTAGTTTAATTTCTTAAATATATATTTTATTTTTATTTACATAAATTAAAGGAAAAATTCCAAAAAACTACATTTGAATTATCAAAAGGACAATTCAGTACATTGAAAATGGAAAAGGACAGATCAGGCGGTGTTAGACGGGCAGAGGAATTTGGGATTTTGAAATCTCGGCCAAATGACGAAAATGCCCTTCAGCCCTCCATCCCCCACTTCAGAATAACAACATGATCCTCGTAATTAACAACTCCGGATTCGTCAGTAACAACTTCAATTCTTCTTTTACAATTCACCAAGTTGCAGGGCCAATAACACCACCGATCTCACCATTAACAACTCCAGATTCGATATTAACAACTTTATTTTCTTCTTTCACACTTAACAAGTTTCAGGGTCAATAACAACACTCATATCTTAATTAACAACTCCAATTTCTTCTTTCACAAATAACAAGTTTCAGGGCCAATAACACCATCGATCTCACCATTAACAATTCCGGATTTGCCATTAACAACTCCTATGTTGTTATTCCGACTGAGGGCTGAAGGGTATTTTCGTCATTTGGCCGAGATTTTAAAATCCCATATTCCTCTGCCTGTCTGACACCGCCTGATCTTTTCTTTTCCATTTTCAATATACTGAATTGTCCTTTTGATATTTCCAATGTAGTTTTTCGGAATTTTCCCTAAATTAAATATTTCTACTTTTATTTGAAAACTATATTTTATATAAATTTAAAATCTAATTACAAAGAAAAATTTAGACCTCGGTTTGTTCCCCGTAGATGTTTAGGACCAGGACAAACAAAAAAACATTCATTAATTGATGTCCATAAAATGTGCATTTCTTCAATTTTGATTTCTATAGTAAAATTTAACGTCTCAGACCTTACCGGAAAAAAAAGGGGCCAACATTTTTTTTTGGTAAAATTAAAAGAATATAGAAAAAAGGAATTTTCCAAGGAGCTACTTGCCATTAGAATTGTTGGCCAGGAATTTACCAGTCGCTCAAGCATGCTCTTAGGAAAATAGGTAGGGAACTCACAAAAGCCTAGCAAATGAGAGGAATAAGATTATCGGTGTATCACTCAGAAAAGCTCTCGATTTGATTTCTTCAAAAACAATGAGTGAAATTATAAAGGAGTGTGTTCAAACACTCTGATCGATGGGGAGATCTTGTTGGTAGGTGATCTCATAAGTCCTTTGTAAGCGTTCGAAGAGCCCTGGGGCCATGTTCTGACTTTAGTAAGGGATTGATGCCGAACCTACCCAAACTTTCTTGTACAAAAAAAAAAAATGAGTGAAATTATCAAGCAATAGAATGTAGAGCACTAAGAACCATATTTTTATTCTAACAGTAAAAAAGCAAGAAACAGCAATGGAGAAATGCCTAAAATGACCTTCACCTATGTGTTCTCAAACATATACAGCACAATGTAGCTCATATAGTCAAGCTCCCTTGTTTTATATAGGAACTCTAGCGCCCTCATGAAGGCAAACCAGACTATCTTCATCTTAAAGAGATTCATCCAAATTACATTCATGAGGGAATGGATGTGTGATTCCTGCTAATAAAAATAGTTGTCGGAGAAAAAGTACAGGAATCAGAAGAGAACGAATTTGTTCTTAAAAGAGAAAAATTATACAGTCAGTTTGGATGCATAAATTTACAGAGATATTAACGAGTGAGCTCTACATATAATTGGATTATATAAAATTTGCTTTGATGTATCATCATTTCTGTCTGTTTTAATAAGATGTTATCAAAGAAATCAAAATCGAAATAAAATATTGAATTTATAAGAGAAAGTAATTAAACTTGATGACCAAGTAATAATGACAATGGAACAATTAAGTGGAGACCAAGAAGGTCATTGACAGATCTCTTACATCAATTGGAAAAATACAGTGTAAAAAATCTCAATTTTCAACAATCCAGTCCTGCCGTAATGATGTAAAAATAAAGCAAAAAAGCACTCACTGATGTGAAATACAGTCCTGTTCGCACATGACGTTCGGGTGTCTTTTTCATTTGCATCCCTGATGGGAGATAAGATAATCAAAACACAACATAATGATGATGATGATGTACAAATTAATGTGTGTTTTGATACTTTGGATCTAAACGATATTTTGTCTCTTTATCATCATATCATCTTGATCCAATGAAATATCACTGAAAGTGTTGGATCTTTTTGGTTCATCATTCTTATTCAAAAGTTTTGAACCAGACTCTATATCATCCAATTCAGCTTTTAAGGTTGAATCTTGGTTACACTTCAACTCGGCAACACTAATGGCGTTCCTCAAGTCTATTAAAATTTTTCCAATAAACAAAGTGCAATCTGGATTGGAACAACAAAAATCAGGGTAATTAGGGGCTACAGTTACAAATAAACTCATAACAAAAATGCATTTAATTGAGTGCTAATAACTGATACAGTATCCAATTGTGAAACTTAGACACAAAAAGGCAATCTGATGTCTTAAAGCAGGGTTATACCGTCAAGCCAATTTTTTAGCTTCTGCTTTGGATTAATTCCATATTCATTAGGAATATCACCATCATCAAGTGCCTGAAAATAAAACAACACCATTAGAAAGAAAAAATGTGAACCAGCATTTTTTTTATAGCTGTTCATTTTCTACAAGGGATAACTTCCAGAAACAGCTTCATTAGTTTTTCCCCTTTCATGAGAAGGAGGGAAAAGATATTTAGCTGTAAACACTGTTCAGAATTTGCAGGAGGTAGACTTGCAAAATTTGTTCTCAGACTTGGACGTTGATCTAGAAGTTTGTAGTTATGATAAAGATGCCAAATAAGCACATTTTTGCACAGTTAGTGCCACATTGGACGAGTTAGGAAAAACTCAGATTTTTTTTGGGTAAAAATTAGGAAACTTTAAGGATTGAGTGGTGACGAGTCAAATTATAATGACTGAGTTGTAAACTCGATGAAACTATAAGGATTAAATAATTAATTTTCAAAAAAAGAAAAAAAGACCACCCAAGCCACCACTAAATAAAAAACTCAATCACTACAAAAAAATTGTGATTTTGTTGCTATTAAAAAGATATATTTGTAGCGGTTTTAACTACTACAAACGTCAGTAGTAACGGTTTATAAAACCGCTACGAAATCTACGGTTGTAAGTGGCTTTGTAGCGGTTATTTTTAACCACTACTCAAACACAAAAACCGCTACTATATTTATATCGGTTCATTCCAACCGCTACAACATTCTCAAGGGGAAAATC
The DNA here is from genome assembly GCA_963855925.1 of Inga laurina. NCBI lineage: Eukaryota > Viridiplantae > Streptophyta > Magnoliopsida > Fabales > Fabaceae > Inga > Inga laurina. The sequence continues at coordinate 16,136,434 of OY979703.1, read as the reverse complement.
GTTTTTTGTGAACTTTATAGCAATTATATAACCGCTACAAATGTCAACCCATAAATTTTGGATGGTGAGAAATGAAAAATGAAAAATGAAAACTTGGTTTCCTTTTTGTAGCGCTTCAAAAACCGCTACTAACCTGAATTTAAAAATGGCGCCAAACATTAGTAACGGTTACGTAACCACTAATTTCAATGGAAATTCAAATTTTCCGCTAAAAATTTAATTTCAGTTTTAAAATGGAGCCTTTTATTAGTAGCAGTTATAGAACCGTTTCAAATGTTTGAGAATTTGAAAAAAAAAATACAATTATTTGTTTCCCTTTTCTAATATTAAATTAAATAGTTTATTATTCTAGTAGTTTAGCTAATTTAATTAGTTTATTATTCAATAGTTTAGCTCATTTATAATTTAGAAGGAATGATTTAATTAAGTTGGATAAGTATGAAGATTGTATTGATAATATTATTGAGGATACGTAGGTAATAAAGAACTATTATGTTATCTGCTATAATGTGATTATGTAAGGAAAATAAGAAACAGTGAGAAAATGTTCTTAATTATCTGCAAAAAAAATAGTGAGAATAAATATTATGCGAAGGAAAAAAATATTGAAATAAAAAATTTAAAAACTTGTTATCATATTTGATCACCTTGTTCAGCTCCTTGGCTCGTAGAAAAAAATTTGTAAATGAGAAAAAATGAAAGAGGGGTAAAGTGGAAAGAAATGGGGGAGTGTTTGAAATGAGATGTGGTGGGGGTATTTATAGAGATATGCGTAGCACTTGTAGCAATTAGTGTAATGGGTTTTGTAGCGGTTGTTTTTTGTAGCAGTTATTTTATGTTTTGTAGCCGTTTTGAAACTGCTACAAATATTTTATTAATTTTTTAAAAAATAACAAAAACATAATTTGTTTGATCATTCGTCCTCGCCATCCCTATAGTAACCGCTCCATGTCTCTGATCGGAAACGGGATCTCGAACTCCTCGTTCGCCTCATAGTTGTTGGAGCTGGTAAAACGGGGCAGACCCGCCAGCCCGCAAAAAATAATCAGGCTCGGGCTGGGGAAAAAGGAGCCCGATTAAAAACGGGCTAAACGGGCTCAGGGCTGGCCCGCTTAAATTTTTTTAATTTTTTTCTCAAATATCCTTGGTCCCTTATCTCATTTTCCTTTAATGATATGTTTAATTAATTCCTCATACTTTTTATTTGACACTTATTTTCACATTATATTTATTTATTATACTATTATTAAATTAAAAAGAGATGTATTTATATAGTATTGTGATGTAAATAGATGAAAAAAAAGGAAAGTAAGAATGAAATTGATTTCTTAACACAAATGTATAAAAGAAAAAAAGTGTGATATAAGTGGATGAAAGAGAAAAAAATTAAAAATTTTTTAAAAAAAATTGGCGAGCTAGCCTGTCTAAACGGGCTCGAGCTGGCAAAAGCCAGCACGCGAAGGGGGCGGGCTGGTGCAGCCCACTCCACCGTAACCCTCAACCCGCGCGAGCTGGCCCGCAACCCACGGGCCAGCCCGTTTTCCCACTCCTAATAGTCACTGACACTGAGCTCTCCCTCTCCCAGATTAAGCACCTATGGTGCAGTGGCCTCCTATGGTTGGATCGTCTGCGGTGGTTGTGGTAGGGCCGACTCTTGTGGTTGTTGTGGGGAGATGGGCCGAAATGGCGTGATCGCCCTCCCTCCTCACTGACCCCTCCTCTGTTGCTGCTATCCCGCAGAATCGGTCTGGGGACATTGGACTCCTTCCCCTTATCCCTCCCTGAAGCCATATCAACTGCAAAAATTCAAAAAAAAAAAAAAACAATTAGTCACATTTATACGTAAAAATATAATAATATAAAAAGGTATAAAAAGAAAATATGTATTTTTCGTACCTCAAATGAGAAGAATGAGAAATGCTACAGCAAAAACTCTTAGACAGATATCAAAACGCTCAGATCTAAAGGAAAACTCTAAGAGAAATGTCAGAAAACAAAATGGTCAAACGAAAGCATTGAAGGGGCGGATTTTTATAGCTCTGGATTTTGTAGCTGTTTTAGGAAAAACCACTACACAAACTGCTACAAACCAACTAAGGCACCGAAAAATTTGTAGCGGTTATACAATGACCGCTACAAATGTGTAACTTTTGAAGTTCTATAGCGGTTACCATAATAGAACTGTTACAAATGTGATAACCTTTGAAGTTCTGTAGCAGTTATAAAAACATAACCACTACAAATAGTTGTCCTTTCGTATTTTATAGCGGTTCAATTCGTAGTAACCGTTACAAACAAACAAACACTATTGTCGTGGCTTGATGGCTTTAAGCGGTGCCAACTTTGTAGCGGTTTTTATGTTTTATCGCTACAAAATAACCACAAGAAATTATGACGAGAATCTCACACCATATTTATAATGGTTTTATCCTTTGAACCGCTATAAATTATGTTGCCAATTAGTTGCACCATTTGGCGTGTAGTGGTTTATGTAAGAACCTCTGTAAATGTCAATATTTATAACGGTTAAATATAACCACTACAAATACACCGCTACGAAATGTTTTTTTTTTTGTAGTGAATCTTGATCAAGGCTTCACTTGAAATTAGGTCAATAACTACACAAGATTAAAGTGAAATTTCTAATCAAATTTTAACAAGTGCATCAAGTTCCAGATTCATTGGTCCAAACACAAGCAAATTACCGCCCCAGAAACCACTTATACCATGAAGAGACATTGAGATGGGGAGCAGGAAGAGACTTTAGCTACTAAAAAGGAGAGAGCTGAAGTTTAATTTGAGTTTTAAAATTGTGATGGGATCCTAATTTAATATTACCTCTGGTTTTAAATATAAGACAAAATTGATTTTTTTGAGAGAGATTAAGGAAACTAAATAAGTTATTTAATTATATCATATGTTACATATCTTTAGATTATATATTAATTTATTAGTTAAATTAATTAGTTTAAAGAAAAAAAATATAAATATAAATACTCTAAAGTAATTTAATTAGCTTCTTTAATTTCTCTAAAAAAATCAAATTTATCTTATAATTAAAACCGGAGGAAGTATTAACCTTTTTTCAAGGTCTTAAATTGTCATCCTACCATTATATTATTCTTAACAGACAATGACTTAAGTGTTTTGAAATGCTAAGCCAATAATCGGACGTTTTTTGGGGGCTGGAGATCAATAATTGTACTAGTAGTATATAAGAAAGGATGACGACTTAAATCGATGTTCTTATCCTTAATTACAGTTTTTTTTTTTTCAAAAAAGAGCGTAATTTGGTCGTACTTCAGTAAATATATCTACAAAGTACATTGAACACTGGATCTTGTCTTTCACTTCATTTGTTATGTTTTGTTTTGTCTTGCAGAAAAGTATCTCTTTTATTTTAAGTTTCAAGTGATGTTAATGGGAAATGTATTTAAAGGTGGTAGGCTTATTGTAGCTTTCATATTTTTAACTAATGCCATCATTATATAATACACGTTGACACTAATCCGTACGCGCGCACCTGTATATACTCCTTCATTTCATATTAGCCATATCACAAAAACAATTTCTATAGAGATCAAGAAAGTTATTAAATAATATCAGGTTTTATAAAATTAATCTACTACTTTCTTAAATGTCCCTAATATTCTTTAAATAAATACCACTCTTATTTTAATACGTTATTGGAATACGAAATTAACAGGGGTACATCCAAGAACATAAAAAGAGTACATTTTTGTGACATAACATAAAACAAAAGGAATATATTATTTAAGAGATTAAGAAAGCTAAATAAATTATTTTAAAGTAATTATATATATTTTTTAAACTAATTTGTGTGACTTATAAACTAAAATATAATTCAATCATACACAACATACATATTATGATTAAATAGTTTATTTAGCTTCTATACTCTCTAAAAAAAAAAGAGTCAACTAGGTTTTATGTTTAGGATGGAAAGGGAGTATATGTTATTAAGCAAATTGAATATATATATATATATATGAATCCGATGATGGACCACTAAGATCCTGGGCTCATGATGGGCTCTATTAAAATACAAATCAACAGGTCACGCTATTTCATCCCCAATAATTGACAAAACATTCTTTAGTTGTTCCTTAATTAGTTTTGCACCCTGTTGTTGATCAGAGATGGAGAAACTTGTTTCAAACTGGTACAATGTGCGACCTGTTCCTGAGGATTACATATATCCCCCAGAAAAAAGACCAGGCAACATTCATGTTCCTAAAGGTGAAGGCATCCCGGTGATTGATCTCTGTGAAGCAGAGAAAGGTGATCGAAAGCGAACACTTGTAATCCAGAAAATTCTCAAGGCTGCCCAAGAGTTTGGATTCTTCCAGGTTCATGTTATTCATTTTTCACTGATAGATCTTCTTTTCCATAATCTCTTTGTGTGATCAAAAGTCTAATGTTTGAAATAAAATGAAAGCAGGTGGTGAATCATGGGGTTTCTGTGAATGTAATGGATGAAACAATAAGTGTGGTGAGAGAGTTCTTCCAAATGCCAGATGAATCCAAGCAGCACCTGTACACTCAAGATTTTACCAGCAAGTGTATTTATTTCACGAGCTGTGAAAATTATGGTAATGAGAAGGTCCATATGTGGCGAGACTTTCTGCAACACCAGTGTCATCCCTTGGACACGTGGCAGCTTTTTTGGCCTGAAAGCCCAGCTAGATACAGAGACATTGTTGGGGCTTGTTCTGTGGGGATCAAGAATTTGGCTTCAAGGATTCTGGGGTTGATCAGTGAAGGACTTGACCTGAAAAGTGGGTATTTTGAGGATGAACTAAGCTCACGCATGGTGCTCACAGCTCTTCACTATCCACCTTGCCCTGAACCAAGTTTGACTCTTGGAACTTGCCAGCATGATGATGCCAATCTCATTACTTTTCTACTTCAAGACGAAGTTTCAGGACTTCAAATCTTCAAAGATGATCAGTGGATTGGCGTTGATCCTATTCCACATGCTTTTGTCGTCAACGTGGGTTGCCTCCTGCAGGTAAAACTGTGATGAGTTTGGTTCATATTTTTGCTAATTAATTAACTAAGGACTATATATGATAAGTTGGGATTAATGGGGTACGTTTTGGAGTGTAGGTGATAAGTAATGACAAGTTAAGGAGTGTGAAACACAGGGTAGTGACAAATGCGAGCAGATTTCGATCATCAGCTGCGTTTTTTGTGACGGCTTCGGAGGATAGCGTGATCGAACCTGCAAAAGGGGTTGTTGATGAACTCAATCCTGCAGTCTACACACCCTTCACTCCTAAGGAATTCTATATGAAGTTCTTCGAAAATGATGCTGACACAGAAGCAACTTTTAATTATTTCAGGGCATGAGGCAAATAAATAATCTTATCAAGTTTGTTTAATTTACAGCTTTGTTGGCTTGTCTATGTTTGAATATTATGTTGTGTCTTGAGTTGGTTCAGTTACAGTATGATGAATAGTTGGCATGCAGATATGTAAGTGGTTGTGTTACGAGACTTGTGACTTTCTTGATTGCCATATGTTGTTTGATTCAGATATCACCACTGGCTAACTTCTCTCTGTGGTCTGTGCTTGCACATATATATGTGAAAATCTCAAGGTTATTAAATGTGGCCACTGAACCGGTTTGGGTAGTGGGTCAAAGATTAATAGATCAGATCGGAGTCAAACCAAAACTAACTTGGGATTAAACTAATGAAAAAGTGAACTTGAACGACAATACTTTTTAGAATAATTTTGAAATTTCATATTTTTTTATAATCAAATGATAATATTTTTTAGTGATTCTTTTTTAATTAGAAAGTAGACATTTCAAATTTTTCATAGAGTCTTAATTTATAATTTTTGAAAATATGTAAAATTAAATATGAATTTTTCAAATCAAGAAAATCTGAAAACAATATTAAATCAGTTGAATCGATCGGACTGGACCAGTTATATGACCAATTAGATTGTTTCCGTGGTCAAACTGGCATTTCCGATCCGGTTTTAATAACATTGAAAAATTTTCATTAGTTATGAACGAAGATTAAAGGAATTAGCCAAATTTTAAAAGAAAAACTAAAAACCATCTGCGTTTCCATGTACTGTTTAGTTATTACCTTCACGCTGATTTCTCCTAGGAGGGAGTGTTTGGCTAAGAGAAGTAATATTTATTTATTAAATTGTCTCCATGCAAAAATATATTCTTTTAAAAAATTAATATTACGGTGAAAAGTATCATTTTTAAAATTATAAAAACTCAATAATTATGAATTATTTTATATAATACCATTAAGTTGAGAAATTAAATCAAAATTTTAAATAAAAGTAAAACATTGAATATTTAAAAATTTTCATGATAATAATAATTTAATTTAATAAATATGATGTATGAACAAAAACAATCTCATCAATTAGTGCCTTCTATAAAAATTAAAAATAAAATATATAGACACACACCTAAAACGATGAAGCAAAATCAGATTGGAAAAAAAGATGCAGATTTGACCTCAATCCGATTTTTAACCCAAGCTGACCTTTTAGATCAACTTGGTCTTCTAGGTAGAATCGGGCTTATCGAATTAGTGAATTGGTTTTCGACCAAAAAAAAAAAAATTAGTGAATTGGTTGAGCACCCCAAATAATGGGATAAAATTATATATTGTCCCTCAGGTTATTAAATACTAGTTGCCTCTAACTTCTTTGAAATGACATTGTCAGCAAGAAATGGATGTATTGCTCTGTTTCTATGCGTGAAAATGAAATCAAAATATGTATATCTGGATTTTATCATTAATGATCAAGGTTATCAGATTCAGATTTTTACCTGTTAATTACTGTCTTTGCTTAAATATGGCAAATTATGCCCATTTATATGTTATGGAAATGATTGAAGTGCAGGAGATTAAAGGCTGCCTCAATTCGGTTCGCATTCTTTGATTTGATGCGTTTATTCTGTTGTGAGCTTTGTTTCATCTTTTGGGGGAATCGGCTTAAGTGGCCTGATGGCCTCATGGGATTGGTGATAACCAAGCGAGCCATTGATTTGGCTACATTTGCTTATGTACCACCAAATACATGCCTGGGGCCTTATAGAAAGAAACGAGGTGTGTAGTTTTTAGTAAAAGAATTGGCTTCAAGTCAAGCTTTAGAATCTTTACTACAAGAGTTCAAGTTATGTGCTTTCAGTGTTGGTGCCAAAACAGAGGTTTCACAAACACAATTAAATTGCTCACGATCTCCTTTTTAATGTTTCAAAATTTCCAGACTTCACTTGTAGAGACTAGTGATTAATACAGCTCGCAAGGGATTCATTGGATTATTTCGGTTAAACAAGACTCTTGATGATGTTTTCTCCAGGGTTCCCTCATCTTACCTCCCCTGTTTTCTTAACCTCTTATCCAACCCCGTCACTAAGCCCATGGTGACGTTTGAATATCTAAATATTATTATTGAGTGATTTCCTATTTTGTTGATGTGTTGCGTGATGGTTGCGCAATTGAAGTTCAATGTTTCGCCTTAAAATATTTCTCACGTGCTCAGTAGAAATCACTTTTTTTATGGTCGCAACCCGCCATTGTTTAGGTTATCTAAAGAATTTCGATGGGGCTTTAAACCCTGACCGCACCTGCAAAAACAAAAGACATTAATAAATGAACAAAATTCCAACGAGAACGGTTGAGGGTGACCTTGAATGGGCCATTTAGCCATCGCCACTTTGTGATTCAGATCCAAATTCGTTGAACTGTGCGAACGATCTCCATCATGCTTCCTCCTGGACACTGATAATTACCCATCCATTGAATCTGCAACAGAAAAGTAAAAGGTTAATTTCGTGACCAATCATGACTTGGCTGCTCCATATAAATGTCAGGGTCAAGCCGGTTATGGATGAGCACAAAACAGTTATGGAACAGTCGCCAAACAAAACGGCTAAGGAGGATGAACCAAAAGAAAGCAAATACAGAGGAGTACGGAGGCGGCCGTGGGGGAAATTCGCGGCGGAGATTCGAGATTCGAACCGGCACGGAGCTCGATTGTGGCTGGGAACTTTCAACACGGCGGAAGAAGCGGCGAGAGCCTACGATCGGGCTGCTTTTGGGATGAGAGGGCCTTCCGCCATTCTTAATTTCCCGGAAGAATATGGTTTGAGCAATGCGGGGAGTGGAAGTTGCAGTGGCAGCCACCTGCATCGGTCTTCGTCGTCGTCGTCGTCTGCTTCGTCGTCGTCGTCTTCAATGGCGGAGGCTCAGGGAGGAAGACAGGTGTTCGAATTCGAGTGTTTTGACGATCAATTGCTGGAGGATCTTCTTGATCATGCGACCAAGAAGGAGCAAGAGTAAAGGGTGGCCTACTCGATCGCCTAGAAGGTTAGCCGCTTAGGAGGTGTAACATGACAATACAGCCAAAATCTGCGATATTTCATTTTCGTTTCTTACTTTTAGGTCAGTCCACTTTTCTTAAATAAATCTTAAAGAGATAGATAGTAGACTACGATATTTGTACTGTTTGAACTAAATAACCAACTTCATTTTGATCTTTCGTTTTGAAATACTCCCTTCGATGCTATAACTTCCTGCCAAGCAAGTACCTTAGATAGATGAACCAACCACTCCCTTGCAACATAACAAACTAAGATTTAAATCTTCACTAAATGTGGCAGGGTAGGTAAAAACTTGAGAGAATGTGTTTAATAATTTTTTTTTTACACATAAGTATTTTTTTATTGAAGGCAATCATTTTCAAGTCATTGTCGAACACTAAAAGTGGATACCTCTCTCAACGAGAATTCGAACCTTATTCGTCACATTCTCTAGAATGTTTAATAATAATTTTTTGAATAAGAGAAAATGATGCATGTTTAGTTGGAGTTTCTTTAAGGAGAGATGAGATCAGTAGTCAATGTTATAAATGATTCCGTCCTCTTCAGCACCAAATAATTTTAGTTTAGAGTTCTGTTTTAATTTTTATTAAATTCTAAACAGGTGGGGAAGAAAAATACTTGAGAGATTTTTATAGAACAGAAAATTATAAAATTAGATTAGTTAAATAATAGTAGTAGAAGAAGTCAATGAAAAAGGGTATAATTAAATGAAAATTTTAGGGAAAAAGATAGAAAAATAATTTTATATTTGTAAAATTTCAAATAAGATATTTCCAAAAATGAGTTGATAATTGCTTATCAACTCTTGATAATAAACCTGATTTAAGATTTTTTAATTTTAAAATTATTTTTCCGCCTTTTTCTCAAAATCTTATGCCACTGACCCAAAAAAATGAAAATACTTACCTCGTAAATCATAAAAACTATTAAAAAAAGCTAATCCAAACACATAATTAAGTCATTATTAACAATGGATAAAGTGGTATTCAGTAGTGAAGTTCAGGCAGAATGGGACTTTCCAGGCCCAAAAGTTTTCTAACTAATGGGCCGATCAAATTTTACAATAGTTTAATATAGTTAATCTGATCTGACCCAAGAAAACTCTTTTTTTGCCAGTTGGCCCAAACTGTTAGTGTTTTCAAAGCCACGAATTAATCATGACTTGTAGTATAAATTGATTACCTCTATAAAAATGAGGCGACGTCCAGAACACCGCTTTTAAAAAAAGGAATGCCGAATGCATATGAATAAATAAAAATTGGGAATTGCGTATAGCTAATATGGAAACGTTGCTTTCAAATAATAATTTGTTTAAAGTTTGAACAGAATAATTCGTGGATATATATATATATATATATATGCGCTTTCCCGTGCATAATCCTAACCAGGTACCCTCCTATTTAAAGAAACTGCGGTGATCATGGAATGGATATAATTATATATCCGAGTGGAGCTTTTATATTGGGAAAGCACCAACCAATTAATTAAGCAAAATACTCCCATGTTGTAACATCTCAAATTTTATATTCACCAAATATTTTGTAATTATTTAAGAAATTCAATAAAATGGTGAATATTCATGAATTTAGAATTTATGAATTTTATAAATGTTCATTTTAATGATAAAATGGGTAAAATAATTATGGAATTAATTTGGGTAATTTAAAAAGCTCAATATTAAGGTCCAAAAATGAAGAAATATTAGAAAAAATATTTGGTCCAAAAATAGATGGAAATTGACCAAAGAAAAATAAGAGAAGAAATTGGATTAGAAAGGTAATGTCAAAATCGTAATTTTGTCAAATTATCACAAAATTAATTATTTTTCAATTAATTGAAGTTAATTTCAATTAATTAAGGAAAATAAAGGTGAAAAATATATTTATAATATTTTGGTCAATTTAATATGAATTTATGAAAAATTTGAGCAAAAGTGCAATTTTGACCAATATTAAGACTTTACATATATATGTAACTTGGACAAGTTGTGAAGCCAATTGAGACCAAAGGGTAGGACCCCTAGGAGTCTCCTACATGTGGCATGGAGAAGGAAATATTGGTTGGAATTAATGAGTATGATTACATGTACATAAGTTTATGTGCATAAAAATTAGTTTTTGAATTTTTGGAAAATTAATAAATAAGTACATGTCATACAATATAAATGATAAAGTAACATCATCCTCTTCATATCAGCCCCTAAACCGACATTATTCAGCTGAAACTAAAGTGAGAAAACGTTGAGAGCACTTGGAGAAAGAAAGAGAAGAGAACTCGCGAGGTAAGCCAATTTCTTTCTTAAATTCTTACTTAACGCGTATAACTCGGCTCCTAAGCTATTCTTCTACGTTCTTCAAGGTTTGTGGAGCTCAAATTTGGGTGTTCAAGGACCTAGGGTTTTAGCCAAGAAGAGGAAAAGCTAGTGGGGGTTTGAGGTAACTTCCAAACCTTCATATATTGTCTATTCTGGCTGCTGTGGGCAATTTAATCGGTGAAATTTCGCCGGATTTCCATTGGTTTTAAATTTTGGAAAAGTGTGTGCCTAAGGGTTATACTGCCCAATTTTAGTTCAAATGGTTGTTATAACTCAATTAGATGGTTAATAAAGTGATTAGGAGTATAAAGGAACGTGTTTACAAAGCCGAAATCACAAAACACCAATTTTACCCGGAGGATTCCATAATTTCAGTTAGGGCCAGATCTAGGGGTAGGAGTTGGATTTGCAATGATTTTATGGTTCCATTGGATTCAGAAGGGAAAATTAGGTAGGGTTACAGTTGGGCACTTTTTCGGAAAAGGCCTAGAAAAATAATCACGGAAACGCCCATAAAACCCTAAAAGTAGGGTTGCCAAGGGCAATTTCATAATTTGACATTGAATTTGATAATTTTGAGCCCAGAAATGGATTCCTTGGACGAAAATACGTCAGGATAGCCTTAGTCAAAAATTTGGGAAAACATGCCATCGGGCTGGGAACGACGGGGCCGGGTCCCGGGGGCATTTTGGTAAATTTTCATCATAGGCTAATATAATCACAAGAAACACTATGGAAGAGTCTAAAATGATACTTGAATAGTCTATGTCTAAAATACTTTTAGATATTTTGTAATAGTGGTGTATATTGTCGCATTATGTATGGTTGACTTTGGACTGTAAACAAATACTTTTATCAATATATATGTACTCTTATGTATGCCTGTGGAACTTGGTCTCTATTACTTTATGTATATCGAAATGGAAACGAGTGTTGACATTTTTGGTATCAGAGTCCATAAGCGGTTCTGGCATTATCAGAATAGTATACTGATATGGTTTTGTTTGCATGATGACAGAGAAATATTGAGTTATGGAGATGATACAACCAGGAGAAGGCGGTAGAGGTTGAGTGCGTGGTAGACATGGGACCAATGAGGGAGAACCAAGGCCTGACCCTATCCAGCAGTGAATCCTGAATTTATTGGAACAACAACAACAAACTATGAATGAGATAAAAGTTGACCTCCAGGGGTACAGCAGAGGCAGGATCACCTCGAGAATCGCATGGATGAGTTCATATGGGGGAATTACGAAGAAATCCATAAAGAACTTCCATTATCAAATCTACCACCAGAGCCTGAGGTAGATATCCAAGCTTGACTGAGTAGATTTAGTAAACAGCAACCGCCCATGTTTAAGGGAAAGTTTGATCCTCAACAAGCTGAAGACTGGTTGGCTCGTCTGGATAAAATCTTCAATATGTTGCAATGTCCAAATGAAGTGAAGGCCCAACTAGCTATATACAAGCTGGAAGGGGATGTCGATCGCTGGTGGAAAGGCATGGATCTTATCCTGAAGGGGAAGAATGTTCCAATCATACGGGAACTATTCTAAGAGGAATTTAACAAGAGGTATTTTCCTCCGAATGTCAATAGAGAGAAAGAGAAAGAGTTCCTTAGCATCAAACAGTAGACCGAGAGAGTTTTGATGACTTTCTGGCCTAGTACATTCGACTGTCATGCTACTCGTCATATACCAAGCTGAACAACAATGATGAGTGGAATTCAGATATAATGATAGAGGGGCTGAGACCTGAGTTCAATGAGAGGCTGATCTCCCAACACTTCACACAATTTAGCAAAGCGACAGAGGAGTATCAATACATCGAGAAATGTTTGACAAGCTGGTTAACACAGAATGGGAATCATAGTGGTTTTGAGAGCGGTAGCTCCGCACAAAAGCGAAAGGATCAGAGTGGATATTCCGGAGGGGATTTTAAGAGGCCAAATCAATCAGGGGACCGAGGAGGCAAGAGTTTTTCTGGAAGCAGGACTTGTTGGCGCTGCTAGAAGCCAATTCACCTTGGTAGATCTTGCAACAGGATTCTGTTTAGGCCATACCCGAGTAGACTACCAGTCTATTTTGTATGCAATAAGCCGGGACATATAGCCAGGGATTGTCCACAAAAGCAGCAGCAACAGGAGACGAGACCCAGAGCTTCTGGCATGGTCTATACACTGACACAGGAAGAAGCTAGGAAGTCTCCAGAGCTGATTCAAGGTACGATTTCTTTGAATGGCAGTTTAGTGTATGTTATGTATGATTCTGGTGCAAGCCATTCATTCATTACATACAACTGCGTGAGATGATTATGTTTACCGATGCATAAATGCCTGTACAATTTAGTTGTATCTATGCCTAAGGGCATTCGAATTGTGACGGCCGAAGTTTGTTTAAATTACGCGGTAAATGCTGAGGGGCATGAATCGACTGTAGTTGGGGAAGTATAGTTCTAGATTGATTTGAGGCCTAGAGCAGGTCCAATTTCTAAAACCCTATATCGTATTGTACCAAGTGAGATAGCAGAGTTAAAGAAGTAGATCGAGGAACTACCTGAGGAATGGTTCATACGACCTAGCGTATCACCTTGGAGTGCTCCAGTGCTCTTCGTAAAGAAGAAAGACAAAAGTTTGCATCTCTGTATCGATTACTGAGAGCTGAACAAGATGGCCATTAAAAACAAGTATCTGTTCCCTAGAATTGATGATTTGCTCGATCAAATGTTTGGTTCCCGTGTATTGTCAAAGATCAACTTACAATCGGGATACCATCAATGAGGGTAAAAGCAGAGGATGTAGCAAGGATTGCTTCTAAAACCAGATATGGGCATTACGAGTTCCTAGTGATGCCATTCGAGTTTACCAATGCACCTGTTGTGTTCATGGACTACATGAATTGAATCTCCAGTCCATACTTGGATCAGTTCATTGTAGTCTGCATTGATGATGTACTGATACACTCATGGAGTAAGGCTGAACACGAAAAGCATTTGAAAACTTTGTTAAACGTATTACAGGATAGGCAATATGCCAAGCTAAGCAAGTGTGAATTCTGGATTGCAAATGTAAGATTTCTGGGCCACGTAGTCGCTCAACAAGGGATCTTGGTGGACCCTGGTAAAGTAGAAGCAGTACTGAATTGAGAAGGCCGGAAACTGTGGTTGTGATACTCAGTGTTCTAAGTCCTGTTGATTATTATGAGTAGCTCAATAGTAGTAGCCTTATTTAGGATAGCGATCTTATGCCCTTAGGGTCGTGTGTTAGAGGCTGTGGGAGGCAAAAGAAATACAGGTAAGTTGGAGGGCCCGCAGATATCCTGGTGAGTCCACGCTCGTAGTCTGCTTGTAGTCCCTGGATTGGGGAAGTGCGGGGTGTGACAATAAAAAGGATGAGATGTTTATATCGAAATTTCCTAGAACTCAACATTATGCATGGGATGATGATTGTGAGAGGAGCTTCAGAGAGCTTAAACAAAAAATTTATTAAAGTACTAAGATTGATAATCCCAGATCCATAGTGGGCCATTGTTGTCTTCACTAATGCCAGATGGCATGGATTGGGAAGGGAATTGAGTCCCAAATGCAAGTAAGAATAGATTGAGATGAGAATTGATACAAGCCGAGTGAGAGCGTATGCATCATGTCAGTTGAAGCTTCAGGAATTGAACTATCCTATCCATAATCTTGAGTATATGGTAATAAAGTTTGCTTTGGAATCTGGAAATGTTGCCTTTATGGTGTAGTTGTGGAGTTGTATTGCGACCACAAAGATTGAAAGTTCTGATCGAAGAGGGCCACCTACGGTGAAATCTGAACGGAGAGGGCTACCTAAGGAAAGTTCTAACCGAAGGGGGGCTGACCAAGTGTATGGGCGCCTGTGTGAAGCACTGAGTACAGAACCTTAGAGTGCAGCCACCGTGACGATAAACCCCAGAGTGCAGCCACCGTGACGACGAACCTTAGAGTGCAGTCACCGTAACATTAAATTGTAGAATAGAGCTATAGGAACGTTGGCTCTCAACGATGGTGCGTTGTAATGAGTTCCATATTAAAGGGGTTTTTGATAAGAGTTTATATGGCTCAGAATGATTCAAGCGGAATCGGGCCAAGGTCTGGCATAGAGAAACACAGATTTTAGGTGCAGTTATGTATTATGGAGATTTATGTGGGACTCCTATTTAATCATCCTAACATTATTGATGCACAAAAGAGGAGATAAACCTCAAAGTGAGTACCACATCACTTTGCCACCGAATCTGAGCAGGCTATATGATGTTTTCCATGTTTCCCAGTTGAAAAAGTACCAACCTGCTCCAGAACATTTAATAGGGTATGAAAACATGGAAATGTGTGAAGATTTGACTTACGAAGTCATGTTTGACCGAATCATTAATTGACAGGAGAAGCAGCTCAGGAATAAGAGCATTCCATTCGTCAAGATTGTCTAGAAAGGGTTATCACCCAGAGAGGCTACGTGGGAAACAGAGGAAAGTATAAGGAAGCGTTACCTGGAATTTATGGTTGCATAGGTGTAGCAAATTTCAGGGACAAAATTTATTTAAGTAGGGGAGAACTGTAACACTCCAAATTTTATATTCACCAAATATGTTGTAATTATTTGAGAAATTCAATAAGATGATGAATATTCATGAATTTGGAATTTATGAATTTTATAAATGTTCATTTTAATGATAAAATGGGCAAAATAATTATGGAATTAATTTGGGTAATTTAAAAAGCCCAATATTAAGGTCCAAAAATGAAAAAATATTAGAGAAAATATTTGGTCCAAAAATAGATGGAAATTCTCCAAAGAAAAATAAGAGAAGAAATTGGATTAGAAAGGTAATGACAAATCGTAATTTTGCCAAATTATCACAAAATTAATTATTTTTCAATTAATTGAAGTTAATTTCAATTAATTAAGGAAAATTAAGGTGAAAAATATATTTAAAATATTTTGGTCAATTTAATATGAATTTATGAAAAATTTGAGCAAAAAGTGCAATTTTGACCAATATTAAGACTTTACATATATACGTAACTTGGACAAGTTGTGAAGCCAATTGAGATCAAAGGGTAGGACCCCTAGGAGTCTCCTACATGTGGCATGGAGAAGAAAATATTGGTTGGGCTTAATGAGTATGATTACATGTACATAAGTTTATGTGCATAAAAATTAGTTTTTGAATTTTTGGAAAATTAATAAATAAGTACATGTCATACAATATATATGATAAAGTAACATCATCCTCTTCATATCAGCCCCTAAACCGACGTTATTCAGCTGAAACTAAAGTAAGAAAACGTTGAGAGCACTTGGAGAAAGAAAGAGAAGAGAACTCGCGAGGTAAGCCAATTTCTTCGGTAAATTCTTACCTAACGAGTATAACTCCGTTCCTAAGCTATTCTTCTACGTTCTTCAAGGTTTGTGGAGCTTAAATTTGGGTGTTCAAGGACCTAGGGTTTCAGCCAAGAAGAGGAAAAGCTAGTGGGGGGTTTGAGGTAACTTCCAAACCTTCGTATATTGTCTATTCTAGCTGCTGTGGGCAATTTAATAGGTGAAATTTTGCCGGATTGCCATTGGTTTTAAATTTTGGAAAAGTGTGTGCCTAAGGGTTATACTGCCCAATTTTAGTTCAAATGGTTGTTATAACTCAATTAGATGGTTAATAAAGTGATTAGGAGTAGAAAGGAACGCATTTACGGAGCTAAAATCACAAAACACCGATTTTGCCCGGAGGACTCCATAATTTAAGTTAGGGCCAGATCTAGGGGTGGGATTTATATTTTCAATGATTTTATGGTTCTATTGGATTCAGAAGGGAAAATTAGGTGGGGTTACAGTTGGGTACTTTTTCGGAAAAGGCCGAGAAAATATAATTACGGAAACGCCCCTAAAACCCTAAAAATAGGGTTGTCAAGGGCAATTTCATAATTTGAAATTGAATTTGTTAATTTTGAGCCCGGAAATGGATTCCTTGGACAAAAATACGTCAGGATAGCCCTAGTCAAAAATTTAGGAAAACATGCCATCGGGTCAGGAACATCGGGGCTGGGCCAAGGTCCTGGGGGCATTTTGGTAAATTTTCACCATAGACTACTATAACCACAAGAAACACTATGGACACGTTTCACGAGGCACACAAAAAGGGATCGATAGAACTTCAAGGTAGGGACATTATCCTTCATATATCATGCCATAGTTTTATGATTGTGTGGATGTCATTATTTGTAAATGCGCTTTATTAATCAACATGTTTTGCCTAGAGAGGGGCTAGTAGTGATAGAGGCACTTACACTGGAGTTGACGGAAGACCAACCGGTGCAGATTAGTGGGGCTAAGCCCTACTCATGTATACATGCAAATGATATGTTTATATTGTTCATTAATTGGTGCATACATGGCATATATCATATTTACTTTTAGCATTTTCTATGAACGATAGCATGTTTCTACTGGGATTCTTCGGAATCTCAACCCTTTTTCTAAACCAAACATCTCAGCGGGTGCCAGTGGATCGAAAGGTAAGAATGTAGACTAAGGGAAGTGACTGACATATGCCTCGAGGCAAATACAAAATTTGTGGTTATAGATAGTATATGTCTAAAATACTTTTGGATATTTTGTAATAGTGGTGTATATTGTCGCATTATGTATGGTTGACTTTGGACTGTAAACAAATACTTTTATCAGTATATATGTACTCTTATGTATGCCTGTGGAACTTGGTCTCTATTACTTTGAGTATATCAAAATAGAAACGGGTGTTGACACATGTCATGAATACAAGATAAAATTAATTTTTTAGAGATATTAAGAAAGCTAATTAAATTACTTTAAAATATTTAGGGTTAAGGTGCAAAAATACACATGTGATTATTCTCAAAGTGCGTCCAACAACAAATACTTTTTTGAAGTGCAAAAGTAACCACAAGATTCCAGAATAGGAGCAAAATTCACAGTTGCCGTTAACTTTACTAGTTGGAGTCCATGTGTGATGTATTCATCTTTTCACTATAGGTGATGTGGCACTTGAGGAATAGAAGACCCCATTAAAAACGGTACCTGATACCTGCTCCTGGACCTTGCATTCGAGTATTGTTCAATGTATAAGTTGAAGAATTGACTAGATAATAGATTTATTAATTAAGCCATCCCTAGATTGGAACCAGAACTCAACTTTCACCCTCGCATTTTGTAGATAATAATCCACGATTCTTTCTTGTCTTTTGCAGTCAAAGAAGATAAGCTAAGAAACCCAGAGAGAGAGAGAGAGGACGTGCTTGTTGGAGAAGAGAGGCAAGATATTCATCTTAACACTTATTGGCACTGACGAGCACTGCCTCAATCCCACGCTTCTCAATGCTATTCGCTGTGTTCTCTACTATGTTCAATCTAAAGCATCCTCCTCCTTGGCTCTCATCACCACTAAGCACTTGAAATTTTTCTCCAATGGCTACGATCTCGCCTGGGCCAAAGCTCAAGCTCAGTCCTTCAAAGACCGCATGGTCCTCATGGACTCCTTGCTCAGATTGATGGTCACGGATCTAATTTCACTCCTGATGCCTACAATTTGCGCCGTTTTCGGACACGCCTTCGTCATCAGCTTTATGCCTGCCTTGAGCAACAATTGCGTCTTGATGAGAAGCGATGGGGGGTTTCTCTACATGAGCGAGCTCGAAATCAAGCTTGTTGTTCCACCTTGGTTTGTCGCCATTCTCAAGGCCAAGCTCGTGTCACCGACGGGTCACCGTGAATTGGTCGTGAAAGATACTAAAGTCACAGCTAAGCAAGCGGTGGAGCTTGGCATCATCGATTCGGCCTATGATACCTCCTAGGATTAAACATTATAAAGATTTAGCATTATCGATGTTGTCGTCGTCATCACTATAAGCTCCGACAGATTATTCATCCACGATGGCGTGCCTTGAAATCCCCAGTGGCCTCGAAAAGCATAAACCGAGATACATCTATTTGCTTCATGACCATAAAAAATTACAGCCTTGCACAAATAAGTTTGGAGGCTGACTTCTTCCAGAATGCTGGTGTTAGGAATTAATAGGAGATCATCGGGTAAACAAAGATGAAATCTAAATCAAAATAGGAATGAGTTTAGGGATTCAGTGCAAGGTCTAGGAGCATGTGTCAGTTTTAATGGGGTCTTCCATTTCCCTAAGTGCCATGTCATCTATAGTCAAAAGATGAATAAATCACACATAGACTCCAGTAGGCAAGGTTAACGGCAAACTGTGACTTTTGCCCTTGTTTTGGAAGCTCATAATTACTTTTGCTCCTCAGAAAAGTATTTGTTGCTAGACGCACTTTGAAGATAATCACATATGTATTTTTGCACCTTAACCCAAATATTTATATTTGTCATTTTTTCTTTAAACTATTTTGCCTAACTTATAAACTGATATGTATATATAATCTAAGAATGTATAACATATGATATAATGAAATAACTTATTTAGCTTCTTTGATTTCTAAACAAAATTAACTCTATTTTATATTTAGAACCAAAGGAAATTTATCCACATGGATTCCATTTCGTAAATGTACTAAAACAATATCAAACACTCATTGCCTTCTTTTTTGTGTCAGTTAGCTAATTTAGTATTTATATTTTTTATTTATTAAATCCTTTAATTTTACTCTTTTAATAAGGATATCAAACTTATGAGTTTAAATAAGAACGTGACAATAATGTAAAATCATACCTGAAACTCAAATTGTAAACTCGTAAGAGTTTACTTTTATAAATGGGTTATGGTGTAAATTTAGCAACAAACTATTTTCTTATAGGCATCAAGCACAATTCACTATTTGAGTGCAAAAGTAGACATAATTAATTTTTTTGTGGTATATATAGCAACGCCGTTAACACTAGTTAACTTCTGTTATTTTTTACATTGTAGGTCCCATCAGTCTTCTCACTCTCTGTTATTTTAATATATTTTTAGAAATATGTGCCTTTTTAATGAGAAAATATTACTCAGACACCATGGAAGCAATAATGGATTTAAAGAATTTAGTTTAAGGGGAAAATATTACATTAAGTTTTGTAAGTGAAGAGACAATAATGCCCTTACTTTATTTTTCATAAGAGAATTTAAGGGGATTCACAAGACAAATAAAAGGATTTAAAGAATTCAGGGAGTTAAAAAAAATTTGTACAGGGCAAATATGGCATTGATAAGACAAATATGCGAATGCCAAAAATTTTTAACTCTCTAGATTCTTTTAAATCCCTTTACAAAGTAAATATGGTCATTCACAAAACAAATAAGGAAATTTACAAGATAAATATGAGTATTTATAAGACAAAAAATGCTTATGTCTACTTTTGGACTAAACAAAAGATAATTGTGACACGTGCTCATAGTGAAATAGTTTATTGTTAAATTTGCATATTTGCACTTCTGAAAATATATTAAAATAATAGAAAGTGAGAATACTGATGAGACCCACATTACAAAAAAGAGCGGAAGTTAACCACAGTTAATGGCATTGCTATATATGCTACAAAAAAAATTGATTATGTCTACTTTTGCACCTAAAATAGTTAATGTGTTGGGTGCCTATAGAAAAATAGTTCATGTCTAAATTTACACCTTAGCTTTTTATCAGTAGATAGATATTAATAGTGTATAATTAAATAATTAAAATATAAAAAATGAAAATAATTTAATTTAAATATATTTTAAAACCAAATAATTAAAATTGAATTCATCTACTTACATTCATAATTTATTATATTCAATAAATATTTTTTTATAAAATTTATAAATAAAATAATTGAACATGATCAAATAAAAAAATTTAGCACGAGTTAACACGATTTTGTAAATTAGAAACATAAAAACGATAAAATCAATGTGTCAACTTACGATTTTGATCGAGTTTATAATTATCACAAATTTATGAGTCACTCAACACAATTTTTTTTAAAATATAAATATCGTAAGCTTAGAAAATCAACTTGGTTACTCTCAATAATTACTGGCTAGTACTCTGTTTGTCCTGGAATAAGAGCTAATAACGCTAACCGAGCAAAGTCTATTCAAATAGAGAAAAGGAAATGGTACTCAATTAAAAGTTGAAAATCTGGCCAAAAAAATAAAAATAAAAGTTGAAAAAAAATAGTGACTTGCAACAAAATGGTTTTTTTCCTTTATTTTTTTTTAAATTATCTGAATTTGTTTCGTCTGGTTTCATTCAAATTAGAATAAAATTGATTGGACCTTTATAAATACAGAAATTAAGAATAAAAATTTGCCTATATATATAATAAAATTGATTCAAAACCTCCCATTCAAATCAAGATACCACTTAAGCAGTGATGTATCAGTGATGTTGATTGTGGCCACCGGAGGTGAACCGCGCATTGAATTAATGGCCCCCGAGTGTTCATTCATAAGAGTGCCATTTATCACATAACTAATTAATTAATTATTCAAACAGTGGTCGTCTAATTTCCACAAACCATTTACCACTTACAGCGAAATTTGTCAAAATGGCACTATAATTTAATAAGTAAAATACTCTAATCACCTTTTTATTTTACTTTAATTACATAGATTTACCACTTACAGCGTAATTTGTCAAAATGGCACTATAATTTAATAAATAAAATACTCTAATCACCCTTCTATTTTACCTTAATTACATATATTTTTCCTCTATTTTGAAAATTCATGTAGACTTCCCTTCAATTAAAATGTATATTACACAAATTTCCTTTATATTTTGATATTCTGTTTTGATACACCAAAACTGTTAGTTGTTCATTAAGTTTGACTTCTGGACTTTTATTTTTACCAAAATGTCCCTCTTTAACATGATATATATGGGCAAAAAAATTTACACCACCAAATTTTAAGGGAAAATTTGATTGAAGGACAACAAGACCAAATTTCTTTCAGTCAAAGGCCAAAACATTATCAAATTTCACTGCAGGAGCAAAGACCAAAATGAAAATAAGTTTTGTATATATGTAAAAAACACAACAATACCTTTTGCTTTATTTTTTTTACAAAAAGGTTTGACCGTCATTGGAGCTTCGACGACGACCAGTCATTGGCCGCTGCCATATTAATTTTCAGGGGTTAGAGTTCTAGCGAGTCGTTATCGGAGCTTTGACGGCCGGCCAACGGTAGTCACTCTAGCTTGGCTGAGGCCGGTGGACCGGTCGCTAGAGCTCCAGTGACGATCAAACTGTTTTTAAAAAAATAAAATAAGTTGCAGTATTGTTTTTTTACCTACAAAACTTATTTTCATTTTGGTCATTGGTCATTGACTGAAATAAATTTGATCATGTGGTTCTTTAATGAAATTCTCCTAAATTTTAATTCTAATAGATTTTTTAACTTTCTAATATGTTAAAAATTTATTAATTTTGATATTAGAAAATTTATAATTTTAATTTTTCATGATATTCATTTAAATTTATTTATTTTTAGTTTCTTAAATGACTAAAAATATATATGAAACACATTTTTTTTCTTTCAAATATAATAAACAGTATATGTTAAACTATATAGGGGTTTTTTTTGGATTAATCCACCGACATTACTAGTAATCGACTAGATTTGTGAGAATGTAGGCTCACAATAGGAGGAACTTTGCTAACTCCAAATAAATAGGTTTTAGAGATTACATAAGTCATTTAAATTTACAATTTCATATTTTTTTTCTACAAATATTTAAAAAATCTGACTCAAATTTTTAAAAATTTGTGATATATACAAGTTGTCAATTAAACTTTGAGATTTAGTATTAAGGTTAAATTAGTAAATAAATTTTATTTTTTATAAAAATTTTAATTAAAAATATATTTTAATTAAAATTTGTATAAAGTTTGGACTTAACTATATGTTTTTAAAATAGAGGGAATGTCTGTGTAATTAAAATAAAATAGAAGAATGATTAGAGAATTTTACTCTGATTTAATTCACTCCCACGCTTCTTTCAGATTCAAAATTAATTAAAATTATGGGAATTTTCCCCTATGTACTGGATCTTTAAGTTAACAAATTCAAAGTTAAACTCCACGCAATTTATCGTCAAAGCGCATCAATATAATATAACGGATCTATAATGAAAATGACCAATAATTTTGTATTTAATTTAAGGATAAAGTGACAAATTTAACAATAAAGTGACATGTAGGATATCTCAAACCATGAAGTTTCCAAAATGGCAAAAAAGTACACGAAGGTCTAAAGGTGGCGCAATTTTGACAACTCTGCTAATCATTGTTGTCAAATTCGCGAGTTGACTCTCCGAGTTTACTGTTTTTATATTTCTAACTTATAAAATCGAGTTGAGTCATTGGTAAACTCGTGACCGTTGTAAACTCAGTTAAATTCATGAGTTTATACACTGAGTTTACCGTTTTTACGTTTCTAGCTTACAAAACTGTGTTAACATACCCTTAAACTCGTGTTAACTTTTTCAATTTGATTATATTAAACGACTTTATATATGAATTTTATAGAAATTTTTTTGTTAAATATGATAAATTATGAATGTTGATAGATTTAATTTTAATTATTTAGATTTAAAATATATTTAAATCAAATTGTTGTCTACTTTTTATATTTTAATTATTTAATTATATACTAATAATATCTATTTAATGGTAAAACTAAACTCTTATAAATTTATGATTCAAGTTCATAATACAAATTTATATCACTGTCATGAGTTTGTTTAAACTCGTGAATTTGACAACCTTACTGCTAACTCCACCGGACTCAAGTTAGTTTACTGCATGTGGGTCTCACAAGTTGTCCACGTGTCACTACATTAATTCAATGTTTTTTGACCGTTTGAAAAAGCTGCAAGTGAGCCATTGCGGATCGGGTGCTTGTCTCACAAACTTCTTCTTTTCACGGCACAGTTGAAGTGCCTTATCATCCTCCATGGCTCCATCGAGCAGACATTCGCTTATGAGCAGGCGAACTTGTTAGCTTCTGAACCACATCTCTGAAATCGTTCTTGTTGATGTCGTACACGGGAGGCTGATGCTGCCAACTCTGCTGCTGCTGCGCCTGCGGAGGAGGAGGCGGCGGCGGCTGCAACTTTTGTGATGGATTGTGGCTGTGGAAATTTTATGGCGCCAGATGTCTTCTACATATTAAATTTGCCCCTTTCCCTTAATTTAATTTTCCCCCATATGTTGACATGCATTAATCAGCACGAGTACAAATACGGTTCCTAATGCCAGTTAAATATTATTGGGAGTCGATATTTAGAAATGTTATTTTTCAATGTGGATGAGTAACGGAGAGAATGTTATTACCATCAGATGACTTTTTTCAAAAAAATATCGTTACAGTCATCATTATAAAACGTATTAATTGAAATTATAAGTTTGAAAAATTAGAGTAAAATTATGTT
This sequence comes from Inga laurina, assembly GCA_963855925.1. Classification (NCBI taxonomy): domain Eukaryota; kingdom Viridiplantae; phylum Streptophyta; class Magnoliopsida; order Fabales; family Fabaceae; genus Inga; species Inga laurina. The sequence continues at coordinate 16,112,323 of OY979703.1, read as the reverse complement.
GGAGGAGGCAGGAAAGTGGTGAAAGTTACGTAATTTATCCTCCCTTAAAAAATGTTACGTAATTAATTTATCCAATTGATTAAATTTAGAAACATTTTTACCATTTTATCCATGTTGGACGTTAATTATTTATATGGAAATTGTTCGCAATACTGGAAAAAAATTATTTATTGTTGTGCCCACAAGCTCACTCCTACCCTTGACCTTTTTTTAATTAGACTGAATTTTAATGTCTTAACTTATATACACTAAAAATACACACACCAAAAATACAACAGTAGATGAGATAACCTTAGTTATCCATAAAAGATCTTTGATAGAGACCTTCCCACTGCAAAGCAGCGTTCTATATATGTTATAGTAGTTTAAGATTTGTTATCAAATAACTTAACATTTTTCTTTTTGTCCTGCTTGTAAATAAAATAAATAAGTCAACTTGTTAGTTTTCAACATAGTGACTATGCAAGTCTGTTGTCTTCTGGGGGAGGCGTTTAACTTTTTAATTTGCAAGATTGTTAATTAATTTATGAAAACAATAATATGCTATTAATGATTATAAATGTAAAAGAAAGTTTTATTTAATCATATTCTTTGGTTGAATCCAGGTAGTATCTCCTAGCCGATAGTTAGAGACTAATCCTCCCGAGGCGTAAGATTACCAAAGTAGGTTTTGTCTCTCCCAACATATTTTTAATCATGTTCTATTGTTTAATTTTAGGTTAAGGTGTAAATTTCCCAAAAAGTGACCACTCAAGAGTGTTGGATATTCATAAGTTTTTGTAAGGAGCAATTTTTCCTTGTAAATTACCAAAACGTAGCAATTTTTCCTTTTAACATTGAAAATGTTTACAGTCAACATCAGTTTTTTAACAATTAATATTAGTTTTTAACAATTAGAGCGACTTTGTTCTTTTTTAACACCTCTGAAGCAAAATTGCTTCTCGAAAAATATCCAGATACCCAACACTCCTAACTGTAACACCTCAAATTTTATATTCACCAAATATATTGTAATTATTTGAGAAATTCAATAAAATGGTGAATATTCATGAGAAAATGAGCCAATTAATTCAAGAAACGGAATTAGATTACAAAGGTAATGGTAAAATCGTAACTTTGCCAATTTAGTAGAAGATTAGTTATTTTCCAATTAATTGAAGTTAATTTCAATTAATTAAAGAAAATAGAGGAGAATACATATATTTAATATTCTTGGTGGAATTAATCAAGAGTTGTGAAATTGGAAGGACTTGTGCATAATTCCTTTAATTAAATTATGGAAATGTTGAAACAATTTCTATTTCCCTTTTCTTATAAAATTTCGCCTAGCATAAGAAAATGGGAGGGGAAAATGATTTTTGGAATTAAATATGCCAAGTGTCACTATCCTATTATAAAGGGATTAATTTATAATTGATGAAGATGACACTACTCCAAAAAAGTAAAGTTGTGACGTTTATAATTGCATTAACTGTGGCGCTAGAGAAGTGCCACATATCTGGATGCCACTAAAAAAAACTGTGGCACTTGGAAGCGCCACAACATTTTATTTTTTTTAAAAAATACCCTCCTGTGGCGCTTATTTGAGGAAGTGCCACAGGAGGGGGGCCTCTTGCGGCGCTTGCGTCAGCAAGTGCCACAAGAGGGGGGTCCTACTGTGGGGCTTATGTCAGCAAGCGCCACAGGAGACCCCCCTCCTGTGGCACTTCCTCAAACAAGCGCCACAGGAGGGTCCCTTTTTTCTTTTTTTCTTTTTTTCTTTTTTCTTCTTCTCTTTCTTGTGGCCCTTTTTTATGTTTCTTGATTGTGAAGCTTTATATAAAATGAGTGGCTTTTGTGTTCATCATCTCCACAAATTGTCAATCTTTCTATTTTATATTTCAACCTATTATATATATATATATATATATATATATAATTTTCACATTTAAAATTCAAATTCCCCAACAATAATGTTCTTACATTAATTCTCTCCAAAGCTAACATAAAAAATATCACAATACAAGAACTTGATATGTGAACATAGTACATCAACAACTAATTAAGTAAATTAAAAGATTAATAAAAAATGCAAGCTTGTCGGCAAAAAAATTTAAACAAAGCAAAAAGGCAAACGAAACAAGTTAGGTTTTCACTCTTTCCTATTAAATTAGGAACAAAAAGGCAAACGTTATATTACAGTTTATCTTGACTAAAAAAAATTTAAACAAAGCAAGCTAGAATGAAACAGTCTTCTTCTTACAAATCTATTAATTGACCAGCGCAGGGAGTGGGGGACCACGTTGGTGACGCTAGCTTGAGTGACAAGTGAGCGTGTGGGTGTATTTTTTAGTGTGAAGATGATAGTAAATGGAGGGAGGGGGCCGGCGGATCCACTAAGAAGATGAGAAAGGGAAAGTAGTTTAATGGAGGAGAGAGTAGTTAAATAATTAAAGTGGAGTAGTAGAGAAGGAATAGGGGGCGGACGCGGGACCACTCCGCGGGAAGTGAAATAATTAAGAGATAAGGGATTACACTATCCATTTGAATTTTTTTTTTAGAAATGGGCAAGTTGGTAGGCGCCACACCTGCCTCATTAGCACCCCAGGCGCCACAACTGATATTTAATGGATCATGTGTGGCGCCTAACTATTTAGGCGCCACACATGATCTTAGGTGCAGCTGTGGCGCTTGGTGGGCCAGGCACCACAGCTGCTTGCGTGGCGCCACGTAGGCGCCACACTAGGCCTCCCCAACTGTGGCCCCTAACTTATTAGGCGCCACAGCTGGTACCCAAAATAAAAACAAAATTATAGAGGTAAAAAATAAAAAAAGGGAAGCTGTGGCACTTGTTTAAAGAAGAGCCACAAAATGTGCGTCACCTTTTACCCTTTTTGTAGTAGTGTGAGCACTTGTCTAATTGTGTTAAAACAATGCTTCTTTTACATAGTAATCATGATTATGGTACAACACTTGAGTATCTAGTTAGATTAGTTGGAAGAAGCCATTTGGTTAGTGAGAGCATGAGAGGGGATGGTTTTTGAGCTAACCAAAAGGGAAGAAAAATTAGTTCAAGGCTAATTGCACCTTATGACACCAATTGAGAAGAGATAAGACTAATGCCAAGTGCCACCATAAGATGCATTGTTGGAAATGAAGTGATTAAAGGAGATGGGAGATATTTTATAAAACACTTCCACCTTCTTTCCCTTCCTCATTTTCGGCCAAGAAGAGAAAAAGAAGAGAGAGAGAGAGCTTTGGAGATCTTGAGATCTAGAGAGAAGGAAGAAGAGGAAGCTTAAGGTAAGGATGGTTTCTTAAGCATTTTTCTTGTAACATAGCATAAGATCTTCTCTAAATTCTTCTTCTTTATGGAATTAATGGTTTATAAGACACATCTTAAGCTTAAGGAGAGAGAGAGGAGGACACTTAGACAGAGAGAACCTAAGAACTCAAGAGGTAACTTCACAAACCTTAGATATATACTAGTATGATGTTGTTGTTAGGTTTGTGGTTGGATTTGGTGATTTTTGGTTAAGTTTGTAAATTTGGAAAGTCCTAACCCTAAGGGGTTATGCTGCCTAAATTTCTTTGAATCATGGTTAGAATGTGTTTAAATGACTTAATAAGGGATTAAAAGTGGAAAGGTGTAAGCTTTAGAGGTTAAAACACAAAGTTGCATTTTCCCTTTTTTTGACCTATGTTTCGGCCAGAACTGTTCTGGGGGGAAGGATTTGGATTTTCATGAAATTGATGGCCCTATTGGATTCAGGAGAGAAAAATAGGTGGGGATACAGTTGGTCACTTTTTTGGAAAAACCCGAAAAAACATAATTACAAAAACACCCCTAAAACCTTAAAGCGGGGCTGTCAAGGGCAATTTCGTAATTTGACACTGAATTTGGTAATTTCAATCCCAGAAATGGATTCCTTGGGCAAAAATATGTCAGGATATCCTTAGTCAAAATTCTGGAAAAACGTGCAATCGGGCCGGGTACAATGGGGCCGGGCGGCATTTTGGTAAATTTTCACCATAGACTAATATAACCACAAGAAACACTATGGAAGTGTCTAAAATAATACTTGGATAGGTTATGACCTATTTCTTGTATATTTAATATTTTAGAACCGAGTTGGAAGCCGGAAGCGACACATTTTATGAGGCACATCAAAAAGATGTTGAAAGAACTTCGAGGTTTGAACATTATCCTTCGTACATCATGCCATAGTTATATGATTGTGTGGATGCCATTGTTTGTAAATATGCTATATTAATCAACATGGTTTGCCTAGAGAGGGGCAGTTAGTGCAAGAGGTGCACTTACATCAGTGTAGATTAGTGGGGTTGGGCCTTACTCATGTATACATGATGATAATATGTTTATATTTTCATTAATTGGTGCATATATGACATATATCATATTTACTTTTCGCATTTTATATGAACGATAGCATGTTTCGATTGAAATTCCTTGAAATCTCACCCTTTTTTTCTAAACAAACATTTTAGCGGGTGCCAGTGGATCGAAAGGCAAAGGCGTAGACGCCGAGAAGGGATTGACACATGTCTCGAGGTAAGGTTAAAGTACGTGGTTATAGTTAGTTTATGCTTAAGATATTTTGGGAAATCTTATAATTATTGGAAATGCTGTAGTACTCTGTATTTTATTGACGGACGACTTTGAATTATAAACGAATACTTTTATCAGTATATATGTACTTTTCTGTATGCCCATAGAATCTAGTTTTTATTATTCTTCGAATATCGAAATGTAAACGGGTGATGACACTTGAGTGGTTTCTTCAGGGATAAAATTGCACATTAACCCTTTAATTTTCGTAACCTGGCTCATAATAAATTATCTGTATTTTTACAAGTTTGTGCTCTAAACACAACAGGTAAATTTTAAAACTTATTTATTTTAAATTTGATCAAAGAATCATGACATTTATCTGTTCGCCGTTTTCACAAATTCGTCTTGAGCAAATCGAATTAATATTTGAATATGAGATAGCATATCTAATTGCACATATGCTAGCATATAGCTTGAGGGATTGATTATCTTCTTTTAAAACTATACAATAAACCCACTCAAACTCTTATATCTATGTAGATAATTCCATTAAGATTACGTTTGTTCATTACTTATCTCATATATGTACATAGTTTAAAATTCAAAAGGGTTATATACTTACATGTATATAATTCAAAGTTTTAAGGAAGGCAGAAAAAAACAAATCAAAGTTTTAAGGATTATATGAATACAAAAATACGGTTTAAGGGGTATATGATTAATGGTTGGTAGCTCTGCAAAGATTTTAAAGCTCAGGGAAGTTCATTATTAACTTATAAAGATTAAAAAAGTTGTTTGTACATTGTCCAAAGTTTAGGAGGGTTTGTATATTTTACTTTTATAAGATTATTAACTTGGTTGCACAAATGCGCATAATATATATCCACAAGAGTGCATACAAATGAAATCGTCATTATAGGCATTTGAAATAATAAAATCTCTGTACTAACACGCTCATTTGAATACGGGTATTTCTTTATCTTAATAAGTCTATCCACTATTTGATTGAACAAATATAAACATTTTTTATGAGAATAAACATTATATGTGATGCGCTAGATATATTTAACACTTGAATTCGCTTTGTTTTTTTTTTTTTATCAATTATTGCAATTTTATTTGGCCTAAAAAATTATTTTTTCCCAAAAATGGTACTCCTATCCTTAATGTAGAACCTAATTGAGGAGTTAATCTTGATCTATTTTTCATATTTATAATTTTTTTTAAAAAAATTGCCCTTATTAACACTCCCTCTAGTATGAGGGAGAGGGATTGGAGGACATTAATGAAGATAATTAAGGTATTTTAAGAAAAACATATCATACTTATTGTAATTAACTAATTTGCTTAACTTTCTTAATATAATCAAATTGATTAAATATATTTTATATTAAATATCATATGGGTATAAGAAAAGACGGATAAATGGATAAATAACGAATCTATGAAAATAATTGAACCATATATTAGAATAAAGAGATGGACTACCAACGTAGAGTTGATCTAGTGATGTAAGGCTCCACAGATATCAAATGATAATATAAAAAAAAAAAAGATAGACTGACTCATAACATCTGTATTTTAATGCATTATCAATAAAAATCTATATTTTAATAATTATTAATTATATAATATCATCATATTTTAAAAATTAATACTCTCTCTTAATCTGATCCCCAATATAAGAGTTACTTAAACTAATTTAGACATATTGAATAAATGAAATGAATGGGTTAATTTGAATAGATGTTGTAACTCCCTCCGTAATTATTATTCGAAATACGTGATTAAAATGAATTAGATACCGTCGGATAAACAAAACTCATTTCAATTCCCCATCCTTAAGATAGAGTTTTCACAAATACCTTTCAAAATCTAATACGTCTGGTCTTATATTCATATTTCGAATACAATTATCTCGTGAAGATAAATCACATTCATAACATATTAGAGTGCACAACATAATAATCCCGACAATCCTAGGTTCATACTTATACTAAGGATTGATAGGACACATTCGCCCATTACAATTTCTCAAACAGGGGATTACACAGATCTATCTCGAAAACATAATCAATTACTCATTCGAACATATACACATCCAAATATCCAAATATACATTCTAAACATATACAGTTATCCCAATCCATAACTGATAAGCAATTACCAAATCTACATCCCAAAGGAGTCTTCGCCGCCCCTGGTTGCTTTTTCCTTCTTCGAGCCTCTTGCCCTATCTAAATTGTTGGTAGGGGAGGGTGAGATTCGAGAAAATCTCAGTAGGAAAACAAAATCAATATGCATGCAAGATAAGTATTTAATGCATGACATGCTTGCATTACATAATTTATACTCACATAATGACATATCTGCAAGCTCAATGTTTCAAACAACATACTTATGGCTATAGCATAAACAGAAACAGAGTTTCAATCATTCATATATGTTTTACATAATCAAGAAAAGCAATAACATGCATCAATACACCAACACAAATATCAAATACATGCAGGAGAGGTAAATTCCCTACACTTGTTCTTTCCACGTATGCTCCTGCACAGGCTACTCATGATCAGGGTAAACATCAAACCCTATAACCAAAGCAAGGACATAGGGTTAATCCCTTTTCCAATTCCTTAACTCTCAAATGCTTAAGTTGGTTATTATTCACGACCTTTAGGTGGCTACTCAAAGCCTAAAACGTATGCCTAAAGGGATTGGGCAGTACTAGGTTAGAAATCACTTTTTAAAATCACAAAGTGCTGAAAACAGGAGTTGGCTACAATTAAGAAATCTTTGGCTGCGGTCAAAAACAGCACAAAAACTTTTTGGCTGTACCCAAGATTTTCTGACTACGGCTAACGACTGCCTAAAAAGTTTTGTGCTGTAGCCAAGAACTTTTGGCTGTAGCCAAGGAAACTTTGAAAATTCATAACTAATTCTAAAAAAATTGAAATGAGGTGATTCCAAGGCCTATTGAAAGATATTTAAGTCCTCTACAGAGAAAAAATACGAACCATTACCAGAAATCACCAAAAAAAAATACAGAATTATACAAAACTCAACACTGCTTCAAAACATATTCCAGTTTTAATTCCAAACTTTGGAAAATCATTACTCCCATATCACAAAATGAAATGACACAAATTATATGTCCATATTGAAGCTTGGCATGTGAACTTTAAAAATGGAAAGTTTCAGAATTTTTAGACATCATTTGCCCATTCAAAACATCCACACAAACAAACTGCCCAGTATAAAGTTTCAATGGACATAATTTCAGTTTTCACACTTTGGCTTCCAATAGTCCCATTTTCACATCAAACCTCATTCCCACACAAATTTTCACAAGGAATCTATTGAAAACACCAAATCAACCTAATTCACATCACATTGACATGTTCCACAATTTCACAACACAAACTCTACATTGTTATTGCTTTCCATTTCAAATTTCAAACACATTCCAATGGCACCAAAACACAATATGGCACTATTGTGACCACAATACACAATCTAATTCTTTCATTTCACAAATATATCAAAATCAGGGCAAATTCCATAATTCACAAAACTCAACCAATGACCACAAAACTTAGGTCAAAATACATCAAATACTCACCTCTTCCTTTTCCCCAAGCTAGTTCTTTGATTCCTTCAACTTCAAGTTTCCTCAAGCTCTCAAAACACTTTCTTTCACAAATTTAAAACTACAGAGATGAAGCTCTCATCACTATGAATAACATTATAGAAGGGTATTTGAGTATAAGAGGACATCTACCAAGCTAAAAACTCATATTTAACTTTCTCTTTCCTCCCAAGCTCAACGAAAATGGAGATAAGAAGAGAAAGAGATATGGAATGAAGAAGAGGGATCAGTTTTTTTCCTCCAAATGGCCTCCCTTGGTTGACTTTTGAGAAGAGGAGAGAGGGAAGAGTTTGAAAAATTGACCAAGATCCAAGGGTTCACAAAGTGCAAAGTGTCACACTCTTGCTCCATCTTCCATGAGCTCACTGATGCTACTAAATTTTAAATAAGCACCGCAAGTGTACGGGCCGTTGAAATAGTATAATAGCAAATCAAGGTCGTCCCACAGAGATCCAAGGTAATAGATAATTAGGCATTAAAATTCCCATTTTTATTTAAGTTGAGCAAATCAAAGAAAGAGATTGAAAGACAATTTAAACAAATGCAAAAGAACCAAATCTAATGATTTAAAGATTTCTATTGATAAAAACAACTTAGAGTGACTAATCCCTTTTTTAAGTTTTAGAGCATGTATTTACGTAATTAAAATTACTTAATGTTAAATTGTTAATCTAGAGTATTAATGGATATAAGTATCTTCTAATCACTTATACCCCTCTCTCAAGTTAAAATTGTTATTCCTAACTAATTTATTCAAGAGGCAATAATTGTTCAAATTCACTCTAATGTGATTATATGGGTCCAATAGGTATATTCCTATCCTATTGACAAATTAGAATAAATTCTAATCCCACATTACTTAATCTTATGGTCTAATTAAGATCCCTCTCCCAAGGATAATATAAATTTCCCAAATTCATACTTAGTGGTGATCAATCACAAAGTAGATAAAATATATAAGATTAAGTAAATAAGAATAACAATAAACACAAATCAATGAGTTCATAATGCTCAAATCCTTAAATTAATTCATAGCTACTCTAGATTTAAAAAAGAAATTAGCCACACATTATGACTATAGACAGAATCTTCATCTTGGCAACAAACCAATATAATCCAGAGCAACAACAGAGCAAAGGAAAATTTAGTGTCATCACAGCCAAAATAAATTTAGATTCAAATAACAAAAGGGAAACGATTAACGAAGGGATGCAGAGCACGACATCTTAGATTTCCAGCTTCAATCACAGAATGGCGTAGCTTCTTCTCTGCTTCCTTGAAGCTTCTGGGTCCGATGTGATTGTCCTTCGATTGAGCTCCAGTCGTCGACTACCAGCTCTTGAAGATGATGCTCCTCCAATCGCCTTTCTGTTTTTGATTCAGCTCGAGGAAAATGGTGAGGAGTTGCTGTTGGAGAACAATCTCTATCTCCGGGTTTCTCTCTCACTCTGGTTCTGCGATGAAGGATGAAGCTGAACTATCTATAATGGCGCCTCCCCTTTAGCTCACTCCTTTCCTCTCTGCTCGATCTTCCTCTGGTTCACCACCGATGATGCTGATTCCTCCTCATGGATATTTCTGCTGCCTCTCTTCCAGCTACTCTCCTCTCAATAGATGAAGATCATCATGAATAATGCGGCTGTTCTCTCTGACTCTCTGTCTTCAGTCCAGCGCCTCCCTCCTTTCCGTCGTCCCATGCTGTTGCTTTTCTTTTCTCCTCAATTAGGTCCTCCAATTCTCCATTCCCATAGCTCCTCGGCCCAGGTCAATTGGTCCTCTTCTTTAGATAGTAACTTGGCAATAAGAAGCCCAAGCCCAAGACCAATACAAATCGTTGTCTCTGGCCCAGAATCTATTCCTTCCACCAAGGCCTCCTTTTTTTTTTTTTTTTTATTTGGCAAGTGATTCAAAATACCCACTTGTGAAAGCCCAAACGTGCAATAATAATAACAATAATAAAAGCTGATTTTGTTTTATTTGAGAAATCTTCCCATTATTATTTATTCTTAAACTCAAAAGCTTCCATTTTAAATTGAAATCCCATAAATAATGCATCCATTGATATCTCATAAAATCTCATTGAATCTTCCAAAATTGCATAGATAACTCTTCAATTATCTTCAAAATATTCTTTAAATGTACAAAATATGGAGAGTTATCACTCACATAGGCGCACACACACATGATTCCACCATTTGATCTCTTAAAAATCAATTACAACCATTGATCTTTGAGTTATCAATGAGCTTCCTCTTCAGTAACTGATCAATTGGTCGATGACTTTCCCGTTTTACTCCTGATTATGACAATCTTACTGAATCACCACAAAACACATCATATTTTTCCTTTTAACCACAATAGGCTCCATTCCTATATTATAAGTCAATTTAGATGTTAATCCACAATTGAACTTAAATACAGAGTTTCGGCACTGCTCATAATACATTCAAACCACAGTTCACATCGGATTCTCCAAAAATGTTGTTTAACCATAATCACATCCGCTTTTGGAGTCATTTATCCTTAATCAAAATTTGAGATATTACAGATATAACATGTGATCTTCCTAAAATATACTTGTATATAACATTATATTATACATCAATTTATAAATTAGATAAATTAATTTGAAAAAAAAATGTATATATGAGATAAAATAGACTAAAATATTATATTTTTGACCAAATATAATCCTAACCTCCCACAGTCCTATGTCATATACTCTGTCTGCATCTAACACAAAAGTTATTTTATTGCAAAATGAAAAATCAGCAACGTGTATAATAATATATTTTACCGTAAAAGTCGGTATCGAGTTTCGTGGTAACGACGAGGGACCTTCAGGCTGTTTCCCGAACTTTTATTCCTTATCAAATGATTTTCAGTTTTTGGTGTCCCTTAGACCTTATCAGACATAGCCATGTAGGTGAAAAAATGAGATGGTGACTATTGATATTGGAGTTAAGATAAATAAATAGTATATTGTGCATTTAACATCAATGGCAATGGTCGGTGTGTTATAATGTCACTGTTTTTGAATTTGAGAAAGCATGATTATATAATAAACCAAAGCACAAACGAACAACTTGATTTGTATTTATATACGCATATATGTTTTTGAAATTATAAATATATTATAATTTCAAGTTGCACTAGTACGGGTTGACAATTCTTTGCGTGAGATTAAAAACTCAAATACTGTAATTGAAATAAATAGTACTCCCTCGGGTGCTATTTATAAGTAGTTTTCCCCTTGATTGCCCAAAACGAATTGGTAGTTAAAAACAATAATTAAGTCTGTAAAAAATGTTATGTTTTTTTCTATATATACCCATATTTATGAAAAGAGTATAGGAGAGAGAATAGATAAAAAATATAAGAGATAATAAGTATAAGATATGAGAGAGAATGAATATTTAATAAGGGTAAAATAGGAAAAATAATATTAAATTTTTAGACAAAAAGTGAAAGTTACTTATAAAAAGGATCAGCCTTATAAAAAAGAAAGTTGCTTATAAATAAAACCGGAAGGAGTACTAGTTTTGAAGAGCTACCGCCCACCCCATTTGACTGATATTAAAACCAATAATCAAATCTCTACATAAATATGATTAACGGATAACCACTAATTACATTTGTTTTGGCATTCTGTCTTTTTCGTTTAAGAATGGTCATAGCAAAAGAATTTGTCTGTAGCGTGCGCTGTCTGTAGCGTGCGCCGGCGCACCTTATCGGCCCGTTTGGTATGCTGGAATTGATTTTGATGGAAATGGATATGGATATGGATATGGAAATGGATATGGAAATGGAAATGGAAATGGGGATTAAAAGTATGTTTGGTATCTCATGGAAATGAGATCTAATTTTTGTATAAAAATACCAAAATGTCCTTCAATTTTTTATTTTTTATTTTTTTTAAAGGTAGTGGAGGATAATAGATGGAAATGATCATATGAAATTATAAATCTTAAGGGTAAAATGAGAATTCCATGGAATTTGTTACAATTCCATGGGGTATATGATGGAATTGCAATTCCATCAATTTGATGGAATTGGCTCTTCCATGGAGGCCAATTCCATCATACCAAACACACATCCTCATGGAAATCAATTCCATTTCCATTTCCATACCCCTCAATTCCATCGTACCAAACAGGCCATATATATTTTCAACCTGAGAAACGTTGCTCCTTCAATTCAAATATCAATTAATTTTTAAAATTTTAAAAAATAAGTTAATTATTTGAAATTAATATGTAGAGAATTCGTGACTATATTTTTTTAAAAAATAAGCCTGTAATTCATTGATTAAAATTTAATATGCAGAAATAAAAAATGTTTCAATAAATATGAGTACACAGGAAAGAAAAATATATATGATAATAAGGGAGTCAAGAGATAATGCGAACTTATATTTATATACATACATATATTGGATTTTAGGATTATAATAAACATAGAAACAAAATAAACCATAAAACAAATGACTAGATGTATATAACCATCTAGATGTATATAACACAAGTTGTATTGGTAGCACAATGAAAAATAAAAAAGGCACGAAATAGTTTAATATAAACCCTGCATAACAAGGGTCATTAAAATGGCGACAACAACAACAATCCGATAGTAAGCAATGATTCTAAAGAGAGTGATTTTTTTTTTTTTACTCATTATTAAAATGTTAGGAGTTACGAATACCACCCAAATCCAATGCTTGTCTCAACCTATTAGAAAGCCCCAAGAGATTAAATTGAACTGAATTGAAGTCAAGCAATAATAGTCCCATGATAGTATAAAAAATTGCGGTGGGCGCTGATTCAATATGAGCACCATATGGATCCAACCTATATAAATAACTGCAATAATGGGATGAAAGTCATGGCATACCATACCAGACCAGATTGCAACCCTAGCCAATATGTCTTGTCCATCCTATCAGCAGCCATGCTCGGATTGGGAGTTTTGGCAGGAGACCTCTGATCCTCTCTTGTTCTCTTCATCAAGCGACCAAATTCATGGGGACCCTTTTCATGATTATCTTTGCTTCGATATGATTGACAGGGAAGCAAATCAAGTGCCAGTGAGTTGGGAAGCCATGGAAGCAAAGAAGACTGTGGAGGAAAAGACATACATAGGCGTGAGGAAGAGACCTTGGGGGAAATTTGCAGCAGAGATCAGAGACACCACCAGGAATGGTACCAGAGTTTGGCTGGGAACGTTCGAGAGTGCAGAGGATGCTGCTTTAGCTTACGACCAAGCTGCATTCACCATGAGAGGCAAAAACGCTGTTCTTAATTTTCCAGTCCAAAAGGTGAAGGAATCTCTGCAACACATCATGTATGGCTGCCGCAAAGGCTGTTCACCTGCTTTAGCAATCAAAGAGAGGCACTACATCCAAAGAAAACTGTCGTCAAAGGCTAAGAAAGGCAAAGCCAAACAGCAATCATCAGAGGTGGTGGTGCTAGAGGACTTGGGTGTTGAATATCTTGAGCAACTTCTCACCATATCAGATCAGACTACAAGCTAGCTAGACGCTTCCAATATTCAAACCTATTTCACTACTGTATTACTATCATTTCTATCTATTTGTCCATATATTATCCTTCAACTACATTTGGAGGGACCCTTCGTCTTATTTTCATCCTTCTTTCTTTATCATGTGGCCATGATCTTAACTCACCATTTGGATTGATATCTTCGTACTTATAATAGCAATATTGGCGTTCCTTAAGAAATTTGATATCTGATACACTAAGAGAGGAGTACAAATAATAATGACTGCACCTTCAGATGAAGCTAAGCTAAGCCTTTCATAGGGCATTAACACTTCTTTGTTCCCATCTAACCCTCGGCGGCGTCTGCCTTTCGAAGTTCTATAAAATCCTTTGATAAACAATATATAATATGTGAAGTCCAGCTTACAGATTTCTATTTCTAAACTAGCTCTAAATCCTTCACTGGTTTTACTCCAAAGAGTAGTCTTCACAAAGCAGGCCAAAGAAGACGAATTAATCAGCAACCTTAGACTATTAATTTGAATCACACAGCTACTGAGATGAAAAGAAAGTAGTCTCATTCATATTTTCACTCTTTATGCCACTCTCTTTCTGAACTTCACAGAAACTTTACAATCAAGAACTACAAGAGATGTTTACACTGCATTTGATGCCGTGTGAAAAACATTAGTACTCAACCAGAATAGAAGTCACCAGGTATAAGGGTAGACTTGATATGATAATGAACTAATGGAAATTGGCTGTTACCGCAAAAAAAAAAAAAAAAAAAAAACAAAAAAAGGAAAATAGGGAGGTATTACATTCACTATCATTAGAAAAAATGAATTGTGGTTTATTATCAAGTATTACAGGTTACAGCAGTATGAGTAAATGTAATTCCTTTTCACACTTGCACGTATTAGTCTACCAACTGGAGAGTAAAGGAAAATTAACTAGAGAAAGTTACCAGAGAGCAGGATGAGTATTAGCTCCTTATCTCAAACTATGATAGTTCTTTAATTGAAATTTCACATTAAGAACAAAACCCATGAACACTAGTTAGCTGAAAACAGCAAGTTATACCTGAAATTATAACATTTTCACAAGATCAATCACCATAAAATTGACGATTGATTCTAGCATGGCAAAACATCTCTCCAACTGTATGTTTCCCAGATGCAAGACAACATATTCAATAGATAAATCATATCCCATCTCACATTTTTTTCAAAAAAATAATAATAAGATCAACAATATACAATTTACCAACAATGCCATACCTTGTTTAGTTTCACATTTTACACCTCACTTCATTGCTTTTGTGATCATCAGAGTAAATATGAATCTGCAGCCATCAATTACAAGAAATTATCTTAAATGTGCAAGAAAGTGGAAAAAAATAACAAGCTCTACATCACCACACATTTTGCCAGCAATGCCATACCTTGTTTAGTTTCACATTTTATATCTCACTTCATTGCGTTTATGATCATCTGAGTAATTATGAATTCTGCAACCACCAATGACCAGAAATTATCTTAAATGTGCAATAAGCTGGCTAATATAAAGGCTCGCATATTCGATTTTCCATAGAAAAGAACAAAGGTCAAGTAAAGCTTCATCGAGTTCATTGAATAAATCAGGTAAAAAATAGGAAATCTCCAATAAAATGCTTTTAACAAAAATTATTTTTATGAAAGCAGTAACTTTTATGTATTTTGTGACGTTCATGGAATATATAACATTGGTTTCAACCATAGAATTAAACAAGGAGTCGACCTGCATGCGTTCAGTTCATACTAAGCAAACAAAGTCATGAAGCAAACTGTAGCTCATGCTGTGTTCATGATTCTCAGGAAACACTCCTGGCCCAGATATGGCAAAGATGTCACATTTAAATTAGCTACTCCCATTGGCAAGTCTTTCACATCAAGCTAAGGTTAATCCCCACACCACACTCTTGGGAAAACAAAAAAGAGCACAAAAGCCCTATTCGTACCTTATTGGTAAAATAGTTGGAGAATACATATTATTAGTTACATGATCAGACAAATGTTTGAAACTACAGAATTTTCTGCTCGTATAAACACTCAAACCACTCCTTATTGTCAATCGCTATTTTTGTATGTAAATTGAACTATCCAGGAAATATGCATTGTATTATTGGCTATTAAAAACGAATAAAAAAGATAAATGATAATTGCTATTAATTGGTGGAAATAATCATATATAGAGATATTTAAGGTCAGTTATAGAATTCTAAGCATGCATACAATTATAAAAACAACGTGCAACTCATATCTACATCCAAGAATCTTAGCTAGATGCTTGGGCAAAGACGATATACACGTCCCATTATTCATGTACGCGTATGGTGCGTGTATAAAAAAATCAACAGATCCAATATTTTCGGCATCATTAAAAATCAACAGATCCAATATTTTCGGCATCTAAAGTCTAAACAGAAAGGAAATTTTGAAAATTAAAAAAAAAAGGAAGCTGATGAAGACATAAAATAAAACTTATAAAATATGTCGGGTTATTAGCATTCAAATAATAGAAGATTGAAAGAGTCTACATGAATCAAACGTCTTAACCAACAAAATTAGAAGGAATGAAAAATCAAACAAAGAAATTCAAACAAAATTTGAAAAGGAAAAGGACACAAAAAGGTTATTATATCAGTTGAAAAGAATACAACATCTAAGGATGTGACCTAAGTCCTTTAACGCGTTCTCGCCGAGTTAATGATAATACTCTTTTTTATATTCCTTTTGCCAACGTTGTTTACAATTAATAGTTAACACCCACGAGTTGAGGGACAACCCGGGTAAAAGATAGGAAGCGATTGTCATCCTGGAGATTATTATAGAAAGGTACTACGTCCTAATCAAATGACGACCATACATCTGAGTACTATTAGTCGTTGCATTTTATAATAAACTCAACCAACCATAAGACAGATACAGCTGATACGGAATTAATTCTCACTGGAATATCCGCACGACATTAAAGAGCAACAATGGAACCGCTTCATCATGAAGTAATTTACGATATAAAATAAGGGTAGTGATAATCAAACATTAGACAGAGAAGGGGATCTCATTTTTACCTGTACAAAATATTTCAAGGTATCCTCACATTGCCTATTACCTGCCCCGGAAATAACTTTTCTTGAAAGAAGAGGATTAGCGAAAAATCAGTAATCGGAAAACTTCGAGAAAGAACGTAATTTGCGAAACCTGGGTATGAATTACCGAAGCGGCGAGGAAGAGAGCGAGAGGGGCTGGTTTTCCAGGAAAAGCGGGCATTAAGAAATTAACATTGTCTGAAGTCGAGCAACAAAATAGTGAAAACGCCTTAAATGCACTACCATGTTAATGGGGAGTATTTAAGGGTTCGTTGTTCAAGTTTTGTGGCCCAAACTAAAAACAATGTTCGAGCTGAGGGATAAATTGTTTTTATTTATTGTTCCCCCTATTTTAAAGTAAATGCATATTGATTTTTTAATTTTAATTTTGTCTTAATATAATTGTGCGTTAAATTTCAGTGAAGTATTGAAGTTTTTTGGGGAGCGATATAGATCACATTAGAACCTCATCTTGCAAATATGCAAACTGAACCGCATCATTGCAATAGAGATTTCCCCAGGATTAGATTAGATTTTTTATGTTACATAGGATCCTCAAAAGAGGCAAGTGTAGATATTTGAACTAACTGTCAAAATTAATTAGGATAACGGCCAGGGCAAATTGCTCTTTTTTTGACACTTCCGGGGCAAAATTCCCTACTAAAAAAATTCCTGGACAAAATTGCCCCTCAGTGAAAACTTCTGGGGCAAAATTGCCCCTGAACCCTAATATAAATTATAGGTCAACTTTCCATTTTTAGAAGCGCATCCTTTTTATATATATATATATATATATATATAATATCATATGGTATATGGTTCAGGGTTTGTAGTTGCCCCTCCCAATACAAGTGTCTCATCTGAGAGTTGCATTTATAGTCTTGTTTACCCACATATTGACACCAGTATGGAATAATGGCACTCTATTAGTCTGCTATTTTTATTTGTTTGATATATTTAAGTTTTTTAAAACTTTTTGTACAAAACATTACATCTTTGATAAAAATGCACACTACAAAAAAATGATAATTCGTAGTAGTGAAAGAAAACTGCTACAAATGTGAGTACTTATAGCGGTTTTGACCAAAACCACCACAAATTTGCAACATGTTACCTCCCGTCAAGTGGTGTGCTTGTTGGGAACAGAATTTGTAGGGGTTTATAAAATATAACCGCTACAAAATTTGGGACTAAGCTGGCGCCAAATTTGCCACTCTTCATTTGTAGCAGTTTATATATAGAAACCACTACAAATTTGATGCCACCTTCGCACCAATTGGCGCGAAGTTGGAGTGACGCTTGTGGCTCAATTTCACAAATGAAATGATAATAATGCCTTTTTTTTTTAAAAAAAAATAATTTTTAGAAAAGGTGAAAAAATTAAAGAACTGAACTAGATTTTTCTGAAAAAAAAGATAATATGTAATTTACCCTGTCAAGAGGTAGAACATAGAAATGCAGTTGAATTTTGTGTGTATAAAATCTGTTACAAGTGTCCAGCGATAACAAATCACTAACATACTGGAGATGCCAAATTGTAACTAGGAAAGGGAGGCGCTTCTAGTACTATCAGACAAGAAGAGGTGCCATAACCATATATTAGAGATACCAACAAAGGCTCAACTAGAGGCTTATATATTGGTGTCCATATACTACCATCAAAGAAGATGAGAATACAGCTTCACTGAGGATTGAAAACACACCTATAACTAAGATGAGAATTCTCTTCTTGATGTTTGAACAGTAAGAACTAGTTTCAGTGCTCATTGCAATCATGAGCACCAAGAGTTAATCAATGAGGAGAGATTTACACCATTCAAATAGGATTTCAATAATCCATATTTAATATTTTTAAATGATGATTTTTAAATAAAAAATTATTTTTTGAAAAACAGACAATTAAGAGATTATCTTTATATTAGATTATATATACAATAAAATAATTTTTTTCAGGGAAAAAAAAGACAAAGTGAAAAAATTCAATATGATGTATCCAAATCAAATCTGAACGGTTTGTATTGATGATTAGCTAATGAGCACTGAAGATGATTAGCTTATGAGTACTGAAACTAGTTCCATTAATTATGGCACCTCTTGGTAGCACTACCAACTAAAATTTTATTATGTAACATCCATGTTAACTGAACATGAATTTTGAGTATTAGAACAATCAATCAAATATCAATGACTAGTTGAGAAACAAAGAAGTTTTGTTAGTCTCGCTTCTATCCTCGCCATTGACTCATCTTTACTCTCTTAAACTAGTTTTTCACTTAATATGCATGCATGTATTCAGAAAAAAAAGTTCACACAACAGAGAAGATTGAAAGCAATTGACCTATAGAATATCTCATGAAAAGGAGCAATAAATGGATCTATTATATTCTTAATTAGTTTATTTTCCAGAGTTTTATTTCTTAGCGTATCCCTTCTTTACAACTAAAACAACTCCCATTTAACTTCACACTATCATTGTTTTTCCTGTTAGATTCTCACTACTATTTCTCCAAAGAAGAATCATTTGTGGCCGGGAAGGGGGAGCTAGATTCTCAAAAGTCAGAACTCTTGCGTACCTTGTTGGGCTTAAAGAATGTTGCATTATTCAATTAGTTTTCCATTAGCTCATCTAACCTTTCATTCTGCATCAGAGCGAAATAAAAAAAAAAAAAATCCATTAGAAGCAAGCTCAAGATTTCTAAATTCATAGAAGTAATATACTGATTGAGTTGATTATATCTAAAATTTCTCCTTTCGAAAAAAATAAATTAAACCCCCTGATCCGGGATGGATCCGTCGTCCTTCGTGTTTAATTACTTAAAATATCTGGCTGATCTGTAATACGTGGATGCAAAGGAAAAGGAATTCAGGAAATTAAATCTGGAACGAACAGATGAATATAATGAAGCGAAAGAATCATCGGAAGAGGATTTGGCGGGGCCGGTGGAAGATAGGGTTTCATTTCATTTTCAGCCGTGATGAAGACGAGGGTGAAAAGGCCAGATTTCGTGTCCGATCAAAAAATTAAATGCGGGATATAGAATTATGAGTGCCTCACAAAATGACGAAAACGCCATATTTGTACGACAGCGACCAGTGCTATTTTTTATTTTTATTTTTAATTTTAACTATGAAAGAACATGTTATTAAAGAAGGGGTAAAACTACGATTGTATCCCCAAGCATAAAAAAGTGTACACGCAAAGTACCTCCCATCAGATATAAGATATTATAATTTTCTATATGTATAATGATTTAGATTATCCTTTCACCCAAAAAAAATTGGATTATCCTACACTGACACACACATATATATTGGAATAAGTTTCAGTACAAAGTGCTAATCATTAATACAGACTATTCAGATATGATTTGGATGGATCATGTTGAATTTTTTGCTTTTGCTTTTTTTCCAAAAAAAATATATTTTAATTTGTATAGAATCTAATATAAGAATAATCTAAGTTTTTCAAAAAAGATGATTTTTTTTTTGAAAATCTTCATTTAAAAATATTAAATTTAGATCATTGAAATCCTAATTAAACTGTGTAGATCTCACCATATTATTATCTCTTGGTGCTCATATGCACTAAAACTGGTTCCCATGTATATTACCCATCAACTTAAAAGAGTCAGAACACCACTGTAACCTTCGATTCTTGTTTTATATTTTTGTGTGGAACCATATATTATACCTAATAGGTAAACAGGCTAACCCAAAAAGGCAAAATACAATAAAAATACAGAATTATTGGCAAGACCCAGGTTCCTTTCCTTGTAAGGATGAATCTATGAAGTTATGAGAAATAGTTCATGAAATTAATCCTAGGAAAAAGACCAAAAAAAAAAAAAATTACTTGAACTTCAAAATCCCAAATTGGTTTTGTTGACAAAAAGAGTAATGAGATCGACAAAAAAAGTATAACAATTCATAACTCAGGTTTTTGGAAAATCATTGATTTGAGATTTTGAAGTTTAAGTGTTATTTATTTATCTTTTTTCCATTAGTCGTCACCATCCTACATGCCTTTTCAATTTTATTTTTACATCAAGAGAAAAAAATGAAGTATAACAAATTTCACGAATTTTATCAAATTTTAACTTTAGAGTGATATGATTTTCTGTATATTATATATTAATATTTATTAAAAATGAAAGAACTAAAGAAATACTAGTTCTTATTATGCAAGTCAAAGGGGTTTTATATTTAAAACCGGTAAATCCGGAGGGGGTATATATTACTTGTTAAGTCCAATTTATTTAAGGGAGAATCCTTGAAAAGGAACTTGGAAATTGGGAAATGATAGATAAGTCATTTTTCAAGAAAAAAGTTGGGAATTTCTTATCATGTTTTGACATTTTTTAATCAACTTTTGATAAAAACACTCATATGTCATTTTCTAATTTTCAGTTTCCTTTTCAGGGATTCTCCCTTTATTTAACGAGGGACTTCTTATGGCTCAATAATTAGACATTCTAGCAGTTCCAGTATCTCTTTTAACATAAATGGCATATATTACTATAGAAAATTGCAGTCCATAAACGAATAACTTTTAAGATGATCAATCTAGTAATTTTTCTTTCGATGATCTTTTCTTGTAATTAAGATCGATCATTTATATGCGCAGTCTCTGCTAAATATATCTCACCCCTGCCGACTATATTCTCTTTCCATTTTTTAAAAGTAAATTTTACTAAAATCAATTTGAAATGCATGAATGTAAAAGAAAACTGTTTAAAAATAAATGCCTGCAAAGTAATATATATGGTGATAAAGAAAAGTTTTAACGATAAAGTAATTAACTAATTACCATATTTACGACTTTGAGTGGAAAATTTTAAAATTAAAATTAAAATGATGATGGGTCTTGGGGGAGTAGTAATAACATATATTTATATATGTTGCAGACAAAAATCAGAAACCAACTGTATATATGATAAAATATCAATTAACCTCTTTCTTAATATGAAGAGACTAGGAGGACTTACGTAGGCAAAGAAAAAGATAAAATTATGATATAGAAACTCAAATTTTCCAGTCAATTTTTTATGAATTGACTTAAATAATGCTATTAAAAGATTTTTCTGTACTATTGTGCATTTTTCTAAGAAAAATCTTAAAATGGTGTATATGGCTATATTTATTATGCACTGATAAAAACAAAATTCAATATGCACTGATAAAAACAAAATGCAATGAGCGATAAATTATTCATAAACACAATTCAGATAAAAAATAAAAACAAGAGTAGCAATAGCCTAAAAGGGACCCCAAAAATCTTACAAGAGGCTCCTATTCTTATCTCACTCATGCCAATATCAGGTAATAGGTTTGAGTAAGTATTTATTGGGACTGAATATGCACTAAAGGAAAAAAACTCGCCAATGAATAGAAATGAAACAAAACTAGCAACATATATATAATAAGGAAATACATTGTAACTTATTATTAGTACTCACATAGTCCCTTGTCGTGGATGAAGCTGGTTTGTACCCAACATGTTGTCCTCTTGGCAAAACAATTTGAAAAAGCATATGCTAGCTATAATATGTAGCAAAATATACAATTAGAAGAAGAATTATGTGGGAGCAAATGAAAAAATGAATGAAGAGCCCGAAATTAATAAGATTCGAGAGTACCTTTTTCGCCATTGTTGCTAGAGCTACTTTCTGAGTGGGAAGTGAACTAACTATAAGGAGTGGTTGGTGATTTCAATCTCAAGTTTAAATCAAAGTGCGTAAAATGCATGCATGGTTATGAATCTGATGGATTTAAAACGAACAAGTGGAAGAAATTTAGAGGTAGGATGCATGAATATGGGTGGGATTAGTTTAATTATTGAGTAGGGTGTCTGGATTCATTTTACCACGTTGTTTGATATTTTGAAACCAATGAATTGAAACGTTCTTGTACTTTGTAGTCCCTGTACGATGCATGTATATATCCTCGGCGTTCAGTATTAATTAGCCGAGATTATATCTGGCATTACAGCACCAAAATTCAATTAATCTAGAAGTCCTTCATATTTAAGTATTATTCTGTCATTGTCTTTACTAACTGTATAAACTGAACTTGAACCTAAAAAGGAAATGTCCTTGACCAAATCCATTAGATTTAGAATAATTTCAAAAATAATGTGTTTAATTTGAGTGCAGTACGCCTTGATGCTGACGTGAATTGACAGTAAAGAGTGAGCTAAACCCTGCCAATATAATGTCCTTTTTTTATTTGTACCCCCACCGCCGATACATGCATGTTTCCTAGTCACAACTCTCTATATTTTTATATTTGTCCTAGGCTTTGTTTGTGACTTTGTGTTCGGAAGGTGGCATGTTTTATTATACTCCATTATTTATAAGTAATATTTTTTTATTAGGTTGGTCCTTTTTATAAGCAATTTTTACTTTTTGTCTAAAAATGTAAGCTTCTTTTTCTTATTTTACCCTTATTAAATACATATATTTATAATTAATTATCACACATATATCAAAAGTTATCTCTCATAATTTTTATTCATTCTCTCTCCTATACTCTTTTCATAAATAGGAGCATATATGGAAAAAACATGGTATTTTTGATAAATTTATTGTTTTTAACTACCAATTTATTTTACGCAATTAAGAGAAAAGTTATTTATAAATAGGAGCAGAGGGAGTATTTATTTGTATCTGTCACAGGCATAATGCCACTTGGTCTTGGATACTGAGTTAATAGCATCAATAAAATAATACTAGGAGGACATTGGAAGAAAGAAAAGGGACATATTGCGAGAGAAAGAACAGAGAGACAAGGGACGTATTAAATAAATTAAAGTATACTTTTAGTATCAATCTGGGTGGGGTGCTCTCCACTCATATTATTAAGGTACATTTAAAGTGTCTTAATTCATAGCAGCCATAGTTGGTTTAATTATGAAAACTATGGTTGGGATTCTAAAGCAAAGTCATTAGGCGCATTAATTCCTCGGCTAATCACAATCACAACCCAATTCTTCACCCCGTCGCCATCATATTATTCATTTTTATTTATGTTACACATGTTCTTTTGCGCATTAATTTAACCCCCTGTTATTAATTTCACTCACCAACCTAAGTAATTAACAACAATTGGTCGTTATGTCATGTCTGCTTCGTCCAGATCGAGATTACACTGCCTTGAATCCCACAACTGATTGGCTGGGATCAGAATACCTTATTATATTCTTATATATATCCAAAGCTTTATTCACTTTTTTTAAATAAAGAAATAATTCCAGGGATTTGATGGGTATTTTGAAATTTTGTGTTAAACAGAGATTGAAAATGAGAAAAATCTTCATTGGTATTAACCTTAACATACAAATGAACTCTTAATTTTTGGTGTTTCACATATTTGGCATATTTTGGTATCGATCCATCCCCAGTTAAAAGAAAAACAATATCATCCTTAAAATTTAAAAACTGTAATAATATGTAGTAATATAAATTTTTATTTTTTTTTATTATAAATCCTTCATTTCTTCAATGGAGATAAAGGATCACAATGTCAAATATAGTAACACGATACCGTAGAAGACAACGATATTTAATATATAAAAAGCATCACCATCAACCTAGGATTTAAATATAGGTGCCACTTGCTAACTCCCGGATATATATAAGATTTAATTTTTTTTGCCGAATAAACATAATATTTAATTAAAGGATTTGTTTTGGTTATAAATATATAACTTAAATTTTGTTTGTCTCTTACACATTTGATATTTTTTAAATTACTGTAATTAATTTTATTGTTTTTTTTTGTAACATCCCAAAAATATTTATTTATATTATTTGAAGTTGATGATGGAGGATTAATAAGGGGCTCTATTAAGGTAAACGTATATAAGGGTTCGAAAAGGAAAAGTGTAACAGCACATTAAATTAAATTAAATTACCATAATAATCAGAGTTAATCTATTTGATGGATTAATTGAAGGACCAAATAAAATTATCTTGGAATGATGCTAATAAAAGTAGATACTGAAAGATGGGCGAGAGAGAAAAGCGAGAGAGTCCGTTTGACAGGGGTAGGAAGAAGGCAAAGTCGGGCACGGCGGCGGATGAAGAAACAGAATCGGAGCGCGGTGGAGAGACAGGGGAATCGAAGGGTATGTCGTATAAGGATTCGCTGCTTGAGGTGGATCCGAAAACGTGTTCGTTTGACGTGAGAGGGAGTGGCGTCTTCGAAGAAGCCTGGAAAGGGTACATTGAGAGCTTACAGGATTTCTTTGGTGACTCTAGGGATGGAATGAATGCTGAGTCCACCCAGGAAGGGGTGACGGGTGAGGGAAGGGATACTATTCCTACTTTGGTTGTCACGAAAGAGCAATACGAGAGGTGGTGTGCACCGTGGAAGAAGTCTCTTATCGTCAAGCTTTTAGGGAAGAGTTTGCCCTTATGGACTCTGCAGACGAGGCTTTAACGTCTCTGGAAAACCAAAAGCAAGTATACTGTGAGGGATATTAATAATGGCTATTTTGTTATCTCTTTCGACAGTGAAGAGGATCTCAATTATGTATACCTTGAAGGACCTTGGATGATTGCTGACCATTACATACTAGTTTGTTGGCGTCCAAACTTCGATCCATGGAACTCATTCCAACAAAGAAAATTGCTGCATGGGTCCGTATTCCCCTGCTTCCCCTAAAATTTTTCAATGCCGAGAGTCTTTGTCTGATCGGAGGACTAATCGGTAAGACCTTGAAGGTGGATTCCATCACATATTTGATTGAAAGGGGACGATATGCCCATCTATGTGTCAAACTTGACCTCAGGAAGCGGCTTACACCGGCCATTCAGATATCTGTAGGGAAAGACCGGTAGAATATGAAGTACTCCATCTTATATACTTTTAATGCGGCAAGTATTGCCATCATCAGGATATGTTCCCGGAAATGCAATATTCTGAGAAACAAGATGAGGTGAGGCAAGAAAGTCCATCGGAGAAGGTGGTAGGTATCACTGAATCTCAAGGCGAGAAAAGGGAGAAGGAAGAGGGTGAGAAAGGGAATGGCATGAAACGAGGAAGAGAGAACCATACCGGAGATGAGGAAAGGGTGATGGTGCCACCGTCGCCAGCGGTTATGAGGACCTGGAATCTGGTTAAACGTCTGGCGAGGAAGAGGATTGGAATCCCGATAATCTCGGATTAGCAAGGGAGCCAATTAGTGAAATCTCAGCAGGGAAATCAAGGGGATCCCAAGGTGAGAAATCTCCGTGTAACGAATAGAACGACCATTAAACTTGATGGCATGAAGGCTTCATTTTCGGCAGGTTTTGATTTAGATGCTCGTAGATTTAGGAAGGAATTAACTAAATCTTCAAAGCAGTGGGTTCCAGTAGACCAGAATCGTAGGCGGACATGTGTCACTCCCTCAAGAGGAAAGGAAAATAAAAATGGTGGGCCTAAGACACAGGGAGAGGTTTTGAGTCATACCAATAAAGTAGACATAAAAAGTGGATTTTTGACGTCTAATAATCCGTTCGAAGCATTGAATAATTTGGGTGAGGTCAGACAGAATGAGTTCGATGGGCCTCCTGGATGGGGCATGGATGTGGAAGTGGAGCAAGTTAACGATAGTGTGGAGCTTGCAACAGTCCCGAGTCAAACAGATCTAGTGCCGACAGATCCGTCTAGTGAATTAATGTTACAAGGCTCTCAGAGCCAAAGGCCACCAGAAAATATTTCCTCATGAATTGCCTATTTTGGAATTGCAGAGGAGTAGGGGCAAGGTCCTTCCCTTGCTTGATAAGGGAGCTAAGCAAGAACTATAAATTAGAGGCTCTTATGCTATTTGAGACCCGGTCAAGTGGAATGAAGGCTAGGAAAATAATAACCAAGCTGGGTTTCTGTTTTTTCCACGTTGTGGATGCTGTGGGGTATAGTGGAGGTTTGTGGCTATTATGGAATGAGGAGTAATGGCATTTTAGGGTGGTCGACGAATCTGATCAGCTTATTCATCCTCATTGAGAAAAATTCAGAGAAGATTTATATTACTTGTGTGAATGCTAGCCCACGAACTTGTAAACGTTGGGTTTTATGGAATCATCTATCTGAGTTGAAAAATCAAGTAGATGGTGCTTGGCTTGTTAGAGGAGACTTCAATAGTACTTTATATGCACATGACTGAAGCTCACGAACTACGAATACAATAGGAGTTGATAAAGATTTCGTGTCTTGGTTTGTTAACTCTGGCTTATCGAGATTCATACAGTGGGTCCACACTTTACATGGAGTCAAGCAGACTGTGAAAGCAAGCTTGATAGAATTTTTCTTAATGACGCTTGCCTCGACACATATCCTCGAGCTTTGGCAAAAGTCTTGTTCCAGTACAAGTCCGACCACCGGCCAGTCTTACTACAGTTGAAGGATAATCCGAAAATTGTCAAACAAGGGCACCCTTTTAGGTTTATGGCTTCTTGGTTACTACATAATGACTTTGAAAATTTTATGGAAAGGAGTCGGAGGAAAGAAGGCTCTTGGTGTGAAAATGTCAAACACTTTACTGAACAAGTTGGATGCTAGAGTAGGGATGTGTATGGTCATATTGGTAGGAGGAAGAGGAGAATCATGAGTAGGCTAGATGGCTTGGTCCGTACGATGCGTGATAAAGGATCATCTTTAGCACTCATTCAATTGCAAAAGGAACTATGGTGTGAGTTGGAGGAAATTTTGCTACATGAAGACCTTCTCTGGGCATAAAAAGCTAGATGTGAATGGTTTGCTCTTGGTGATAAAAATTCAAAATATTTTCACAGATGAGCAAACGCGAGGAAAAAGTGGAACAGGATCGAGGCCATTAAGAATTCTAAGGGACAATAGATTTACGAAGAAGAATTAATCAAGAAAGAGGCAGCTGCCTTCTATTCTCGTCTCTTTTCTGCCGAAGAAGATACGCCATACCACCTCTCTACACTCTCGACATTCCCAGAATTATCACAAGAAGAGTCCTGTTGTATGGGTAGACATGTGTCTCTAGATGAGGTTGAGTTTGCTGTAAAATATATGGGGCCCTTGAAAGCCTCAGGACTGGACGGTCTCAATGCCTTATTTTTCCAAACGTAATGGAAGCAGGTCAGTGGAGTTGTTTATGATTTCATTTCTAACGTATTTACATCTCCACATGTTATCCAGGAGATTAATCAAACCTATCTAGTGCTCATCCCAAAAGTTGTGAAGCCGGAAGAGATAAAGGATTTTCGCCCCATCAGCCTGTGTAATGTGATTTATAAGATCATTACGAAGATTGTTGCCAACATAATTAAACTGGTGCTCAATAGGGTCATCTCTTCTAACCAGTGTAGTTTTGTACCTGGTCGGCTTAGTTCTGACAACATTATTGTAGCTCAGGAGGTTATTCACTCAATGCATAACATGCAAGGGAAGAAAGGTTTTATGGCCATTAAGATCGACCTTGAAAAAGCATATGATCAACTCTGGTGGCCTTTTGTAGTAGACTGCTTGCGTGCACTTACTATACCATATAATCTTATTAAAATAGTAGAGCAATGTATTAGTCCTCAAGCATGCAGGTCCTGTGGAATGGAAGTAAATCAGAGGCTTTTAATCCAACTAGAGGGATTCGACAAGGAGACCCACTATCCCTATATTTATTTGTGATTTGTATGGAAAAGCTGGCCCACCTAATTCAGGAAGAAATTGTTAAGGGTGATTGGCGTCCCATTCGTCTAAATAAAAATGGCCTACCCATATCTCACCTTTTCTTTGCAAATGACTTGGTCCTGTTTGTGAAGGCTTTAA
Source organism: Inga laurina (assembly GCA_963855925.1). Taxonomy (NCBI): domain Eukaryota; kingdom Viridiplantae; phylum Streptophyta; class Magnoliopsida; order Fabales; family Fabaceae; genus Inga; species Inga laurina. The sequence continues at coordinate 16,083,716 of OY979703.1, read as the reverse complement.
TGGATCAAGTTGATACTATTAAAAGGTGTATGCATGTCTTTTGTGAGGCCTCTGGACAAAAAGTTAATGCAGCTAAGACCAAAGTCTATTTTTCTCGAAATATCAATCACAACATACAAACTCAACTGAGTGGTTCACTGGGTTTCAGTATGGCAGCAAACCTAGGCAAATACCTTGGAGTTCCCCTTCACCGACAGGGTCACCAAGTCAACATACCAATATGTGGTTGATTGAGTTCATCAACGTCTTTCTAGTTGGAAAAGCCATTCTTTGTCCTTAGCTGGGAGGAACACATTGATCAAGTCAGTTGTGTTGGCAATTCCTAACCATGTTATACAGACTTCTATCATCCCAAAATCGTGTTGTGAAGAGATAGATAAAAGTGCTCGAAATTTCTTATGGGGAACAACGGCAGAAAAAAGAAAGGCCCATTTGGTATCTTGGGATAAGGTGTGCTAGGAGAAGGTGCATGGTGGCCTTGGTCTGAGACACTCAGGCTTACAGAATCGTGAGTTTATGATGAAGGTTGGGTGGGGCTTAATCACTAGGAGAGATGCCTTATGGGTTAATAAGGTCTTTTCTATGATTTTACAACAAGAACGTGAGATGTATTCTAGTAATCAGCCGACAATCTTGCTTAATAAAGAATCGATACGTTTTCTTGGTTTTAATTCTGGATCTGGATCCAAGAATTCTCTACGGTTAGATCAAGTAACATAAAATTTTGTACCTACTGCAATCGTCCTCGTCATACCATGGACACATGTTACTGAAAATATGGCTTTCCACCGGGTTTTAAGTTTCGCAATCAATCTCAAGCAATGGTTTATTAGTTTTAGTCTCAGGATCTGATGTCTTCCTCTGTGATAGAGCTGAAAGGCAGTTCCAATGGCATCTTACCAATACTGTCTGATCAATTCACTCTAGAGCAATATCAGAAGCTTCTTGCACTTGTTCAACCTAATTCCTCTTCCAATTCTGTCTCTTAATCAGCACCAGTTTCATCTATTCATAATATTCATTCTCTTTCATCTTCAACTCCTTCAGGTAATTGTTCTTCTTCTACTTCATTTTCTTAAAAGACTTCCTGGATCATTGATACAGGTGCTATTGATCATGTCTGTCATAATCTTACTTGCTTTGCTGATTATAAACAGATTTCTCCTATCCCTATCAAACTTCCAAATCATAGTTATATCACTGCTACTATTTCAGGAACCATATATCTTTCTAATTCCTTGATTCTCTATGATGTCTTTTATATTCCTGACTTTGCCTTTAACATTCTTTCTGTCACCAAGTTTATAGATAATGAGTAGCATTTAGTTAACCTTTAGTTAGTCAGTTACACCATTTAGTTAGATTATTTTCCTGAGCTTGCTATTTCATCTTTCTATCGTCTATTTGTTATATCCAGGAACTCTATCCCTGGAAGAAGATTGGTACAGTTGAAGTTTTTGAAGGACTATACTTTCTTAATCCTGCAATCATTCCCCATACTGTGGATGTTTTTGCTTCAGCTTCAACACACTCCACTACATCATTGCTTAGTTCACCTTCATTTGATTTGTGGCACCATCGTTTAGGTCATATTTTTTAACCATTGTAGATGATTATAGTCGTTATACATGGATTTATCCTATGAAATCCAAATTTGAAGTTTGGATTCATCTTTAATCTTTTGTTCTTTTTGTTGAAACACAACACAATACCACGATTCAAATCATTCGGTTTGATAATGGTATTGAATTTTTCATGGATTCTTTTTATAAATCTAAGGGCATTATTCATCAAACCTCTTGCATTGAAACCCCTCGACAAAATGGCTTTGTTGACAGGAAACATCAGCATATTTTGAATGTTGCTCATGCCCTTTTATTTCAAGCTCATCTTCCCAAACTTTATTGGTGTTTTGCTGTTACTCATGTTGTTTTTCTAATCAATCGACTCCCTTCTCCTATTCTTCACCATTCTACCCCTTTTGCTCATTTGTTTAACAAGGTTCCCTCTTATTTTGATCTACATGTTTTTGGTTCATTGTGTTATGCTTCTACTCTTTCTATTCACAAATCCAAATTTCACTCTCGGGCCTCTAAATGTGTTTTTCTTGGGTTTTCTGCCACTACAAAAGGTTATATTCTTCTTAATCTTCAATCTAACAATATTTTCATTTCTAGAGATGTTATTTTTTATGAATCTATTTTTCCTTTCCATGTTACTACATCACATGATTCTCCTGCTTGTCCTATCCCTCTTCCTGCTTCTACTCCTCCCCTTGATTATTCTCTTCCTCTTGTTTCCTCGGCTCCTGCACCTTCTATTTCCCCTGCCCATATCGATTCTATTCCTTCTGATTCTAACCCTTCTCCTTCTTCTGCCCCTGATCCTTCTGCTCCCTCCCATGTTTCTTCCCAGCCACATAGACCACCTACTTATTCACAGGATTACTATTGTTCTTCTTTTACTACTTCAGCTGCTTCTTTTTCTTCTAGTAATAAGTATCCTATTTCTTCTGTTCTTGCTTATCATTCTCTTTCTCCTTATAAACGTTTTTGTTTAACCATTTCTACTGATGATATACCTATTACTTATCGCCAAGCTTCTAAACATAAGTCTTGGAGAGATGCTATGGATGCTGAAATTCAGGCTTTAGAACAGAATAGGACGTGGATCCTTACTCCTTTTCCTAGTAGGAAATTTCTTATTGGTTGCAAATGGGTATTCACTAAGAAATATAAGTCTGATGGTTCTCTTGATCACTATGAAGCTCGGTTGGTTGCTAAGGATTTTACTCAGACTGAAGGCATTGATTACTTTGATACTTTTTCTCTTGTTGCTAAAATGACAACGGTTCATTTACTTCTTGCCTTAGCTTCAGCTAATAATTGGCATCTTCAGCAATCAGATGTTAATAATGCCTTTCTTCATGGTGATTTACATGAGGAAGTATATATGGTTTTACCTCCTGGTTTTCATGCTTCTGATTCTAGCCTTGTGTGTAAACTTCAGAAATCTCTTTATGGCCTTAAGCAAGCTAGTAGGCAGTGGTTTGAGAAATTTTCTTTTGCTCTTTTCTCAGATGGTTACACTGAATCCAAGGCTGATTATTCTCTATTTATTAAAGCTTCTGGCACTAGTTTTACTGCACTTTTAGTTTATGTAGATGATATTCTGCTTACTGGAAATGATTTGTCTGAGATTGAGTTTGTGAAACATAGTTTGGATGTCAATTTTAAGATCAAGAATCTTGGCCCTGTAAAATATTTTCTTGGCCTTGAGGTTTTTCGAAGTAAGGCTGGCCTTTCTTTGTGTCAATGCAAATTTGTTCTTGATCTTCTCACTGAAATAGGTTATCTCAATTGTAAACCTGCTTCTACTCCAATGGATCGTAGCACTAAGTTGACTCTTGCAGGTAGCACTCCTTTATCAGATCTGACCTCTTATTGTAAGTTGGTAGGTCACCTTTTATATCTTGTTACTACTAGACCAGATATCTCCTTTGCCACTCAGCAACTTAGTCAGTTTATGGCTTCCCCTACTGATTTACATATACAAGCTGCTTATAGAGTACTTCGTTATCTTGAATCTGCTCCAGCTAATGGACTTTTCTTCCCTTCCACATCTGATCTTCATTTAGAAGGTTTTAGTGATAGTGATTGGGCTGCTTATCTTGATTCTCACCGTTCTATCATCGGCTACTTTGTTTTTCTGGATCATGCTCTTATTTCCTGGAAGTCTAAGAAGCAATCTACTGTTTCTACTTCCTCTTGTGAAGCAGAGTATCGTGCTTTAGCTATGACTACTTTTGAACTTCAGTGGTTGTTATACTTACTTGATAATCTTTGCATTCATCGAGCCAGAGCTGCTCTTGTGTTTTGTGATAATCAGTTTGCTATTCAGCTTGCTTTTAATCCAATATTTCATGCTCGTACTAAGCACATTGAATTGGATTGTCATCTTATTCGTGATAAGGTCACAGAGGGTGTCATTTGTTTACTTCCTGTCAAGTCTACAGATCAGCTTGCTGATTTCTTCACTAAAGTATTGGCTCTTCAACCATTCCGTTTTCTTTTGTCCAAGCTGGGCATGGTAGATATTCATGCTCCAACTTGCGGGGGGCTGACAGAATGTAATAAACATATTATAGATAATGGGTAGCATTTAGTTAACCTTTAGTTAGTCGGTTACACCATTTAGTTAGATTATTTTCCTGAGCTTGTTATTTATATTGTTATGCTTGCTATTGTAAGATATGCGTGTATATATTTCTGAATAGCTGTAAAGCATCAGTGAGTGAAATATACAGATATTACTTTTCCCTTCTCTCTCTCTCTCTCTCTCTCGATTCCTCATTTCTTCTTCTTCCAGTCATTTCAAGTAGTAAATCTGAACTTCCTGATGAGGTTGTTTTGACCTGGCTGGGGTTAAGGAGGTAATTTACTTGCAACTTGTTTATGTTTCAAGGAAGATTTTAATATGTGGAAACTGCCATTGTGTAGTGTTTGGCTCAAACTTCTTGCCATACAAAAGAGATTTTCGTTTTTGAGTGTAAATCTTGGCTTGAAACTTCACTTATTTGCTTCGGGTATCTCTACCGGTTGGAATTTGATTTGTGGTTGGAACCTAAGTTTAGGTGGTTTTTAATCTATTTATGGATGAATTATTGTGAATTTTTTAGATATTTTTTGCATGAACAATTTGGAGATTTTTTTGGCAAATGAATTATTTCGTAGGCCTGAAGTCAATGACACTTCTCAATATAAAGAGAAACAATTCATGGTCATGTTGTGAGTTTTATAACCTTTGATCAAGCTAATTAAGAATGGTTATGTAGCTGTATTCAGTTGCACATTTATGCTTTGTTGTAACTGAGTTAGTTGTGCCACGTGTAAGACTAAGTCCTCTATACAAGCACTGTATTGCAAATGAGTCAAAGTGTGGAACTCTCTTTACTCTGGGTTCCTTGCACAGGCTATATGTCATGATTGGATGGTTGGTGGCAAGCCATACATACATACAAATGAATCACTACTACAGAAATCACGATATATGATAGTTATCAACTATCATACATAATAGTTTCAAATCGTTATTATGTGAGGGTTATAACACCCGTTATGTATTAAGATGTGGTGAGACTATGTTGGGCATAATGTAGTCATAATAAATAACAGTCTCAAATAAACAACCGTTATAAAACTCTGTAACATACATAACAATGCTTTTATAATAACCGTTATATAAAAGTTTAGCATACGTAAAATTGCTATATAGCAACCGTTATTTATGTGCTATAAATGCTAAAAGGTTTAATGAAACAACAGTCATATATAATGTATAAATATATATCGGTTCTTATTTAATAACCGTAAACTTTTGAGGCGATTTTGTTTTTCTTTAAAATGGGGATTCTCCGTTTGCCTTTGCAAGCACACTGAACAAAATTGTACAAAAATTTGTATATTATAAAAGCTTACTGATTAGCAGACTTTTTGTCTCTTACGTTAGCTTTGGGGTTCACAATCAAAAAATTAACTAAGGATTGCGTATAGGCAAACCTATGATCGTTTTCTCTTCTTGATGAGCCTTTTATTGAATCCTAAGTAATATAAATGCCATGCAAATACAATAAAACAAGGGGAAATTTGTTTTGGTTTTTCAAATTAATGACTAAAAGAATAATGCAAATTAATTAAAAGCTATGATCGTTCTTTCTTCTTGATGAGCCTTTTATTGAATCCTAAGTAATATAAATGCCATGCAAATGCAATAAAACAAGGGGAAATGTGTTTTGGTTTTTCAAATTCATGACTAAAAGAATAATGCAAGTTAATTAAAAGCTAAACTACTATTTGTTTTGGTCTTTTCTATAAAAATGGTGAAGGAGTGAATGGAATTGTGTTCAAAACTATGAATCATGGGTGCTCTTGACAATGAAGAAGTGACAGTGCTTACTCAAAAAGATTATGGGAGTTAAGATTCATTAAGTCTTGAGAAAAACCTCAAGATAACATTTGAGTTCAATATTCCCAATTAATAGTAGCTCCCACAAACATAGCTAACTACCACCTCTTGAGATATTGTTTAAAACCACTTAATGTGCAATTGAAATGGATAAATGCAATTTGTTTCCTCTTGATATGAATACGATAACACGACACTCAGTTGATCAAAATTAATCATATTATCTAACAGTAACACGTAGATAACATAATATCATTGAATCAATAAGGAAATACATATATAAATCCAACAAGCCACAAAAATCCAATCCAATCACATGAATTCAATCCCCAAGATAATCCAAATGGTAATCAAGTCTCAACAGTATAAAGAGATAATCCCACAATTTACTCCAAGTATACAAATGAGAAAAGGAATTGAAATAGCAAACACTCCCCTATGTAGTTCTTGAAGCTCAAGCACATATCCTTATCACTGTTAGCATTGTGAAATTCATATCAAAAAGGCACATTTACACTTGATTTATCACATTTTTTGATTGATTAATGGGCATATGAGGATTGAAGTGTGAAAGAAATGTGCCTAATGAGTGCTTGGTTGAAAAGGGTATAATCCTTTGATTAAATGTGAATATTTTGCTGTCATACATCACCCTTTGCTTTGTATAGACTTTCTTGTGTTGATAGGATCACAATTGAGACACACAAAGAGTCCTTGGAAGCACAAATCATGGATTAAGAATTTGGGAAGGAGAGTATAACATCATTACATCATTGGAAAAGCTGAAAAAGTTGAAGACATATGCTTGGCTGCAGCCATAAGACCTCCAAAAAGTTTTGGGCTACAGCCAGACGACAAACAGAGGCAAGACAACATTTTCTGGCTGCAGCCAAGAATTTCTGGCTGCAGACAAAACGTGAAAACAGCAGCTGTGCGTTTTGTGTCTAGGTCATTTAAAAGGAAAAATGATGAAATGAAAGGGGGAGCTAGACATTCTGAGGTTTTGTGAGGTGGCTAGGGAGCATTTGCAAGTAAAGGAGTTGGAGTTTTCTCAAGGAAAATCAAGTGGGATTGAAGATTGAAAGAGATTCCAACTCAATTTCTCTTGGTTTTCTGTACTTATTCCCTATCTCCTTTGTATTTTTGATATGATTGTAATGAATGCGTATATCTGTGATTCGTTTTTGAACATGGATAGCTAAAATTTTCATTCTAGGATTGTTTTTGAACCTTTGTATGGATTAAACTTGATTCCTTTTCTCTCTAAGTATCTAATGGCATATATATGTTGATTTTACCCTATTTTGCTGCTATTCGTGACTGGCCATCACTATGGATAACTTGTTCAATTAAATTAAGCTTGAGAGAGAGTTAATTTAATTATATAACTTTGGTAAATTATGCTAGACTTGAAGTTTAAGAACTAAACGGATGGTTTGTTAGTAACATAGAGATATAGTTACTAACCTAGCATTGTCAAATTAAGGTGGTTACCTAATGATTATTTTCCCTTAACTGTAGCAAGAGATTGTGCATGTTAATGGAGGATATAAATTTGGTTATGACTTGAGAGAGCTTAATCAAATGCTTGTGAACCTTATATTGACATATATATATATATATATATCCCATGGAAGAACCCTTAGTGAGGAAAAGAATTAAGTTTATGAAATACAAATGGATGAACAATCCTAAGCTTATTATAATTGATTAAAGTCACAAGAATCATATTTTTGTTCAGTAATTCTTAGTTTTTACAAAAACATCTTTTGAAACTTCTTTTTCCACATAACATGTTTTGGCTCAACTTAATTGAATTCACCAAACCTATTGCTTGACTAATTTGTTACTCAAATCCTCGAGGGAACGATCTTACTTATCACTTTATTACTGGATGCGATCCGTGTATTTGCGGTTGCGAACAATCACCAAGAAGCAAGCAAAATTAGCTACTCATGTCTCCAACAATAATCACAGCATATTCAAAACTTGTAGAATCCATAGAAATTGAAAGTGAAGACAGAGGAGAAAGCTGGCAGTCACAATGGAGTCACAATGGTGTTGAAACAGAACCGATGACAGTGGTGAAAATAGTGCAGATCGGTGCAAGCTCTGAAATGAGAAATTAGAGCTATGAAGTAGATATGGTGGCAAGGAAGCTTCTAATGGTGATTGTGGTGTTGGACGTTGGTGAGGAAAATGGTGGAGAGGAAGAAGATAATGGTAGAAGAGAATGTTCTGTGGTTACAAGCTTAGAGAGGAAGTGGTAGTTTAGGAACGAAGCTAGTGGTGTTAGAGTTAGAAGAGGAGCTGGAAAGTTGAAGAGGATGCTCGCCAGAAACTGGAAAACCCACTGGAATATGGAAGTGTGCCAGAAACTGGGAAATGAATGTGAAACAAGGTAGAATGGGACGTTGAGGATGAGGATGAACAGCGATCGTCGCCAGCGGAGGAGGAAGGTGACGGTAGTGACGGTGGATGTAGCTTCTTCCTCCCCACTCTTCGGTCGAAGCTCTGTCTCTCCTCTAGGCGGCACCTACTCTGGAAAGCTCTCGAGGTCTGAGCTTCTCATTCTTTCTTCCCTTCAGACGTGGTATTGAATGGTCTTGATCTTGCTGGCGAAGCTCTCTCACTCTCTCAGCCAGATCTCTGTCTGCGACTCTCCTTTCCAAAGCTTCGATGGTGGCAACGGTGGTGCTCTCAGGTCGTCTGTGCTGCTGTGTCTTTTGGTCTGAGAAGCTCACCGGAGAGGTCCTTGACTGTGGTAGTAGCTGTCCATCTCATCCCCTCTTCTCTCAACCTTCCTCGCGCGGCGCCCAACTCCTCTCCCAACTCTCAGCTTGCTCTGTTTTCTCAATTCCATCTGTCAGGTCTCGGGTCCCCCATTTTGATGAAGAAGAATTAGGGATAGTAACCTAATGGCCCTTGGTCAAAATGCAAGTTTTGACCAAGGCCCATTCTGCCAATTTTAAAATGTTATGAGGAGGGACTCCAATGAAAATATTTGAAATATTTTGGGTTTCAATCAAAATTTCATGATATTTTGGGTTCTTTTTTTGTGATTTTTCCTAGGCCCTTTTCTTCACATTTTTTGTAATTTTCAGAAATTGTTGGGCTCCTTTCTGCAATTTTCCTCAGTCATCTAACTATTAATTCTAACCTCCAAAATCTGCAATTTTCTTCCAAAACACCTGAAATGTAAGATTAAGCACAATTGTAGCATCGAAAGTCCAAGAAAACATTTGTATGAATAATTAACAAATTTATGACCATTTTGCCCCTAATTGCAATTTATTCAAAACAATTGTCCCTAACTAAAATTAGTGCTTAATCATGCAATAATATCTTAGAAAATGCATTAAAAATCCCAATTTAATTATGAAAAATCATATAAAAATATGGTTCAATCACTCACACATCGAGTATAGCAATACAATTTGGGATGGATCAAGACATTCCTGGCTTTGTGGCTAGGCTCAATGGAACTCCTTACTGTAAAGGTCTTAGGGGGTATGCAGCTTCAAGCAAAATTTGATAGCGAATGAGGGGTTAAATCTATAGTACGTCATATGCTCCTTCTCATTAGGAGGCATATGGAATTCTATAGATCTAATCTCTCCTTCCATGCCACTACTGATATACGTAATAGGGAGGTGTCCGCCCAAAACACTCAACTCAAAATCCGGGCCAAGAATGAGAGAGCTGATGGGCACAATTTCACCATATCTCTTCCACACAACGCAACATATCCTATAACAGAAAATGATATATGAATATAGTTTTTGGAAAAATTTACAAGATTACCATTCTTTATACAACATTCCATCACAAACATCACAATTATTACAATAGTAACAATCTTAATAATAATCTCCACTCATATATACAAGCTGGAAATTAAACTCCTTCACTAAACCAATTTCATATTCAAATATACACATAATTTTTCAAAATACATACAAGTAGTATAGATAAAAGTAAAGTTTAGAAAATACCTTACAGCTCGAAGCAAACATATAGAATAAATTAACCTTGGTTACCTTAACTCCAAGCCTAACCTTAACTTGAGGAGCAAAGCACGAGTGACCACCAGTCACAAGAAAGCTCTACAATATGAATATAGATATCAATCAACCACAAGCAACAACAAAATAAATAAGTTATACAATTCAGCTATAAAAAACCCCAATTTCCCCTACAACCCTTATCCTCAACATCCTAATTTTCTTAACAATTTTTACCTCAACAATCCAAGGTCATGATAACTTTTTATGAGCTTAAATCACTCATTAGAATCCTTAGATAACCTCTATACCATACTCTCAAATCAATCATTCAATTTCATAAATTAAAGTTTCACCTCCAACACACCTATAATCATAAAATCATCAATATCAATATCCTAGATTAATTAAATCTCTTTTCTAATTTATATGAGCCTAACTTAATTCTTAGACAACTCTTCAAACCTCCATATAATCAAAATCACATTAAACTCTAACTCAAATATTAAATTCTAACTTATAATTTCATATAACTCAAAACCTAACAAAATTAAACCGATTAAAATTTCAATAATACCTAAAATTACCCAAATAAATTATTTAACCCAAATTTAATCGACAAAAACATCCTAAATATATTAATTTATAATATGTTTTTAAGATAAATTCATTATAAAATCTTAAGATAACCAAATAATAAATCCAAACCAATGAAAATTAGCTATTAGCATTCCTCTTGATTTGACCTTGTCTTTACGCATTGGGGTCAAATGCAAAATATTTTTAATCCAAGAATTGCAGTACAATGCAACACTCGGGTCATCTCACTTGAGGAGCCTTTATTGAACTACCTAAGTAAACTAATTATCATGCAAATGCAATTAAAACAAGGGGAAAATGATTTTTGGATTTTTGAAATTAATAATTAAAAGAAAATGCAATTGTTAATTAAAAGCTAATATAATATTTTTGGTATTTTTCTTATGAAAATAGAGAATAAGTAAAAGTGAATGGAATGGTATGAAGTGGAAAATGTGAATAAAGAATGCTCTTGGTAATGAAGAAGTGACAATCCTCACTCAAAAAGATTATGGAAGTTAATTTTCCCTAAGTCTTGAAAATAAAACCCCAAACGATCACTCGGATCTAGTGTTCTTAATTAATAATTACTCATGCAAACGCAGCTAGTAACTATCCCTTAAGGCACTATTAGGAACCACTTAGAGTGTAATTAAAAAGAATAAATGCAGCTAGCTTCCTCTTTATATAAATGTGATAACATGACACTCTATTAATCCAAGTTAATTATATTATCTAACAATAACACGTAGATAACATAATTTCATAGAATCAATAAGGAAATGTATATATGAAAACCCAACAAGCCACAAAAATCCAATCCAATCACAAATATCAAATCAATAGAGACAATTAACATCAATCTCAGTTCCAGAATCACATATATAAAAATTCCTAAAACTAGGCAATCCAAACATGTAATTCTAGACTAATGGAATGATAACAAAAGAACTCCCCTATGTATTTCTCGAAGCTCAAGCACATATCTTCATCACCAAAAGTTGAAAACCTCATCCTCTCATTAGAGCTTCAGCAACTATCACCTGCTGGAACTTCAATGCTGCCATGGAGATTGAAAGAGGATAGAACAGATTTGTTGAAGGATTGAAAATGAAAATGAGTGAGTATTGGAAATGGTTGAGGAACGAAAATGAAGGAAATGGGATTGTAGTGCTGGACAGTAGAAGGGAAATAGTGAAGAACAGAGCAGGACGCGTTGGTGACAGTATCGGCTGTTGTGGTGGTGAGGCTTGACGGTGGAGGTGAAAACAGAGTAGGGATCAATGGTGGTAAAGAGGAGAAAGGACGGTGAAGCAAGAAGGAGGTTGTGGTGTTGATGGCGATCTTCGGTGGTGATGAAGAAGATCGATGAGAGTGGTGAAAGAAAGAAGGGATGTCGGTGCTGGAAATGTCGGGTGGTGGATTCTGGCCGTGAAGAAGCTCTGTCTGACGGTGGTATTAAGAACGGAGGTAAACGGTGGTGATGGTGCTTGGGTAGTTGTCCGAACCTCCTCCTCTCAAGCTCTCCGAATCTCAACTCAGTGTCGAGTCTATGTTCTGTCTCTTTGGTGAAAGTCAAAGGCCGAGGATGGTGGCGGTTTTGGTCTGTGCTCTCCTCACAGCGCTGTTTGGTGGGAAATGGAGGTGGGTCGCCGGCGGCTATGGTGAGGAATATGAAGGCCGCCGGCGACACACCAGGAATGGGAGGTGGAAGAATGAAGGAATGAAGAAGATCCAATGATGCTTGTGCGATCCTCCCCTCTGTTACGGCGCCCTCTCCCTTTGAAATATCCTCACGGGTCCTCCCATGTTCAGCAGCCATATCCACCGGGTCCTCCCATATCCATCAGGTTTAATCCATCAGAATCAGATCTTTGGGCTATGCTTTCTGTTTCCATTTTTTTTATTGGGCTTTCCAATCTTTTCAGCTCCTTGGGCCTTTTCTTGGTTTTTTTTCTTCTTTCAGCGGCCCAAATCCCACAGCCTAAATCTGCTTTCTTCCTTTTCTTTTTTTTTTCACTTGGCCCAATAATTTGAACCTCCAAAATCTCAAATTTCCTTCTTCAACACCTATAATGCAAAAATTAAGCACAAGTAGCATTAAAAGTCCAAGAAACAATTGTACAAAAATAATTAATAATTTTGACCATTTTTCCCATAATTACCATTAATTCAAAACAATTGTTCCTAACCAAAATTAATGCTTAATCATGCAATATTACTCTATAAAATACACTTAAAATCCCAAAATTATGAAAAATCATGTAAAAATATGGTTCAATCACCTCTACCTATATATAGTTATCTATTATCAAAACTATAAACTCTCCCAAAACCCTAACTCCAAAACATTCACTATTCAGCACCATATTGCCCTCATTAGAAAGTTAAAATTATTTAAAACAATATCATGAAAAGAGTTTAGTAGAAAAGAATGTATTTAAGTACCTATTTGATCTCAAATGAACCTTAAGCTGAAAATGCCAAGCCCTGTGCGATGATGCTTTGAGCTCTCTCGGATTCGCTACTATAGTGATATGGAGAATTGATTGATGGGTAGGGGATATAATACTGCCACTGCACGTGATCTGACTAAAAGGGCCACTTGCCCCCTTTAGTAATGTTTTCTTTTTATTTATTTTATTTTTTTTCCATATCTTTTTCTTTCTTTCTTTTTCTAATTTTTTTCACTTTTATTTTATATATTTTTTTAATTCTTTTTTTTATAATAATAACAATAACACTAATAATAATTTATTATTATTCCATAATTTCTTTTTTTTTTTCCATAAACCATACTTTAAATAAATCTTTTGTATTCCAATAATTATCATAAATGATTCTTTCTTAATTGTAATTAAATCCTAAAAATTAAAAATTAGGATGTTATATTCACTGACATGAGTCTTCTGATGTTTAAAGAGTAACTTTCTAGCACCTTGACTGAAGCAAGGAAATGACAAAACTATTTTTTTCCCTTTGATAGTGTGAGCTGCGGGACGAAGAAATGTACAACTTCCTCTCTCCTTTGACGCTAATTCTTCCCTCATTCCAATATCAACCATGTCCAGCCTAGCATTTATGCCATCTTTGGTCTTCTTGGCATATGAAGCAGTGTGCCAACAATATGTTCGCACATATTTTTCTGAATGTGTATAACATCAAGAAAATGTCTCACATCTAGGGTCCTCCAATAAGGCAAGTCAAATAAAATAGACCTCTTCTTCCACCCGCTTGTCCAAACATCTCTTGAAAAAGGTTTGCCAAATAAAAATTTTATATCTTTCACCTTTTGATATACTTGTTCGCCGATCAAAGGTTGAGGTGCCCTGCCCTCTTCTAATTTCCCATTGAAATATTTTTTTTAAACATTGGTTATGATGCTCCTGAAGCAGCCATCTTCGATGTCCCATGTAGGAATTCTTCATGCCATGTTTTAGTCTAATTGAATGTGTACCCTCTTCATAAATTGGACATCTAAGTTGACCTTTAATGTTTTATCCTGACAATTTACCAAATGCAGGAAAGTCATTGATAGTGCTAAAGAGCATAGCTCTCAAGTTGAACGCTTCTTCCTCATAGCATCATACACTATGACCCCATCCTCCTACAAGCTCTTCAAGTCTTCAATTAGTGGAGCCAGGTAGACATCTATGTCATTCCCAGGTTGCTTGGGCCCCAAGATTAGCTTGGACAACATGGAGTACTTGCGCTTTATGCAGAGACATGGAGGAAGATTATATATAAACAATATTATCGGCCATATGCTGTCGGCACTGCTTTGCATCCCAAATGGGTTCATCCCATCAATAGCCAATGTAAGGCGTAGGTTCCTATCATCTTTAACGAATTTGGAGTGGTTTGTATCAAACTTCTTCCATTCTCGAGAATTAGCAGGATGTCAAAGCATGCTGTCATCTGTCCTTTCATATGTAAGCCGCCTTAAATTTTTTGTATCATCAGGATTATTGCTAATCAAGCATTTAAATCTTGGTATAATAGGGAAATACCATAATGCCTTATTCATATATGACAATATGTTAATGTTGTATATTCATTCCCGAACAAGACACAATCGTTGGGGTAAGCATGTATCTTCTCATAGCTAAGGCCGAAGGAGTATAACATCTTTGTGGCATATGTTTTGGGTGGAAATACATTTTTGTTTTGTAGCATTTTATTCAAAGCCTCGAGCAATTTTGTGAAGCTTGTATCAAACAACTCATTTCTCGCCTTCAAGTTGTACAATATCAACAAAGCATTCAATAAGGTAAACTCAATGAACCCCTCACACAATGGCTTCATTGCGTCACTCTTCAAAGTTTCCATCATTTTAGGACAATTCTAGAGGTCTTCTTCTAATGCTTTGGCCATATCATCTAGATGGTCGGCGTCAAATGCACTTGTGTCGAAATCAGGTGATGCACAACTTTCCGTATGTTCAACCACCTCACTGATTGTCTTCCTATGCCTCATCCAACATGTATAAGTATGATCGATTTCATGAATCACTAAGTGTGACATACAAGTTTATCAATCACACCACTGTACATTGCCACACTTTACATAGGGGCAAAGAATCAAATCATCGTTTGGGGTATTATGCACAAATGCAAACTCAAGAAAATCTATTGCCCTATCCCAGTAGTTTCTCGTTCATCGATTGGCATACATCCACTACTTATTCAAATGCCTCATCTAGCATAAATCATTTTGAAACAAAAACCCCAATCAAAATCCAATAATCATCCATACCTAAAATAAATTCAAAAAAATGTATAATGAAAGAAAAACCAAAAACTTTATGTCATCCTGGATGGAAGTTAAAGAAAGAAAACTCTGAGGTTGAATGAATGCCTTTCTCAGAACTGAAAGAACTAGAGCTTTTGATCAAGTGTAAAAGTTTTTAAATGTCAAACTGATTGGATGTTTTACAAATAAACCTTTATTATAGATTTTAAGGTCTTATATAACAATTAGTTGGTAAGAACTACTAATAGTTTTATTTTTATAACAGTTATATTCAAGTAAAAGTGAGGTATGCTATTAAAAAATCTGCATTGTTTAAGGTCTTACATAACGGTTAGTTGGTAAGAATTGCTAATTATATTTTTACCTTTATAACGGTTATTTTAATTAATTTACCAAGAGGTATGTTTGTCATGGTTATTTAATAACAACCTTAAGTTATGTTATTATTTTTTAGTATATGTTTGAGCCATTACATTAATATATTATATATATAAAACTAAAAAGTGTGAGTAAATAAAACCTACCCATCATCCTCATAAGATTGATCTAAACCATATGAAAAGATAAGTATGAGCGATGCGAAATGGTAGCAGCGCCAGAGGCGAGCTGGGGGTGGAGGAGAAGGTTGGAAAGGAGGATCATAAGAAGGGTGTGGAGGTTTGACAGGAGGAGAAAAGGAAGTATGAGGGGTTGGAGGAAGAGGAAGTGAAGTAGGCCGAGGAGGAGGAAGAGAAGAAGGCAGAGGAGTAGGTTGGGAAGGAGGATCATGAGGAGGGCATGGAGGTTGGGTGGGAGAAGGAAGAGAAGAAGGCAAATGTGTATGTTGAGAAGCGGCACGAGAAGAATGAAGTGGAGGTTGAGGAGGACGATTCTACAGCATTTCTTTAACTCGTCGCTTAACCGTGATGATGAGGAGAACAAAGGAAGAAGATGAAGAAAACATATGAAAATGAAGATTTTAAATAGATTAGAAGTGAAGCGTGCGATAGAAGTTGATGAGGAATCAGTCCGCTCAATTATATATGTTCTTTTTCTCTCGCTATGAGTTTCATGATGGTTGTTTTATACAAACTATTATTTATCTATGAATTCATGACATTGTTTCAAAAAAATAGTTAACGAACGATTATTTATTACATTTCATAATGATTGTTTTCCAATAACCATGAGAAATGTTTTGCATTCTCTCACAATAGTATATTTAAAATGATAAAACATAAAAAACAAAATAGTGGTGAGTTCATTAGACTACTCATCACCAGAGGAGTGGTCAGGATCATGGCCAATCTCATACTCATCAAGTATGAGATTGGTTTTCTTGTTCATACTCGAGAGGTATAGAGAAAGCCTCATCACGACATAGTTAGTGTCTACATGTCACAACATTACCTCCAATTATGGAAGCATAGGATGTGGAGGTGGGAAGGAGGAGGTGGAGGCGGCAGATATTGGGGAGGAGAAGGATGAGGTGGAGGATGGGGAGGAGGTAGAGGATGGGGAGGAGTTAGAGGATGACGCCTAGAGCTTTTTGGCAATTCTTCTGCACGGTGTTTCATCTTTGCGATTAAGAGGAAAAAAGGGGAGGACAATGAAGAAAACGTAGGAAAAACAAATGAAAATGGAGAGTTTAAATAGACATTTGGAACTCTAGAAGGGACAGAAAAGAACCATACCCTAGTTCTCTTGATGATCGTTGGGTAATAGGGAGGCACCTAGATTGAATCAACATGGAAAAGAGGAAGGGTTTTAAAAGCTTTAATTTATATTTATTAAGTTAGAACCATTAAGTATGTTGATTTTTTGAAACCAAGGTAAAAGAATACTTTACAGTTATTAATTAATAACCGTGAAGTATGAAGTTGTTTTTTTTTTAAACTTATTTTTTAAATATTTTAAAAATACAATAGTGTTGTTTAGTCATCACCATTACTACAGCCGTCCTCCTTCTCCTCTTTATCCTCTTCATTCTCTTCATTGGTGGAAGGAGATAAAGGGTCTTATTGCAAGTCATATTCAACCTCATTGTGATAAAGTATGAGGTTCAATTTCTTGTTTAGCCTATTGGTGTATGCCGTTAGACACCTTGTGTGGTTGTCAAGGCCTACCAACAATTGCATCAAAGCCTCCCTTTCAGGAAGAGGTAGGAGGAGGTGGTGGTGGTGGTGGAGGAGGTGGCAGCGGCGACGGAGGAGCCCTCTGAAATGTTAACATGATGGAGTGAAGGAGGAGGCCGATAAAAAATAGTAAGAATCACAAGAAACATGTGAGTTTAAATAGAGTTCTGACATATATTATGAAGGGTTATGACTTATAAAGGTCCAACGATGTTACAAAGGGTTATGACTAATGAATTGGTAGTTGGGGAAGACAGATCGTTTGAAAGTGTTACATGGCGATTGTTTCTGAAGATCGTTATGTTTTGTTTTCGCTGATATAAGAGGTTGGAAGTTGAATCATTTGTAAGTATTATATGACAGTTGTTTCGAAAGAATTGTCACTTTTGTCACTAAATAAATGACAGTTATTAACTACAACCGTTATTTTTGTGTTTTCGCAAATTCGGTCTCGCAATACATGATAGTGCGAATAATTAACCGTTATGTTTAAGTGTTATATATACTTGCACGACCTCTGCCTTAACATACATGACATTTATTAGTTGTAATTGTTATGTATTAAGCGCTATAAATATCCAAATCTATGTTAGAGAATTTTGTTAAATACTCTATCATTAACTTGAGGGTTCAACTATATATGTTTAAAGGAAAATATAGTGAAGGTTGGTTTGAAGGGGATTACGCATGATTATATAGTGTTGAGTTTTAAAAGACTAAGGTCATATTTTGATATTTCAACCTTCAAAATCCCACTTGACTCTTATTAACCGCTCTTACATACTTACTAAATTGAACCCGTAATTACTGAGATATGATGTCTCACCTCATTGTTCTTAACATTTTTCAAGTAAGGATTCTAGTGGTATTTTGAAGGAGAAGGCGTCGTTGAGGCTATAGTCACCTTTGCATATCTATATTCATACTTATACATATTCTAAAGTAGTTGTCAGCATTAGTTATTTGAGTATGGATTTTGAGATACTTATACGAACACTCTTAAACTAGTCAATGTAGTAACTGTGAAGCCAAGAGCACTTGGTCTGTAAAAACAATTTTATGATCTGTTTTTATGTACGATTATGAGTTAGACATGAATGAAGGATGGTTTACTGAAAAGATATATGTTGAATTTTTAGCGGTGATTCAAGCTGTCAACCTCATGAACTTAAGCAAACTCGTGACAATAATATGAACTTAGATTGTAAACTCAAATGGTATATTTATAAGAGTTTGCTTTTATTAATAAATAGATATTAAAAATATATAATTAAAGAATAAAAATATAAAAATACAAATAATTTGATTTAAATATATTTTTCAGAAAGTCAACTCATAAGTTTGACAACTCTATCACCATAGTAGTGATGTGTCATGTTGTGGATGTGGGCTTAATAATAAATAGACTTATAATCCCTACAGTCATTTTAATAAGGAACAATTAGGTAAATCACACAGTTCAAAATATTAGTTAGTGGATTTAGCTTCTCTCCTATACTCTTCCCATCCTTTTCCCTTCTCTACCATTGGATTGAAATCTTAACGGTCCATGTCAAACCCCTTAACATTTTGATATAAGCAGAGTAATAAGTGCATAGTTCCATAAGGCATATAGAAATAATGAAAACATACTGACATTAAGTACTTATTTATAATACAGGAAATTCCCCGTAGGGTTTGAAATGTGTATATATATATACACACACACATATATAGAGTGTTCAAAAAGAACTAAATTACAAGCTAGATAACTAACAATAGTCTCCACGTGTGCACCGGAACTCTACTTGCCGGTAGCCACGGATTTGTTCTTCGAGCCGCTATTTCTAGCTGGAATATTTTAATTTTTGAAAAAAGGTGAGATTCAAAAGCATCTCAGTAGTAACACACAATCAATTATATAATATGCAAAAATTAAATATGTCATGCTCCATGTTATGCAACGTATTAACAACACAAACAATCATCACGGCATGTATACATGAGTCAAGGGCTCAATCCCCCACTATCCATAACCTCGGTTAGGTTCTTACTCAACAACCAGCTAAAAATGCCTACTCGCACAAATTGCCCTCCTTGACAAAACCATGTTCATTAATTATATCACAGAAGATGACATATACAAACATATAAAATATTCACATAGTTTATGAAAGATAGAGTCACTACTTGTCTCCTTTCCCAATTTTCCAATCGTCCTAACTTTGATTTCGGCTCAAAAAATTTCCAATTCCTATCAAAATTTATGGTAACAAGTAAAGGTTTATTACTTGCACCAATATTGCCTTTAAATCATAGTATCTATCACAATTTCAACAATTTCTGCTCAATACAACTCTGCTCAATGCAGTTTCATAGTTTTCCAGAAAACTAGCAGTTTTTCAGTCAACTTTAAAAAATCTAATTAATTCTAGAAAATTCAAAATTGACTGATTCCAAAGCCTAAGTGAAGCTATTTAAGTTTAATTTCTTGGAAAAATAACCAAGTCTAGTCATTACAACCATAATATTCCCAGAAATTCGCCAAAACCTTGCTGTTCCAGATTGTGCTCCAGAAACATGGTCAAACTTTGAAAAATCATAACTTCCAATCTACTAGGTCAAACGCCATAAATTAACCATCCAAATAAAAGCTCAGGATGTCTACTTTCACCCTGTAAAATATCATCCATTTTGGATAAGCTTTGACCACTAAAAATACGCCACAACAATACTGATTTCCAGAAATGAATCTGGACAGCAACAAATCCAATCTTCTTAAAATTCTAGAATTATGTATAATCATCCAAAAATTACAACCACATGTAATTCCACATAATTTTTCGTGTAGAATCCAATGAAATACTCAGAAATATCAAAATCCAACTCCTTCCTTAGCATTTATACAGAACTGAACAGAACCCTTTGCTAAAGAATCTAGTTTTACAAATTAAGCTTCAAGACTCATAATCTGACATCATTAAACCTTCTTTAACCCATCTCTCATGATTACAAGACCATTAAGCTTCATTTTCATGGTGTTAGAAAATCAGGGCAGTAACATAACTACATGAATAATTACTCAAACATCACAATATTCGGCTCAAATCGAAGCTTACGCTTACCTGAGCACGATTCCGCAACCAGTTCTTGATTCCGGCAGTACCTACCATGAGTAGATAACACCAAACTCCAGCAATAAAAAAATCTAAAAGCATATAATTGAAGCTTATGATGAGGAGAAGAAGATTTGTGAAGGACTCTTTGGACGAAAGCTGTGATTCAGTAGTGAAATCGGCGAATTTTCCCCAAAGTTTTTATTATTCATCACCTTCTTTCCTCTTTTGATTTTTCTCTGAATTTTTGACAGAATTTTTTTGAATTTTCTGAGCTTTTGGACGTTTAAATGGATAGAGGAAAGATAAATTTTTCAAATTTCCAAAATTGCCCTTACATCTTGTGAATTTTACACTTTGCTGAAAATCCGGTAGAATTTTCATCAAAATTTGAAAATTCATATATTTATTTGTAGACATGCTATTGAGGTGATTCCAAAGGCTATGAAACCATTATTGAGTCTAGTTTCAAGGAAAAATATAGTCTTTAGCTAATTGAAAGCATAAAATCCCCAGAATTTAAGTTTTTGGATGCTGTCCTAGAAAGTAGGCAGTTTCACTGAGTAAAATTTAAAAATTCATAACTCTTAGTGTATAGGTCAAAATAATTCATATGACCTATCTAATTAAAGCTTGGAATGTCTACTTTCATTTTGAAAAATTTCATAATTTTTGAACATCATTTGATCATCCAAAATCATATGACAAGCTCACCGTCTCATAGGAAATTTTCACTAGCAGCATAATTAATTTCTCCAAAATTCACCATTGATTCTATTTATTGAATAAATATACATTGAATCTTTAGTGTATAAATTTTGGGATATTACAATCTATATTTAACATCTTATAAAAATATTATTATAATTTTACTTAAAAATACAAAAAAAATTAAATTGCTAAAATTTGATTTGAACAATTCATAACTGCCATGATAAAATAGCCAAAACATTATACTCTATAATAATATAGAGCTCCTCAGATCAAATTTTAGCTATTTAAATTTATTTTTGTATTTTCAAGTAAAACCATAATAATATTTTCATAAGATGTTAAATCAGACTGTCGAGATTTTGATCTAATGGCAGAGAAGGAAAAAGGAGGGTAAAGAAGAAGAAAAGGATGAGAATGGTTTGGGAGAGAAGCGAAATCCTTAGTTAAATGTAATAAATATGTAAGATATATATTCCCTCCGTTCTACAATATAGGTCATTTCAACTATTTTACGGGAAACAAGAAATGATAGTTAGGTAATTTAATATGTTCTAAAGTGTAAATTTTTTTTCACTTTTACCCTTCTTAAGAAATGTGTTTGATTGTATTGGAAATGTTATTTTTGACAGGGGGATATTAATGAGTGGGCAAATTTAAAAAGTGAGTATTAATCATAGGGGCAAAATAGTAAAAAGAGCCTTAGTTAAACTGGAGGTGACTTATATTCTGAACCATGTCTTTTTTCTAGAAGTGTTCTATATTGTGAACCAGAGGGAGTATCATTCTTTCTAATTATACCCTTGTTTACAAAGAGAATACATGAGAGATAATGAGTGAAAATTTATTGCATAAAGATAATGAGTGGCATATATTTAATGGGAGTAAAACTGAAAAAATTAGTTTAAAATTTTAGACAAAAATGATTTGTTTCTTATATTAAGGACCACTACTATGAGAGAGAATATTCCTTATAAAAAGGATGAGAGGGAGTTTTAGGATCTCAAATTTTAGACAAGCCATAGTATAATAAGTTTAATTGAATTAACTGAGGATGGCTACCAAGGCTAGGGAGTTGATTTCATTTGTGGGGTGCGTTAATTAATTAATTAATTAACGAGGCGGATGCAATTTGTAGTTTTTCTATTTCTTTCAACGAGTATTTACTCCTCACCCGATGCGCGGGAAGAATGTTATAAAGGAAACAATTTGATGATAAACAAAATTTTTATTAAGAAATACCTTTGCATCATTTATTTGCAGCGTATGTGTGGGATGACAAACATTTTTAAAGAAGCATGCGAATACATTTTTTTTTTAAAATAAGCTGCTGCACAACCATTCATGACGATCAAATATTAAAGTGCATAATGTGTATTGTAGGGATTAACTGATCAACGTTGCTTTAATTTGATTAAGAATATCTTTAAGAAATCAAAATGTAGCATCTATCTTTATATGCTGATCTTCCATCAATCCAAACTTTTGATGCATCTGGGAAGAAAGAGATATGCAAAACATGCAAAGAGGTAAGTATTGGTTAATAACATTATTGGTTATCCCATTTTCAGAGAAAGCTTCCTCAAAACATAAAACTATGATGCGTGAATACTGTTTTCGGCAAATACAGCCCAACATGAGTTCAATATGTCATTTAAGACTTGTGATCAAACTGAGTTAAAGTAGGGGCAAGTATTACTCCATTTCTAGAATATTGTTAAAATGATTTTATATCCATGTGATGGATGTCATTAAATTGTATCATGCTAACAAAAGCCATCTTTAAAAATAATATTATTATTTTTTCAAGATTATTAGACTTTGCAAATAGAATTTTCTCAAAAATAGATCATTAATCTCAAAAGTTCATCACCAAATTAAATAAATATGAATTTTTAATTTATTAATTTGGATATTTTATGGAATGAAACAAAGAAAAAAAAAATACTCACATGCCAATTAAAGTGGGATGACAGCTAAAAAAGTAATTAGATTATACATCACTTAAAAATGTATATCAAATTATCAATAAAAATCAATTTAAGAAACACTCTTAAAGAATTAGAGTATATCATTAGGTTTGGAAATAAATTGTATAATAATTAGTTATCTTTGGTCTAAATCAGTTTAAATGTTATTACTAAACTTAATTTTCAAAGTATAAATTGAATTTAAAACATGGAATATAATCATAACCACTCCAAACCAAAATTTTTATATCATATATAATAGAAATGAAACTATTGCGCCAACCGTAGATCTTGATCCAATGCTTTATCAAAATATTTAGTTTTGGCTTGAACGAACATAAATGGAGTTCTGCCAATGATAAGAAGTTAGAACACACATTTGCGAAGAAAACATAAAATGACAAAATCATTCCAAAAGCAAATACATATGCAGCTGACAATATGAATAAACCAAGTCAGCATTAGGATGGAGGCATCAGAAAATAATCACTGCAAAGGGGGAAAAAAAGAAATTGACACTTTTAGCTGGACATTATTACAGGCCTATATCACATTGCATGAGCTTTTTCCTTAAACTGTAAGCATTGTTTGAATAAGCTTTTTCCTTATATGAGTATTTGATTGAGTGAGCTTTAAATACAACGAAAAGAGAAATTTACCTTATTTGTGAAACAAAAGAGTAGCCACATGGATACGATGCAGACAAATTAAAACATACATAGCCTCAAAATAATCAATGTTAAGTAAGAATCAATCATACCCGTTTCTTAAAACACGGGTGATAAATATATATTTTATAATTAAATAGGATAGATTTTAAAACATAATTGATTAAATTTATTAATATTTTATATCTATTTAATTATCTTTTATATATTTTCTATCTTTTAATTAAGTTTCAGATAAAAAGAAATCTTAATATAAAATCTATTCATATCCTATTTTATGGTGCAGGAGATATTAGATAAAGACAAAGATAAAATCAAATTAAAGAAAAGAAAACGGTTGCAACAAAAAAAACTCAAGGCATTGTTTTGATTGAATTGGATGCGGAGCCCATGACAATTTAAGGAGCCGCAGTAGCTGGCATCAAGCAATGATATAATATATATCATATATCTAACTAAAAGGGATATTATATATCTCATGCGTGAGCTCAGATGACATATGGATATGGTGTGAATGAATAAAGGTGTGGGGTCCATGAAACAAAATCGGTTATTGTCAAGATTCGCACTGCAAAGTGATAGGATATCTAAAGGAAAAAAAAAAAAAGATAAAAGACCGGAAGCCTGTACGTCAGAAAATCTATAAAAAGGGGGAGAGGATAGCAAATGACAAAAGTAACATTTCCATAACCACAAAATTTTTCCATGCCTATTTAGCTTCATAAACAGTGACAGGGATTGTCAGACGTGGATGAAGTAAACGAACAACATATTGGAGAAGCACTTTATCATAAACAGTGACAGAGTTACCTTGTTAGTGCAATAAACGCAGGCTTATCTATAAAATAAAGCAGAACAGTTCCATAAAAACAAACCTTTTACTTATAATTTTGGCAAGAAGATGTAATATACTATAAAATATAAACAAAGCATCAACGGGTGGTTGAAACAACGAAGCAGAGATGTGAAGATGAGGGTAAAGTAGGGCAAAAGGATGAGAAGGGTACTGGATATTTATGCCATCTTAAATCTTAAAGTTATCTACATAATAGATAATTCCTAAAAATTACTTCGTATCAGACTCCTTAATAGGTCCGACTATATACTACTTCCTCCTCATCCATGATATTAGCATTTGAAAATAAGTGACGAATCATTTAATAAAGAACAACTGAGTGTAAATTACCCATGTAAGTTTTTGAGGGTTTAGCGGCGCAACGTAAATTATTCTAATGTTCACCTTAAAAAATCATTTGAAACAAATAAATTACTATTACTAATAGTAACAAAAATAAAGGGGTCACTTCATAAATCTTTGAGGTGTTGCCAAAAAATTAAAGGAGATAATATATAAACAATCAATTTAATTAGTTCAACAATCCAGCGGTCATATAAGAATTTTAACAATTAATAATGAGACTACAAAGATCATAATATGGAGTTTACAAAGCTTCAAAAATTACAAAGCATAAGAAAGAAGGGGGAAAGCAACACCACTGCCAAACCATACGGATAGGGTTACTGAATTATTGAATATACAAATGACAGGACTTCTCTGAGACACGTATTGTCCATAACTTTTATTACATATTGCAAGGCTACAAAATGGAAAACATAGGAGAGATGCCTGCTCCATAAATGAAGAATAAACACTAGAAGAAAATTCCTCCAACAATCTTGGGGTACTGGATTCTCGCATTCTGCTTCAGTGGTCCACATCTTCCACCAAAATACTAATCACCAGCATAAAGCTTGCGCAGAAACATAGAGTCAATTCAGGGGTTAAGCTTTATAATAGTCTCTGATCCATTACATGCAGATAAAAGAAAAGGATAATAAAGACGGGCAGGGCCACTGCAGAAGGGTCCTTCAACTACACGAAACTCAGGATCATAGAGGACTCTTGTTGCATCAGAGAAGGACCTTAAGGTAGGAACATCTGCTTACGAAATGATAAGGAACTGCTGTCAAGTGAGAAAAAAAGATAACGAATTACGTGACCCACACAGAATACAGTGAACCTGATCCTTTGCCCTGTAAACACATAAAGAATAGACTTCTGAGAGTCAAAAAAATCCATTTAACAACTCAATAGCAATGATTGAGGATAGGTTAGATAACAAAACCATTCAAAACCCCTTCTGCATGTCTCCAGCGTTAAGACCATCTCCTTCTCCATAATTTTCACCAGCCGAACTGGAGATGCATTCCTGATAAAGCCACAAACATATGTAGGAGAAAAGACGTAAGTGAAAACTGTGCAGTTCATTTTCTCACTCTTCGTAATTAAAAATTCAACTCATCCT
This sequence comes from Inga laurina, assembly GCA_963855925.1. Lineage (NCBI taxonomy): Eukaryota > Viridiplantae > Streptophyta > Magnoliopsida > Fabales > Fabaceae > Inga > Inga laurina. The sequence goes on along the minus strand of OY979703.1, from coordinate 16,057,553 downwards.
TATCGTTGCTCTCAAGATGAGATGAGGGGGAAGTGGGCTATAAAAAAGGAGAAGAAACGGGTGAATAAGAGAGAGAAGAGAGGCGACAGTCTTGAAAACTATTTTCAAAGATCGTTAAAAATATCTTCACCAACCTTATCCGAATAGTCTTGAGCATTTTGAAGCAACAAACAATGTCTTCCCATGGTAGAAGTATTTGACAGATATCGATAGGCTGAGGAAAAAGGGGATTGTAGTGAAGCCCTAGAGGTTTTTTAGAGTGATCGAAAGTAAATCCATGGCTGAGTATGGTACGAGCAGTACCTGAAAATGGGGGGAAAAGGAGAAATTGAAGGAGAGATAGAATAGAAAATGAGGAAGGCGAAAGAATAGCAGGAAGAAGATTCAGGATATACTCATTTCATAAGCAACAGAGAGTACAGAACCTTCCTATATATAACCTGCCAAATCTGTGACCATGTGCGTCTAACGGCCTGAGGGCAGTTACGGAAAAATTTAAATAAATGAAAATGACAAGAATACCCTGATATCATTATTTTCCATATCAATTGCCCTGCATTTAAAATCATCCTTGTCCTCAAGGATGAGAACGGCCCATGAAAGTAGGGAAACATTGATTCATGTCAGCCCATAACTCTCAAGTAGCTTCTTCAAGTAGCCCATCAACCCAATGAACCAACACTTGTGTCACAGCCTTGTTTTGACGAGGAACCACTCTGTAGTCCAAGATGGCAAATGATTCACGAATCACGAGGAGGGCGCCGAACACTGTCACCATCATCAGGCACTAGAATAATAGGAACACAAGGGTCAGGACATGGCTTTAGTAGAGACACGTGGAATGTGGGGTGGACTCTCGACGTGGCTAGCAATTTTAGTGTATAAGCCACGGCACCCACCCTTGAGAAACACGAAATGGTCTAAAGAATTGGTTAAGTAATAGGTTTAATGAATTTGATTAAGTCAAGTCAAAATATGATGTTGATATAGAAAAAGGAATTCAAAAACTATAAACTAAGACTTACTAAATGAAAAACTAATTTTTGTTACTTCAAGGATTGTATAAACCTAAGATTATTCATCTCCTTTGTATTTTATAAAACTTGATGATTTTCCTCTCTAAGAGTATTTTTGTGGGATATATATATATATATGTTAGTCTAAAATTCACAAGCATTTGATTAAGTTTTCTTAAGTCAAAACCAACTTTAAATCTTTAATTAATATGCATAATCTCTTGCTACCGTTAAGAGAAAATGTTCATTAAGTGACAACCTTAATTTGACAATGCTAGGCTAGTAGCAATATCTCTAAGTTACTAACAAACCAGCTATTTAATTCTTAAACTTTAAGGTTAGCATAATTTTACCTAACTTCTACAATCAAATTAACTCTCTCAAGCTTAATTTAATTGAACAAATAATCTAAAGTGATGGTCTGTCACAAATATCACAAATAGCAATGAATACAAGGTAAAATCAACATATATATGCCATTATATACTAAAAGAGAGGAGGATTCAAGTTTTAATCCATGGAAAGGTTCAAAACAATTCTAAAATGAAAATCTTAGCTACTCATGCTCAACAAATTAAAGAGTCACAGGTATACAAAGTTATTACAGCCATATCACTAACAGAAAGGAGAAGGGGAAAGAATTCAGCAAAACCAAGGAAAATTGAGCTGGAATCTCTTCGAATCTTTAATCCCCACTTAATTTTCCTTGAGAAGCTCTACTCCTTAGCTTGCAATTGCTCTCTAGCCGCCTCTACAAATCTTTAGAATGTCGAGCCCCCCCTCTAGTTTTCAGGATCCAACCTTTTAAAAGACCTAGAAATCAAAACGCACAGCTGTTGTTTTGGGCGTTGACTGCAGCTAGAAATTCTTTGGCTATGGCCAAACTGCATTTTGGACTTTTTTGGCTGCGGCCAGAAATTCTTTTGTCTAGCTTCTGTCTATCATTTGGCTGTAGCCCAAAAGCTTATGGAGATCTTCTAGCTACAGTCAGCTGCTTTCTTGGCTGCAGCCAAGCATATTTCCTCACAAGACAATAATGCCCTTACTTTACCTTTTATAAGAGAATTTAAGGAGATTCACAAGACAAATAAATGGATCTAAAGAATTCAAGGAGTTAAAAAACTTTGTATAGGACAAATATGGCATTGATAAGACAAATATGTGAATGACCAAATTTTTTTAACTCTCTGGATTTTGTTAAATCCCTTTACAAAGCAAATATGGTCATTTACAAGATAACAAATAATTAAGGAAATTTACAAGATAAATATGAACATGTATAATACAAAAAATGCTTATGTCTACTTTTGGACTAAAAAAAAGTTAATTGTGCCAGGTACTCATAGTGAAATAGTTTATTACTAAATTTTCACATTTGTCTTTCTAAAAATATATTAAAATAATAGAGAATGAGAATACTAGTGGGACTCACATTACAAAAAATGGCGGAAGTTAGCCATAGTTAATGGCACTGCTATATATGCTACAAAAAAAATTGATTATATCTACTTTTGCACCCAAAATAGTTAATGTGTTGGGTGCCCATAGGAAAGTAGTTTGTTGCTAAATTTACACCTTAACCCTTTATCAATATATAGATATTAATAGTGTATAATTAAATAATTAAAATATAAAAAATTACACTAATTTGATTTAAATATATTTTAAAACCAAATAATTGAAATTAAATTCATCTACTTACACTCATAATTTATGATATTCAATAAATATTTTTTTATAAAATTCATAAATAAAGTAATTGAGCATGATCAAATAAAAAAATGTAGCACGAGGTAACACAATTTTATAGGCTAGAAACGTAAAAATGGTAAAATCAATGTGTAAACTCACGAGTTTGATCGAGCTTATAATTATCACAAGTTTATGAGTCATTCGACACAATTTTTTAAGAAAAAAACATAAAAATGGTAAACTTAGGGCCCGTTTGGTTAGATTGCATTGCACACCTGCGATGGTAATCTTTATTGCATTACCATTGGTGGCCTGTTTGGTTGAGCTTATTAATAGTAATATAGATTACAATTGTAAAACAGATTGCACATTTTTTGGTAATCTTCATTCATAGGGGGACCCCTATGAAAACTCATTGCAGGCTTGTAATCATGGATGAAATCTCAATTTTAACCCCACTAATATAATGAAAAGACAATATATGCCCTCAATAGAAAATCATCATCACAGCACCATCATCCTTCTCTTTCTCTGTTCCGATCACACCACAACTCTGGCCCCCATTTCCGACGATTTTTCATAACCACCGCCAGTCACCTCCTCTGCTTCACAACTGAAATACCATCATCTTCCATTACAGTAAACAGAGCTGAACGTGACGGCCCAGAGCACAGCCACCGGAGCTCACACCATCATTCACCACCGCCACCTCCTGACTCTCACAACCACCGCCGACGTCCCCACATCATTCACCAGTCTTCGTTCTCACACAAATTTCACGTCTCTGCCTCTGAATTTGAGAGCATCAAAATTGATTCCAATAACTTGGACTTGGTCATTTCGTTTGCACTCTATCTTGCTCATGTTAATTTGGTAATCCTATCTAATCCTCGAATGTAGATTGTAGAGAAGAAGATGAGAATGAAGCTTAACTCAAATAGGATGTTCAATCACTCCATAAAAATACCCATGGACCCCCTATACCCCAACCCCAAATAAAACTTGGTGAAAAATTAACTGGATCCCATAAAAGCTGGGAGAGAAGAAACTTCTTGTTAAGAACGTGAGCATCATATCAGAAATCATAATACTTGCCTCATGAGTTTCAGGCTGAGAAGTTCGCAATGGAAAACAGAAAAACCAGGAGCTTAACTGTGAAAAATTTTAGAAACTAGTCAGTAGTGCAAGGGAAAGAACTATACAGCAGGTCAACAAGAAGTTCGGTACCTTGTGAAAAAGTTCGTCCTCAGGCTTTATATATATTATTGCATCATCATCATCATTGTCCAGTTTCCTATTCTGCTCTGCATTCTTATGCTGTGTTTTTACATTCAGTCAAGAAGAGAAAATGGCATCATAATGAAACTATTTCCGGGAACAACAATCAGAAACGACACAACAAAAATGACTCTTCTTCTCTCGCCGCCATTAAAATGCTTGATCATCCAAGCCTCAATACTCTGTCTTCATCTGCAAATACTGACGGTAACTTCTCAAACTCTGAGAAATTTGGGCATTCATGAGGAACCACATCAGATGAAGATATTACACAAGCAACACCACACAAGCAATTGCTAAAGCTCGATCTGAAAGGAGGTGTGCTCGTCCTCCGCCGTGCTCACCCCCTCAGCCGTGCTCATCATCCGCCGTCATCGTCCCCTCCTCTTGCCTATGTGAGAGTAATGGTGGCTGTTCAAGCTAATTGTTGAAGAAGGTGGGCCTGGGGGTTATGACTTATGAATTATTTTAAAGGGTAAAGTGGTCTTTTAAAAATATCTTAATTTTAAAACATTGTTATAAAATAACTCATTGTAGCCCATTTAAAAAAGCATACCAAACATGATCCTTGTAATCAGCACTGCATTGCATTTCCATTGCATTGCACTGCATTGCATTGCAGGTGGCAATGTAATCTAACCAAACGGGCCCTTAGAGAATCAACTTGATTACTCTCAATAATTACTCTGCTAGTACTCTGTTTGTCTTGGTATAAGAGCTAACAACGCTAACCGAACAAAGTTAAATTATCTATTCAAATAGAGAAAAGGATATGGTGCTAAATTAAAAGTTGAAAATCTGGCAAAAAAAAAAAAAAAAAAAAAGGTGACTTGCAACAAAATGGTTATTTTTCTTTCTTTCTTTTTTTTTTATTTAAATTATCTGAATTTGTTTCGTCTGCTTTCATTCAAATTAGAATAAAAATTGATTGGACCTTTATAAATACAGAAATTAAGAATAAAAATTTGCCTATATATACATAATAAAATTGATTCAAAACCTCCCATTCAAATCAAGATACCACTTAAGCAGTGATGTATCAGTGATGTTGATTGTCGCCGCCGGAAGTAAACCGCGCATTGAATTAATGGCCCCCGAGTGTTCATTCATAAGAGTGCCATTTGTCACATAACTAATTAATTAATTTTTCAAACATTGGTCGTCTAATTTCCACAAACCATTTACCACTTACAGCGTAATTTGTCAAAATGGCACTATAATTTAACAAGTACAATACTCTAATCACCCTTCTATGTTACTTTAATTACATAGATTTACCACCTACAGCGTAATTTGTCAAAATGGCACTATAATTTAACAAGTAAAATATTCTAATAACCCTTTTATTTTACCTTAATTACATAGATTTTTCCTCTATTTTGAAAATTCATGTAGACTTCCCTTAAAATTAAAATGTATATTACACAAACTTCTTTTATATTTTGAGATTCTGTTTCGACCTACCCAAACTGTTAGTTGTTCATTAAGTTTGACTTTTGGACTTTTATTTTTACCAAAATGTCCCTCTTTAACATGATATATATATGGGCAAAAAAATTTACACCACCAAATTTTAAGGGAAAATTTCATTGAAGGACAACAAGACCAAATTTCTTTTAGTCAAAGGCCAAAACATTATCAAATTTCACTGTAGGAGCAAAGACCAAAATAAAAATAAGTTTTGTATATATGTAAAAAACACAACAATACCTTTTGCTTTATTTTTTTTACAAAAAGGTTTGATCGACGTTGGAGCTTTGGTGACGACCAGTCACTAGCCACTGCCATATTAATTTTTGGGGGTCAGAGTTCCAGCGAGTCGTTATCGGAGCTCTGACGGCCGGCCGACAGTGGTCACTCTAGCTTGGCTGAGGTCGGTGGACCGGTCGCTGGAGCTCCAATGACGATCAAACCTTTTTTAAAAAAATAAAATAAGTGGCAATATTATATTTTTACCTACAAAACTTATTTTCATTTTGGTAATTGGTCCTATAATAAAATTTTAGAATGTTTTAGTCCTTGACTGAAATAAATTTGATCATGTGGTTCTTTAATGAAATTCTCCCGAATTTTAATTCTAATAGATTTTTTAACTTTCTAATATGTTAAAAATTTATTAATTTTGATATTAGAAAATTTATAATTTTAATTTTTTATGATATTTATTTAAATTTATTTATTTTTAGTTTCTTAGATGACTAAAAATATACATGAAACACATTTTTTTTCTGTCAAATATAATAAACAGTATATGTTAAACTATATAGGGTTTGTTTTTGGATTAATCCACTAACGTTACTAGTAATCGACTAACCCGGTTTGTAAGAATGTAGGCTCACAATAGGAGGAACTTTGCTAACTCCAACTATATAGGTTTTAGAGATTACATAAGTCATTTAAATTTACAATTTCATATTTTTTTCTACAAATATTTAAAAAAGCTGACTCAAATTTTTAAAAATTTGTGATATATACAAGCTGTCAATTAAACTTTGAGATTTAGTATTAAGGTTAAATTAGTAAATAAATTTTATTTTTTATACAAATTTTAATTAAAAATATCTTTTAATTAAAATTTGTATAAGGTTTGGACTTAACTATATGTTTTCAAAATAGAAGGAATGCCTGTGTAATTAAGATAAAATAGAAGAGTGATTAGAGAATTTTACTCTAATTTAATTCACTCCCACGCTTCTATCAGATTCAAAGTTAATTAAAATTATGGGAATTTTCCCCCATGTACTGGATCTTTAAGTTAACAAATTCAAAGTTAAACTCCACGCAATTTATCGTCAAAGCGCATCAATATAATATAACGGATCTATAATGAAAATGTCCAATAATTTTTTATTTAATTTAAGGGTAAAGAGACAAATTTAACAATAAAGTGACATGTAGGATATCTCAAACCATAAAGTTTCCAAAATGGCAAAAAAGTACATTAAGGTTTAAAGGTGGCGCCATTTTGACAACTCTGCTAACTCCACCGGACTCCCGTTAGTTTACTGCATGTGGGTCTCACAAGTTGTCCACGTGTCACTACATTAATTCAATGTTTTTTTACCGTTTGAAAAAGCTGCAAGTGAGCCATTGCGGATCGGGTGCTTGTCTCACAAACTTTTTCTTTTCACGGCACAGTTGAAGTGCCTTATCATCCTCCATCTTTGGAGCTTGAGGCCCCCATCGAGTAGACATGCGCTCATGAGCAGGCGAACTTGTTAGCTGCTGAACCACATCTCTGAAATCTTTCTTGTTGATGTCGTACACGGGAGGCTGATGCTGCAAACTCTGCTGCTGCTGCGCCTGCGGAGGAGGAGGCGGCGGCGGCGGCAACTTTTGTGATGGATTGTGGCTGAAGCTATGGTTTGGAAATATTATGGCGCCAGATGTCTTCTACATATTAAATTTGGCCCTTTCCCTTAATTTAATTTTCCCCCATATGTTGATATGCATTAATTAGTACGAGTACAAATACGTTTCCTAATGCCAGTTAAATATATAGGGAATCGCTATTTAGAAATGTTATTTTTCAACGTGGATGAGTAACGGAGAGGATGTTATTACCATCAGATGACTTTTTTCAAAAAAATATCGTCACAGTCATCATTATAAAACGTATTAATTGAAACTATAAGTTTGAAAAATTAGAGTAAAATTATGTTGGAGGAGGCAGGAAAGTGGTGAAAGTTACGTAATTTATCCTACCTTAAAAAATGTTACGTAATTAATTTATCCAATTGATTAAATTCAGAAACATTTTTACCATTTTATCCATGTTGGACGTTAATTATTTATATGGAAATTGGTAGCAATACTGGAAAAAAATTATTTATTGTTGCGCACAGATCTGAAGGTTTGTAGGCTAGGCCTTATAAAAAAAGGCCTGGTCTGTTTATCCAAATAGGCATAGCAATATGTCTGAACCTGAGCCTAGCCTATTTACTAAATAGGCTAGACTAGACTTGACTTTATGTAGGCTAGGCCGTAGGCCCCTTAGCCTATTTCCATCCCTACTTCTAGCTACCTGCCTCATGCCTTTATGGTTCTAAAGCTATGCTTTAAAACTTCAAGGTGCGGGCTTGAGAGCTGGCATTCCAGAAAGCGACAGACTTCCAATATAGAGTTGATCTAGTGATGTAAAGCCTTACTAGATCCCTCTGGGTCTTGAATTCAAGTTTCAAGAGAGACATTTATGGTAGGAGGGGTAGCCACACACCCTGAACCAAATATCGGATGATAATATAAAAAAAAGATAGACTGACTCATAACATCTACATTTTAATGTATTATCAATAAAAAATCTATATATTAATAATTATTAATATACAATATCATCATATTTTATTAATTAATACTCTCTTAATCTGATCTCTAATATAAAAGTTACTTAACTAATTTAGGCATATTTAATAAATGAAATGAATTGGTTAATTTGAACATATGTAACATATGATCTTCCTAAAATATATATACCTATGTAATATTATATTATATATCAATTTATAAGTTAGATAAATTAGTTTGGAAAAAATAATGTATATGTAAATGAGATAAAATAGACTAAAATATTATATTTTCGACCAAATATAACCCTAGCCTCCGTTCTCCCATGTCATATACTCTGTCTGCATCTAACACAAAAGTTATTTTATAGCAAAATGAAAAATCAGCAACGTGCATGATAATATATTTTACTGTAAAAGTCGGTATCGAGTTTCTTGGTAATGACGAGGGACCTTCTGGCTTGTTCTCGAACTTTTATTCCTTATCAAATGATTTTCAGTATTTGGTTAAAAAATGAGATAGTGATTATTGATATTAGAGTTAAAGTAAATAAATGATATATTGTGCATTTAACATCAATGGCAATGGTCCCTGTGTTATAACGTCACTATTTTTGAATTTGGGAAAGTATGATTATATAATAAAGGGTTAAATGCCATTTTTGCCTCAGAAGTATTTATTTAGGGTCAATTTTGTCCCGAAAGTTTTTCAATGTTCAATTTTTCCCTGGAAGTGTCAAATTTGGAGCAATTTTGCTCTTGCCGTTAGTTGACCATTAGTTGGAACAAATTTGCTTCTAAGTTAAAACTTTCAGAACATTTTGTCGTCTATGTCACCTTTGTTAAGGTGAAAATTTGCCTTGGAAGTTTTTAGTTAGGAGCAAATTTGCCCCGACTAATGGTCAATTAACGGCAAGGGCAAAATTGTTCCAAATTTGGCACTTCCAGGGTAAAATTGTACTTTAAAAAACTTCTGGAGCAAAATTGGCTCCAATTGAATACTTCCGGGATAAAAATGACCTTTAACCCTGTAATAAACGAAAACACAAACGTAAGAGTGAGCAAAATCAAACTGAAACTGAAGACCGAATCGAATCAAATCAATTTCGGTATTTTTGGTTCAGTTTTTTTGGTGTTTGGTGTATATTCGGTTTTTTTGTTTGGTTTTTTTCGGTGTTTCGGTTCAGTTGGTTTTTTGTTTAAAATTCGGTTTGAACTGAAACACTGAAAATATTAAAAAGAGTACACCACTAGTCCATAATCCATATGATTTGTTTCGATTTCCCCCAGTTTTCAATTTTTCCTTATCTCTTATAGTTACCAAATACAGTGATCGGTTCAAATTATCCGAATCTAACCTAAGTGGCTATTCAACTAAGCCCTAATTCAGTTGCTCCACCTCCATCTCTCGCAACTCGCAACCTCCCTATTTCCCTCCATCGCAGATGCACGCCTTCATCTCTCTCATTCTCATCACTTTGTTTTTGCCGTCATTCATTCACCACTTAATCTTCAGTTCACTGCAAGTTTGCTACTCTACTATGAACTCTATTCACCCCTAACCTTAAGTCTCCTTTACAACTCTGGTTTGAACTTTGTTCTTGGTCTCATACTGGAAGTGTGAAACTTTGCTGAGACTACGACGTTGAGTTGGCTCTCTCCTTATTCTGGTAGGTAGTCTTATTATCCCTTTAAATCTTTAATAATAAGCCATGTGAATGTAATACTGTGATGTATATATAAAAGTTGTGTGGAAAGAGACAAAAAGGTAAATTGTTTTTTATATGGGGATAGATGACTAGATGGGGAACATGAGCGTGCGTCAAAGCTTTGTAGTTTTGTAGATAAGTGGAAAGTGGTTTCCCAATGACTTCTACATGTGAAGGCTTTTATGGCTTTATAGGGAAAGGTGTTCATATATATATATATATATATATATATTTATCCTCTTGATTCTTTTTGTATCTACATTCAACACAGGAGGTCGAGTTCTAGATTCATTTAGGAGTTCTTTAAGTCCTAAAGTTGTGCAATCTTTAATTTGTGCTTAAGATTGGCTAAGGCAGTTAGTGTTATATGATGTAGAAGAAGGGGATGATGATATACAGAAGATAGAACTCGGTAATATTTTACTTATTCTTCATAAATCATAACTTTACAAGAATAATACTACATTTATTGTGATATATCAAGTTAAGTAAGATCTTGTTTTTTTAATTGCTAGATTTGCAAAAAAATTGCATTGGAGGCAACTGTTGATATCTTCTAGATGCAATATGGAACAAATGCAAGATTTGTAAATAATTTTTATCATCTTTGTATCATTGTAGTGCTAATATTGGTTTTTTTTTTTGGATTTTGATTTTTTTTTTTACTTGAATTGTAGGTGGTATTTCAGATGCATGGCAAAGAATGATATATGATATATCATTGGATATTCATCTTTTTAAACTTTTGTTATGCTTTCTTTGGATTAAGTAATATTAAATACAATTATTCTGTATCTCTCACAAACCTTCCTATTTTTGGTTCCATTATTGGAATATTGGGTACTCCAAACTACATTGATCATATATGTAATATGTTGTTTATATATTGTTTTATATCATTTTTATTTGGATCTTTGATGAGGCTATTCAATTTTATAAGTTGTATTAATTTTTGTTAGCTAAAAATTCAGATATTTCAAGTCAATTATGAAGGCCAAAAAAATTTCGATTTTTTTATTTCAAAACCGGAACCGAACCGAATAATTTCGGTTATTTCAGTTCAGTTATTGTCCATTATTCAGTTTCGGTTTGGTTTCAAAATTTTCTTTATTTCGGTAGTTCGGTTTTTACCGAAAACCGAAAGCTCACCCCTACACAAACGAACAACTTGATTTGTATTTATATACGCATATATGTTTTAAAATTATAAATATATTATAATTAAGCTCAAGTTTTACTAGTACGGGTCGACAATTCTTTGCGTGAGATTGAAAACTCAAATACTGTAATTGAAATAAATAGTACTAGTTTTGAAGAGCTACCTGCCCACCCCATTTGACAGATATTAAAACCAATAATCAAATCTCTACATAAATATGATTAACCGATAACCACTAATTACATTTGTTTTGGCAGTCTCTGTTTTTTTCTTTTTAACAATGTTTTGGCAGTCTCTTGGTCATAGAAAAAGAATTTGTCTGTAGCGTGCGGCGGCGCACTTTATGTATTATTAACCTGGGAAATGTTGAGCTGTCAATTCTAATATCAATTAATTTTTAAAATTTTAAAAAATAAGTTAATTATTTGAAATTAATATGTAGAGAATTCGTGACTATATTTTTTTTTTAAAAAATAAGCGTGTCATTCATTGATTAAAATTTAATATGCAGAAATAAAAAAATGTTTCAATAAATATGAGTACACAGGAAAGAAAAATATGATAATAAGGGAGTCAAGAGAGAATGCGAGTATAGGGTTTTGTATTTATATACATACATATTTTGACATTTAGGATTATAATGACAGTAGAAACAAAATAAACCATAAAACAAATGACCTGATGTATATATAACCAACTAGATGTATACAACACAAGTTGTAAGGTAGCACAATGAAAATAAAAAAAGGCACGAAATAGTTTAATAAAAACCCTATATACAACAAAAATACGATAGTAAGCAATGATTCTTAAGAGAGTGAATTTTTTTACTCATTATTAAAATGTTAGGAGTTACGAATACGACCCAAATCCAATGCTTGTCTCAACATATCAGAAAACCCCAAGAGATTAAATTGAATTGAATTGAAGTCAAGCAATAATAGTCCCATGATAGTATAAAAAAATTGCGGTGGGCGGTGATTCAATACGAGCACCATATGGACCCAGCCTATATAAATAACTTGCAATAATGGGATGAAAGTCATGACATACCATACCAGACCAGATCGCAACCCAGCCAATATGTCTTGTCCATCCTGTCAGCAGCCATGCTCGGATTGGGAGTTTTGGCAGGAGACCTCTGATCCTTTCTTGGTCTCTTCATCAAGCGAACAAATTCATGGGGACCCTTTTCATGATTATCTTTGCTTCGATATGATTGACAGGGAAGCAAATCAAGTGCCAGTGAGTTGGGAAGCCATGGAAGCAAAGAAGACTGTGGAGGAAAAGACATACATAGGCGTGAGGAAGAGACCTTGGGGGAAATTTGCTGCAGAGATCAGAGACACCACCAGGAATGGTACCAGAGTTTGGCTGGGAACGTTCGAGAGTGCAGAGGAGGCTGCTTTAGCTTACGACCAAGCTGCATTCACCATGAGAGGCAACAACGCTGTTCTTAATTTTCCAGTCCAAAAGGTGAAGGAATCTCTACAACACATCATGTATGGCTGCCGCAAAGGCTGTTCGCCTGCTTTAGCACTCAAAGAGAGGCACTACATCCAAAGAAAACTGTCGTCAAAGGCTAAGAAAGGCAAAACCAAACAGAAATCATCGGAGGTGGTGGTGCTGGAGGACTTGGGTGTTGAATATCTTGAGCAACTTCTCACCATATCTGATCAGGCTACAAGCTAGCTAGACGCTTCCAATATTCAAACCTATTTCAGTGCTGTATTACTATCATTTCTATCTATTTGTCCATATATTATCCTTGAACTACATTTGGAGGGACCCTTCGTCTTATTTTCATCCTTCTTTCTTTATTATGTGGCCATGATGTTAACTCACCATTTGGGTTTGATATCTTCGTAATTATAATAACACTATTGGTGTTCCTTAAGAAATTTGATATCCGATACACTAAGAAAGGAGTACAAATTATAATGATTACACCTTCAGCTGAAACTACGCTATGCTTTTCACTGGGGCGCCATTAACTTCTATTTCTAAATTAGCTCTAAATCCTTCACTGGTTTTACCCCCAAGAGAAGTCTTCACAAAGCAGGCCAAGCAAGACGAATTAAGCAGCAAGTTTACAACCTCAGACTATTAATTTGAATCACACAGCTACTGAGATGAAAAGAAGCTAGTCTCATTCATATTTTCACTCTTTAGGCCGCTCTCTTTCTGAACTTCACAAAAACTTTACAATCAAGAACTACGAGAGATGTTTACACTGCATTTGATGCCGTGGGAAAAACATTAATACTAAACCAGAATAGCAGTCACCAGGTATAAGGTAGACTTGATATGATAATGAACTAATGGATATTGGCTGTTACAGCAAAATATTCGAAAATAGGGAGATATTACATCCACTAAACGTTGTGATTCAATATCATTAGAAATAATGAATTATGGTTTATTATCAAATATTACATGCTACAACAGTATGAGCAAGTGCAATTCCTTTTCACACTGGCATGCATTAGTCTACCAATTGGAGAGCAAAGGAAAATTAACTAGAGAAAGTTCCTTATCTCAAAAAACTATGATAGTTCTTTATTTGAAATCCCACATTAAGAACAAAACCCATAAACTAGTTAGCTGAAAACAACAAGTTGTAACTGAAATTATAAGATTTTGACAAGATCAATCACAGTAAAATTGACGATTGATTCTAGCATGACAAAACATCTCTCCAACTGATGTTTCCCAGATGCAAGTTGGTGTGAGATGGGATAGAAAAATCATATCCCATCTCACCTTTTTTTTTTTTTAAAAAATAATAATAAGATCAACAATATACAATTTACCAACAATGCCATACCTTGTTTAGTTTCACATTTTATACCTCACTTCATTGCATTTATGATCATCAGAGTAAATATGAATCTGCAGTCACCAATAACAAGAAATCATGTTAAATGTGCAAGAAAGTAGAAAAAAATAACAAGATCTAGATCACTACACATTTTGCCAGCAATGCCATACCTTGTTTAGTTTCACATTTTATATCTCACTTCATTGTATTTATGATCATCTGAGTAATTATGAATTCTGCAGCGACCAATAACCAGAAATTATTTTAAATGTGCAATAAGCTGGTTAATATAAAGGCTGGCATATTCGATTTTCCATAGAAAAGAACAAAGGTCAAGTAAAGCATCATCGAGTTCATTGAATAAATCAAGTGAAAAATTGGAAATCTCCAATAAAATGCTTTTAACAAAAATTATTTTTATGATAGCAGTAAATTTTATGTATTTTGTGACGTTTATATTATATATAAGATTGGTTTCAACCATAGCATAAAACAAGGAGTCGACCTGCATGCATTCAGTTCATTCTAAGGAAAGTCATGAAGCAAACTGTAGCCCATGCCGTGTTCATGATTCTCAGGAAACACTCCTGGCACAGATATGGCAAAGATGTCACATTGAAATTTGCTACTCCCATTGGAGAGTCTTTCACATCAAGCTAGGGATAATCCCTACACCAGACTCTTGGGGAAACGATAAAAGAGCACAAAAGCCCTATTCGTATTACCCTTATTGGTAAAATAGTTTGAGAATGCATATTATTAGTTACAAGATCAGACAAATGTTTGAAACTACAGGATTTTCTGCTCGTATAAACACTCAATCACTCCTTATTGTCAATTGCTATTTTTGTAAGTAAATTGAACTATCCAGGAAATATGGATTGTATTATTGGCTATTAAAAACGAATAAAAAGGATAAATGATAATTGCTATTAATTGTTGGAAATAATCATATATAGAGATATTTAAAGTCAGTTATAGAATTCTAAGCATGCCTACAATTATACAAACAACGTGTAACTCATATCTACATCCAAGAATCTTAGCTAGATACTTGAGCAAAGACGATATACACCTCCCATTATTCATCTACGCGCATGGTGCGTGTATACAAAATCAACGGATTCAATATTTCCGGCATCTAAAGTCTAAACAGAAAGGAAATTTCGAAAATAAAATAAAAAAATGGAAGCTGATGAAGACATAAAATAAAACTTGTAAAATATGTCGGGTTATTAGTATTCAAATAATAGAAGATTGAAAGAGTCTACATGAATCAAACGTCTTAAGCAGCAAAATTAGAAGGAATGACAAATCAAACAAAGAAATTCAAACAAAATTTGAAAAGGAAAAGGACACAAAAGGTTATTATATCAGTTGAAAAGAATACAAGATCTAAGGATGTGACCTGAGTCCTTTAACGCGTTCTCGCCGAGTTAATGTTAATACTCTTTTTTATATTCCTTTTGCCAACATTGTTTATAATTAATAGTTAAAACCCACGAGTTGAGGGAGAACCCGGGTAAATAATAGGAAACGATTGTCATCCTGGAGATTATTATGGAAAGGTACTTCTTAATCAAATGACGACCATACATCTGAGTACTATAAGTCGTTGCATTTTATAATAAACTCAACCAACAACTAGACAGATACAGCTGATACTGGATTAATCCCCAGTGGAAAATCCGCAACACATTAACCAGCAACATATTGGAACCGTTTCATCATGAAGTAATTTACGATATAAAATAAGGGTGGTGATAATCAAACATTAGACAGAGGAGGGGATCTCATTTTTACCTCTACAAATAATTTCAAGGTAATCTCGCATTGTCTATTACCTGCCCCGGAAATAACTTCTCTTGAAAGAAGAGGATTAGCAAAAAATCAGGAATCGGAAAACTTCGAGAAGAACATCATTTGCGAAACCTGGATTTAGTGTCCAAGGCAAAACATGACCCGCGAGGCACAGAAAGAGGGGTTTTCGTGGGAGTGATGAAGAATATAGTAGATAGGGTATGAATTACAGAAGCGGCGGGTAAGCGAGCGAGAGGGGCTGGTTTTCCAGGAAAAGCGGGCCTTAAGAAATTAACATTGTCTGAAGTCGAGGGAACAAAAGAATGAAAAAGCCATTAAATTCACTACAGTGTTAATGGGGAGTATTTAAGCGTTCGTTGTTCAAGTTTTGTGGCCCAAACTAAAAACAATGTTCGAGCTGAGGGATAATACGGCAATTTAATGTTTTTATTTATTATTTTCCCCTATTTTAAAGTACATGCACATTGAAATTTAAATTTAAATTTAAATTTAAATTTTGTCTTAATATAGTTGTGCATTAAATTTCAGTGAAGTATTGATATTCATCTTTTTTAAATTATTTTAGTTTTTGGTAAGTTATTTTATCTTTTTAATAAATATAAAGGAAGTTGTGATTAAAAAATAATGGAAGTGAAGCCCACGGATCATTAAATTTTATATAAATTATTTTAGTAAATATTAAATTTTTCTTCAATTTAAATTATGAAATATTTTTTAATGTGTATAATAAAGGATTAAGGGGCATTTTTGACCGGAAAGTTTTCACAGAGTGGACAATTTTTCCCCGGAAGTATAAAAAATGAGGCAATTTTGCCCTGATTGTTATCTCAATTAATTTTGATCATTAGTTGACCACATGCTGAATTATTAGTCTACACGTCATCCATGTTATTTTTGTAAGGATGCAAATTTGCCCTGTAATGAAGTTTTAAATTTAGCTTTGAAAAATGATGAAGTAGATGATACACATACTTTTGGTGCAAATTTACAACTTAACAAAAATGACATGAATGATATCTGAACCTTGGGGGGGTCTCTCCTTGAAATCTGAGACCCAGTCCAGATTATTTGCAAGACTTACTATGTAAAAGTCACTTCTCGGCATTCCTCAGCCATGTAGAGACCACATTAGGACCTCTTCTTACAAATATCCAGACTGAACCGCATCATTGCAATAGAGATTTCCCTAGGATCAGGTTAGATAATTTCTGTTACACAGGATCCTCAAAAGAGGCTAGTGTGGACATCTGGACTAATAGTCAAAATTAACTGGGATATCGACCAGGGCAAAATTATTCTGTATTTTACACTTCCGGGGCAAAATTACCTCCTAAAAAACTTTTGGGGCAAAATTGACCCTTAACCCTAATACAAATTATAGGTCAACTTTCTATTTTCAGAAGGCTAACAATCCTACGTGCGTTCCTAATCCCCTTTTTTTTTTTTAAAAAAATGTCATCTAGTATATGGTTTGGAGTTTGTAGCTGCCCCTTCGAATACAAGTGTCTTCTCTGGAACTTGCATTCGTAGTCCTTTTTACCCACATATTGACACCATTATGGAAAAATGGCACTCTATTAGTCTGCTATTTTTATTGTCTGATATATTTAAGTTTTTTAAAATTTATTTTAATAAAACATTAAATCTTTGATAAAAATGCAATTTCAATCAATTTCATTTATGAAATGATAATAATAAGATGAGAATTCTCTTCTTAATGTTTGAACATTAAGAATCAGTTTCACTGCTCATCGCAATTATGAGCATCAAGAGCTAATCAATGAGGCGAGATTTACACCATTTAAATAGGATTTCAATAATCTAGATTTAATATTTTCAAATGATGATTTTTGAATAAAAAATTATTTTTCAAAAAACTGACAGTTAAGAGATTAGCTTTATATTAGATTATGTATACATTAAAATAATTTTTTTTAAGAAAAAGTGAAAAAATTCGATCTGATGCATTCAAATCAAATCTGAACAGTTTGTATTAATAATTAGCTCTTAGTGCTCATTATTATGATGAGCACTAAAATTAGTTCCATTAATTATAGCAACTCATAGTGGCACTACCAACCAACATTTTATTATGTAACATTCATGTTAACTGAACATGAATTTTGAGATTTGAGGTTAGAGAATAAGCCTAAAATAAGGGGATTGCTAAACCCTAGTTTAGAAGGAGCCCAAATTTATTCTCTAATGATTCTTATATCTTTGGGGTATTAAAGAAAGTAAAATGGTGAATTTTGGAGAAATTGATTATGTTTTTGGTGAAATCGCCTATGAGGTAGTGAGCTTGACATGTACTTTTGTATGACCAAATGATGAGCACAAATTATGAAATTTTACAGGATGAAAGTAGACATCCTAAACTTTAATTTGATAGGTCATATGTCTCAATTAGAGCTATATGCAAAAATTTATGAATTTTTGAAGTTAGCACAGAAAAACTGTGAAATTTCTTGAACAACATGTAAAGATTAAAAATCTGGGAATGATGTGCTTCCAAATAGTAAAAGGCTATTTTTTTCCTTGAAACTAGACTCAATAAGGGTTCTATAGCCTTTGGAATCACTCCAATTCGATTTTTTTAGAATTAGTTATGATTTTTCAAAGTTTGGGCAGAAATCTATCAGAATTTTGTAAAAATCCGAAAATGGGAAATTAAAAATTATGACATCATCATATTGTAAGGTGACATCAGCATGATATTAGAAACCACTTTCCCATTTCTTCTTCAGCCATTTCCGACGGTTTTACACAAAGAAGAGAGGGAGAAAGTGTTTTGAGATTCTAGAGAGAGAAGGAGCAAGAACTCACAGGTAAGCTTGATTTCTCCAATAACTTAGCTCATAATTTGCGCAATCCTTTCTCTAAGCTTCTCTTCTACATGGATTAAGGTACTTGAAGCATAATTTTGCTGTTTAAAAGGGAAATTTTGCTGTTTAAAATGGGCTAGGGTTCAGCCCTATCAAGGGAAGCCAGAGGGAGCTTAAGGTAACCTCTAAAACTTCGAATATTGCTTATTCTGGCTGCTGTGGGCAATTTAATTGGTGAAATTTTGTCGGATTGTCCTTTATTTCAAATTTTGGAAATGTGTATATCTAGGGGTTATGCTGCCGAAATTGGGTATTAATGATAGTTGTAACCTAATGAAATAGTCAATAAAGTGGTTAGGAGTAGAAAGGAACACGTTTAAGGAGCCGAAATCGAAAAACCCCAATTTTTTCTGGAGAACTTGAGGATTTCGGTCAGGGCTGTTAGAGGGCCTTAGAGTTGGATTTTTAATGATTTGATGGTTCCATTAAGTTCAGGAGCAAAAATTAGATGGGGTTACAGTTGGTCACTTTTTCGGAAAAGCTCGAAAAAGCATAATTATGAAAACGCCCATAAAACCCTTAAAGTGGAACTACCAAAGGTAATATTGTAATTTGACATTGAATTTGGTAATTCCGAGTCCGAAAATGGATTTCTTGGGCGAAAATATGTCAGAATAGCACATGTCAAAATTTCAGAAAAAGTACAGCCGGGCCGGGTCCTTGGGGGTATTTTTGTAAATTTTCATAATAGGCTCATATAATCCCCAGAAACATTATGGAAGTGTCTAAATGGTACATTTGGAATTGTAGGACCGAGTTGAGAGTCTGAGGGATTGGCACGTAAATCGAGTCGCGTTATTTGAGGATCAGGGAAGGCGATTAAGGTAGGGAACTTACCTCTCCTGCATGTATTTGATATTTGTTTTGGTGTATTGATGCATGTTATTACTTTGCTTAATTATGTGAAACATATATGATTGATTGAAGCTTTGTTTCTATTTATGCTATGGCCATAAGTATGTTGTTTAAAACATTGAACACACAGATATGTCATTGTGTGAGCATGAGTTTTTGTAATGCAAGCATGTCATGCATTAAACACTTATCTTGCATGCATATTGGTACTGTTTTCCTACTGAAATTCTCTCGAATCTCACCTTCCCTTACCAACAATCTAGAGATGGCAAGTGGCTCCTGGAGGGAGCAAGCAACAAAGGGCGGTGAGGAATCCTTCAGGATATAGTTTTGGTAGTTGGTTATCAATATGGATTGGGATGATTGTATATGGTTTGGATGTATATTTGGAATGAGATTTTGTGTAATCCCCGTATGAGAATTTGTATATGGGCAAATGTGCCATGTGAACTTTTTAGTTAAGATGTGGAACTTGGGGTTTACCGGGATTATTATTGTGCACTCTGATATTTATAATAAATGTGATTTATCTTCGTAAAGTAATTGTATTCGAAATGTGAATATGAGACCAGGTGTATTGGATTTTGAAACGTATTTGAGAAAATACTATCTCAAGGATGGGATTATAAATGAGTTTTGATTATTATTGGTCTCTGTTTTATTAATCGTACATTTCAAATTATAATTACAAAGGGGGTTATACTAGTGATCGCCCCAAAAAGAGATAATCCATTGAAGACATCATGAAGGATCTGTCGTTTCAATATGGGTCCATTAAACTAAAGTGCTTTGTTCAATAGGCTGATTAGGTAGTTTATTTTCTGGTAAAAGGTAGTTTTCTTTCACCACTAAGTAAGTTTCTTTGGTATCTATGCTCATCGATTTTTCTTGTTTTTGGGTCTTTAAAAGCAAGAGCTTCCATTGATGCTTTACATCATCTAAAATAGGGGACAAAGGAGGGAAGGAATGGAAGGCTGGGGATGACGGTGGAGGTGTTTGAAGTGGCACCAGAGGTGGTGGTGGTAGAGTTCACAGTCCTCCACGACACCTTGGAGAATGTGAAGCTATGTGAGGAAGAAGTGATACTTGCGCTCCAAGACATCGGCCGGAGTTGGCAAGGCAATGCCAATCCTCCGTCAATAAGCGAAGACAGGGAGAAATTGATTCTGTGTATAGAAAAACAATAATTTCTTGGAGTGAGTGGCCGGTGGCGGATAGGTCTGTGAGAGGGAGAGAAGAAAGAGAAAGAGGGACGAAGAAAGGAAGGTGGCTTGAGGATGAGAGAGATGACATGGAAGACAGAGAACAAACTTTGTGGGCCCCATAAGAATAAAGTAACAGAAGTAGTTTTGCAAAATTGGACGGTATTGTTAATTTTGCCCCCATTTAAAATGTTTGTGTGTACGTAATATTGCCCCCTCTAAAACTTTATTGTGCCAAACGTACCTTTCATAAAACATCATTATTAAATTTGCACCTTAATCCTAGTTTATTTTCCAAAGTTTTATTTCTTAGCGTATCCCTTCTTTTCAACAAAAACAACTCCCATTTAACTTCACACTATCATTGTTTTTCCGGTGAGATTCTCACTACTATTTTTCCAAAGAAGAACCATATTTGTGGCCGGAAAGGGGGAGCTAGATTCTCAAAAGTCAGAACTCTTGCGTACCTTTGTTGTGCCCAAAGAATGTTGCATTATTCAATTAGTTTTCCATTAGCTCATCCAACCTTTCATTCTGCATCAGAGCGAAATAAAAAAAAAAAAAATCCATTAGAAGCAAGCTCAAGATCTCTAAATTCATTGAAGTAATATGCTCATTGAGTTGATTATATCTAAAATTTCTCCTTTCGAAAAAATAAATTAAACCTCACCGTTCTAACTTGTTATTTTATTATTGAAATCTCCAATTTATATATTTCATTAAAG
Organism: Inga laurina; assembly: GCA_963855925.1. Taxonomy (NCBI): domain Eukaryota; kingdom Viridiplantae; phylum Streptophyta; class Magnoliopsida; order Fabales; family Fabaceae; genus Inga; species Inga laurina. The sequence goes on along the minus strand of OY979703.1, from coordinate 16,036,107 downwards.
GAGTTACTATTGATATTAATTACACAATTTCTTAATTTTCTTTGTGCCAAATTCACATACGTAGTTCCCATTTCAAAAAAGTGCGTCCACAATTGTAGCGTGGAAGATGCAACACTCATCGTATCAACATTCAAGAGCAAATAAGACACAGTATTAATTATCTCTCCTCGTATTAATTATCAGACAATAATAATGCAAAACAATACAAGTCCCTCAAAACCAAAAAAATTGGATTATTTAATGTTAGCTGCTTACGTTGGCAGACAAAAAAACATCAGGTTAACTGCTTGCTAATTATACATCAAAGTCTAATCATATCGGATAAAATTAAAACAAAAAGAGGAGGAGAGCTCCTAAAACCGAAATTTGAAGATAAATGAAAGGACAAAGTTAAATGGAAGCACTGCTATATCGGACCATGATAATCACAGGATTCAACATATCTACAATTGAGTGGTGAACAGAAAACAAAGAAATGGAAATGGCCTGATCTCTATCACAAACAAACAGATTAACATACAGCACATCAAATGAAATTTAAAGAAATTTACAAATACACAGCAATAACATAGATTTAAAACAACAGACTCTTCCAGTGACAGACCCAAGTCAGCAAGGAAGGAAAAAAAATTATAATGTCGGTTTCAGATGAGCCAATTGATATTGAAATCACAGTTACGGATTTACCTCTCGCGTAATGGAGCCGTCGTCCTCTATGTTTAATTACTTAAAATATATCGCTGATCTGTAACACATAGATAAAAAGGAAAAGGAATTCAGGAAATTAAATCTGGAACGAACATATGAATATAATGAAGCGAAAGAATCATCGGAAGAGGATTTGACGGGGACGGCGGAAGGTAGGGTTTCATTTCATTTCAGCCGTGACGAAGACGAGGAAGAAAAGGCCAGATTTCGTGTCCGATCAAAAAATTAAATGCGGGATATAAAATTATGAGTGGGTCACAAAATGACAAAACCACCATAATTTGTACGACAGCGACCAGCGCTATTTTTTTTTTTTTTTGAATTTTTAATTTTAACTATGAAAGAACATCGTTATTAAAGAAGGGGGAAAACTACGATTGAATTCCCAAGCATAATAAATTGTACGCGTAGGTTAAGCTGCAGTACCTCCCATCAGATAAGATATTATAATTTTGTATATGTATAATGATTTAGATTATCCTTTCACCCAAAAAAATTTATATTATCCTTCAATGACACACACACACACATGTATAGTGGAATCAGTTTCAGTAAGAGCTAATCATTGATACATACCATTTAGATATGATTTGGATGGATCAAATTGAATTTTTTTGCTTTTATTTTTTTTCCAAAAAAAAAAATTATTTTGATGTGTGCAGAATCTAATATAAAAATAATTTCTTAACTGTAAGTTTTTCAAAAAGATGATTTTTTATTTAAAAAGCATCATTTTGAAATATTAAATCTGGATCATTGAAATTCTATTTAAACACCATAGATCTCACCAAATTGATTAGTAGTAAAGCTGGTTCCCATATATATTACCCATCAACTTAAAAGAGTCAGAACACCCCTGTAACCTTCGATTCTTGTTTTATAGTTGTGTGGGGCCATATATTATACCTAATAGGTAAACAGGCTAACCCAAAATGGCAAAATACAATAAAAAAACATAATTATTGGCAAGACCCAGGTTCCTTTCCTTGTAGGGATGAATCTATGAAGTTATGAGAAATAGTTCATGAAATTGATCTTCACCATCCTATGTGCCTTTTCAATTTTTTAATTTTATTTTTACATCAAGAGAAAAAATGAAGTATAACTAATTTCACGAATTTTATCAAGTTTTAACTTTAGAGTGATATGATTTTCTGCATATTATATATTAATATTTATTAAAAATTAGAAAACTAAAGAAATATTAGTATTTATCATGCAAGTCAAATGAGTTTTATATTTAGGATCGGACGGAGTATATATTACTTATTAATTCCAATTTATTTAATGAGGGAATTCTTATGACTCAATACTTAGACATTCTAGCAGTTCCATTATCTCTTTTAACATAAATGGCACATATTACTATAGAAAATTACAGTCCATAAACGAATGACTTTTAAGAAGATCAATCTAGTAATTTTTCTTTCGATAGATGATCTTTTCTTTTACTTAAGATCGATCATTTTTATGCGCAATCTCTGCTAAATATATCTCACCCCTGTCGGCTATATTCTCTTTCCATTTTTTCAAAGTAAATTTTACTAAAATTAATTATGTATGATTGTAAAAGAAAACTGTTTAAAAATAAATAGCTGCAAAGTAATATATATGGTGATAAAGAAAAGTTTTGACGATAAAGTAATTACCATATATATGACTTTGAGTGGAAAATTTTTAAATTAAAATTAAAATGATGATGTGTCTTGGAGGAGTAGTAATAACATACATTTATATATGTTGCAGACAAAAATCAGAAACCAATTGAATATATGATAAAATATCAATTAACCTCTTTTCTTAATATGAAGAGACTAAGAGGACTTACGTAGGAAAAGAAACAGATAAAACTATGATATAGAAACTCAATTTTTCCCGTCAATAATGCTATTAAAAGATTTTTCTGTACTATTATGCATTTTTCTAAGAAAAATCTTAAAATGGTGTACATTACTATATTTATTATGCACTAATAAAAACAAAATGCTATTTGCAATAAATTATTCATAAACACAATTCAGATAAAAAATAAAAAACAAGAGTAGCAATAGCCTAAAAGGGACCCGAAAAATCTTACAAGAGGCTCCCATTCTTATCTCACCCGTGAGAATATCAGGTTATAGGTTTGAGGAAGTATTTATTGGGACTGAATATGCACTAAAGAAAAAAACACGCCAATGAAAAGAAATGAAACAAAAATAGCAATATATACATAATAAGGAAATGCATTGTAACTTATTATTAGTACTCACATAGTCCCGTGTCGTGGATGAAGAATCGGGCTGGTTGTTACCCAACATGTTGTCCTCTTGGCAAACCAATTTGAAAAAGCATATGCTAGCTATAATCTGTAGCAAAAACTACAATTAGAAAAAGGATTATGTGGGAGCAAATGAAAAAACGAATGAAGAGCCTGAAATTAATAAGATTTGAGAGTGGCCTCTTTCTCCATTGTTGCTAGAGCTACCACGTCTTGTTTCTGAGTGGGAAGTGAACTAACTATAAGGAGTGGTTGGTGATTTCAATTTCAAGTTTGAATCGAAGTGCCTAAAATGCATGCATGGTTATGAATCTGATGGATTTAAAACGAACAAGTGGAAGAAATTTAGAGGTAGGATGCATGAATATGGGTGGGATTAGTTTAATTATTGAGTAGGGTGTCTGGATTCATTTTACCACGTTGTTTGATATTTTGAAACCAATGAATTGAAACGTTCTTGTACTTTGTAGTCCCTGTACGATGCATGTAAATATCCTCGGCATTCAGTATTAATTAGCCGAGATTATATCTGGGATTACAGCACCAAAATTCAATTAATCTAAAAGCCCTTCATATTTAAGTATTATTCTGTCATTGTCTTTACTAACTGTATAAACTGAACTTGAACCTAAAAAGTAAATGTCCTTGACCAAATCCAATAGAATTAGAATAATTCCAAAAATAATGTGTTTGATTTGAGTGCAGTGCGCCTTGATGCTGACGTGAATTGACAGTAAAGAGTGAGCTAAACACTGCCAATATAATGTCCTTTTTTTATTTGTACCCCCACCGCCGATACATGCATGTTTCCTAGTCATAACTCTCTATATTTTTATATTTGCCCTAGGCTTTGTTTGTGACTTTGTGTTCGGAAGGTGGCATGTTTTATTATATTTATTTGTATCTGTCACGAGCATAATGCCACTTGGTCTTGAATACTGAGTTAAGAGCATTAATAAAATAATACTAGTAGGACATTGGAAGAAAGAAAACGGGCATATTGCTATAGAAAGAGAAGAGAGAGAAAATGGACATATTAAATAAATTAAAGTATACTTTTATTATCAATCTGGGTGGGGTGCTCTCCACTCATATTATTAAGGTACATTTAAAGTGTCTTAATTCATAGCAGCCATAGTTGGTTTAATTATGAAAACTATGATTGGGATTCTGAAGCAAAGTAATTAGGCGCATTAATTCCTCTGCTAATCACAATCACAACCCAATTCTTCACCCCGTCGCCATCATATTATTTATTTATATATTTTTTACACATGTTCTTTTGTGCATTAATTCAACCCCCTGCTATTTCACTCACCAACCTAATTAGTTAGCAAAAATTGGTCGTTATGTCATGGCTGCTTCATCCAGATCGAGATTACACTGCCTCGAATCCCACAACTGATTGGTTGGAATCAGAATACCTAATTATATATATCCAAAGCTTTATTCACTTTTTTTTTTAATAAAGAAATAATTGCCCAGAGATTTGATGGGTATTTTGAAATTGTGTTATACAGAGACTGAAAATGCGAATAATTTTCATTGGTATTAACCTTAACATACAAATGAACTCCTAATTTCTGGTGTTTCACATATTTGGCATATTTTGGTATCGATCCATCCCCAGTTAAAAAACCCTCCTTAAAATTTTAAAAAAGTAATAATATGCAGTAATATAAATTTTTATTATAAATCCTTCATTTCTTCAATGGAGATAAAGGATCACAATGTCAAATATAGTAACACGATACCGTAGAAGACAACGATATTTAATATTTAAAAAGCATCACCATCAACTTAGAATTTAAATATACCACTATGGTCTTATTTATAAGTCATTTTTAACTAATTTTCACATACCAAGGAGAGTTGGTTAATTCATTAACTATAGGCTACATTTTTAATTTTGCCCTTATCTATGATTGGTTCTAAAAGTCAACATGAATAAATTCTTTTTGTTTATTACAATTAATAGCGGTAAAAAAGTACAAAATGCATTTACTATTCTGAAAATGGACTTAAAAATAAGACCATATTTTTTGATAAAAAATGATTTATAAATAGGACTAGAGTGGTAGGTGCCACCTGCCAACTCCTGGAAATATATGCAAAATTTAGTTTTTTTTTGCCGAATAAATATAAGATTTAATTAAAGGATCTGTTTTGGTTATAAATATATAACTTAAATTTTATTTGTCTCTTACACATTTCATATTTTTTAAATTATTGTAATTAATTTTATAGTTTTTTTTTGTAACATCCCAAAAATATTTATTTAAATTATTTGAAGTTGATGATGGAGGATTAATAAGGGGCTCTATTAAGGTAAACGTAAATAAGGGTTCGAAAAGGAAAAGTGTAACAGCACATTAAATTAAATTACCATAATAATCAGAGTTAATCTATTTGATGGATTAATTAAAGGGCCAAATAAAATTATCTGGGAATGAGGCTTTTAGCATTTAAAAGTAGACGTCTCAAAACTCCTAATTTGCAATTTTTGGAGGATGTTAAAAAAATTATGAATTCTTAAAATTTGTGTACGGGGAGACATAAATGTGTGTACGGGGAGGCTCATATAGCGGCTAAAACAGACGGGAGAGAGAGGGTTTTTTTAATGTGGGATTGGTTCCTTTGCTAGCGTTTCGATATTCTTATTTTGGGCTTCAAAAACTTGAGATTTCTCATGGTAATGCCTCTCCCTAATCTTTCATATGCTCTTTAAGCTTGATTATGGTGCTCGTGGAAGATTTGATTCTCCGTTACAGCAGCAAATCCGAACTTCTTGATGAGGTTGTTGTGACCTGGCTGAGGTTAAGGAGGTAATTCGCTTGCAACATGTTTATGGTTCAAGGAATATTTCAATATGTGGAAACTGTCGTTGCGTACGTAGTGTTTGGTTCAAACTTCTTGCTGTGCAAAAGAGATTTTCGTTTTTGAGTGTAAATCTTGGCTTGAAACTTTACTTATTTGCTTTGGGTATCTCTACCGGTTGGAATTTGATTTGTGGTTGGAACCTAAGTTTAGGTGGTTTTTAATCTATTTATGGATGAATTATTGTGAATTTTTTTGATACTTTTTGCATGAACGATTTGGAGATTTTTTTGGCAAATGAATTATTCCGTAGGCCTGAAGTCAATGACCTCTCAAATATAAAGAGAGACAATTCATGGTCCGGTTGTGAGTTTTGTAATCTTTGATCAGGCTGATTATATAGCTATATTCAGTTACACGTTTCTGTTTTGCTGTAACTAAGTTAGTTGTGCCACGTGTAAGACCAAGTCCTCTATATAAGCACTGTACTGCAAATGAATCAAAGTGTGGAACTATCTTTACTCCGGTTTCCTTGCACAGGCTATATGTCATGATTGAAGAGTTGGTGGCAATCCATACATACGAATGAATCACTATGGTAGAGATCGCGATATATGATAGTTATTATCTACTATACATAACGGTTCCAAGCCGTTATATATGTGAGCATTATAAAAGCTCGGTGCAGATACATCATGGTTCCGAATCGGTGATTTATTCTATACTTATTATAACGGTTTTATTATAACACCTATCATGTATTGAGATATGGTGAGGCTATGCTGTATATAATGTAGTAATAATAAATAACGGTCTCAAGTAAACAACCGTTATAAAACTTTGTAACATATATAATGATGCTTTCATAATAGCCGTTATATAAAAGTTTAGCATACATAATAGTTGTTATCTAGTAACCGTTATTCATTTGCTATAAATGCTAACGGGTTTAATAAAACAACTGTAATATAAAGTGTATAACTATATAGCGGTTCTTATTTAATAACCGTGAATTTTTTAGACTTTTTTTTTTTTTGAAAATGGGGATTCTCCTTTCGCCTTTGCAGACATATAGAACGAAATTGTACACAAATTTATATATTATAGAAGCTCACACATCGAGTATAGCAATGCAATTTGGGATGGATCAAGACATTCCCGGCTTTGTTGCTTGACTCAATGGAACTCCCTACTATAAAGGTCTCAAGGGGCATACAACCTCGAGCAAAGTTTGATAGAGAAAGAGGGATTAGATCTATAGTACGCCATTTGCTCCTTCTCGTTAGGAAGCATGTGGCATTATATAGATCTAATCTTTGCTTCCATGCCACCACCGATATACTATAATGGGGAGGTGTTTGCCCAAAACACTCAACTCAAAATCCAGGCCAGAAATGAGAGCTGATTGGTATAATTTCACCATATCTCTTCCACATAACCCAACATATCCTATAACAGAAAAACGATATATCAATATAGCTTTTGAAAATATTTACAAGATTACCTTTCCTTATACAACATTCCATCGCAAATATCACAACTATCACAACAGTAACAATCTTAATAATAATCTCCACTCATGTATACAAGTTGGAAATTACACTCTTTCATTGAACTAATTTCATATTCAAACATACACATAATTTTTCAAAACACATACTTGTAGTATAGATGAAAATAGGTTTTAGAAAACACCTTACAGCCAAAAGCAAGCATATAGAATAAATTAACTTTGATTACCTTAACTCCAAGCTTAACCTTAACTTGAAGAGCAAAGCATGAGTGAGCACTAGTCACAAGAAAGCTCTATATTATGAATGTAGATATCAATCAACCACAAACAACAATAAAATAAATAAATTATACAATTCAACTATTGAAAAACCCAATTTCCTTTATAGCTCTTATCCTCAACATCCTAATTTCCTTAACAATACTTACCTCAACAATCCAAGGTCACATATGACTTTTTATGCGTAAATTACTCATTAGAATCCTTAGGTAACCTCTATATGATATGCTCCAATCAATCACTCAATTTCATAAATTAAAGTTTCACCTCCAACACATCTATAGTCATAAAATCATCAACATCAACATCAACATCCTAGACCAACTAAATCTCTTTTCTAAGTTATATGAGCCTAACTCAATTATTAGACAACTCTTCAAACCTCCATATAATTAAAATCACATCAAACTCTAACTCAAATACCAAATTCGAACTTATAATTTCATATAACTCAAAATTTAGCAAAACTAAACCGATTAAAATTTCAATAATACCTCCAATAACTCAAATAAACTGTTTACCCAAATTTAATCAGCAAAAAGGTCCTAAAAATAATAATTTATAATATGTTTTTAAGAGAAATTCATTATAAAATCATAAAACAACTAAATAATAAATCTAAACCGATTAAAATTAGCTATTAGCATTTCTCTACTTATATAGAGTTATATATTATCAAAACTCAAAACTCTCCCGAAACCCGAAACCTAAAATTTTCACTATTCAACACAATATTACACTTATTAAAAAGATAAAATTATTTAGAACAATATTATGAAAAGAGTTTAGTAGAAAAGAGTGTATTTAAGTACCTATTTGATCTCAAATGAGGAACCTTAAGCTGAAAATGCCAAGCCCTGTGCGACGATGCTCTGAGCTCTCTCGGTTTCGCTACTACAGCGAAATGGAGATATTTTTTTTTCAATACTACAGCGAAATGGAGAATTGATCAAGGAACGAAAAACCGGACCGGGCAATGAACCGGTCACAGCACATGTTCAAGGGTTAGTGGGTCAACCGGGGTCTAACCGGTAGTTGAACCGGTCATAACCGGTCATATTAAAATATTATAATTTATTAGTGATAATATATATTAATATATTTTTAAACTTCTATAGATTAAAGCTTTTTAGAAAAAAAGTGTTTAAATCTATTAGTATTAGTTATAATACCTATATTTATGCAAAGATATCTCATTTCCTATAATTATTATATCTTTTTAAATAAATTTTTTCATTATTTTCTTTATTTTTTTAGATTTTTTCTTTCTTTATCTATTTTTCTCTTCATTTGAGTCTTCAACTTTCCATTTGCCCTCAAAAAACACAAAATAAAAATTTAGAAAATTAAAAAAAAAGGAAAGAAACCGGGTCAACCGGTTGGATCACCGGTTTTACCAGTTTTCACTGGTTCTGACCGGTCCAACCGGTTCTGACCGGTTCAACTGGTCTGACCGGTTTATTGATCAAACCGGACCGGACTATGGAATTGATTGATGGGTGGGGTATATAATAATAATACCCCCGCCGCACGTGATCTGACTAAAAGGGCACGTACCCCTTTAGCAATGTTTTCTTTTTATTTATTTTATTTTTTGCCATATCTTTTTCTTTCTTTCTCTAAATTTTTTTTTTCACTTTTGTTTTATATATTTTTTTAATTATTATTTTTATAATAATAGGAATAACTCTAATAATAACTTATTATTATTTCACAATTTCTTTTTATTATCATAAATCATATTTAAAGAAATATTTTGTATTCCAATAATTATCATAAATGATTCTTTCTTAATTGTAATTAAATCCTAAAAATTAAAAATTAGGATGTTATATTCATTGACATAAGTCTTCTGCTGTTTGAAGAGTAACCCTCTAACACCTTGACTGAAGCAAAGAAATGACAACAACTAGTTTTTTTCCCTTTAATAATGTGAGTAGTGGGACGAAGAAATGTGTGGCTTCCCCTCTCCTTTGGTGCTAATTTTTCCCTTATTCCCATATCAACCATGCCTAGCCTAACATTTTTGCCAACTTTGGTCTTCCCTAGCTTATGGAGTAATGTGCCAACAATATTTTCGCACATATTTTTCTCAATATGCATAATATCAAGGAAATGTCTCACATCCAGGGTCCTCTAATAAGGCAAGTCAATAAAATGGACCTCTTCTTCCACTCGCTTGTCCCAACATCCGTTGAAAAAAGTTTGCTAAATAGACATTTTATATCTTTCGCCTTTTGATATATTTGTTCACCAGTCAAAGGTTGAGGTGCCCTTCCCTCTTCTAATTTCCCATTGAAATACTTTTTTAAACACTAGTAAGGTTGCTCTCGAAGCAGCCATCATTGATGCTTCAATCTAATTGAATGTGTACCCTCTTCGTAAATTGGGCATCTAAGTTGACCTTTAATGTTGTATCCTGAAAAATTACCAAATGCAGGAAAGTCATTGATAGTGCTAAAGAGCATGGCTCTCAAGTTGAATGTTTCTTCCTCGTGAGCATTATGCACCATGACCCCATCATCCTACAAGCACTTCAAGTCTTCAATTAGTGGAGCTAGGTAGGCATCTATGTCATTCTCGAGTTGCTTGGGCCCCGAGATTAGCATGGACAATATGGAGTACTTGCGCTTCATGCAGAGCCATGGAGGAAGATTATATATAAACAATATTACCGGCCATATGCTATGGGTGCTGCTTTGCATCACAAATGGGTTCATCCCATTAGTAGCCAATGCAAGGCATAGGTTCCTATCATCTTTAATGAATTTGGGGTGGTTCAATCAAACTTCTTCCATTCTAGAGAATCAGCAGAATGTTGAAGCATGTCGTCATCTGTCCTTTCATCTGCAAGCCACATCAAATTTTTTGCATCATCAAGATTGCTATATAGGTGTTTAAATCTTGGTATAATGCGAAAATACCATAATGCCTTATTCAGGCTCTTCCCATTCTGTTGGTAGCGTGACTCCTCACATATGGGACAATGTGTTAACGATATATATTCATTCCTAAACAAGACACAATCATTGGGGCAAGCATGCATATTCTCATAGCTAAGGTACATAGAGTGCAACATCTTCTTTGTGGCATATGTTTTGGGTGGAAGCACACTTTTGGTTGGTAGCATTTTATTCAAAGGATCGACCAATTTTGTGAAGCTTGTATCAAACCACCCATTTCTTGACTTCAAGCTGTACAATATCAACAAATACTCTATAAAGTAAACTTAATGAACCCTTCACACAATGGCTTTACTGTGTTGTTCTTCAAAGTTTCCATCATTTTACGACAATCCTGGAGGTCCTCTTCTAATGCCTTGGCCATATCATCGAGATGGTCTGTGTCAAATGCACTTGTGTCGAAATCAGGTGATGCATAACTTTCCGTATGTTCAACGACCCTATTGATTGTCTCCCTATGCCTTGTCTAACATGTATAAGTATGATCGATTTCATGAATCACTAAGTGTGACATACAAGTTTCTCAATCACACTACTGTATATTGCCACATTTTACACAGAGGCAAAGAATGAAATATCATTTGGGGGGTTATGCACAAATGCAAACTCAAGGAAATCTGTTGCCCTATCCTAGTAGTTTCTCGTTAGTCGATTGACATACATTCACTGCTTATTCAAATGCCCTATCTAGTATAAATCATTTAGAAACAAAAACCCCAATCAAAACTCAATAATCATCTACACCCAAAATAAATTCACGAAACTGTATAATGAAAGAAAAACTATGAACCTTATGTCAGCTCGGCTGGAAGTTGAAGAAAGAAAACTCTGAGGTTAATTGGATGCCTTTCTTAGAGCTGAAAGATCTAGAGCTTTTGATCGAGTGCAAAAGTTTTCAAATGTTAAACTAATTGATGTTTTACAAATAAACCCTCATTATAGATTTTAAGGTCTTACATAACTATTAGTTGGTAATAACCACTAATAGTTTTACTTTTATAACGGTTATATTTAAGTAACAGTGAAGTATGTTATTATGAAATCTACAGTTTTTAAGGTCTTACATAACGGATAGTTGGTAAGAACGACTAATTATATTTTTACCTTTATAATGGTTATTTTAATTAATTACCTAGAGGTATGTTTGTCACTGTTCTTTAATAACAACCGTAAGGAATGTTATTATTTTTTAGTGTATGTTTGAGCCATTATATTAATATATTCTTATATATAAAACTAAACAATATGAATAAATAAAACCTACCCATCATCCTCATAGGAGTGATTTGAATCATATGAAAAGACAAGTACAAGCGATGCGGAGTGGTAGTGGCACAGGCGGTGAGCCGGGGGTGGAGGAGAAGGTTGGGAAGGAGGAGCATGAGGAGGATGTGGAGGTTTGGTAGGAGGAGGAAAGGAAGCAGGAGGGGTTGGAGGAGGATGAAGCGAAGCGGGCGGAGGAGGAGCAAGTTTGGAAGGAAGAGGAAGAGAAGCAGGCAAAGGAGTAGGTTGGGAAGGAGGAGCACAAGGAGGGTGTGGAGGTTGGGTGGGAGGAGGAAGAGAAGAAGGCGAATGTGCATGTTCAGAAGCAGATCTAGGAGAAGAAGGAGATGGAGGTTGAGGAGGACGATTCTCCAGTATTTCTTCAACATATCTCTTAACCATGATGATGGGGAGAACAAAGAAAGGAGGTAAAGAAAATGTATGAAAATGAGGAGTTCAAATAGATTAGAAGTGAAGCGTGCGATGAAAGTTGAAGAGGAATCAGTCCACTCAATTATATATGTTCTTTTACCTGCGCCATAAGTTTCATGATAGTTGTTTTATAAACACTGTTATTTATCTATGAATTCATGACTATTGTTTCGAAAGAGCAGTTAATGGACAGTTATTTATTACATTTAATAACGGTTGTTTTCCAATAACCGTGAGAAATGTTTGTTTTCTTTCACAATAGTATATTTAAAACGATAAAACATAAAAAGATAGAATAGTGGCGAGTTCATCATATTACTCATCACTAGAAGAGTGACCAGGATTATTGTTAGGATCATGACCAATCTTATACTTATCAAGTATGAGATTGGTCTTCCTGTTCATACTCGAGAGGTATAAAGAAAGCCTCATCATGGCATGGTCAATGTGTTCTGCATGTCACAACATTACCTCTAGTTGTGGAAGCATAGGATGTGGAGGTGGAGGAGAAGGAGGAGTCTGAGGTGGCTGATGTTGGGGAGGAGAAGGAGGAGGTGGAGGATGGGGAGGAGGATGACGTCGAGAGCTTTCTAGAAATTCTTTTGCATTGCGTTTCATCTTTACAATGGAGGTAAAAAAAAGAGGAGGAAGATGAAGAAAACGTAGGAAAGACAAATGAAAATGTGATGTTTAAATAGATGTTTGGAACTCTAAAAAGGACAAAAAAGAACCATCACCTAGTTGTCCTAACTATCACTGGGTAACAGGGAGGCACTTAGATTTGATCAGCGTGGGAAAGAGGAAGGGTTTCAAAATCATTAATTTACGTTTATTAAGTTAGAACTGTTAAGTATGTTTGTTTTTTGAAACCACGGTAAAAGAATACTTTAGTCATCACCAGCACTACTGCCGTTCTCCTCCTCCTCCTCCTCCTCCTCATTCTCTTCATCGAAGGAAGAAGATAAAAGGTCTGACTGTAAGTCATATTCAACCTCATTGTGATGAAGTATGAGGTTCAACTTCCTGTTTAGCCTATTTGCATATGCCGTGAGACGCCCTGTGTGGTGGTTAAGGCTTGCCAACAGTTGCATCAAAGCCTCCATTTCGTGAAGAGGTCAGAGGAGGAGGAGGTGGTGGTGGGGGAGGTGGCAAAGGCAGTGGAAGAGCTCCCTGGGATGTTAACATGATGGAGAGAAGGAGGAGGCCGATAAAAAAAAGTAGTAAGAATTACAATAAATAGGTGAGTTTAAATAGAGGTCTAATGGATGTCATGAAGGGTTATGACTTATAAAGGTCTAATGATGTTACGAAGGGTTATGACTAATGAACAGGTACTTAGGGAAGACATATCATTTGAAAGTGTTACATTACGGTTGTTTTTGAAGACCATTATGTTTTGTTTTCACTAATATAAGAGGTTGGAAGTCGAATTGTTTGTAAGTATTACATGGCAGTTGTTTCGAAAGAACCTTCACTTTTATCATAAATAAATGACAGTTATTAATTACAACCATTATTTTTTTGTTTTTACGAATTTTGTCTCGCAATACATGATGATGCACAAAATTAACTGATGCGTTTAAGTGTTATATATCCTTGTGTGACCTCCACCTTGACATACACAATGTATATTATCTATAATTATTATGTATTAGGCGTTATAAATACCTAAATCTGTAGTAGTGAATTTTGCTAAATACTCTATCATTAACTTGTGGGTTCAGCTATATATGTTTAAAGGAGAATATAATTAAGGTTGGTTTGCAGGGGATTAAGCATGATTATATAGTGTTGAGTTTTAAAAGACTAAGGTCATATTTTGATATTTTGACCTTCAAAATCCCACTTGAATCTTATTAACCACTCTTACATACTTATTAAATTGAACCCGTAATTACTGAGATGCGATGTGTCACCTCATTGTTCTTAACATTTTTCAAATAAGGATTCTAGTGGTATTTTGAAGGAGAAGGTGTCGTTGAGGCTATGGTTACCTTTGCGTATCTATATTTGTGAACACCCCATTTTGTCCAGGCCTCACTCAAAAATTAAAAAACTAATAAAAAAAAATTCCTCTCATTGATGATGATTGGTGTCTAATTTGTCAATCATCATTAAAGGAAAAATTTAAAAATAAATAAAAAAAGGAAAAAAAAAATCCTCCCACTGATGATGATCGGTGTCCAAATTGGCAATTATCATTATAAGGAAAAAAATTAAAATTAAAATTTTTAAAAAAATCCTCTCATTGATAATGATTAGCGTCCAAATTGGCATTGTCATTCATTAAAGAAAAATAAAAAATATATAAAAAAGTATCTCCCATTCATATGTTTAAATTAGGAAGTTGCTTGTAGGGAAAATATAAGAAAATACATTAAAAAAATACAAAATAAAAAATCTCTGATTTATGTTGATAAGTTTAAATTATGAAATTATTTGTAGGAAAAATAAAAAAATTAAAAAAGAAAAAAAATCTCATTAATTGTGATTAGGTCAAATTAAGAAGTTTTATTGATAGAAAAATACAAAAAATAAAAATAAAAATAAAAATAAAAAATGAAAATTAAACAAAAATATCTATTAATGGTGATTAGATCAAGTTAGGTAGTTTTTACTATAAAATATAAAAAAAATTCAAAAATGAAAATTCAAAAAAGAAGGAGCATTTATGAAGAAAACTCTACCTTGAGACTATAAATAAGGGTGCAAGGGTTGAAGCAACACAAAAAAAAAAAAAAAAAAATGAGGAGAGTAAAGACACAAGAATTTGAGAAGAATTTTGGGAGAGCATGGAGGAAAGGTAGAGTGCTAATTTGATTTCTCATTTCATTGCTCTTTCTTATTCTTTCATGAGTTTTGAGACTTAGAAATTTGTTGGAATAACCTAATATTCTTCATGACATGTCTAGATGCTTGCCCATGAACATATCCATGAGATTGAGGCACTTACATATAAAGCTCTAGGCATGTTTTTGTTTGGTTTCCTTCTATCTTCATTGAATGCTCATGTGATCCCAACCATTTGATATTGCTATATTTGAACCTATTACTTCGCTGACAGTTTTTTTATGGTGATATTTTGATGGTCAAAATGATTGCATGCTCTCTCCTCTAATGTTAACACGTCATAGTAAGAAAGTCTTTTTGTTTTGATAGGTCCTCACATTTTGTAACTCTTATATGCTTGACCGAATTTGATCTCTTGCCATCAATATATGCTCATCAAAATTGAAGGGATTTATAAGATGAATAAAAGAAAATGCAATGAATGGTGTGTTGGTCTACCCATGTGCTTTTCTTATCTTGTTTGTTTGAATAGCTTTCAAGGATAAAAGGTACGCATAAATCTCCTCACCTTTAACTTCCTTTTTGTTTAACTTGTGCTATTTTTTTTTCTTTTTTCTTTATCCCTTTCTTAAGTTCTCTTTAAAAAAAAAAAAGGAAAAAAAAAATATTTTAACACATTTTTATAAATAAAAATAAACCGGAAAAACTCTCTTTCATAAAAAAAAATAAAGAAATTGCTTTAATAAATAAAAAATACAAACCAAACAAAAATAGTTTTCTCAAATAAATTAAATAAACATTTTTCTAAAAATCACCAATCAAGTGACACACTTTTCTACCCCTGAACTACGTGGGCTTTAAAGGGTACGTAGGCCCTAGGTTTTCATCCTAGGTCAAGTCCAACTTTGTAAATAAATATATTTTTCCTTATTTTTTTGTAAATAAATGTTCCTTTTTTTCTTTAGTTTTCATTTTATTTATTTTTGTAATTATTCTTTTTTATTTGGGTAATTATAATAAAATTAAAGGCCATATTCGTTTTTAAATAATTAACTTAGAGTAACCATTCTTATGAATGAGTATTTTAGGGTGCTTAACACCTTCCCTATACACAATCGACTCCCAAACCCTAAATGATTTTTTGTAGACTAATTTTCGTTTTTGAAAAAGTTTCCAAAATTATCCTTTTTAAAAATTTTAGTGGCGGGTCCTTATTTTCCAAATTTCGGGCGCTACAATATTCATACTTATGCATATTCTAAAGTAGTTGTCAGCATTAGTTATTTGAGTATGGATTTTGAGATATACGTACACTCTTAAACTTGTGAATGTAGTAACTGTGAAGCCAAGAGCACTTGGTCTGTAAAAACAATTTTATGATCTGTTTTTTAAGTACGATTATGAATTAGACATGAATGAAGGATGGTTTACTGAAAAGATATATGTTGAGTTTTTAGCCGTGATTCAAGTTGTCAACATCATGAATTTAAGCAAACTCGTAATAATAATGTGAACTTAGCAAACTCGTAACAATAATGTGAACTTGGATTGTGAACTCGAATGATATATTTATAAGAGTTTACTTTTATTAATAAATAGATATTAAGAATATATAATTAAAGAATAAAAATATAAAAATACAAATACTTTGATTAAAATATATTTTTTGGAAAGTTAACTTATGAGTTTAACAACCCCATCAGCATAGCAGTGATGGTGAGTCATGTCGTGGATGTGGGCTTAATAATAAATAGACTTATAATCCCTACAGTCATTTTTATACGGAACAACTAGTTAAATCACATAGTTCAAAATATTAGTTAGTAGATTTAGCTTCTCTCCTATACTCTTCCCATCCTTTTCCCTTCTTCACCATTGGATTGAAATCTTAACGGTCCAAATTTAACATCTTATAAAAGTATTATTATAATTTTACTTAAAAATAAAAAAAATAAATTTAAACTGCTAAAATTTGATCTGAACAATTCATAACTGCCATGAAAAAATAGGAAAAAAATTATATTCTATAATAATATAGAGCCCCTCAGATCAAATTTTAGCAATTAAAAGTTATTTTTGTATTTTCAATTAAAACTATAATAATATTTTTATAAGATGTTAAATCGAGACTGTTGAGATTTTGATCTAATGGTGGAGAAGGAAAAAGGAGGGTAAAGGAGGAGAAAAGGATGGGAATGGTTTGGGAGAGAAGCTAAATCCTTAGTTATATGCAATAAATATGTAAGATATATACTCTCTCTGTTCCACAATATAGGACATTTCAATTATATCATGGGAAACAAGAAATAACAGTTAAATAATTTAATATGTCCTAAAATGTAAATTTTTTCCACTTTTACCCTTCTTAAGAAATGTGTTTGATTGCATTGGAAATATTATTTTTGGGAGGGGGATATAATGAGTGGGCAAATTTGAAAAGTGAGTACTGATCACAGGAAAAAAATAGTAAAAAGAGCATTAATTAAATTGGAGGTGACTTATATTTTAGACTATGCCTTCCTTCTAGAAGTACCCTATATTGTGGACCGGAGGGAGTATCATTCTTTCCAATTATAGCCCTGTTGAGAAAGAGAATACATGAGAGACAATGAGTAAAAATTTATTGCATAAAGATAATGAGTGGCATATATTTAATAGGAGTAAAAGTGAAAAAACTAGTTTAAAATTTTAGACAAAAAAGATTTGATCCTTATTTTAAGGATCATTGTTATGAGAGAGAATATTCCTTATAAAAAGGATGAGAGGGAGTTTTAGGGATCTCAAATTTTAGACAAGCCATAGTATAAAAAGTTTAATTGAGTTAAATGATGATTGCTACCCAGGCTAGTGATTTGATTTCGGGGTGAATTAATTAATTAACTAACTACGCGGCCGCAATTTGTAGTTTTTCTATTTCTTTCAACGGGCATTTACTCCCTGTGCGCGATGCGCAGGGAGAATGTTATAAAGGAAACAATTTGATAATAAACAAAATTTTTATTAAGAAAAAACTTTTCATCATTTATTTGCAACATATGTGTGGGGATGACAAAAATAAGAAGCATGTGAATACATTTTTTTTTAAAAAAAATATAAGCTGCTGCATCAGTCATTCATGACCATCAAATATTAAGGTGCCTAATGTGTATTGTTGGGATTAACTGATCAACGTTTCTTTGATTAATAATATCTTTAAGAAATCAAAATGTAGATTCTATCCTTATATGCCCGTCCTTCATCTATCCAAACTTTTAATTGATACATCTGGGAAGGAAGAGATATACAAAACATGCAAAGAGGTCAGTGTTGGTTAATAACATTATTGGTTATCCCATTTTCAGAGAAAGCTTCCTCAAAACATAAAATTATGATGCGTGAATACTGTTTTCGGCAAATACAGCCCAATATGAGTTCAATATGTCATTTAAAACTTGTGATCATTATCAGCCTGAGTTAAAATCAGTTATACAAATTAAATTAAAAAAATATTGTTATCAATAAACTACAATTAACCATGGAAAAAACATTTTGGCCTCCCAATTTTTTTGGGATGTAACTTGTAATTAATACAAAATAAAGTTGGAGTTTTTAGATCAACCACTATTAAAGTAGGGGCAAATATTACTCCATTTCTAGAATATTGTTAAGATGATTTTATATCCATGTGATGGAAGTCGTTAAATTGTATCATGCTAACAAAAGCCATCTTTAAAAATAATAATATTATTATTTTTCAAGATTATTAGACTTAGCAAATAGAATTTTCTCAAAAATAGATTATTAATCTCAGAAGTTCATCACCAAACTAAATAAATATGAATTTTTAATTTATTAATTTGGATATTTTATGGAATAAAAAAAAAACTCACATGCCAATTAAAGTGGGATGACAGCTAAAATAATAATTAGATTATACATCACTTAAAAATGTATATCCATAAAAATCAAGTTAAGAAAAACTCTTAACTAATTAGAGTATATCATTAGGTTTGGAAATAAATTGCATAATAATGAGTTATCTTTGGTCTAAATCAGTTTAAATGTTATTACTAAACCCAATTTTCAAAGTATAAATTGAATTCAAAACATGGAATATAATCATAATCACTCCAAACCAACATTTTTATATCATATATAATAGGAATGAAACTGTTCCACCAACCGTAGATCTTGATCCAATGCTTTATCAAAATGTTTAGTATTGGCTTGAACCAACATAAATGGAGTTCTGCCAATGATAAGCAGTTAAAACACACACGAAGAAAACATAAAATGACAAAATCATTCCAAAAGCAAATACATATGCAGCTGACAATATGAATAAACCTAGTCAGCATTAGGATGGAGGCATCAGGAAATAATCACTGCAAAGGAAAAAAAACGAAATTGACACTTTTAGCTGGACCTTATTACAGACCTATATCACATTGCATAAGCTTTTCCCTTGGACTGTAAGCCTTGTTGAATAAGTTTTTTCCTTGTATGAGTATTTGAATGAATGAGCTTTAAATACAACGAAATAAAGAGAAATTTGCCTTATTTGTGAAACAAAAGAGTAGTCACAGGTATAAGATGCAGACAAATTAAAACAAACATAGCTTGACAATAAGCATTGTTAAATAAGAATCTATCATACCCGTTTCTTAAAACACGGGAATCGTAAAGGAATCCAGCTGTAAGCAAGAAAACATATATATATGCTTGTATGAAATCGCAAACTCTTTATCTGGGAGGCAAATTAACATTTCCATAACCATGAAATTTTAAGCATGCCTATTTAGCTTCATAAACAGTGACAGGGATTGTCAGACGTGGATGAAGTAAACGAACAACATATTGGAGAAGCACTTTATCATAAACAGTGACAGAGTTACCTTGTTACTGCAATAAACGCAGGCTTATGTATAAAATAAAGCAGAACAGTTCCATAAAAACAAACCTTTTACTTATAATTTTGGCAAGAAGATGTAATATACTAAATAATATAAACAAAGCAAGAACGGGTAAAAACAGGGGTTGAAACAACGATGCAGAGATGTGAAGATGAGGGTAAAGTAGGGCAAAAGGATGAGAAGGGTACTGGATATTTATGCCATCTTAAATCTTAAAGTTATCTACATAATAGATAATTCCTAAAAATTGCTTTGTATCGGACTACGTAATAGGTCCGACTAAATACTACTTCCTCCTCATCCACGATATTAGCATTTGAAAATAAGTGACGAATCATTTAATAAAGAACACCTGAGTGTAAATTACGCATGTAAGTTTTTGAAAGTTTAGCGGTGCAACGTAAATTATTTTAATGTTCACCTTAAAAAATCAATTGAAACAAATAAATTACTATTACTAATAGTAACAAAAACAAAGGGGTCACTTCATAAATCTTTGAGGGTTTGCCAAAAAATTAAAGGGGATATAAGAATTTTAACAATTAATAATGAGACTACAAAGATCATAATATGGAGTTTACAAAGCATAAGAAAGAAGTGGGAAAGCAACACCACTGCCAAACCATACGGATAGGGTTATTGAATTATTGAATATACAAATGACAGGACTTCGCTGAGACACGTATTGTCCATAACTTTTATTACATATTGCTGCGCTACAAAATGGAAAACATAGGAGAGTTGCCTGCTCCATAAATGAAGAATAAACACTAGAAGAAAATTCCTCCAACAATCTCGGGGTACTGGATTCTCGAAATTTAGTGGTCCACATCTTCCACTAAAATACTAACCACCAGCTTAAAGCTTGCGCAGAAACATAGAATCAAGTCTGTGGTTAAGCGTAATAATAGTCTCTGATCCATTACATACAGATAAAAGTAAAGGATAATAAAGACGGGGGCAGGGCCAGGTGAAGAACTGCAGAAGGGTCCTTCAACTAGATGAAGCTCAGGATCATAGAGGACCCTTGTTGCATAGGAACACCTGCTTTAGAAGAGATAAGAAACTGCCGTCAAGGGAGAAAAGATAACGAACTACGTGCCCACACAGAATACAGTGTATCTGATCCTTGCCTTGTAAACACAAAGAATAGACTTTGAGAGTAATAAAAATCCATTTAACAACTCAATAGCATTGATTGAGGATATGTTAGATAACAAAACCATTCAAAACCCCTTCTGCATGTCTCCAGTGTTAGGACCATCTCCTTCTCATACAAACCCATAATTTTCACCAGCCGAACTGGAGATGCATACCTGATAAAGCCACAAACATATGCAGGAAAAATGACGTAAGTGAAATCTGTGCAGTTTATTTTCTCACTCTTCGAAGTTAAAAATCCAACCCATCCTCATCGTTGCTCTCAAGATGAGATGAGGAGGAAGAGGGCTGTAAAAAAGAAGAAGAAACGGGTGAATAAGAGAGAGAAGAGAGGCGAAAGTCTTGAAAACTATTTTCATAGATCGTTAGAAATATCTTCACCAACCTCATCCAATAGTCTTGAACATTTTGAAGCAACAAACGATGTCCTCCCATGGCAGAAGTATTTGACAGATATCGATAGGCTGAGGCAAAAGGGGATTGTAGTGAAGTCCTAGAGGTCTTTTAGGATGAGCGAAAGTCCATCCATGGCTGAGTATTTGTTGAACATGATTACATGAACAGGGGAATAATCTAAATCGAAATGTCTTAAACAGGGGCACAAGAAATAGAGAAAAGGAGGACGACAGCCTCAAGAACCTCAAGAACATGCTTAAATATTCAGAAGTTCCTCATTCTTTACAAACAGTGATGTTAATGAAAAGAAAAGAAAAGAAGGATACCAAGCCTGTGAGGTTATTACATATGGCTTATATTATTTCCGAAAAGAAAACCAAAAAAGAAAAACAGAGAACTCACATTATAGACAAACTAGACCTCGTTCAAAGATTTAAGGGATTTCGAAGCCTAATTCCCCTTCCCGTTCCTTGATGCCCAGATCCTTCGTGATTTCGAGTGCTCTTTTCCACAGAAAGATTTTGGTAAAATATGAAGGAAGATTAATGACCATTTTTAGGCTCTTTCTTTTCATTTTCTAAAAAAAACAGAGAAGATTCATCTTCATCCCAGCTTTAAACAAAAAAGGCAGGACGGAGAAATGAAAAGAATGAGATCTAGAGAGAATAATGAGATAGAGGGGTGGGCAAGGGAAAAGGATTACCTTGAAGGTAAAAACGAATTTTTCTCAAACTCCCCACTGACACTATCTCATCCTCGTCTCTGCGTCCACTCCATGCCGCCATCCTCGTGGTAGCTTCTCCGCCAGGAGGATAAGGGAACTGCATGGAGGAAGGATGGAAAACAGATTAGTGAATCATGAACACGAATCCAAACACCAACCTCTATGTCTTTGCTGCAGATCATAACCACCCAGCAGCTGCAGATCATAACCTCTACATTCGAAAGTTATAAAGTCAGAGTATAAAACAATCTATTGAGCTGTTGTGCTATACTTTACAATCTAACCTCTTAATTTCGACCGGATAATCCTGCAAAGCAAATCTTGTCTGTCCAAATGGCTTATCAAATCTGGACCTACGCGATTGCCCGGCATCCCAGCTTCGATGTTGTGAGCAACAGATGTTTCTGTAGAAAGTGAGTTGTTAGGCCTATAGTTTGAAGGATTGAAATGTGAGAGGGCAATGGCATCAGGCGGGACATATGCTTGACAATTTGGAACAACTTTTGATAAGTGTAGGTTGCTTGTTCAGACACAGCTGTAAGGCAAACCACATAGTTGAGCCTCGCCATAGTGTGTTGAGGAGCCCGAAGCGACGATTAAAATAGTGAACTTTAATTTACAGTCGTCCAATCATTGTGGACAGTGTTTTTTGCAGGGTTCAGGGACCCGGACCTAACCGGAACCCGCCGGACCGGTCACTAGACCGGTCCGGTTCCCGGTCCGGTCCGGGTCCCAGTTTAAAAAAAAAAAAATTTTTTTACCTTTTTCCTTTAGAATTTCATACTATAAGTATAAAATTTTCAATTACTCACCGGTTTGGTCCCGGTTTAGCTCCGGTTTGACCCCGGTTTGACCTACTGACCCTTAACCCAGTACCCCGACCGGTTCAATACCCGGTCCGGGTTTTAATACCTTGGTTTTTTGTGAGAGTAGTCAGATGCAAGCCGATGATGGGGAAGAGGCTTGGTGGAACAATATTGATATATGTATTGATAAGAATATAATTAGATTCTGTCCAGCCAATAAGATTCTTCTAGATCGATGTTGCTGCCATTTATATAAAAGATGGATTTAGTGGTTATGAATACCCTATTTTGTTCGGGTCTCACCCAAAAATTAAAAAAATAAAAAAAATAAAAATAAAAGAAATTCTTATTAATGATGATTGATGTCTAAATTGGCAATCATCATTAAAGGGAAAATTAAAAAATAAATAAATAAACGAAAATAAAAAAAATCCTCCCACTGATGATAATTGGTGTCTAAATTGGCAATCATCATTAAAAAGGAAAAAAATAAAAATAAAAATTGAAAAAAAATCCTTTCATTGATGATTATTAGTGTCCAAATTAGCATTGTCATTCATTAAATAAAAAATATAAAAAAAGTATATCACATTCATAGGTTTAAATTACGAAGTTGCTTGTGGGGAAAATATAATAAATAACAAACAAAAATTAAAAATAAAAAAAAATCTTTCATTTATGTTGATAGGTTTAAATTAGGAGATTACTTGTGGGAAAATAAAAAAATTAATTAAAAATGAAAATTTAAAAAAATCTCCATTGATAGTGATTAGGTTAAGCCAGGAGGTTTTATTAATAGAAAATACCAAAAAAATAAAAAACGAAAATTTAAACAAAAAATCTCCATTGATGGTGATTAGGTAAAGTTAGGTAGTTTTAATATAAAATACAAAAAAAATCAAAAATGAAAATTAAAAAAGGAAGGAGCATTTATGAAGAAAACCCTACATTGAGACTATAAATAGGGGTGCAAGGGTTGAAGCAAGATACAAAAAATGCTGAAAGCAAAGACACAAGAATTTGAGAAAAATTTTGGGAGAGCAAGGAGGAAAGGTAGAGTGCTAATTTGATTTCTCATTTCATTGCTCCTTATTCTTTTACGAGTTTTGAGAATTAGAAATTTGTTGGAATAACCTAGTATTCTTTATGACATGTCTAGATGCTTGCCAATGAATATATCCATGAGATTGAGGTACTTACATACAAAGCTCTAGGCGTGTTTTTGTTTGGTTTCCTTCTATCTTCGTTGAATGCTCAAGTGTGCTCCCAACCATTTAATATTGCTATATTTGAACCCATTACTGCGCTGGCAGTTTTTTTATAGTGATATTTTGATGGTTGAAATGATTGCATGCTCCCTCCTCTAATGCTAACACGCATATTGCAAGAAAGCCTTTTTTTGTTTTGAAAGGTCCTCATACTATATGACTCTTATATGCTTGACCGAATTTGATCTCTTGCCCCCAATATATACTTGTCAAGATTGAAGGAATTTATAAGATGGATAAAAGAAAATGCAATGAATGGTATGTTGATCTACCCATATAGTTTTCTCATCTTGTTTGTTTGAATATCTTTCAAGGATAAAAGGTATACATAAGTCTCCTCACCTTTGACTTTCCATTCTTTTAACTTGTGTCGTTTTTTTCTTCTTCTTTTTTCTTTATCCCTTTCTTAGGTTCTCTTTCAAAAAAAGAAAAATATTTTAACACATTTTTATAAATGAAAATAAAATGGAAAAACTCTCTTTTATGAAAAAAATAAAAAATTGCTTTCATAAATAAAAAACATAAACTAAATAAAAAATCATTTTCTCCAATAAATTAAAGGAACTTTTCCCTTAAACAACACAAACAAGTTGACACACATTTCTACCCCCAAACTACGTGGGCTTTGATTCCTCTAAAGGGTACGTAGGCCCTAGGTTCTCTTCCTAGGTCAACTCTGTCTTCTTAAACTTTCTATACATTGTAAGTTTTTTTAATTTTTGAGCTTACAAATATAATAATACTAGTTTAATCCTCTATAGAACTACATGTACTAGTAACTGGTATGGCTCAAGTTTAAGTAACTTAAATGATGGAATTCTTTTATGCTTGATAGATGAAGATGAGAATTCAATATTGCAAAGGATACCTATAAGTTTGATGATAGATCATTCTACAAATATAATATATGGTCAGACAATTTGTTAATATTTAGGTACGTAGGTTGTTTCTTGCCTATTGTATTGTTTATTCACTTCAAAATTAGTTGTACATTACAATTATTGTAATTAAATACATTTAGTAGTGATTTTGTGAATTAGTTATTTGTTTTGAGTAATTTCATTTTGCTGTGGACTGTATTGTAAATTATTGTGGATTTGAAATGTAAATATAGAGGGTTTCACTAGGAAAAAGAAACAATTACGCATAATTATTTAAAAAAAAAGACTTCCTATGGAAGCGCCATAGGAAGGGATTTAAAAAAAAAGTTATGGCGCTTCCTTATATTCAAGAAGTGCCATAGCTTTCTTTTATGGCGTTGAAACCTATGGCGCTTGGGGAAATGGCATAGTATTCTTAAACATAAGTGCTATATATTTTGTTTTTTGAAGTAGTGGCCCCTCCCCATAAATATCAAGTTCAATTGTTCAAATGTAAATTCTCATACAAAAGACTTGTGGGTGTGGCTCCTTATGAGTCACCAGGATGGGAAAGGAACCTCTTGAATCCCCTTATTGTCCACTTCTCTCCACTTCTTTTTCCTCACCGTTAGATCAATTCTGTATGGTTGAATTTACTATCTCATAAAAAATAAAAAAAAAAATATAGAATATAGGCTATTAATTTTCAACTGTTCAAAGTTGATCTAATGATGGAGATAAAGAAGTGGAGGGAAGTGGACAGTAAGGAAAGTGGAGAGATTCCTAACCCGAAGGGGACATCGCCTGGAGAAAATTACATGGTTAGGGGTATAGGTTTTTAGATTCTGCAACCCTTCCTCATTTTTCAGATTGTAAACTTTAAACTTTATATTGTTACTCTTAACCCAAACCCAAAGTATACATTTCTTTTTAATTCAAAGCCCACCCGTAAACTTTAGGCCACAATTTCTCTATAAACCAAAATTCCAATACTATAGATACTAGACAGTACTTCATAAAAAATCATGATTTGTTAATCTCTAAAAAATAGAAAAGAAAACAATAACATAATTTGACTAAGGAGAGGAAGGGGAAGATCGCTATTAGCTGAAAATTGAATAGATGAACTTGTTGAGCTCTACTAGGGTTTATATCGAGAGTGTCTACTGCCCAATGTGATGGTGGAAAGAGTGCGTCCGCTACCTATTATGGCAGAGATTAAAGAGTATTTATAGCACGTGAATTGCAAACCAGGAAATAGAGTGGATTTGACTGAAGGAGAATGACATCCTCGAAAACCGTTGTTAGCCTCAAGAATTTCTTGTTAGAATTGCACATTTCCTCTATTTTCTGCCGCATTGTGATGTACTAGTGGGCATTTGAGAGTGCTAAATAGAGGAAATGTGTTCTATACATGCTTGGCACAAAAAGAGTGTAAATGTGGGGGAAATAAGCGAATATCTAATATACTTACCAAACTGAGATTTTTTGTGAGTTCTTTGTGTTGAAAGGATAAAGATTTAGTCATAGCTGAAACCAAAGAAAGCCAAATTAAATGAAAAGAAGTTGAAGCCATCAACCGTTCTAGGGAAATGCAAGAAGGAATGAGAACAGAGCTTGAAAGAAAAAAATTGGCATTGCAAGGTTACTGGCCGTGGCCAACACATTCACTGGCTGCAGCCCACAGGAGCACAGAAACATACTGGCCGTGGCCAAGCTTCTTTGGGCTGCAGCCCAAAAGTGGTCCGTAAGTTGCTGGCCATGGCCAACATAATCACTGGCCGTGGCCAATGGAAGCACAGAAGCTTACTGGCCGCGGCCCACAGATCCCCTGGCCACGGCCAACCCCCGATCAAGCTATGCGTTTTGACATTCAATGGGTATAAAAGAGGAAACCTGAGGATGAAAGAGGGGATTTGATCCAAAAATACCTAGAGAGGCGGCTGTGACACTCCCTTAAGCTTGGGTTGGCCATAAAGCAAGGGAAATCAAGTGGGAATTGAAGATTTGTAGAGATTTGAGCTGGTTTTCCTTGGTTATCCTGATTTCTTTCCCTTTCTTCTTCCTTGTGTTGATATGGAAGTTCATGTTTTGTATTTCTGTATCCATTTCGTGAACATGAGCAGCTAAACTTTCATTCTAGGATTGTTTATGAACCTTTGTATGGATTAAACTTGATTCCTTCTATCTTTAAGTATCTAATGGCATATGTATGTTGATTTTACCTTATTTTCACTGCTATTCGTGATTGGCCATCACTGTGGACGATTTGTTCATCTAAGTTAAGCTTGAGAGAGTTAACTTATTTGTAGAACTTTGGTAAAATTATGCTAGACTTGAAGTTTGGAAACTAAATAGATGGTTTGTTAGTAACATAGAGATATAGTTACTAGCCTAACATTGTCATATTGAGGTTGGTGCTTAATGCTTATTTTCTCTTAACGGTAGTAGGAGATTGTACATGTTAAAAGAAGATACGGAGTTGGTTATGACTTGAGAGAGCTTAATCAAATGCTTGTGAACCTTAGACTAACATACATATATCCCATAGAATGATTCTTAAAGAGGAAATACATCAAGTTTATGAAATACAAAGGGGATGAACAATCCTAGGTTTATTACAACTGTTGAAATCACAAGGATCAAGTTTGTGTTCAGTAATTTTCAGTTTTTACAAATATATCTTTTGAAACTTTTTTTCCACACAACATGTTTTTGCTCAACTAATTGAATTCACCAAACCTATTGCTTGACTAATTTGTTACTCAAATCCTTGAGGGAACGATTTTACTTATCACTTTATTACTTGACACGATCCTTGCACTTGCAGTTGTGAACAAGTTTTTGGCGCCATTTCCGGGGATTGGTTTAACAAATCCTTTAGTTGACCTTAGGCTTGTGATAGTAGATTTAGGTTGACCTCTTAGTTAGGTTGAAAATTTGTCTTTCATTCTTTTCTTTGTTAATTTTTTTTTGTTTTAGTTTGATACTTGCTGGTTTGTACTCTTGTAGGTACCATCATGGTACAAGCAACACCTGCATCTAGACGGATTAATTATGGTACTTGACGGATTACCTCGAATCGAAGAAGAGACTGAGTCAGAGGTAACTGAATCTGATTTTGAATCTGACTCTGAAACTGAAACAATGGTAGATGAATATGAAGAGCTACCGTCAATGACTTTGCTAGCCGGAATATGCGAGTTACTCAATCTTGCATTCGGATGCCGGAGATGCAAGCACACAATTTTGAGATAGAGCCAGTCATGATTACAATGCTTTAAATGCATGGGTTATACCATGGTCTCTACAATGAAGATGCCAACAAGCACTTAATGTACTTCTTGGAGGTGTGTGATTCCTTCAAGCAAAATAGAGTGCCCCAAGATGTGTTGAGGTTGTGGCTATTCCCTCTCTCTCTATAAGGGAAAGCTAGAGATTGGTTCAACAATCTCCCAGAAGGATCTATAACTTCTTGGGATGATCTTGAAGCTAAGTTTAGAGCTCGATTTTTCTCTGATGATAAATCTGTGGAAGCTAGGGATGAGTTTCTAAGCTTTAGACAATATCTGGATGAGCATCTTTATGTCGCTTGGGAGAGATACAAAATGTTGATGAAGCAATGCTCTAATCATGGAGTGGACAAGTGGGTAGTGATCCAAATTTTTTGTACTCACCTTAATCCTCAATCTAAGGCGATGGTGGACTCTATGACTAATGGAGGTTGCCGGAATGTTCCTGTCAATAAAGTGTTTAGACTTTTGGATTAATTATCTGCAAACAACACCCAAGGCAATGATAGAAGGATCACCCCAACCATGCCTACGACAAAAGAAGACTCTTCATCACAAATTACAATAATCTTATCCACTTTGAACAAGTGTTTCGATGTGCTAGAATCTCAGATGCACAAGAGCACTTCTCATGGCGTGCATTCTGTTCATGCTTCTCCTGGTGTGGATGCTGGTGTTCATGCTACTCTAATTGTATGTGAGCAACGCAATGATGTCCATATGCCTGACCATTGCCCTCTCTACATAGGTTTGAATCTGTCAATTATATGGGCAAATTTCAACCTCAACAAGGTAACCCATATTCGTAAACTTACAACCGTGCTTGGAGAGCTCATCCCAACTTCTCTTGGAGTCAAGGTAACACCTTGAATCCACCACATGAGTCTACTTCTAGTACTAAGCCTGTTCCTCTACCGGGTTTTCCACTGCAATCAAGGCAAGTTCCTGTAAAAGAAGAAGAATCGAAGACAGATAAGATACTAGCCTGGATCTTATCAGAGGTAGAATCTTCAAGGGTTGAGAGTAAGGTTACCTTCTCTCTTCATGAAACTGCAATTAAGAACCTGGAAGTACAAGTGGGACAATTAGCAATACAAGTAAATGCTATGGCATGAAATGGTCTTCCAAGTGATACCATCCCTAACCCAAAGCGAGGTGGGAAAGAGGAATGCAATGCCATTAACTTGAGAAGTGTCAAGGTGATACCGGATGTGCCTAGCTCAAGCAAGACTAGCCCGAAGCAAGATGAGCAAGAGAATATTGAGATTGATGATGAAGAAGCCATGACTTAAGAAAGTATAAGGAAAGAGGATGATACTAGAAAGAGAAAGCAAACTAAAGGAGGTTTGGATGATGTTGTCAAGAACAAGAAGGGGGAACAAGAGAAGAATAATGAGAAGAAGAGAAAGCCAACCACCTATACTATCATGCCACCACTACCCTTTCCTTAAAGATTCAAGAAGAAAGAGGAAGATGCACAATTTAAAAATTTTATGAACATGTTCAAACAACTCCATGTGAACATTCCGTTTGCTGTAGCTTTGGAGGGCATGCCTAAATATGCTAAGTTCCTCAAGGATGTGTTGTCCAAGAAGTGGAGATTCAATGAGTTTGAAATCGTGGCATTGACTGAAGAGTGTAGCGCAGTTATTCAACGGAAGTTACCAACTAAGCTTAAGGATTTGGGAAGCTTCTACTTTCCTTGCAATATTGGGACTAACTTTAATGGTAAGGCTCTATGTGACTTGGGTGCTAGTATTAACTTGATGCCTTTAGCCATTTTCAACCAATTGGGGTTGGGAGAGCCAAGCCCCACCACAGTAACTCTTCTATTTGTTGATCGGAGTATTTCTAAGCCTAGAGGAATCATTGAAGATGTCCTAGTTAAAGTGGATAAGTTCATCTTCCCAGCAAACTTTGTTATGCTTGATTGTGAAGTTGACTGGAAAATCCCTCTCATTCTTGGCTGTCCATTCTTAGCCACAGCAAGGACTCTTATTGATGTGGAAAAGGGTGAGATCACTTTGAGGGTGGATGATGAAAAAGTGATCTTTAACATGCAAAAGCTTTGAAGTTTCATGACGATTCAGCCCAATGCTCTTTTGTAGACATATTAGATTCACTCATTCCTCAAGAATTATATGCTTCTATGATAAAAGATTCTTTAGAAGCATTATTAATTAGGGAGAAGAGCTTGGAGGAGTTTAATGATGAAGCTATGGAAAATCTCTTTCGTATGGAAGCATTCCTCACTCAAGACTGAAGACTTTTGAGCCACTTGAAGTGTCTGATGCATTGAGTACCCATTTAAAGCCTTCTATTAAAGTCCCACCGGCTTTAGAATTGAAGCCTCTACCTTCCCATCTCAAGTATGTTTACCTGGGGAATTCTAATACCTTACCGGTGAATATTCTTCCGGTCTCTCTGATTTGCAAGAAGAGAAGCTCCTACGAGTTTTGAGAGATCACAAGCATGCCATTGAGTGGACTATAGCCGATATCAAAGGGATAAGCCCTTCTATTTACATGCACAAAATTCTATTGGAAGATGATCACAAAACTTCCATTGAGCATCAAAGGCGCTTGAATCCAATCATGAAAGAAGTGGTCAAGAAGGAAATCCTCAAATGGCTCTCAGCTGGAATTGTATACCCTATCTCTGACAGTTTATGGGTGAGCCCAGTCCAATGTGTCCCTAAGAAGGGTGGTATGACTGTAGTGGCTAACACCCAAAATGAACTGATTCCTACTCGCATGGTGACTGGATGGCGGGTGTGTATGGATTACCGGAAGCTCAACACTGCTACAAGGAAGGATCATTTTCCTTTACCATTCATCGATCAAATGTTGGATAAGCTAGAAGGTCAGGAGTTCTTTTGCTTCCTTGATGGTTATTCCAGTTACAATCAAATTGCCATAGCTCCAGAAGACCAAGAGAAGATGACTTTCAGTTGTCCCTATGACACCTTTGCTTTTGAAGAATGCCCTTTGGACTATGCAATGCGCTAGCCACATTTCAAAGGTGTATGATATCCATTTTTGCTGATATAATTGAGAAGACCATTGAAGTATTCATGGATGATTTCTCTTTCTTTGGTCCATCCTTTGATTCTTGCTTAGAGAATTTGGATGCGGTGCTTAAACGATGTGAAGAGATAAACTTGATTCGCAATTGGGAGAAGTGTCACTTCATGGTGCAAGAAGGCATTGTACTTGGCCATCGGGTATCCAAGAAAGGGTTAGAAGTGGATAGAGCAAAAATTTCTATCATTGAGCAATTGCCTCTGCCTACTAATGTGAAAGGTGTCCGAAGCTTTCTTGGTCATGCCGGGTTTTACTGGAGATTTATCAAGGGTTTCTCTAAAATTTCCAAGCCCCTTTCCACGTTATTAGAGAAGGATATGGAGTTCAAGTTTGATAATGAGTGCCTACAAGCTTTTGAGGAGTTAAAGAAGTGTCTTATTTTAGCTCCTATCTTAGTAGCTCTAGATTGGGTTTTACCTTTCATCATTATGGCCGATGCTAGTGATTATGTCGTTGGTGCTGTTCTTGGGCAAAAGGTAGAGAAACTCTTTCACCCCATTTACTATGCAAAAGGCAGAGAAACTCGAAGTTGAACTCTTTGATGTTTGGGGGATTGACTTTATGGGTCCATTCTTTAAGTCATTCAACAATGAATATATTTTGGTTGGAGTGGATTATGTCTCCAAATGGGTCGAAGCTACTGCATGTTCGACTAATGATGCCAAGACAGTGTTGAAATTCCTAGAAAAGCACATTTTCATCAGATTTGGAACACTAACAACGATTATCAGTGATGGTGGTTCACACTTCTGCAATCACCAATTCCAAGCCTTGATGAGAAAATATGGTGTCAGACACAAAGTAGCATTGCCCTACCACCCGCAAACTAATGGCCAAGCTAAGATTTCTAATCAGGAGATCAAGAACATCCTTGAGAAGATAGTGAATACTACTAGGAAGGACTGGTCTTCCAAATTGGATGATGCTCTATTGGCTTACCGAACGGCTTACAAAAGCCTATTGGTATGTCTCCATATAGATTGGTGTTTGGGAAAGCATGCCATCTGTAATCCCCTACTTTGATAACTGTAATTAAGATTCAAAAATACGTAATTTAAAGGAATTAGAGACCGACGATTACGTTTTTCTCAAATCTCTTTTTTAAAATTCGTTCAACATGGTCTCATATTCATCTTCCGAATCTAATTACTCTGCGCAGTTCAATCACATTCATACATATCAGAGTGCATAGCCAAATTCCCGACAACTCCCGGGTTTTATACATGTATAAACTAAGGGTTGTAAGTTCCAACTAGGGGATTACATGACCAACATCAACGTAATATCTACATTTCAAAAATAAACAGTAATCCCAAGTCCAAAATAGATAACCAACAACCTAACAACACATCTCTACAAGATCCTAGCCGCTCTTGGTGGTTCGTTTCTCCTTGGAGCCACTTGCCCTGTCTGAAATGTTAGTCAATGGAAAAAATGAGATTCAAAAAAATCTCTGTAGTAACAAATCACTCATACAGTGTATAAACACATAGCATATATGATCATGTTAAGCAGTATCACAATGTATCATGGCTTTCGCCACAAACGACAGCACTCATGGCTGTAATCTCTATGCGTCAGCTTCCGCTGCGATCTCTATGTATCACAAAGTATCACTATGCGTCAGCTTGCGCTGCAAACTCAAAGCATCACAATGTATTCACAAAGTATTCTCAATGCATGACAAACATACATACAATGTTTCACATACAGTATAAGAGAAAGAGTTACTACCTTGTTCTTTCCGATTGTGCTTTAGCGCAGGTGGATCACGAACAGGACAAATATCGAATCCTACAATTCCAAATACACCATTTAGACACTTCCATAATGTTTCTTGGGGTTATATGAGTCTATAATGAAAATTTACAAAAATGCCCCCGGGGACCCGGCCCGGGCCCGCTGTACCCCGTCCGGTTGCACTTTTCCTGAAATTCTAATATGGGCTATCCTAACATATTTCCGCCCAAGGAATCCATTTCTGGACTCGGAATTATCAAATTCAATGTAAGATTACAAATTGACCCTTGGCAGCCCTACTTCAAGGGTTTTAGGGGCGTTTTCATAATTATGCTTTTTTGGCCTTTTCCGAAAAAGTGGCCAACTGTAACCCCACCTAATTTTCACTCCTGAACGCAATGGAACCATCAAATCATTGAAAATCCAACTCTAAGACCCATTTCTAGAGCTGGCCGAAATTTATGAGTTCTCCGGGGAAAATCGGGGTTTTACGATTTCGGCTCCTTAAACGCGTTCCTTTCTACTCCTAACCACTTTATTAACTATTACATTCAGTTATAACTACCATTTGAACCAAAATTGGGCAGTATAACCCTTAGGAAACTCAATTTTCAAAATTTAAAACCAATGGCAATCCGGCAAAATTTCACCGATTAAATTGCCTACAGCAGCCAGAATAGTTAATATACGAACGTTTGGAAGTTACCTTAAGATCCCACTAGCTTTTCCTCAAGGTGGCTGAACCCTAACCCTTGAAACACCAAATTTTGAGCCTCACAACCTTAAAGAATAAAGAGGAGTAGCTTAGAGTCGGAGTTATACGCATTAGGAGCTAAATTGTCGGAGAAATCGGCTTACCTTGTGAGATTTCTTCCCTTTCTCTCTCTAAACTCTCTCACCTTCTCTCTCTTGTTTCAGGTCTGGAACAGCACGCAAATGGCTGGAGAAAGAAGGCTGATGGTATTTAATATCATATATTATATGATATTTAATTATTGATTAATTTCTAACAATTTCGGATTTTTCAGAAATTCTGGCAGATTTCTGCCCAAACTTTGAAAAATCATAACTAATTCTAGAAAAATTGAATTAGAGTGACTCTAAATCCTATGAAACCCTTATTGAGTCTAGTTTTAAGAAAAAATATAGGATTTTTCTGGATGGAATTACAAAATTTCCAGAATTTCAATCTTTGCATACCGTTCTAGAAAATAATTAATTTCGCTGGGCAAACTTCAAAAGTCTATAACTCTTAGCTCACAAATCAAAATGATACAAATTATATGTCCATTTCGAAGCTTGACATGTGAAATTTAAGACTAGAAAAATTCAGAATTTTTAGACACCATTTGCCTATTTAAAACGTCCATACAAATCGGTTGCCCTGTACAGAGTTTCAATGGACAGAGTTTTCAACTTTTGCACAATTGTTTCCAATGGTTCCAATTTCACAATAAGCACTCTCCCCGCACGAATTTTCACAAGGAAGCCATTGGAATCATTAAAATATCCAAATTCCCATTACACATTCTCCAAAAGTGTTTATTCAACAATAATTACATCCACTTTTGAAGTCATTAGCCCTTAATCACTTTTTGGGATATTACACCATCTACCGGTAGAATTAGAGCATGGAGCCTATTGGGCTATAAAAAAGTTAAATTTTGACCCTCAAGATGTGGGAGAAAAGAGGCTTCTTCAACTCAATGAGTTAGATGAAATTCGCCTAAATGCTTATGAGAGTGCAAGGATTTACAAAGAGAAGACAAAGAGGGACCATGTACATAAAAATAATTCCTAAGAGCTTTGAACCTGGTCAAACTGTTCTCCTTTATAACTCCAAGTTGAAGTTATTTCCGGGAAAGCTGAAGTCTCGATGGTCTAGTCCATTCAAGGTGGTTCAAGCGTCAAAATTTGGTGATGTGGAGCTGGAGAATGAGAAGGGAGAGAGATTTAAGGCTAATGGTCAACGGTTGAAACATTATTGGGGAGGAGATGTGGATAGGCTGATATCCACTATCTACTTATTGAATGAAGAGTGACCAAAGTGAAGAGTCAAGCTAAAGACTATAAACTAAGCGCTTCTTGGGAGGCAACCCAAGTTCTTAACTTAATCTCTTTAGTTTCTTTGATTTTAGTATAATGTTGGTAGATTTATGTTTAGTCTTTTGCTTTCGTAGGAAGAAAGAAGCCCCAAATTGAGAGAAGAAGAGAGCAAGAGGATTCAAAGGAAGGGTGGTGACATGTGGTTTGGAAAGGCATATTCCAGGAAAGTTCTTCAATTCCTATGCTCTGATTGAACCAAATTTTCGATGACTATGACTTGATTTAATGACCGCTACACATTTTTCTAACTTTTGATCAAAATATGTTCATTGTGGTAGTATGAATGAGAGACACACTGTGCATTGTCTCTGTTTAATCTTAGCAAATTTCTTTCATGCATAGTGAATTTTTGGATTATGGATGCATTTTGTTCATGAAGTATTGTATGCAAATGTGTGATAAATGGTTGTAAAATGTGTGCAACTCAAATTAATAACTAAAAGAAAGATGCAATTTAATTAAAATCCCTAAACTACTATTTTTTTTTTATCTTTTCTATAAAAATGATGAAAGAGTGAATGGAAAGGAATTTGGAATGAGAAATATGAATGATGAATGCTCTTGGTAATGAAGAAGTGACAATCCTTGCTCAAAAAGATTATGGGAGTTAATTTTCTCTAAGTCTTGAAAGTAAAATCCCAAACGATCGCTCGGGTCTAGTGTTCTTAATTAATAATTACTCCTGCGAATGCAGCTACTAACTATCCCTTAAGGCACTATTAAGAACCACTTAGAGTGCAATTAAAATTGGAATAATGCAACATGAGTCTTCTTGAAATTAAGTGCTAAACAGTCCCTCAAGGGCACAAATCAATCACATTAATCAGACAATAACACACTAATTAATATAATCTCATTGCAACCACAAAGAAATTCAAACATATATAATTTTCACACTACAAAATCCAATCTCAACTACAAATATCAAACCAACAGAGACAATTAACATCTATCTCAGTTCCAAATCACATATATAAAAATTCCTAAAACTAGGCAATCCAAATATGTAATTCTAGACTAATGGAATGATAGCAAAAGAACTTCCCCTTGAAGCTCAAGCACATGTCTTCATCACCAATAAGCAAAGGAAAATTAGTCACACATAGCCACTGCCACAATTCATATCAGTTTCCCAACCAAAATATCCAATGAAGCTAATATCAATATCGACTCAATGGGAAAGAAGAGAGTGGTGTTAAGCGGTGGAGCTATGGCTGTGGTGAGTAAAGTAGGTGGTTGTAATATGAGAACAGAAGATGTTTAAGGACTCATGTGGTTGGGCGACGGTGGTAAACCTGGCTGGAAGAAGGACAGTGACGGTGAAAGTGGAATGTAAAGGAGAAACAGAGGAGCAGTGACAATGGAGGTCTGGTGGTTCTGATGGTGAAAAATAGAGCTGTCACTAGTGAGCTGTGGTTCGGTCGATGATGGAACGTCTTCGAAGATGGTGGTTCATCCGTCTCGTTACCTCTTCTCTCAAGCTTCCTCTACTATCCAGAAGCTCCACGGTGCTCCAAACTGATTCTCCCAGCTCTACAATAATGATGGACAGTGGAGCTCGCCGGCGGCTGTGGTGGTTGATGGTGCTGCCGGTGAGAGAGGAAGATGAAGGTGATGGGATCATGTACCAGGTTTGACCTCTCCCTTGTGCGGCGATATGCTCTATTTTTATCTCAGCTTGCTCGCGTCTGTGTCTTGGTCGGGTCTCGGGTCTGTATACCCGACTTTCAACTCCCTATGGCCAATTTTTCAATATAAGGCCCTGTTTCAGCATCTCGAGACCTTACTCCCAACTGTGGCCCAAGTATCTATATCTCCCAGCTCGGATCTGTTCTCTGCCAAAGAAGGTGCTCTACAGTAATGTAGGCACCTTGTCAAAATGCAAGTTTTGACCAGGGACCTATTTGCAAACTTGAAAACTTCTGAAGGAAGGACCAAAGTGCAATATTTTGAAATACTTGTGAGGCAGAACTAAAATTTATGAAACTTTTGGGTATTTATTTGTATTTCTACCTTGCCCTTTTCTTCATGATTTTTGTAATTTTCCCAAAATCTAGGGCCCCTTTCTGTGATTTTTCCTAATCTTCAAAATATTAATTTGACCTCTAAAATCTACAATTTTCTTCCAAAATACTTGAAATGCAATATTAAGCACAAGGTAATATCAAAAGTTCAAGGGACAATATAAAAAAAAATAATAATTAATGAATTTTGACCATTTTGCCCCTAATTCCCATTAATTCAAAATAATTGTCCCTAACCAAAATTAATGCTTAATAATGCAATAATGTCCTAGAAAATACATTAAAATCCCAAATTAATCGTGAAAAATTCATATAAAAATATGGTTCAATCAGTGAGTTAGTTGTAGTATGCTGTGTTGAGGATCATAGGAAGGAGAGCATAGTATATTTTGTGTGTGTTCTGGTTGCAGAAAGGCTAGCTGATGGAACTGAGAATACTGGCCGTGGCCAGGCCAATATTGCCAGGCAAAGGTTGGCCGCGGCCCACCAATTCCTAGAATGAAAAATCAATGCCCAGGTAGATTTGGGCCACGGCTAGTCTAGCGTTAGCCGCGACCAAGAGAATCACATATAGTTTTGGGCTGCAACCAATCAATGCACAGATTGTCATGGGATGCGGTCAGTCCAGCATTGGCTACGGCCCAGGCGCGACAGCAGGGTTTTAAAAAAAAACCTTCCCCTTTCTTTCATTTCTCATTTCCCTCTCAGCCGCCGACTCCCCATTTCTCCCATTTCCTCCGTTTTGACTTCCCCTTCCACAACGTCTCTCCCATTTCCCCCTAAATCTCTAACCTCTATTGCAGTTTCCCTTCATCCATCTCTCTTTTCAATATGCCATCAAATCCTACACCAAATATCATCCAAATTCATGCATTTCAAATTATACCAAAATTAGGGCAAGATCATAAAATCTCAAAACTCAACCTATGATCACAAAACTTAGATTAATAGAGAGCTCTTTCTTACCTCTTTCTTCTCCCCAAAGTGAGTTCCTTGATTTCTCAACTTCCAAATTCCCTCTAACACTAAAACACCACCTTTCAAAAATCTGAAATCATAGTAAGGAAGCTCTTAACACTATGTATAACTTTAATGGAGAATATTTGAGCATTAAGAGGCATCTAGCTAGCCAAAACCTACCTTAACACTTTCTCTTTTCTTCCCTTGCTCAACGAAAATGGAGGTTAGATGAGAAAGAAGATGAAAAGGATGAAGATGCAGATTTTTTCCCCATTCCCATGCAACCAGCTGACTTTACAAGAGAGAGGGAAGAGAAAAATGAGTTTTGAAATGTTGACTTCATCCATGGTCCTCAAGATGCCACTTGTCATGATCCTAGATTCTCCTTCCACACACACACACATGAACTCATTCATACACAATTCTAACTTCTCAATTACTTAATCCTATCCATGATTCTTAAATTACCAAGGAGTTTCCTCTTTGGTAATGGACTATTTGGTCGATAATTTACCATCTTGCCCCTGATTATCACAATATATACTAAAACATTATTAAACACGTTTCATATTACATTTCACATTACATACTTCAAAAGTGCTTACTTAATATTAATTACACCACTTTAAAGTCATTAGCCCTTAATTATAATTCAGGATATTACACTCACAACATCAAAGCTGAGATGCTGGGCAATCATGTAGGTCCATTTTTGATAAGCCATTTGGACAGACAAGATTTGCTTTATAGGATTATCCAGTCAAAATTAAGCAGTTATACTGTAAAGGATAGCACAACTGCTCAATAGATTGTTTTATACTCTAACTTTATAACTTTCGAATGTAGAGGTTATGATCTGCAGCCGTTAGGTGGTTATGATCTGCAATAAAGACATAGAGGTTGGTATTTGGATTTGTGTTCATGATTCACTAATATATTTTCCATCCTTCATCCATGCAGTTCCCTTATCCTCCTGGCGGAGAAGCTACCATGAGGATGGCGGCATGGAGTGGACACAGAGACGACGATGAGATAGTGTTAGTGTAGAGTTTGAGACAAATTCATTTTTATCTTCATGGTAATCTTTTTCCCTTGCCCACCCCTTTCTCTCATTATTCTTTCTAGATCTCATTCTTTTCATTTCTCCGTCCTGCCTTTTTTGTTTAAAGCTGGGATGAAGATGAATCTTCTCTGTTTCTTTTTAGAAAATGAAAAAAAAGACCCTAAAAAAGGTCATTAATCTTCCTTCATATTTTAGAAAAATTTTTCTGTGGGAAAAAGCACTCGAAATCATGAAGGATCTGGGCATCAAGGAACGGGAAGGGGAATTTGGCTTCAAAATCCCTTAAATCTTTGAAGGAGGTCTAGTTTGTCTATAATGTAAGTTCACTATTTTTCTTTTCGGAAATAATATAAGCCATATGTAACCTCACAGGCTTGGTATCCTTCTTTTCTTTTCTTTTCATTAACATCACTGTTTGTGAAGAATGAGGAATTTCTGAATATTTAAGCATGTTCTTGAGGTTCTTAAGGCTGTCATCATCCTTTTCTCTATTTTTATTATACCCCTGTTTAAGACATTTTGAATTAGATTATTCCCCTGTTCATGTTCCATAAATGCTAAGCCATGGATGGTGTCACAATATTATTGAAGGCCCAAATAATCAAGGCCCAAGTAATAAGGGCTCATCTAAAATAGGGATGACTGAGTAGCAACCATGTGAAACGGTTAGGAAGGGTGAGCGTATGAGTAGGGTGACATGGAAAGTGCGTGAAAATGAAATCAACAAAAGGGCTTGAAGGCGAGGGAAGGAGATGTGAAGAGTATTATGAGTTTTGTTCTCTCTGAATTTCTTTCGTCCTTTCTGACTCTTAATTCTGATTCCATTAGCTTTTATTCTGAATGCTATGACTACTATTCTCAGCATATACCTGAAAGTCTCACAACATTATTGGGCAATGACAATTAACTTGTTCTTATTTGGAAAAAGAACATTCAACACGAATGGATCGTATCGAGCGTTCGGTAATGGATAGCAATCGCTCTATGGAAGGTCTGAATCATAAACTGGATCTATTGCTACAATCATCCGCCTTTGGATCGCGGAACTCTAGGACCTCATTTTTTTTTCGATTATAACATGGGTTTCACAAAATAAAGATTGATTTTCGTCATTTTGATAGATCAAACCCTCTGGATTGGATTTTTTGTGTTGAGCAGTATTTTTCTTTTTATGAAACTTCAGATTTATAGCATATTGTCTTAGCCTCTGTTCATTTTGAAAGGGATGTTGTTCCATGGTTCCAAATGATGCAGCGGACTCATCATGTACCTACTTGGGTAGCGCTGACTAAAGTAATTGAGTCTCAATATGGGCTAACCTAGTATGACAATCCTTGTTCTCAATTGTTTAAGCTTACTCAAACTGGTTCAACGGTTGATTTTCATACTGCCTTTATGACATTAGCTAATCGGGTTGATGGGCTTTCTGATGGGGATCTCATGGACTGTTTTATCAGTAGTTTGAAGGATGAAATTCATAAGGATGTGTTAGCTCGAGAACCTGATTCCTTGCCTCGAGCAGTTGCTCTTGCTCGACTCTATGATGATAACGGATCAAGTTGGGTATTGGGCTCAAATTTCAGCCCACTTCACACACTTCCTCTGCTTTTTCTAAGCCTACCGGTTCCTCTTCATCTATCTTTGCTTTATTAGTGCAGGGGAGTTCTCGCTCTTCGACTCCACTATTATTACCGTCTCTTACGTCAAAACCTTTTCCTCAGGTCAAGAAATTAACTACCGCAGAATGCAATTACGTCAAGAAAAAGGTTTGTGTTATAATTGTGATGAGAAGTTCTCGGCCACGCACAAATGCCTGAATCGTACCTTTATGATGTTGCTGGTTGATTCTGAAGATTGTGTGGAAGAACCTGTTCCTACATATATTCCTTTGCCACCTTTAGACAATTTGGTGGTTTTGCATCATTTGTCATTACATGCCTTCCATGGTTCTCCTAGGCCTTGCACAATTCATTTTACGGGTCAGATTTTTGGTTCAACAGTGGAAGTTTTCTTGGATGGGGGTAGCTCCGATAATTTTATTCAACTTCGAGTGACCAAGCATCTTTGTCTCTTGGTTGAACCAGCTCCCCGGTTCAAGGTTGAGGTGGGTGACGATAATTGCCTCGAAGGAGAGGGGATTGTGCATTCGATTCCCCTTAAAATAGGAGGGCATGATATACCCATTGATGCTTATGTGGCTCCAATTAAAGGGGTTGATGTCGTTTTGGGGGCATCTTGGTTGGCTAAGTAGGGGGCTCATGTTTCAGATTACAGTACTGTTATGCTTAGAATTTATCGTGATGATAAATTCATTATATTTTAAGGTGATCACCATCATTCACCGATGATGATTCATTACAATCATATGAGGCATATTATGGCTACAGATAGTGTTTATGAGATTTTCACCTTGGCATGTTATTCGACTGTGGCTGATACTGATTCTTTGCAATTTCCTCTTCATATTCCCATGGATCTATTACATGTCCTTAAGCAGTTTACAGGAGTATTTTCTATCCTGAAAGGATTATCGCCTCCGCATTCTAAGGATCATGCAATTTATTTACATGAAAGGACACCACCAGTAAAGGTAAGACCCTATCGTTATCCTTTTCATAAAAGAATCAAATAGAATTGATGGTTTCTGATATGTTATGAGAAGGGATCATACAGCCAAGAAATAGTCCATTTTCTACACCTGTTTTATTGGTCAAAAAGCAAGATGGTTCTTGGCTGATTATAGGGCTCTTAATGCTGTGACTATAAAAGATTCTTATCCTATACCCACTGTTGATGAATTATTAGATGAATTATGTGGTGCTCAGTATTTTTCCAAATTAGATTTACACGCTGGATATCATCAAATCCAAGTGAAGGAAGAGGACTGATGCTACCAAATTTTAAGTAGGCACCACAAGTGTACGAGCCGTAAAATAGTAAACTGGTAAATCAAGGTCGTCCCACAGAGACTCAAAAATAATTACTGACTAAGCATTAAATTTCCTATGTTCATTTAAGTTGAGAAAATCAAAGATAATGAGATTAATGAGAAATTTAAAGATAAGAACAGAAAAAAAATAACTAGTGTTTGAAAGATGTCAATCGAGAAAACAACCTAGAGCGGCTAATCCTTTCTTCAAGTTTTAGAGCATGTAATTACCCAAATAAATTTACTTAATATAAACTTGTTAATCTATATTTTTAATAGATATAAGTACCTCCCGATCACTTATATCCCTCTCTCAAATTAGAATTATTATTCCTAACAATCTATTCAAGAGGCAATAAATATCCCAATTCACTCTAATATGACTATATGGGTCCAATAGGTATATTCCTATCCTATTAGAAAATTAGAATAAATTCCAATCCCACATTACTTAATCCTATGGTCCAATTAAGATCCCTTTCCCAAGTGTAATCAA
The DNA here is from genome assembly GCA_963855925.1 of Inga laurina. Taxonomy (NCBI): domain Eukaryota; kingdom Viridiplantae; phylum Streptophyta; class Magnoliopsida; order Fabales; family Fabaceae; genus Inga; species Inga laurina. The sequence continues at coordinate 15,993,281 of OY979703.1, read as the reverse complement.
AATTCTCTAATTCTATACTTAGTGGTGATCAAGCACTAAATAGGCAAGATATAACAAGATTAAGCAAACAAGAAAATATTAAACATAATTTAATGGTTCAAACAAGCTCTAATCCAAGAATCAATTCATAGCTACTCTAGGTCTAAGAAAAGAATTAGCCACACATGGCTATAATAAAATCCATAAAACAAAATTCAGATTCAGCAAATATAGGAAATAAAGGAGAAGAGAAGAGAACAGAATCCAGATCTAGCTACTGTTGCCAAAAGGAAAGAACAGGTGCTCGCTATTGATCCTCTGCTCTGGTTCGCCGCCTTTACTCGTTCTTCTTTATTTCTTCAATCGTTGCTATTCGGCGTCGCACTTCCAGTTCGACCATGCTCTTCATTCTGCCTGAGCATTCTGTCTCGCGTTCCTCTCTGTTCTTTTGCGTGTCTATCTCTGTGTCGACTCTCAGCCTTTGATTTTCTTTTATAAATGTATTTGAGGGTTAATCTTTTCTACTTGCAAGGTCCACGGCTTTTTATCCTAACTCCTTAAAGATATATCATATCTTTTATCAAGAATCTGCATCTCATATTCGTTTCTTCATTTCCTCACATGGGACCCACGCTTTCTTTATTCCTTTAATTGGCTTTCCTTTCTTCCAAAATCCTTCAGATGGTTTTATCACGTGGGTCCACGTTTTGGCTTGATTTGTTGAGTTGCTTTATCTGCCTCTTGCCTTCTTCCATTAATTAGATATTATATATATCTATATATATATATATATATATATATATATATGTAATGTAGATATATATTATATCATCCCCCTTTTAATCTCCTGTAATATAGGATCGGATATGAATAGATTTTCTCTTAAAAATTCTTATTCTCCTATCATTAACGTAAAGATAGAAAAGTATATAAACTACAATTAAATAGGCATAAAATATTAATAAATCCAATGAATTTATACAAAATATATACTTATTTAATTATAAAATATATATTTATCAAGGACCGATATAAAATAGCTTTTCGCACTCATCATGGCCATTATGAATGGCTTGTCATGCCATTTGGTCTTACTAATGCGCCGGCTACTTTTCAAGCTTTGATGAATGATGTCTTTCGGCCATATCTACATAAATTTATTCTTGTTTTCTTTGATGATATTTTGATTTATAGCCCCTCTTGGTCTGACCATTTACAACATCTGTCAGTTGTTTTGCAATTACTTCAAGCTCATCACTTATTTGCTAAATTGACTAAGTGCTCTTTTGGTTTAATCAAGGTTGAATATTTAGGCCATGTTGTTTCTTCTGAGGGAGTTGAGGTCGACCCTGTTAAAATTAAGGTGATCATGGACTGGCCTATTCCTAGCAATATCACTCAGTTACAAGGTTTCTTAGGCCTTACTGGTTATTACTGATGTTTTATTCGTGGTTATGCATCTTTGGCTGCACCTCTGACTTCTCTATTACAGAAATATTCTTTCCTCTGGAATTCTGATGCTCAGGAAGCTTTTACCATATTAAAGTTAGCTTTAACTCAAGCCCCGGTTCTTGTTCTCCCAGATTTTTCTCAACCTTTTGTGCTAGAGGCGGATGATTCCGGGAAAGGTATTGGTGTTGTTTTAAGTCAGAAGGGCTATCTTATTGCATTCTTTTCAAAGAAGCTGTCTTCTAGGATGCAATCAAAGTCGACATATGTCCGTGAAATGTATTCCATCACATAAGCAGTTGCTAAGTTTTGCCACTATCTCTTGGGTAATCCATTTATTATTCGGATAGATCATCAAATATTGAAACACTTGACAGATCAAACCATACAAACTCCAGAACAGCAAGCTTGGTTACCTAAGTTGCTGGGATATAATTTTACAATTGAGTACAAATCAGGTAAAACTAATGGGGCTGCCAATGCTTTTTCAAGATACTGTTTTATGGCTTACTCGATTCTAATCCCTTTGTTGTTTGAAGATATTGTGTTGGCACAACACCAATCCAGTGAGGTACAAGCCATATTTTTTCAATTAAATTAGAGTTCGGCTACTCATCCTTATTATCATGTTGCTCATGGCAATTTATTCTACAAAAATCGTCTAGTTATTCCTACTGATATGCCTGGTTTGATTACTAAAATATTGTGGGAATTTCATTCATCACCTTTAGGTAGTCATGCTGAATTTTTTAAGACTTTCACTCATATTGCTGCTAAGGTTTTTTGGCCTAAGATGAGGCAAGACATTTGTCTTTTTATTCGTCAGTGTGATATATGGCAAAAGGCTAAGGTGTCTCAAGCTCACCCTGCTGGTTTACTTAGCCCTCTTCCTATTCCATAAGCTATATGGGACGATGTGGCAATGGACTTTATTACTGGGTTGCCTAATTCAAAAGGCTACACTGTTATTTTAGTCGTAGTGGACTGTTTATCTAAATATGGTCATTTTGCTCCATTAAAGTGACTTTTTCCAGTCAGTTAGTAGCTTAATCTTTTATTCAAAATGTTGTTCGCTTACATGGTGTTCCCAAATCTATTGTATCAGATTGCGATAAGGTCTTCACCAGTAATTTTTGGCACCATTTATTTAAGTTACAGGGCACTACTCTTACAATGAGTTCAGCATACCATCCCTAAACTGATGGCCAAAGTGATGCTTTAAACAAGTGTTTGGAGATGTATCTTCGCTGCTTTGTTTATGATCTTCCTAAACTTTGGGTAAATTTCTTACCTTGGGCTGAATTTTGGTACAACACCTCACATCATGAGTCCATTGGGATGACACCATTCAAGCTGTTTATGGTCGAGATCCTCCTCAATTTTTTGCTACTACTGAACCGATAGATGCACCTGCTGAGTTATTGCTTCAATTACATGATAAAGATGTTGTGTTGCATAAACTTAAGTCACACTTTAACTGCTGAGGTATAGAGATGTTGTGTTGCTAAGTCTAATAATGTTGAAAAAAATTATTATTTTTAAAGATGGCTTTTGTTAGCATGATATAATTTAATGACTTCCATCACATGGATATAAAATCATCTTAACAATATTCTAGAAATGGAGTAATATTTACCCCTACTTTAATAGTGGTTGATCTAAAAACTCCAGCTTTATTTTGTATTAATTACAAGTTACATCCCAAAAAAATTGGGAGGCCAATATGTTTTTTCCATGGTTAATTGTAGTTTATTTATAACAATATTTTTTTAATTTAATTTGTATAACTGTTTTTAACTCAGTTTGATAATGATCACAAGTCTTAAATGACATATTGAACTCATATTGGGTTGTATTTGCCGAACACAATATTCACGCATCATAATTTTATGTTTTGAGGAAGCTTTCTCTGAAAATGGGATAACCAATAATGTTATTAACCAGCACTGACCTCTTTGCATGTTTTGTATATCTCTTCCTTCCCAGATGCATCAATTAAAAGTTTGGATAGATGAAAGATGGGCATATAAGGATAGATGCTATATTTTGATTTTTTAAAGATATTATTAATCAAAGAAACATTGATAAGTTAATCCCTACAATACACATTAGCACCTTAATATTTGATGGTCATGAATGACTGATTCAGTAGCTTATTTAAAAAAATGTATTCACATGCTTCTTATGTTTGTCATTCCCACACATAAGAAGGTGAAATCCGTGCATCAACGACCATCAGGACTTCTACAAAATCCTCTAATTCTTGAGTGGAAATGGGAGAGCATCACCATGGATTTTGTGACAGAATTACCTAAGATCCGAAACCATGATGCAATTTGGGTAATAGTGGACCGATTCATGAAGACAGTTCATTTTCTCCCAATCAGTATTCACTACTCTTCTGATAAACTCATAGAAATCTACATCAAGGAGATTGTACGTCTACATGGTATGCTAAAGAATATCATATCTGATAGAGATCCTCGATTCACATCCAAGTTTTGGAGGGTAGAGCACGAGGCTTTGGGTACTAAGTTCCAATTCAGTACGGCCTATCATCCTCAGACGGATGAGCAAACTAAAAGAACAATCTAGACACTAGAAGATATGCTTGGGGCATGTGTGATAGATTTCAAAGGTAGTTGGGATCAATTCCTTCCCTCAGCAGAATTCGCATACAACAACAGTTACCATTCGAGCATTCAAATGGCTCCCTATGAAGCATTGTATGGAAGGAAGTGTCAGTCACCCTTGTGCTCGACAAAGCTGTCTGATAGGTAGGTATATGGGCCGGATATTATTGACCAAACAACAGAGCAAATCAAGCTGATAAAATAAAGACTGTTAGCTGCTTAAAGCAGGCAGAAGAGTTATGCTGACAAGAGATGAAAACCTCTGGAGTTTGAAGTTGGAGATTATGTGTTCATGAAGGTTTCACCTATTACCGGTATTGGCAGGGTGCTAAAGGTAAAGAAGCTAAGCCCTAAGTACATTGTTCCCTTCGAGATCTTATCAAAAGTTGGGCCAGTAGCGTACCAAATAGCTTTACCCCCAAGTTTGACCAGACTACATGATGTTTTTCATGTCTCACAGCTGAAGAAGTATCGACCTGACCCAGAACATGTGATCGAATACGAAGAGCTAGATGTATGGGATGATCTTACATATGAGGTCGCACCTGACCGAATCATTGATCGGCAATAGAAACAGCTTAGGCGCAGGAGTATTCCGTTCATCAAAGTTGTTTGGAAGGGGTTATCTCCTAGAGAAGCAACCTGGGAAGCTGAAAAAGACATGAAGAGACGTTACCTAGAATTTGTCTCCATAGATGTAACAAAATTTCAAGAGAGAAATTTATTTTTACGGGGAGAGAATTATAATATCCCAAAATTTAATAAAGGTCTAGTTTCTTAAAAAAAAGTTGAGGAATAATAATTAGATGATAAGTCAAATTATGGAACCTAGGAAATTTAAGGAATCTTAAATTAGACAAAAGGGAAAAACTAGGGTCTAGTGTGTGTAATTAATAGGATAAAAATATACCTATATGTATATATAAAAACTTGCCGACACTCACTAACAATTAATCATTCAGCTCTCTCTACGTTTGGCACACTGGGAGGCACTTTCTTTCAACCAATAAACTACACACACACTTTACACATTTCCCATTTTCATTGGGACAACACACACACACTCAATACCCCATAGGTCTATAAAAATAAAACACTCCCTCTCACTCTCTTAACCGTGTAAGCTAGCAGCCGCAGAAAAAAAACAAAGAAAGAGAGGACAAAGAGAGAGCAAAGAGAGCAAGGGTGATAAGTGTCATCGGAGGAAGGAAGAAGAAGCTCCAAACTTCACATACAACTCCATAAACGTGTTTAGGTGAGTCTCCTACACAGTTGTTTAGTTTCTGGAATTGAGAAACATCACTGAAAAGTTCTATCAACCGAAAACTGTAAAATAAGTGATTGTGTGACCATTTTGAGGTGAATTTTGGGATTCATTCGTTCTGAAATTTGATCATTAACCTCAAGACATATGTATAGGGGAGTATAGAGTTAAAATTCATGAGGATTAGGGTATAAATTCATGTATACATGTTAGTTTTCTCAACTCTGTTTTGCTGTCCGAAAAACATAGTACATACCTGAAACTTGTAAAATCTTAAACAGAGGCTATAGATGGAATTTTCGAATGGGTATTTTTTTATAGATAATTTAGGATGTTTAGTTGATGATAGAATCAAGAAAGTATAATTTGTAGTGAAAATGGATGAGTTCTTGATTTTTGAAGTCAGACTGTCAAAACTGACATTTTTAGGAGTCAGTCAGTTTCATGTTGCATTTTGACCAGACAAACCTTAGTGAAAAATTATGACATTTTACAAGAATATAGTAGCCATTCATATCTTTCCAATGAGTCTAAGAATGCATTAGTTTGATATATGTGGAGAGAGTTATAATTTTTCAAATTTAAATCAGAAACAGGGGTCATTCTAGACATTCAAGTCTGGCAGTTATGATTTTCGATAATTTTGGGAAAAATTAGATAACATCTAGTAGTTTTGGTATTTTTCCATGCAACTACACTTAAAGATATTTCAATATAATTTTATAACACTTCATTTCGATTTTTGTAGAATTAGTTATGATTTTTTGAAATTAAGCTATGTTTCTGAAATGCAATCTGGAATAGTAGCAGTTGGCCGAATTTCTAGGTAATATATGTAATCAATAATTATCTTTGGGATATTTTTTCATAAAATTAAATTTAAAGAGCTTCATTTAGGCTTTAGAATAAGTCAATTTGGAATTTTGTAGAATTAGTTATAAATTTTCAAAATTTACTGAAAATCTGTCAGTTTCTGGAAAATTGTGAAACTGTCATTTGCCAATGCTTTTGCAAAAATTGAGATTAAAAATGGATTCCTTTAGTGAAAATATGTCAAAATAGCTTAGGTTCAAATTTCTGAAAAAGTACAGTCGGATCGAGTATAGTGGGGCCGGGACCGGGTTCCTAAGGGCATTTTGGTAATTTTTCAATATAGACTAATATAACCACAAAAAACACTATGGAAGTCTCTAAAGTGGTACATGAATGAGTTTTAACCTAATTATTGTACATTTGGAATTTTAGGATCGGAATAATCACTTGAGACGTTGGCACGTAGTTCAAGGAACTATTCTTGTGTAGTAAAAAGGAACATAAAGTAGTAACACTTTCTTTCATATACTATGTAATAATTTGTATGCATGCTTTATCTATGCCATATTTTACAACATGATAGTGCTTAGGGCACACGACCTAGCTGTGATCAGGGATCCAGCAATGGTACACGCGGATAAGCCTAGGGTTCAAATAGTTGTTGGCCTTGGACATGAGTTAAGCCGGGGTTACAAACATGTCGTTTGACCTTGGACGGTGTGCACACAACACGAGTTAGTATATTACATGACATGGTACATTGTATATTTATTCTCACATTTTATATGTTGGAAAAGCATGTTACTATTAAAATTCACTCGAATCTCACCCTTTATCAAATTGAAAAACATTCCAGCAAAAGCTAGTGGCTCGAAGGGAAAGATAGAGGCTACCGGTTCGTAGAATCCTGGTGTGTACCAAAGTTGTGGTGGATGTCTATATTTGTACTTTTGCTTTCTTTTGAGCACTCTGTTTATTTGTGTATGTATTTCAAACCCTGCAACGATTTTCCTGTATTATAAATAAGAACCTAATGTCAGTATGTATCCACTATTTCTGTATGCCTTATGGAACCGTGTGCTTAATACTTTATGAATATTGAAATGTTAAGGGTTTGACATTTGCTTTTGGAATGATTTTGTCGTTTTATGTTTTCTTCACAAGTGTGTTTTAACTCCTTATCATTGGCAGAACTCCATTTATGTTGGTTCAAGCCAAACTAAACATTTTGGTAAAGCATTGGATCAAGATCTACGGTTGGTGGAACAGTTTCATTTCTATTATATATGATATAAAAATTTTGGTTTGGAGCGATTATGATTATATTCCATGTTTTGAATTCAATTTATACTTTGAAAATTAGGTTTAGTAATAACATTTAAACTGATTTAGACCAAAGATAACTAATTATTATGCAATTTATTTCCAAACCTAATGATAAACTTTAATTATTTAAGAGTGTTTCTTAACTTGATTTTTATTGATATACATTTTTAAGTAATGTATAATCTAATTATTTTTTTAGCTGTCATCCCACTTTAATTGGCATGTGAGTTTTTTTTTTTTTTTGCATTCCATAAAATATCCAAATTAATAAATTACAAATTCATATTTATTTAGTTTGGTGATGAACTTTTGAGATTAATAATCTATTTTTGAGAAAATTATTCTATTTGCTAAGTCTAATAATCTTGAAAAAAAAATTTATTTTTAAAGATGGGTTTTGTTAACATGCTACAATTTAATGACTTCCATCACCTGGATATAAAATCATTTTAACCATATTCTAGAAATGGAGTAATATTTGCCCCTACTTTAATTGTGGTTGATCTAAAAACTCCAAATTTATTTTGTATTAATTACAAGTTACATCCCAAAAAAATTGGGAGGCCAAAATGTTTGCTCCATGCTTAATTGTAGTTTATTTATAACAATATTTTTTTAATTTGTTTTGTATAACTGTTTTTAACTCAGTTTGATCACAAGTCTTAAATGACATATTGAACTCATATTGGGTTGTATTTGCCGGAAACAGTTTTGTTTTTTTTGAACGGCCAAGAGGGCATTACTTTCATTACTCATAATAACAATCCAAAAAGTTCAAGCTGACATAGACTAATACAAGATAGGCAACAGAAACAGGAAACTGCAAAACAACAAATAAAGGCACTAAAAACAATCAGCCAGCATCCCTCTCTGAGTGTGTCACCGGACCAGAAGTAGGAACAGATCTTGAATCTAAGACATCAGCAGCAAGGATAAGCGACAAAGGGGGTAAGGGCGTATCCACCCACCCAATAGGGCACACCCCCTGAAAAGCATCTACAGCTAGGAGATCAGCTGCATTATTACCCTTCCGAGGAGTAAAACTTAGAGAGAAACCAGCCTGTGCCGCCGTTAGATGCAAGATGTCCTCCAAAATACCTCTATCAAACCACTCACCAAAGGTAGAGTGACATTTCAATAATCCCAGTACGAGAGTTTGACAGTCGGATTCAAATATAACATTAGCATTACCCATATCATATGCAATCGTCATGGCTTTCTTCAGGGCCAATGCCTGTGTCATAAAGGCCGAAAGTGATTTCACCTTGTCAACAAAGCCCCATTTAAATTCGCCATTGGAGTCCCGACAAGCAATGCCTATATCAGCTATCTTGTCCTGCTTGTGGAAGGTGGCATCAATATTGATTTTCAACACATGTTCGGGAGGCGCCCTCCAGTGGGCACTGCCACAATTATTTATATTACTTTCAGCATCCTGGTTGAATAGTTTGCACGCCACCCAATATTCATGGGCAAGTTTCCTAGCATGCTCAATGGTTACCAGCGGGTTAGGGTCCTTTCCATTAAATGCTTTGTCATTCCTCTCCTTCCTAATTTTATGTTTTGAGGAAACTTCCTCTGAAAATGGGATAACCAATAATGTTATTAACCAACACTGACCTCTTTGCATGTTTTGCATCTCTTCCTTCCCAGATGCATCAAAAGTTTGGATAGATGAAAGATGGGCATATAAGGATAGATGGTGCTACATTTTGATTTCTTAAAGATATTCTTAATCAAAGTGACGTTGATCGGTTAATCTCTACAATACGTACACATTGTGCACCTTAATATTTGATGGTCATGAATGACTGATGCAGCAGCTTATTTAAAAAAAATGTATTCACATGCTTCTTTAAAAATGTTTGTCATCCTCACACATATGTTACAAATAATGATGAAAAATTATTTCTCAATAAAAATTTTGTTTATCATCAAATTGTTTCCTTTATAACTTTCTCTCCGCACATCGCGAGGGAGTAAATGCTCGTTGAAAGAAATAGAAAAACTACAAATTGCAGCTGCCTCGTTAATTAATTAATTAATTAATTCACCCCACAATTGAAATCAAATCACTAGCCTAGGTAGCCATCCTCATTTAATTCAATTAAACTTTTTATACTATGGCTTGTCTAAAATTTGAGATCCCTAAAGCTCCCTCTTATCCTTTTTATAAAGAATATTCTCTCTCATGGCAGTGGTTGTTAATATAAGAAACAAATCTTTTTTGTCTAAAATTCTAAACTAGTTTTTTCATATTTACTCCCATCAAATTGCAGCTACCTCGTTAATTAATTAATTAATTAATTCACCCCACAATTGAAATCAAATCACTAGCCTAGGTAGCCATCCTCATTTAATTCAATTAAACTTTTTATACTATGGCTTGTCTAAAATTTGAGATCCCTAAAGCTCCCTCTTATCCTTTTTATAAAGAATATTCTCTCTCATGGCAGTGGTTGTTAATATAAGGAACAAATCTTTTTTGTCTAAAATTCTAAACTAGTTTTTTCATTTTTACTCCCATTAAATATATGCGACTCATTATCTTTATGCAATAAATTTTCACTTATTATCTCTCATATATTGTCTTTTTAAACAAGGGTATAATTGGAAAGAATGATACTGCCTCCCGTTCATAATATAGGGCACTTCTAGACGGAAGGCATGGTCCAAAATATAAGTCACCTCAAAATTAATTAATACTCTTTTTATTATTTTTCTCCTGTGATTAATACTTACTTTTCAAATTTGCCTGCTCATCATTATATCCCCCATCTCGAAAATAACATTCTCAGTGCAATCAAACACATTTTCTTAAGAAGGGTAAAAGTGTACATTTTTGAACATATTAAATTATTTAACTATCATTTCTTATTTTTCGTGATATAGTTGAAATGTCTTATTGTGGAATGGAGGGAGTATATATCTTACATATTTATTACACCTAACTAAGAATTTAGCTTCTCTCCCAAACCATTCCCATCCTTTTCTCCTTTTTTCTTCTACACCATTAGATCAAAATCTCAACAGTCTCGATTTAACATCTTATAAAAATATTATTATAGTTTTAATTGAAAATACAAAAATAACTTTTAATTGCTAAAATTTGATTTGAGGAGCTCTATATTATTATAGAGTATAATTCTTTTTCCTATTTTTTCATGACAGTTATGAATTGTTCAGATCAAATTTTAGCAGTTTAAATTTATTTTTGTATTTTTAAGTAAAATTATAATAATATTTTTATAAGATATTAAATATGGACCGTTAAGATTTCAATCCAATTATGGAGAAAGGAAAAGGATGGGAAGAGTATATGAGAGAAGCTAAATCCACTAACTAATATTTTAAACTGTGTGATTTAGCTAATTGTTCCTTATAAAAATGACTGCAGGGAGTATAAGTCTATTTATTATTAAACCTGCATCTGCAACATGACTCACCATCACTACAATGGTGATAGAGTTGCTAAACTCATAAGTTGACTTTCGGAAAAATATATTTAAATCAAAGTATTTGTATTTTTATATTTTTAATCTTTAACTATATCTATTTATTATTAAAAGAAAACTCTTATAAATATACCAATCGAGTTCACAATCCAAGTTCACATTATTGTCACGAGTTTGCTCAAATTCATGATGTTGACAACCTAAATCACCGCTAAAAGCTCAACATATATCTTTTCAGTAAACCATCCTTCATTCATGTCTAATTCACAATCGTACTTAAAAAACAGATCATATTTACATACCAAGTGCTCTTGGCTTCACAGTTACTACATTCACAAGTTTAAGAGTGTACGTATAAGTATCTCAAAATCCATACTAAATAACTAATGATGACAACTACTTTAGAATATGCATAAGTATGAATATAGATATGCAAAGGTAACCGTAGCCTCAACGACGCCTTCTCCTTCAAAACACCACTAGAATCCTTACTTGAAAAATGTTAAGAACAATGAGGTGAGACATCGCATCTCAATAATTACGGTTTCAATTTAGTAAGTATGTAAGAGTAGTTAATAAGAGTCAAGTGGGATTTTGAAGGTTGAAATATCAAAATTTGATCTTAATTAGTCTTTTAAATTTCCACACTATATAATCAATATCATGCGTAATCCCCTGCAAACCAACCTTAATTATATTCTCCTTTAAACATATATAGCTAAGCCCACAAGTTAATGATAGAGTATTTAACAAATTCATTACTATAGATTTGGGCATTTATAACGCTTAATACATAACGGTTACAACTAATAAACATCGTGTATGTCAAGGTGGAGGTCGCACAAGGATATATAACGCTTAAACATAATGGTTAATTATGGGCACCATCATGTATTGTGGGACAGAATTCGCGAAAACACAAAAATAATATTTGTAGTTAATAACCGTCATTTATTTAGTGGGAACTTCTTGTCTCTTTCGCTTCTCTTGTCTAGGCCTTTGTAAAGGCCTTTCTGAGCTCTCACTCAAGTCAATGTAATGAGACGATTGAGGATCATTAGTCTGAGTTTGTTCTGTATTACCTTGTTCTTGTGTCTCATAAAGAGGTACCGTACGATCAATATCTCCCCTGCTAGGAAATTCATTTTCTAGAAATACGGTATCTCTTGATTCAATTTCAGTCATGGTTCCATCTTCGTTTTCACCTATGAAAACATATCATTTTGATTGCTCAGAGTATCTTATAAAGATACACTTTTTTCCTCTAGGACCCAATTTCCCACACCTATGGGAATCATTATGAATGAATGCAGCAGACCCCCAGTGTAACCCCCTTCAGTAATTATATCCGAAATATAAGATTTAAAATGAAATAGAGACCAATAATAATCAAAATTCATTTACATTCCCATCCTTAAGATAGGATTTTCACAAATTTCTTTAACAAACACTTTAACCTAGTCTCACATTCATATTTCGAATAGAATTACTTCATGAAGATAAAAAAAATTCATATAAATATCAGAGTGCACAACAATAATACCGGCAATTCCAGGTTCATACCTTCACTAAAGATACGTAGGGCACAATTGCCCATTACAATTCCTCAACGGGGATTACACAAATCCATCTCTAATACATAACTAAATAACCCAATAGACATCCAAGCACATATACATCCAATATCCAATTATACATAATCCCAACTACCTTGATAACCAACTACCAAAATGACAACCCAAAGGAGCCCTCATCGCCCTTGGATGCTTGCTCTATCCTCGTTCTACCTTCCCTGTCTAAAATGTTGGTAGGAGAGGGTGAGATTCAAGAGAATCTCAGTAGGAAACAGATACCATAATGCATGCATGATAGATGCTATGTGTATGACATGTTAGCTTTATCTAGATGCATGCCCCATAATGACATTTTTGTATGCTCAATGTTTCATGTAACCAAACTATGGCCACAGCAAAACAGAAACAGAGCTTCATTTATTCAAATATGCTCTACACAATCAAGTAAAGCAATCACATATATCACTACACAAGCAAAGATATCAAATACATGCAAGTAAGGTAAGTCTCCTACCTCCAGTCTTTTCTCCTTGATTTGTGTGCCAGCAACTCGGGGCTTCACATTCGATCCTACAATGTCAAATATACTATTTAGACACTTCCATAGTGTTTCTGGGGGTTATATGAGGCTATATTGAAAATTGACTAAAATACCTCCGGGGACTCGGCCCGGCCCTGCCGTACCCAATCCGGCTGTACTTTTCTTGAAATTTTGACATGGGCTATTCTGACATATTTTCACCCAAGGAATCCATTTCCGGACTCAAAAGTATCAAATTCAATGTCAATTTACAAATTTACCCTTGGCAGCCCCACTTTAAGGGTTTCAGGGGGTGTTTTCATAATTATGCTTTTTCGGCCTTTTCCGAAAAAGTGACCAACTGTAACCCCACCTAATTTTTGCTCCTGAATTCAATTGAATCATCAAATCATTGAAAATCCATCACGAACCCCTCCAAACTAGCCTTGGCCGAAATTCTCAATTCCCCGAGAAAAATTGGGGTTTTTCGGTTTTGGCTCCGCAGACGTGTTTCTTTCTACTCCTAACCGCTTTATTAACCATTACATTGGGTTAGAACTACCATTTAGTATCAGTTTAGGCAGCATAACACCTAGGCCAACCCATTTTCCAAATTTACAAACAAAGACAATCTGGTGAAATTTCACCGATTAAATCAACCACAGCAGCCAGAACAATCAAATATTGAAGTTTCGGAAGTTACCTCAAGCTCCCTCTGGCTTTTACTCAATATGGCTGAACCGTAGCCCCTTTTAAACAGAAAAATTAAGATTCAAGTACCTTAATTCATGTAGAAGAGAAGCTTAGAGGAAGGATTACGCAGGTTATGAGCTAAGTCATTGGAGAAATCAAGCTTATCTATGAGTTCTTGCTCCTTCTCTCTCCAGACTCTCAAAACACTCTCTCCCTCTCTTCTTTGTGTAAAACCGTCGGAAATGCCTGAAGAAGAAATGGGAAAGTGGTTTCTAATATCATGATGATGTCACCTTACAATATGATGATGTCATAATTTTTAATTTCCCATTTTCGGATTTTCTGGCAGATTTTCTACCCAAACTTTGAAAAATCATAACTAATTCTAGAAAAATCTAAATGAGGTGATCGCAAAGCCCATTGAAAGCTATTTAAGTCCTCTTTATAGGAAAAATATGGGTCATTACCCAAAATCACCACAAAATTCCAGAATTACATAAAACTCATCGCTTTCCCAAAACATAGTTCAGTTTCCATCCCAAACTTTGGACAGTCATATCTCCTAGCTCACAAAACGCAATGGCACAAATTATATGTCCATTTTGAATCTAGGGATGTGAAATTTAAGACTAGAAAGTTTCAGAATTTTTAGACACCATTTGGTCATTCAAAAAGTTCACACAAACTGACTGCCCAGAATAGACTTTCACTGGACAGAATTTTAGATTTTGCATCTTTGCTTCCAATGGTTCCATTTTCATACCAAACATCATTCCCACATAAATTTTCACAAGGAATCCATTGGAAACACCAAATCAATCAAATTCACATCTCATTGACATGTTTTTACAACAATCTCAACATGTCAACATAATTCACATTTCAAAACCTAACATTGCAACTTTTCCATTCCGAAGTTCCAAACCAATTTCAATGACATCAAAACACACTATGACACCATTTCCAACACAATACCCCATTCAATTCTTCCCTTTATTCTAAGTCAATTTGGATGTTAATCTACAATTGAACTCAAATACATGGTTTCGGTGCTGCTCACAACACACACGAATCACATTCGAGTGCCAAATCACATCATATTCTCCAAAAGGGGTCATTGATCACTAACCACATCCACTTTTGAAGTCATTAACCCTTAATCACAATTTGGGATCTTGCTAAACCGGGGCTTAGCAATCCACTAATCTCAGGCTTATTCTCTAGCCTTGAGTCTCAAAATTGTAGGTATTACACCCAGGGTCGCAGGATGTTTAAATCTAGCTTGCGTTTTGTCCATAACTCATAGGGTGTAGAAGTGACTGATTTATAGGGCACACGATTAAGAATGAAGGAAGCCGTTAGTAAAGCATCACCCCAATATGAAATTGGCAGATTTTCTTGAGCCATCATTACCTAACCATGTATAGAAGAGTTTTATTTCTCCTTTCAGCAACTCCATTTTTTATGGAGTGCCAGGGATAGTTAGTTGCCCTAATTATCTCTTTTTCTTCACATAGCTCATTAAACTGATCAGATAAGTATTCACGACCCTGATTAGTGGGTAAAGCTTTAATTTTACAATACGTTTGATTCTCTACTTCATTCATGTACCGTTTGAAGCATTCAAGAGCTTCAGACTTGTATGAGATCAAATAGATGTAACCATATTGTGAATAGTCATCAATGAAGGTAATGAAATACCAAGCTCCGTGTTTCGCCCTCACACTCATTGGACCGCATATATTAGAATGGATTAATTGCAACGGAATCTCAGCTTTAGTTCCCTTACCAAAAGGTTTCCTAGTTGCCTTACCAACTAGACAATTCTCACATAAGGACATTTTCATATTCAAATTTTCACCCAGCAAACCTTTTCTAGCTAGTTTAATCATTCTATTTTGGTTAATGTGTCATAGTCTAGTGTGCCAGATATTCATATCAACAGTTATATTGGAGGAAATAACGAAACAGTCATGTACATTAAAATTACCAACAATACCTATAACAAAGAGCTTTCTAGAAAGGAAAGCTAAACCATAAAAGGTCTTGTTGCTAAAAATTTCTACAACTTTGCCATGAAAGTTTACATCAAACCCATAATCTAATAAACAAAGTACTGAAACTAAATTCTGTCGGATGTCAGGTGCATGAAAAACATCATGTAGGATTAAAGTCTTCCCACCACACAAAGTTAACTTGCAGGTGCCAATTCCTTTTACTTTGATCTTTGCATTGTTGCCCACGTAAAGCCATTTGCTTAGATGCGGTAACCGACACTACAAAAAAAAGGGGATTTTGTAGCGGTGCACTTGTAGCGGTTATATTAAACCGCTACAAATTATAGTATTTGTAGCGGTTTTTACCTAAACCGCTACAAATTTGTAGCGGCAAGATTTTTTGTAGCGGTTTCCAAAAAAAAACCGCTACAAATTTGGCGTGAAGTTCCCGCCAAAACTTGTAGCGGTTATTTTGTAGCGGTTAATGCACATAAACCGCTACAAAATACGAAAAGTCAGAATTTTGTAGCGGTTTTGGCCAAAAACCGCTACAGAATTTCAAGAGTCTACAAATTTGTAGCGGTTTTGGGCAATAACCGCTACAGAATTTCAAACGTTGTGAAGATTTGTAGCGGTTATTGTAGAACCGCTACAAATTTAATTATTTGTAGCGGTTATAGTAGCGATTATTTTAATAACCGCTACTAATATCTGGCCTATTTATACCCCCCACCTCCTTCATTTCTCCTTTTTCTCATTTTGTTTCCTGAGGTTTCTCTGAGTGATTTCTTCGAGATTTGAGCGTTCAGACGTCTCTATAGGAGTTTTTGGTCACTATTCCGCAGTATTCGCACTTGAGGTACGTATATAACACGCATTTTTATTTATATTTGTATTTTTATTATATTTTTGCATAATAATGGACTAATTTTTTTTTAATTTGTACAGTTGATATGGCTTCAGGACAGGATAAGGGGAAGGCCCCTGAGGTCCCCAGACCGACTTTACGGGGTGGCAGCAGCCGGGCAGGGGGTAGAGGGAGGGAGCAGCGCGCAGGCAGGGCTACCGCGGCATCTCAGCCCATCCCCCCACAGGTACCACAGACGATCCCACAGGCGACGACCGCACCAGAGGTGCCTGAGGTGGAGAGGCCAGAGATTAGCGTTGAGGACTTCCTCAACGAGGAGGACTTCGAAGGTAAATTGGGTTTGAGGTGCAGGTCGAAGGTAAATTACTTTTTTAAATTTAGTAAGTTATTTATTTAAATTTGAAATGTTAACTTTGAATTATAATTTATCTAACATGCGGTCAACTGTGCAGATGAGCAGGGGAACGTGTCGACGAGGAGGCTGGATGTGGCCGGTCTGAACAGCATGGACCGGTCCCTGCGAGTTATAGTGCCGTGGAACGAGGGCACTGACCAGCCGATCCACAATGGGGGTCACCTGCTCAACCACTTCCTGAGCGACCTAGGATCGAATTGGATGCGGTTCCCCCTTCACTTCCTGATGTGGAGGCACATTCCGAAGGGGCCGAAGGACCAGGCTTGGGAGGAGGTGGTTCAGGTAATTAAAACTATTTAATTAATATTTTTTTAATTAATTCTATTTAATTATTTTTTTTAAAATTATGTTTTTATAATTATTGATATTTAAATGTATTTTTTCAGCTGCGGTTTGCCGTCCGGGCCAACCGGAAGAGGTACGCCCTCGTGAAGATGGGCGATGCCTGGAGGAACAGGAGGAACCGTCTCTTCCACTCGGTGGATGGGGACGGGACGATGCCTCTGGAGCAGCTGCAGGAGAGCGTCCCGGACAGCGTGCCGCCGAACGACTGGGCGCGTTTCGTCCAGTTCAGGAGGAGCCCTCAGGCGCAGGTAATGTATTTATTATATTTTTTATATATAATTTTGTAATTGTTAAATATTAAATTATAATATCAATTTAATTTGTATTTAATTTTAAATTATAATACAGTTAATTATTTGTTTTTCCAGGAGCTTTCTCAGAGGAACACCGAGATTCGGGCGCAGCAGACGATCCACCACACAGCAGGATCGAAGACCTTTGCTGTGACCTACAGCGAGCTGGTGACTTTTCAAGTGCTTCACTTACTTTTAGTTGATTATTTCATAATACTAATTGTTTTGGAATTGTTTCAGGAGACGAGGGCACAGCAGGAGAACCATCAGACGGGCTATGCGGAGCTGTACGCCATCACACACAGACACCGTGACGGGACTGCGACCTCTCAGCAGGCAGAGGCGGCCATTGTAAGTAATTTTATTATTATATTTTTTATAAAACCAAGTTAATAATGAAAAATGCTAATTATTAATTGTTTCATAAAATGGCAGGAGTGGATGCAGCTGTCGCAGGCTGAGCTGCGACAGACCCAGCCTGAGGAGTCACAGGGGTCAGTGGACCCGACGACTCCTTTGAAGGCGGGTCTGGCTCAGGCTGAGCACCCCGGACGTGTACGGGGTATGGGGATAGGCGCCAGACCTAGCATGGTCTACGGCAGGAGCGCCGCCTCTGAGGCTGGCAGCTCTAGAGGGGTCAGACGTCGGAAGGACGAGTCTATTGACCAGCTGCGGTCAGATTTGGAGCAGACGTAGCAGCAGATGGCGCAGCAGCAGCAGCAGATGCAGCTGTAGCAGCAGCAGCTGCAGATGCACGCAGATACGATGTACGCTCAGCAGACGCAGTGGTGTGAGATCGCGAACACCATGCTCGAGGGAGCATGGAGTCACCTGTTCCCGAATGAGCAGCATCTAGCGGTTCCCCCTGTCCCTTACTACGTCGTCCCGAGTACGACTCCTCCTCCTCCTACTGCTCCTCCTGCTGCTGATGACGATGGTGCGGTTCACTCTGCGCAGCGGCCCGATCCAGTGGATCTGAGGGAGCCCCACCTGAGGGAGCACCAGAGGATCAGCCCCCAGCTCCTTAGTTTAGGACATTTTCTTTTGTTTAAACATTTGTAAATATATATATGAGTTTTTATTTCAGAATTTTCTTATTGTGATTTATATAATTATATTTATATTATTAGATCGCGTTGAAATAATTTATGAATGATTTATATCTAAATTTAAAAAAAAAGTATATATATATTTGTAGCGGTTTTAACTTAAAACCGCTACAAATATATATTTTTGTAGCGGTTATTAGTGTATAACCGCTACAAATCTATATATTTGTAGCGGTTATAAACTAATAACCGCTAAAAATATATATACTTTATTTTTTTTTAATATAAAAATATAAAAATATTTTTCTAATTTGTAGCGGTTATACATAACATAATAACTGCTACAAATGTACATATATATTTGTAGCGGTTTACCTTCAGAAACCGCTACAAATATGTATGTTTGTAGCGGTTATACACTAATAACCGCTACAAACACTCAAATCATTTGAATTTTGAAATTTGCCGCCTTTGTGCACATTTGTAGCAGTTATGTTATGTATAACCGCTACAAATTAGAAAAATATTTTTATATTTAATGTCCAACGGCTTTAATATTAGTAGCGGTTTTATATATATAACCGCTACTAATACTCAACAAGTACATTTTGAATTTCACACCATCCAACGGCTTTAATATTAGTAGCGTTTTATATATATAACCGCTACTAATACTCAACAAGTACATTTTGAATTTCACACCATCCAACGGCTTTAATATTAGTAGCGGTTTTAGATATATAACCGCTACTAATATTTTATAACTGTAGCGGTTGGTGTAGCGGTTTAAGAACCGCTACAAAATTATAAACGTTGGAATTTCACAATATAAGGTTCTAGGCATTCGTCATTCTCTTCTCACTCATCTTCTTCTCTATACTTTCTTCTCTCTCACTTGTAGCTATGGATAAATCATGGATAAGGTTGCCGCGTAATTCTCCTGAATATTTGTACGGATTAAACAGTTTCTTAGATTTCGCATTCACTCACGCCAGCTGTAACGGCAAGATCGTCTGTCCCTGTCGGAAATACAAGTTCAAGAAGTGGCATGCACTAAATGTTGTGAAGGAACATTTGCTTGTGAAGCCTTTCCCTGAGGACTATACATTTTGGGCAGTTCATGGTAAGAAGGCCGGCATTAGATATGACGAGGCTCTTCCTCGAAGTTCTCAAGTAGGCGTTCAAGTAGATGAAGATGATCCTGTGAATGATGCTATGTGTGATGCGTTTGGATTTCAAGGCGACAACTTCAAAGAAGAAGTGCACGGCTCTGAGCCGGCTTTTATGGGGAATGAAGCAGCTCGGGATTTTTTCAGCTTGATGGATGAGGCAGATCGTCCTTTATATCAAGGTTGTCGCAAATATTCTAAATTATCTTTCTTGATCAAATTGTATCATATCAAGTGCTTGTGTGGGATCACAGATAAGGGAATGTCGATGTTGCTCGACTTATTACAAGATGCATTCCCCGACGCCGAGATTCAGACAACATTCTACGAGGCCAAGAAGATTATCAACAGGTTGGGGTTGAATTATCAAAAGATTGATGCGTGCCCAAATGATTGTATGCTGTATTGGGGAGACGATTCCAGTAGGGAGACATGTAAGAGATGTCACACATCGAGGTACAAGACAATTCGGAAGGGGAAAAAGCAAAAGAAGAAACCTGCAAAGATTCTCAGGTACTTCCCTTTGAAACCTCGTCTACAAAGATTATTTATGTCGTCTAAAACTGCTGAGCACATGAGGTGGCATGCCGTTGATAAAAACGAAGACGGTAAATTAAGACATCCGCGGGATGCAGCTGCTTGGAAAACGTTTGACAATGACTTTCCAGATTTTGCGACTGACCCCAGAAATGTTCGGCTTGCGTTGGCGACCGACGGTTTCAATCCTTTCAGGAATCTTAGCACAAGTTACAGTATTTGGCCGGTAGTCTTAGTTCCCTACAACTTACCCCCAGGATGTGTATGAAACAAAGCTCTTTTATTATGTCTATGATCATTCCAGGCAAAAAGGCACCGGGCAATGACATCGATGTGTATCTCCAACCGCTTATTGTGGAATTGCTTGACCTGTAGAATGTCGGCTTGGAGACGTACGACGCTCACAGCAAGACTTTGTTCAACATGCGTGCAGCCTTGATGTGGACGATCAGTGACTTTCCTGGCCTTGGCACATTATCTGGTTGGAATGTGCATACTGGGTCGGCGTGTCCAGCTTGCAATTTCGACTCTGACGCATTGCGCCTTCCCCACAGCCGAAAGTGGTGCTTTATGGGGCATCGGAGGTTTCTCGATGGAACGCATAAGTTCAGATTGCAACGGAATCGCTTCAATGGGAAACCAGAGAAAAGAGGACCACCTCAGACTTTGTCCGGTACAGATATCTTACAGCAGCTTGAGCATGTTGACTTCGCGTTTGGAAAAAGCGACGATTCAGCACAAACTCGCCAAAAGATGCGCAGGACTTCGGCGCCTCAGCAGTGGAAAAAGATAAGTATTTTCTTCACGCTTCCGTATTGGAGATCTAATTTACTTCGCCACAGTCTTGATGTAATGCACATTGAAAAGAATGTTTGCGACAATGTGCTGTATACACTGCTTAACGAACCCGGCAAGACAAAAGATCACCTTCAAGCTAGGAAAGATTTACGCGACATGGGAGTTCGTGAAGACGTTTGGCCAGATGAGCATGACAGATTTACACCGGCAAAGTTTACCCTCACAAAACCGAACAAGGATGTGTTCCTCGCGACGTTGAAGAAATTAAAAGTTCCTGATGGGTATTCAAGCAACATTTCTCGATGTGTCGACTTGCAGGCTTGAAAGGTTGCTGGCCTGAAGAGTCACGACTCACATGTTCTTATGCAGCAGTTACTCCCTCTGGCTATAAAGAATACACTTCCTCCCGATGTTTCCATCGTTTTGGTGGAACTTTGTTCTTTCTTTCGGAAGTTGTGTTCTAAGGTTTTGATCGTTGAGGAGCTCGATCAGCTGCAGTCGAAAATCATTCTTACGCTTTGTCATTTGGGGATGATCTTTCCTCCGTCCTTTTTTACTGTGATGGTTCACCTCACAGTCCACCTCGTTCATGAAACAAAGCTCGCTGGACCAGTACAATATCGTTGGATGTATCCGATTGAGAGGTACTCATTTTAAATACGTGCTTTAATTTATTGTCCGTATTTAATGTTTGCTAGTCGTCCTTTTCATCATTTTATATCAATTTTCTCTTCTGTACTTCGTAGGTTCCTTGAGAAATTAAAATCTTACGTGAGGAATAAGGCGTGGCCAGAAGGTTCTATAGCTGAAGGCTATATAGGGGATGAGGTGCTATATTTTTGCTCAAGGTATTTTGATGATCTTGAGACGGCTTTCAACCGCCCGCCTCGTGTTGACGATTGTCCTGAACCTGCTCCGACATCAGGAGAATTTATCCCTCGTGTTGGTAAACCAGTTGGAGCAACTGAGAACTTCAAACTAACGGCAACTGAGAAGTTCCAAGCACATAGACATGTCTTGATTAATTGCACTCAAGTTGAACCTTTCATACGGTAAGAATTGTACACTCACATGTTATTCGATCTATATCTTTCGTAACATTTCTCACTTTCATTTCACTAACGCCTTTCCATTATTAATTGCAGGGAATTCAGA
Source organism: Inga laurina (assembly GCA_963855925.1). NCBI lineage: Eukaryota > Viridiplantae > Streptophyta > Magnoliopsida > Fabales > Fabaceae > Inga > Inga laurina. The sequence continues at coordinate 15,970,949 of OY979703.1, read as the reverse complement.
AGTCATGTGAAGCGTCAGCTCAGGATCCGTACACAGACATCCTCGGAAGTTGATAGGAGGGTCCACAGAGATTTCTCGAGCTGGTTTGCGTGCAGAATACTAAATGACCACAACCCACACTCACCAGATTTCAGAGCTCTCGCAATTGACCCTCTTGATCATGCAAAACGGTTTACAGCATACAATGTCAATGGTTTTAAGTTTTGCACGGTTTCACGGGATCAAGGATTGCAAACACACAATTCGGGTGTTTATGGCACATTTGGGACAAGGAGTTATGCGAGCAGCAGTGACGCCAACATGCAGTTCGGAGGCGTCCCTTACTATGGCAAGCTTATTGATGTGGTCGAGCTTAATTATCAAGGCCGTTTCACCGTGACGTTGTTCAAGTGTTTGTGGGCAAATACCACTACTTCTCAGGGACTGACAACTGACGACCTAGGGATCACATCAGTCAATTTCTCACGGCCGATTCATACCGGTATTTCTCAAGATGATGAGCCGTATATTCTAGCTTCAGAGGCACATCAGGTTTATTATGTCGAGGACGAGAGGCATAGGGATTGGCACATGGTCATTCATTTAAAGCCAAGAGACCTTTACGACATGGGTGAAGGCGATAACATCGTCTACGAGAGTGAGCCATTTCAACCAGCTGATTTTGAAAACTACTTCCCTGAAGGCGATGACAATTTACCTCTACTGCGGTGAGTTTTTTTAAGTCCACGTCATTTGAATTAAATTTTTTAAATTTAATAATACATCAATAACAATAATTTTTCTACAAAATTTCTGTAGGGATGGCGACGATGAGTGATCAAATTCAAATTATGCTTTTGTCTTTACAAAAAATGCAAAAAATTTGTTAAAATAAAATGTAAAAAAAAATTAAAAAAAAATTTGTAGCGGTTATAAAACCGCTACAAAAATCCAAATAACCGCTACTAACTAATAACCGCTACATTAACCGCTACAAATAGAATATTAAACCGCTACAAAAATATAAATAACCGCTAATAATTATAACCGCTACATTAACCGCTACATTAACCGCTACAAATAGTACGTGGATCCCTATAAATACCCTTACCACAACTCATTTCAAACACTCCCCAATTTTTTTTCACCTTACCTTTCTTTCATTTTCTCTCATTTACAACTTCTTTCGTATGAGTAGAGGAGCTGAATAATACGATCAAATATGGTAACAAAATTTTTAATTTCTTTTAGAATGCTTCTTTCCTTTCTATAAAATTTATTCTAATCATTTTTTTTCTAGATATATCATAACTGTATCTCATTTTCATACACAATTACATTATATTAGATAACATAATAATTCCTTATTACCTACCTATCCTTAATATTATTATAAATATAAATTTTATACTACTCCTATTCAATTACATATTTCCTTTTTATTTATTAATAAGTTAAAATATTGAATAATAAACTAATTGAAATAGATAAAATAATAACAAAATAAACTATTTAATTTAATATTGAAAAAACAGAAAAAAAATAATTATTTTTGTTTAAAAAATTTTAAATATTTGTAGCGGTTATGAAACCGCTACTAAATAACGCGCCTTTTTACGACTCAATTTAAATTTTTTGGCGCCATTTTTGAATTTCATGAAATTAGTAGCGGTTTTTAAAAACCGCTACTAATTTCATGAAATTCAAAATTAGTAGCGGTTTTTAGGAACCGCTGCTAATTTCATGAAATTCAAAATTAGTAGCAGTTCCTTAATCGCTACAAAATAAAAAAATGTCATTTTTTTAGCGCCAACAAATTTTAAATTTTTTATAGTTGTAGCGGTTTCTTAACCGCTACAAAATAAAAAATTCTTTTTTTAGCTCTTAATATAATTTTTTATAATTGTAGCGGTTATATAACCGCTACAAATATCTCTGGATGTTGTAGTGGTTATGATTAACCGCTACAAACTAGTAGCGGTTATTTTTGTTGAGTAGCGGTTTTATAAAACTGCTACAAAACTGCTTGCAACGCACAATTTAGTAGCGGTTTGAGTAACCGCTACTAACCTAGTTTGTAGCGGTTAGAACCGCTACTAATACCCATTTTTAACCGCTACTAAATCACGTTTTTTTTTTGTAGTGCGACGGTATTCCATGAAGGATCCCCAATCCCTCGTCACATGGTCTGTTGAGCCTGAATCCAAAATCCAAGAAGAACAAACAAGTTCTGTTAGAAAAGAAGTACTTAAAACAAAAGAAATGTGTGAATTCACATAATCCACTAGTACCTTCTCATGGTCGTTTCGCTCGGTACAGTCCCCTGCGAAGTGACCCATTTTCTGGCAGGCGTAACACTTGACCTTATTCAGGCCAACTTTCTTCTTGCCGCCTTTCTTACCTTTTCTTCTTGAATTGCTTTCTGACCTTTTTGAACTTAGAGCCATCCTTCTTGCCTTTCTTTTGAGATTTCTTGCTCTTTTTGGAATTGGGCTTTGCATTAGAAGGACCAGCATTTTTAGTGTAGTAGGCTTGTCCAAAAGCCTTATACACCTCTAGGCGTTCATCTTCAAGCTCAAGATATTTCACTACATCATCAAAAGTGACGATATTGTCATTGAGTCAAGTTCACTTTCATGTGCTCCCTGCTAGAAGGAAGTGATCTGATTACAGCCTGAACTTGCTGTTTATCAGTCAAGGTGTGTCCAGCTTCCTGAAGTTCTCTGATAATGTTGGACATCTCTCTCAAATGCTACTTCATAGGAGTATTTGCTCTAAGCTTGTAGGTATCAAACTTGATTGTCAACCTTTTAAGCTTAGTGGTTGATGTGCCACCAAACTTATCCTTGAGTGCAGCCCACATAGCCTGAGTAGTTTGGTATTTCTCATATTGGCACATCAGGTTATTTTCCATTATGCTCAATAAGGTGACTCTTGTGATGATGTTCTTCTTCTTCCACGCTTGGTAAACTTCCAAGTTTCTCTTGTGCTGAGTAGTCGTCCCAGCTTCAGGTTCCACTAAAATAGTGGTTAGTGGTTCAACAACCTCCTATTCCTCCAAAATGTACTGCACCTTATGATGCCAGATGTCCTAGTTGTTGCCATTTAGTTTCTCCCCCTTATTCAGTTCAGCAATGATGCCTTTCGTGGCTCTTTGTCAATTCTGAAGTAACATTTTTCACATTTAGAAACGTTGTTCTCTTTAAGAAAACATAACCAAACGATTATATAGCACATCATGGTATACAACATCTGTACTTTTATCGTTCTTGATCAGAAAATATGTTTGTTACTAGATCCATGATCAGGAGAATACGTTTGTACCTCCTATCACACAAATAATAGCAACTTTATTATTTTCCATCAAAAACTTCTTATAAGTACTTTAAATAAGTCATCAGCTTTTAAAAGTTTCACCTTCTAAAAGCTCCCACTCATCAGGGATACATGGTATTATAATGCACAATTAAAAAATTACCATTAACTAACAAAAATATTTCATTACATGAAAAATACCATGTCCATACATAAAACATACAAACAATAACATTTAGAGTCATATTCTCAATACAAACAGCATTAAAGGAAATAGGAACATAATACACCATTAAATGTTAGAACAACAGTATTCAATAATGGCTTTCATTAGTTTCCTAAAGAATCTTTTCTTTTTCTTCATGAATCTTGTTGTTCGTCATAGCATCAACCCAAGCAACAGTCATTGAGAATGTGCCCCTTGCCCTCACAGCCACGCGGTACTTCATCATTACGCTCACGTAGAACTTTGCACTCTTTTTGTCTTTTATGCTTTCCACATAATTTGCAATGATTGAGTATATGATTTTTATATTATTTATTCTAGCTTTTTTGTCCACATCAAGTTCCGCTATCTTCTCAGCCATAGCAGCAGAATAGGGTTGATCGACCTCTTCTTCTAAATTTTGAGGTTCATCAAGACAGGAGGGCACAGACTTAGGTCCAGAATCAGAGTAGACCACTTGAGGTTCCTCTGGAACAGGCTCTAGAAAACCTTCTTCAGGTTCATCTTCGGGATCCTCTTCAGGATCATTCATATGAGCTTGATCATCCACAAATTCAATGCTCAATGACGCATACTCAAGTGTTTCAGTGCTGTTAAAAGCCTCTTGCTTCATTTTTTACCTAAATAAACAAATGTAAGTCATTATTATCATTTTAGGTATTTTTAAATGTATAGAAAACACTTAAATAACCACTAAAACCTCTTAAATAGATCCTGAATTGCCCCAAAAATAGGCAAATAACATATCATTATGAAGATATCAAATTTAGGGATTTTTAGGAATAAACCGCGTCTCAAACGGAGCTCACACACACCCCCACGCACCCTAAGAGTAAAAATTCAGGAAAAAAAAACTGCATAAAACTCACTCTCGCTGGAGGCGCATGTCATACACGCGCCACTGTGCAGTTCTCCGATTGTCACACTCACCGGCTAGTTAGACTCCACGCGCTGCCTACTATCGGTCTATGTCCTTCATGTGTCAATCGGGTCTGTCACGTGGCCACACGCGCCACATGGCGTTTCTCTCCCTTTAATTTTTTTTTTGGTTTGGGTTGATGGGTCGGGCTTTGGCCCTCTACCCACTGACCCGATCCGTTTTTCAATTCTTTTTTTTTTTTGGGTTTTGGGCCACTGACAGCCCAAAGTTCCATTTTTTTTATCCAAGCGCAAAACGGCGCCGTTTTGGAGTCACTGGAGGTTGTCTTCAACCTCCAGCCGGGTCGGTCTAGACCCGATTTTAGTTGCGGGTTGAGTCTGTCGACCTGAAAACTTCTCTCCTCCGTAACTTTGCCGTCCGATGTCCGTTTTGCACGTTCTTGGTATCCATCTTCATCATTTTTTTGAGCTCTATACAATGGGATTATTTTTAAATCCTAAAAAGCTCATTTTATGATGACCCAATTCAATTCTCTTTTTGGTCTTCCGATTATTTTCTCAGATTTCACACAACCTATGAGTTTTTTTTGTTTCATAGCCTTATTATATGTATTATAAGGCTTTTTGATATACTAATACTCATAGTACCAAAGCTTAAACACATAACAGGAATTTAGATAAAAAAAAGAACCCACAGTGTATCACCGAAAAAAAACAGTAAACGTAGAACGCATACACGTATATACATATTAACAGGAACTCATTCTCATACAGATCATCATATATTCATGAGCTTTAAACAAATAAACAGACGGACAATCAATTTCCATATATGCATTCATGATCAAAAAACACAGATGCAGATTAATTGTTCATGAACGTACAGTATGGCAGAAGCAACATTCGGACATATTAAAAAACCTAACCATGCTCTGATACCAATGTCGGATTTCGGGCGTACCTGAAGTGTTGTTTGGAATTCTTCTGGTACCTACGCGAGTCGAATCACCAGGAGTTCGACTATATCACATAGCAAATGCACAAGAAGGGAAGAGAGTTCTCTTGAGAATTAGTTTTTCTCACTGTGTGTATTGTTTGTTATTTCTCTGTGTTGTTATTCACGCGCGCACACATACACATCTCTTTATCAAACAACCACCCTCCAAAATATACGGGGGAACTGCTCCCTCCAGGTTTTCAATTTAAACCCTTGGGGAAAATTACAAATAAATACCCCACATTTGTCTGAGTGTTTTATTTTGCCCCAAAGCTTAAAGCTTAATGGGTTTGGGTTTTGGGCCTAATCCACCAAGGGTGGACCAAGCCCAATTCCCAACAAAAAAAATTGCTTCAAAAGTTAACAGTTATTAAATAAGAACTGTTATATATTTATACATTTTATATGATGGTTGTTTCATTAAACCCGTTAGCATTTATAGAAAATAAATAGCGGTTGCTATATAGTGACTATTATGTATGCTACAATTTTACATAACAGTTATTATAAAAGCATCGTTATGTATGTTACAGAGTTTTATAACGGTTGTTTACTTGAGACAGTTATTTATTATGACTACATTATGCACATCATAGCCTCACCACATCTCAATACATAACAAGTGTTATAATAAAACCGTTATAATAAGTACAAAATAAATCACTGATTCAGAACCATGATGTATCTGCGCCGAGTTTTTATAATGTTCACATATATAACTGCTCGGAACCATTACTTATGGCAATTAATAACTATCATATATCGTGATATCTGTAGTAGTGATTCATTCGTATGTATGGATTGCCACAAACTCTTCAATCATGACATATAGCTTGTGCAAGGAAACCAGAGTAAAGAGAGTTTCACAATTTGACTCATTTGCAGTGCAGGGCTTATATAGAGGACTTGGTCTTACACGTGGCACAATTAACTTAATTACAGCAAAACAGAATCATGTAACTAAATAAAGCTATATAACTATTCTTAATCAGCTTGATCAAAGGTTATAAAACTCGCAACCGGACCATGAATTGTCTCTCTTTATATTTGAGAGGTGTCATTGACTTCAGGCCTATGGAATAATTCATATGCCAAAAAAATCTCCAAATCGTTCACGCAAAAAATATCTAAAAAATTCACAATAATTCATCCATAAATAGATTAAAAACCACCTAAACTTATTTTCCAACGACAAATCAAATTCCAACCGGTAGAGATACCCAAAGCAAATAAGTGAAGTTTCAAGCCAAGATTTACACTCCAAAACGAAAATCTCTTTTGTAGAGCAAGAAGTTTGAGCCAAACACTACGTCCACAACGACAGTTTCCACATATTAAAATCTTCCTTGAACCATAAACATGTTGCAAGTGAATTACCTCCTTAACCTCAGCCAGGTCACAACATCCTCATCAAGAAGCTAAGTTCGGATTTGCTGCTGTCACGGAGAATCAAATCATCCATGAACACCATAATCAAGCTTAAAGAGCATATGAAAGATTAGGGAGAGGCATTACCATGAGAAATCTCAAGTTTTTGAAGCCCAAAATAAGAATATCGAAACGCTAGCAAAGGAACCAAACCCACATTAAAAAAACCCTCTCTCTCCCGTCTGTTTTAGCCGCTATACGAGCCTCCCCGGACACACATTTAAGTCTGCCCACTTATGTGAATATATATGTATGTATGTATTAATAAATTTTAAGAATTCATAATTTTTTTAACATCCTCCAAAAATTGCAAATTAGGAGTTTTGAGACGTCTACTTTTAATTCCAAGATAATTTTATTTGGCCCTTCAATTAATCCATCAAATAGATTAACTCTGATTATTATGGTAATTTAATTTAATGTAATGTACTGTGCTGTTACACTTTTCCTTTTCGAACCCTTATATACGTTTACCTTAATAGAGCCCCTTATTAATCCTCCATCATCAACTTCAAATAATTTAAATAAATATTTTTGGGATGTTACAAAAAAAAAACTATAAAATTAATGACAATAATTTAAAAAATATTAAATGTCTAAGAGACACACAAAATTTAAGTTATATATTTATAACCAAAACAAATCCTTTAATTAAATCTTATATTTATTCGGTAAAAAATATAACTAAATCTTGTATATATATCCGGGAGTTAGCAAGTGGCACCTATATTTAAATCCTAAGTTGATGGTGATGCTTTTTATATATTAAATATTAAATATCGTTGTCTTCTACGTTATCGTGTTACTGTATTTGACATTGTGATCCTTTATCTCCATTGAAGAAATGAAGGATGTATAATAAAAAATAAAAAGTTATATTACTACAGATCATTACATTTTTTAAATTTTAAGGAGGATTTTTTTTTCTTAACTGGGGATGGATCGATATCAAAATATGCCAAATATGTGAAACACCAAAAATTAGGAGTTCATTAGTATGTTAAGGTTAATACCAATGAAAATTTTTCTCATTTTCAATCTCTGTGTAACAAAAAATTTCAAAATACCCATCAAATCCCTGGGCAATTATTTCTTTATTAAAAAAAAAGTGAATAAAGCTTTGGATATATATAATAAGGTATTCTGATCCCAGCCAATCAGTTGTGGGATTCGAGGCAGTGTAATCTTAATCTGGATGAAGCAGCCATGACATAACGACCGATTGTTGTTAACTAATTAGGTTGGTGAGTGAAATAACATGGGGTTGAATTAATGCACAAAAGAACATGTGTTAAAAAAATAAAAATAAATAATATGATGGCGAGGGGGTGAAGAATTGGGTTGTGAGTGTGATTAGCTGAGGAATTAATGCAGCTAATTACTCTGCTTTAGAATCCCAACCATAATTTTCATAATTAAACCAACTAAGGCTGCTATGGATTAAGACACTTTAAATGTACCTTAATAATTTGAGTGGAGATCACCCAGATTCATGAATGAAATGAGATAATAAAAGTATACTTTAATTTATTTAATACGTCCCTTTCTCTCTCTTTTCTTTCTATCGCAATATGCCCCTTTCCTTTCTTCCAATGTCCTACTAGTATTATTTTATTAATGCTCTTAACATAGTATTCAAGACCAAGTGGCATTATGCTTGTGACAGATACAAATAAATATAATAAAACATGCCATCTTACGAACACAAAGTCACAAACAAAGCCTAGGACAAATATAAAAATATATAGAGTTATGACTAGGAAACATGCATGTATCGGCGGTGGGGGTACAAATAAAAAAAAAAGGTTAAGAAGCAAAATTTATCAATGAAGTTTTGTCCAAGGAGCGTCTGACACAATTATGTTTTAGAATGGGCAAAAATACCAATGAACAATTAAAAAGGGGCATTTCGCACAAAAACCATTAAATCCGTACTAATGGCGTTAAATTATAAGAGAAGAAACCCCTAACGGCGTTAGTACGGATTTAACGGTTTTTGTGCTGGATGCCCTTTTTTAATTATTCATCGGTATTTTTGCCCCTTCTAAAACATATTTGTGCCAAAAGCTCAAGCTCCTCGAATAAAACTTCATTGATAAATTTGGTGATTGACCCAATAAAAAAAGGACATTATATTGGCAGTGTTTAGCTCACTCTTTCCTGTCAATTCACGTCAGCATCAAGGTGTACTGCACTCAAATCAAACACATTATTTTTGGAATTATTCTAATTCTAATGGATTTGGTTAAGGACATTTACTTTTTAGGTTCAAGTTCAGTTTATACAGTTAGTAAAGACAATGATAGAACAATACTCAAATATGAAGGGCTTCTAGATTAATTGAATTTTGGTGTTGTAATATCATCTAATTAATACTGAACGGCGAGGATATATACATGCATGGTTCAGGGACTACAAAGTACAAGAATGTTTCAATTCATTGGTTTCAAAATATCAAACAACGGGGTAAAATGAATCCAGACACACTGCTCAATAACTAAACTAATCCCACCCAAATTCATGCATCCTCCCTCTAAATTTCTTCCATTTGTTCCTTTTAAATCCATCAGATTCATAACCATGCATGCATTTTATGCACTTCGATTTAAACTTGAAATTGAAATCACCAACCACTCCTTATAGTTATTTCACTTCCCACTTAGAAACAAGACGTGGTAGCTCTAGCAACAATGGAGAAAGAGGTACTCTCAAATCTTATTAATTTCAGGCCCTTCATTCGTTTTTTCATTTGCTCCCACATAATCCTTCTTCTAATTGTATATTTTGCTACAGATTATAGCTAGCATATGCTTTTTCAAATTGGTTTGCCAAGAGGACCACATGTTGGGTACAAACCAGCCAGATTCTTCATCCACGACAAGGGACTATGTGAGTACTAATGATAAGTTACATTGCATTTCCTTATTATGTACATATTGCTAGTTTTGTTTCATTTCTTTTCATTGGCGTGCTTTTTTCTTTAGTGCATATTCAGTCCCAATAAATACTTCCTCAAACCATCTTGTCGTTTATGAGTGGGTTTATGGCTTTTACGGAAACTCCATCTTGTGTGCAGCAACATGTCAGGGGGGATATTTTGAGTCCTACCTAGGGTAAGGCCGGCGGTTTTTTCTCAATCAAAAAAAAAAGAAAAAGAAAAGAAACATACTTCCTCAAACCTATTACCTGATATTGGCACGAGTGAGATAAGAATGGGAGCCTCTTGTACGATTTTTTGGGTCCCTTTTAGGCTATTGCTACTCTTGTTTTTATTTTTTATCTGAATTTTTTTATGAATAATTTATTGCACATTGCATTTTGTTTTTATTAGTGCATAATAAATATAGTCATATACACCATTTTAAGATTTTTCTTAGAAAAATGCACCATAGTACAGAAAAATTTTTTAATAGCATTATTTACGTCAATTCATGGAAAATTGACGGGAAAAATTGAGTTTCTATATCATAGTTTTATCTGTTTCTTTTCCTACATAAGCCCTCTTAGTCTCTTCATATTAAGAAAAGAGGTTAATTGATATTTTATCATATATTCAATTGGTTTCTGATTTTTGTCTGCAACTTATATATGTTATGACTACTCCTCCAAGACCCATCATCATTTTAATTTTAATTTGAAAATTTCCTACTCAAAGTCATAAATATGGTAATTACTTTATCGTCAAAACTTTTCTTTATCACCATATATATCACTTTGCAGCTATTTATTTTTAAACAGTTTTCTTTTACAAGCATACATTTCAAATTAATTTTAGTAAAATTTACTTTGATAAAATGGAAAGAGAATATAGCCGACAGGGGTGAGATATATTTAGCAGAGATTGCGCATAAAAATGATCGATCTTAAGTAAAAGAAAAGATCATCTATCGAAAGAAAAATTACTAGATTGATCTTCTTAAAAGTCAATCGTTTATGGACTGTAATTTTCTATAGTAATATGTGCCATTTATGTTAAAAGAGATAATGGGACTGCTAGAATGTCTAAGTATTGAGCCATAAAAAGTCCCTACTCCCTCTGGTCCTAATTATAAAGACCCATTTGACTTGCATGATAAATACTAGTATTTCTTTAGTTTTTTTATTTAATATAAATATTAATATATAATATACAGAAAAGCATATCACTCTAAAGTTAAAACTTGATAAAATTCGTGAAATTAGTTGTACTTCATTTTTTTCTCTTGATGTAAAAATAAAATTAAAAAATTGAAAAGGCACATATGATGGTGAAGATCAATTTCATGAACTATTTCTCATAACTTCGTAGATTCATACCTACAAGGAAAGGAACCTGGGTCTTGCCAATAATTATGTATTTTTATTGTATTTTGCCCTTTTGGGTTAGCCTGTTTACCTATAAGGTATAATATATGGCCCCACACAAAAATATAAAAACAAGAATCGAAGGTTACAGGGGTGTTCTGACTCTTTTAAGTTGATGGGTAATATATATGGGAACCAACTTTAGTACAAATCAATTGAGATCTACAATGTTTAAATAGGATTTCAATAATGTAGATTTAATATTTTCAAATAATGATTTAAAAAATCAGGATTTCAATAATGTAGATTTAATGTTTTCCAATGATTATTTTTAAATAAAAAATCATCTTTTTGAAAAACTTACAGTTAAGAGATTATCTTTATATTATATTTTGCACACATTAAAATAATTTTTTTTGAAAAAAAAAGTAAAAACAAAAAAAAATTCAATCTAATATATCCAAATCATATCTAAATGGTCTGTATTAATGATTAGCTCTTACTGAAACTGATATTCCACTATACATGTGTGTGTATCAGTGAAAGTTAATATAATTTTTTTTTTGGGTGAAAGGATAAATACATATACAAAATTATAATATCTTATATCTGATGGAAGGTACTGCAGCTTAACCAACGTGTACAATTTATTATGCTTGGGGATACAATCGTAGTTTTCCCCCTTCTTCAATAACTGATGTTCTTTCATAGTTAAAATAAAAAATTCAAAACAAAAAAAAATAGCGCTGGTCGCTGTCGTACAAATATGGTGTTTCGTCATTTTGTGACCCACTCATAATTTTATATCCCGCATTTAATTTTTTGATCGGACAAGAAATCTGGCCTTTTCTCCCTCGACTTTTTCCCGGCTGAAATGAAATAAAACCCTACCTTCCACCGCCCCCGTCAAATCCTCTTCCGATGATTCTTTCGCTTCATTTTTTTCATCTGTTCGTTCCAGATTTAAGTTCCTGAATTCCTTTTCCTTTTTATCTATGTATTACAGATCAGCCATATATTTTAAGTAATTAAACATAGAGGACGACGGCTCCATTACGCGAGAGGTAAATCCGCAACTGTGATTTCAATATCAATTGGCTCATCTGAAACCGACATTATAATTTTTTTTTTCCCTTGCTTGCTGCCTCGGGTCTGTCACTGTGGAAGAGTCTGTTGTTTTAAATCTATGTTATCGCTGTGTTTTTGTTAAATTTCATTTGATGTGCTGTGTGTTAATCTGTTTGTTTGTGATAGAGATCAGGCCATTTCCATTTCTTTGTTTTCTGTTCACCACTCAATTGTAGATATGTTGAATCCAGTGATTATCATAGTCTGATATATCAGTGCTTCCATTTACCTTTGTCCTTTTATTTATCTTCAAATTTCGGTTTTAGGACCTCTTCTTCTCTTTTTGTCTTAAATTTATCCGATATGATTAGGCTTTGAGGTATAATTAGCAAGCAGTTAACCTGCTGTTTTTTCCTCTGCCAACGTAAGCAGGTAACATTTTAATAACCCGAATTTCTTGGTTTTGAGGGACTTGTATTGTTTTGCATTATTATTGTCTGATAATTAATACGAGGAGGGATAATTAATAATGTGTCTTATTTGCTCTTGAATGTTCATATGATGAGTGTTGCATCTTCCTCGCTACAATTGTGGACGCACTTTTTTGAACTGGGAACTACGTATGTGAATTTGGCACCAAGAAAATTAAGAAATTGTGTAATTAATATCAATAGTAACTCCTTTAATGAAATATATAAATTGGAGATTTCAATAATAAAATATCAAGAAGTTAGAACAGTGAGGTTTAATTTATTTTTTCGAAAGGAGAAATTTTAGATATAATCAACTCAATGAGCATATTACTTCTATGAATTTAGAAATCTTGAGCTTGCTTCTAATGGATTTTTTTTTCTTTAATTTCGCTCTGGTGCAGAATGAAAGGTTAGATGAGATAATGGAAAACTAATTGAATAATGCAACATTCTTTGGACACAATAAAGGTACGCAAGAGTTCTGACTTTTGAGAATCCAGCTCCCCCTTTCCGGCCACAAATATGGTTCTTCTTTGGAGAAACAGTAGTGAGAATCTAACCATGATAGTGTGAAGTTAAATGGGAGTTCTTTTTGTTGTAAAGAAGGGATACGCTAAGAAATAAAACTCTGGAAAATAAACTAATTAAGAATATAATAGATCCATTTATTGCTCCTTGTCATCATATATTAGATAGGTCAATTGCTTCCATCTTCTCTGTTGTGTGAACATTTTTCTCTGAAAACATGCATGCATATTAAGTGAAAAACTAGTTTAAGAGAGTGAAGATAAGACAAGGGCGAGGATAGAAGCGAGACTAACAAAACTTCTTTGTTTCTCAATTAGTCATTAATATTTGATTGATTGTTCTGATACTAAAAATTCATGTTCAGTTAACATGGATGTTACGTAATAAAATGTTGGTTGGTAGTGCCACCACGAGTTGTCATAATTAATGGTCAAACATCAAGAAGAGAATTCTCATCTTATTTATAGCTGTGTATTCAATCCTCAGTGAAGCTATCTAAAATCTTACTGTATTTGATAGTAGTATATGGACACAAATATATAAGCGTCTAGTTGAGCCTTCGTTGGTATCTCTAATATATGGTAATGGCACTTCGTCTTGTCTGATAATACTAGAAGTGCCTCCCTTTCCTAGTTACAATTTGGCATCTCCAATATGTTAGTGATTTGTAACCGCTGGACCCTTGTAACAGATTTTACACTCACAATGTTCAAGTGCATTTCTATGTTTTACCTCTTGACAGGGTAAATTACATATTATCTTTTTTTCAGAAAAATCTAGTTGATTTCTTTAATTTTTCTCCTTTTCTAAAAATTAAAAATTATTTTTTAAAAAAAGGCATTATTATGATTTCATAAATGAAATTGCATTTTTAACAAAGATTTAATGTTTTACAAAAATAAATTTTAAAAAACATAAATATATCAAACAATAAAAATAGCAGACTAATAGTGTCATTTTTCCATACTGGTGTCAATATGAGGGTAAAAAAGACTACAAATGCAAGTCCTAGAGAAGACACCTCTATTGAAAGGAGAGTCGTGAACCCGGCCTGAATCATATGTGAAATGATATTATTAGAAAAAAGGACTAGGAATGTAGGATTGTTAGGGCTTCTAAAAATAGAAAGTTGACCTTTAATTTATATTATACACATTAAAAATTATTTCATAATTTAGATTGAAGAAAAATTTAATATTTACTAAAATAGTTTATATAAAATTTAATGATATGTAGGCTTCACATAATTTATTTTTTAATCACAACTTCATTTATATTTATTAAAAACTAAAATGATTTACCAAAAAGTAAAATAATTTAAAAAAGATCAATATCAATACTTCACTGAAATTTAACGCACAATTGTATTAAGACAAAATTAAAATTAAAATAGGGGAAAATAATAAATAAAAACATTAAATTGCGTATTATACCCCAGCTCGAACATTGTTTTTGGTTTGGGCCACAAAACTTTAACATCGAACACTTAAATACTCCCAATTAAGACTGTAGTGCATTTAAGGCTTTTTTCGTTATTTTTTCCCCTCCAGTTCAGGCAATGTTAATTTCTTAAATTCCGCTTTTCCTGGGAAAACAAACCCTCTCACTTACCCGCCGCTTCTGTAATTCATACCCTATCTACTCTATTCTTCATCACTCTCACGAAAACCCCTCTTTCTGTGCCTTGCGGCTCATGTTTTTCCTTCGATGCCAAACACAGGTTTAGCAAATTACGTTCTGTCTCGGAGTTTTCCGATTCCTGATTTCTTGCTAATCCTGATTTTGCTAGTCTTCTTTCAAGAGGGGCAGGTAGTAGGCAATGTGAGGATACCTTGAAATTATTCGTAGAGGTAAAATGAGATCTCCTTCTCTATCTAATGTTTGATTATCACTGCCCTTATTTTATATGGTAAATTACTTCATGATGAAATGGTTCCAATATGTTGCTGTTTAATGTGTTGCGGATATTCCAATGGGAATTAATCCCGTATCAGCTGTATCTGTCTAGTGGTTGGTTGAGTTTATTATAAAATTCTATAACTGACCTTAAGTATCTCTATAAATGATTATTTCCACCAATTATATAGCAATTATCATTTATCCTTTTTATTCGTTTTTAATAGCCAATAATACAATGCATATTTCCAGGATAGTGCAATTTACTTACAATAAATCTGCATCATTTAAGTTGAATTATCTTTGTGCTTTATACTCAAAAAATCTGCTAAATTGCAATTTACAATAAGGAATGATTTAGTGTTTATACGAGCAGAAAATCCTGTAGTTTCAAACATTTGCCTGATCATGTAACAAATAATATGTATTCTTCAACTATTTTACCAATAAGGGTGATACAAATAGGGCTTTTGTGTTCTCTTTTTGTTTTCCCAGGAGTCTGGCGTAGAGGTTGTCCCTAGCTTGATATGAAAGACTCGCCATTGTGAGTAGCAAATTTCAAGGTGACATCTTTGCCATACCCGTGCCAGGAGTGTTTCCTAAGAATCATGAATCCAGCATGAGCTACAGTTCATGACTTTGTTTGCATAATATGTAAAGGTGCTAATATGGTCTGGCACGTTGGGTTCGGCCTAACCCATCATGGGTTGAGACCATATGGGTTCGGGCTTAAAAGGACCACATCAATATGGGTTGGCATTTAGCTAACCCAACCCATAACCGATGGGTTGGCGGGCTAGCCATTTTTTTTTCAATTTTTTTTAACAATATACTAAGATTGTTTTTTCTAAACATCTAAACCATAAACAAATTAAAAATGCATTAAAAATTAAAATGTGAGATATAAAATGTGAAACTAAACAACGTATGGCATTGTTGGTAAATCGTATAGTGATGTTGATCTTGTTATTGTTTTCCTACTTTCTTGCACATCTAAGATAATTTATTGTTACTGGTGGCTGCAGATTCATATTTACTTTGAGGATCATAAATGCAATGAAGTGAGGTATAAAATGTCAAACCACACAAGGTATGGCATTGTTGGTAAATTGTATATTGTTGGCTTATTGTTCTTTTCTTAAAAAAAAATGTCAGAGCTAAGGATCTGATTTTTCTATTGAATATGTTGTGTTGCATCTGGGAAACATGCAGTTGGAGAGATGTTTTTTCATGCTAGAATTATTCGTTAATTTTACAATGATTGATCTTGTGAGAATACATTGAGAATCCTATAATTTCATGTATAACTTGCTGTGTTCAGCTAACTAGTTTGTGAGTCTTGTTCTTAAGGTGGAATTTGAAATAAAGAACTACTCAATTTGAGATAAAGAACTAATACTCATACTGCTCTCTCTCTAGTATCTTTCTCTAGTTAATTTTTCTTTGCTCTCCCGTTGGTAGACTTGTGCATGCAAGTGTGAAAAGGAATTACATGTACTTATACGGCTGTAGCCTGTAATACTTGATAATAAACCATAATTCATTTTTTATAATGAGATTGAATTGCAACCTTTGGTGAATGTAATATCTCCCTATTTGCCAATTAAAATTTTTTAATGTGACAGCCAAATTCCATAAGTTCATTATCATACCAAGTCTACCGTATACTTGTTGACTGCTATTCTGGTTGAGTATTAATGTTTTTCCCACGGCGTAAATTGCAATGTAAACATCTTTTGTAGTCCTTGATTGTAAAGTTTTTGTAAAGTTCAGAGTGAGCGAGAGTGGCATAAAGAGGAAAAATATGAATGAGCCTAGCTTCTTTTCTTCTCAGTAGGTGTGTGATTCAAATTAATAGTGTAAGGTTGTAAACTTGTTGATTAATTTGTCTTGTTTGGCCTGCTTTGTGAAGACTTCTCTTTGGGGTAAAACCAGTGAAGGATTTAGAGCTAATTTAGAAATAGAAATTTGTAAGCTGGACTTCACATATTATATATTGTTTATGAAAGGATTTTATAGAACTTTGAAAGGCGGACGCTGCCGGGGGTTAGATGGGAACAAAGAAGTGTTAATGCCCTGTGAAAGGCATAGCTTAGCTTCACCTGAAGGTGTAGTTATTATAATTTGTACTCCTCTCTTAGTGTATCGGATATCAAATTTCTTAAGGAACACCAATAGTGTTAGTATAATTACGAAGATATAAATCCCAAATGGTGAGTTAAGATCATGGCCACATAATAAAGAAAGAAGGATGAAAATAAGACGAAGGGTCCCTCCGAATGTAGTTGAAGGATAATATATGGACAAATAGATAGAAATTGAAGGAAAAATATTAACTAAAAGGAGATCAGGCGTACCTGGACGAATCCATGTTCGGATCCGGGTCAAAGCTCCAATACTCCATACTTGTGCCCACACAATTATTAGACTACTAAAGCCTAATTGTGATTTGCACAGTAGATCACCAGAACCAGAAAGATGGTAGGAGAGAAGGGAATTGCCAGAAAACTCAATGGCGGGGCGAGTTGCAATTGAGGAGGCACACCCTATTTATAGTGGTTTATAGAGGCCACTAATTAGGAAACGTGTGCACTCCTACTTACCTTTCAAGACAACAATTAATTGTCTCTCAATTAATTCCCTAATTATGGTGATTTGTTTATCTTCTAACAAATCCATAATTATTGCTGAAATATTCCCAAATCTGCATCTTATGCTGATTTTATTCTTATTTGATTAGGCTACTTATTTCCAAATCAAATAGTCCGGCCCATCAAGGGCGGACTTGGACCCAAAGTCCAATAGAAATGATGGTAATACAGCTGTGAAATAGTTTTGACTATTGGAAGTGTCTAGCTAGCTTGTAGTCTGATCAGATATGGTGAGAAGTTGCTTCAACACCCAAGTCCTCCAGCACCACCACCTCTGATGATTTCTGTTTGGTTTTGCCTTTCTTAGCCTTTGACGACAATTTTCTTTGGATGTAGTGCCTCTCTTTGAGTGCTAACGCAGGCGAACAGCCTTTGTGGCAGCCATACATGATGTGTTGCAGAGAGTCCTTCAACTTTTGCACTGGAAAATTAAGAACAGCGTTGTTGCCTCTCATGGTGAATGCAGCTTGGTCGTAAGCTAAAGCAGCCTCCTCTGCACTATCGAAAGTTCCCAGCCAAACTCTGGTACCATTGCTGGTGGTGTCTCTGATCTCTGCTGCAAATCTCCCCCAAGGTCTCTTCCTCACCCCTATGTATGTTTTATCCTCCACAGTCTTCTTTGCTTCCATGGCTTCCCAACTCGCCGGCGCTTGATTTGCCTCCGCGTCGATCATATCGAAGCAAAGATAATCGTGGAAAGGGTCTCCATGAACTTGATCTCTTGATGAAGACACCAAGAAAGGATCAGAGGTGTCCTGCCAAAACTCCCAATCTGGGCATGGCTGCTGCGTTGACGGACAAGACATAGTGTTGCAGTTATGCATCGATTCTATTTTGCTTTTTTGGACCAACTTGTATTTGACGAGTTATATGATATGCCGTTCATCCCATTATTATTGCTTTATATAAGGTCTATATCAATGATGCTCTCATCTTGTGTCCTCGGCTCCCACAATTTTTTATGCCACCCAATACTGGCGTTTCCTGTTACTGCATTGGGTATTGGGTTGTATTCTAATTAAATACTATTGAACCTTGTGCATCTGTTTTATTTTCCCCATTAATTAAAACTATTACTGTGTTAGACTTTTGTTTTTTTTTTTTCAAATTTGCATTGTTTCAAGAAATTCATGGCCTGATCTATTTTTTGGTCAAGATGCATACTTATTTAATAATTACGTACATCGTTTATCATCTATTCTTTCCCATATTACCTTTCTTTTTTATTGGACATGTTTTTGTGAAAAGGAAATGAGTTCAAAGAGTAACAAAATTTAAATTCGTACTGTTTACCTTGTTTCACGTTACACACCCACTTCTACCTACAACTCCAACAGAATTTACATTTGAACTTGATATGGAGGAGGGGCCGCGACATAGATTTAGCAGGATCTTATTGGCTGAACAGAATCTAATTATCTTCTATTGAAAGAAATAGGAAAGCTACAAATTGGGGCCGCCTCGTTAATCAATTAATGCCCCCCACAAAATGAAATCAAATCACCAGCGTCGCTCTCCGTGCTCATTTAATTCAATTAAACGTTTTATTCTATGGCTTGTCTAAAATTTGAGGTCCCAAATAAAAGTCTATTTATTATTAAGCCACATCCATAAGCCCACATCCACAACGTGACTCACCGTCACTCCTATAGTGATAGAGTTGCCAAATTTAAAAGTTGACTTTCTAAATTTGTCATTTTTACGTTTCTAACTTATAAAATTATGTTCACTCACTTTTAAATTTATACTAGCTATATACAAATTCAGTTGAACTCTCGAGTCACACACTTATTTTAACATTTTTATAAAATTGTGTGAACTTGTATTTAAACTTGTACTAGTTTTTTCAAATTAATTATGTTCAATGGCTTTATATATAAGCTTTATAGAAATTTTTTTGTTGTTGAATATGATAAATTATGAATGTTAATGGATTTAATTTTAATTATTCATATTTAAAATATATTTAAATAGTCAGTCCAAAAATTATATTTAAATCAAATTATTTGTATTCTTCATATTTTTATTCATTAATTATAAATTTTTAATACCTATTTATTAATAAAAGCAAATTCTTATAAATATACCATTCGATTTCACAATTCATATTCACATTATTACCATGAGTTTGCTTAAAACTCGTGAATTTGAAAGCAGAAATCACCATTACAAACTCAACATATATCATTTCAGTACGCCATCCGTCATTCAGGTCTCTTCACAATCGTACTTAAAAAAACAGATCGTAAAATTGTCTTTACAGACCAAGTGCTCTTGGCTTCCCAGTTGCTGCATTCACAAGTTTAAGAGTGTACGTTTAAGTGTCTCAAAATCCATACTCAAATAACTAATGCTGACAACTACTCAGAATATGCATAAGTATGAATATAGATATGCAAAGGAAACCATAGCCTCAACGACGCCTTCTCCTTGAAAATACCACTAGGATCCTTACTTGAAAAATGTTAATAACAAGGAGGTGAGACATCGTATCTAAGTAATTACGGGTTCAATTTAGTAAGAGTGGTTAATAAGAGTCAAGTGGGATGTTGAAGGTCGAAATATCAAAATATGACTGACCTTAGTCTTTTAAAACTCGACACTACATAATCATGCGTAATCCCCTGCAAACCAACCTTAAGTATATTCTCCTTTAAATATATAGCTGAACCCACAAGTTAATGATAGAGTATTTGTTGGAATATATTAGTCCACCCTTGGTGGATTAGGGCCCAAACCCAAATCAAGAGGCCATTATGCAAATATAAAGAGATATGGGTTCATATAGAGAGATATTCCTTTATGGTTTAAATGTTATATCTATTGCCATATAACTGTACGTTTAAAGGTTACAACTATTTTTATGTGACCATATGTACGTTATATATATAGGATGTGGGATTGAGGGAGAAATAAGTTTTAATATTACACATACAATCCTCCTTCTAAAAGGTTCTCTCATAAGAATTCTCTCTTCTCTTCCTTTCTTTAGTGATTTGTTGTATAACATGTGATTAGAGCCCGTATGAATACTTGGATTTTATGTGGGTACTTTAGCAAAGTAGTTGAATTTCTGGTACATCCAAAATTCTTACAATATTGAACAAAATTCATTCGTATGTATGGATTGCCACCAACTCTCCAATCATGACATATAGCCTGATCAAAGGTTATAAAAATCACAACCGGACAATGAATTCTCTCTCTTTATATTTGAGAGGTGTCATTGACTTCAGGCCTACGGAATAATTCATTTGCCAAAAAAATCTCCAAATTGTTCATGCAAAAAATATCTAAAAATTCACAATAGATCGTTCATAAATAGATGAAAAGCCACCTAAACTTAGGTTCCAACCACAAATCAAATTCCAACCGGTAGAGATACCCAAAGCAAATAAGTGAAGTTTCAAGCCAAGATTTATACTCAAAAACGAAAATCCCTTTTGTACAGCAAAAAGTTTGAGCCAAACACTACACAACGACAATTTCCACATATTAAAATCTTCCTTGAACCATAAACGAGTTCAAATTAATTACCTCCTTACCGTCAACCAAGTCACAACAACCTCATCAAGAATTTCAGATTTGCTGCTGTCGTGGAGAATCAAATCTTCGAAGAACACCATAATCTCAAGTTTTTGAAGCCCAAAATCACATACTCAGGTTCAAAATAAGAATATCGAAACGCTTTTGATTAGAGGTAACTTGCAAGGTTGTGGCCCTCACCAAGATGGAGAGATTGTGGAGACGCACCCAGCAGGCCACTTATTGAACCCTGTGATGTCCGAACCTCACGAAGCAAAGGAAGAAGAAAAAAGTGTTGTAGTCTCTTTTTGTAATGCTGATGGGGCCGTGATGCACAAAGAAAAGGAAACAGAAACCAGCGCTCCTCCTATTTCTGAAATCGCCAAGGAACAGGTTTCATCTTCGGACCCTTCGAGCATGGAGTTGGTTCCATAGGTTGAAACAAGCACTAACCGAGAGCTTAAAGACCAAGGTTCCGACTTGCTCTCCATCTCCCAATTGGAAGTGGTTGTCATGATGGGAGGAGACCCGCCGGACAAGTAAGTCCCGCATTCCTATCTTGCCTATTTGTATATATTTATTTATTTATTTATGATTGTCTCATCTTGGAATTGCCGGGGTGCGGGAGGTAGTGCTTTTCCTCGGATATTAAAAATGTGGTTAAAAAATATGGAATTAATGTGATGTGCTTAATTGAGCCAAGAATCAGTGGTGTTAGAGCCGATAAGGTTGTGAGGAAATTGGGTTTCAATGACTGGTTGAGAATTGAAGCCACAGGGTTCGCATGCGGTATTTGGGTGTTATGGAATAATTGTGAGTTCCATCTTGAATATGTATCTTCAAAAACGCAGCTTCTTCACTGTAATATCTTTGCTAATAATAGTCTGAGTCCCACTCTTGTCACTTTTGTTTATGGAGATACTAGTGCTTTGAAGAGAAAGGATCTATGGTTGTCACTGTCAGCTATCCATCAAACGGTGTCCATTCCATGGTTGGTACTAGGTGACTTCAATGCCATCCTTAGCCCAGTGATAAAATAGGAGGAGTTGATCCCATTCTTAGCTCTATGAATGATTTCCAAAATTGTATTGATTGCTGCAACCTTATTGAAGTATCGATCGTGGGGGGTAGATTTACTTGGGAAAAAACTAGGGTGAAGGAAAGACTGGACTGGGTCTTCTGTAACTTTGATTGGGAAATTCAAAACCCCCAGGCCAAAGCTTATCACAACCTCAAATTCAAGTCCGATTATTGAGTGATTGTTGTTTCTGATAAAAATAATAATGCACACAGCAAAAAGGAAAATCGATTCCTTTACCAGGCAGCATGGTGTATTGAAGATGGTTTCAGTGATGTGGTCAAAGCAGCTTGGCAAGGAAAGAATTGGCTTTAGGGGCATCTAAAGTTTGTAAAAGAGGCTTCAGAGTGGAACGTTAGA
This sequence comes from Inga laurina, assembly GCA_963855925.1. Classification (NCBI taxonomy): domain Eukaryota; kingdom Viridiplantae; phylum Streptophyta; class Magnoliopsida; order Fabales; family Fabaceae; genus Inga; species Inga laurina. The sequence continues at coordinate 15,948,262 of OY979703.1, read as the reverse complement.
GTGGTTGGGAATGTAGCAAAAAAAAAGAGAGAAATCATCCGTAGATTGAAAGGAATTGATCGTGCCAGGGGTAAACAGGGTTGTCAAAATGGCCTCTTCAAGATTGAAAAGCAGCTTTGGAGCATGTATCAAAAAATCGCTTTTCAAGAAGCATTGATTTAGTTTCAGAAATCTAGGTGCAAGTGGCTGAGCGGGGGTGACCGAAATACGAAATGCTTTCATGCCAATGTATTGGCTAAGAGGAAAAGATGTAAAATTGAAGCTTTACAAGACAGCAATGGGCACTAGGTATCTGATGAAGCACGGTTGAGAGGTATGTCACTTGATTATTTCCAGAATCTTTACTCGGCGGATAACTTATCAACCCCCTTTTCTCCTTGGACGGCGCGCTTCCCAACTTTAGAAGATTAGCAACTACACCTCCTTCAGAGGCTTGTATCCCCGGTTGAGATAAAAAATGCAGCGTTTGAGATGGGAGCTTTTAAATCCCCAGGACCAGATGGCTTACATCCCCATTTTTTCCAAACTCAATGGAATTCAGTGGGGCAGCAGATATGTGATCTGGTGACCAGTATCTTTGCAAACCCAGAGGACATTCATGAAATTAATCAAAAAAACATTATTCTCATCCCAAAGATTGATCGGCCTACATCTATGCAAGACTTTAGACCTATTTCCTTGTGCAATGTGAGCTACAAAATTGTTAGCAAAGTAAATGCTAATCGCTTTAAAAGTATCATGAGCCATCTTGTCACAGAGAATCAGTGTAGCTTTATTGCAGGCAGGCAAGCCGTGGACAACATCATCTTAGCTTAAGAGGCAATCCATTCCATGAGAACCAAGAGGGGGGAAAGGGTTACATAGCAGTGAAAGTTGATATAGAAAAGGCGTTTAACAGGCTTGACTGGCATGCATTTCTTGGAGTTACTCTCCACAGCTTAGGGCTGAGAGCTGATTTTGTTAAGTTGATTATGTACTGTGTCTCATCCACTTCAATGAGCATAATCTGGAATGGCGTAACATCAGCTAGTTTTACTCCTTCAAGGGGTGAGGCAAGGAGACCCTCTAAGCCCATATCTGTTTGTCCTATGCATGGAATTATTCGGTCAGCTAATTCACCAAGAAGTTGAAATGGGTAACTGGCGCCCTTTGCGGCTGATTACTGCTAGCCCCCAGATTTCACACCTATTCTTTGCTGATGATTTGATTCTTTTCGGTGAGGCATCAATTGAGCAAATGGAGGAGATTCAGAATGTCATGGAATTGTTTTGTCGAGTTTCTGGTCACAGGATCAATTTGCACAAATATAAAATGTTTGTTTCTAGAAATGTCCACTTTAACCGAGCGTATGAGCTAAGTCAAACTATGGGGATTGGTCTGACGGCTGACCTAGGAAAATATTTGGGAGTTCCTATCCTTCACAAACGTATGGTCAACATAAATTTTGCTCCGATTCTCCAGAAGGTTCGCTCAAAATTGACTAGCTGGAAAGGGAGATATCTAAGTATGGCAGGGTGGACGGTCCTCATCAAGTCTGTTCTATCTGCCATTCCACAATATCAGAAGCAATCAACCTTTGTTCCAAAGGGGGTGCTATCTACAATTGCAAAATTGAGTCGAGACTTCTTCTGGAACCAGCATGATGAATCCAAGAAACTGCATCTGTTAGCATGGGATGTTCTAAAGAGAAGGAAGTGTGAAGGAGGCCTGGGGATAAAAGATCTACATTGCCAAAACAAAGCTTTCCTGATGAAACTGTGCTGGGGCCTAATCACTAAACCTGAAGCCTTATGGGTGAGATGTCTCCATGCGAAATACTCATGTGGAACAGATTTGATGCCGAAGGTTCAGAGATGGCGCAATCAATCGGCTGTGTGGAGTGGCATAGTTGTAGTCTGGAAGGATTTCGAGAGGGGTCTTGGCAAAAATATTAGAAATGGAAGAAACACCTTTTTGCATTCTTCCTTTCTACCCCGCTTTGGATTAGGGATGGTGTCACTTGGGAGACCATTTCGAGCCATGGCATTCACTTGTATTGCTAATTATCCCACTTGAACTTCAAGGTTCTTAATAGCCGATTCATGAAGAGAAAAGGTAGCCTTACTCTCACCCCTTGAAGATTCCACCTCTGATAAGATACGGGCCAACATCTTGTCCGTCTTAGATTCTTCTTCTTTTGCAGGAGCTTGCCTTGATGGCATTGGAAAACCCGGTGGAGGAACCGGCTTGGTGCCAGAAATAGACTCATGAGGAGGGTTCAAGGTATTACTTTGACTCCAAGAAAATTTGGGATGAGCTCTCCAAGCACGGTTGTAAGTTTGTGAGTATGGATTACCTTGAGAAGGTTGAAATTTGCCCATATAGTTGACAGATTCAGTGCCCATGTAGAGGGGCAATTATCAGGCATGTGGACGTCATTACATTGCTCACATACAATAGGAGTAGATTGAACAGAATGCACACCACGAGAAGTACCCTTATGTATTTGCGACTCTAAGACATCAAACTGTTTGTTAAGCACGGATAAAATTGTGGCAATTTGTGATGAAGAGTCTTCTTTTGTGTTGAGTAGGGCTGGGGCAGTTCTTCTATCATTGCCTTGGGTGTTGTTTGCAGATAATTGATCCAAAAGTCTAAACACCTCATTGACAGGCACATTCCGGTAACCTCCATTAGTCATAGAGTCCACCATAGCCTTAGATTGAGGATTCAAGCGAGTGCAGAAAATTTGGATCACTACCCACTTGTCCACCCCATGATTAGGGCATTGTTTCATTAACATCTTGTATCTTTACCAAGCGGCATACAAATGCTCATTCGGCTGTTGTCTAAAACTTAGAAACTCGTCCCTTGCTTCCACTGATTTATCATCGGAGAAAAATCGAGCTCTAAATTTCGCTTCAAGATCAGCCCAAGAAGTTATGGATCCTTCTAGGAGATTGTTGAACCAATCTCTAGCTTTCCCTTGTAGAGAGAGAGGGAATAACCGCAACCTCAGCACATCTTGGGGGACTCCATTATGCTTGAAGGAATCACACACCTCCAAGAAGTACATCAAGTGCTTGTTGGCGTCTTCATTATAAAGGCCATGGTACAACCCATGCATTTGCAACATTATGATCATCACCGGTTTGATCTCAAAAGTGTGTGCTTGCATCTCCGGCATTCTAATGCAAGATTGGGTTCCTCTCATATTCTGGCTGGCGAAGTCATTGACAGTGGCTCTATCATACTCATCCGCCATTGTTTCAGCTTCAGTTTCAGCTTCAGACTCCACTTCAGATTCAGATTCAATTATTTCAGACTCAGATTCTGCTGCTGATTCAGTTTCTTCTTCAATGCGCGGTAATCCGTCAAGTACCACTATCAATTCGTTCAATTGCAAATGTTGCATGAACTGAGCTGATACCTACAAAAAGGCATAAACCAGCAAGTATCAATCTAAAACAACTAAAATTTAATGCAGAAAACAGTGAAAGAAAAATTATAAACCTAACTAAAGACCCAAGCGAAATCTACTAACACAAGCCTAAGGTCAACTAAAAAAATTTGTTAAACCAATCCCCGGCAACGGCGCCTAAAACTTGTTCGCCATCGCAAGTGCACAAATCGCGTCAAGTAATAAAGTGATAAGTAAAGATCGTTCCCTCGAGGATTTGAGTAACAAATTAGTCAAGCAATAGGTTTGGTGAATTCGTTTAAGTTGAGCCAAAACAAGTTGTTGAGTGCGGAAAAAGGAATTTCAAAAGGTATATTTGAAAAGCTAAAAGTTGCTGAATAAAACTCGGAGTTGTATGATTTCAATAAAGTATAATAGGCCTAGGATTGCTCATCCTCTCTAGTATTTCATAAATTCACTTCTTTTCCTTTCCAAGGATCCTTTTCATGGGGTATATATATGTCAGTGTAAGATTCTAAAGCGTATGATTAAGCTCTTTCAAGTCATAACCAGCTGCATATCGTCTATTAGCATGCACAATCTCTTGCTACAGCTAAGAGAAGATATTCATTACATAACAGTCTTAATTTCACAATGCTAGGTTAATAACTATATCTCTATGTTACTAACAAACTATCCATTTAGTTATAAACTTCAAGTCTAGCATGATTTCACTCTGGTTCTGCAATTAAATTAACTCTCTCAAGCTTAATTTAATTGAACACATCATCCACAGTGATGGCCAGTCACATACAGCAGTAAAAACAGAGGGAAATCAACATATATATGCCATTAGATCCTTAAAGAAGAAAAGAAACAAGTTTAATCCATACAAAGGTTCAGAACAATCCTAGAAAGGGATTCTAGTTATCCATGTTAACAAATGGTTCACAGACACAAGTCCTCATTACAGCCATATCAGAATTACAAAGAAGAAATAGAAGAAATGCAGAAAAACCAGAGAATCTAAGCTGAAATCTCTATAAATCCTCAATCTCTCGGTGATTCTCCTTGATTTAAAGCAAGCCCAAGCTCCGAGGATGTTCTCAGCCGCCTCCTAGGTCTTTCCAAATCGGGGATCCTCTCTTCAGCCTCTGGTTTTCGCTTTTATAGTTCCTCAGATGACAAAACGCATAACAGCATTTTCGGGGGTTAGCCGCGGCCAAGCAATCTGTGGGCCGCGGCCAGTGACTATCTGACCTCCTCTTGGCCGCGGCCCATGGATGCTTGGCCGCAGCCTATAACTTTCTATCCCCTTGTTGGCCGCAGCCCATGGATAGGTTGGCCGCGGCCAGTCATCTCTGAAGTTTAGTTTCTTCTCTTTTCTGCTCTGTTCTTATCCTTTCTTGCTTTTCCTTGGCATGGTTAATGGCTCCAGCTTCCTTTTACCTCCTTCTCATTGCATGTGGCTTTCTCTGGTCCAACTATGACTGAATCTGTATCCTTTTAACACAAAGAACTCATAAACAATCACAATTAAATAGGCATAGCAGTTAGTGATATATTTCCTCCACATTTGCATTCTTTTTGTGCCTAGCATGAGTAAAGCACATTTCATCAACTTTAACACTCTCGGACGCCCACTAATATACATAAATTGAGGGTAAAATAGGATGAAATGTGCAATTCAGGTAAGAATTTCATGTGGTTAACAGGTTGACAAGCCACTAAAATACTTCATTGAAAGGAACACGCACCTTCTTGATATTGATGCTCGGGTTTGTTCCTTTACAACACAGAAGGGACACTGGGATAGAGCCAAATGGGAAACATTTCTTCCCACTTGGGTAGTTGATAAGATAATGATGGTGACACACCCAACGAGCACCGGTGATGACGTGATTTGTTGGAGGAATGCTCCCGACGGTAACTTTAGTGTGAAGTCAGCTTATGAGAGGATCTATCATCAGCAAAACCTCAGTTCTCAACCTTACTGGCGACATTTATGGCACTGGAGAATTCCTGAAAGAGTCAAACTCTTTATGTGGCAAGTATTCCATGAGAGGCTCCCAACAAATGATACAAGAGCGAGACATAACCCAAATGTTTCAAACACTTACCCTTTTCAGTGTGAGAGTGAGGAGAACATTCTTCATGTGTTGAGAGATTGTGAGCAAGCTCATCAGAGCGTGTGGTCCACTTTAACCCCATATACTATTCTATGCTTTTTAGTGGTTGTTTGTAGGAATGGCTACAATGGAATATGCAGTACTCACCAGGCAATAGGAGAACCTCTAGATGGTCATGGCAACGAGTATTCAGCACAATGTGCTGGCTACTATGGAAGAACAGATGCAGTCAAGCATTTGAAGGGGTAGCTGAGAAGCCACAAGAGATAGTACATAGATGCCTATATCACCTCTCGGAAGGAGTGGAGAGAGGACAATTTCATCATCAGATATTTCAAGTTCCAGAGAGAGGGGTAGTCTACTGGGAACCACCAAACCCGGATTTTGTCCGTATAGACGTTGATGGATCCGTACTCAATGGAGGACAGGCCGCCTGCGGAGGTGTTATTCGTGACAAGCATGGCACATGGATACGTGGATTTCAACAAAAGTTAGGACATACATTCCCAACTACTGCAGAAATCCATGCAATCTACAGAGGTCTTCATCTATGTAAGCAGATGGGTTTAACCAAAATCAAACTGTTCATTGATTCCCTCCAAGCCATTCATCTATTATGGTCTAATTGTTCTACTTCCCACCCATTATATGATGTTATCCTAGGCACCAGATCTCTTATTTTTTCGGACTGGGACTTGCAGATTTCCCACTCTTACAAGGAAAGTATTCGTTGTGCTGATTATCTGGCAGGTCATGCTCACATGAACAGCCAGGACTACATCGAAATAGGGTCTTCCCCTACCGATTGTACCCTTCTTTTTGCCCAGGAATGTGGTGCACCACCAAAGGGTCATTTTGTACGGCCTAATTTATAGGTCTTGACACTTTTCAAGCTTTGCTTGCCTTTGTAATACAAAAAAAAAAAAAAAGAATACCGAAACGCTAGCAAAGGAACCAATCCCGCATTTAAAAAAAAAAAACCCTCCGACACACATTTATGTCTTCCCACGTATGTGAATATATAAGTATTAATAAATTTTAAGAATTTATAATTTTTTAACATCCTCCAAAAATTAGGAGTCTTGAGATTTCTACTTTTAAAAGCTAAAAGTCTCGTGCCAGCATAATTTCATTTGGTCCTTCAATTAATCCATCAAATAGATTAACTCTGATTACTATAGTAATTTAATTTAATTTAATGTGCTGTTGATTACACTTCTCCTTTCCGAACCCTTGTATACGTTTACCTTAATAGAGCCCCTTATTAGTCCTCCAACATCAACTTCAAATAATTTAAGTAAATATTTTTGGGATGTTACAAAAAAAAAACTATAAAATTAATGACAATAATTTAAAAAATATTAAATGTGTAAGAGACAAACAGAATTTAATTTAAGTTATATATTAATAACCAAAACAAATTCTTTAACTAAATCTTATATTTATTCCGCAAAAATAAAAATTTGCTAATTCTTATATTTAGAATTGAGGAGATACTCATATTATGTCGGGTAGTTAGCAAGGGGCACCTATATTTAAATCCTAAGTTGATGCCGATGCTTTTATATGTTAAATAGGGAAAATTAAAAAAAACAATTAAAAATGGAAAAAGATAAATTGGTGCTGCGAATTTATCAAATTCCAATGCAGAACTGAAGTAGGAATCTGAGATTTTCTAATTTTGATCAAATGACCAAAAGGCCCTTAGTTCAGTTCACAAATTTCAGGGGTCAATAATAACATATGTATCTATATTAACAATATCATATTTTACATTAACGATTTGACTTTTACATTTCACAACTTCATATCTTAAAAACCAGGGATAATTTTAAAGGCACAAGTTTCAAAAGTCAATAACAACATCTATATTTATATCAACAACATCAGATTTTATATTAACGACTTCACTTTCATGTTTCACAATTAAACTAAGGGCAATTCGGTCATTTGGCCAAAATTGGAAATCCCAGATTCCTACTTCAGTTCTGACATGAAATATTATAAATTCGCAGCACCAATTTATCTTTTCCCATTTTTAATTATATTTTTTTGAAATTTTCCCTATTAAATATCGTTGTCTTCTTTTAGACGGCATCGTGTTAGTAAATTTGACATTGCGATCCTTTATATCCAATGAAGAAACGAAGGATTTATAATAAAAAATCTAAATTACTATATATTATTACAGTTTTTAAAACAAAAATATTTTTTTCTCATTTGTATGTTTTTTTTTATCCGGGGAATGGATCAAAACCAAAATATGCAAATATGTGAAACACTAAATCAGAAGTTCACTTGTATGTTAAGGCACCAATCAAGATTTTTCTCATTTCCTATCTTCGTATCCCCTTAACCCAAAATTTTAAAATATTATACTTTCCTTCCCTCTCACACCCATCAAATCCCTGGGCAATTAAATGTTTATTAAAACGACTGAAAAATGCTTTGGATATGGTAATAAGGTAGAGTACTTCTGATCACAGCCAATCAGCTGTGGGATTCGAGGCAGTGTAATCTGGATCTGGATGAAGCAGCCATGACATAACGACCAATTGTTGTTAATTAATTAGGTTGGTGAGTGAAACAACAGGGGGTTAAATTAATGCACAAAAGAGCATGTGTAAAAAAAACAAAAAATAAATAGTATGATGACGACGGGGTGAAGAATTGGGTCGTGATTGTGATTAATTAGCTGAGGAATTAATGCGCCTAATTACTTTGCTTTAGATTCCCAACCATATTTTCTCATATGCCAAAGTATATTTTTTGTTCCTTAAGTTCTAAATGAGGTATATATGCTTTTGGTCTCTTAACTTTAAATAAAGTATACTTTTGATTCCATAATTCTGACGCTGTTAATGTTGCTAACGGGAACGTTGACGCAACAAGCTTAAGTGATGACTGGACAGCTGATAAAGCATACTTAGATTTTAATTTTTTAATATAAAAATTAGAAATAAAATTGAAAACTTAAATATTAGAAAATTAAAAATTAAATAAGTTTTGATTAATATTAAAAAATTAAAAATTAAATATGCTTTGTTAACTACTCAGTCATCACTTGTTTTTATTGTGTTAACCGTTTCCGTTAGTAATACTAATGGTGTTAAAATTATAAGACTAAATGTATATTTTATAAAGATAAAGGATCAAACGTATACTTCAGATAAACTTAAGGGACTAAAAGTATATTTTATCCTTTTCATAATTAAGCCAACTATGGCTGCTATGGAATGAAGACACTTTACCGCCTTAATTTGAGTGGAGATCCCCCAGATTCATGAACGAAATGAATCACCCGTCTATGTAATACTATACTTGAATTTATTTATTAATATGTCCCTTTTCTCTCTCCCTTTTTTCAGATAGCAACATGTCCCAGGGGTGGGCATCAGTAGAGTTGAGTAGGGTGAGACCCCTGTCCGATATCTAGTCCGAAGGATGAATAAGCTGCATTTTATAACCCGATGCCCTGCCTTGCCCGCTAAAAGCCCGGACCATTTTTGGCTGGGCAAGGGTGGGCTTCCCTGCCCAAGTGATAACATCTTGTCTTGTCCACATATGAAAAAAAATAATTCCATGTAAATTTCATGAATATTCCTGTAGTTACCAATACCATATGTCTTATTTTCGCCCTAAGTAATATAAACTTCAAATATATTTGATGATTCCACATATTCTGATATTTCAAAATAAGTCTACAACTTGAATCTTGAAATTTAAAAACCACCATATGTCTTAACAAATATCCATACTTTAAAAATTAAACAACATCCATAATCCATTATAAATAAGGAAACAAAACGATTGTAATTAAAGCCGTGAAGTCAAAGTAGTTTGCATCATCAATTCAATGTCCCAAAAGTTGATCAAATGATTAAGCATATGGAAAATATATAAAAAGCAACTATAATTTAATACATCACAAAGTAAAGAAAAAATGAAGAAATCTACTTATAAATAGTGTTTAGTAGCTAGGGCAAAAAAGATATGACCAGAAGAGTATTATACAATAGACAATATATATTTTAAATGAAAAAATATATATGAAATTATATTTAATTGATATGAAATTTTATATTTTAAATAAATGAAAATAATTTTTTGGGCAAGACCAAATAGCCAGGGCAGCACCCCTTACCCGATGCCCGGCCCTGCCTGATTATTAGCCCACCCAAAGCCACCCAAAATTTTTTCAGACCACTTTTTTAGGACTAGGCTGAGCAATTTTTTGCAGAAACAGGATAGGCGCACCGGGTCACTGGGCACCATACTCACCCCTAACATGTCCCTTTTCTTTCTTCCAACGTCCTACTGGTATTATTTTATTGCTCTTAACTCAGTATTCAAGGCCAAGTCGCATTACTTGTGACAGATACATATAAATATAATAAAACATGCCATCTCACAAACACAAAGTCATAAACAAAGCGTAGGACAGATATAAAAATATATAGAGTTATGACTAGCTAGGAAACATGCATGTATCGGCCGTGGGTTACAAATTAAAAAAGGACATTATATTGGCAGTGGTTAGCTCACTCTTCACGGTCAATTCATGTCAGCATCAAGGCGCACTGCACTCAAATCAAACACAGTATTTTTGGAATTATTCTAATTCTAATGGATTTGGTCAAGGACATTTAAATTTACTTTTTAGGTTCAAGTTCAGTTATACAGTTAGTAAGACAAGGATAGAATTATACTTTAATATGAACGGCTTCAAGATTAATTGAATTTTGGTGCTGTAATCCCCAGATATGATCTCGGCTAATTAATACTGAACGCCAAGGATATATACATGCATGCACTACAAAAAAAAAACACTTTCAGCGACGACATTTGGCGGCGACTTTTAATGTCGCCGCTGAAAGTGAGACTTTCGGCGGCGACTTTTAATAGTCGCCGCTGAAAGTCTCACTTTCAGCGGCGACACTTTTGTCGCCGCTGAAAGTGAGACTTTCAGCGGCGACTATTAAAAGTCGCCGCCGAAAGTGAGTTTCAGCGGCGACTTTAGTGTCGCCACTGAAACTGGTTCGAAATTAAAAAAAAAAAAATTTTTTTAAAACACTTTCAGCGGCGACTATTAAAAGTCGCCGCTGAAAGTGAGTTTCAGAGGCGACTTTAGTGTCGCCGCTGAAAGTGGTTCGAAATTAAAAAAAAAAAAATTTTAAACACTTTCAGCGGCGACTTTAGTGTCGCCGCTGAAAGTGGTTCGAAATTAAAAAAAAATAAAAAATTTTTTTAAACACTTTCAGCGGCGACTATTAAAAGTTGCCGCTGAAAGTGAGTTTCAGCGGCGACTTTAGTGTCGCCGCTGAAAGAGGTTCGAAATTAAAAAAAAAAAAAAAAAATTTTAAAACACTTTCAGCGGCGACTTTAGTGTCGCCGCTGAAAGTGGTTCGAAATTAAAAAAAAAAAATTTTTTTAAAACACTTTCAGCGGCGACTATTAAAAGTCGCCGCTGAAAGTGAGTTTCAGCGGCGACTTTAGTGTCGCCGCTGAAAGTCGTTCGAAATTAAAAAAAAAAAAAATTTTTTTAAAACACTTTCAGCGGCGACTATTAAAAGTCGCCGCTGAAAGTGAATTTCATAATTTTTTTATTAATAATTTTCAAAAATAATATTTATAAAATTAAAATAATATTTATAAAATTTAATTATTAATTATTAAATAATTCTATTTAACCTTAATTTATAAAATTATATTATGATATTAAATTATTATTTATTAAGTAATTTTAATTAAAAATTTTTTTTATTTAAATATATAAATATTTTTTTCGTTTTTATTTTATTTTTCATTATTTTTAATAATATTATATTTAATTAATAATTAATTATATGTATGTATGTTTATATATATGATAATAGTATATATATAATAATATGTAATAATATGCCATAGGTTCATTTCGGCGCAACTGGCAAAGACTCGCGCGCGAAGGCGTCAGCTCCCTGAGGTCGCGGGTTCGAATTGGAGGAGAGTCACTTGGAGGAATTATGAGGAGGCGACACGTGGCAGCACGGGGAGGCGACACGTGGCAGCACGGGGAGGTGACGCGTGGTAGCACGTGGAGGAGACACGTGGCAATTGTAAATTAAATTTTTCAAAAAAAAAAAATCGAATTTTTTTAAAAAAAATTCGAATTTTTTTAATAAAAAATTGAATTTTTCGAATTTTTTTAAAAAAAAAATTAATACTTTTAGCGGCGACAAAAGTCGCCGCTGAAAGTCACCTTCAGCGGCGACAAAAAAAGTCGCCGCTGAAAGTCACCTTCAGCGGCGACAAAAGTCGCCACTGAAAGTATACTTTCAGCGGCGACAAAAATTGTCGCCGCTAAAACTTTCAGCGACAGTCGCATAGGCGGCGACTTTTTGTCGCCGCTGAAAGACTTTCAGCGGCGACTTTTAGACTTTCAGCGGCGACAAAAGTCGCCGCCGAAAGTCTTTTTTTTTTGTAGTGATGGTACGGGGACTAACAAGTACAAGAATGTTTCAATACACTGGTTTCAAAAAATATCAAACAACGTGGTAAAATGAATCCAGACACACTACTCACTAATTAAACTAATCCCACCCAAATTCATGCATCCTCCCTCTAAATTTCTTCCACTTGTTCCTTTTAAAGCCATCAGATTCATAACCATGCATGCATTTTACGCACTCTGATTCAAACTTGAAATTGAAATCACCAACCACTCCTTATAGTTAGTTCACTTCCCACTCAGAAACAAGACGTGGAAGCTAGCAACAATGGAGACAGAGGTACTCTCAAATCTTATTAATTTCGGGGCTCTTCATTCATTTTTTCATTTTCTCCCACATAATCCTTCTTCTAATTGTATATTTTGCTACAGATTATAGCTAGCATCTTTGCGTTTTCAAATTGGTTTGCCAAGTGGACAACATGTTGGGTACAAACTAGCCAGCTTCTTCATATATCCACGACAAGGGACTCTGCGAGTACTAATAATAAGTTACAATGTATGTCCTTATTATGTATATATTGCTTGTTTTGTTTCATTTCTTTTAATTAGCGTGTTTTTCTTTTTTTTCCTTTAGTGCATATTCAGTCTCAATAAATACTTCCTCAAACCTATTAACTGATATTGGCACGAGCGAGATGAGAATGGCAGCCTCTTGTACGATTTTTTGGGTCCCTTTTGGGCTATAGCTACTCTTGTTTTTATTTTTTTATTTGAATTGTGTTTATGAATAATTTATTCCGTATTGCATTTTGTTTTTATTAATATATAATAAATATAGCCATATACACCATTTCAAGATTTTTCTTAGAAAAATGCACACTAGTACAGAAAAATCTTTTAATAGCAGTATTTACGTCAATTCATAAAAAATTGACGTGAAAATTTGAGTTTCTATATCATAGTTTTATCCTTTTCTTTTCCTAAGTAAGTCCTCTCAGTCTCTCTGTATTATGAAAAGAGGTTAATTGATATTTTATCATATGTTAAGTTGGTTTCTGATGTTTGTCTGCAACATATATATATATATATATATGTTATTACTACTCTCCCAAGGCCCATCGTCATTCTAATTTTGGTTGTAAAATTTTCCACTCAAAGTCATAAATATGGTAATTACTTTATCGTCAAAACTTTTCTTTATCACCGTATATAGTACTTTGTAGCTATTTATTTTCAAACAGTTTTCTTTTACAATCAAACATTTCAAATTAATTTTAATTAAATTTCCTTTGAAAAAATAGAAAGAGAATATAGTGGACAGGGGTGAGATATACTTAGCAGAGGTTGTGCATATAAATGATCGATCTTAATTACAAGAAAATATCTTCGAAAGAAAAATTACTAGATTGATCTTCTTAAAAGTCATTCGTTTATGGACTGTAATTTTCTATAATAATATATTAATATGTCTCATCTATGTTAAAAGAGATTATGAGACTGCTAGAATGTACAAGTATTGAGCCATAAGAAGTCCCACGTTAAATAAATTGGACTTAACAAGTAATATACACATCCTAAAGGAAAATGATATACATAAACTAGAGCCTTGAAATTTTGGGTTAAAATCTACTCATCCAGTCTTAAATAGATGACATAGTTTATAATACAATTTGCACTATAAATTAGGAATTAAGTCCTACATATTCAACCTGAAAGTAGTAATATATTTTTGTTTGGTGTGGCTTGATCTCTCCCCCGTTTGGGGCTTTCAAATCCTATCAAGTTTTGGATGAAACCAAGCTCCCACATCAGATATATATAGAACATAATTATATTGGACTTGATAAGTACTAGTATTTCTTTAGTTCTTTTATTTTTAATAAATATTAATATATAATATACAGAAGAAAATCATATCACTCTAAAGTTAAAAATTGATAAAATTCGTGAAAGTAGTTATACTTCATTTTTTTTTCTCTTGATGTAAAAATAAAATTAAAAATTGAAAAGGCACATAGGATGGTGAAGATTAATTTCATGAACTATTTATCATAACTTCATAGATTCATCCCTACAAGGAAAAGAACCTGGGTCTTGCTAATAATTCGTTTTTTTTTTTTTATTGTATTTTGCCTTTCTGGGTTAGCCTGTTTACCTATTAGGTATAATATATGCTCCCACACAAATTTAAAAACAAGAATCGAAGGTTACAGGGGTGTTCTGACTCTTTTAAGTTGATGGGTACTATATATATATATATATATATATATATTTGTGCGTGTCAGTGAAGGATAATCTAATTTTTTTTCGGGTGAAAGAATAATCTAAATCATTATACATATACATATTTATAATAACTTATATCTGATGGGAGTTACTGTAACTTAACCTACGTGTACAATTTTTTATGCTTGAGAATACAACCATGTTCTCAAACCTGGACCGGAAACCGACGAACTGGCAGATAGACCTGTCCAGTCTGGTCATCAACCCGGCTTGGTACTTTTTTAAAAGAACAAAAATGATTTTTGTAATTTTTCTTTAAACCCTAAAATCTTTAATTTCTTACAGGTTTGGTCTCAAGTTAGCTACGGTTTGACACCGATCTTACCCACTGATCCTTAATCTAATACCTCAATCGGCTCAACGGCCAGTTTGGATTTAATTACCTTATAATACAATCGCAGTTTTCCCTCTTCTTTAATAACTGTTGTACTTTCGTAGTTAAAATTAAAAATTCAAAAAAAATAGAAGGGGAAGATCTAGGTGGAGGTAAAGGGTGAGTATTGGTTCGGTTGCTATCGTACAAATATGGTGTTTTCGTCATTTTGTGACTGATAAATCACAATTTTAATATATTTTATCCCACCTTATTCATTTATTTTGGGAATTATTTTAGGCTAATTTGGATTTATTAGATAATATTTGGATAACTGGCCTATTTTGGGAAATAATATAAATCTGAATTGATTATGATATTATTGAGCTTAAATTATTATTATTTTGATTGATATCTTGTGATTGGATAATATTTTCAAATATATGATAAATCACGATTTTATTATATTCTTGCAGAAGATCCTACAGTGCAGAGCTTTTCTTAGAAACTCAAAAAGAATTCAATGGTGGAATTTTATTGGGCTTTTAGAATTTTAGAAGGCCCAAATTAATACCCAAAACTCTCCCCTCCCTTCTTAAAAATAACCTAACCGTCACAGCATTGAGATATACACACACGGACAGACGCTGGACGCTGGACGCTGGGGAGGACGCGAGGCTGAGACACAGCCGCTGGGCGGACGCACAGACACTGAACCAAGAAGTCCACGGAGTCACTGTTTCGCATAACACCTTCATCTATTATTCAATTGAAGCACACAATCCAGATTTGTCCACGCGGGTCCCACGGCATTAATCAATCATCAATTCATACTTCACAAAGCAAATTTCATGGCTGTGTGCTGCTTGGGGCGTGAAGGTGAAAGAACTAATTTCATGGAGGCTTAAGTCTCTTGGGAGGCAACTTGGGAGGAGTATGGAGGAAGCTAGAACCTAGGAGCTTATACTTAAAGACTATAAGGGAGTGTCTTTCTTTTATCTTTTTGATTCAAAACTTGAGATTGTTTAGTTTTAAATAATTTTGGGTTGTGTTAATTGAGAACAATCTAGTTTTAGATTGTAGACTTATTTTTTATTTGGATTAAATTGATATTTTGGATTTGCTTTGTTCTTAAATGATTATTGGGATTTTTGTTTGCAAACCTTTGATTGTCAATTAAATTATTAATCGAGTTTTCATTATTAATTTAATTGTCGATTTGGGTTTAATCTCTTGATTGTTTAATTAAGGTGATTAATTGTCGAATTGTTTAATTAGGCAATTGTGAACATAATTTCCAAAATTATCCTAAACAATTGAGATTGGTTTTTAATGGATTTAATTAACCACCGCTTTTTCCATTATGAGTTTTCTAGTGGATTAGGTGTTATTAAGCTTGAGGGTTTCCCATGTCTTAATTAGGTGATTAAATTTATTAATTCCAACTTTTGATGAATCTCCCTTTGGTCTAATAAATTAAATGGCTAAGAAAGCTAAATCCATGTGAATCCTGAGTTGTCACCTTCATCATCATAATTGAATTAAACCTTTGTTATTTGTCTCACTTTTTCTTGATCATTTTGATTAGCATCTTAATTCCTTTTTCATAAAAAAACCCCCAAAGATTGCATTCCAATTCATTTAGGTTAGTTTCATTCTCATATAGATTTTAGAGTCATTTGCATTTAGGTAGTGAAGTCTTGCATTTTAGTTTAGGTTCATTGCATTTTTTATCACCTAAATTCAATTCTAGAGAAAACCCACATATTGCTCCTTGGGAGAATGACCTAGGTTACCACTATATTGCATTAGTAGGTTGTCCTAGTTATTAATTGATTGCTTTAGCGACAGAAGCACGCATCAGTGACCCACTCATAATTTTATATCCCGCATTTAATTTTTTGATCGGACACGAAATCTGGCCTTTTCTCCCTCGTCTTCGTCACGGCTTGAAATGAAACCCTATCTTCCACCGCCCCTGCCAAATCCTCTTCCGATGATTCTTTCGCTTCATTATATTCTTCTGTTCGTATCAGATTTAATTTCCTGAATTCCTTTTCCTTTTTTTCTACGTATTACAGCTCAGCCAGATATTTTAAGTAATTAAACATGGAGAACGACGGATCCATTACGCGAGAGGTAAATCCGTAACTGTGATTTCAATATCAATTGGCTCATCTGAAACCGACATTATAATTTTCTTTTCCTTGCTTGCTGCCTTGGGTCTGTCACTATGGAAGAATCTGTTGTTTTAAATCTATGTCATCGCTGTGTATTTGTTAAATTTCATTTGATGTGCTGTGTGTTAATCTGTTTGTTTGTGATAGAGATCAGGCCATTTCCATTTCTTTGTTTTCTGTTCACCACTCAATTGTAGATATGTTGAATCCAGTGATTATCATAGTCTGATCTATAAGTGCTTCCATTTAACTTTGTCCTTTCATTTATCTTCAAATTTCAGTTTTAGGAGCTCTTCTCCTCGTTTTGTCTTAATTCTATCTGATATGATTAGGCTTTGATGTATATTGATCCCTCCGGTACTTTTTATAAGTAACTTTCTCTCTTTTAGGGTTAGTGTTTTTTATAAGCAACTTTCCCCTTATATTTCAAAATTTAAACTACTTTTTCTTTTTCTACCCCTATTAAATACACATCTTTATATTAATTATCTCTCACTCACCACTAATTCTCTTTCATTTACCCATTTATTACACATTTTCTCTCATATTTTATACTTATATCGTCTCATATTTGTTACTCATTCTCTCTCATATGCTCTTTTCAAAATAGGGGCATATTTAGAAGAAACATAACATTTTTTAAATATTTATTGTGTTTAACTAATCTTAACCCCAAGCGCCAATTCATTTTACACAATAAGGATAAAAGTTGTTTATAAAAAGGATAGGGAGTAATTAGCATGCAGTTAACCTGCTCTTTTTTCCTCTGCCAACGTAAGCAGCCAACATTTTAAAAATCCGAATTTCTTGGTTTTGTGGGACTTGTATTGTTTTGCATTATTATTATCTGATAATTAATACAAGGGGGGATAATTAATAATGTGTCTTATTTGCTCTTGAATGTTCATACGATGAGTGTCGCATCTTCCTCGCTTTTGAACTGGGAATTAAGAAATTGTGTAATTAATATCAATAGTAACTCCTTTAAAGAAATATATAAATTGGAGATTTCAATAATAAAATAACAAGTTAGAACAGTGAGTTTTAATTTATTTTTTCGAAAGGAGAAATTTTAGATATAATCAACTTAATGAGCATATTACTTCTATGAATTTAGAAATCTCGAGCTTGCTTCTAATGGATTTTTTTTTATTTTTTTATTTCGCTCTGATGCAGAATGAAAGGTTGGATGAGCTAATGGAAAACTAATTGAATAATGCAACATTCTTTTTTTTTTTTTTTTTTTTTTTTGAGTACAAAGGCAAGCAAAGCTTGAAAGTAAATAGAGTGCTAAGAATGTAGCATCACAAAGTAGTCCTGTGGTATGCCACCACATTCCATCACGAAAAGGTCATTGCATTCCACAGGTGCAGTGTCCATCGACAAAAACTCCTGATTACTCAACTGAGCATTCCTTGCTAGGTAGTCAGCGCACCGGATATTCTCTCTATGAGTATGAGCAATTACTAGGTCCCAATCCCTGTAAATTAAGGACCTAGTAGCTGAGATAATGTCGAACAATGGGTGATCCGTTCCACCGTCTATGAATAATAATAATTGAATAGCCTATAAGGAATCTGAGAAAAGCCTGATCCTTGTGAACCCCAACTATTTGCATAAGTGAAGTCCTCTGTGGATTGCGTGAATTTCCGCAGCAACCGAGTTGTTATGCCCCAGCTTCTGTTGAAATCCACACAACCAGATGCCTTGATGATCCCTAATAACCCCGCCACATGCTGCAAGCCCTCTGCTATCTCTGGAACCATCTACATCTACTCGCACATAACCCGGTTCTGGAGGTTGCCAATGCACGAACCCCCTTTCTGGTGCTATGAATAACTGATGATGGAAGCTTCCATTTTGCACGTCCTCGAGGAGATGATACGAACATTTGTGAACTATCTGTTTTGGATTATCAGCTTTCCCTTCCATCGCCCATCTGCATCGATTCTTCCACAAGAGCCAGCATATGGTACTGAATACCCTTTGCCATGGCCATCTAGCAATCTTCCTATTCCCTGGGGAGTTTTGCATGTTCCATCTGAGTCATTCCTGCAAATTGCCAGAAAAAAACACAGGATAATACATGAGGTTAGTTATAGAAAAGCATACTCTCTTGGCTTGCTCACAGTCTCTCAGCAGGTGGAGGATGCTCTCTTCACTCTCACACTCAAAGGGACAAGTGTTTAGGGTGTTTGGATTATGCTTAGCTCTCATCTGATTCATAGGAAGCCTTTCATGGAAAACTTGCCACATGAAAAATTTGACTCTTTCAGGACTATTTCCTTGCCATAAATGACGCCAGCGAGAATGACGTGTGGGGTCAGGCCTGTAATGCAATCTGTCATATGATGACTTCACACTGAAGTTGCCGTCTGAAGCCGATCTCCAGCATACAATATCCTCCTCTGTACCTGTAGGAGGGGAGACCAACAAAATTTTCTCCACAACCCAATTAGGGAGGAAAAGCTCCCATCTTGTTCTGTCCCATTCGCCTTCTTGAGTTACGAATGAACTGACATTGGCCTCCATGTCTACCAATTCTTCATTATTCACAATATAATCAATCAATGGTCTGTCTAACGGAGCCCAATAGTCTAACCATGCTTGGGTGGATCTCCCGCTTTTTAATAGTCTACCAAGCCCCTGGATGAACCCATCCCAAACTGTAACTATTCCATTCCACACGGCTGATTGATTCTGTCTTCTTCGCACTTGAGGAATCGTAGAATTCCCGCGTGAGTATTTTAGACGAAGGCATTTTACCCATAGGGCCTCAGGCTTCTTGATCATACCCCAGCAAAGCTTCATGAGAAAGGCTTTATTCTGGCATTGAAGATCTTTAATGCAACATTCTTTGGGCACAACAAAGGTACGCAAGAGTTCTGACTTTTGAGAATCTAGCTCCCCCTTTCCGGCCACAAATATGGTTCTTCTTTGGAGAAACAGTAGTGAGAATCTAACCATGATAGTGTGAAGTTAAATGGGAGTTCTTTTTGTTGTAAAGAAGGGATACGCTAAGAAATAAAACTCTGGAAAATAAACTAATTAAGAATATAATAGATCCATTTATTGCTCCTTGTCATCAGATATTAGATAGGTCAATTGCTTCCATCTTCTCTGTTGTGTGAACATTTTTCTCTGAAAACATGCATGCATATTAAGTGAAAAACTAGTTTAAGAGAGTGAAGATAAGACAAGGGCGAGGATAGAAGCGAGACTAACAAAACTTCTTTGTTTCTCAATTAGTCATTGATATTTGATTGATTGTTCTGATACTAAAAAATTCATGTTCAGTTGGTAGTCCCACCGCGAGTTGTCATAATTAATGGTCAAACATCAAGAAGAGAATTCTCATCTTATTTATAGATGCGTATTCAATCCTCAGTGAAGCTATCCAAAATCTTTTGATAGTAGTATATGTTAGTGATTTATGATCGCTGGACACTTGTAACAGATTTTACACACACAATATTCAAGTGCATTTTTATGTTTTACCTCTTGACAGGATAAATTACATAATATCTTTTTTTCAGAAAAATCTAGTTGAGTTCTTTAATTTTTCTCCTTTTCTAAAAATTTAAAATTATTTTTTTAAAAAAAGGCATTATTATCATTTCATAAATGAAATTTCATTTTTATCAAAGATTTAATGTTTTATAAAAATAAATTAAAAAAAAAACTTAAATATATCAAACAATAAAAATAGCATACTAATAGAGTGTCATTTTTCCATATTGTTGTCAACATGTGGGTAAAAAGGACTACAAATACAAGTCTTAGAGAAGACACTTGAATTAGGAGGGGAAATCATGAACCCGGCCTGAACTATATATGAAATGATATTAGTGTCAACATGTGGGTAAAAAGGACTAAAAATGCAGGATTGTTTATATTATACACATTAAAAATTATTTCATAATTTAGATTGAAGAAAAAATTAATATTTACTGAAATAGTTTATATAAAATTTAATTATATGTAGGCTTTCACATCCTTTATTTTTTAATCACAACTCCATTTATATTTATTAAAAACTAAAATGATTTACCAAAAAGTAAAATAATTTAAAAAAGATCAATATCAATACTTCACTGAAATTTAACGCACAATTGTATTAAGACAAAATTAAAATTAAAATAGGGGAAAATAATAAATAAAAACATTAAACTGCGTATTATACCCCAGCTCGAACATTGTTTTTGGTTTGGGCCACAAAACTTTAACATCGAACACTTAAATACTCCCAATTAAGACTGTAGTGCATTTAAGGCTTTTTTCGTTATTTTTTTCCCTCCAGTTCAGGCAATGTTAATTTCTTAAATTCCGCTTTTCCTGGGAAAACAAACCCTCTCACTTACCCGCCGCTTCTGTAATTCATACCCTATCTACTCTATTCTTCATCACTCTCACGAAAACCCCTCTTTCTGTGCCTTGCGGCTCATGTTTTTCCTTCGACGCTAAACCCAGGTTTCGCAAATTACGTTCTGTCTCGGAGTTTTCCGATTCCTGATTTCTTGCTAATCCTGATTTTGCTAGTCTTCTTTCAAGAGGGGCAGGTAATAGGCAATGTGAGGATACCTAGAAATTATTCGTAGAGGTGAAAATGAGATCCCCTTCTCTGTCTAATGTTTGATTATCACTCCCTTTATTTTATATCGTAAATTACTTCATGATGAAACGGTTCCAATATGTTTGCTGTTTAATGTGTTGCGGATATTCCAATGGGAATTAATCCCGTATCAGCTGTATCTGTCTAGTTGTTGGTTGAGTTTATTATCAAATTCTATAACTGACCTTAAATATCTCTATACATGATTAGTTCCACCAATTATATAGCAATTATCATTTACCTTTTTATTCGTTTTTAATAGCCAATAATAAAATGCATATTTCCTGGATAGTTCAATTTACTTACAAAAAAATCTGCATCATTTAAGTTGAAATGTGCTAAATTGCAATTTACAATAAAGAATGATTGAGTGTTTATACGAGCAGAAAATCCTGTAGTTTCAAACATTTGCCTGATCATGTAACAAATAATATGTATTCTTCAACTATTTTACCAATAAGGGTGATACAAAAAGGGCTTTTGTGTTCTCTTTTTGTTTTCCGAAGAGTATGGTGTAGAGGTTGTTCCTAGCTTGATATGAAAGACTCGCTATTGTGAGTACCAAATTTCAATGTGACATCTTTGCCATACCCGTGCCAGGAGTGTTTCCTGAGAATCATGAATACAGCATGAGCTACAGTTTGCTTCATGACTTTGTTTGCTTAATATGTACTGAATGCATGCAGGTCGACTCCTTTTTTTATGCTATGGTTGAAACCCATGTTATATATTCTATGAACGTTACACAAAACATAAAAGTTTGTTACTGCTATTATAAAAATAATTTTTGTTAAAAGCATTTTATTGGAGATTTCGTATTTTTTTTACCTGATTTATGCAATGAACTTGGTGATTCTTTACTTGACCTTTTCTTCTTTTCTATGGAAAATCTAATATGCGAGCAATTATCTAAACTTTCTTCTCCACCGTTTGAGGTTGCCTAAGCTGGTTGCCCTTACCACTTTAATATTAGCTAATTGCACATTTAAGATAATTTCTGGTTTTTTGTGGCTGCAAAATTCATAATTACTCTGATGATCATAAATGCAGTGAGGTGAAATATAAAATGTGAAACTAAACAAGGTATGGCATTGCTGGTAAATTGTATGGTGATGTTGTTATTGTTTTCCTACTTTCTTGCACATCTAAAATAATTTATTGTTACTGGTGGCTGCAAATTCATATTTACTTTGAGGACCATAAATGCAATGAAGTGAGGTATAAAATGTGAAACTTAACAAGGTATGGCATTGTTGGTAAATTGTATATTGTTGGCTTATTGTTCTTTTCCTTAAAAAAAAAATATGTCAGAGATAGGATCTGATTTTTCTATTGAATATGTTGTGTTGCATCTGGGAAACATGCAGTTGGAGGGATGTTTTGTCATGCTAGAATTAATCGTCAATTTTACTGTGATTGATCTTGTGAGAATACATTGAGACTCCTATAATTTAAGGTATAACTTGCCGTATTCAGCTTACTAGTTTGTGAGTCTTGTTCTTGATGTGGAATTTGAAATGAAGAACTACTCACAGTTTGAGATAAGGAACTAATACTCATACTGCTCTCTAGTATCTTTCTCTAGTTAATTTTTCTTTGCTCTCCTGTTGGTAGACGAGTGCTTGCAAGTGTGAAAAGGAATTACTTGTACTAATACTGCTGTAGCCTGTAATACTTGAAAATAAACCAAGATTCATTTTTATAATGAGATTGAATTGCATCATTTTGTGAATGTAATATACCGCTATTTGCCAATTAACATTTTTTACTGTGACAGCCAAATTCCATTAGTTCATTATCATACCAAGTCTACGGAATACCTAGTGACTACTATTCTGGTTGAGTGTTAGTGTTTTTCCCACGGCATAAAATGGAGTGTAAACATCTTTTGTAGTTCTTTATCGTAATGTCTTTTTAAAGTTCAGAGAGAGAAAGTGTGCCATAAAGAGGAAAAATATGATGAGACTAGCTTCTTTTCTTCTCAGTAGTAGCTGTGTGATTCAAATTAATAGTCTAAGGTTGCAAACTTGCGGATTAATTCATCTTGTTTGGCCTACTTTGTGAAGACTTCTCTTTGGGGCAAAACCAATGAAGGATTTAGAGCTAATTTAGAAATTGAAATCTGTGAGCTGGACTTCACATATTATATATTGTTTATGAAAGGATTTTATAAAACTTCAAAAGCTAGACACTGCCGAGGGTTAAATGGGAACAAAGAAGTGTTAATGCCTTGTGAAAGGCATAGTTTAGCTTCATCTGAAGGTGTAGTCATTATAATTTGTACTCCTCTCTTAGTGCATCGGATATCAAATTTCTTAAGGAACACCAATAGTGTTATTACAATTACGATGATATCAATCCTAAATGGTGAGTTAAGATCATGGCCACATAATAAAGAAAGAAGGATGAAAATAAGACGAAGGGTTCCTCCGAATGTAGTTGAAGGATGTATATGGGCAATAGATAGAAGTGACAGTAATACAGCTGTGAAATAGGTTTGATTATTGGAAGCGTCTAGCTAGCTCGTAGTCTGATCAGATATGGTGAGAAGTTGCTCAAGATATTCAACACCCAAGTCCTCCAGCACCACCACCTCTGATGATTGCTGTTTGGCTTTGCCTTTCTTAGCCTTTGACGACAATTTTCTTTGGATGTAGTGCCTCTCTTTGAGTGCTAAAGCAGGCGAACAACCTTTGCAGCAGCGATACATCATGTGTGGCAGAGAGTCCTTCACCTTTTGGACCGGAAAATTAAGAACAGCGTTGTTGCCTCTCGTGGTGAATGCAGCTTGGTCGTAAGCTAAAGCAGCGTCCTCTGCACTATCGAACGTTCCCAGCCAAACTCTGGTACCATTCCTGGTGGTGTCTCTGATCTCTGCTGCAAATTTCCCCCAAGGTCTCTTCCTCACGCCTATGTATGTTTTTTCTTCCGGAGTCTTCTTTGCTTCCATGGCTTCCCAACTCGCCGGCGTTTGATTTGCCTCCGCGTCAATCATTTCGAAGCAAAGATAATCGTGGAAAGGGTCTCCATGAACTTGATCTCTTGATGAAGAGACCAAGAAAGGATCAGAGGTGTCCTGCCAAAACTCCCAATCTGGGAATGGCTGCTGCGTTGACGGACAAGACATAGTATTGCAGTTATGTATGGATTATATTTTGCTTTTTGGACCAATTTGTATTTGACGAGTCATATGATATGCCCTTCATCCCATTATTATTGCTTTATATAAGATCTATACCTTGTCTTGTGTCAGCGTCTCCCACAATTTTTTATGCCACCCAATACTGGCGTTCCTGGTGCTGCGTTGGGTATTGGGTTGTATTCTAATTAAATACTGTAGTACCTTTGTACATCTGTTTTATTTTCCCCATTTATTAAAACTATAACTGTGTTAGACTTTTGTTTTGTTTTCAAATTTTCATTGTTTCTAGAAATTCATGGCCTGATCATGTTTTTGGGTGCAAGATGCGTACTTATTTAATAAATATGTATATCTTTTATCATCTCCTCTTTTCCCCAATCACCTTTCTTTTTTGTTGGACATGTTTTTCTAAAAAGGAAATGAGTTCAAAGAGTTAAACAAAATTTAAATTCGTACTGTTTACCTTGTTAGGGGGACAAGGGCACGCATCATTACTGGTTCAACCGTAATTGCAAGAGTGTATATGTAAATTTAAAATGATTTTAGGCACCAATAAGCTATTAGTTGAAGTGGTAAGGAGCTTCACCCCCATAAGGAGGAAAATACAAATTCGAATCCCGAGAAGCCTACTTATTGGAAGAAGCGAAAGCCCTTTACCCTCTAAGCTACAAAAGGAGAAACCCTCAATTAAATCAAAAAACATGATTTTAGACAATATTAAAAATACTCTTATCCTTTGAGAAAATTATATGCAATTTTTGTATCTTTAGTATCCAATATTTCAATAAGAACATGGTAAATGCATAAATTTCAATTATATTTATTTAACATGTTGAACTTTACGAGCAATTGTATAACTCTAAGCAAATTATATATTTATTGAGTTTTATTTTCAAAATTAGGGAGCCCCTATAATACATGAAGTTTGAAGAATAAAGTGTACTATTCAAGGATTGTAAAAATGTAATTTAATAGAAATATGTATACATGTGCTATATTTTATAATAAATATTAATGTTATTGATTAATTAATAATTATTACATCAATCATCACCTCTTACCTACATCTTGTGCCAAAAAGGAAAAAAATGGATCGGATGAAAAGTCATAATTTACTTCTTCACGACGTTAATAATTATTACATCAATCATCACCTCTTACCTAAAACTTGTGCCACAAAAGAAAAAAAGTGGAAAGTCATAATTTACTTCTTTTTGACGTTATATATTATATATGTCCAGCCGCCTTATCCAAAATATATTAAAAAAAACAAAGAAGACCGGCGATATACAGACGGGCGGCGCATCCGGGAGTGTTTATGCTTTCATCTCAGGCTCTCAGCCCCTTTGACAAGAGATAAAGCGATGAAAATAAGCAAAATGCTTTTTTGGCCATATATACTTATCAAGAAGAAAGTAACAGGATGTTAGAATGAATAAAATATATATGTTCGTATTTCAAATGAAGCATGGAGGTCTATCAGATTTTACTTTGCAGTGGATTCGGTTTTACAGAGACTCTGAATGCATGTTGAGATGATGAAAACAGAGAGTGTAATTGAGAGTGGAGATGAAAATGAAGGAAGAAATAAATACAAAGAAAGAAGGAATGTTCAGTGAATGAGAAGTGAAGCTCAAAATTAAAGCTGCTCCAGAATCCTCCAACACCAACACAGCCCGACGAGTATGATGGATTTGAATTTTGGTCGCAGGATGAATCCTGGTCTTGGACTTTGGTGTCATGGTATGATTGTTTTTTTTTTCTTGGCTAGCTAGGCACAGGTATCCTCCTGTTGAAGGCAATTCTGTTCGAAGTACTGTCGAGCACTAAATATGGGCACCTCTTCTAACAAGAATTTGAACTTTCGTTCACCAAATTGTGAAGGACTAACCTCTTCCGCTAGACACAACTCCTATTGGCGTCATGGTGTGCTTGTTGTTGAGGGTTAACATAAGACACCAACCATTTTCCCATGGATCTGGGTTCCCTCAGCCACACACACACTATCATATATCAATTTGTCATTTAATTTTATTGCCTCTTTCTCTCTATGTGGATACCCTTACGCTTGCTTTTAATAAAATACTACTCCTTAAACTTAAAAACAGGCGAGAGATAGCGTAGTCCACCCTATTAGCATCAAAGCTTCCTTGTGAGTGATCGCACGTTTAATCATATACTTGTAACCCAGGGCATTAGTATTCGCTCCTTTAAATGCTTTATATAATACTAATGATTTTATTTATGTACAGGCACCTATTAACAATTTTATATAAATTTAGTTAAAATAGTTATTGCTCATAAAATCTCAAAAATTACTGATCTAGGAAAAAGTTATTAGTTGGAAGAGTTTTTTAACTAGTTAAAAAAATTTATCGTTTATTAGAAATACTCAATGAAACAATTATTATTCCCTCCAATCCTTATTATAAGCGATAACTACTCAAATCATGCAAATGAAACTATTTAATAAAATCTTTATAACAAAAAGCAAATGGAGTAGTGAATAAATAAAGAAGCATCACCATCAAGTTGTAATATTGAATATGGGAATAAAAAAGAGTGTGATTGCTTAAGTTCGGACGCCTCGTGCTTAAATTGAGAACAAAGGATGATGCATTGCACTATGTCACTACGATATATGATACCTTCACGTTAGAGACAAAACCAATTAGCTGGCTATTGTAGCTCTTCTCTATTCCTTGGTCAAAATTTAAGGTCAAGCGTGCCGGTGGTCAATGTTTTCTTTAGATCATTTCATGAATTCAATATTAAATAATACTTTTATATATTAAAAAATAAAAAGTGAAGCATTCGTTACCTAGTCAAAGAGCTAACTGTTCAACAAGATATCCGACAAAAGAGGCTCGCGCAATACTACAGTACAGTTTTTTTTAAAAAAAAAAAATAGTATCACTGGAGGATCAACAACTTCGGAAGTTAATTTGAAAACAATCTTAAGTAAAAGTTTGGCAACATGGCATGAAATGAAGATAAAAAGATAGAGTGAAGCTTAGCAAGCAGTGAAGAGGAGAGAAGATAAACCTAAACGCTTTATGTGTGTATAAATGAAAAATTTCTTAAATAATAAATTTTATTTAAATTTATCGTTGTAAAAATCCATTATTGCAAATGTTAAACATTACCCATAACACTACAAAAAAAAAAAAACAGTCAATTTCCGATAGAATTAGTTATAAAATTTTTTTTGTGGCTAATTTCGTAGAAAATTTATCGGAATTGTTGTCGGAAAATTTTCTGATGGAATTTTTCCGTGGCTAAAAATTTCGTGGGCAATTACTCAAGGAATTTTTTTGTGGCTAATTCTATGGCAAACAAATTTATTATATTTTTATTAAATTTTATATTAAAAATAATATTTATAATATTAGTAATTAATTAATGTTAATTAAAAACAAACTATTTTTAATTAATATTATATTATTATTTATTAATATTATATTCATAATTTAATGTTAAAAATAATATTTATAAAATTAAAATGTTAGTTATTAATTCATGCTAATTAAAAATAATCTTTCGCTATTAACATAATATTATTAGTTATTAATATTATATTTATAATTTTATATTAAAAATAATATTGATAATATTAAATTTTTAGCTATTAACTAATTTTAATTAAAAATAAAATTTAAATTCAAAAAATTGGCCAAAATATATTTATAAGAAGATTTATTAAAGATTTCAAATGTATTTAATTTGAAATTAATTTATTGAAAAAAATTATAATAAACATATAAAAATTATTTCAAATTTTTATTTAATTTATTATTAGCTTTTAATAATATTTTATATATAAAAAATATATTCTCATATATAATTAATTATTTATGATGATATTATATATATAATTTTGTAATATTAAAATGCAGATGGTCTTTGGCTCAACTGGCAAGCGAATTATGAGGCGATAATATGTGGCAACGCAAAGAGGAGACACATGGCGGCCGCAGGCAATGAGGGTCCTTCACCGGAGGAGAAATACTTACATACTCCCAGAGTACAAGCTCATCTACACTACTAATTTATAGTTTTAAGAAGGGTTAAAGTGTAAAAATATACATGAGTTTTTTTCAAAAGTGCATCAAACACCAAATGCTTTTTTTAGGGGTAAAAGTGACTATAAACTTTTAAAATGAGTGCCAAAGTCACATTTTCCGTTAGTTGAAGATGATTGCTGTTAGTTTTGTCATTTTTGTGTCAACTGGAGCATTTGCTTCTTTGATATATGTACATAGAGCAAGGGGGTTCAGAAATTGTCCATTAACAATTCCAAAGATTTCTTCACTCAATTGTTCAACGAGTCCAAGAAGATCTGGTAGCTCGCGGGCTCCAGCCATTTTCACCTCCCTTTCCCAATACTCCTTTAGCTCCATCACTCAGCTCCTCGCCAATCATGTCGGCACCATCCAACTCCCACCATCTTTGTTGAGATCTCTATCATAGCACAACACCAATCCAGTGAGGTACAAACCATATTTTTTCAATTAAATCAGAGTTCGGCTACTCATCCTCATTATCATGTTGTTCATGGCAATTTATTTTACAAAAACCATCTAGTTATTCCTACTAATGTGCCTGGTTTGATTACTAAAATATTGCGGGAATTTCATTCATCACCTTTAGGTAGTCATGCTAGATTTTTTAATATTTTCACTCGTATTGTTGTGTAGTTTTTTTGGCCTAAGATGAGGCAAGACATTCGTCTTTTTATTCGTCCCTCTGTTAATGGCAATCTTTACTATGTTTCTTTTGTTGATCATTACTCTTGATATTGCTGGATTTATCCTATCAAAAGAAAATCTGATACATTTGCTATATTTCTTCGGTTTAAAGCCTTAGTTGAAAATAAACTTAACCTTTCTATTAAGGCTATTCAAACTGATAATGGTGGTGAGTTCTGATGCTTCGATCATTTTTTAGCCCAACATGGCATTAGTCACAGATATTCTTGTCCTTATGCTCATTATCAAATGGATATAGTTGAAAGGCGCCACAGGTACATTGTTGAAGTTCCACCTCCTTCCAATAAACCAGTCATCGGTTGTAAATGGGTTCTTCGGATCAAAGACAATCCGGATGGTTCTATTAAGCAGTACAAAGCTCGTCTAGTTGCTAAAGGTTTTCATCAAACCCATGGTTTTGATTATAATGAAACTTTCTCTCCTATTATCAAACCCATCACAATTCGGACAGTTCTAACTCTAGCTATGTATGATTCTTGGCCTATTTCTCAGCTTGATGTCAACAATGCCTTCCTTAATGGTCATTTAGAAGAAGAAGTTTATATGTCTCAGCCCCCAGGATTTGAGTCCACAGATTCTTCTCTGGTTTGCAAACTACACAGAAGACTTTATGGTCTCAAACAGGCCCCTCGAGCCTGGTTTCAACGTCTGGGCACAGCTCTTCATAAATTTGGTTTTTTCTCTAGTAAATGTGACCCTTCTCTCTTTATTCATCAATCTGCTAATGATTTAACCTATGTTCTTGTCTATGTGGATGACATCCTCATTACTGGCTCCTCATCTCTATTTATTGACAAGCTCAAACTATGGCTCAATAATGAATTTGCGTCAAAGGATCTTGGGGATCTCCATTATTTTCTTGGTATTGAAGTGCAGAGGCATGGCACCTCTGTGATATCCTTGTCTCAGCAGAAGTATATTAAAGATCTACTAGCTAAGGCTGGAATGCTTCAGTCCAAAAGTGTTAGTACACCTATGACTACTTCTGAAAAACTCAGTCACAACGATCCAGTTCACTTTTCCAACAGCCAGCTCTATCGGTCCCTGGTTGGTGGTCTGCAATATGTTACTACCACAAGGCCTGAACTTTCCTACAACATTAACAAGGTCTGCCAGTATATGCAAAATCCAAAGGCCAGTCATTGGCGTGCTGTTAAACGCATTCTCAGGTATCTTAAAGGAACAATGTCACATGGCTTAGTATTTACCAAGCCAACTTCTCTTCATCTCACAGCATTCTGTGATGCTGACTGGGGTGGAGATGTCGATGACAGACGATCCACATCTGGTTTCTGTGTTTATTTTGGAGGCAATCTCATTTCATGGGCTGCTAAGAAACAACCACTTGTCTCTCGGTCCAGTACAGAGGCAGAATATCGAAGCCTTGCCCATGTTACTGCTGAACTACTTTGGCTCAAGAGTTTATTAACTGAACTTAAAATTCCTTGTTCCATAAGTGTTCCACAAGTTCTTTGTGATAACTTGAGTGCAGTACTGCTTTCACGAAATCCGGTTCTACATCATCGCACCAAACACATGGAACTTGATTTAGTCTTTGTTCGAGAAAGAGTACTACAGTCCCAACTAGTTGTCTCTCATATTCCCTCTGCTTATTAGGTAGAAGATATATTTACCAAGCCCCTGTCTAGCTCCAGATTTGCTTTATTGAAGTCTAAGCTCAAGGTTCAGGACACCATGAGCTTACGGGGAGATATTAGAGTATAGTTACTGAATTAGTTAAACTGTTATAGTCTAATTAAGTTAACCACAGTTGTAACAGTCTGAGTTAGTAGACCATCGTGATTGGTTAGTAGACTTCCCTTGTACTACTATATATTACACAGTGTACTTGCATAAGATGAATAATATACAATTCTGTTTTCCTATATTCTCTCTCTCTCTTTCTCTTCCTCTCTTCTTCTTAAGTTTGTACAGAGATTAGTTTAATTAGCGAGTGTGGGTCTGGATTCATTTTACCACGTTGTTTGATATTTTTTGAAACCAGTGTATTGAAACATTCTTGTACTTTTTAGTCTCTGTACCATGCATGTATATATCGTCGGCGTTCAGTATTAATTAGCTGAGATTATATCTGGGGATTACAGCACCAAAATTCAATTAATCTTGAAGCCGTTCATATTAAAGTATAATTCTATCCTTGTCTTTACCAACTGTATAAACTGAACTTGAACCTAAAAAGTAAGTGTCCTTGACCAAATCCATTAGAATTAGAATAATTCCAAATATACTGTGTTTGATTTGAGTGCAGTGCGCCATGATGCTGAGATGAATTGACAATGAAGAGTGAGCTAAACACTGCCAATATAATGTCCGTTTTTAATTTGTAACCCCAAGGCCGATACATGCATGATTCCTTGCTAGTCATGACTCTATATATTTTTATATTTGTCCAACGCTTTGTTTATGACTCTGTGTTTGTGAGATGGCATGTTTTATTATATTTATATGTATCTGTCACAAGTAATGCCACTTGGCCTTGAATACTGAGTCAAGAGCAATAAAATAATACTAGTAGAGTAGTAGGACGTCGGAAGAAAGAAAAGGGACAGACTGCTATCTGAAAAAAGGGAGAGAGAAAAGGGACATATTAAATAAATTCAAGTATACTATTACATAGACGGGTTATTCATTTCGTTCATGAATCTGGGTGATCTCCACTCAAATTAAGGCAGTAAAGTGTCTTCATTCATAGCAGCCATAGTTGGCTTAATTATGAAAAGGTTAAAGTATATTTTCAGTCCCTAAAGTTTACTTGAATTATACTTTTGGTCTCTTATCTTTATAAAAAATACATTTAGTCCTATAATTTTAACACCATTAGTATTACTAATGGAAATGGTTAACACAGTAAACTCAAGTGATGGCCGAGTAGCTGACAAAGTATATTTAAGTTTTAATTTTTTAATATTAATTAAAACTTATTTAATTTTTTATTTTCTAATATTTAAGATATAAATTTTATTTCTAATTTTTATATTAAAAAATTAAAATCTAAGTATACTTTGTTAGCTACCCAGTCATTACTTAAGCTTGTTGTGTCAACTTTTCCGTTTGCAACATTAACAGTGTCAGAATTATGAAACCAAAAGTATACTCAATAAAAGTAAGAGGCCAAAAACATACCTCATTTAGAACTTACAGAACTAAACATATACTTTGGCCTATAACAAAATATGGTTGGGATTCTAAAGCAAAGTAATTAGGCGCATTAATTCCTCAGCTAATCACAATCACGACCCAATTCTTCACCCGGTCGCCATCATATTATTTATTTTTACTTTTTTTACACATGTTCTTTTGTGCATTAATTTAACGCCCTGTTATTTTACTCACCAACCTAATTAATTAACAACAATTGGTCGTTATGTCATGGCTGCTTCATCCAGATCCAGGTTACACTGCCTCGAATCCCACAGCTGATTGGCTGTGATCAGAAGTACTCTACCTTATTACCATATCCAAAGCATTTTTCAGTTTTTTTTAATAAAGAAATAATTGCCCAGGGATTTGATGGACTTGAGAGTATAGGTGGGCATGGGCAGGGTTGGGCAGGGTGAGACCCCTGCCCGATGCCCTGCCCAAAGGATGAACGGGCTGTATTTTGCAGCCCGATGCCCGGCCCTGCCCGCTAAAATTTCTAACCATTTTGGGCTGGGCAAGGGTGGGCTGGGCAGGGTGGGCTTCCCTGCCCAAGTGATAACGTCTTATCTTGTCCACTTATGAAAAAAATAATTCCTTATGAATTTCATAAACATTCCTGTAGTTACCATACCATATATGTCTTAACTTTGCCCTAAGTAATATAAACTTCAAATACATTCGATGATTTCACATCTTGGGATATTTCAAAATAAGTCTACAACTTGAGTCTTGAAATTTAAAAAATGCCATATGTCTTAACAAATATCTATACTTTAAAAATTAAACAACATCCATAATCCATTATAAATAAGAAAGCAAAATGATTGTAATTAAAACCGTGAAGTCAAAGTAGTTTGCATCAATTCAATGTCCCAAAAGTTGATCAAATGATGAAGCATCTGGAAAGAAAATAAAAAGCAACTATAATTTAATACAACACAAAGTAAAGAAGAAAGGAAGAAATCTATTTGTAAATAGTGTTTAGTGGTTAGGGCAAAAAAGAGAGGATCAGAAGAGTATTATACAATAGACAA
The DNA here is from genome assembly GCA_963855925.1 of Inga laurina. Taxonomy (NCBI): domain Eukaryota; kingdom Viridiplantae; phylum Streptophyta; class Magnoliopsida; order Fabales; family Fabaceae; genus Inga; species Inga laurina. Next base: position 15,914,823 of record OY979703.1, on the reverse strand, counting down.
TATATATTTTAAATAAAAATATATATATGAAATAATATTTAATTGATATAAAATTTTATATTTTAAATAAATGAAAATAATTTTCAAGGCAGGGCCAAATGGGCAGGGCAACACCCCTTGCCCGATGCCCGGCCCTGCCCGGTTATTAGCCTGCCCAAAGCTGCCCAAAATTTTTTCGGGCCACTTTTTTAGGACTAAGCTGGGCAATTTTTTGCAGGGTTAAGATGGGAGCACCGAGCTACTGGGCCCCATGCTCACCCCTACTTGAGAGGGAGGGAAAGTATAATATTTTAAAATTTTGTGTTAAGGGGATACGAAGATAGGAAATGAGAAAAATCTTGATTGATACCTTAACATACAAATGAACTTCTAATTTAGTGTTTCACATATTTGGCATATTTTGGTTTTGATCCATTCCACAGATTTTTTTTAAAAAAAAAAACATACAAATGAGGAAAAAAATATTTTGGCTTTAAAAACTGTAATAATATATAGTAATTTAAATTTTTTTATTATAAATCCTTCATTTCATTATTGGATATAAAGGATCACAATGTCAAATATACTAACACGATACCGTCTAAAAGAAGACAACGATATTTAATAGGGAAAATTTCAAAAAAAAAATCAATTAAAAATGGGAAAATATAAATTGGTGTTGCGAATTTATAATATTTCAGGTCAGAACTGAAGTAGGAATTTAGGATTTCTAATTCTGACCAAATGACCGAATTGCCCTTAGTTCAATTGTGAAACATGAAAATGAAGTTGTTAATATAAAATCTGATGTTGTTGATATAGATACATATATTGTTATTGATCCCTAAAACTTGTGCCCTCAAAATTATCCTGATTTTTGGAATATGAAGTTGTGAAACATGAAAGTCAAGTCGTTAATGTAAAATATGATATTGTTAAGATAGATACAGATGTTGTTATTGACTCCTGAAACTTGTGCCCTCAAAATTATCCCTGGTTTTTGGGATATGAAGTTGTGAAACATGAAAGTAAAGTCATCAATGTAAAATATGATATTGTTAATATAGATACAGATATTGTTATTAACCCTTGAAACTTGTGAACTGAACTAAAGGCATTTTAGTCATTTGATCAGAATTAAAAATCTCCGATTCCTACTTCAGATTTGACTTATAATTTGATAAATTCGCAGCGCCAATTTGTCTTTTCCCATTTTTAATTGTATTTTTTTTTTAAATTTTCCCTATTTAATATATGAAAGCATCAGCATCAAATTTTTGATCCCATTACACCCTGCGGTGCAGTGCAATGCGATGCAATGGTAATGCAATGCAATATTAATTACAAGGGTAGTGTTTGGTTTGATTTTTAAGTAACGTGCAATGAGTTAATATTTTAAAAATTATTTAAAATTATATATTACACAGTCTATTTTACCCCTTAATATAATTTTTATAAAAAAAATAGTTAAAAGTTCGGTGATGGCGAGGATGGAGGAGGAGGAGGTAGTGGCGGCAGCAATGATGCGGGTGGCGGGGGAGGAGGAGGTGGTGGGCGGTGAGCGGTGGGCTGGTGGCTGGGCCGGGGAAGGAGGAGGTGGTGGTGACGGTAGGCTGTGGGCCGATGGCGGGGTCGGGGGTGGCGACTGAGGGGGAGGTGGTGGTGGTGGTGGCAATGGGCGGTGGGGTTGGAGGAGGAGGTCGTGGCGATGAGCTAGCGGCGGGGGCGGGGGCGGGGGCGGCGACAGTGGAGGTGGCGGCGGCGGTGGCGGTGGTGGAGAAGGAGGTGGTGGTAGTGGCTGTAGGAAGGTGGCGGCGGCAAAGGAGGAGGTGGCGGTGGGCAGCAACGAGGGTGGAGGAGGAGGCGGCGGCGGCGGGTGGAGGTGATGGCGGTGGAGGAGGAGGAGGTTGTGGCCTGATGCGGCAAGTGAAATGAGATAAGTGACACAAAGATAGGGGAAACTAAAGAGTAAATTGGACTTTTTAAACCATACAATGGGATGTAATGAAGATTCATAGGGGGGAGGTATGAATGAGGATTACCAATTTTTTGGTAATCATCATTACCATGGTAAACTCTATTACCATACTAAAGAGCAACCAAACACTCTTCTCTTGGTAATGCAATCGTGATTATCATTGCAGGCATGCAATGGGGTTGAACCAAATGGGCTCTTAGGATTTAGATATAGGTGCCCCTTGCTACTACCCGACATAATATGAGTATCTCCTCAATTCTAAGTATAAGATTTAGTAAATTTTTATTTTTGTGGAATAAATATAAGATTTAGTTAAAGGATTTGTTTTGGTTATTAATATATAATTTAAATTAAATTTTGTTTGTCTCTTACACATTTAATATTTTTTAAATTATTTTCATTAATTTTATAGTTTTTCTAGTAACATCCCAAAAATATTTATTTTAATTATTTGAAGCTGATGATGGAGGATTAATAAGGGGATCTATTAAGGTAAACGTATATAAGGGTTCGGAAAGGAGAAGTGTAATCAAAATTAAAGCATATTAAATTAAATTAAATTACCATAGTGATCAGAGTTAATCTATTTGATGGATTAATTGAAGGACCAAATGAAATTATGCTGGAACGTGACTTTTAGCTTTTAAGTTTTAAAAGTAGAATCTCAAGACCCCTAATTTGTAATTTTTGGGGGATGTTAAAAAATTATCAATTCTTAAAATTTATTAATACATATATATTCACATACGTGGGAAGACATAAATGTGTGTCGGAGGGTTTTTTTTTTTTCTTTTTTTAATGTGGGATTGGTTCCTTTGCTGGCGTTTTGATATTCTTATTCAGAACCTGAGTATGTGATTTTGAGCTTCAAAAACTTGAGATTATGGTGTTCTTGAAAGATTTGATTCTCCATGACAGCAGCAAATCTGAAATTCTTGATGAGGTTGTTGTGACCTGGCTAAGGGTAAGGAGGTAATTAATTTGAACTTTTTTATGGTTCAAGGAAGATTTTAATATGTGGAAATTGTCGTTGTGTAATGTTTGGCTCAAACTTCTTGCTGTAAAAAAGGGATTTTCATTTTTTGAGTGTAAATCTTGGCTTGAAACTTCACTTATTTTCTTTGGGTATCTCTACCGGTTGGAATTTGATTTGCGTTTGGAACCTAAGTTTAGGTGGTTTTTGATCTATTTATGAACGAACTATTGTGAATTTTTAAGATATTTTTTGCATGACCAATTTGGAGATTTTTTTTTTGGCAAATGAATCATTCCGTAGGCCTGAAGTCAATGACACCTCTCAAACATAAAGATAGAGAATTCAGTGTCCGGTTGTGAGTTTTATAACCTTCGATCAGGCTATATGTCCTGATTGGAGAGTTGGTGGCAATCCATATATACGAATGAATTTTGTTGAATATTGTAAGAATTTTGGGCGTACCTGAAATTTGATTATCTCTTAGAAATACTCACACGAAATCGAAGCATCAATACAGGCTCCAAACACATTACACAACAAATCACTAAGAGAGGAAGAGAAAAGAGAATTCTTATGAGATCAGAGAACCTTTTAGAATGAGGATTGTATGTGTTATATTCAAATTTATTTCTCCCTCAACCCCACATCCTATATATATAACGTATATATGGTTACATAAGAATAGCTGTAACCCTTAAACGTACGGTTATATGACAACAGATATAATATTTAAACCATAAAGGAATATCTCTCTATATGAACATATATCTCTTTATATTTGCATAATAGCTTCTTGATTTGGGCTTGGGCCCTAATTCACTAAGGATAGACTAATATATTCCAACAAATACTCTATCATTAACTTGTGGGTTCAGCTATATGTTTAAAGGAGAATATAATTAAGGTTGGTTTGCGGGGGATTCCGCATGATTATGTAGTGTTGAGTTTTAAAAGACTGAGGTCGGTCAAAATCCCACTTGACTCTTATTAACCACTCTTACTAAATTGAACCCGTAATTACTTAGATACGATGTCTCACCTCCTTGTTATTAACATTTTTCAAGTAAGGATCCTAGTGGTATTTTCAAGGAGAAGGAGTCGTTGAGGCTATATATGGTTACCTTTGCATATCTATATTCATACTTACGCATATTCTGTGTAGTTGTCAGCATTAGTTATTTAAGTATGGATTTTGAGATACTTAAACGTACACTCTTAAACTTGTGAATGCGGCTGCTGTGAAGCCAAGAGCACTTGGTCTGTAAAGACAATTTTATGATCTGTTTTTTTAAGTACGATTGTGAATTAGACCTGGATGAAGGATGGTGTACTCAAATGATATATGTTGAGTTTGCAGTGGTGATTCCGGCTGTCAAACTCATGAGTTTAAATAACCTCGTGGTAATAATGTGCACTTGGATTGTGAAATCGAATGGTAAATTTATAAGAGTTTGTTTTTATTAATAATAGGTGTTAAAAATTTATAATTAATGAATAAAAATATAAAGAATACAAATAATTTGATTTAAATATAATTTTTGGACTGAATATTTAAATATATTTTAAATATGAATAATTAAAATTAAATCCATTAACATTTATAATTTATTATACTCAACCAAAAAATTCGTATAACATATATATATATATAAAGTCATTGAACATAATCAAGTTGAAAAAGCTAGCATATGTTTAAAAATGAATTCACACAATTTTGTAAGGTAAAAACATAAAAATGTTAAAATAGGTGTGTGAACTCGAGAGTTCAGTTGAATTTATAGCTAGCACAAATTTAAGAGCTAGTTAACATGGTTTTATAAGTTAGAAATGTATAAATAGCAAATTTAGAAAATCAACTCTTGAGTTTGACAACTCTATCACTATAGGAGTGACGGTGAGTCACGTTGTGGATGTGGGCTTAATAATAAATAGACTTTTATTTGGGACCTCAAATTTTAAACAAGCCATAGTATAAAACGTTTAATTGAATTAAATGAGCACGGAGAGCAACGCTGGAGATTTGATTTCGTTTGGGGGGTGCATCAATTAATTAATGAGGCGGCCGCAATTTGTAGTTTTCCTATTTCTTTCAATAGAAGATAATTAGATTCTGTTCAGCCAATACGATCCTGCTAAATCTATGTCGCGGCCCCTCCCCCATATCAAGTTCAAATGTAAATTCTGTTGGAGTTGTAAGGAGAAGTGGGTGTGTAACATGAAACAAGGTAAACAGTACGAATTTAAATTTTTTTTTTTCACTCTTTGAACCCATTTCCTTTGTACAAAAACACGTCCAACAAAAAAGAAAGGTGATTGGGGAAAAGAGGAGATGATAAACGATATACATAATTATTAAATAAGTACGCATCGTGCACCCCAAAAAAATGATCAGGCCATTAATTTCTAGAAACAACGAAAATTTGAAAACAAAACAAAAGTCTATCACAATAATAGTTTTAATTAACGGGGAAAATAAAACAGATGCACATGGTACTACAGTATTTAATTAGAATACAACCCAATACCCAACGCAGTACCAGGCCAGTATTGGGTGGCATAAAAAATTGTGGGAGGCGCTGACACAAGACAAGAGCATCATTGATAGAGAGCTTATATAAAGCAATAATAATGGGATGAACGGCATATCATATGACTCGTCAAATACAAGTTGGTCCAAAAAGGCAAAATAGAATCCATACATAACTGCAACACTATGTCTTGTCCGTCAACGCAGCAGCCATGCCCAGATTGGGAGGTTTGGCAGGACACCTCTGATCCTTTCTTGGTCTCTTCATCAAGAGATCAAGTTCATGGAGACCCTTTCCACGATTATCTTTGCTTCGATATGATCGACGTGGAGGCAAATCAAGCGCCGGCGAGTTGGGAAGCCATGGAAGCAAAGAAGACTGTGGAAGAAAAAACATACATAGGCGTGAGGAAGAGACCTTGGGGGAAATTTGCAGCAGAGATCAGAGACACCACCAGGAATGGAACTAGAGTTTGGCTGGGAACGTTCGATAGTGCAGAGGAGGCTGCTTTAGCTTACGACCAAGCTGCATTCACCATGAGAGGCAACAACGCTGTTCTTAATTTTCCAGTCCAAAAGGTGAAGGACTCTCTGCAACACATCATGTATGGCTGCCGCAAAGGCTGTTCGCCTGCTTTAGCACTCAAAGAGAGGCACTACATCCAAAGAAAATTGTCGTCAAAGGCTAAGAAAGGCAAAATCAAACAGAAATCATCAGAGGTGGTGGTGCTAGAGGATTTGGGTGTTGAATATCTTGAGCAGCTTCTCACCATATCTGATCAGACTACGAGCTAGCTAGACTCTTCCAATAATCAAACATATTTCACAGCTGTATTACTATCATTTCTATCTATTTGTCCATATATTATCCTAAAACTACATTTGGAGGGACCCCTCGTCCTATTTTCATCCTTCTTTCTTTATTATGTGGCCATGATCTTAACTCACCATTTGGGTTTCATATCTTCGTAATCATAATAACACTATTGGTGTTCCTTAAGAAATTTGATATCCAATACATTAAGAGAGGAGTACAAATTATAATGACTACACCTTCAGATGAAGCTAATTAAGCTATGCCTTTCACAGGGCATTAACACTTCTTTGTTCCCATCTAACCCTCGGCGGCGTCTGCCTTTCGAAGTTCTATAAAATCCTTTCATAAACAATATATAATATGTGAAGTCCAGCTTGCAGATTTCTATTTCTTAATTAGCTCTAAATCCTTCACTGGTTTTACCCCAAAGAGAAGTCTTGCAAAGCAGACCAAACAAGACGAATTAATCAGCAAGTTTACAACCAAAGACTATTAATTTGAATCACATAGCTAGTAAGATGAAAAGAAGCTAGTCTCATTCATATTTTTCCTCTTTATGCTACTCTCTCTCTCTCTCTCTCTCTCTCTCTCTCTCTCTCTCTCTCTCTCTCTCTCTCTCTCTCTCTCTCTCTCTCTCTCTCTCTCTCTGAACTTTACAAAAACATTACGATCAAGAACTACAAAAGATGTTTACAATGCATTCTATGCTGTGGGAAAAACATTAATACTCAACCAGAATAGCAGTCACCATGTATACGGTAGACTTGGTATGATAGTGAACTAATGGAATTTTCCTGTCACAGTCAAAAAATTTTAATTGGCAAATAGGGAGATATTACATTCACCAAACGTTGCAATTCAATCTCACTAGAAAAAATGAAATATGGTGTATTATCAAGTATTACAGGCTACAACAGTATGAGTACATGTAATTCCTTTTCACACTTGCATGCACTAGTCTACCAACAGGAGAGCAAAGAAAAATTAACTAGAGAAAGACACTAGAGGGCAATATGAGTACTAGTTCCTTATCTCAAACTATGAGTAGTTCTTTATTTCAAATTCCACCTTAAGAACAAGACTCACAAACTAGGTAGCTGAATACAGCAAGTTATACCTGAAATTATAGGATTCTCAATGTATTCTGACAAAAACAATCACAGTAAAATTGACGATTAATTCTAGCATGACAAAACATCTCTTCAACTGCATGTTTCCCAAATGTAACACAACATATTCAATAGAAAAATCAGATCCTATAGCTCTGACATATGTTTTTTTAAGCAAAGAATAATAAGATTAACAATATACAATTTACCAACAATGCCATACCTTGTGTAGTTTCACATTTTATACCTCACTTCATTGCATTTATGATCCTCAGAGTAAATATGAATCTGCGGCCACCAATAACAAGAAATTATCTTAGATGTGCAAGAAAGTAGGAAAACAATAAAACGATCAACATCACTATACAACTTACCAGCAATAACATACCTTGTTTAGTTTCACATTTTATATCTCACCTCATTGCATTTATGATCATCAGAGTAATTATGAATTTGCAGTCACCAATAACCAGAAATCATCTTAAATGTGCAATTAGCTAATATAAAAATGGTAAGAGCAAACAGCTTAGGCAACCTCAAATCTTGGAGATGAAAGTTTAGATAAATGCTCACACATATTCGATTTTCCATAGAAAAGAAGAAAAGGTCAAGTAAAGTATCATTGAGTTCATTGGATAAATCAGGTAAAAAAAAAAAGGAAATCTCCAATAAAATACTTTAACAAAAATTATTTTTATGATAGCAGTAACAAACTTTTATGTATTGTGTAACGTTCACAGACTATATAACATTGGTTTCAACCATAGCATAAAACAAGGAGTCGACCTGCAGGCATTCCGTACATATTAAGCAAACAAAGTCATGAAGCAAACTGTAGCTCCTGCTGTATTCATGATTCTCAGGAAACACTCCTGGCACCGATATTGCAAAGATGTTGTAACCCCCTTCATGATTATAATTCGAAATGCATGATTAAAATGAAATAGAGACCAATAATAATCAAAACTCATTTATAGTCCCATCCTTGAGAGAGGGTTTTCTCAAATACGTTTCAAAATCTAATATACCTAGTCTCATATTCACATTTTGAATACAATTACTTTGTGAAGATAAATCACATTTATTATAAACATCAGAGTGCAAAATAATAATCCCAGCAAACCCCAAGTTCCATATCTTAACTAAAAAGTTCACAAGGCATTTTTGCCCATATACAAATTCTCATATGGGGATTAAACAAAATCTCATTCCAAATATACATCCAAACCATATACAATCATCCCAATCCATATTGATAACCAACTATCAAAACTATATCTCGAAGGAGTCCTCGCCGCCCTTTGTTGCTTGCACCCTCCATGATCCATTTGCTATGTATAAATTGTTGGTAGAAGAGGGTGAGATTCGAAAAAATCTCAGTAGGAAAACAGTACCAATATGCATGCAAGATAAGTGTTTAATGCATGACATGCTTGCATTACAAAAACTCATGCTCACACAATGACATATCTGCGTGCTCAATGTTTCAAACAACATACTTATGGCAATAGCATAAATAGAAACAGAACTTCAATCAATCATATATGTTTCACATAATCAAGCAAAGCAATAACATGCATCAATACACCCAAATAAATATTAAATACATGCAGAAGAGGTAAGTTCCCTACCTTAATCGCCTTCCCTGATCCTCAAATAACGGGCCTCAATTTGCATGCCAATCCCTCGGATTCTCAGCTCACTCCTACAATTCCAAATGTACCATTTAGACACTTCCATAGTGTTTCTGGGGTTATATGAGCCTATTATGAAAATTTACAAAAATACCCCCGGGATCCAGCCTGGCCCGGCCCAGCTATACTTTTTCCGAAATTTTGACATAGGCTATTCTAACATATTTTTGCTCAAGGAATCCATTTCCGGACTCGGAATTACCAAATTCAATGTCAAATTATAATATTACCCTTGGTAGCCCCACTTTAAGGGTTTTGATGGGCGTTTTCGTAATTATGTTTTTTTGAGTTTTTCTGAAAAAGTGACCAACTGTAACCCCACCTAATTTTTGCTCATGAACTCAATGAAACCATCAAATCTTTGAAAATCCAACTCTAAGGCCCTCTAACAGCCCTTACTGAAATCCTCAAGTTCTCCAAGAAAAATTGGGGTTTTTCGGTTTTGGCTCCTTAAACGCGTTCCTTTCTACTCCTAACCACTTTATTGACTATTCCATTAGGTTAAAACTTCCATTAATACCCAGTTTCGGCAGCATAACCCCTAGATATACAAATTTCCAAATTTTAAAACAAAGGACAATCCGATGAAATTTCACCTATTAAATTGCCCACATCAGCTAGAATAAGCAATATTCTAAGTTTTAGAGGTTACCTTAAACTCCGTCTGGCTCTCCGTTGATAGGGCTGAACCCTAACCCCTTTTAAACAGCAAAATTAAGCTTCAAGTACCTTAATCCATATAGAAGAGAAGCTTAGAGAAAGGATTACATAGGTTATGAGTTAAGTTATTGGAGAAATTCAGCTTACCTGTGAGTTCTTGCTCCTTCTCTCTTTAGAATCTCAAAACACTCTCTCCCTCTTCTTTGTGTAAAACTGTCGGAAATGGCTGAAGAAGAAATGGGAAAGTGGTTTCTAATATCATGTTGATGTCACCTTACAATATGATGATGTCATAATTTTTAATTTCCCATTTTCGGATTTTTACAAAATTCTGGCAGATTTCTGCCCAAACTTTGAAAAATCATAACTAATTTTAGAAAAATAGAATTGGAATGATTCCAAAGGGTATAGAACCTTTATTGAATCTAGTTTCAAGAAAAAATATAGCCTTTTACTATTTGGAAGCACATAATTCCCAGATTTTTAATCTTTACATGTTGTTCCAGAAATTTCACAGTTTTTCTGTGCTGATTTCAAAAATTCATAACTTTTTGTATATAGCTCTAATTGAGTCATATGACCTATTAAATTAAAGTTTAGGATGTCTACTTTCATCCTGTAAAATTTCATAATCTTTACTCATCATTTGGTCATACAAATGCATATGACAAGCTCACTATCTCATAGGCGATTTCATCAAAAACATAATCACTTTCTCCAAAATTCACCATTTTACTTTCTTTAATACCCCAAAGATATAAGAATTATTAGGGAATAAATTTGGGTTCCTCCTAAACAGGGGTTTAGAAGTCTCCTTATTTTAAGCTTATTCTCTAACCTCAAATCTCAAAATTCGGGGTATTACAGATGTCACATTGAAATTTGCTACTCACAATGGCGAGTCTTTCATATCAAGCTAGGAACAACCTCTACACCAGACTCTTGGGAAAACAAAAAGAGAACACAAAAGCCCTATTTGTATCACCCTTATTGGAAACATAGTTGAAGAACACATTATTTGTTACATGATCAGGCAAATGTTTGAAACTACAGGATTTTCTGCTCGTATAAATACTCAATCATTCCTTACTGTAAATTGCAATTTAGCAGATTTTTTAGTATAAAGCACAAAGATAATTCAACTTAAATGATGCAGATTTTTTTGTAAGTACATTGAACTATCCAGGAAATATGCATTGTATTATTGGCCATTAAAAAAGAATAAAAAGGATAAATGATAATTGCTATATAATTGGTCGAAATAATCATATATAGAGATATTTAAGGTCAGCTATAGAATTTGATAATAAACTCAACCAACAACTAGACAGATACAGCTGATACGCGATTAATTTCCATTGGAATATCCGCAACACATTAAACAGCAAACATATTGGAACCGTTTCATCATCAGGTAAGTTACGACATAAAATATGGGTAGTGATAATCAAACATTAGACAGAGAAGGGGATCTCGTTTTTACCTCTGCGAATAATTTCAAAGTATCCTCACATTGCCTATTACCCGCCCCTCTTGAAAGAAGACTAGCAAAATCACGATTAGCAAGAAATCAGGAATCGGAAAACTCCGAGACAGAACGTAATTTGCGGGTTTGGCATCGAAGGAAAAACATGAGCCGCAAGGCACAGAAAGAGGGGTTTTCGTGAGAGTGATGAAGAATAGAGTAGATAGGGTATGAATTACAGAAGCGGCGGGTAAGTGAGAGGGGTTGGTTTTCCAGGAAAAGCGGAATTTAAGAAATTAACGTTTTCTGAACTGGAGGGAAAAATATAACGAAAAAAGCCTTAAATGCACTACAGTGTTAATTGGGAGTATCTAAGTGTTCGATGTTAAAGTTTCGTGGCCCAAACCAAAAACAATGTTCGAGCTGTGGGATAATAAGCAATTTAATGTTTTTATGTATTATTTCCCCCCATTTTAAAGTAAATGCACATTGAAATTTTAATTTTGTCTTAATATAATTGTGCGTTAAATTTCAGTGAAGTTCTGATATTGATCTTTTTTAGATTATTTTACTTTTTGGTAAATCATTTTATTTTTTAATAAATATAAATGAAGTTGTGATTAAAAAATAAAGGATGTGAATCCTACATAGCATTAAATTTTATATAAACTATTTTAGTAAATATTAAATTTTTCTTCAATCTAAATTATGAAATAATTTTTAATGTGTATAATATAAATTAAAGGTCAACTTTCTATTTTTAGAAGCGCAAACAATCCTGCATTTTTAGTCCTCTTTTTTTATAACATCATTTCATATATGGTTCAGACTAGGTTCATGACTCCCCTTCTCAATACAGGTGTCTTCTCTAGGACTTGCATTTGTAGTCCTTTTTACCCACATATTGACACCAGTATGGAAAATGACGCTCTATTAGTCTGCTATTTTTATTGTTTGATATATTTAAGTTTTTTAAAAATTATTTTTGTAAAACATTAAATCTTTGATAAAAATGCAATTTCATTTATGAAATGATAATAATGCTTGTTTTAAAAAAAAATTAATTTTTAGAAAAGGTGAAAAATTAAAGAACTCAACTAGATTTTTCTGAAAAAAAAGATAATATGTAATTTACCCTGTCGAGAGGTAAAACATAGAAATGCACTTGAATATTGTGTGTGTAAAATCTGTTACAAGTGTCCAGCGATTACAAATCACTAACATACTGGAGATGCCAAATTGTAACTAGGAAAGGGAGGCACTTCTAGTATTATCAGACAAGAAGAGGTGCCATTACCATATATTAGAGGTACCAACAATGGCTCAACTAGAGGTTTATATATTGGTGTCCATATACTACTATCAAATAAGATTTTGGATAGCTTTACTGAGGATTGAATACACACCTATAAATAAGATGAGAATTCTCTTCTTGATGTTTGACCATTAATTATGACAACTCGCGGTGGCACTACCAACTGAACATAAATTTTGAGTATCAGAACAATCAATCAAACATCAATGACTAATTGAGAAACAAAGTTTTGTTACTCTCGCTTCTATCCTCGCCCTCGTCTAATCTTCACTCTCTTAAACTAGTTTTTCACTTAATATGAATGCATGTTTTCAGAGAAAAATCTTCACACAACAGAGAAGATGGAAGCAATTGACCTATCGAATATCTCATGAAAAGGAGCAATAAATGGATCTATTATATTCTTCTTCTTCTTTTGATAAACCCACTTGTTATTTGATAAACCAGATCTATTATATTCTTAATTAGTTTATTTTCCAGAGTTTTATTTCTTACCGTATCCCTTCTTTACAACAAAAAGAACTCCCATTTAACTTCACACTATCATTGTTTTTCCGGCTAGATTGTCACTACTATTTCTCCAAAGAAGAATCATTTGTGGCCGGAAAGGGGGAGCTAGATTCTCAAAAGTCAGAACTCTTGCGTACCTTTGTTGTGCCCAAAGATTTCTAAATTCATAGAAGTAATATGCTCATTGAGTTTATTATATCTAAAATTTCTCCTTTCGAGAAAATAAATTAAACCTCACTGTTTTAACTTCTTGTTATTTTATTATTGAAATCTCCAATTTATATATTTCATTAAAGGAGTTACTATTGATATTAATTACACAATTTCTTAATTTTCTTGGTGCCAAATTCACATACGTAGGTCCCAGTTCAAAAAAGTGCGTCCACAATTGTAGCGAGGAAGATGCAACACTCATCGTATGAACATTCAAGAGCAAATAAGACACATTATTAATTATCCCTCCTCGCATTAATTATCAGACAATAATAATGCAAAACAATACAAGTCCCACAAAGCCAAGAAATTCGGATTATTAAAATGTTGGCAGAGGAAAAAAGAGCAGGTTAACTGCTTGCTAATTATACATCAAAGCCTAATCATATCAGAAAAAATTAAGACAAAAAGAGAAGAAGATCTCCTAAAACCGAAATTTGAAGATAAATGAAAGGGCAAAGTTAAATGGAAGCACTGATATATCAGACTATGATAATCACTGGATTCAACATATCTACAATTGAGTGGTGAACAGAAAACAAAGAAATGGAAATGGCCTGATCTCTATCACAAACAAACAGATTAACACGCAGAACATCAAATGGAATTTAACAAATACACAGCGATAACATAGATTTAAAACAACAGACTCTTCCACAGTGATAGACCCAAGGCAGCAAGCAAGGAAAAAAAATTATAATGTCGGTTTCAAATGAGCCAATTTATAGTGAAATCACAGTTACGGATTTACCTCTCGCGTAATGGATCCGTCGTCCTCCATGTTTAATTACTTAAAATATCTGGCTGACCGTAGGACGTAGATAAAAAGGAAAAGGAATTCAGGAAATTAAATCCGGAACGAACGACAGTTCGCACAAAACAGATGAATATAATGAAGCGAAAGAATCATCGGAAGAGGATTTGGCGGGGGCGGTGGAAGATAGGGTTTCATTTCATTTCAGCCGTGACGAAGACAAGGGAGAAAAGGCCAGATTTTGGGGAAGGCGGTGAGTGCTGTGCCTTCGGTGTTGCCCCACCAACATAGGCCCTTCCCAAATGTTTTTTTTTTTTGTTTCTTTTTATCATTAGATTTTTCATAAAATGAGTGACATTTTGATATTTTATGGGTAAAAAATGGAGATATTTTCAATTTTTTATGATTTTTTAAAGATATTTTTAAAAAAATGGTACTTTTTTTTTCACTTTAAGCACCGAATTTTTGAAAATCATAAAAAATTGAAAATAGCTCCATTTTTTACCCATAAGATATCAAAAATTATTCATTTTATATAGAATCTAATGATAAAACGGAACACAAAAAAAATACTTAGGAAAACCCCATATTGATGGGGCAGCAGGGTGCAGCACCAAAGGCACAGAACCCACCCCCTCCCCAAATTTCGTGTCCGATCAAAAAATTAAATGCGGGATATAAGATATTATAAATAGGTATATGTATAATGATTTAGATTATCCTTTCACCCAAAAAAAATTAGATTATCCTTCACTGACACGCGCGTGCGCGCATATATATATATATATATATATATATTACCCATCAACTTAAAAGAGTCGGAACACCCCCGTAACCTTCGATTCTTGTTTTATATTTTTATGTGGAAGCATATATTATACCTAAATAGGTAAACAGGCTAAACCAGAAAGGCAAAATATAATAAAAAGACAGAATTATTAGCAAGCCCCAGGTTCGTTTCCTTGTAGGGATGAATCTATGAGTTATGAGAAATAGTTCATGAAATTAATCTTCACCATCCTATGTTCCTTTTCAATTTTTTAATTTTATTTTTACATCAAGAGAAGAAAAAAATGAAGTATAACTACTTTCACGAATCTTATCAATTTTTAACTTTAGAGTGATATGATTTTCTTCTGTATATTATATATTAATATTTATTAAACATAAAAGAACTAAAGAAATACTAGTACTTATAATTATCAAGTCCAATATAATTATGTTCTATATATATCTGATGTGGGAGCTTGGTTTCATCCAAAACTTGATAGGATTTGAAAGCCCGGAACGGGGGAGAGAACAGGCCACAACAAACAAAAATATATTACTACTTTCGGGTCTATATATAGGACTTAATTCCTAGCTTGTAGCGTAAATTATATTACAAATTATGTCATATATTTAAAACTAGATGAGTACATTTTAACCCAAAATTTCAAGGCTCCAGTTTATGCATATCATTTTCCTTTAGACATTCTAGCAGTCTCATAATCTCTTTTAACATAAATGACACATATTAATATATTATTTTAGAAAATTACAGTCCATAAACGAATGACTTTTAAGAAGGTCAATCTAGTAATTTTTCTTTCGAAGATATTTTCTTGTAATTAAGATCAATCATTTATATGCACAACCTCTGCTAAGTATATCTCACCCCTGTCGACTATATTCTCTTTCTATTTTTTCAAAGGAAATTTTATTAAAATTAAT
This sequence comes from Inga laurina, assembly GCA_963855925.1. Lineage (NCBI taxonomy): Eukaryota > Viridiplantae > Streptophyta > Magnoliopsida > Fabales > Fabaceae > Inga > Inga laurina. Next base: position 15,899,113 of record OY979703.1, on the reverse strand, counting down.
TTGAAATGTTTGATTGTAAAAGAAAAACTGTTTGAAAATAAATAGCTACAAAGTAATATATACGGCGATGAAGAAAAGTTTGGGCGATAAAGTAATTACCATATTTGTGACTTTAAGTGGAAAATTTTAAAACTAAAATTAAAATGATGATGGGACTTGGGAGAGTAGTAATAACATATATTTATATACGTTGCAGACAAAAATCAGAAACCAACTGAATATATGATAAAATATCAATTAACCTCTTTCATAATACGAAGAGATTAAGAGGACTTACTTAGGAAAAGAAAAAGATAAAACCATGATATGGAAACTCAAATTTTCACGTCAATTTTTTATGAATTGACGTAAATAATGCTATTAAAAGATTTTTCTGTACTAGAGTGCATTTTTCTAAGAAAAATCTTGAAATGGTGTATATGGCTATATTTATTATGCATTAATAAAAAAAAATGCAATATGGAATAAATTATTCATAAACAGAATTCAAATAAAAAATACAAACAAGAGTAGTAATAGCCCAAAAGGGACCAAAAAATCGTACAAGAGGCTCCCACTCTTATCTCGCTCGTGCCAATATATCAGGTAATAGATTTGAGGAAGTATTTATTGGGACTGAATATGCACTGAAAAGGAAAAAAACACGCCCATGAAAAGAAATGAAACAAAACTAGCAATATATACATAATAAGGAAATACATTGTAACTTCTTATTAGTACTCACAGAGTCCCTTGTCGTGGAGATATGAAGAAGCTGGCTAGTTTGTACCCAACATGTTGTCCTCTTGGCTAACCAATTTGGAAACGCAAAGATGCTAGCTATAATCTGTAGCAAAATATACAATTCGAAGAAGGATTATGTGGGAGAAAATGAAAAAAAATGAATGTAGAGTCCCGAAATTAATAAGATTTGAGAGCACCTCTTTCTCCATTGTTGCTAGCTTCCACGTATTGTTTCTGAGTGGGGAGCTAACTATAAGGAGTGGTTGGTGATTTCAATTTCAAGTTTGAATCAGAGTGCGTAAAATGCACGCATGGTTATGAATCTGATGGATTTAAAAGGAACAAGTGGAAGAAATTTAGAGGGAGGATGCATGAATTTGGGTGAGATTAGTTTAATTAGCGAGTGTGGGTCTGGATTCATTTTACCACGTTGTTTGATATTTTTTGAAACCAATGTATTGAAACATTCTTGTACTTTTTAGTCTCTGTACCATGCATGTATATATCGTCGGCGTTCGGTATTAATTAGCCGAGATTATATCTGGGGATTACAGCACCAAAATTCAATTAATCTTGAAGCCTTTCATATTAAAGTATAATTCTATCCTTGTCTTTATTAACTGTAAAAACTGAACTTGAACCTAAAAAGTAAATGTCCTTCACCAAATCCATTAGAATTAGAATAATTCAAAAAATACTGTGCTTGATTTGAGTGCAGTGCGCCTTGATGCTGTCATGAATTAACAGTGAAGAGTGAGCTAACCACTGCCAATATAATGTCCTTTTTTAATTTGTAACCCCCCGGCCGATACATGCATGTTTTCTAGCTAGTCATAACTCTATATTTTTATATCTGTCGTACGCTTTGTTTTTGACTTTGTGTTTGTGAGATGGCATGTTTTATTATATTAATATGTATCTGTCACAAGTAATGCGACTTAGCCTTGAATACTGAGTTAAGAGCAATAAAATAATACTAGTAGGACGTTGGAAGAAAGAAAAGGGACATGTTGCTATCTGAAAAAAGGGAGAGAGAAACGGGACATATTAAATAAATTCAAGTATAGTATTACATAGACGGGTGATTCATTTCGTTCATGAATCTGGGTGATCTCCACTCAAATTAAGGCAGTAAAGTGTCTTCATTCATAGCAGCCATAGTTGGCTTAATTATGAAAAGGTTGAAGTATATTTTTAGTCCCTTAAGTCGATCGCCTGAAGTATACTTTTGATCCTTATCTTTATAAAATATGTATTTAGTCCTATAATTTTAACATCATTAGTATTACTAACGGAAATGGTTAACATAATAAACTCAAGTGATGACTAAGTAGCTGACAAAGCATATTTAAGTTTTAATTTTTTAATATTAAACAAAAATTTTTTAATTTTTAATTTTCTAATATTTAAAGTTTAAATTTTATTTCTAATTTTTATATTAAAATATTAAAATCTAAATATGCTTTGTCAACTGTCCAGTCATCACTTAAGCTTGCTGCATCAACGTTTCCGTTAGCAACATTAACAATGTTAGAATTATTGAGCAAAAAGTATACTTTATTTAAAGTTAAGAGACCAAAAGCATATATACTTCGTTTAGAACTTAAGAAACTAAAAATATACTTTGGCCTATGAGAAAATATGGTTGGGATTCTAAAGCAAAGTAATTAGGCCCATTAATTCCTCAGCTAATTAATCACAATCACGATTCACGACCCAATTCTTCACCCCTTCGCCTTCATATTATTTATTTTTATTTTTTTTACACATGTTCTTTTGTGCATTAATTTAACCCCCTGCTGTTTCACTCACCAACCTAATTAATTAACAACAATTGGTCGTTATGTCATGGCTGCTTCATCCAGATCCAGATTACACTGCCTCGAATCCCACAGCTGATTGGCTGTGATCAGAAGTACTCTACCTTATTACCATATCCAAAGCATTTTTCAGTTTTTTTAATAAGGAAATAATTGCCCAGGGATTTGATGGGTGTGAGAGGGAAGGAAAGTATAATTTTTTAAAATTTTGGGTTAAGGGGATACGAAGATAGGAAATGAGAAAAATCTTGATTGGTACCTTAACATACAAATGAACTTCTAATTTAGTGTTTCACATATTTGGCATATTTTGGTTTTGATTCATTCCCCAGATTAAAAAAAAAACATACAAATGAGAAAAAAAATATTTTGGTTTTAAAAACTGTAATAATATATAGTGATTTAGATTTTTTTAATATACTAACACCATACCGTCTAAAAGAAGACAACGATATTTAATAGGGAAAATTTCAAAAAAAATACAATTAAAAATGGGAAAAGACAAATTAGTGCTACAAATTTATAATATTTTAAGTCAGAACTGAAGTAGGAATGTGGGATTTCCAATTCTAACCAAATGACTGAATTGCCCTTAGTTTAATTGTGAAACATGAAAGTAAAATCTGATGTTGTTGATATAAATACAAATGATGTTATTGACTCCTGAAGCTTGTGCCTTTAAAATTATCCCTGGTTTTTGAGATATGAAGTCGTGAAATATGAAAGTCAAGTCGTTAATGTAAAATATGATATTGTTAAGATAGATACAGATGTTGTTATTGACTCCTGAAACTTGTGCCCTCAAAATTATCTCTGGTTTTTGGGATATGAAATTGTAAAACATAAAGTAAAGTCGTTAATGTAAAATATGTTGTTGTTAATATCGATACATATATTGTTACTAACCCCTGAAACTTGTGAACTGAACTAAGGGCCTTTGGTCATTTGATCAAAATTAAAAATCCCAAATTCCTACTTCAGTTCTGCCTTGGAATTTGATAAATTCGCAGCACCAATTTATCATTTCCCATTTTTAATTTTTTTTGAATTTTCCCTATTTAAAATATAAAAGCATCAGCATCAACTTAGGATTTCAACATAGGTGCCCCTTGCTAACTACCCGACATAATATGAGTATCTCCTCAATTCTATTCTAAATATAAGAATTAGCAAATTTTTATTTTTGAGGAGTAAATATAAGATTTATTTAAAGGATTTGTTTTGGTTATTAATGTATAACTTAAATTAAATTTTGTTTGTCTCTTACACATTTAATATTTTTTAAATTATTGTCATTAATTTTATAGTTTTTTTTAAACATCCCAAAAATATTTACTTAAATTATTTGAAGTTGATGATGGAGGACTAATAAGGGGCTCTATTAAGGTAAACGTATATAAGGGTTCGGAAAGGAGAATTGTAATCAACAGCACATTAAATTAAATTACCATAGTAATCAGAGTTAATCTATTTGATGGATTAATTGGAGGACCGAATGAAATTATGCTGGCACGAGACTTTTAGCTTTTAAAAGTAGAAATCTGAAGACTCCTAATTTGTAATTTTTGGAGGATGTTAAAAAATTATGAATTCTTAAAATTTATTAATACATATATATTCACATAATTTGTAGAAATCTATATATTAATACATATATATTCACAGAAATCTATATATTCACAAAATTACTTTCAATACATGTATATTAAAAGTAGAAATCTGAAGACTCCTAATTTGTAATTTTTGGAGGATGTTAAAAAATTATGAATTCTTAAAATTTATTAATACATATATATTCACATACGTGGGAAGACATAAATGTGTGTCGGAGGGGTTTTTTTTTTTTTAAATGTGGGATTGGTTCCTTTGCTAGTGTAACCCCCTACCTTAATAGTCAAATTTATAGTTTGAGTATGCGTCATTAAGTTAAAATAGATACCAGCAGTTAATTTAAAACTTTTCCAAAACTTATTTAGTGCGGTCTCAAGTTCACATTTCAAATATAATTGGCTTGAGCTATTCGGTTTCATTCATACATATCAGAGTATAACCAAAAATTCCAGACAACACACGGGTTTCGTTTACTTAATAAAGAGTTTATTGGACACATTGCCCATTTATAATTTCCCATACAAGGGATTACACTACACCATTCATTATATACAATATGTACAACTACTCCTTAACAAAATATGATAACCAGCTACCCGAAATTAAAACTCCTAACTAGGAGCTCTAACCGCCCTTCGTCACTTGCTTTCCCTTTGTACCGCTTGCCCTGGCTGTAGGTTAGTCAATGGAAAGAATGACAAAGCATATAAGCATAACAGTTCACTTATAACATGTACAATTACAAAGCATATAAGCAAATCACAAGTAACAACACATCAAAAGCATTTCTACGACAGCTTTCACTATGTTCGCAACGGCATGTTTCACAACGGCATACTTCACATGGCATATTTCACAACATCATATTCCACAACGGCAAATCCACACCATGTTTCTCAACGGCATGTTTCACACGGCAAGTTTCACAACTCAATGATAAGACATACATACAATGTGTCATACATAATATAAGAGAAAATGTCACTACCTTGTTCTTTCCGTTCATGCTCCGGCACCGATTTATCACGTGCAGGGCAAATGTCAAATCCTATAATTCGAATTACGGGCGACAGGTTATTACTTAATCCAATTCTTCTTTAATTAAAACACTCAAGTTGGTTATCATTATGGACATTTAATCATGTCAACTAAAAAGATAAAGTGGTCAATTAACCTAAAAGACCAATTCCTAACCTTAGAGTTCAACAATATTACCATGAGCCCTTACCTTTGAATTTTCGCAACTTAAACCAAATCTGCCATAATTTTCTCTATACTTTAAAAAATCATAACTAATTCTACGAAAATCAAAATGAGGTGATCCTAAGTCCTATGGAAAGCTATTGAAGTCCTCTATACAGGAAAAATAGGTATCAATGCTGGCCATAACCACAAAAATACAAAATTACAGGAAATCCTATACTGCTCCAGAATTGCTTCCAGTTTCAACCCCAAACTTTGGAAAATCATAAATCCCAGCACAAAAATCAAAATGACACCCATTATGTGTCCATTTTGAAGCTTGGCATGTGAAATATTATACTGGAAAGTTTCATAATTTTTAGAGATCATTTGGTTATCCAAAAACACCACACAAGTAGAGTATCTCGCTGGAATTCTGTTCAGGCTGAAAACCCATATTTACATTTTGAGTTTTAATGACCCAAAATTCACAACCCGGGGCTATTCCCACATAATTTTTTGTGTAAAACACAATGATAACATCAAAATGAACAAATTCCCACTCATTCCCCATGTCTTGTTTTGGCAAAAAATTCAAAATAAATTTCAACAATTACCAACTTTCAATTTCAGCACCAAAACTTAGGTCAAATGGTTTCTAATCATCATAAACCACCAATAACATAACCAAAACATCATGAATGACCCAAATCCTTGTTTGACCAAAATCAGGGCAGATTTACACAGGCCAAAATACTCATTCAACTAACACAACCAATAGCTCAAATTGATGCTAATACTCACCTATTTCTCCTCCTCAAGTTCTTTCTTTGATTCTTCAGCTTTTTTTCTTGGATGGTGGCTCAAAACATCTCCTCTTAAAATTCTAAAACCATAGAAATGAAGCTTTCATCAAGAGGAACAATGTTTATGAAGGACACTTGAGCCATAGATGAGGTTAAGAAGGTGAAAATCCAAGATGAAACCCTTACTTTAAACTTGTTTCTTCACTTGTTCTTTTCGTGCTTCAGCTGGCTGACTTAGAGAATGAGAGAGAGAGAGTGAATAATAGTCAGTTTTTCCCTTCCCTTATCACTTAAAAACCTGACCGAAATGTTGGACAAAAAGGAGAGGAAAATATGTGGTCCACATGTGTTCTTTCTTGGTGAAATCCTATGATAATTTCCAATATGTTTGGTTTTCTTTTTTCTCTTTTCTACCTCTTCCTCACTTGGCCGACTTTACCTTAGATATTTGATGAAGAATTAATTGCTTTAACCCATTCACTCTTCTTGCTTCTTCTTAGCCGTAATTATTGACAAGGAGGGAGGGGTTTGTTTGACTTATATCTTCTTCTTCCTTTTGGTATGTCTTTTACCAACTTCCTTCTTTCTTTGTCCCAACGAACCACATGAGCAAAAGGTGAGGGATTATTTGATGCAATTCTCTCTCTTTCTCTTCTTGACTTCTTGACCGACTCCAAGCATAAAGGTGAGAATATTGATTAAATCCTTGCCACTTTTGTTGACTATAAATGTAAGAATATATCAATTAAATTCTCTTCCTTTCCTTTCTCAAAGCTTGAACGAAATATGGGAGCAAAGGAATACATATATATTATTTTAATCTTGCATAAGCATAGAGCAAGGAGGGAACGGTTTTCTTGTAGGAAAAAGGAAAGAGAGTGTGTTGACTTGGTCTTACACTTGGTCTTGCATGTGCCTTGTGTCCACGTAAGAGGAAAAGATAAGGAAATTGCTTTAATTATCTTCCTTATTACTTCTACTTTATAAGAGCAATCTTGGCCCTTAATTTTGTGTCCCAAATCTATCCTCAAGATCAAGTAGCAATTAACTCTTGATCATGGAAAATTTAATTAGAGTGCCATTAAACCCTTTTATTTCACTATCTATTACATTAAACCCTTTGAATGTATTTTCGGATATTACAATTCTCCCCCCGTACAATAAATTTCGTCCCCAAAATTTGTTACACAACTTGAGCCATAAACTCTGGATAACGCCTATGCATGTCAGCTTCTGCTTCCTATGTGGTTTCCCTTTGAAACATTCCCTTCCAGACCACATTCACAAATAGTATGCTTCGGTGTTTGAGCTGTCTTTCTTCCCTGTCAATGATTTGTTCTGGCTCCACCGCATAGGTGTAGTTGTCTTGCAAGTTGACATCTTCATACTCGATAATGTGTGTAGGATCTGGTTAGTACTTCTTCAGTTAAGAAACATGGAACACATCATAGAGCCTGCTCAAGTTCGGGGGTAGGGCTACTCGATAGGCTACAGGCCCGATTCTCGCAAGAATCTCAAAAGGACTTATATACCTCGGGCTCAGCTTCTTTCATTTGATTGCCTGCCCAATGCCAGTGACTGGAGATACTCTCAAAAACACATGATCACCAACATTAAACTCTAAAGGCCTTCTCCTTTTATCAGCGTAGCTCTTCTGTCGACTTTGCGCTGCAAGGAGCCTCTGTCGAATGATTCAAATCTATGCTGAGGTCTGATTGACAAGATCCGGCATATAAAGCTTTCTCTCACTGTCAACTCGAGTGATAGATGTGGAACTCGAGTTTTGAACCTGTGAAAGTCTAATAGGATGTTGTGAAAATGTAACACTATGTTGGTAAATCCTAATCTCGATTTGGGACTCATGTCAATGATGAATGAAGCAGATGTCGATGATAATTGTGAAGAAGAAGATGACGAGTTGTTGGCGGCGATGGTTGGTAGCTGCGATCATTACTAAATTTTCCTAGGAAGTGATTGGGCAAGACTCAGACAATTCGAGTGATTTTCCTAACTTATTCATTACTTCTTACTTCTTATGATTACTCGAGTGTTCTTAACAGTTATCTCTTCTCTGTTTATCCCTGTTTTTTAGCGCATATACAGAGAATCCTACAAAACAAGTAATTAAACTCCCTGATGCTTAAGTTAGTAAAGAAGCAACTCCCACTCACTCTCTGGCCAACTCATGCAGATGTCGGTGATAACGGTGAAGAAGAAGATGGCGAGTTGTTGGGGGTGATGGCATCGGAGTTGTTGGCAATCGAGAAGAAGAAGAAGATGATGAGTGCTCAAGATTTCACTCTATTTTCTTTCTAGTTTATCTCAACTCATGGATTGATACAGTTGTGCGCTAAAAATATTTTGTATATAACAGAATCGAACTCACTGTGGACTTCATGCTCAAAACAAACTCACAGTGGAATTTAAGCTAATAAAATATTATTTTGACTTCTTTCGTAGTGTTTGAAGCTCCATGGAAACCACTGTGGGCGTAGTGAATGTGTGTGTTTTGGGGGGTATAGAAGCATTGAAGTGATATGAACATCAAGCATTTTCCCGAGAAGTTGATCTCAGTGATGAGCTTTATGAAGTTGAAGTTCTACATTAGTGTTTTTATCATTATCTTTTATTAGATTATGTTCCTTGAGGCATATTTGTTGTATCATTGAAGAAATATGTCTTTAAGTCTCCTTTTTCACCATATTATAGTTTTTGGCTTATCTCTTGTGGATGAATTAGTGTTATAGTTTGTAAATAGTAATACATCAATAGATGTTGATATTGTTTCACTTTTGGTACTTCTCATTTTCTGAGAACAAGATTTAATTCAAAGAAAAACAAAAGATTAAATGTTGTGGACTGCAGACTTGATTTATGGCCTAAACCACGAAAAATTTAGTAATGGTTGCAGCTACTGACCATCACTGCCAACAACTCGTCATCTTCTTCTTCATGGTTATCATCGACATCTACTTCATTCATCATTGACATGAGTCCCAAATTGAGATTAGGATTTACCAACACAGTATTACATTTTCACAACATCCTATTAGACTTTCACATGTTCAAAAACTCAAGTTCCACATCTATTACTCGAGTTGATAGTCCGCACTTGCTTGTGAAAATATAACACTATATTAGTAAACTCAAGTTATCAATGGAAAACTCAAGTTTTGCATCCTATAAGCCTAATAACTCGTCGGTTACCGTCCAGTAATGATATGAACTCAAGTTATCAAAGGAAAACTCAAGTTCTGCATCAATCCACCCATGTTGGCCACGGAACCAGGGTTACGCATGTCATTTTCATCAAATTGTAATACTCCAGTTCAGGCACTCACACTTATATGGGAATGTGAAATTTCGGATCACCTTTTTGTCTTTTCCCATTTTTAAAGTTCTTTTTGAGGGATTTTCCCAATATTATATGTGGATGTACTTTCTCTAGTTCACAATACAAGTCACTTTAACTAATTTATCGGAACTAAGAAATGGTAGTAAGCAAATTAAATTTGTCTTATATAAATTCAAAGAAAATTTCAACTTTATCCATCTTAAGTGGGGTTTTGAAGAAGAGAAAAATACAATGAGCTATGTTTAAACATTAACTACATAGGCAAAATTGACCTCTCAAAGTGACTTATATTATGAACTAAGTCATTCTTCTAGAAGCGACTTATATTATGTACTGGAGGGAGTACATAACTTCCCTAGAGGTGTCTTATTTGTGTTATGAAAATAAGAAAATATAAGATATTGAGATGAGAGAGATGAAGAGAGGATTTGAGAGAAAGATGGAGCAATATCTTATTCATTTAGTTCCTTACAATCACTTGATATATGGCCACTATTTATAGGCCACAAGTTTAAAATTAAAATATATGTTATAGAAGCCTTCTTTATATTTTGATATTCTATTTCCATCCACCCAAACTGTCAGTTAATTGTTAAGTTTGACTTTTGGAATTTTGTTTTACCAAAATACCCCTATTTAACATTAAAATTATTTAAACATATACACACACATATGGGCCAAAAAAATTTATACCATCAAATTTTAGTTCTAATAGATTTTAAAAATTTTTGATATGTTGACAAAATTATTAATTTTGAGATTATAAAATTTATAATTTCAATTTTTCACCATATTTATTGAAATTTATATATTTTTAGTTTATGAAATGACCTAAAATATATATCAACATATTTTTCTACCAAATATAGTAAACAATATAGGTTTGAGAGATCGTACAAGTAATTTAAATTTATAATTTCATACCTTTTTCCTCGAAACATTTAAAAAAACTTAAATTTTTAAAAGTTTGTGATATTTATAAGTTGTCAATTAAAATTTGGGATTTAGTATTAAGGGTAAATTAGTAAATAAATTTTAATTAAAATTTTTTTAGAATCTTTTTAGAATATTCTTAATAGAGTTAACAGTTATGACTTAAGTGTATGTTTTCAAAATAGAGAGAAAGTCTGTGTAATTAAGGTAAAACAAAAGACTAGTTAGAGTATTTTAGTCTTTAGTTTTTTAATTAAAAAATACCGTTCTATTATAAGTCTCTCCCGGCTAACAGGGGTGTTCAATATTTTCTCATCCTGGTCATCCCATCCTGATCTCAAGGAAATTGAGATGGAAAAATTTTTGGGACAGGAAAATTTGGGATCAGGAAAAATTTGGTTCCAGATCGAGGGATCAGGAATGTCCCAATCCCGTTCCGAACATATATATATATATATATATATATATATATATATATATATTAATTTTTAAATACTCTAAAAGTAAAACTATCTATGTAAAGATTTCTATTTATTCCAGACAATGCCTATACGAGAGTAGAAATATTTTTCTTTTGGGATGGGAAGCGTAGTAAGGTATTGATTTATAGGTGGCGTCGTAGTTCTCAAATGTCACCGTGATTTTCATAAACAACTTTTTTTTTCCTCTTGCTCTGATGCAGTGCTATGTTGATATTATTCTTTATTCATGTGCGCTTCATAAAGTTAATTGAAGTATAAATCGCGAGTGGGAATCTCACTTGGCTTGTTAAGTGGTGGTTCTTTTGGGTATAAATTGGACTAGTCCCTCTTAAAATTTTCGGGATGTCCTGTCTCGAGAATAGTACCCCACCAGCTAATTCTCACATATAAAGAAATGACAATTAAGTCATTAAATATATCTTAAATTGATATATTTTTTTCAAATTTATTTATTATATTAAATAATTCGTTTCTTCATTGGAGATATAAAGGACTACAATGTTAAGTATACTAACAATGGAAACATGAAGCATGAGCATCAACTTGGGATTTCGATATGAGTGCCACTTGTAAGGTAAGTGATAAAAAATGAGGTCGTTAAAATAAATTATGAATTTTTAAAAAATATATATGTATAGACATAAAGGTGTGTCGGAGGAGGCTCATATATAAGGCTGAAACAGAAACCAAATAGAGGGTTTTTTACCAGGGTTAGATACTACAAACTTGAGAGGGTGATTTTGGGATTCAATAACTTGAGGATCCTCCAGGGAATATGCGTGTCCCTCATATTACTTTCTGTATGTATATTAGGAACCGCCATTTGAAAAGTTTTGACGATAAAGTAATTACTGTGTCTGTGACTTTGAGTAGAAAACTTTAAAATTAAAATGATGATTTGTAAGAGTTGTAATAATATATATTAATATTTAAATTAATTAAAATTAAAATAAATAGCTAGCATCTCACTTTAATTACTCCTGATAACACATGCCAACATCAGGTAATAGGTTTGAGGAAACTATTTATTGAAACTGAATATGCACTAAAAAAATTAAACACGCCAATGAAAAGAAAATAAGTAAAACTAGCTAGCAATATATGCATAATATGAAAATTAAGGAAACGCATTTAACTCATTATTAGTATCTACAGGGGGTTAGATTTCCTTGACGTAGATGAAGAAGCCGGCTGGATGGCACAACAAAATGTCGTCCTCTTGACAAACTGATTTAACCATAATTTTATATATTTTTAATTAATTAAATAGGGACTCTTAATATATTTTTCAAGGTATTATCGCATGATTAAGCACTCATTTTAATTAGAGGTATTTGTATCAAATTAATTGTAATAAAAGGGTAAAATGGCCATAATTATTAAATATTTATACATATGATCTCTTAAACTTTTAATACTATATTGTGCTTAATTTTGCATTGCAGTGCTTTGGGACACAATTGGTGATTTTTGGAGTCTGAATTAATATTTTGAAGATAAGGAAAATTATAGAAAAGGGCTAGAGAAAATTACAGAAAAGTACCCATCAGCTTTTTCATGAAGAAAATTTACTGGGGAAAATTATAGAACAAGACCCAAGCCACAAATTCAACATTCAAACCGACAGAAAAGCAAAATCTGGGCGATTTTGTCATGTGAACTTCTAGAATATATAGAAATTACATGCGCGCACATCATGGAAAGATTTGTATTAAACACAGTGAACACATTTTTTTTCTTTCTGGCAAACAATCGGCAGCTTGCTTTCAGATTGCAATCAACGATGGCTGCACCTAACAATTAGTAGTGGCTATGGTTGGTGAAGGGAAATGGATATCGGCAATCTCACTATATATACCCCATCTTCACCAGCATAAGGCATCCAAAAAACCTACAGCTCTTCCTTCTTCAATTTTCCTCTTTCATTTTCTTTTGCTGAGGTACTACAGAATGGGGGTTGAAGTAAGAATGAGATCACCACTATCACCACCGAACTCTTCCCTTCATCACCACCATTCACCTTAAACAAGTCTTGGCATCTTCCTCTCCATCATTTTTTTTATCACAACACATCACTACCGCAGACTGCATTCGCCTTAAAATACCACCGTCGGAGTACTTCATCACTGCCAACGCTGCTCTGTTCTTCAACGCCGGCGTGCTCCTTCCAAATCACCTCCGCCGTCGTCTTCTCTTCCCAGCATCCTCTACTTCGTCGTTCATCTTCAGTCCCTTTCTTTCCATCTATTTCGGTATCATTTGTGAGCTCTGTCATAGTTCTAAATTTCCTGGCGAACTATTCTAGTTTCCGGCCCCCATTTCCGACGGCCTACTCCTCTCCTTCATTTCAGCACCGTCCTTACTACCATTTCTCCACATGCAACGCAATACCAACGTCCTCCATTACTTGTGATTCACCTTCACCACTGCAGAAGCTCAGTTCCGTCTCTTTTCAGCTTGTTACTCTGTTTCTCGGTCCCATTTCCCGGCGAACCACCATCACCTTTGGTCTTCTCTGTTTTCTCCACCAGAAGACATCGAAAACTACCATTGCAGCACCCTCATCTCTTCTCTGTGATTGCCCAGCAAGTTCTTAAGTTTTCCGGTGACCTTCTTCCTTGTTCTTCCTCACACCGTCGACAACACACCACCACCGTCGGATTTGCAGCTTTCTGACCCCCACTTCTGGTGAGTTTCAGTTTGGGCGAGGTACAACTCACATTGCACCAAAGAACCTGAACCGAAGATAGAGAACTGGAAGCTTCGAACCATCATCGTCTGCATCAAGCTACGGATCAGTTGGAATCACGTCATCTTCATGCATGCTGACATCATCTTCATGAATGCTGACATCATCCATATGTGTTCTCCCATTATGACTCATGCACGCACGTGAAACTTCACAGGGGAGTCATTGTTCTATTATTTTTCTTGTTTGATTTAGTTTTGTTTTCCTATTTATATATTTTTGTCTTGTGTGAAACTTGCTGATTGTTTGTATAAATTGTGGAGTGAGTTTGTGCGATTAAATTTTACTTGTGAGATTTTAAATTAATTTGAGTACTTATTTGATTAAATTGCATTTTGTTTTAGTTATTAGAAAAAAAATAAAAAATCCATTTCCCCTTGTTTTATTTACATGACATTTAGATTACCTAGGATTCAATATAAAGCTCTTCAAGAAAAGAGACGACCCGAGTATTGCGTTATACTGCAATTCTTGAAATAAATATCTTGTATTTAACCCCAAGACGCAAAGATACGGTCAATCACAAACCAATTTGGAAAAACAGATGCTAGCTATAATCTGCAGCAAAATATAGAATTAGGAGGAGAAGGAGCACATATTATATATAGAAGCTTGAGATAAAATGAATAAAGAGCTCGAACTTAAGAAGATTTGAGATTACCTCTTTCTCCATATTGTTGCTAGCTTCCACATCTTGATTCTGAGTGGGAAGTGAATGATGACTCTCAATTTTTAAAAGAATTTGAGATATATATATTTTGGTATATTTGGGAGCCATCAATCCTAAATTAAATAATTTGTTGGAGATTTTGATAAGATATCAATTTAGTGTATGATTTGGGTTTCATTATACATATCATATTTTTAAATAAAAATAGAGGTAGCTTTAATTAACTAATATTAGTAGTTTAAAGTAAAAAGGAAAAAAAAAAGATAAGAGTTAAAGTATTATCTTTTATTTTATCTTAGCTTTTGTTCCTTTCTTTTTTTATCAAGCAGCTACGTGGCATGTGTGGAGGATAAAACCAAGTTGAAGATGCTGATGGAATTGCACAACAAGAAACGACACCGTTTGGGGAAAATGAGGAACTCCTAACCTAAAGCAGAGCGCGAGTTCGGAGCTTAAAAAAAGGAAACAGAGGCGGCTTCACTGGACTGTTCCTTCTCCATCCTCTTCCCTGTGCTGTGAGTGAAAAACCAGAAAAAAAAAAAACAGAGAGAAGGAGAGAGGCTTCAGGCTGGGTTTCTTCATCATCTCCGTGGGAGGACGAGAGGACTGTGGAGGCGATTTAACCGAGGATCGGCGGCACCGTGACTGCTGTTTCTGCTCTTTGAGGAGGTCCTGTCACTGTTGCTTCTTTTTCTTCTCTCAAGCTTGACAGGGAGATTGGAGGAGAGAGGGTAAACAGAGACGCTATTGCAAGGATTTACCTGCTGCTTCAACTTCGAATCTGACAGGAGGAAGAAGGGGAGAGCGTGAGGAGAAAGAGAATGTTTCTGCAACAAGGGAAAGATCATTAGCTATGTTCTGCTCTCTTCTCGTTTTCTTTATTGTTTTGAACTCTGAATCCATTGTTGTCAGTGCTGGTGCTGAGATGATGTTGAGTAGTTAGTTAGTTTTTATGATTATTTCAAACCATTATTCTCTTTAGTTATTAATGACAATTATGTGTTAATTTTATCTTGCGCCTAATGCTTTTTTGTGACTGGCCACAACTTAGATTACCTTTTTCAATTAAATTAAGTTGAGAAAGTTAATTTAACTGTAGAACATAAGTAAAATTATGCTAGACTTAAATTTTACAGATTAAATGGATGATTTGTTAATAACATAGAGATATAGTTATTAACCTAACATTGTCAAATTAAGGTTGTTGCTTAATGATTATTTTCTCTTAATTGCAGTAAGAGATTGTGCATGTTAATTGATGATATAAATTGGGTTTTTTTGACTTAAGAAAGCTTAATCAAATGCTTTTGAACCTTAGACTAGCATGTATTGTCATTTAATCACTAATGGAGTGATAGTTATTTAAGTCTCATGAATTGCAATGGTGAGAAATAATCATATGCTCCTCTTGTCTTGAAATAGAGTTTCAATTTAGTTTTAGTCATTATTTTCATTTTTGATACAATTGAATTTGGAAATTCAAAACTTTTCAAATGTTTTCACTCAACTTAATTGATAGCATAATTGTGATGATTACTCTACTTTTGCCTTAGTCCCCGTAGGAATGACAACTCTGTATGCTACTTGCAACCCATACACTTGCAGTATAGATAAACAGGGAACAGTGAATTATAAGGAGTGGTTAGTGATTTCAATTTAGAAGGAGCAAGGGTGCATGAATTTGGGTGGGATTAGTTCAGTGAGAGCATCCGGATTCACTTTACCACATTGTTTGATATTTTAAAACCAGTGGCTTGGAACATTTTTGTACTTAGTCCGTGTACCATGCATGTATATATCTGCATTCAATTGTTAGCTGAAATTATCTGGGGATTACAGCACCGAATTAAATTCAGTTAATCTAGAAACCCTTTATATTTAAGTATTCTGTCATTGTATTTACTAACTATATAAACTGAATTTGAATCTAAAAAGGTAATGTCATTGACCAAATTCATTACAATAATTCCGAAAAAGGACTGAATTTGATTTGAGTGCAGTGCTCATATTGATGCTGACCTGAATCGATAGTGAAGAGTGAACTGAACACTGCCAATGTCCATATGTGGACTTGAAGGAAAAAACAAAGAACAATTATATACTCGCATAAGAAGCAAAATTAAAAAGAATAAAGAAACAAAATATAAAAAAGAATAATGAATCGCCCAAACATACATGATAATGAATTACTATCAAGGCAAACCTAATATATATACCTAATAAATTCATAATTCAACATGGTATTCAATCAGTGTGATGAAAGAAAGGCGAAACGAATGAAAGGCCTGTGAGACTTAAAAAGAAGTACAAGCTCAAGCGAAAAAATAAAGGATCCCTGAGATTCAAAAAGAAATACAAGTCCAGGAAAAAAATGAAGGGCCTATGAGACTCAAAAGAAGTAATACAATCCTAGGTAAAAAAAAGTATGAGGGATATTAGAATGAATGATTAAGTCCCACATTGAAGGATTGAAAGATGAATTAAAGGTATACATAATGTTAAAATAAGTCCTGTTAAATTGGTTTAAGATATTTTGATAGAAAGGCAAATCTAATATACACACACACCTAATCAATTCATAATTCAACAATGTGTTTACAAGGGGAAGGTGTCCTTGAGGCTGCGGTTACCTTTGTATAGCCTCGATTTTTCATTCATGTGTTTTAATTATCTATATTGCCACTATGGGGACTTTTGAGTCATACTTGTGCAGTGGATTTTGAGATACTTGTACACTCTTAAACTTTGTGAATGTAGTAATTGATTGTTTTTGAAGTACGATTGTGAATTAGCTATGAATGATTGATGGTGTAGCTAGTGAAAGGATATAGTACGGTGATGTGGGCTTAATAAACAAACTTATGTATTTTGGGACCTCAAATATTAGACAAGCCATATTAAAAACAAGTTTAATTGAATTAAATGAGCATAATGGAGGCTGGTGATTTGATTTCATTTCTGGTGTCCATCAATTAATTAATAAATAAGGCGGCCGCAATTTGTAGTTTCCCTAATTTCCATAATTTAGAAGTAGATTATGCTCAGCCAATTAGATTCTGACAAATATCTATGACCCATCCCTCCCCCAAAAAAAAAAAGAAAAGAAAAAGAAAGGGAAAATCCCTATAAAATGCATTGGAAATAGGAAAATCTCATTTCAGTACATTCAAATTCAAAATTCCGGATCAGTCCACTGTCAGTACGGATGAACAGTGACGGCGCCCTCAAAAGACGATTTTGCTCTTCAGCCCTCATTCTCGCCACTTCGGAAATAACAACACCTGGTTCTTAATTAACAACTCCGGATTCTTGATTAACAACTCTCCTTTCTTGTTTCACAACTTCGTAACAAGACCGGTGTTGTTATTGTGAAAGAAAAAAGATGAAATTGGAGTTGTTAATCAAGAATATAAAGTTGTTAATCAAGAATCTGGAGTTGTTAATTAAGAACCAGATGTTGTTATTTGCGAAGTGGCGAGAATGAGAGCTGAAGAGCAAAATCGTCTTTTGAGGGCGCCGGCACTGTTCATCCGTACTGACAGTGGACTGATCCGGAATTTTGAATTTGAATGTACTGAATTGGCATTTTCCTATTTCCAACGCATTTTATAGGGATTTTCCCAAAAAGAAACGAGAAATTACAAAAGACGTTTGATGTGGCTCCTCATGGTTGGGGTTTATTCTATTTAATTACCATGATAGATTTTTATTATATTTAATGTTATAATAATATTTTTATATAGTATTTAATCCCAATCATTGAAACTTGATCTAATGTTAGATACATTAAATGGAGGGGAAATAGAGAGAGAGAGAGAGATCAATAGAGACATTCCTCTCCCTTCAACAATAATCAAGGAGAAGAGAGAATGAGAGATTTAAGGAATATGACTAGAGTCTTTTAAAAAATACATGTCATATCAACTAACTTCCTTAATCTAGTCAAATTAGATAAATATGTCTTATGTTAAGAATAAGGAGTATTTTTTTTTTCTAAATTCAAAGCCCAGTAAATTTAGGCTACAATTTCACCATAAACCCTAATATCAATATTATATTACTAAATAAAAATTCATTATTTATTAATCTCTTAAACAGATAGAAAAGAAAACAATAACCTAATTTGGGTAAAAAGGGGAAGGGGGAGATCATGTGTGCCGGACTTGTTACGCCAATTATCCAAGACGTCTAGAGAGAAGTCTAAGTGGCCCTTTATCAAGTTCTTTATCTTTGGGGACAGGGCTGAGCTTCATGACATTAATCTCTTCCATATAGCGGTACATCATTTGATTCTAACAAACACATTTATATTTATTGGCAGCCATATGGCTAACATATATGACAAGAGAATGTGGGTAATTATTAACATTTACAATAATGGATTCTCCAACGATAAGTCGATGACAACGATAAATTTAAATAAATATAGTTATTATTTGTGAAATTTTTTTATTTATAAAAATAAAAACCTTTAGTTTAATCAGTCCCTTTTACTTCTTGCTAAACTTTACTGTGTTGTTTTTTCATTTAATGACATGTTACTTAAGTTCATTGTTTTCAAACTTTCGAAATTGTTGATCCTCTGGTGATAATAATAATAACTAGAAAAAAAAAAAAAAAACACGTCTGCACTGTAGTGTTGATCCTCTAGTGATAATTGTTGACCAGCTCTTTGACTAGATAATGAATACTCCACTTTTTATTTTCTAATATATAAACATAATATCTAATACTTATTTAAGAAATTATCTAAAGAGAATATTGACCACCGGCATGCTGACGTTGAATTTGGAACATGGAATAGAGGAGCATCGATGGTACAATAACCAACGAATTGTTTTGTCTCTAGCACGTAGGCATCGTATATATAATTTTTTATTGCGATGGATCTAACATTTTTTCTAAATTCTATTATCAGAAATTTGAGCAACCCATTAATCCAACCTCACCTGACGAAGGTCCATTTAAAGGGTTGGACCGTTGGAGTGTCCTAACAAGAGTTTTCTCCAAGTATATATCTAGAGATTGAACACAATACCAACTGATCAATAGGCCACTGCACCTATCATAGGGACCAACCATCATTGGTAGATACCATATATCCTCTCTTTCGTCCTAAATATAGGAGTTAGATAATATATTTATTTTAATCTTAAATATAATACTACGATCCACTTTATCTTTCAAATTTATTATTTTTTCTCAAAATACCACTTTTGATTACTCAACTCGCTCCTAGCCTCTATGGTTCAGGGCTGGACCTGATCTTGTGACCACAGTGGCCTAGGTTCGAAAGCTGGTATCCTTTCCTTCCTTCCATACTATCACCACTATCAATTACTCATATTAAGGATTTTCCATTAAGAGGTAGTTCAAATACATATGATTAAATTTGGTATTTTAAGAAAATTAACATACATTTGTTATAAATAACTAATTTTATTAATACTGCAAATTAGTTATTTATCACTTATTTTAAGAACCGGAGGTAGTAATTTTTTTGTGAACTCATATCATATACAACATCCGATCGTTAATATAAAAGATAGTTGACTAATTTGAAAAAATTAAGGAAGTTAAATAAATTATTTTAAAGTTTAGACAAATTGTCTAACATATGATAAATTAAGTAATTTACTGAGCTTCCTCAATCTCTCCAAATTAATTAATTAGCTCTTATATTAAAGATTGGTGTGAATATCATTAGCACAGTACTACAGTGCATCTTTCCTCTGTTGTCAATTTAAGCACGAGGCGTCCGGACCTTAAACCCTCTTAAACTATCACACTTTTTTTTAATTCCCCGTCAACTAGCGCCCCATAATCCCATATACAATCACCACTTGATGGTGATGCTTCACCTTATTACAAGGACTTCTAACATAATATATATTGTCTAAAATAATAATATTTTTTATCGAATATCCTTAACAAACGGTAAAACTTTCTAACTAATTAAACAAAATCATCTAACTAATGACTTTTTTTAGAGTAATTTTGACATTTTATGAGAAATAAAAAAATTAATTTATTAAATTCACTAATTTATATAAAGTTGTTAATATGTGCTTATTATTGAATAAGATCAAAGTGAATCACGAGGCCTAGTACAGTTGGCATTTAGCTAGGTTCTTTATGCATTTAGTTAGGGGTTTAATCCCTGGCGATGTCTACGGTGCAAGGGGATTGGTCACCACTACCGGCTGTGGATACTGGGCCTACCAAAAAAAAAAGAAAAGATCAAAGTAAGTACTATATAAATTATTTAAAGCAGCTGCCACTAATAGCATGAAATTATAAGCAGGATCTCCCACTTAATTACAGAATTACAAGAGCATTGAACTTAGATCAGCTAAGCTAAATTGGATGCGCTATGCTAGCTCTGCTGGAGTAGTATTTCTTTAAAAGCAAGCATAGAGGTAGGGACTTGGCTTCTCTCCTATTTCTTTAAATGTGGACAATTAGATCTTGATCCAATAATCACAAAGGTGGTAAAGGATGAGAGGGGACAGGAAAAGAAAATGAGAGAAGCCAAGTCCGGAGTGTATAATCCACATTAAGAGACAGAGGCAAATTAAATGAAGAATTAATATGCTACTATATGATGTTATAATGATAGCATATTGTGTTTGGGGACCAGATCCGTGGGAAGGTGGTTGCCGTCCTCAACAACAAACACACCGTGACACCCAAAGTCCAAGACCAGGATTCATGCTGCCGACAAAATTCATATCGATGAGGCTGTTGTCTTGGAGGATTTGGGAGCACACTAGCTATATGGAGCACCCTTTGACATTCTTCACTTCTCATTCATCGATCACTCCTTCTTAATTTGTATTCATTTCTTCGTTCCTTAATTTTCACCTTCACCCTTAATCCTACGCTCTGTTTTTCATCTCGACAGTATAAGCTTTCAAAGTTTGTAAATCTGACCTCCATGCTTGATCAGTTGAAATATGAACAAATTTATAATGGCAAAAAAATAAAGGGAATTTGCTTATTTCGATCGCTTTCTGTGCTGTCATCAACTTGACTGAGATGAAAAGATAAATACGCCACGATAGGTCGGTTGTCTGTATATATGGCAGGTCTTCTTCTTTGTCTGATTGTAAAAAAAAAAAAAAAAAAAAAAAAAAAGGATAAGGCGGCCGGATAAATATAAGTATGGCGCCAAAAAGAAGTCAAAGATGACTTTATATCGGATCCCTAATGAAAAAAAAGCATATCCGTTTTTCCCCAATTCTGAGACTGTAGGAGACAAGTTGATTAATTGATCAACAGCATTAATATTTATTATACAATAGAACATTTATATTAAGGTTCAGGTTGGATGTAAATATTTCTATATTAAATTACATTTTTACAAGCCTTGAATACAATTTATTCTTCAAACTTCAGGTATTATATAGGGATCTCCGTAATTTGAAAATAAAGCTCGATACATATATAAATTTTACTTAAATTATATATTTGCTCTTAAAGTTGAACATGTTAAATATAACTGAAAATTTATGCATTTATCATGTTCTTATTGAAATATTGGATAACAAATAAAGATACAAAAACTGCATATAATTTTCTCAAATGATAAGAGTGTTTTTTAATATTGTCAAAATCATTTTGATCTTACATACTCAAGCTCTTGCAATTATGGTCAAACCTGTGATGATGCGTGCACTTGTCCGCCCTAACAAGGAAAACCGTAAGCATTTTAATTTTCTTTCATTTCAGTCGTTCTTAAAACTCACTTCCTTCCCACAAAAGCACGACTACTAATAAAGAACGGTAATAGGAGCAAAGAAGAGATGATAATATACTATATATATAATTAGTAGATAATTGGACATTTTGACCGAAAAAATGACTAGGCCATGAACATCTAGAAACTAAGGTATTAAAACCTGGATTGGGTATTGAATCGATCGGGTACTGGGTTAAGGGTTAGTAGGTCAAACCGGAACTAAACCGGTGAGTAATTGAAGATTTTAGACTTATAGTATAAAATTCTAAAGGAAAAAACTAAACAAATTTTTTTTTAAAAAAAAAAATTGGGACCCGGACAAGACCGAAAACCGGGCAGGTCTACTGACCGGTTCGACTGGTTCCAAGCCGGACCAGCCGATCCGATCCGGGTCCAAGAACCCTGTGAGAAACAATGAAAATTTGAAAACAAAACAAAAGTCTACCACAATAATAGCTTAACTTTATGGAGAAAATAAAACAGATGTACGAGGTAGTATCCAGTGCACGATACCCAACGCTGTACCTGGAAACGCCAAAATGGGTGACATAAAAAACAGATGTACAGAGACTGAAAAAACATCTAATCTGACCGTCCAAATTTAATTTTTTTTAAAAAAATTATTTTAATTCGAATGTTCTTAAAATGTGATATAAAGATAATTTTTTACGCGTCAATTTTTCACAAAATCATTTTTTATTTTAAAAATTTTAAATATAAACCATTAGAATTGCATTTGAACCTATAGTTTCAACATAGTAAGTACCCATTTGGATTAACAGCAGAAGCTACTTTTCCACTGTGATTTATAGTTTACTAGGTAAATATGGAAAAAAAGTTTTGTATCGGCTTAGGTGAATATGCTTTTCAAATGTTAACTCAAACAGTCAATTAATACGATGAACAACACCCAAAACATTAAAAAATTTGTGGGAGGCGCTGGCACAAGACAAGAAGCATTGATATAGCCTTATATAAAGCAATAATGGGATGAATGGCGTATCAAATAACTCACCCTACGTACAATTTGGTCCAAATAAAAACGCAAAAACAAATTCCATACATAACTGCAACAGTACTATGTCTTGTTCGTCAACGCAGCAGCCATTCCCAGATTGGGAGTTTTGGCAGCAGGAGGCCTCTGATCCTTTCTTGGTCTCTTCATCAAGCAACCAAATTCGTGCAGACCCTTTCCATGATCATCTTTGCTTCGATATGGTTGACAGGGAGGCAAATCAAGCGCGGGTGAGTCTGGAAGACATCGGAGCAAAGAAGACTGCGGAGGAGGAAAAAGCATACATAGGGGTGAGAAAGAGACCTTGGGGAAATTTTGCCTCAGAGATCAGAGACACCACCAGGAATGGTATCAGAGTTTGGCTGGGAACGTTTGAGAGTGCAGAGGAGGCTGCTTTAGCTTATGACCAGGCTGCATTCGCCATGAGAGGCAACAACGCTGTTCTTAATTTTCCAGTACAAAAGGTGAAGGACTCTCTGCAGCACATCCAATATGGTTGCCGCGAAGGGTGTTCACCGGCTTTAGCCCTAAAGCAGAGGCACTACATCCAAAGAAAACTGTCGTCAAAGGCTAAGAAAGGCAAAACCAAACAGCAATCATCAGAGGTGGTAGTGCTAGAGGACTTGGGTGTTGAATATCTAGAGCAACTTCTCACCCTCTCTGATCAAACTACAAGCTAGGAAGACATTTCCAATTATCAAACCTATTTCACAATTGTATTACTATCATTTCTATCTATTTTTGTCCATATATTATACTCTCTCCTGTCCTTATATAAGACGTATTTGGGAAATTGATCTTAGTTCTAAATATAAGATATAATTTTTCATATTTGTAAATTTTTTTTTAATTTACCCTATTGATTCTCCCACAACAATAATCAATGAGGAGAGAAAAAGAGGAAATTTAAAAAGGTGACTAGGGTATTTTAGAAAATATACATCATATTAACTAACTTCTTTAATCTAATTAAATTACGTAATTATGTCTTATATTAAGGACCAAAGGTTATATATGCTTCTACTAAATTTGGAGGGATCCTTTGTCTGTTCGCCATTTAGGGTTTGATATCTTCGTTATTGTAATATCACTCCACAGGCCCTTCCATTCTAATTGTTGCTGTTCTGCTCACAGAAATCTATTTAAGTAGCTCCAAATTCTTCACTAGTTTTACCCCAAAGAGAAATCTTCACAAGACAGGCCAAACAACTTAGACTATTAATTTCCGAATCACTCAGCTGCCTAAAACATTTTGACGAATGCCACAGGAAGCATAAATATTCATAAAACCCAAGGAAAAGAATATACATACACAATAACTTTGCAAGTACATAATTAACTTGTATTGACTATTGGAATCGTTTTCCATCTATTTATGACGAAGGACAAGGGTTCTTGTATATTGTTTGATGAGTATGGATTACTTAGAGATTCTCTTACTGTGAAGATCTAGTAGGGCTTAGAGAAAGAAGAAAAGACTGAGATGAAAAGAAGCAAGTCTCATTCTTATTTCACTCTTTGCGCCTCTCTCTATCTCTCTGAACCTTACAAAATCTTTACCATCAAGAACTGCAGAAGATGTTTACACTGCATTTGAAGCTGTGGGAACAAGATTTCTCACTCTAGTCCTATATTTGGGGAATCAATCTTAATCCTAAATAATATACATATTTTTAATATTTTTCAATCTTTTTCTAATTTATCCCTGTTGATGCTCCCTCAACAATAATTAAAGAGGAGAGGGAATGAGGGAATTAAGGAAGATAACTAGTGTGTTTTAGAAAATACATGTCATGTTAACTAACTTCAATTCATTAATCAAATCAAATTAGGTAAATATATCTTATATTAAGGACCAGAAGGATTAATACTTAACGGGAATAGCAGTGAACATGTATAGATAGACTTCGTATGATAATACACTAAAGGAATTTGGCATTTACTGTGAAAAATTTTAATTGGCTAATAGGGAGATATTATATACACTAATAGGGTGTTTGGTTTAGTTTAAAAGAAGCTCTTTTGCACTTTACAAGAAAAAGATTCATGAACTAGTTAGCTGAAAAGAGCAAGTTATACCTGCAATTATAGGATTTCTCACAGTATTTTCCCAAGATTAATCACAGTTAAATTGACAGTTGTTTCAGCTATACATGATATCTGTTTCTAAAGTAGCTCCAAATCCTTTACTAGTTTTACCTAAGAGAAATCTTCCATTTCTTCCTTGATTATTATTGAGTGTCCTTAAATAGGATAAATTAGAAAAATATTAATAAATATAAAAAATATATCTTATATTTAGGACTAAGATTAACTCCTCAAATATGTCTTATATTTAAGCACGAAAGGGAGTAGAAAAGATGCTTATGTACCCTGCATTTGATGCCGGGGGAAAAGATTAATGGTTAACCAGAATAGCAGTACTCTTCACCAGGTGTAGATAGACTTTGTATGATATTGAACAAAAGGAATTTGGCTGTTACAGTTAAAAATTTTAATTGGCAAATGAAATGAAATTGTAAATCAAGAAATGCACAGCAATAACAGTTAAAACAACATATTCTTCCACAGTAACAGACACAAGGCAGCAAGAAAAAATAAACTAATTACAATGTCGCTTTCATATTTACCAACTGATATTGAAATAAAATTGAAATCACAGTTTCGGATTTACCTCTCACGAAATAATGGATCCGTCGTATTCCATGTTTAATTACTTGAAATACCTGGCTGATCGGTAATGCGTAGAGAAAATGGAGCAGGAATTCAGGTAATCACAAACGAACGACGACAATTCGCATTATAAAACTGATGAATGAAGGGAAAAACGAAAGAGTCATAGGAAGAGGACTTGGCGGGGTTGGTGGAAGATAGGGTTTCATTTCAGCCCGGCGAGAAGAGGGAGAAACAGCCCAATAATTCGTGTCCGATCAAAAATTAAATGCGGGGATCTAAAATCATGAGTGGGTCACAAAAAGACGAAAACACCATACATGTACCACAACGCCCCTACTCTTGAATGATATTAAAAAAAAGATGGGAAAAAACTGAAAGATCATATTCCCAAACAAGTAGTTTGAGAATTCAAAAATAAAATAAAAAATTAAAATGATGATTTGTAAGAGTAGTAATAATGTGTGTGTAGACAAAAATGAAACTAACTGATGATTTGTAAGAGTCGTAATAATGTATATTTATATAGGGAAAAATGAAACTAACTGATATAGGAAAAAACATCCATTAACCTCTTTTTCTTAATATGAAGAGTGAACTTTTTGAGAAAAATGGAAACTAAATTTTTCACATCATTTTTTATAAGTTGACTTGAATGCTCAACGTTAAAAGGGTTTCGTGTAATAGTGTACATTTTTCTAAGAAAATCTTGAAATGATGTATATGGCCATATTTATTATGTACTAATAAAAAAGCGAAATATAAAATAAATTATTCATAAAACAGCTCAGATGAAGTATAGGGAAAAGAGCAAGTGAGAATTCCTAAAATATACAAAATTCAAAAATAATACCCTATGATGCATAAACGGCATTGAAGTTCCTTCAACATAAATGGAATTTTAGAATTTGGTGAATGATTTTACTGCCCTCCCGTAAAAATATCAAAAATAAAAATATATTACCTCCACTTGTCACCGGCAAGCCTAGCAGCTTTGACGAGGGCAGCTAGAGAATTTTTAGCAAAAATTGGTCAAGATGAAATTTAATCCCTCACACTTCAGTTCCGAAAAGGATATATAACCGTTTAGCCATTACAGCTTCTTAATAATATAGTTAAAAATAATATATAAAATGACTATTAAGTTATGATATAAATGAAATGACAAGAATACTCAAGCCAATAACAATTGACTAACAAGTGACCATGTCATCCTAGCAAGCGACCCTTTTTTACACTACATATTGAATCTTATGTTAAGGATCGGAGGTAGTATACACTGTTGTTTTCACAAAACACTTTTTGGTCCTATCACAAGTTTAATTATAAATGACTATAACAGCATAGCCAAAAACAATAATTGACTAGAAACTAGTCATACCATCTAAGCGAGTGATCATTATTTTCACAAACACTCGTTGTCACAAGTTTAATTATGAAGAACTATAAAAGTATAGTGAAGAATCATACTCAGGTAAAAAAAGAAAACTGAAGAATCATACCATCTATGCGACTCAACACTATTACTTAGAACTTTAGTGGCTCAATGGTTGTATTATACATATCATTTTGAGAATCAAAAGGTGGTGAGATTAAGTTCCATCTTGACCAACATTTGCCAAAAAATTCTCTAGCCGCCATCCCGGCCTGCAGGAGCATTCCTGGTTACTTATCTGGGTTATATTTCAGGAATATATTTATTTTCCTTTTTTCCCTAAAATAAACCAATTGTGGTACTAACGAAAAAGGGAACCAAAACAACTGTGTAAGAGGCAGCTCCCATTCTCATCTCACTTTACTTCTAACACACGCCAATGATAATAGCTTGGTTGGAGGAACTATTTATTGAGATCACTGAGTACGAACTAACTAAAGAAAACACGCCAATGAAAAGAAATGAAGTAAAACTAGCAATTATACATAATATGAAATATTAAGGAAGTAGTATATTAATGTAACTTATTATCAGTACTCACAGAGAGTATATTTCCTTGCTGTGGGCGAAGCAGCCGGCCGACCCAACAACACATGTTGTCCACTTGGCAAACCAATTTGAAAAAGTAGATGCATGCTAGCTTAGCTATAATCTGTAGCAAAATATAGAATAACGAGAAGGAGTGCATAGGAGCTAGCCTACAATAAAATGAATAAAGAGGTAGAACTTTAAGAGATCTGAAAGAACCTCTTTTTCCATTATTGTTGCTGGCTTCCACGTCTTGTTTCTGAGTGGGAAGTGAACTATAGGGAGTGGTTAGTGATTTCCCTCTTTCTCCATTGTTGCTGGCTTCCACGTCTTGTTTCTGAGTGGGAAGTGAACTATAAGGAGTGGTTAGTTATTTCCAGTTTGAATCAAAGTGTGTAAGGTGCATGCATGGCTATGAATTTGATGGATTTAATTAAAAGGAACAAGTGGAAGAAATGTAGAAGGAGGATGCATGAATTTGGGTGGATTAGTTCAGTAAGTGTCTGGATTCATTTTCCCACGTTGTTTGAAATTTAATTTTGAAATCCTCGTCAGTATGTACAAACCAACGGATTGAAACATTCTTAGTCCTTGTACCATGCATGCATGTTTCCGGCATTCAATATTAGCGGAGATTATCTGAGGATTAATTACAGCACCAAAATTCAATTAATCTAGCTAGAAGTCCGACATATTTAAGTATTCTGTCTATGTCTTCAGTAAATGTATAAACGGAATTTCAACCTAAATGGTAATTTTCTTGACCAGATCCCTTAGAATAATTCCAAAATTGCAGTCTTTGATTTGAGTGCAGTGCGCATTGATGGTGACACACACGAATTGATGGTGAGGAGTCAACTAAACTAAACTACGGCAAACACTGCCAATATCCCTTTTTTTCCTAGTTAATTTTTATTTAAATTTGTACCCTACGGCCGACAGATCTGGCTATGGTCCTCTTCCTTCCCATCCACTTACGGTCCTCTTCTCAATCTGAACCGTTGGATTAAAATCTCAACGGTCCAGATTTTTTTTAATATAAAAATATTATTATTATAATATTATTATAATATATTAAATCTGGACCGTTGATATCTTAATCCAACGATCCAGATTGAGAAGAGAACCTTAAGTGGATGGGAAGAAAGAGGACCGTAGCCGGATCCACACCTGACACATACACGTTTCCATGTCATAACCCTATTCATTTTTATGTGTCCTATGCTTTGTCTGTTTTCTTGATATGGCATGTTTTATACTTTTATTATATCTTTATATATGTATGTATGTATCTGTCACAAGAAATGCCACCGGGCCTTGAAGACTGAGTAAAAAGCAATAAAAGAATAGGACATTGGAAGAAATAGGGCGAAATTGCAAATTTAGCAATGAACAAATTCGCTGAGCACCCATCAGCGAATTTATATTTGGATCAAAATGAAATTAAGTTTTGTCAGTAAAAAGATAATAATACCCTTATTTTATTTCCTTTCATAAAAGCATTTATAAGACAAATATATGCATTTTCAAGATAAATAAAGATATTTATAAGACAAACTTAACTTTATTTTGACCCAAGGCGATACAATGAAATTTTAGAATTTTTTGAGGATTAACTGAAATAAAATTGTTTTCATGCGGTCTAAGTGATATTTCCCATTAAAAAATATTAAAATAATAGAGAGAGAAGATTGGTGGAACCCACAGTGCAAAAAGTAATGGAAGTTAAGTCTTCTTAAATGTGTTGCTATATCTACGCTCAAATAAATTGTTTATGCCTATTTTTGCACTAAAAAATAGTTAATTCTTATCTGTGCTTATAGAAAAATTGTTCATTGTTAAATTTACAATTTCGCCTGAAGAAATATTAAATTAATTAAAATATACCTTTACATATATGGTGATTGATGATTTCATTCATGAATCTGGGTGATTTCCACTCAAATCAAGGTACAGTAGTAAGTGTCTTTGTTCGTAGCAGCCATAGTTGGATTAATTATGAAAAAAAATATGGTTGGGATCCTAAAGCAAAGTAATTAATTAAACGCATTGATCCTTAGCTTATCACAATAATGTGTTAGATATTTTATTAAAATGATAATATTTTATCTCTTTTTTTTATTCATATTATATCTAGATATATATATATATATATATTCTTTGATCATATAAAGGATATACTAGTTGATTATTTTGATCAAATGAATATTCTAGATATTATGAAGTTATTTTAAATATTAGAGGATTATTTTTTATTATCAGTTTAATATATTATGGATAAAATATCTCCCGATTATGTCCTACAAAGTTATTTGGATAAAGATTTGGTTTATAGTTACAAGCCTGACTAGTAAGCTGTTACAAGCCTTAATGGGAGGTTATAAATAGCGTAAGCTAGGTCTTACAGCAGTAACATGGAAAACCCACTTACTTGCTCCTTAAGGGTTCCCTGACGGGCAACGGCTATTTACAGACCATCATTATGCCTCATCTTCCTGTTAGAAGAAGCCTTAACCTATTCTATTATGTTATAATTCTAACTCTTTCTTATTCTCCACAATTTTCAGGTTGCAGGTTGTGAGATATTACATGCAGAATCATTATGGCTAGAGGTATTTCATCAAGTATTTCGTTGTTGCTCTCTCATATGGAATTTACACAATATATTTAGAATCTTTATTATAAGATTATTCCAACATCATGACCCAATATAATACTTCACCCTATCCCCATCATATTAATTATTATTTTAATGTTTTTAACACATGCTCATTGTGCAGTTCAACCGTACTGTTATTTTACTCATCAACCTAGTTAATTAACAACAATTGGTTGTTATGTCATGGTTGCTTCATCTAGCGCGAGATTACTCTGCCTCGAATGCCAGAGCTGATTGGTTGTGATCAGAATACCTTATTAATTATGTTAAACAAAGGAGCCCATTACACTGAATAATACACCATATTATTATTACACTAGAATTGTACAAGCACTACAGTATGTATAATAGTTACAGCCAAGGCCCACATCGACCTAATAGCAATAAGCAATAGCAACCAAGGAACGAAAAATCGGACCAGGTAATGAACCGGTCATAATACAGGTTCAAGGATTAATGGGTCAACGGGGGTTTAACCGGTAGTTGAACCGGTCATATTAAAATATTATAATTTATTAGTGACGATATATATTAATATATTTTTAAACATAAAAATGAAGATTTTTAGAAAAAAAAATGCTTAAAATATATTAGTATTAGTTATAATGCATATACTTATGCAATGATATCTCTTTTCTTATAATTATTATATCTTTTTAAATAATTTTTTTTCATTATCTTCTTCACTTTTTTTAGATTTGTTCTTTCTTTACCTACTTTTCTCTTCATTTTGGTCTTTAACCTTCCATTTTTCCCTAAAAAATCACAAAATAAAAATTTGAAAAATAAAACAAAATGAAACCGGTTGAACCACCGGTTTCTGATCGATTTAACCATCAAACCAGACCGGACCACACGACCGGTTCCTGGTTCAACCGGTTGAACCGGCCGGTCCGATCCGGTTTTTCGTTCAATGATAGCAACACACTAATAACTACTGAACTCAATTCGCTGACCAACAACTACATTACAATCAAACATTTACATCTAATCATTCACCACACTCCCCCTCAAGCTAGGAACCATATAATCACCAATTCCTAACTTGCCTAAAATATATTGATGTTGAGGGCCTCCAAGCCCCTTCATTAATATGTCTGCCAAGTTTTTTGAAGACTTCAAATAACCAAAAACAATAACTTTCTGCATCAGCTTCTCACGCCCAAAATGACAATCAAACTTGATAAGATTTGTGTGCTCATGGAAGATTGGGTTGCAGCCTTATTATCACAATGCACCTGAACCGGCTCAATGTAATGCATATGTAATTCTTTAATTAATCCAATAATCCACACCAATTCAGAAACAGCCTTTCCGAGGGCCCTGTATTTTGCCTTTGCAGAGGATGTAGATACCGGATTTTACTTTTTCAATTTCCAACAAATCAAGGAATCTCCCAATTTTACCAAATATCCCATTACCGATCTTTGTGTGTCTGGGCAGCCCGCGTGATCTAAGTTATAATAGCATTCCATAGACATAGAGCTTGCTACTGTTAGGAAAATACCACGCCTCGAACAATTCCTTAGATAAATGATTTGCCACATACATACACACAGGGTCAAACGTAGTACAGGTACACGAAATAGGAGCAGGGAAAGCCATACGGCCTCAGTTTTCATGATTTCATTCTTTAAAAAGGTAGGATGATACATCCCCTATATACTTTCTAAAAGGTCGGGCTACTCATTGAGCTATTCAAAGTTGGAGCTCCTGTGCCTGATATTAAATAAAATGAATATTCAAACCAATTTGAATTCCGCATAGACCGCATTATCAAATAAATATATGCCCATGAAGGAAATTATAAATCTCTGGAAATTTAAATGAACCTGGGTTCTATGATTCTCTGGAGAATAGTTCTATGAATCTCTGAAGAATAAAACTAAGTCAGGCCATGAATTCATAGTGCACTTGATTTTCACAAAGACCAGATCAGGAAAATTTTAAATGACCAAGAAAAGACCAGATCAGGGTCGACGGATTGAGTTTCTCACCAGCCCGAAAAATCTAACGTAAGGCACAATAAGTTTCTCACCTTTTAGGCGTCGACGGACTGAGTGACCGGTGAGCGAAGGAGGGCCGAGAGCCGATGGAAGAGTCGAAGAGGAATGTAATGCTGCCTTCAAGCCGTCGTGAAAACAAGATGGAGACTGAGACGCCGACTCGCCGAGACGGGAGTGGGGACCGGAGACGCCAAGATCTGAGACATCGAGAGGGAGACTGGGTCTAAAGTTTGAACTCTACTTCCACGGTTCCACCCTTCAAGCAAAGCGAACTGGAAGTGAAATGTGCAATTTGAAGTCTGAACTCTGATAGTCTGATTCTTTAATCTAAAGTGAACTCCTGTGACTGGTGTGTGGCGTGTCCTACGTGGTGAATTGATTGAATCATATTTTTATATGATTTTTTATAACTAAATTAGGGTTTTTAATATATTTTTTAGGATATTATTGTATAATTAAAAATTAATTTTAATTAGGGTATTCATATTGAATTAATTATAAATAAGGGGAAAATGATCATAAATTTGTTAATTATTCATACAAATGTTTTCTTAGACTTTTGATGTTATCTTATATTTAATCTTGCATTGTAATTGTTTTGGAAGAAAGTGGAGATTTTGTAGTTTTAAATTAATCATTTTGATGATTGGGGAAAACTACAGAAAATCGCCAAAAAATTTTGAAAATTACATAGTTGTGAAGAGAAAGGGTCAATTAAAAATAACAGAAAAGTACCCATAAGATTTGAAAATTATAGCAGACCCCAAAAGCTTTCAGAAGTTTCAGTATATTCCCTCCATGAGAACTTTTACAAATTTCATTATCCCTAGTCAAAACTTGCGTTTTGATCACGTTTTGACCAGGGAAGTTAGGTCAGATTTTGACCATTTTTATCACTCTTCTTCAACCCGAGACAGAGCATACAGACCCGAGATTAACTGAGGGACATTAAACACGAATAAGGGGGCGCCGCAACGGGATCTTCACATCAGCACCTTCAACTCTTCTTCCTCCCTTCCTCCTTGGTCGCCGGCGATCTCATCACTTTCATCATCACCGGCGACCCTCCTCCATAATCACCCACAGCCGTGAACCGGACAGGCGAGAGCTGAGAGACCTGGAAACAGAGTTGAGGGCGCCGCAGCCTCAGACCAGAGAGACACGTACCAGAACCACCAGCACCTTCCATCAGCGGCGAGCTGGAGAAGGAACCATGGAGAGTTTCAGTTTGTAAGGATCTTTAGTCCACCACCTCCATCAATCTCCATTGGCGGCAAGGGAAGAGGGAGAGTATCGACAGCCTGCGACCTTCATCCTCTCACCAACACCAGACTGCCATCGTCTTCTCTCCCTCAGTTCTGCCATCTTTAAGTTCAGTACCACTGTCAACCACAGCGCCGTCACTCTTCCTCTCTGCCATCGGACTTTCTCTCAAGACACCAACCATCGGAACTCACCACCACCGTCCACTATTGCTGGTGAAGCAGAGCTGGGACGTGACAGTTTCAGAGCTCAGCCACCGCCGACATCTTACCACACCTCCGTCCTTCTCTCTTTCCTCCGTTAAGCTATTCCATTAACATTGGCCAGCTGATTCAGGCAAAGGAGATGGCTAAAGCTCTAATGTGCTACAAAGGGGAGTTCAATAATTTTCATTAGCTCAATTTATGCACAATGTTCTAGTTGGATTAATTTTGCATTGATATATATGTATTTTTTGAGACCTAGATGAGTGATTATTTGTCTATGATGGATTATCTGTGTGTTGAATTTTGTATTGATATACTTGAATTTTATTGGATTTATTTCCTTTTGAATTAATGAAGGTATGCATTCTATGTGATTATTATGATGTGTAGTTGAATTAATTCATAGTGAGTGTCGCGATTTGCTCTCATTTAAGAGGAAACAAGTGCATTGAAATAATTTTCAAACACATATCGAGTGGTTTTTAACAATTTATCTAAGAGATGATTATGAATGTGATCGTAGGATTAGTCATTAATTAGATAAATTGGACTCAATGTGTTTGCTTGAGGTTTTCACTTTGACTTGATACAAAAGTAACTCCGAAATTATTTTAAGGAGCTAGGAAAGCCACCAAATTTGCCACCAACACTACAAAAAAACATGTTATTACCGACGGAATTACCCACGGAATTATTTCCGTCGGTAATTTCCTACGATTTACCGACGGATTTTCCGTCGGAAAAATTACCGACGGAAAAAAATTCCGTGGGTAATTACCGACGGAAAAAATTCCGTCGGTAAATACTGACGGATTACCCACAAAATTTTTTCCGTCGATAATTACCCACACCTTACCCACGGAATTCCGTGGGTAATCCGTCTCTAATGACCGACGGAAAAATTTTCCGTGGGTAATTACTGACGGAAAATTTTCCGTGGGCAATTTCCGTCGGTAATTACCCACAGAATTTTTTCCGTGGGTAATACGTCGGTAATTTCCGACGGAATCAAAATTCCCTAGGTAAATCTGACTATTACCCATGGAATTTTTTCCGTCGGTAATTACTCACGCCTTACCCATGGAATTCCGTGGGTAATTTGAATGAGAAATTACCGACGGAATTCCGTGGGTAATCCGTCGGTAAAACTAATAATTCTTGTATCATCTTTTAATAATTTATATAAAATAATAAAAATAAAAATAATCTATAACAAATAAAAATTTAAATATCATAAAATTAATATTTAATATAATATATATAATATTAATAATAAAAATTTTAAATGAAATAAAAAAATTAAAACTTTTAAAATTTATATCATAAAAACAAAATATATAAATATATAAATATATATTTAATATTATATATATTTATATTAATATTAAATATTTAAATGAAATAAGAAATTAAAAAATTTTAAATTTATATTATAAAAAAACGAAATATATAATTATTTATAAGTATATATGTAATATTGTATATATTTATATTAATATTAAATATTTAAACGAAATTAGAAATTAAAAAAATTTATATTATAAAAAATGAAAAATATAATTATACATAAATATATATATTTAATTATATATATTTATCTTAATATTATATTTTTTTAATTATTACATTATATATATTATTACGTGAATAAATAACGCAAGGTTAAAGCAGCTCAACTGGCAAAGGCATCAGAACACATACCAAAGGTCCAAGGTTCAAATCCCACCTTAGTCACAAAATGCAACAATTATCTCATAGAGACACGTGGTGCAAGATTAGAGGGACATGTGACCCTTGCTCAGGGGCTGCCGAGGCCAGATGCGGGCTAGCGGTGGGGGTTTTCGGTGATGTCCATGTGGCCTCTTTTAAGGTCGCCACGTGGAATTTTTAAAAAAAAATATTAAATTACCGACCGACGGAATTTTTTCCATGGGTAATCACCGATGAAAAATTTTCCGTGGGTAATTTCCATCGGTAATTACCGACAGAATTTTTTCCGTGGGTAATCCGTCGGTAATTTCCGATGGAATAAAAATTCTGTCGGTAAATCAATTTGCCACGGATTTTTTAGAGACGGAAAAAATTCCGTCGGTAATTCCGTTTCTGTCCCTAATCCGTGGGTAATTTAATTTCAGAGACAGAATTCCGTGGGTAATTTCCGTGAGTAATATGTTGTTTTTTTTGTAGTGCAAGATTCATTTTATTATTCATATTTCCAATTTCAATTCCATTCCATTCACTATTTGAAAAGACCAAAAACCGTAGCTTTAGGATTTTAATTAAATTTTGCATCTATCTATTTTCAAAAAAATCCAAAACCAATTTTCGCCTTGTTTTCATTGCATTTTCATGGCATATAGATTACTTAGGATTCAATAAAAAAACTCCTCGAGAAGAGAGAATGATCCTTGGTTTGCCTATACACAATCCTTGGTTAATTTTTTATTATGGACCACAAGGCTAACGTACGACAAAAGTCCTAATCAAAGTGGTGGATTAAAAATTAAAAAAACAAAATAAGTACATTGCTCAGGCTAGGCCGGACCAGTCTAAGGGTTTGATGCCTTGGACTGAAGTCCAGTCCAACCCAAGAAGACCAGTCAAGTCTAGTTTGTCAGAAGATGCTTCGGGCCAAATTTTTTTCATCAGATCGGGTCGAGTCAGATGGGGTCAGACTAAACTAGCTGGACCACCGGGTTTTTTGCTCATCCCTAAGAAGAACTAGCGGAAGCACACTTTCACCAATTGAACCAAAAAAAAAAAAAAAAGAAAGAAACTTCAAATCGCAGGTAAAGATGTCGATAATAGAATTGGAGAAGTGTTCGCCTCCGCAAGTGCACGGATCATGTCAAATAATAAAACGATAAGTAAAGTATCGTTCCCACGAAAATTTGTTTTAACAATTAAAATCGAACAATAAGCTTAGTACATTCAATCAAGTTGAGCCAAAAACAATGTTGTTGGTATGGAGAAAGAATTGTAAAATCTGTATTTAAAACAATAGAAATCTAAATGTGTAAAATCAATTCTGATATGGAAAACTAGGATTATTTATCCCCTTTATATTTCATAAAAACTTGATTCGATCTTTTAATATCTTCAATGATTAAATGTGTTAGTATAGATTCAAAAGTATTTAGTTCAGTTTTCTCAAGTCAAAACCAAGTTTATATACTCAATTAATATGCACAACCTCTTGCTACAATCAAATGAGAATATACATTAAACATCAATCTACATTGATAATACTAGTTCAGTGATTATATCTCTATTTCACAAACAATCTATCCATTTATCAAGTAAACTTCAAGTCAAGTACGATTTCAACCAAGTTCTTTACTCAGATCTTTCTTTCTCAAGTCAAAAATACAGTAAACAAGTCAATTTAATTGCTGGTCAAACATTTAGAAGCTTTATGCATAGGATGAAATCAACACATACACACACACACACACACACACACACACATACACACACATCATTCATAAATAAAATAGAGGAACATCCAAGTATTAATCTATACAAAGGTTCAAAATAATCCTAGAACAAGAGTTTAGCAGCTTATATCCAGAAAATGAATACAAAAATACAAAGCAACAACAGCCATATCAGAAAAATGGAGAAGAAAGGGAAAGACATCAGCAAAACCAAGGAAAATCAAGTTGAATCTCTTCAAATCTTCAATCTTTACTTGATTTCCCTTGATTTTTGGCACGCCCAAGCTCAGAGGAATGTCACAGCCTCCTCCCTAGGGTTTTTTGGATCTGGAAGATAGAGTTTTGAATCCTGGATCCTACATTTATAGGCAAAGAAAATCAAAATGCGTAACATCTGTATCGGGGCTTGGCTACAGCCAAAAAGTTTCTGTCCATATGTTGGTCGTGGCTCGTGAAATGGCTTGGCTGTGGCCAAGCTTGTTGAGTGGTCATGGCGCGGCCAGTGAAATGTCTTGGCCACGGCTAAGCTTCTTGAACTGATTTGGCTGCGGCCAGTGGAAATACTTGGCCACGGCCAAGTTTCTTGGATTACCTTGGCCATGGCCAAACTTCTTGAGTTAAGCTTCGCTTCCGCTAAGGTATATTTTCATCCTTTCTTTGCTTCTTCATGGTACAGTTGATTATTTAAATTCCATTTCACTTCTTTTCCTTTGATTGGCCTTTCTTTGGCTCCGATTGTGATATAAATATGGTCTTGTCAACACAAATAACACCTTAAAAGCCCATAGTTGACAACTATAACAAACATTCATATAATATCACCACATTTATGCTCTTTTTATGCCAAATATGCATCCTACACATTTCCTTCACTTTTGCACTCCCAAATATTCATTCTTTCACCAAAATGTGTGAGAAATTAATGAAAATGTGCAAGTTTGACAAGAATTTCATGAGGTTAACACACCCCAAACTTGAACTTTTGCTCGTCCTCAAGTAAAACCAATTGAGTGAATGAGGAGCTAGAATGATTAATCTCAAATTAGTGCTTAAGCATGATAATTTCCTTATTGGTTGCTCAAGATATAATCTTCAATAGGAAAAACAACAAAATAAAGGAATGCATAGTTCACAATTTAAAACAGACTTCCAAGCATCTTCCAAATGTGTATGTGTGAGAAGAGTTGGATCACAATTTTCCTACAATTATCAAGATCAAATGCAACACTTCAACATGTATAAAACAACCTCAACATCCAGGCTCTATTTGCCTGCATTCTCCTCACTTATAGATCATTCCACATAATTTTAAAATCAATGGGACTTCATGGGCTTGTAATGTGGCCAATGGTTAAGCTCATTAGAAGAATAGGGAAAAGAAGGATTCAAATCTCTTGAGATAAATGACAATATATAATTCCTCTCTTTATACCACATGAAATTTTTTTTTTCAAGAAGCTCACATACTTCCCCAAACTTCTCTCAAATTGTTGTCTTTATACTCAAAATGTTATTGAACACTTTTTTTACATTAAGATATAACTTATGAGTACATGCTGCTTGAGAACATGTACCGCCTTCTGTATACCCATCTTAACAATAATATGTATCTCTTAATCAACAAACCAATCCTTACTACCAATAATTGTCACCAAATGGTCATTTATCTCAAGATAAGGGTAATTCATGGTTTTTCGAGCTATACAGGTTAAGGCTTGATGTAGGACTTTTGAAATGAATTGAATTTTTTTTTGTTTTGTGTTTACTCAAATGGGGTGCAAATGGAATCATTAGTTAGGTTGAAAGGCACAAACATATTTAAAAGAATGCCCAAATCATTTTTCAAAAATATGTGAAATTGCTCATTTATTTCAAGAAATTCAAATGCAAGTTCAAAAGTCCTTCAATAAGAAAAGATCATACAAATCAATTTGCCATACAATCTCCTAACAAAAGCATTCAAATCATTTCCAATTCTTGTGCATAATGTTTACTCTGAAGATTATTAAGTAAATTTTAAAATGAAACCAAGCATTCATAAATATTTACTATTTTTTCCTTAGAAAATATACAATCTAAGCTTCCTATCTATTATTGGATCATGCATTCACTATCAGAGATAATTCATCAATCTAGCTTAGTTTTTGAAACAGAGGACAACAAATCGTTAACATTTTTCAAACTTGAAATTCTTATCAAAATGCATATGAACATTCAACAACACCCCCAAACTTAAAACAGATAGTGTCCTCATTGTCAAAAGTGAAAAACTGAGGGGTAGAATGCATGCACAAGAATTGCATACAGCACCTGTAATAAGAACAGATAAAACCTCCAACCAAAAACAGTGGAAAAGGGCATGGAGGTGTGTGATGCTCAAAAGTAATAAATCGAGAATATAGTCTAGTGTTCCCGTACAACACATTGAATTAGATAGCCTAGTGTTCGCCGTTTAGCTTCCGCAAGCGTACGGGTCGCAAGTAATAAAGTGATAAGTCAAGATCGTTCCTATAAGGACTATGACAAAAGCGAGTTAACTAATTTAACCATTTCTTAATTAGGTTGAATGGAATCATTTGAAATTGATCAAGTTAAATAAAGAAGTTTGATGAAAATAACAAAGGAAAACAGTGAAAATTGGGAAATTGGGTCTAACTTCAAGAGATATTAACTTAGGATTACTTCTTCCCCATTATATTTCATGAAACTAAGCAAATATCCACTTATGTTGATTAAATGAGTCTATATGCTAGTCAAAGGTTCTAAAATCATCAATCAAGCTCTCTCAAGTCAAGATTGATTTTTAATCCTCATTAAAAATATTCAATCTCTTGTTTACAATTAATGAAAATCATCTTTCCAAAGCAAGCCTTCTCTTGACTATGCTAGGTTGTTAGATATATCTCTATTCTAACAACAAACCATCCATTTAATCCCTAAACTTCAAGTCTAGCATGATTTTTCTTAAGTTCTACAATCAAAATAGCTCTCTCAAACATCTTCCAATTGAACAACTCTAATCATGTGGTGATCAAGCACAAGATAGCATTAAGGATAGAGAAAAATCAGCACATATAATCATTAACCAACAAAAGCAAGATAATCCAATAGTTTCAATCCATACAATGGGTAAAAGTAATCCTAATTAGGAGTTCTAGCTACTCATGATCAATACAAACCAACAACTAAATTCAAGAATCATAACCATATCAGCAAAATAGGAAGAAAAGAGGGAAAAACCAGAAAAGGGAAAGAAAACCCTTAAAATTCTTCACAAATCTCTTCCCAAAGCTCCAAGATCACCAAGAGCTCTCTCCCAAGTAGCCTCCTTGTGTTCTTGACCTTTCCCTTGTGCAGAATGTATGCATTTCGGCACCCTCATTAGGTTAAAAACACAACTGAAGCTTCACTTTTTCAAAACACATAGTTGCAGTATCGCAACTTTGCTTTCGCTTGCTATAACAAACCGAAAGCGTACGCGGTCAGAAGGGCCTATTTTTGATATGTTTTCGCTTTTGCTTCGCTATAGCGAACCCACAACGTATGCCGTCAGAAGGGCCTATTTTTTATGTGTTTTCGCTTTTGCTTCGTTGTGGCGTAGCAAAAGCGACCGGGGCACCTTCAAGCTACTTTGATATTCCTTTTTGGCTTTTATTCTTCTTTTCTCCACCTCTAAGAATCCATGTAAGCTTCCATTTCTTGTCCTCATCCTCCTATAAAGAGAAGGATTTTATGAGCTTTCAATTTTCTTCAATTTAATCTAAAACCCTATTCATTTAGCTCAAAATTTGCACTTTTCAAAGTAATTTCAACACATCATATTTTCCTTCATATGTATAAAGTTTATGCATAATTTTAGTTTAAAACCATAAATATATAAGAAAAATGTGATGAAATACAAGAATTTCCAGAGAATAACACCTAGATCTACCAGTTCCTTTTTCATTAGAAGGTACATGAAGGGCTTGGTCCCAAGTGAGGCGGTTTCGGTTGGATGAGGGCCAGAAGTAGTCTTTGTTGAAATGTAGCCAAATACACGCCTCCACCGATAAAAGCATACACAACAACTATTTTGGTGTCCCACCGTGGCTCTTCCACATCACTGCTCCTTCATAATCCAGCAATTAAGATATCTTATCTTCAAGAATATCAACAGTGTTAGCCATGTATTGCTAATACTTGCAGCCCTTTTCTGCAGGTAAATTGACATACTGCCGAAGCTGGGCAATATGAAGTCAAGATTCACTCCACAGAGGGAAAACAGCCAAATATAATGAACACATACGTTGGCGTAGAAATCATAGACAATTTGGAAATTTTCATCGGTTTTGGGGTCCATGAGCTTATTCAAGTGATAGGTCTTGGTGGCAAGGTCATAGAACACATAAGAGATAGTGTAAGGGAACTGATGTTCCTATAAAAGAGGTCTCTTAACTATTTTCTCTTTGGCCTCAGCAATAGCCCTAGGACCTGTGCAGTCAGCAGTACGCTTGGCAGGCATGGTAGCTAGAAAAAGAAAAAAACACACCCCAAGTAACTAAGACAAATAGTATCGAAATTGAAAAGAAAGCCAAAAAAAATTTCATACGAGAACACTGAAAAGAAAAATCCTACGACAAACGAAAATGCTAGCTAAAGGCAAAAGAAATTGCCCCCAAACTTCGTGTCTACCAGTTCTTTTTTCATTATAAGGTAGGCAAGAAGGGCTTGGTCCTGAGTGAGGCTATTTTGGTTGAATGAGAGCCAGAAGTAGTCTTTGCTTAAATGTAACCAAATACGTGCCTCCATCGATAAACATGTGCACAACAAATATTTTGGTGTCCCACCATGGCTCTTCCACATCACTGCTCCTTCATAATCCAGCAATTGAGATATCTCATCTTCAGGAATATCACCAGTGTTAGCCATGTATTGCTGATACTTACAGTCCTCTTCTGCAGGTAAATTGACATACTGCCTGAAGCTGGGCAATATGAAGTCAAGATTTACTCCACAGGGGGAAAACCGCCAAATAGAATGAACACATGCGTTGGCATAGAAATCATAGCCAATTTAGAGATCTCTATTGGTTTTAAGGTTCATGAGCTTATTCAAGTGATAGGTCTTGGTGGCAAGGTCATAGAACGCATAGGAGACTGTGTAAGGGAACTGATGTTCCTGTAAAAGAGGTTTCTTGAAAATTTTCTCTTTGGCCTCAGCAACAGCCTTGGGGCTTGTGCGATCAGTAGTACGCTTGACAAGCATGGTAGCTAGAAATAGAAAAAGACACATCCCAAGTAACTAAGACAAACAGTACCGAAATTGAAAAGAAAGACAAAAAAATTTTCATACGAGAACACTGAAAAGAAAAATCCTAAGACGAACGAAAATGCTAGCTAAAGGTAAAAGAAATTGCCCCCAAACTTCGTGTCTAGCTAATACCAAAGCAACGAGCACAATCCCAGCCTAAAACCTATCCTCACTTTATTGACTATCCAATAATGTGCCAAGTATGACTACATTAGAGTCATGGAGTTAAGTGAGACTTGTCTATGGCTCATTCAAAAAGCAAACAGTGCAAATCAAAAATTAGAGCCAATGTCGATTTTAAAGCAAGGATGAACTGTGGCATTGTGCATTGCAAATTGCACTGTCATGTTATGGTTGTTGGGCAATCATGGGGTTTGACAAGTGGCATAATAGAAAATTTTACATTCCAAAGCCCTTAAGAAACCATAATCAGTTTGTACAAGGTAGATTAAGCATTTCAAATTCATGATTTTCAAAATGAAATTGAGGTTCCAGATAACAAGACAATGCCATAGAAAAATCTGTTCAAAAGCCATGAGTTTTAAAATGGTAACAACAACAGTGCACAAGATATAATAGATTCAGCAAAAGTTTAACAAAAGTTTAAAGCAGCCATGATAGCACCCACAACAATCCAAATTTCATAGATAAAGCAACAAAATTTTAACTCCATGAACTACATACATAGTCTACAGCATGCACAACTTTCAAGCCTTAAATTTTATCCCTTAAAATTATTCCTTCTCTATGAGACCTCAAGTTGAAATCAACAAAGGAAGGAAGAATTTTTTGTTACCTGTTAAATAGAGCAAAAAACATATTGAAAATCACAACAAGAGGCAATGCACTGAAAATCACAACAGAGGAAGATGAGAAAGAGAGAGAAGAGGGAGCACAGCAGATTTGAGGGTAGATGTAGTGTGAGAAGCGAGTAAAATAATGGAATAGGGAATAGAAGTTGAGGGAAAAGGGTAGGAGAGTGAGAGAATGAGAGAAAGAGCAGGGAAAAGATGAAGAAAAAGAGGGGCGTCATGGCGTTGCGAAAGGGAAAGGAAGAAGAAGAAAAAGAAGAGGGATTTAGGGTTTTAAATTTGTATAATCGGGTTTTGGCCGCAGCCAAGCAAAAGTTGGCCGTATCCCAAAACCTTCTGTGTATTATTTGACAGCAGC
Source organism: Inga laurina (assembly GCA_963855925.1). Lineage (NCBI taxonomy): Eukaryota > Viridiplantae > Streptophyta > Magnoliopsida > Fabales > Fabaceae > Inga > Inga laurina. The sequence continues at coordinate 15,855,360 of OY979703.1, read as the reverse complement.
TACAATTGTCCTGACCGTGGCCCAAAACTTTATATGCATTCTTTGGCAACGACAAAATTGGCCTAGCCGTGGCCCAAAACTTTCTTAGTGTACTTGGCCGAGGCCAAACATGTCTTGGTCGTGGCCTGAAACATTCTAAGCCATGCTTGTCCTCAGCCAAAGGCACAGCCAAAGAACCCTTAGCCATAGCGAACATCTTGCTGTGGCCTTTTTAAATCATACCTAGAATTGACTACTCTATTTAAGATACAACATTAAAACACACATGTACAGACTTTTATTTTCAAGCTTTCAAGACACTAAATATTGCAAATACATACAATATACCATTCAATTCCAAATCATTTCATCTCAAATCACATAGAATTATGAAAACACGATATATTGATAGAGATGTCCTTCAAACCATGATATATCTATAGAACTTTATGATCACAGGTTAAAGAAATGAAAGACTTCCCTGAAGTGCTTTTCCAACCTCGGTGTTTTTTCAACTTTGCTTTTCGGATCAAACATGCTTCATTCCTCACATTTGGGGTTTACCTTTCACATACACAAAACACAAAATCAAACATAAATCCACAAATACACACTAGAATCAAACAAACTAAAGAGATTGAGTTAAGAACTTGGGTTGCCTCCCAAGAAGCGCTTAATTTATAGTCTTTAGCTTGACTCTTCTTGTTGATCAATCATCATTTGTTAAATAGATTATGGATATCAACCGATCTATATCTCCTCCCCAGTAATGCTTTATTCATTGACCATTCACCTTAAATCATTCTCCTTTTTCATTCTCAAGCTCCGCCACACCAAAATTTGATGCTTGCACTACTCTGAATGAACCGAACCACTTGGATTTCATTTTCCCTAGAAATAATCTTAGCTTTGAGTTGTACAACAGAACCTGTTAGCCCTGTGCAAACTGCTTAGAAGCTACCTTGCTATCATGATTTCTTTTAGTCCTCTCCTTGTAGATCCTCTATTTTCATAAGCATGGAGGCAAAATTCATCTAGTTGATTCAACTGCAGCAGCTGCATCTCTTTTATAGCTTGAAGATCAAAGTTGAGCTTCTTTATGACCCAATAAGCTCCGTGCTCCAATTCAACTGGTACATGGCAAGATTTTTCAAACACCAGGTGATATAGGGATATACCAATTGGCATTTTGTATGCTGTTCGGAAAGCCTATAAAGCATCATCCAGCTTAAAAGACCAATCTTTCCAAGTAAGATTAAAATTTTCTTGAAGATGTTCTTGATCTCCCAGTTAGAAATCTCTACCTGGCCATTGGTTTGAGGATGGATTGTAAGGCTACCTTGTGTTTGACTCCGTACTTCTTCATTAAAGCTTGAAATTACTTATTACAAAAATGTGAACCTCTATCGCTGATGATTGCTTGAGGTGTTCCAAATCTGGTGAAAATGTGTTTCTTCAGGAACTTCAACACTATTTTAGCATCATTGGTGGCATATGTTGTGGCTTATACCCATTTGGATACATAATCAACCCCAACTAAGATGTATTCATTCTTGAATAACTTAGGGAAGGGGCCCATGAAATCAATTCCCCAAATGTCAAAGAGTTTCACTTCCAGCTTGTTGTTTAGAGGGATCTCATTCTTCTCCTCGATATGTTCCCTACTTGCTAACATCGATCACACAACAAAGGCATATGCATCCTTGAAGAGAGAGGGCCAATAAAACCCACTTTGAATAACCTTTGTAGTAGTTTTATCCCCTCCAAAATGACCTTCATACTCAAAAGAGTGAGAACCCTATAAGATGTACTCTTGTTCATTCTTCAAAACACATCTTCGAATGAGTTGGTCGAGGCATCTTTTAAATAAGTAAGGTTCATCCCAGAAGTATTTATTTACTTCATGTAGGAATTTATGCCTTTGATGGAAGTTGAGATCTAGAGGTAAAACTCCACAGACTAAGTAGTTGACCAAGTTAGCATACCATAGTGCAGTTGAACTTTCTATATAGAAAAAATGTCCATCAGGAAATAATGCCTGGATCATATCAAATTTATCAAATTGAAGCTCAGTATTCAACCTTGAAAAATGGTCTGCTATTTGATTTTTTTAACCTTTTGTCAATAATGTTCAAATCAAACTCCTGAAGTAGAATCACCCAGCGTATTAAATGTGCCTTAGACTCCTTTTTTGTAAGTAGGTACTTTAAAGCAGAATGGTCAGTGTAAATGATAACCTTCGTACCTACAATATAAGGCTGAACTTCTCACAAGCATATACTATGGCTAGTAACTCCTTCTCTGTGGTTGTATAGTTAAGTTGAGCACCATCAAGAGTCTTACTTGTATAATAAATAGGATGGAACAATTTCTTTGATTTCTATCCATAAATAACACCTACAGCATAATCACTAGTGTCAGCCATGATAATAAAGGGGAAGTTCCAATCCGGAGCCACCAATATGGGAGCCAAGATGAGTCATTTCTTCAATTATTCAAACGCGTGTAGGCATTCATTATCAAATTGAAACTCCACATCCTTTTCCAAAAGCTTAGAGAGTGGCTTGGCAATCTTGGAGAAGTCCTTGATAGTCTCCTATAGACCCCTACATGACCAAGAAAACTCTAAATACCACTCACATTAGTAAGTAGAGGCAACTGATCAATGATAGCAATTTTTGCTCTATCTACCTCCAGACCTTGCTTTGATATCCGATGGCCAAGCACAATTCTTTCTTGTACCATGAAGTAACATTTCTCCCAATTCAGAATCAGATTGGTTTCTTTACATCTTGTAAGCATTGAATCGAGATTATCCAAACATGATTCAAAAGAGGGACCGACATAGAAAAATCATTCATAAATACTTCAATAGTTTTCTCAATCATATCTGCGAAGATAGACATCATGCAATGTTGAAAGGTTGTAAGGGCATTGTAGAGCCCAAATGGCATTCTCCTGAAAGTAAATGTGCCATAGGGACATGTGAAGGTAGTTTTCTCCTGGTTTTCTAGGACTATCGCAATCTGGTTGTATCCTAAATATCCGTCTAGAAAATAGAAGAATTCTTGTCTTGCTGGCTTGTCTAGTATCTGATCAATGAATGGAAGTGAAAAATAATCCTTCCTTGTGACAATATTTAGCTTTCAATAGTCTATACACACCCGCCACCCAATTACCATGCGAGTGGGAACCAGCTCATTTTGGATGTTAGCCACTACAATCATGCAACCTTCTTAGGGACACATTGAACTAGGATCACCCGTGAGCTATCTGATATAAGATACACAATACCAGCTGAAAGCTATTTGAGAATTTCTTTTTTTACTTCTTCTTTCATTACTGGATTTAGATGCCTTTGATGTTTAATAGAGGTTTTATGATCATCCTCCAAAAGAATTTTATGCATACAAATAGAAGGGTTTATTCCCTTGATGTCAGCAATGGTCCACCTAATAGGATGCTTGTGCTCTCTCAACACTCTTATTAATCTCTCCTCATGCAATTTAGAAAGGATGGAAGATATAATTACCGGCAACGTGTTAGAGCTCCCAAGATATGCATACTTGAGATGAGAGGGTAAGGGCTTCAATTCCAATACCAAAGGAGCTTCAATAGAGGGCTTCAAAGGAGTACTCAAGGCATCAGATACCTCAAGTGGTTCAAACTTTCTGAGCCTATAGTGAGGAAATGATTCCACACGGAAAAACCCTTCAATAACATCTTCAAAATTCCTCAATACTTTTCTCACTAATCAAAAAAGACTCTAATGGATCTTTGATCATGGAAGCAGATGATTCTTGAGGAACAATTGAGTCCAAAATATCAACAAACGAATATTGAGCTGAATCATTATGAAATTTTAGAGCTTTGGGCGTGTTGAATATAACTTTCTCATCATCTACCCGCAAAGTAATTTCACCTTTTTTGACATTAATGAGAGTTCTTGCAGTGGCTAAAAAAGGTTGGCCAAGAATAAGAGAAATTTTCCAATCAACTTCACAATCAAGCACCACAAAATCTGCAGGGAAGATAAATTTATCCACCTGGACTAAGACATCTTCAATGATTCCTTTGGACTTTGAAATACTATGGTCGGCAAAGAGAAGCATCACAGTGGTAGGCCTGGCTCCCCTAAACCCAATTGGTTGAATACTACAAAAGGCATTAGATTAATGCTTGCTCCCAAGTCATAAAGAGCTTTACCATTGAAGTTAGTCCCAATGTTATAGGGGATATAGAAACTCCCTGGGTCTTTAATCTTAGTGAGTAACTTCCTTTGGATGATTGCATTGCATTCTTTAGTCAAAGCAATAGTCTCAAACTCATTGAACTCCCACTTCTTTGATAAATCATCTTTCAAGAACTTACCATACTTAGGCATGCTTTCCAATACTTCAATAAAAGGAATATTGACATGAAGTTGCTTAAACATATTTACAAACTTCTTGAACTACGCGTCCTCCTCTTTCTTCTTAAAGCTTTGACGAAAAGGTAATGGTGGCATGAAATTTGTGGTAGTTGGCTTTTTCTCCTCATTTTTCTTTTGTTCCACGTTCTTATTTTTACTACCGTCATCATTGTTCTTCTCATCCTACTTTCCTTTCCTCGCTTCATCTCTTCTACTACACTTTCTAGATCTACAGTTTTTGTATCATTCTCTTCATCAATTTCTAGATCAGTTGGTCTTGAATTAGGCTTTCTTAAACTAGATACTCCAGGCAATACCTTACCACTTCTCAGATTAATTGCATTACACTCTTCTTTTCCACTCTTTTTTGGGTTAGGAATGGTATCACTTGGAAGGTTGCTTCGTGACATGGCATTCATTTGAGAAGCAAGTTAGCCTATCTGTACTTCAAGATTCTTGATGGCTGTCTCATGTATAGAAGAAGTAGCTTTGTTTTCTGCTTTTGAAGATTCAATTTAGGACAATATTTGAGTAAGCATCTTATCTGTCTTTGATTCTTCCTCCTTGAATGGAGGGGGCATATGCTGTGTTGGAAACCTGGTAGAGGCATAGGTTTTATCCTAGAAGTATACTCATGTTGTTGATTCAGGGTATGCCCTTAACTCCAAAAGAAATTTGGGTGAGATCTCCAAGCATGATAAGTTTGTGAGTAAAGGTTGCCCTGAGGTTGTTGAAATTTTCCCATGTAATTGATAGATTAGTAGCCATATACAAGGGACAATGATCAGGCATATGTACATTATTGCATTGGTCACATGCAATTGGTGTATCATGAACAGCATGCACACCTTTGGAAGTATTCTTTTGCATTTGGGACTCTAGCACATCAAAACACTTAGTTAAAGCAGATAGAATAGTTGCAATCTAGGAAGATGAGTCTTCTTTTGCACTAGCCATAGGTTGGGTAGCCCTCCTATCATTTCCTTGAGTTTTATTTGCAGATAATTGGTCTAACAACCGAATCACTTCATTAACAGGAACATTATGGTATCCGCCATTGGTTATAGAGTCAATCATCACCTTAGATTGAGGATTCAGGCAAGTACAGAAGATTTGGACTACTACCCATTTGTCTACCCCATGATTGGGGCATCGCTTCATTAGTATCTTATATCTCTCCCATACTGCATAGAGGTGCTCATCCGGATGTTGTTTAAAGCTCAGGAATTCCTCCCTTGCTTCCATAAATTTGTCATCTGAAAAGAATCTAGCTCTGAATTTGGTTTCAAGATCATTCCATGAGTTGATTGATCCTTCCAAAAGATTATTGAACCAATCCCTAGCCTTCCTTTATAGAGAAAGAGGGAATAACCATAGCCTCAAGACATCTTGTGGAACTCCATTTTGTTTAAAAGAGTCACACACCTCCAGGAAGTACATCAAATGCTTATTTGGATCTTCATTATAAAGACAATGGAACATCCTATACATCTGCAGCATTGTGATCATCACTGGCTTGATCTCAAAAGTATGTGCCTGCATTTCAGGCATCCAAATGCAGAAACAAGTGCCCCACATATGTCTACTGGCAAAATCATTGACTGTAGCTCTATCATATTCGTCCCCCATGGCTTCAGTTTCAGCAGTTCTTTAAGATTTAGTGGTTGTTTTAGATTCAATTTCAACCACAAAAGTGTTTTCAATGAGAGATACTCCGTCAAGCACTGTTCGCTACCGCAAGTGCACGGATCGCGTCAAGTAATAAAGTGATAAGTAAGATCGTTCCCTCTAGGATTTGAGTAACACATTAGTCAAACAATAGGCTTAATGTGTTTGATTAAGTTGAACCAAAACAAATTGTTGAGTGTGGAAAAAAGGAATTGCAAAAGATATTTCGATAAAAACTAAAAATTACTAAACAAAACTATGACTCTTGTGAATTCAATCAATTATAATAAACCTAGGATTGTTCGTTCCCTTTGTATTTCATAAACTTAATTTCCTTCTTCTTCAAGAATACTTTCATGGAATATATATCTGTCAGTCTAGGTTCACTAGCAATTGATTAAGCTCTATCGAGTCATAACCAAATTTATATCCTCGATTAACATACACAATCTCTTGCTATAGTTAAGGGAAAATAATCATTACATAGCCTCCTTAATTTGACAATGTTAGGTTAATAACTATATCTCTATGTTATTAAAAACCATCCATTTAATTCTTAAACTTCAAGTCTAGCATAATTTTACCCAAGTTCTACAATTAAACTAACTTTCTTAAGCTTAATTTAATTGAACAGATTATCCATAGTGCTGGCTAGTCACGAATATCAGTGAAAACAGGGAAGAATTAACACATATATACCATTAGCTACTAAAAGAAAGAAGGATTCAAGTTTAATCTATACAAAGGTTTAGAACAATCCTAGAATGAAAAACCTAGCCACTCATGTTCAAAAACAGATCACAGCTATCAGTATTCAGTATAGCCATATCAGAATTACAATGGAGAAAGGGAATAAGTACAGAAAAATCAAGATAAATGGAGTTGGAATCTCTTTCAATGCTCAATCCCACTTGATTCTCCTTGAATTAACGCAAGCCCAAGCTCTGAGGACGTTTGCAGCCGCCTCCTCGGTCTTTCCAAAAGGGGATCCCCCTTCAAAACCCTGGTTTTGCTTTTTATAGCTCCTCAAATGACAGAACGCACAGCATCAGTTGCGGGGGTTGGCCGTGGCTAGCCACTCTGTGGGCCGCGGCCAGCAAGCTTCTGTTCATCTTTGGGCCACAGCCCATAAGTGCTTGGCCGTGGCCAGTAAGCATCTGACCTCCTCTTGGCTCCTCTTGGCCGTGACCCATATGAATGCTTGGCCGCGGCCCCTGACTTTCTGTTCTACTATTGGCCCCTTTTGGCCGCGGCCCAGACACCTTCCAAAGTCCATCTCCTTCTCTTTTCTGCTCTGTTCTCCTCTCTGCTTGTCTTTCCTTAGCCTGGTTGATGGCTTTAACTTTCTTCACCTCCTTCTTACTGCATGTAGCTTTCTCTGGGCCAGCTATGATTGAATCTGTATTAGTTCACACAAAGAACTCACAAACACAATTAATCATTCATAACAATTAGTGAATAATATCCTCCACATTTGTATTTTGCTGTGCCCAACATGAGAAAGGCACATTTCATCACTTTAACACTCTCGAACGCCCACTAATATACCCAAAGTGAGGTAAAAACAAGATGAAATGTGTAATTCTAACAAGAATTTCATGAGGTTAACAAGCACCACCACCAATCCGTCCGGATCCAAAGATTACATATACCTAAATGGTACCTGCAAAAAGAATCGACTAAACGAGAATCACAACAAAACAAGAATCAATAAAGAAAACAAAAATGAATGTATAACTATTAAAAAGCTTAATCAAAATTTACTAACACAGGCTTAAGGTCAATCTAAAGATTTGTTAACCAGATCCCCGAAAACAGCGCAAAAAACTTGTTCGCCTCCACAAGTACACGGATCGTGTTAAGTAATAAAATGATAAGTAAAGTATCGTTCCCACAAGGATTTGTTTTAACAGTTAAAATCGAACAATAAGCTTAGTGCATTCAATCAAATTGAGCCAAAACAATGTTGTTGGTATGGAGAAAAAATTGTAAAATCTGTATTTAAAATAATATAAACCTAAATGTGTAAAATCAATTCTGATATGGAAACTAGGGTTATTTATCCCCTTTGTATTTCATAAAAACTTGATTAGGTTTCTATCTTTTAATGTCTTCAATGATTAAATGTGTTAGTATAGATTCAAAAGTATTTAGTTCAGCTTTCTCAAGTCAAAACCAAGTGCATCTACTCAATTAATATGCACAATCTCTTGCTACAATTGAATGAGAATATACATGAAACATCAATCTACATTGACAATACTAGTTCAGTGATTATATCACTATATCACTAACAATCTATCCATTTATCAAGTAAACTTCAAGTCAAGTATGATTTCAACCAAGTTCTTTACTCAGATCTTGCTTTCTCAAGTCAAAAATAGAGTATACAAGTCAATCTAATTGCTGGCCAAACATTCAGAAGCTTTATGCATATGATGAAATCAACACATATATATATCATTCATACATAAAAGAAAGGAAGATCCAAGTATTAATCTATACAAAGGTTCAAAATAATCCTAGAATAAGAGTTTAGCTGCTCATATCCAGAAAATGAATACAAAAAAACAGAGTAACAACAACCATATCAGAAAAATGGAGAAGAAAGGGAAAGAAATCAGCAAAACCAAGGGAAATCAGCTTGAATCTCTTCAAAGCTTCAATCTTCACTTGATTTCCCTTGATTTTTGGCACGCCCAAGCTCAAAGGAATGTCACAGCAGCCTCCCTAGGGCTTTTTGGATCTGGAAGATGGAGTTTTGAATCCTGGATCCTGCATTTATAAGCAAAGAGAATCAAAACACGTAACATCTGTATCGGGGCTTGCCTGCGGCCAAAACGTTTATGTCCATATGTTGGCCATGGCCAAGCTTGTTGAGTGGTCATGGCACGGCCAATGAAATGTCTTGGTCGCGACTAAGCTTGTGGAACTGACTTGGCCGCGGCCATTGGAAATACTTGGCTGCAGCCAAGCTTCTTGGATTACCTTGGCCGAGGCCCTTGGAATGGCTTGGCCGTGGCCAAACTTCTTGAGTTGAGCTTTATTTCCACCAAGGTCTATTTTCATCCTTTCCTTATTTTTCCATGGCATGGTTGATTATTTAAGTTCCATTTCACTTCTTTCCTTTGATTGGCCTTTCTCTGGCTCCGATTGTGATCGAAATATGATCCTATGAACATAAACAACTCCATAAAAGTCCACAGTTGATAACCATAACAAACATTCATATAATATCACCACATTTATGCTCTTTTTATGCCAAATATGTATCCTACACATTTCCTTCACTTTTGCAGTCCCAAATACTCATTCTTTCACCAAAATGTGTGAGAAATTAATGGAAATGTGCAAGACATGAATTTCATGAGGTTATTAACAAGACCAAGAAAAAATACCTTGCATGATTTCACCGATTCAACCAGAAGAAAAGCATCAAAATCTTCACGGTTGAATAGGACAAAAAATTCAAAATCGGAGATGAAGAGGATAACGACATAATCAATGGCATAATCGGAGAGTACCTTTCCTGACGATCAAGAACGACCATCGTCCCAGCTATTAAGACACCTCCGACATAGGATCAAGAATGGTTCACCAGAGCTAGAACAATAACCGACTACCAGAAGAGATGATGAGACGTGAGACACAAGATGCAAGAATCACTTTCAGAGCTTCATTCATGGGAAGCTAGAAGCAATTTGACTGAAAACCTTTCCCGACAATCAACAGGACGAGAAACATTTGCAAGAGGCTAGAGAACAAGAACCTCAAAGCCCTAGGATGAATTGGATGAAGCCACGGCCAAAAATGCAAGAACCTGCAATGATCGGTCGGATTGGAGTCATAACCCGACTAAGTTGACCCAGTTCAAGAGAGCCCAAAAAGGAACCATGGCTCTGGTACCATGTTAAATAAGGGAGCCCATTACACTGAATAATACACCATATTATTATTAAACCAAAATTGTACATTTACTACAGTATTTATAGGCACAACTAAGGCCCATATTGACCTAATAGCAATAAGCAACGACAACACACTAATAACTACCGAACTCAATTCACTGACCAACAACTACATTACAATCAAACACTAACATCTAATCATTCACCACAAGTTATATCCAAAGCATTATTCAGTTTTTTTTAATAAAAAATGATTGCCCAAGGATTTGATGGATGTGAGAGAGAAAAGGAAAGTATAATATTTTAAAGGATTAAGGGGCATTTTTGCCCCGAAAGTTTTCACTGAATGGCAATTTTGCTTCAAAAGTGTCAAAAAAGGAGCAATTTTTTCTTGGCTATGATCCCCATTAATTTTGACTATTAGTTAACCAAATATGCTGAACTAGCAATCCACATATCATCGACACTATTTTTGTCAAAGTGCAAATTTGCCATGGAAGTTTTAAATATAACTTTAAAAAAGACGAAGTAGATAGCACATGAACTTCCGGCACAAATTTACACCTTAAAATTTTGAGTTGAAGGGTAGCTTGCATAAAATGGGAAAAATCTTGATTGATATGAACCTTAACAGATGAATTTCTTTTTCGGTGTTTCACCTGTTTGGTATTTTGGCCTCGACCCATCCTCATAGCAGCTGGTAAAAAAAAAAAAAAACAATACTCCTTGAAATTTTTTAAAGAAATAATATATGGTAATAATTATTTATTTATTTATTTATTAGGAATCCTTCGTTTCTTCATTAGAGAGATACAAAGGATCACAATGTTAAATATACTAACAATGGAGACACGAAACCGTCTAAAAGAATACAACGACATTAAAATATAGAAAGCACCAGCATCAACTTATAAGGGATTTAAATATTAGTGCCACTTGCTTGTTAAATAATAAAACCCATTTTAAATATAAGACTTAGTTAAATTTTTGTTTTCATCCTAAATATGAAATTTCAACTTTTTTCTCTTTAAATATTTTTTAAAAATTATATATTCTCATTAATTTCAATTCTTTTTAACATTCACTAGTTCAAAATAGCTTTTCTATAGGAAGACTTTTATACCAGTTGTTGCAAGGAGAAATACTTACAAACTATATAGAAGCGTCACATCGTTTGAACGCTGTTTAATTAAAGTAGAACAAATCAACATGTCTTAAATAGTTGGGTGATGACTTATCTAAAGTAATTCATATTTTATTTTGTTTTCAAGAAAAGTAAACATCTTAAATATGGTTTGATGAGTCTTTGTTTTTTCAAATTAAGAGGTTTATTTTTCCAAAAAAATAAAATAATTTTTTTTTTTTCAAACGAGTTATCAGCTAACTAAGATTAAGATATATTAAGTTGTTATATTTTGATTTAATAATGTTCAAATGTACCTTATGATGCTCTTAGAGTAAGTAAGTATTTATATGATGCAAGGACAGTATCAAAAGTGTGACATTTTCTTATATACAATGCGAGACTGTACACTTTTTGCACCACGTAAAAATACAGCTGTTGTAGAAAACACTTTCTATAATGATTAAATTAACAATTAAGTATACATAATTATTTAATTTAATTTGAAATTTATATATAACCTTATACATGAGAAATCAGTACGGAAAAATTACTTTCTACACAAGTTGTGCTTCCATCCGGTGTAGAAAGTTAATACTCCTATCAAATTTATTTCTTAAAAAATAAATTAATTTCAAAACGGACTAATGTCGCAGTTGGTGTGGAAAGTAGACTTTCTGCCCACCCACGTGTTGCGGGTTTAATTGGAGACTTGCTGCGCTGTTTAGTTATTGGTGCAGAAAGCAATTCTGTAACCTAAAATTACACAAACTCTACTTAGGGGCTACGGCTTTGTTTGGATGCAATGATTCTTCATTACTGATGTAAAATTTCAGTCAAATTGCAAGAAACAAAAGATTAAAGGGTTATTTTGTTCTGGAAGTTGTCACTGAGAGGCAATTTTGCCCCAAATGTTTTCAAATCGTAACAATTTTATTTTAATTATTATCTCAATTAAGTTTAACTATTAGTTAACTAAATATGTTGAGTTCGCAGTTTGTGTCATTCATTTCATTTTTGTTAAGATATAGATTTGCCCCAAAAGTTTTCATTTAGAAGCAATGCTGCCCTGGAAGTTTTCAATTCATAATAATGTCACCCTGACAGTTATCTAGGCTAAGTTTGATTTTTAATTAATCAAATATATTGAGATGACAACATGAATAATATTGAAGAAGAAGAAGTTACATATGAAGGAGGAACGCACATTCGCCAAAGGATAATAAAGAAAAAGATTCAATCACTAGATACATAACACACTAAGGAAGATGGCCGAGAACAAGGCCATCAAAAACTTTTTGCCTTCATACCCCAGCGATGCCAAGATAGAGTACCTCTTGATTTTCTCTTCATTGCATAAGATATTTTCACCTTTTTTTATTGTCTCTAATCTTTCATACAAGATGCATTTTTAAAAAATTGTTTACTTATTTTTAAATATAACTTTAAAACAAATGAAGTGGATGACATATGGACTTGCCAAAATAGGCATATTTGATCAACTAATGGGTAAACTTAACTTGAATAACAAGCAGAATGAAATTGCTACGATTGGAAACTTACAGGGCAACATTGTTCATGAATGAAAACTTTAAAGACAAATTTATTCCTAAATCCAAAACAAAAATGATGTGGATGATACGTGAACCGCTAACTCAGCAAATTTGATCAACTAATGGTCAAATTTAACTGGGATAATGGTTAGGGCGAAATTGCTAGAATTTGGAAATTTTTGGGCAAAATTGCCTCTCCATGTCAATTTTTAGAACAAAATAGCCTCTTAACCCAAAAACAAAATTCTAAATGTGTTACTCACTAATTTGCAATGGAGGAAATTTTTTGTCAGAAAAGTTAGTAAATTCAACAAATTTATATACCCCTAAGTCCTATTTACAATGTAAGGCCTGAATTTTTTTTTTTTTTATATTTATAAGTTACATTATTAAATATTTTATATAAACGTGCAATTTTACCTTTCATTTACTAGTATGTAGACTTTGTACTAATGGAATATAGTGTATATTAAATAGGGGTAAAGTTAGAAAGTTATTAAATTTTATGACATGGTTAATGAGATTTATGGTTTTTAATTTCTTGATTCTAGAAAAATATATTGAAAATGATTTATAAATAAGATCATAAAAATAATTAGTCAATAGGACCAATTTGGGGTTGCAAAATATTTTTTCTTTTACAACATTGCCTCTCACCAATTTTTAATAAAACAATAGCCCCGCTGGAGGCCGGAGCTCGAGCCATGGTAGCCTCATCATTCTATCTTCTGTTGCTTTATGTTTGCAATAAGAAAATTTTCAGCAATTTTCCCAATATAATATATATAGTATTCATCCATTTTAATTTTGCATAGTGAAACAATTGATTGTTTAAGATACAAGTAAGCATATGATCGAGAATGACCTCCTGGTAGCACTGGGAAAATAGGTCGGCCCGTTCTTGCAGGGCCAGCCCTTGATAGGCTCGGGCCTACGAGTTCGAAAAAACTAGTGAAATTGGTGGTCCGTCCCGTTTAGGTGAAGCCCACAAGCTTCAAGCCCGTTTAACATTTTTTTGCTTCTTATACGCCTAAAGATTAAAATACCTAATTTAAAACATAAATATTATCCAAATTTAATAAAACACAAACACTAAGATCTAAATCCAAACCATAATTAATGTCCACAACCAATCAAACAAGTCCACAAGACAACCACAACCACAAGTCCAAAACCACAACCAAACATTATGAATATATAATATTGTTATTTTCTTCTCCATGACCATCATCACTATCAAGGACATGCGATTGTGCTTCACTATAAGTAGGCTCTTCTTCAACTTCAGGGGCAAAAATCTAGCCTTTCATTTCTTCTCCACTATCGTATGCATTATTACCTCCATTAGCTGCAACAAATAATAAATCACCATCATATGTAATTTGATAGTGTAAATGAAATAACTACATATAAATTACTAAATCACCATCATATTTGAATCACCTCCATTCTCCATGCCTAGTGTTTGCTGCTCACTGCCCTGTGCCTAGTTAAAAAAATAAAAATTAAAGGGCCTAAAAAGGCCGGCCCTGCAGGGCTGAGGGCCAGCCCTTTTAGGCTCGACTCTTTCTGGAAGCTCTAAATCATAAGCCCAACCCTTGAAAGGCTCGGGCCTAAATGGGCTAGCACGACAGACTCGGCCCAATTTCCCAACTCTACTCCTGGAAGTGGAAAGCACGTGAGGACTAATTAGGAAGTAGGAACACTAAAATTAGAATGGACATAAGCAGAGAGAAAGTAATAAAGATAAAATTGAGGGAAGACCCAATTATTAAGCAACCAAGTTGGGGATAAAAAATTATAATTTTTTTACCTCGAAAGACGGATAATTAATCAACCAACCATACTTGGCTCCGTGTCCTGTTAGTATACAAGAACCGAAAAACAATTGCATTTAAAATTGGGAGTCGGTGTGACTGTGATGAGAGATGACAAGTTGTTTATAGATGCTACTTTAATTTTTTCAAAAAAAAAAATGCTTAACCATTCAACGGTCTCTTAGTATTTCCTTTAATTATCATCAAATTTCCATTATAGATAATGCCTATAATGGAAAATAAATAAACCATTAATTACCAACAGGAGTTGGTTCTAATGAAACAGGTTTTAACAGTTAAACACAAGGTCTCAAATTTGAGTTTGTGTGAATGTAAAACACACCTTCAAAAGAATTACCATCAATTAGATGTGGCAACACTCGAATCTAAATCTAAGTAGCCTAAAAGACTACTAATTTAAACTTTTCACACACATTATCGTGCTTCAATTATAGTTAAAGAGTTTATACTAGAGTAACCTCGTTTATATTTGCTTGTAATTTCAAATGAATAGTACAGTATTTAATATCCTTTGAAAGGTAATAAATAATTAAATGAAATTTTAATTTTACTAAAATCTGCTTATTGTATGGTAGCTCTTTTAACTTTCATGCGATTGAAAAGTGTTCAATGACCACGCATTAATTAATTGTGAAGAGTAAAATTCTTAACGAAATTAAATATGCATTGATAAACAGGACAAAAAGTTTTGGCGAAATGATAATTAAAATGGGATGGAGGACTAACGTAACTTATAAATAAGACAATTTTCTACAAGTTTGATCAATATACAACATTTTTTTCCTTTAATTTTGGGGAGGAAGACACTAACAATTTTAGGTTACAAACAAGAATGAGTCTACAATATTTTATTTATAGAAAATTTTTGTGTTATTAGATCATAAGGCCATTGACATGATTTATAAATCCTGATGAGGGAAAATGACGAAACAAAAGCAACAAGGGATGCCTTAGACAAGAAGCAGAAATTACAAGTCACGATCTAAGGATCTATTTTTTCCAATTAAAGGAAGTCAGAACTTAAGCTAGTTTTTATTACTAAAATAATTTTTAAATTCAATATCAGGGAGCGCACATGCATGGCATTAAAAACCTTAAAATTTATTAATTTAATGATGAAAAAAAGTTTTCTACCTTTTTGTATTAGTATTGAATATATATATATATATATATATATATATAGAAGTTGCATTATTAGCACAATAGAAATAACTTGAGTTGTAATTCAAACTCATATTAAGTTGAACCATGTATGTACAAAATAACTTAATATGAACCCTATGTATTGTAATAACCGGAATCGAATTAAATTTCATAATTAAAAAGGCCATACATAGCCGTTTAAAAGTATAAAAAATTGCCAGGGAGCGCTGATTGAATATAATTAAGGACCATGGATCTAGCGTCTATATAAATATAACTGCAATAATGAGATGAAAGTCATAACACCATACCAGACTACAACCTGGCTATGGCGGCCAGTATATCATCGCCGTCAACGCAGCAGCCATTCCCAGATTGGGAGTTTTGGCAGGACACCTCTGATCCTTTCTTGATCTCTTCATCAAGAGATCAAGTTCATAGAGACCCTTTCCACGATTATCTTTGCTTCGATATGATCGACGCGGAGGCAAATCAAGCGCCGGCGAGTTGGGAAGACATTGAAGCAAAGAAGAATGTGGAGGAAAAAACACACATAGGGGTGAGGAAGAGGCCTTGGGGAAAATTCGCAGCAGAGATCAGAGACACCACCAGAAATGGTATCAAAGTTTGGCTGGGAACGTTCGATAGTGCAGAGGAGGCTGCTTTAGCTTACGACCAAGCTGCATTCACCATGAGAGGAAACAACGCTGTTCTTAATTTCCCAGTGCAAAAGGTAAAGGACTCTCTGCAACATATCATGTATGGCTGCCGCAAAGGCTGTTCGCCTGCTTTAGCACTCAAAGAGAGGCACTACATCCAAAGAAAATTGTCGTCTAAGGCTAAGAAAGGCAAAACCAAACAGAAATCATCAGAGGTGGTGGTGCTGGAGGACTTGGGTGTTGAATATCTTGAGCAACTTCTCACCATATCCGATCAGACTACGAGCTAGCTAGACGCTTCCAATAATCAAACCTATTTCACTGCTGTATTACTATCATTTCTATCTATTTGTCCATATATTATCCTCCAACTACATTTGGAGGGACCCCTCGTCTTATTTTCATCCTTCCTTCTTTATTATGTGGCCATGATCTTAACTCACCATTTGGGGTTGATATCTTCGTAATTATAATAACACTATTGGTGTTCCTTAAGAAATTTGATATCCGATACACTAAGAGAGGAGCACAAATTATAATGACTACACTTTCAGATGAAGCTAAGCTATGCCTTTCATAGGGCATTAACACTTCTTTGTTCCCATCTAACCCTCGGCGGCGTCTGCCTTTTGAAGTTCTATAAAATCCTTTCATAAACAACATATAATATGTGAGGTCCAGCTTACAGATTTCTATTTCTAAATTAGCTCTAAATCCTTCACTGGTTTTACCCCAAAGAGAAGTCTTCACAAAGTAGGCCAAACAAGACGAATTAATCACCATGTTTACAACCATAGACTATTATTTTGAATCACACAACTACTGAGATGAAAAGAAGCTAGTCTCATTCATATTTTTCCGCTTTATGCCACTCTCTCTCTCTCTCAACTTTACAAAAACATTACAATCAAGAACTACAAATGATGTTTACACTGTATTTTATGCCGTGGGAAAAACATTAATACTCAACTAGATAGCAGTCACCAGGTATACGGTAGACTTGGTATGATAATGAACTAATGGAATTTGGTTGTCACAGTAAAAAAAAATTTAATTGGCAAATAGGGAGATATTACATTCACTAAACATTGCAATTCAATCTCATTAGAAAAAATGAATTATGGTTTATTATCAAGTATTACACGCTACAGCAGTATGAATACATTTAATTCCTTTTCACACTTGCATGCACTAGTCTACCACCAACAGGAGAGCAAAGAAAACTCCCAGATTGGGAGTTCTGGCAGCATGAGACCTCTGATCCTTTCTTGGTCTCTTCATCATGCGACCAACTTCATGCAGACCCTTTCCACGATAATCTTTGCTTCGATATGGTTGATATGGAAGCAAATCAAGCGCCGCCGGTGGGTTGGGAAGCCATGAAAACAAAGAAGACTGTGGAGGAAAAAACATACATAGGGGTGAGGAAGAGGCCTTGGGGAAAATTTGCAGCAGAGATCAGAGACACCACCAGAAATTGTATCACAGTTTGGTTGGGAACGTTCGAGAGTGCAGAGGAGGCTGCTTTAGCTTATGACCAAGCTGCATTCACCATGAGAGGCAACAACGCTGTTCTTAATTTTCCACTCCAAAAGGTGAAGGACTCTCTGCAACACATTAAGTATGGCTGCCGTGAAGGGTGTTTGCCGGCTTTAGCCCTAAAGGAGAGGCACTACATCCAAAGAAAACTGTCATCAAAGGCTAAGAAAGGCAAAGCCAAACAGCAATCATCAGAGGTGGTGGTGCTTGAGGACTTGGGTGCTGAATATCTGGAGCAACTTCTCACCATTTCTGATCAAACTACAAGCTAGCTAGATAGACATTTCCAATAATCAAACCTATTTCACAATTGTATTACTATCATTTCTATCTATTTTTGTCCATATACATCTTCAACTAAATTTGGAGGGACCCTTTGTCTTATTTTCCATCCTCTTTTTTATTTTGAGGTTATTTTCTCTAGGTAATTATAAGCCCCCTCCCCAGCTCTTCCCATTCTTTTTTTTTTATAGTATTATCTAGTATCCGATTCAGGATTCCAGACTTCCCCTCCCAATACAAGTATCTTCTTTGGGATTCAAACTCGAGACCTAGAGGAATCTAGCAGCGCCTTACACCACTAGACCAACTTTATGTTGGTAGATCCAGCTCTTCCTATTTGTTGTTGTTCGTTAAAAAATTAGTAAGAATGATTATTACAGCTTCATCTGAAGCTGGCTGCTCCTTTAAACTTCTTTTATATCCTTTCTTCAACCAAAATGTTACCTTCATATTGCAGACGTCCGTTTTTGAAATAGCTTCAAATCACCTTGACGATGAATTTTCAGTTCCCAATCACAGAACCTAAAAACATATCTCCCATCTGGATGCATCCAAATCAGAAATATCAACAAAACCTGAAGATATGAAATAGTTTAGCTAGAAGTACATAAGCTTCACCAATGAAATCTTTCCATATATATATGGCAGAATATAAAACCAGAAATTATTTGATTCTCCATTCTACTCAAGACTCAAGGGACAGTGCGTCTAAATGTGATAGTGTTGCTCGATAAATTTGTATTGACTAGAGTTTTCAATAATTGTAAAGGTCTTTTATAGTTCCCAGGAGCAAAAAGCAGCCTTTTATATATTTTCAGTACATGCAACAGTAACTGAACACTACAAAATCTTTGTAATAAAGAACTCCTTTTAAGATGTTTACATATCATTTGATACCGTAGGAAAAGAATAATACTTAGCCAAAATTGTAGTAACCAAGGACAGTAAATTTGATGGTGATGTTACCAAAAAAAAAAATTGATGGTGATGAACTAGATGAACTCAAGGAAGAAAGCTGGCACAGTAAAATTTTCAAAATTGGAGATAAAAATGGTACTCCTACTGTCTTTAATACAAAGACATATTATCTAATTCGATTAAATTAAGAAGGTTAATTAAAGTTAGTTAATATGACATGTAGTTTCTAAAACATCATTGTCATCTTCCTTAATTCTATCATTTCCTCTCCTCATTGATTGTTGTTGAGTATGCATCAATAAAGGTAAATTTGGAAAATATCAACAAATATGAAAATTGTATCTTATATTTAGGACAAAAATTAACTCCCCAAATATGTCTTATATCAAGAATCGGAAGGAAGGAGTATTACATAAACTAAATGTTGTATTTTAATTTCATCGGAGAGAAAATAACCTATGGTTTATTTCAGTATCAAGTACCAACATTACAACTCTCAACAGTATGAGTAGTTCCTTTTCAGCATCATATCACTTATATGCACTCTATAGCTGGAGAGGAAAAGCAAAAAATATATTGTGTTGCAATTGTTTTAATTTCCTCGATTGCTAGACAAGAAGAGCTGATACAAAAGTACGATTAGCTCAAGAAAGCATGCAAGTTGTTCTGCTAAGTATAACATTCTCACTGCATTAATCTACTATTCTCACACAAGAGTAATCATAGGAAACAATTTATGCTAGCTTGACAAAACATCTCTCCAACTATGTTTCCTAGAAACAATAGACCATATTCAATATAAAAATCAGATCCTATTCCCTCTACTCCTTAATATATGACAAATTTGGGGAGTTGATCATGGTCCCTAATATAGAACATATTTTTCATATTTTTGTAATTTTTTTCTAATTTAACCCTATTGATGCTCACTCAATAATAATCAAGGATGAAAGGGAATGAGGGAATTGAGGAAAATGATTAAAGTATTTTAGAAAATACATATCAAATTAACTAACTTTTTTAATCTAATCAAATTAAGTAAATTTGTCTTATATCAAGGACCGGAGGGAGTATAAATTTATACTATTCAATTTACCAACAGTAGTGTCATACCTTATTTGGTCGTACATTATAGAGATCAATAATCTATCCAGGAAATGACGAATTATCTAGGCTATTAAAAACCAATAAAAAAGGACAAGAAATAGTTTCTATGTAATTGGTGGTAATCCTTCGGATATAGCGATCTTGTATTGCAGTCATAGAATTCTAAAACATGCATGTATACCAAATGAAATGACAACAAACAACTCATGTGATACACTGCCCATATTTCATATCTACATATAAAATAATGCCAAACATCCAATATTTTCGGTATCTAAGTCCAAACAGTAATATCAGAATTTTTCATCAAGTAGACAACTACACACAGGCTTGTTCAGATAATTTAAAAGAAAAAAAAAATGAAAGCTGATTGGGAAATAACTTATAATGTATAAGTCGGCTAATTAGAATTCAAATGATAAGAGATAGAAAAGGTCTATACATTGATCAGAAGTTCAAAATACATCCAAAATTAAAAGCAATGATTGCTCTGAGAAAAAAATAATTGATCAAACAAAGATGTTCAAACAAAATTTGAGATGGAAAAAAACACAAAAACAAGCATAAAAAATATCATTGTACCAAAGAGATTATATGACCTGAGTCATTTGACTCGTTGTAGCAGCCGTCGATACTGAATACATACGAGTTCAGTGAGCAAATAAAATATTGGAATAATGCTTATTAATCAAATATTCGTAGAACATACAAAACGATAGTCATACAGAAGATGATGGCAGATTGGTCATTACATCAAACTGCTATAATCATTGCATTTATCTGGAGCTACTAAATTAAGAAACTCTACGAAAGATACAGAACACCAAATTAGACAGACACAAGTACACAACTGATAAGGATTAATTCCAATTGGAAAATTTCTGCGAGACATCAACAAACAACGATGCCGTTTCAGCATAAAGTAACCTCGCTCCAGAATAATGATATAGTAATTGAAAATTAGAATGAGAAGGAAAGTTCGCATTTACCTCGATAACTAAATTGGTGAAATCCTCGCGTTGCCTATTGTATATCTCCCAGAAGCAACTTCCCTTCCAAGAAAATAATTCGCTAGAGCCGACTGTAACATTGAACGGAAAGCAAGAGCCATGAAGCGCGGAAAGAGGGTTTTTTTACGTGAAACGAAGGGGAAAAAATTAGGGTATGGGACTGTGGGTTTGGAAGAGGAGGGCAAAAAGAGCAGCCAAAACCCAAAATGCCAAATTTCCGGGGAAAACGGGCATAAAGGTAATTTTACACCTGCGGTGTCTGAGTGTCTAAGCTTGAAACAATGAAATGGCGGTAAAAAGATATAAGCACACAATATTGCTAGAGTTTCCAAGCTGAGGGATAATACGTTAATTTAATGCTCTTTATTTACATTATTTTAACCCTAGGTAATTAATAATTATATAGTTCTATTTATAAAGCACTTCTAGCATCTTTCGTATGGACCAAGAAAAACTTTATTTACTCTGCAGTCAACAACTTTCCAACTTTATCATTATTTAACTAAACACTTTCTAAAAAAAATAACAATCTATATAATAAACTAAGAGTAAAATTGTACATTCATATAAAAAATTTAATAACATGTCTTATAAACATGAACAAATAATGCACTTATATGCTTTATAAATAGGATTAGAGGAGTATTAGTCTTTAATATACTTCTCATCTAATATGTTGAAAAGAATAATTAATTTACTTGTGGTAGATTAATAGAGTTGGTTAAAAAAATACTCCTTATATTAATTTAAAAATCCTTATTTTTTTAACTAATTTGGAATCAATTTCTTATATTTTTTACCAAGCCCTTATAATTTTTTCTGTTTCTAATTGTTTTTAACTAGGGCCTATATTTTTTTTATTTTTTATTAGTTCCTTACATTTTCACGTGATTTTTAATCAAGTCCTATATTTCAAATGATTGATAAAATGAAAAAAAAAAATCATAGACTTGATTAAAAATCAAGTAAAACCCTAAGAATATAATAAAAATAAAAATAAATATGAGGAGTACTTGACAAAAATACAAGTGAAACTATAAGATCTGATAAAAAGAAAAAAAATTCAGGATTTAATTAAAAATTAGGTGAGGTTATAAGGTCTTAGGGATTAATTTTCTCAAAAAATAATCTTATCCCAAGCGAAATTTGGTAAGAAATCCCTCTAAATTTTAGGTCTGTTGGTCATCACTCCGCTCTCTAACTTTTAAAAGTTTAAATTAAGGATCCTAATGTTTTATGTTTTGACAGTTAGTTCCAATACTATTAAAATATCTGTTAAAAGTAACGATTTTTCTATTTCATAATTTTATTTTGTCTATTATATACCATCTCGTTTAAAAGATAACATTTGACATGTAATTTTAAGTATTTATAATTTTTTTTTTAAATGGAAATGGTCATATAGATATTTTACATACATTTTTAAGTGTTTAATACTTTTTAAGTATTTAAAAATACATAAAACTACCTATTAATTGCCAAGAATTATATTTTAAATGACATGATATATAATAAAAAAAATATAAAAATGTTGACATTACAAAATAGTTAACTTTAACGGAAATTTTAATTATAAAAGAGTTGTTAGTTAAAATATAAAACATTATGAACCTTAATTTAGAATTTAAATATTAGGGAGGTTATACGTAACTAATAAAAAGTCAAGAGTTTATAATTTTGTGTATTTTAGCATATTTAAAATATTAGAAATTTCTTGTTTGTTTCCTAAATGACAAAATCAAACTTTAAAAAATATTACATATGAAAAAAATATGCTAATATGTTATATGGTTTTCCCATTACTGTATGTCTAAAAAATATGAAAAAAAAAAAAAAAAGGATCTAATGATATCATAAAATAGATAAATCCAGTCAGGCTCCACACCCACCTTCACCGATGAACATGGGTGTGTGTCTAGAAGAGCAGATTAAGTTACATATTTTTCTTCTGAACTTTAATTACAAAATCATCTTAAGCAAACAATTATTTTAGTTGACAAATGTTGACCAGTACATAAAACACATTTTATACCAATTTTTACTGGGTAATAAATACTGTGAGAAATAATCTACTAACTAACTCCTTCTCTATTAACTGGATCATCTACCACATGCATTGATTAAAATCACAGAAAGCACCAGCCAATGCATCCCAGTCCTAAAAGAGTTTTGTGTTCTTACGCTTAGAGCAACAAATCAAGCGAACAACCTAAGGCAGAAAAAAATATAATCAAGTCATCAAGTAATGTTATGGTTTCATACCTTATCTGTATGACGTCGTCCAGCTAGGTAGCTCCATGTATACTCCCTTCGTCCCTATATATAAGAGTCTTTCAACCGAATCGCGAGATTCTAAAAACTAGTTAAAATTATTTAATTGTAATAATTATGTAGGATTTTTTTTTTCAAAAATGCCCATATTTATGAATGAGTGAGAGAGAGAGTAATAATGAAAAAAAGGATGAAAGAGAATATATGTAGTGCAAAATGGGGAAAAGTGTATTTATTATTGAGATAAAATCAAAATGGATCTTACATTTAGGCACAAGTCCATTAAATTAAAAAAAAAAAAAAAAAAAAAAAAAAAAAGAAAGCTCTATATTGGAGTTTCTTTAACTACTTGAAATGCCTCGCTGATCTGCAAAAATAACAGACGAATGAAAGGAAAGGAAGAACAGTGCGAGGATTTTGTGTCTCGATATCTCCATAGTATTTATGAAGAAGGCGGTCTCGTGTTTAGTATTCTCCCACATTGTATTGTTTGGTAAATTTTGGACGCCGCCTGTTATTAAATATGTCCTCATCCAAGCTCTTAGTCCCTGTACCATGTATCCAGGTTTCAATGTTACACCACATTTGAATATATTTGGGAATTACAAGAATATAGATTTGATATTTGACATTGTCGTCTTCTTTTACCAATTACTAAAACTAGCTATAATCTGAATTTGAGCCCGTGTTTTACTATATTTAAATATATAGTGACAATTCATTCATGAATCTGGGTGCTTTAAAGTCAACATGAGAAACAGTAAGCGTCTTCATTCCCAGCGCAGCCATATATAGTTGGATTAATTAATTCATGAAAAAGCACCATTGGGATGCTAAAACGCTAAGTGAGTGCGTTTCTTAACGGATCCCAAGTTGGGTCACAGATGAAATGATGACCCGATTCACCCTCTTCCATGTACACACAAAATAAATTATCTGTTTTATCATATTTTTAACACATGTTCAATGTACGTTAATCTGAAGCCTATGTAAATTCACCAACTCCCCTAATCAGTCACATTTTTAGCCGCTGAGTCCTGGCTGCTTTAGTCCAAATCCTCGAATTTCAAGGCTGGCTATTCATGCCCCAGGGATATGTTACATGTATCCAAATTAATCAAAGTTCGATGGTTCTGAGGGAATAATGAAAGTAGATAATTTTAAATTGGATTAAGGTGCCTCTAGAACCTTAATTATTTTTAAGATGCGTTCAATATTTTAAAATATTTTGCGGATCATCCAATACCTAAAAATATTTTTTCAGGTGTGTTTAGGAGAAATTTTGCACATAAAGTATTTTTAATGAGCAATTTTAATTTTGCTACGAACTCTCAAAAAGTCCTTTAAATAAAAGTATGTCTAACACCCTAGAATATTCTTGAGGTAGAAGAATACTTGAATGATACACAAAATATTTTGTGTTGAGAGCAGAATAAAATATTTAAGGGTGCTGAATGTTTTGGATACTTGACACATCTTAAATATTTTGAACTCTAGCGGATGAATTTTTTATTCGGTGTTTTACATTCGATTTGTTTGGTTTAATCCCATCGTCCTAAGATTTAACAATTTAATATATAAAACAAGCATCAGAAATTAATTAAGATGCTACTTATTCACTAGATGCAAATAAAAATCGCCATCGAATCAGAAATAGTACAAACAACGAACTGATCAATATTTTAAGAGAAAATACGATGAAGACCCGAGCTGAATGATAAAATATTGGATAAACAAGCATTATCATCATCAACTTGTGATTAATTAAGCGCCACTTGCTAACTATGCAATTCAAAAATACAATATATTATTGTTCGTTATGGGACCGTGTATGGTTAATTTCTTGTCATCAAAGTGCGATCCGTGGGGAATGGTAAAGGTAAAACCTACGAAGAAGAAGGGATTGTGAAACACTGAAACTCTTTGGGAGACTTGAGAATGGATATCCATGGTTACTGGGAAACACGATGAGCAGGACTCGAGATGTTACCACCCGTCACTAACAAGCCCTCATCCCTGATTGCTATAGGTATTAGGTGGTATACATAGGCTATATAAACTGCTATATATACTATATACATGATTAATAAGGAAACACTTGATACATCTGAATCTCAAAGGGATGCAGCGTATTCAAAGGAATCAAGATAGATGCGATTAATATGCAATGGATCTGGATTAGTATTTTTATACGTACACACTACCACTCTGGCACTTATTATAAATTCATTTTGACTGATTATTAATGCCTTTGGTTCTTATTTATATGGAACCAACTACTAATTCTCACATATTAATAAAAATATTTAAAAACATTAAATTTGTGCTTAAATTCAAGTAATATCTAGTATTATTTTTATTAACTACATTAAACTCTAATATCATAGTCCTCTAGTTTTATTTTTTAGTCCTATAAGCCACATCATTAAATTTTCCATATGAATATATAATTTTACTCTTAATTTTTTTGTTGTATTAACTTTGTTTTTATGGTGCATAATGTATATTAAATATGGATAAAATTAAAAAGTTGTTGAATCTAAGACAGAGTTAATAAAATTTAAAGTTTTTCTTGGTCCATGTAAAACGTGCTGAAAGTGACTTATAAATAAAACATATCAATAGAACAGTATTTATCGCTTTCTAAAATTCAAACTTATATTATTCTCTTTATAAGGTGAGACCTCTTATCACATCCACCAACAACTTGTTGGTAGACCATGAGAGTATTAATTATTACCCTATTGTCTCTCTTACTACCTTTAAATCAATGTTTTAAAAACCGGACCGGACAATGAGCCGGAGAATTCAACGGGTCATGGTTCAAACGGTCGGACCGTTTGGGTGAACCGGTGATGTAATAATTAAATTAAAAAAATATAATAAAAATGGGATAATAAATGTACTCCCTCCGATCCTAAATATAAGACATAGTTGATTTTTTTAGATATTAAAAATTTTAATTAAATTACTTTAAAATATTGATATTTATCATTTTTTTGAACTATTTTGTTTGATTTATAAACTAATATATAATATAATGGTATACAATATATGATATGATTAAGCAACTTATTTAGCTTTCTTAACTTTTTAAAAAAATTAACTCTATCTTATATTTAAGACCAAAACAAATATTATTTTTACTGTTGCTTTTACACTACTGTTCTGCTGTATGTCAAGTAACTCATGAACATATAAAATAGTCAATAAAATATGAATAATAAATCATATGATAATATATTTTTGAACTATTCAACTAACTTATGTAAAGAAAGATAAGAATAAAATAATTTGACAAAAAATCACGAGTTTTTTTGTAAATACTAAAATTTTAATTAATAAGATAATAACAAAATAAAATATTTTTTTATTAACATAAAATCAAATCAAATAAGTCCTATGACTGATTTTTAGGGCCTATACCTAATAGCTAAAAGCTTAGGAATTCTGAAAACGTGTAGCAGAGGAGATGTAATGTAGATTTTGAAAATCAATGAATGTTTAAAATTGTGATTTCTCTCTCATGCTCCCCTCTCAACTCAAATATCACTCTTTGGTTTTTTTCAAACTTTTCTCTCACTTTCTCCTCTCAACTTTGTTCCTTTTCCTTTCGTCTGAGATATTCTGTTTCTTCTAAATTGAAGTTTGGCTTCGAGAGTCATGATCGAAGACATGAATCTCAAATCTAAGTGAAGATCCACAACACACTTTTTCAATCATTTCCGCATTTTGTTTAAAACTTCAAGTCATATAAGTAAGTTTTTTTTTTAAATTTTCATGTTTCTTCCTCGGTTCTTTCTCTTTCCTTGATTTCCAGTTCATCTTCCTCCTTTAAGATCTGTCTCCCAAGAATCCGTCCGGCTTGACAAAACTCGTTTCGGGTTCCGGCTGGAAAACGGTTTCCGGCTGTACAGCCGGTTCTCTCCGAGCCAATCCGGCTCAACATCAACAACTGTTTTTGACAGAGAAACGAGCCGTCGTTGTTACCGGTCGACGGTCTGACCGGCCGGACCGTCCGGTCCGGCTCGGTTCTTAAATCATTGCTTTAAATATGGACATACATGAAAAAATATTTAATGCTCCTTGAAAATTAGTAAGTGAAAGAATACTTATTTGTTGGTGTCCTATAATAAGAACTAAAAGGAGTGCATCCTAGGGAATGATAGTTAAGTCATTAAATATAATTTAAATTGATAAAATTCTTCAAGTTTATGCTAATTAAAATTTTCATCCCTTTACATCATTTTCCTATTTCTTAAATAAAGGTAAAATTAGAAACCAATTATTAATAGTTTCTAAGTGGACTTATATGTAGAAAAAAAAAATCTTCACAGATAAACTTATACTCCCTCTTACCCTTTTTATAAAAGCCTAAAATTTGAATTGCCTTAGTTCTTTTTATAAGAGCCTAATAAGAGTTGTCTGAACATTTAATGAGTTTTTTTTTTTTTCAATTCTACCTCTTATTAATTATATATATTTGCTTTGACCGAAATGTTGGT
Organism: Inga laurina; assembly: GCA_963855925.1. NCBI lineage: Eukaryota > Viridiplantae > Streptophyta > Magnoliopsida > Fabales > Fabaceae > Inga > Inga laurina. Next base: position 15,827,446 of record OY979703.1, on the reverse strand, counting down.
AATACTTATATTTACTCTATTTCTTTCTCTTAATTGCCCCTCATAAATAATATACTTAAAAAAAAATTATTTTAGACATACTTATTATTTTAACTAACTTTAACCATTTTCTTAAAACACCTAATTCAATTATTAAGCTCTTATAAAAAAGGACTAGAGGGGGTAATAAAAACTAAAATAGTGTACAACAGAAGATAGCTCTTGTTTTATGATTTGAAGTGAAGGTCAAGGACCCGCGTTATTTCCCCATTCATAAAATGAGCATTCCGCCCATCTAAGAATAGATAAATTAAAATAAGTGGGGATAGGACTTAGGAGCCTACTTCTTGATCTACTAATTAATTAGATACTACTCACACTGGTCCTTATTATAAGGCACCAACAAATAATTCTCACAAACCAATAAAAACGGTCAAAAACATTAAATTTGTCATAAAATTTAAGTAATTTTCAACATTATCCTTACTAATCACACTAAAATTTAATATCATATTAATTATTACTCTCTCTCACTACCCTTATTAAATATAGGCATACATGAAAAAAAAAAATATTTAATGCTCTTTGGAAACAGGCAAGTGCCTTATAAAAAGAACCAATAACACTTGTTAGTTGATACCTTATAATAAAGATAAGAGGTATGGGCTCAACCTACAAGTTCAATCCACTAACCAGCGGGTTAAGGGTGGGTCAGGGTTAGTATGTTGCCAACCCGTAAAAGTGCAAACTTATGTGTAACCCACGAGTTGACTGGCTAGCCAACATTATTATCTTTTATAAAAAATTAAAAGATAGAGAATTAGATATGCAAAAACCATAAAGTCCTACCTCCTTCCTTGACTCGGATGTTGATAAAATTATAATTTACAATAATATAAAAAATTCAAAAATATAATCAACATTTCAAGAGATAAAGTCATTTTTGCCAAAGTTTACAAACAAAAACATCAAATTATTTTCAAGTGATCAAAACAAATTTGATAACTCATATATATATGTTTTAGTCATATTTAAAAAACCCAAAAATTGTGGGCTAGCAAGTTATTAGGGTTGGCATTTTGCCAGCCCATAAAAGTGAGAGTCGCACAAGCCAACACCATTCAAGTTGTGGGCCAACTTGCAACCCACGGATTGACCCACATTACTAGCCCTACCCTATGCATTATTTTTGTTGCAAAATTAAAAACTACTCCCTCCATCCTATTTATAAGCAACTTTCACTTTTTGTCTAAAAATATAAGCTTCTTTTTCCTATTTTACCCTTATTAAATGCTCATTCTCTCTCATATCTTACACTCATTCTCTCTCATACTTTGTATTTATTCTCTTTCCATACTCTTTTCATAAATAGGGGTATCTATAGAAAAACATGACATTTTTGACACACTTATTGTTTTTAACTACCAATTCGTTTTATGCAATCAAGAAAAAAGTTGTTTATAAATAAAACCGGAAGAAGTATTAACTTGGTTTAACATGTCATTTGACACCAATTTTTTAACAAGTGTAAAAGGTATTGTTGAAATTTGATCCAATCAGCAGTTTGCTCCTGCAGACTATTATTACTCCATCTAGTCCTTTTTATGTGGACCACATACTAAAATCATGTGGTTTAAAATATTAGTTAAAAATAATTAATATGTAACTTTTACACCTATTTTTTCAATTATACCCTCGTTTAGAAAGAGAATACACGAGAGATAGTGGGTGTAAATTTGTTGTAGAAAGATAATAAATAACATGTATTTAATAAGGATAAAAATGGAAAAATTAGTTTAAAATTTCAGACAAAAATAATTTATTTTTTATATTAAGAATCACTCCAATGAGAGAGAATGCTCTTTGTAAAAAGGATAGGAGGGAGTATAAAAGTAAATACTTTCCACTTTTTTCACTATTGTTGTGAACTGTGCACATGAATTTTACTAATTTAAATTTATTTGTATATTTTGATATAAAATTATAATAATATCTATCTTTATTATAAAATGTTAAATATGGACCATTAAAATTTTGATACAATAGTGATAAGGAGTAAAGGAGGGGAAGAGTGAGAAAGAGGACCATTTTCCCTGTGGAGCGTGAGACCAGGTCTTTGGTCCTGTATTTTCTTGACCATATCTTGGACTGTCTCTCTGTTTTTTTAATAAAAATATTATTTAATATGTAATTAATATACTTAATTGTGAAATTATTATGGAAAGAGAACATCTGACCAACGGCATTCTTGTCCTTGAATTTTGAACGAGGAATAGATAAGAGAATTGATGGGGAAATAGCCAACTAATTGTTTAGTCTCTAGCCAGGAATCATAACATATCAATATCATAGTGCAATGTATCTTCCCTTGTTGTCTATTTAGGGACGAGGCGGCTGGACCTATAAACCCTCTTAAACTATATATATCACTCCCTTTTTATTCCCATATATTCAATCACAACTTGATGCCATTAAAATGTCATGGATTAGAAGAATAGTACAATACTATGATATCAGAGTGATAAGAGGTGCGTTGAATGTTCAAACGAGGTGATAGTTAGTAGTAATTTAAGAGTGAGCGTGGGGTGATGAGGTGGGCTTTGCTGGTCGAATGTTGTCGCCCTGTTCAAGCTGCGCACGTTTTGGTTCACGTGAGCAGATAGATTATAAAGCTACATTTAGGTTATGTTATGTTTGGATTAGGGAAAAAGTGAAAGAAAATTAGGGAAATATAATATTAAGAAAGAAAATTTTCTTTACTACTCATTCTGTCTATTACTTTTTGCAAGAAACAACTACTACCTATAACTTGTTCTTATTATAAGAGATCACGTCTCAAATTAACTTTGTTAATTTTCTATTTTGCCATTACTTAATTACTCATTTTAGTATTCATACATTTATCATCATCACTTACACTCTCTCTTCACCAAACACTCTTTCTTCCACAATCATCTTTATTCTAATAATTTTCTTATTCTCCCTCTTATACTCTCTTTCCCCATATATTAGAGTGTTTTTGAGAAAAAAGTTACAATATTTACATATTTATTATGTCCAATTAATTTTTACATAGACACGATTTATTAACTATTTCTTATAAAAAAAACGCAGGAGGTATTTTTTAAGAGTTCTTCCTCTTATTAATACTCCCGCTCCGCAATTTTACTCATCCAAATTAAGGGCTAATGATTCCTTTTCTTTATTTTCCTCTCTCTATCTTGAGGACCCTCCCTTCCCAATTCCATTAAACACATCCTCCCTCGCCAATGATTCCAACTCCTCGACCCCTTCCGTTTCTTTGTACAATTTCCAATATTTAATGTCAACCAGCTCAGTTGTTTCTTGTCGTTTTCTTTTCCTTAGCTTGTTTCTATGGGTGTGTGTGTGTCTATATATATAACCCAAATCCAGCTTTAAAATCCAACAGAACTATTCACAGATAGCAAAACCAGATAGGAGAAGTAGTGGTGTGAGATAAGTGCACATGGATTCAGATTCCCTTTTCTTGCAATACACACAACATGAGTTCTGCCCTCTGGATTCCTTTGTTTCTGCAGCATCATCGATGTCCTGCTGGGACGACCTCCTTCTCTTCAACGACAACAACAACTACTTCTTTTCCATGTCTTCCGATGTTGTAGCCTCCAAGGATTCATCATCGTCGGAGTCCAATTCTTCAGGCTCTGAGGCAGTGCAAGAAGTCTCCTTCTGCTCCAAAGTGGAAGAGAAAGAAGAGAAGAGGGTGTGCAGAGGAGTGACAAGGCGGCCGTGGGGGGATACGCTGCCGAGATAAGGGACTCTACCAGAAAAAGGATGCGAGTGTGTATGACACGGCAGAGGAGGCAGCCTTGGCGCACGATCAGGCGGCATTGTCGACACGAGGATCTCAGGCAGTTCTCAACTTCCCGGAGGAGGTGGTGAGAGAATCTCTGAGGAAGATGCCTCACAAGACATGGCAAGATGCTTGCTCTCCGGTGTTGGCCCTCAAGAAAAAGCACACCTCCGCACGAAAGTCAAAGTCAAAGTCCAGGACTCTTCCTCATCTTGCCCAAACCCATCAGCCAGTGTTGGAGCTGGAGGATTTGGGATCCGACTGTCTCGAGCAACTTTTGGCCCTCACTTGTCATTGATCATTACTCTTTAATTTCCTTCTTCCTTTGTATTTATTTGTTCATTCCTTATCACCTTCATTCTCTCCATTTTCAATTCTGTACGTTTTCATCTCAATTCAACAAGCTTTCTTCTTCTTTTTTCTTTTGTTTTTGTTTTTGTTTTTTTTTTTTTTTTGTGATTGCCACCTAGTGTCACAAAAGGCACATCTTGTATCCCTAGACCCAAGGGTATTTTGTACAAGCTTTCTACACTAATCTATCCTTCCTCCACCCAACGTTCATTAATTACTTTGCTTTTTCAGACTGGTTCTCCCTTGAACTATGTAAGACAAGTAACTAATAATCAACCTCTACTAATATTTGTGAGAAAAACAAGGACAACCTACAACCGTTGACCACCGGGCTTATTTCGCTTGCTTTATGTGTTGTCAACGGGGCCGAGATGAAAAGATAAATACGCACGGATAAGTCGGCTGTCTTTATAGGGAAGAAGGTCATTTTTTCCCCCATTTTGGATCGGGCGGCTGGTTAAATATGTGACGTCAAAAACGAGTGCACGATGAATTTTTAGTTTTTATCGGGTCAATGATGAAGATGAATAGCATATCTTCCCCCAAATTCTTTCAGTATTTTTTAACGTGATTCCGGGTTATTTTTCGGGGTAGAGTTTTTTTTTTTCCTATATTATTTTTTGTTTTTTAAGGCAAGAGGTAAGTTAGTTGACGTTGTTATTTATATAACTCACTCAAGGACATAATCAATCGACTACGTTAATATTTATTAACAACATAGTATTTATATAGTTGACGTTATTATTTATTAGCAGATACTCTTAGCTTGCTTCTTAATGTTGTAATTGTTCTCTTATGAGGTAATGAATTTCAGGTTACATTTAAAAAAAATAAAAGATGTAAACATATCTATTAAATCACATTATTTACAAGCTTCGACCAGTACACTTTATTCTTCAAGCTTCATGTATTATATATAGGGGTCTTCCGAGTTTTGAAATTAAGACTTGATGAACATAAAATTTACTTAAAATCATATATTTGCATATAAAGTTCAACATGAGTTTCAATATAAATAAAAATTTATGCATTTAACATGTCGTGATTGAAATATTGAATAATAGAGATGCAAAATTTGAGTCAAATTTTTTCAAATGAGAAGAGTATTTTTAATATTGTTAAAATCATTTAAATTTTTAAAAATGTATCCATCCCAACAAGGCAATGGGCTCGAAATATAAGTTATGTATTCTAAAATAGTTTGGCTATGTCTCGCTCTCTGTTTTTTTTTTTTTTTTTGGCCATCCAGCTATATCTTTTTACTTGTGCCCAAACTAGTCGTTCACATGGTAGCAAACTAAGGTTCGAATTCTCTCTGAAAGACTGCTTACATTTAGTCGACTACAATGCCTCAAATAGAATTATCTTTAATAGAAGGAATACTTGTGCTTAGTCATAAAAAAAAAAAAAAATCCGACCGCGAAGCATGTTCTTGCAAATTCAATTCAATGTGTTTCCCTATTCCCTATCTGGAATTTTTGTGTGTTGTACTTAATATAAATATTTCTCTCTAAAATATTAGTAATTTTTTATCTCAAGTGTTATTTGATTTGATACTATATCTTAACTAACTACACAATCTCCTCATCACTAATCGAACAACTTCCTCCCATTAATTAAATATCACGATTCAATCAAAGAAGGCCAAAAAAATGAAATCTGAATAGTACGGTAGTTGGCACTTGTTAAAGTGCAACGATTGTAGTAGACCTGCATAGCCATTATGCAACGTATACAAATGGTATTAGAGTTTGTGGGGCACTACAAAGGGTATTAGAGGTCCAAATGTAGCACTAGTATTCTTTCAATTCCCTCCCATTTTAATCTATTATGGTCAACGCTAACAGTAGCTTCCTCATTTTACATCCAAACAATCATGCGTGATCCATCTCCCTATTTAAAAGATACAGCCACACCTACATGTCCTTATAGGTGCGCAACACACTTTGCTGAAATATACAATTTAGTTGCGGTATATATCTATATATATATATATATTAACTTGATCATATGTATTTAACTCCAATCTTAATCACAACTTGAGTTCATTCGCGAATTTTTATATATGTTTAAGTCGAAATCAATATTGGTGTTGCAATGTGGCCAACAAATTCTTGTGCGGAAACCATTTCATTTGCTATATATATATATATATAGTAACGTTTGAGTCTTTGGTTGGGGCAGCCTGGTCGAGAGGATGAGGAAGCTAGTTAGTGACAAAGACGTAACACAGCGTGAGAAAGAGACCAATAACCAAATAATTACACACACACACACACACACAGAGATATGCATGCCGTGTTCTATCCATCCGACGTCGTTTGTTGAATTTTTGCCAACAAAATGATATGAGTGAGTTTCATGACGAGCATGTTCTTCCACTTGTGATTTATTATATTAGACCTCCTAACAGTGATGTGAGAGGCCATATAGAGTGCTGTCACCATTTTCCCACCCAACTGACTAGTACATGTGCATCCAATAATCTTTAGATGCCTGGACAAAGTGGTACACTCCCATATTTCATATCTATATATAAAATACTACGTACCACACATATACAATATTTTCTGTATCCAATTCCAAAAGGCAATATTAAAATATTTTCATGCATCGAGTAAATAAACACACAGGCAAACCAGAACATTTAAAAGAAAAATGAAAGCTGATGAGGACATACATAAAACTTATAGTGTATAAGTCGGCTAATTAGGATTCAAATGATAAGGAGGTTGAAAAAGTCTACATTAATCACAAGTTCAAAACACAGCCAAAATTAAAATCAATGATTAACTGCTCACCACAAATAAATGTTATTGATCAAACAAAGAAGTTCAAACAAAATTTAAGATGGAAAAAGACGCAAAATAAAAACTTAAATAGTATCAATGTATCAAAAAGATTACAAGTTGAGGAACTAAATAAATTAAGATCTAAGGATATATGGCCTGAGTGCTTTGACGCTTTACTGGAAGCCGTCAATATTGAATACACTCAAGTTCAGTGACCAACTAAAATATTGGCAGAATGCTTATTAATCAAATAAAGAATTAGATGAGGGCAGATTGGTCATTTTATCAGACTGCCATAATCATTGCATTTGTCTAGTGGAGTAACTAAAATATTGGCATAATGCATATTAATCAAATATTGGCAGAACATAGAAAACGATAGTCATACAGAATTAGACGAGGGCAGATTGGTCATTATATCAGACTGCTATAATCATTGCATCTATCTAGAGCTATTAAATTAAGAAACTCCGTGAAAATTAGGCCTAAAGACAGAACCAACAATTAGACAGACACAACTGATAAGGATCAATCCCAATTGGAATATCTGCCAAACCTCAACAAATAACGATGAAACCGTTTCAGCATAAGGCAACCTTCGCTCCACAATAATGATATAACGTGATTGAAAATGAGAGAGAGAATGAAATTTCGCATTTACCTCGATAATTAAATTGGTGAAATCATCGCGTTACCTATTATATATATATCAGAGAAATAACTTCACTTGAAAGAATATTGTAGTGCCAGAAATTTGAAAAATATGAAGCCGCCAACAAAATTTTGATAAAAGGATAATTTTATAAACCTTTTAAAAAACGGAAACTGGCCTATAAAAACTATTTAAAGTTCGGAAGTCGATTGTGTATGGGGAATGTGTTAGGCATCCCACAACACCAATTTATAAGAATGGTTATCATAAGTTAATTATTTAAAAATATTATGGCCTTTAATCTTATGATAATTACCCAAATAAAAAAGAGAATATTTACAAAAATAAATGAAATGAAAACTAAAGAAAAAAATGAACATTTATTTACAAAAAGAAAATAAGAAAAAATATATTTATTTACAAAGTTGGACTTGACCTAGGAAGAGAGCCTAGGGCCTACGTACTCTTTAGAGGGATCAAAACCCATGTAGTTCAGGGATAGAAATGGGTATCAATTTATTGATATTTTTTAAGGAAAAAGTTCCTTTGATTTTTATTGCAGAAAATGATTTTTTATTTGGTTTATGTTTTGTATTTATAAAAAAATTTCTTTATTTTTTCATGAAAGAGAGTTTTTCTATTTTATTTTCATTCATAAAAATGTGTTAAAATATTTTTTTTCTTTTTTTTTTTGAAAGAGATCCTACGAAAGGGATAAATAAAAAAGGATAAATAAAAATGTGTTAAAATATTTTTTGTTTTTTGTTATATTTTTCCTACAAGAAATTTCCTAATTTAAACCTATGAATGAGAGATTTTTTTTTTTTATGTTTTAATTTCTATTTTTCCTCCACAATGACTTCACACTAAATTTCCTAATCCAAATATCAAATAACATTAATGAGATGAATTATTTTGAAATTTGTTTCCATTTACTACAAAACCCCAAGTTCAAGACAATCACCATTAATGATGACCATTTTTCAAATTTCAAACAATCCAATCACCATTGTTAGTGCAAGTATTTCATCCAAGAGGGGGGGTGAATTGGGTGATTCCAGAAATTTCGTTGCGTATAAAGAAACTTTACGGAATATTAAAAGCAGTTAAGAGCAAGGAGAAATATCACCGTAGTGTATACCGGGAGTTATACTGGTTCGGCCACAACCACTTTGACCTACGTCCAGTCCTTAGAGCGTCTCTGAGAGTTTCACTATATTCTTCAAGATTCAGTAGGTTCTAGGAACCTCAGTACACAGCAAGTTCCTATACTTGGACACTCGCTCCCCCTTACACGTTGCAATCAAATCCCCAACTCAAGGTTCCACTACCTTAAGTTGTCTTAATAACAAATATTGAGTTTGTAATGAAAAACTCTCTCACAGAGCAAATATATAATCTCTGAAGTACAAATGAATGACTATATGAAAACAAAGTACTAAGAGTGTGTTGATCAGTGTAACCTCAGTTTGTGACTCCTTGTTTTCTTCTCTTTAAATGTTCCATATATATAGATGATTTGTAGTGTCTGTTGGAAGCAATTCAAACTTGTCCGTTAGAGTCGCGCAGCAATGGTTGACTATTCTTCGTATTTGAAAACTATCCGTTGGCAGTAGGTAGCGGTAGGTGAACGTTCGGACTTTTATTTGACTTCTTAAATCTGTCATACTCTTTCATTGTTTCTCTGCAAATGTACTTAGAATACTAATACAATGAAGAGTTAATCATATAGATAACAAATCAAGAGATATTCATTGAAAATATAATTTCTGGACTGCCTTACTCGAGTGGCTACTCGAGTGATCAAGTTTGTTACTCGAGTGGTCCCTCGAGTAAACCTGTCAAAAATATGGCAGTGAGCAAATCAACATTTTGCATCAGAAATTACTCGGGTAAGACATGGAGTGATATATTACAAACATTGAGAATATCTGATTACTCGAGTGGCTACTCGAGTGGCCATGTCTTTACCTTCACAGATTACTCGAGTGATCACTGTGGTAAAATTGCTTACTCGAGTGGCCTTCATGTTTCTTCACACATTACTCGAGTGGTCCCTCGAGTGGCTTTCAAATAACCCGGCAGATTATTCGATTACACCCTTGAGTAATGGGATCAAATTCTTGGCCGAGAGTTTGCTATCTGGTTACTCGAGTGGTACTTCAAATAACTCTGCAGATTACTCGGGTGGTCCCTCGAGTAATGCTATTTTCTCACTGGTTACTCGAGTGATATGCTGCATTTCTTGGCCGAGAGTCACTGGAAGATTTTGGACCTAGTTACTCGAGTGGCTGCTCGAGTGATGCCTGTGAAAATCTTGTTACTCGAGTGGCTACTCGAGTAATGGTCTATATAACTTTACAGATTACCCGAGTGGTCCCTCAACTAACTTCGTTCAAAATTTGGCAGTGCCTCACTGGATGAAATTCTGTTTGCTTACTCGAGTGACTACTCGAATAATGGCTTATGTTACCCGAGCGGCTACTCGAGTAAGCCTTCTTAAAAATTTTTGATTACTTCCAGTACTGACTCCAAGTGACGTTATGCTACTTTGTTCAAATCCATTTGTTTGTTATCAAATCCTTCCATATTATTAATCCACTCTTTGTTATCATCAAAACATATGAGATCTAACAACCATCAATGTCATTTGCTTATTAATTTAAATGTGTCAAGATTAAGGAAGATTTTTTCCTTCTTTTTATTTTTTATTATTTTTGAGTTGGGCCATGACAAAATAAGGCGTTTGCAGTTGCCCCTCTTTACTTGTTTCATAGCTGAGAAAAGTAATATTCTCGCCTATAAAGCAAGTAAAGATAAGAACACGTATTTTGTCCGACTAAAAGATCAAGGTGCCCCCTTTGGAGCCAAAGAGTTTGGACAAAATACAGTGCTCATGCCCCTCTTTACTTGGTTTATAGGGGAGAACACAGGTGGAGATAGATGATTACCTGGAGTGAAAGTGAAACGCCTAGTTACATAAGACTTTGGTGGGGCGTAAAAGAATTGTGTCAGCCGTTACTGGGCTTTGAGGTTGCTACCGATACAAAGCTTTGAAAGAATAGTGCCTACAGTTACAAGGCTTTAAAAGAATTATGCTAAGCGTTATTGGGCTTTAAAAGAATTGCGTCAGCTATTACTGGGCTTTGAGGGTACTTGCCAATATAGGGCTTTGAAAGAATAGTGCCCACCATTATAGGGCTTTAAAAGAATTGTGTCAAGCGTTATTGGGCTTTAAAAGAATTGTGCAAAGCGTTATCGGGCTTTGAAAGAATTATGCCAGCTATTACTAAGCTTTGAGGGTGCCTGCCGGTATAAGGCTTTGAAAAGGGTGCCAGCTGTTTCAGGGCTTTGAGGGTGCCTTTCGATACAGGGCTTTGAAAGGGTGCCATTTGTTACTGGGCTTTGGGGGTGCCTGCCGGTACAGGGCTTTGAAAGGGTGCCAGCCGTTACTGGGCTTTGGGGGTGCCTGCCGGTACAGGGCTTTAAGAGGGTGCCTACCGATACAGGGCTTAAAAGAGTGCCATGAACATTTGATGCCCCTTGAAGTAATGCTTATGATAATGGCAATGAAGATAATGACATTGATAATGATAAGATGATGATGAAGTCTTAATAATGATGAGATGAATGACAATAATGATAGTCATGATGTGACACTAAGCATGTGATGCCCCACATAATGAGATGATGATAATGATGATGAAGTGCTAATAAGGAAGTTATAAATGGTGATAACCATGGTGGTAATGATGAGACAATAAGCACGCAGTGATCCAAACACGTAATATGATAATGACACTAATGATGATGAAGATGAAGCCTTAATGGAGAAGTCATAGATGATGATGATGATAATGGTGGTGTTGATAATAGAGGTGATGAAATGCTAATGAGAATGAGTGCAATAATGGTGGTATTAAAGAATAGTCTGGTAGGTGATATTGCTCCTTCTTCGTCCAAGTGCCTAACCAGAACCCCCTTACTTACACAGTCTTGTAGGATGTATGAAGATGTGTATAATGAAATTCACATAGATGCCATAGTCTAGAACCCTCGGTTTAGATTGTATCCCTTTGTCAATTGTTTGACCGCACAACAGAAATTCTAGCTGGGACCTTCACTAATGATCCCGAAATTACACAAGTTAGTTAGGAGTAGAGGACACTATATATATCATCGTGAGTGTTTATCTAGGCAAAAGTTGTACTTTCATTAAAAAGAGTTACCATTATACAAATCATGACACAAAGTTTGACATGCGATTTAATGGAAGGAAAAGATATACTAAGGGTGAAGATTCATTTGAAAGAAATGATCTTCCAATATTCCAGTAAATACATAATGATAAGCATATATCAGTGTAGACGTGATGCTAGTAGGAGGTCCTTCACTTTCAGTTTCGCATACTTGATGGTGCCTTGCTTAATTACCAAACATATGCACTTTTTGATGAGTGGTTACGGAGTCTTCCAAATAAACAAAGTCAAGAGAGTTATGGGACTATGACTTATAACCTTCTTCAATATTTGTTTAACCCACCCTTTCGGGTTTTTGACTCAACAAGCTCCCAATTTTGTGCTCTAACTTTTGCCTAAGCCGCTCTTTCAGGTTTTCAACTTAGGGAGCATTTTTTTTTGCTCTAACTTTTGTCTAAGCCACTCTTTCAGGTTTTCGACTTAGCGAGCTTTATTTATTTATTTTCTTTTGCTCTAATTTCAGCCTAAGCATCCCTTTCGGGTTTTCAAGTTAGCAAGCTTTCTTTATTTTTTTTTTTTCTTTTGTTCTAATTTCTGCCTAAGCCGCCCTTTTAGGTTTTCAATTTAGCGAGCCCTTTTTTTTTCTTGTTTTGCTCTAACTTTTGCCTAAGCCGCTCTTTCAGGTTTTCAACTTAGCGAGCTATATTATTTTTTTTATGCATAGTATTTCTTTACAGCATCTGAATTGATTGGTCTTGGTAAATCTTGGCCATTCATGTTTGTCAATATAAATGCCCCTTCAGAGAAAGCCTGCTTAACAACATATGGGCCTTCATAATTTGAAGCTCATTTACCTCTGTCATCTTCTTGATTTGGCAAGATCTTCTTGAGAACTAGGTCTCCTACTTTAAACCCCCTATTTCACAGTTTCTTATTAAAGGCCCTTGCCACTCGTGACTAATATAACTACCCATGACATATTGCTGTGAGTCTCTTTTATTCAATCATATTTAATTGTTCAAACCGAGAGCGTATCCATTCACTTTCATCTAGGTCTGATTCAGCCAAGATTCTCAGGGATGGTATTTCCACTTCAATCGGAGTGACAGCCTTCATGCCATAAACTAAAGAGTAAGGGGTTGCCCCAGTTGAAGTACGCATTATGGTACGGTGTCCGTGTAATGCATATGGGAGCATTTCATGCTAGTCCTTATATGTCACTATTATTTTGTCGATGATCTTCTTAATGTTTTTATTGGCTGCCTCAACCGCGGCATTCATCTGTGACCTATATGGTGCAAAATTATGATGTTTGATCTTGAACTGATCACATAATTCTTTAACTGTTGCCCCGTAAGGTTTGGTGTATTATCAATTTGATCCTCTGGCAACCCATATCTACAGATGATATTGGCCTTTAAGAATTTGATAAAGGCCTTCTGAGTAATACTAGCAAAGGAATTGGCTTCCACCCACTTAGTAAAATAGTCAATAGCAACGAGGATGAAATAATGATCATTCGAAGCTTTTGGGTTAATCGGTCTGATGACATCAATTCCCTACATGGAAAAAGGCCATGGAAATACAAGACTATGCATTAAAGTCGGAGGAGCATTAACTTTGTTGGCGTATATCTGGCACTTATGACACTACTTTCTAACATAATTGATACAATCATTCTTCATAGTTATCCAGTAGTAACCAGATCTTTGAGCTTGTTTAGTTAATGAGTGGTCATTTGCATGTGTATCGCACATGCCTTCATGGATCTCTGCCATAATCTTGTGCGCTTCCTTCATGTCTACACAACGAAGCAATGTCCCATCAAAGCTCCTCTTAAACAGGACATCATTACTAATAAAAAAGCCCATGGCCATTCGTTGGATGGTTTTCTTTTCATTGTGTGCATCTGGAGGGTAAGTACCATGTTCCATATACATCTTGATACTATAGTATCAAGGTTGCTTGTCGTGCTCTCTTCCAATGTTGAAGCAAAATACTGGCAATCTTCTAGTCTTAATTTGCATAGGTTGAACTTGGACCCTACAATCGAGTTAAATCATAGCTGCAAAGTAGCTAAAGCATCAGCAAAGAGATTCTTTTCTCTGGCCATGTGATGGAAATTGATTACTTCAAAAAATTTTATCAACTCTATTAAATACTCTTAATAAGAGATCAACTTTAGGTCTTTGGTATGCCATTCACCAGTCACCTGATAAATTATAAGAGCTAAGTCACCATAAACTTTTAGGTTTTTTATTCTAAGATCTATGACAGTTTGGAGACAATTAATACAAGCTTCATATTTTGCTATGTTATTGGTGCAGTCAAACCTTAGCTTTATAGTAATCGGGAATTGCTTTTCGTCGGGGATATGATTACCGCCCCTACACCATTGCCATGCATATTTGCTGCCCCATCAAAATATATCTCCCACTCCTTTAGCGCTGGTGGAACATATCCTAACCCTTGGCACTGGTGATTCTCTTACAAATTTATGGGGGATTTGATGCCTTGGAGGTGAGTGCCCAATCCTCCACCATGCTTAAACCCATTCTTCTCTATTATCTTAGTTATAGAGTTGACATTTTTATATCCCTTGAGTCCTTCGACTTCAAAGCCTTGGAAAACCATTCCTTCCTCGTGCTCGGCCGCCTCAATGTATGGAAGAAAACCCAGCTTGTTCATGATTTCTTCTTCGCCCTTGATTATTACTATCTTCCCACTATCAATGAACTTTACCTTTTGGTGTAAGGTAGAAGGTATTGCCCCAGCCGAGTGTATCCATGGTCTCCCCAACAGCATAGAGTAGGATGGGTCAATGTTCATAAGTTAAAAGTCTACTACGAATGAAGTTGGCCCAATCTGCAAAGGCAAACGGACCGTTCCTAACACTCCTCTTCAAGTACTATCGAACCCTCTAACCACCATATTACTCTTTTCAACCTCTGATGCCTCTACTGACAATTGCTCAAATATGGATAGTGGTAAAACATTTAATGCTAATTCTCCATCTATCAACATTTTGGCCACAATGAACCCTTTGCACTTCAGGGAAATATAGAGGGCTTTATACTGATCAACAGTGGATTGAAAAACTTCTCCTGAAAATAAGATGGTAGAGAATGCCCTTGCCATATTTATAATGCTTGCCACCTTCTCTGGGGTCACACTGGACTGCACATATGCTTCATTTAAGGCCTTTTGTAGTGCACGACAAAGTAGTTCATAACTCAAGATCAAAGTGAGAATTGAGATCTTGGCTGGAGTTTTATTCAATTGGTCTACTATGCTATATTTACTTTTCCTCATAATTTGAAGGAATTCTTCATCTTTATTTTCCATGTCTTTTAGACTAGAATTTGATGGAATACCAACATTGGCTTATTTTCCCTTCTTTGACATCTGACATTTTGCGGTAGATAAGCTTTCCTACTTCGTATTACTCCTGTTTTGTGAACCATTATTTTGTTACTGGCCTCAACTTCCATTACTTACCCTGAGGGATTCTCAACATTACCTTTATACCTCTATGATATGGCGCGATTACTCTAATATGGAAATGAGATTGGTACCTTAATGGTCACTGAAGGCTATTGCAATGGTGTCAAGATGGTGAAAGAAACAACATTGGAATTTCTTTTTTCATATGGTTCCTTAAAGACAAGCTCGACATGTCTTTTTTCCACCATGCCTACTTCTTTCTCCTCTTGAAGCGCATCATCTACTGGCTTTAAACAAGCATACATATCTTCTCTTTCTAGTATAGGATCGTTAGAGAACTCAATTTCATCAACAACATTTACTTGGTTTTCATGGCTTGAAAGAGGATTGGCGTTGATAGAAGAGTTGTCGTTCCTCTTCAATTGAATGTGATTAGAATCAAGAATTGCCATTCCTCTTCAATTGAATATGATTAGAATCAATTAAGTCTAATAAATTCCTCTTGAATGTTGCACAATCCTCTATTGAGTGTCCCGAGGCGCCCATATGGTATTCACATCGGGCATTAGAGTCATACCAAGCGGGGTACGGCGGTTGAAGTTGTTTGTAAGCACGTGGCCCTAATAGTTGAGATTCTAAAAGTTGGCGATATAGCTCAATATTTGTCATGCCAAAATCCGATCATTAGCGATTATCTCGTTGCTGCCAATTCCTTTGTCCTACAGCTTGACCTTGCCTATTTGGTGTCGAATCATTCTTCGTCTGTCGAAACCCATCATTAACACCTTGATGTATTGCTTGGGGTTGTCTAATGGTTTGAATGAAGCTAACATCGCCTTCCTTCTTCTTCCTATTATTCCCTTTTTTGATGTTGCTCTCACTTTGAAGAATCCTGCCGTCGCGTTTGTTAGCATCGATTCACTCACCAATCTCAATCAAACTAGAAAAATTGGTGACGTGCGTCCCAACCATGTATCTGTAGTAAGGTTCTTGCAAAATACGGATAAAATAAGAATTGAGATTGAATGGTCTAAGGGGAGGCTGAACTTGTGTTGCGACTGTCCTCCATCTTTAGGCATAATCTTTGAAAGCTTCAGTGGATTTCTTGCTCATTGACTTCAGTTGTTCCCTAATGGGGGCAGTGTCAAGATTGAACCTATATTGTTTCATGAATACATCAATCAAATCTCTTCATTTCTTGATCTTTGTCTGATCAAGTTGCATGTCACATTCCAATGCTAGACCTTTTAAACTTTCATGGAAGAAGAGTAGCAAAAAGTTTTTGTCTTGTGACCATACAAGCATCTTGGTGCAATAAGCCTTAAGATGGTATATCGAATTCCCCGTACTATTGTACTTATCGAAGTTCGGCATCTTAAATTTCTTGGGAATCGAGACATATGGTGCCAAGCATAAATATTTTAAATCAAGTGAATGTTAAGTGTTTGGTCCTTGGAGGGCTTTTAGTTGGTCTTTTACTTCACCTAACTCTTCATTCCATCCCTCCTTTTTAGCTGATAGGGAGGGAATGTTGAAAGTGTATGTTGAATCTTCACCTAGTTATTCCTCCCTAATGCTCAAAATTTAAGGATTATGTTTACTCTGAGGCTCTTCTGTCATTTTTTCTTTCTCTCTATTTTCTAGTATACTTATCTCAGTATTTTTCAATGGATCAGATGTTCCTAACTCTTTCTCATTATTCTGGGCTTGAAGAGCTCTAGTCAAGGTGGAAATCATTTCTTTTTAAATATGCCATTTGTGCCTCCATATGAGACATCCGTTGATTTAGATTAGATTCAGCTTCACTAGGATTGGCTGCCATCTGACGACTACATGAGCGCATGTTGTATGAATGCGTAGGGGGTAGCTGATTAGGACGTTTAGACGGAGCAATATTGTATCACCTCCTGAGTTCTCATGATTGATGTGATGATATCATGGTCTTTTAGGGTCATAGACCCTTAGACTAAGGTTGGCTATCTAATGCATACACCGTCCTTGCGCTGTATCTTTATGTGGAGTGATGCTAAATACACACTCAGGTAGAGCGACAGTTAGTCACTTGATCCTAAGGGTTTAATTGATTATGCATGGATGACAATAAAGCTGATCGGCAATAGATAAATATATGCCCTCTAGTGTCCTATTTTAGGAATAACCCTAGATTGGGGTTATCTATCTTAAGAAAGGTAGGTACTAATTAATTAGGTAGGTCGATAATTTCCACTAATAGGTGCAATGGTTTCAAGGTGGTAATTCTAATTCTCATATATCAAGGTCTTCTAAATGCCCCCATCATAAAGATGAAGACCTCATCTGACCTTCAGAGGGTTCTGAAAACCCCACAAGGATCAACTTTACCAAATGAGTAACAACTAGGATGAAGTCTTCATAGTAACACCTCAGGGGGTTCTTAAAACTCCATAGGGAAATCGCTAGAAACTTTCGCTCACCTAATGAACTCACAGACCCGGGTATAGGGCCCAAAATGTGTGTAAGGACAATAGTGTGTGTGGAGAGCATACCAACCTATGGGCCTAGGTTCTACCCAACCCTCATCTGTTAAGCAGATCACAAGATAGATAGAAAAAAGAAAAAAAGAGAATAAACAAATAGATAAATAAAGGATTTAATAAATAAATAAATAAAAATATTAAAAAAAAAGAAAAAGGGTAATTAAAATAAAATTAAGGCCATATTATTTTTAAACACTTAACTTAAATGGGCTTGACTCTTAAACCGTCCCTAGTGAAGTCTCCAGCTATAGCGCCCAAAATTTGGAAAATATGGAGCCGCCACCAAAATTTTGAAAAAGGATAAGTTTGGAAACCTTTTAAAAAACGGAAACTGGCCTACAAAAATCATTTAGAGTTCGGGAGTTGATTGTGTATAGGGAAGGTGTTAGGCACCCTACAACACTCATTCATAAGAATGGTTACCCTAAGTTAATTATTTAAAAATATTATGGCCTTTAATCTTATGATAATTACCCAAATAAAAAAGAGAATATTTACAAAAATAAATGAAATGAAAACTAAAGAAAAAAAATGAACATTTATTTACAAAAAGAAAATAAGAAAAAATATATTTATTTACAAAGTTGGACTTGACCTAGGAAGAGAGTCTAGGGTCTACGTATCTGTTAGAGAGATCAAAGCCCACGTAGTTCGGGAATAGAAATGCGTCTCACTTTGTTGGTATTTTTTAAGGGAAAAGTTCCTTTGATTTTTATTTCAGAAAATGATTTTTTATTTTGTTTATGTTTTTTATTTACGAAAGCTGTTTCTTTTTTTTTCATGAAAGAGAGTTTTTCCATTTTATTTTCATTCATAAAAATGTGTTAAAATATTTTTTCCTTTTTATTTGGAAAGAGAGCCTAAGAAAGGGATAAATAAAAAAGGAGAAAAAAACAACACAAGTTAAAAGAATGGGAAGTTAAAGATGAGGAGACTTGTGCATACCTTTTTATCCTTGCAAGCATCATCCTCACACTTATTAGCCACCTGATTCATTATTTTGAGCAGCCCTAACATATATAAAAAGTCATGGTGATTCATGCACAGATGAGGCAAGCATAAAGATGAGAATGAAATCACGAAAGCACGGTGAGCCAAAACGTGGAGCAATAAAATAGATGAAGGTGCAACTAATATATTCATCATGCAATGCAAGCATTCAATAGTCATCAAAATGCAAACAAGATACCTCAAGAAGTACACGTGGCCCACAAGCATAACTTTATTCAACAAGCCATTATTTTAGAAAACGAATGTTGCTAGGTGAAAAGATGATAGAGAATGGAACAAAACAATATAAGCAAGGAGCAACAAAAGGCAATATACTTGTGGAGATTTGCCTAATATTTTAGTAAGAATTCCTCCATCTCTATGTACAGATGTTCATTGGCTTGGTAAAGAATCTCCATGTAAACAAAGATGAAATGGCTCTCTCAATAGCTACTATTTCTCATGAGAATTATGTATGACCAATGAAATCAGAAAATAAAATTAACTCTCTACCTTGCCTCCCTTTTTCTCCCAAAATTTTATGTGTCTTGCTTCAACCCTTACTCTCATATTTATAGTCTCAAGGTAGGGTTTTCTTCATAAATGCTCCTTCTTTTTCAAATTTTCATTTTTGAATTTTTCTTTGTATTTTATGTTAAAAACTACCTAACTTGACCTAATTACCATCAGTGAGGTTTTTTTAATTTTTTTTTATTTTTTTAATTTTCTATTAATAAAACTTCCTAGTTTGACCTAATCACCATCACTAGAGATTTTTATTTTTTTAAATTTTCGTTTTTAATTTTTTTTAAAATTTTTCCAACAATTAATTTCCTAATTGAAACCTATCAACATAAATGAGAGATTTTATTTTTAATTTTTAATGTTCTTTTTTTTTTGTTATATTTTTCCAACAAGCAATTTCCTAATTTAAACCTATGAATAAGAGATATTTTTTTATATTCTAATTTCTATTTTTTCCTCCACAATGACTTCATAGTAAATTTCCTAATTCAAATATCAAATAACATTAATGAGATAAATTATTTTGAAATTTGTTTCCATTTACTACAAAACCCCAAATTCAAGACAATCACCATTAATGATGATCAATTTTCAAAATTCAAACAATTCAATTACCATCAATGTTATTTGTTAATTAATTTAAATGTGTCAGGATTAAGGAAGATTTTTTATTTTATTTTTTATTTTTGAGTTGGGCCTGGACAAAATAGGGTGTTTACAAATATTGTCAAAATTCGGGAATCGAATATCTTTGGAACAAAAACATGATTCGCTAGAGCTGACTGTAACATTAAACGAACAGCAAGAGCCACGAAGCACAGATAAAAAGAGGCAGCCGACCAACAAGCTGTTAGTTGAGATGGTAAAGGGCCTCATCCCGTAAGAAGGAGAATACAAGTTCGAATCCTAGGAAACGCACTTGTTATGAGAGGTAAAAACCTTTTGCCCTCTAAGCTTCGAGGAAAACCCTTGATTTAATTAAGATTTAAAAAAAACAAAAAAAGAGGCAGCCTAATATTCCGGGAGAAACGGGGCAAAAAGAAAATTTAACAACCCGCGGTGCCTGAACATGAACAATGACGGTGAAAAGATGTGAATGGCTGAATGCCCCATATTGATAAAGATTCCAAGCTGATGGATAATACGGTAATTTATGCCATTTTTTTGGTGAACAATTTATGCCATCTTTTAGTCACACTACCATGTATATATATGGAAAGGGATTTCTCCATTTCACATACCGTCCACTTCTTTATTTACACCATTAGATCAACTTTGATGGTTGAAATTTAAGATCCTATAAAAATATTATTTTAATATTAAATAACAAAAAAAATATAACTAAATAAATTTAAATCATTAAAGTTTAATCTATTAGTTCATATATTTATACTTTTATTAAAGTATTCGATATACTCTTTTTCACTTTTTATAAGATATTAAATCTCAACCGTTAGAGTTGATCTGACAATGTAAATAAAGAAGTGGAGGGAAGTGGACGATAAAAGAAATGAAGAGGCCCCTTTCCCATATATATCCAGCTTTGATTCAATGTTATTTGGGGATTACAAGAACATAAATTTGATATTTGACATTAATTGTCGTCCTCGTCTTTAATCTGAATTTGAGTTACTATATATTCTCTCGGGTCCTTTTTATAAGAAACATTCTCTTTTATAAAGGTGGTCCTCGATATAAAGAATAAATCTACTTTATCTGAATATTTAAACTGATTTTTTCATTTTTGCTATCATTAAATATATGCCACTCATTATCTCTACAATAAATTTTTTCCCATTATTTTTCATACACACTCTTTTTAAATAAGGGTATAACCAGAAATAAAGGTACAAAAATTTTATATTTATTATTTTTAACTAATATTTTAAATCGTGAAAGTTTGATAGTTGTTTCTTGTAAAAAAAATACAAGAGGGAGTATATATACGGTGATTCATTCATGTATCTGGGTGGTTTAAACTATAGCTGGGAATACGGGCCAGCCCGCGGGTTGCGGGCTGGCCCGCACCAACCCGCGGCCCGCGCGGTGCGGGCCTGTGCAGCCCGCACTTCTGCGGGCTGGCAAAATGCCAACCCTAACCCGCAATGTGCGGGTTGCGGGCCAGTCCGCGAGCCCGCATTTATATTTTTTAAAGAGGATTAAAAATATGAGACACATATATATGAGTAATTAAATTTATCTTCCTAGTATCAATCATTTCTTTTATAAAAATTTAAAAACATAATCTAAAATTTAAGAGATAAAGTTATCAAATTTGTTAAAGTTTATAAACAAAACATAAACTCATCCTCAAACAACCAAGATATAATAGTTTTGCTTAAAGAAGAAGGGAAGAAGCTAAGATTTTTTTATTTTGGATTGGGAGGTACCAAGATAAGAGTGGAAAACTTATAAGTTTTGTAAAATTATTATATGAAAATAAAAATTAAAAAATTTTGCGGGCCAACCCGCCAACCCGCGGGCTAGCCCGCATTAACCCGCGGGTTATGCGGTGCGGGTCTGTGCGGCCCGCATTTTTGCGGGTTGGGATTTTCCCAACCCTAACCCGTCAAAACCCGCGGGCTCACGGGTTGAGCCCGCGGGTTGAGCCCGTATTACCGGCTCTAGTTTAAACTCAACATGAGGTACCGTACGTCGGCAAGTGTGTATTCATTCCAAGCGTAGCCACACATCTGTGTGTGTGAGGGAAAATCGCAGTATGATTTCAAGGAACAGGGAAAAAAAAAAGTCCTAATATATGATTCATTATCTAAATCTCCCAAGGGACATAAGTGATATATATTCAATTTGTGAATGTACATATTTGCCTCCATTGATAAATCAGTTGTCATTGATAAGTTTATCTGTGGACAAATGTATGTGCTATATTAATAAGTTATAGTGTGTATTTTGAGCAGCGATGGTAAAAGTGACCTTTTTTAATATGATCTTTGCCAATCTTATTTTTGGGTAAAAGTTAGATTGTGTGATATGATTTATATTTGGATTGGCGGTTGTATAAGTAACTTTTGCAAAAGTAAAACTTATTCGGATTAGCCTATGCATAAGCGACTTTTATGATAATGGTAAGAAAGAAATTAAATTTGAAACTATAAAAAATTTATAAAAGTTAAAGTTGGGAAATTTGGCAATTAAAAAATACATAATTTGATAAAATAATATTACATAACTAATTTGATCATATGTCCCATACAATTTAGTCTCTAATTGAGTCATGAATATGATTCATTTGGGAGGAAGATCACCTACCATAATTTATCGCGGAAGGCTATTCATCTACACTTTTATTATCCACATCAACTATATTCCTAGCTTCAGCTTGCCGAAACACTACATCAGTGAAGTCATTTCTCCTAATAAAATTTTGTAGAGCCATTGTTACACAATATTTCTATGCCAAAATTTCATACACACTTTATCAACAGGATAAATGCAGAATATTTTCCCCAAACCTAAAAAACAGAATTGTAGGACAAAAACATAAATTTGCTTTGGGAGAGCATAATATATTGTAGAGGTTCAAGAGATTTCATAATCATATTTGTTTAGATGGGTTGGAAAACAACCATTTTGCTTCAGGAGCAAGAAGGAAAAAAAGTAGAGGTTCAAGAGATTAGAGATCAAATCCCAGGGATGTCATTCTTTCTTTAGCTTTCAAACCAATTTGCTCAAATGGGGCATACTTGTGAAACCCACAACTCAGTCACCACCCAAAGTAATTACTTTAGTTGCTTCCCTTTCATTTCTCTGTCTATGGTTCTTCGTAGTATTGCATAAACAAACAATGGGAGCAGATAATAAAGGTTCAATGCAAAAGTGTGAGCAATTTGTGTGCATCAAACGCTGACAAAAACAAACAGAGGCACATGGGAACAGGAAAAAAAAAAAGTTGCCATAACATGGCAACCACACCATATCCTTCCCAGAGAAACAAACATTGGGGCAGGCAAACCAAAAAAAGCCTACAATGTTAGCGCATAGAGCAAAGCAACATTATCCACACTACCAGCGGTCGACACATCGCAGAAGGCAACAAAAAAAGACCAAAATATTCATGCCAAACCACATATCCAGAGGAAAGAAAAAAACCAACCTACATAACAGAGTCCACACAGCAGAGGGGAGATCGACAGAGCACAGCTTACCACAGGAAATAAGACACCACTGGAGACCAGATCGACGAAGACACAGCACGTTGAAGATGTCGCTGGCTGAGACCACACACCTGAGCAGAGATCGGCAGAGCAGAGCTGATGGAGCAAAAGGAGGTGATGCCGGATACCAGATCGACAACTGTGAGAGCACATTCTCTTACTCGCAAGCCATACTGCACAGAGCAGAGACAAGATCGACAACGCACCAGGAAACCTCTGCCGATTTGAGTTGCATGAACAGATCGCCCAGCATTACACAGTCAAAAGCTCCTGATGCCACTCGAGAGCACTCTCTCGGACTACAACAGCAGGCGGCTAAGCTGAACAGGGATGGAAATGATGAAACCAAAATCAGACCCAAGGCTGGAAAAGGTTAAGACGGCCAAGAACACAGGTGAAGAGAGACGGCTGAAGCAAAGATGCTCTTCAGGTTCAACGCCTTGTCCCCGCCGAGAGAGGTGAAGAGAGATGGGAGGAGAGAGCAGAGGAAGAGAGCAAGAGACGATGGAGAAGAGAGAGAGAAATAGGAATATTTGTTGGGACACAATTATTACAAGTAACGGTCATAATTGGGAAAAGCAGCTTCAAGTTGCTAGTCATGGGTAAAAGTAGCTTTTAAGGCTTAAACCTTTTTTTATTATAAGCTTGACCAAACACTCACTTTTTCCAAATTCATTTTTAATTATGCTTATGCAGGGTCTAATCGGTGAACCAAACACTCACATGATATTATCATTGATAAGTTTATGTGTCATAATAATAATATGGAGGAAATAGGTAATTTCATAATTTAAATTTATATCATTGAGGTCCCTTAAGAATTTTTAGATAGTAAATCATATATTACGACTTTTTATATATTTTTTCTCTTCCTTAGAACCATGCTGCAATTTTCCCTATATAATATATATAGTTGGATTAATTAATTCATTAAAACACATGATTGGGATTTGGGGTGCTAAAAAGCTAAGTGAGTGCGTTTCTTAACGGATCACAAGTTGGGTCACAAATGAAATGATGACCCGATTCACCCTCTGCCATGAACACATAAAATTAACTATTTTTTATACCATATTGTTTTAACACATGTTCATTGTACGTTAATTTGTGACCTCTGTTATTTCACCAACTCGCCTAATCAGTCGCATTTAGCCGCTGCCCTGGCTGCTTTCGTCCAAGTCGAGATTACACTGTCTCGAATTTCAGAGCTAGCTATCTACGCATGACCCGGATATATATGTTATATGTCGTCGTATCCATATTAATTAAGTGTTCTTCTGTTCCAAAAAATATCTGGCCCCAGTAAGAGGATCAAATAAAGTAGCTATATATCTAAAGTTTGAGGTTTCTGAGGGAACAAAAGTAGGTCATTTTAAATTTTGTGTTAAAGGGGCGGACACACACACACACACACGAGTAAAATCTTAAATATTTTGAACTCTAGCAGATGATTTTACTTGGTGTTTTACATTCGTATCGTTTGGTTATTTAATCCCATTGTCAACAATCATAGGAAATTAATTAAGATGCTGCTTGTTCACTTAATGCAAATAAAAATCGCCACCGCATCAATAATTGTATAAACTACCGACCAATATTGCAATTATAATAATATCATAAAAGATGATGAAGACGACCCGAGTTGAATGATATAAAATATTGGATAAACAAACATTTACCACCATCAACTTGTGATTTAAGTAATTAAGTGCTACTTGCTAACTACTACTATGCAATAAAATACTCCTCTGGCCCTTAATATAAGACCTATTTAACTAATTTGATTAGATTAAAAAATTTAGTTAAGTTAGTTAATATGATATATATTTTCTAAAATACCCTAATTATCTTCCTTAATTCCACAATTCCCTCTCCTCCTTGATTTCATTAGATTGTGGTTGAGGGAGCTCAATAAGGATAAATTAGAAAAATATTGACAAATATAAAAATTATGTCTTATATTTAAAAATAAGGTAAACTATTTAAATATGTTTTATATTAAGGATTGGAAGAGTATATATATGATTGTTTATAAGCATTGTCTCCCCCGAAACCTCATACTTCTTTAGAACAAGGGAGATGCGCATGTGTACGTACGCCTGATGTCAGTTTCCTTTTTATTTTTTTAATAACCTCAATTTAATATACTTTTTGGGTATATGACAATAATGACTTGGTTAATTAATTTCTTGTCTTTTTCAAAGTGAGATCATTGGAAATGGTAAGACCCGCGAAGAACAAGGGATTGTGAAACCCTTTCGGAAACTTGAGAATGGATATCCATGGCTGCTGAGAGTCTGAGAATAAAGTTTTTCCCTGTCCCTCCCTTAATCGATGTTGTGATCATCAGAAACTATTATGACTTCATCATTTGGGTTCATCGCCCCCGCAGCTAGCAACCGGCTACAGGCCCTCATCACCAACACTAGTACAAAATTTTCTTTTTAGATCATCATATTTAGATCGGTTATAGTGGATAAGGTCTAAAAACTTTGATCGATGGCAGTTTTGTAATTATATAGAACTTTTAAGATCAGTTCTCAAAAAATCCGGTCTTAAAAAAATTATTTAGACCAGTTATAAATAAAATCGGTCTAAAAATATCAAAATATTTAAAAATTTTAAACTTTTAAGACGGTTATTAATAATAACCGGTCTTAAATATGAAAAATTTAAAAAAAAAAAAATTCCACCCTTTTAAGACCGGTTTTATATATATCCGGTCTAAAAAATCCACCCTAAATTTTTGAATCTCCTCTTTGTCATGCCTAAATTTCGCTCTCTAAATCTGAAACCTCTCTTCTTGGTGCGATTACTCTGTGAGCTCAATTATCTTCACTCGATCTCATTCTCATGTTTGTTGCAGCGGTGCTCTCACCCTTGCATTAAATGAGTTTGTCGCTGCCATAACCTCGCTTGCTCTGATCTCCTTCGTCGCGACTTTTCTCTTTCCCCGTGACATCCATCCTTCATCGCAACCTACCTTGGCAGCCTCACTTCTTTGCTGCCATGAGCTGCTTGCTCCTTTGCTTTGACCCAGAGATGCGTGAAGAAGATGCAACTGATGTTATGAGGTTTGAATAAATTTTCCTTTTCAACACTTAATTAATTTGTAAACTAATTTTTGAGTATCTAATACAAGGTGGCGATAGATGAAAGAGGAAGAAGAAGATGCAGAGCGAAGCGCCTCGCTTAAAACAAGTTCCTCGTCTACTTTCTTTACCAGATGAACAAGGGTCACGAAGAGAAGAGATATCTTATTTGGATTTTTTTGAGGGTTTTTTTGTAGTTGTAAATGGTATACATACTGATATATACCGAGTTGAGTGTGTGGTTGGTTTCTGGGGGATCCTATCTGCGAAATTGCTCTGTTTGCTTCTTTTAATTTTGTCTCTAGTTTTCTTCTTCCTTATGGTTGTGCCAAAATAGTCTCATAGTTTCAACTAAGAAACTGAATATGAATACAAAGTTAAACTTATGGGTGTGCCTGAATTTTGTTACAAGAGCTATTCATTATCTTTCTGCGTTGTTTGATGTTCTTAGTGAACGATACAGGAATTCAGGTTTTCAAAAATTTTAGCAGCGGGATTCACAAGGAAGGTGTTTTTGTGAAATCTGATGGTGGTAATTTGCTTGGAAGTATCCGCAATCGATTTTTCATGTAATCCCTTCTACTTATCTGTACATTTGACTACAAAAAAAAAGTCCCTATTTATTTTTTCTTAAAAAATATCACTTTTAAGACCGGTTATTTTAATAACCGGTCTTAAAAGTCTTGAAAAAAAAGTTTCTAAATTGGTTTTTAAACAACCGGTCTAAAAAGTCTGGATTTTTTAGACCTGGTCTTCGAGCAACCGGTCTAAAAAAGTGATTTTTAAGACCGGTTTCTTTAACCGGTTTAAAAAATAGGAGACTTTTAAGACCAATTATATCAAGATCGAATCCAAAACCGATCTAAAATATCATTTTTAACCGATCTAAAAAATGATTTTTCCAATAATACGATCTCGTAATAGAAGTAATAAAAGCCCTAGCTTAGTGGGTGCTCTTGTACAAATTAATCTTTTCTTCTTCGCTCTCCATTGATCGCCAACGCAATCGATTTCTAGGTTCATGGAACTGAGTGTTGGATTTAGGGATATTAGGCGGTATAGGCAATATAGATGCTATATAATATAATTAACAAAGAAACACTTGATCCATCTGAATCTGACAAGGATGCAATGCAACGTATACAAATATATCAAGAAAGGTGATGAATATTATAATAGAAGATATATGGCTCTAATTGTTTTATGATTTTAACGCAATGTTGCTGTGGGATTCAAGGTCAAGAAGCCAAGTGGTGGGGTTCTTTTCTCACTCATATAAAATAATAAGCACTCAGCCCATCTAAGAAAATAAAATAAGTGTGGATAGATGTATGCCTCCTACTAAATATACTAATATAATTATTAAAGGGATTTACAGGTTTGGCTTACTTTCATAATTGACCATTTATAATTAATAATTTGCCATTAGATTCTGCCCAATCTAGGATGCCCGGCCTCCCAATTATTTTTGTTGTGAAATTAAAAATTATCAAGGAAAAATCTCAGAAAATATCTTTGAAATATCAAATTTTCAAATCTCAATAATCTCATATCAATCTTTGATATTTTGAAATGTTGTGGGAAAGACATCATGCATTGCCCCAAAGCACCCCTCATTGGTGAGTGCAGCTGGAGCTAGATCCAGCGGCCGGTCACTGTAGCTCCAACAGCCTAATACATTTTTTGAATTTGTAAAACAGAAGTAGTAAATGAAACTATAATTTATAGCAATACTAAAGTAGTAAACAATGTTTATACCTCTAAATATTTCCTACTAACTACTCAATCTAATTTCCCTAGTTATTACTATGATTTTGTTATTAACTACTCTCGTTTGATAATTAACTACTACACTGGTGCCAGAGCTATAGCACCGATGACCTCGCAGACGGTCGGTCACTAGAGATCTAATGGAGAATGAAGTAGTAAATAACAAAACTAAAGTAGTAAATAGGAATTGTGTTGCTGATTAATTCCTAATGAATACTTTAATTTGATTTTATTATTTACTACTTTTGTTTTGGAAATTCAAAAAAATGTATTATGAACTTTGCCAATAACCATAAGGGAGCTGAAGCCAAAGCTCTTGCGGCTGGCCGGGCGGCAAGGGGTAATTAAAAGGTTTTTTTCAAAAAAAAAAAAAAAAGAGGACAATAATATCTTTTAACAAAATTAAATTTTCGAAGGAATTGTGTTTATTGAAATTCGGCACCCTGATTTGTTATTTTTATGATTCAAGTTTATTTTTCTATCATTTTCCGAATGATTAAATCCAGTTATATAAAAAGTTTTTTTTGACACCGGTGGTAATTGACTTTCTATATCATTTTTTAACCAATATACTAAAGTTCTATCTACACCGGTTGTTTGTAAAAAGTTCGCCTTTTAATTTTGAATGATTAACTGTTATGCTTCTAATATGGGTAGATAAATTATAATTTTGTAAATCAATCTTTGAAGTACTCATCACAAACGATTGGCTTTTCTACAACAAACTCAAGGTGTGGTTATTGTGCTTGGGTTTGTTGTACCAATATCAATGGCCTACAGTGAGTAGTTCAAGGATCCATACAACATCCGTTTAATCATGAAATTTTAATTTTCCTGTATATATAGAAAGAGAACAATTTGTTTTAAAAATTTACTAAGTTAATATATATAAGTTATAATATACAAACATACGTAGGTGTGTAAAAATTACACTAATGGATTCTTGAATGTTGAGAATGATTGATTTAAATAAAATTTCTTATTTAAGATTTTTTTTTTTTGGTTGAAAAAAGGCTTTAGTCTTGTCTTCTCTCCTTTTGACTGCATGCTTGCTAAATTATAATATCATTTTTTAAAAAAAATAAATTCTTCTAATGTCATATTGCTAAACTTCTACTTCATGGTCAGACTTCCAAAAATGTTAATCCTCCAGTGATAAAAAAAACATGTGTGTTGCGGGAGACCGGCTCTTTGGCCCTATATATCTTATTGGCCAGCTATTTGACTGTCTCTTTGTTTTTTAAATTAAAATTAGTACTCCGGAAATTATTAATAGTTAATTGGTACTTTAATCCGGAAATTATTGAAGGACAACATCTGACCAACGGCATTATTGACCTTGAATTTTGAACAAGGAACAAAGAAGAACATTTGATGGCGCAATAGCCAACTGATTGTTTTGTCTCTAACCAGGCATCATATCATAGGGCAATACTGCAATGTATCTTCCCTTGTTCTCAATTTAAGCACGAGGCGGCCAGATGTGGACCCTCTTAATAAAAAACTGTCACTCACTTTTTTATTCCCTTATTCAATCACAACTTGATGCCATTAATTGCTTCTTGATTTGTTTATCTATATATACAGTAGTATTTAATCATTCAACTTGAATGTTCTACGTTGTCTCCCTCCGGTTTTCTTTCCTGATTAGTAAAAGCATAATGCATAAATAATGTTATCCAACTATCCACATTAAGAGGAGGAGAGGAGGAGACAGGTGGCATATTTATATTCCCTCTTATCCCTAATATATAAATAAGATCTACTTAATTAATTAGGATAAATTAAGAAAATAAAATAAATTGATTGATCTAAATAAATGTAACATGATTTTCTTAAAATATCCTTATTTAACATTAGATTATATATCGATTTATAAGTTAGGTAAATCAGTTAAGAAAAAAATGATTATTATATTTTGAATTAAATATCTAACCTCACTAGCTTTTAATATAGTGATAGAAGATGTCCTGAATATATATGTTTTGACCTGAAAGATGCGTTGAATATTCAAACGATGGAAGTAGTGAGTAAATTAAGAAGGAGAGCGTGGGGTGAGGTGGGCTTCGCTGGTCGAATGTTGTGGGCCAGTGAAAGCTGCGCATATTTTGCATGGGGTCACGTGCACAGATTATTAAGGTGAACACCAACACTTGTAAGCTATGTTGTTTACAATTTTGGAGGGAGGAAAAAGTGAGAAAAAAATAAGGAGACAATATATTAGGAACTAAAACTCTAAAAAATTATAAATTTTTATTTTTGAGAATTTTTCCTTCCAATATTATTTACTTCCTAATTTTTTTCTCATCCAAACTCAGGACTAATGATATCCCCATTTCTTTATTTTCATCTCTCTATCATGAGCCCCTCCTTTCCCAATTCCATCAAACGCATCCTCCCTGGCCAATAATCCAGACTCATCGGACCCCTTCTGTTCCTTTTTCCCTTTTAAAATACAATTTCCAATATTTAATGTCAATCAGTTGTTTTTGTCGTTTTCTTTTCCTTGTTTCACTGGGTAAGTGTGTGTATATATATAGCCTAAGTCCTGCTTTTAAGATCCACCAGAACTATCCACAAATAGCAAGACCAGAGGGGGAAAAAAAGTACTAGCTTAGAGTGAGCTCAGTGCACATGGATTCAGATTTCTTCTTCTTGCAATACACACATGAGTGCTGCCCTCTAGATTCCTTTGTTTCTGAAGCATCATCAGTGTCCTGCTGGGACGACCTCCTACTCTTCAACGACAACGACACCAACTTCTTCTCACAAGATCATACCATGATGTCCATGTCTTCCGATGTTGTAGCCTCCAAGGATTCATCATCGTCGACGGAGTTCAATTCTTCAGGCTCGGAGGCAGTGCAAGAAGTCTCCTCCTGCTCCAAAGTGGAAGAGAAAGAAGAGAAGAGGGTGTACAGAGGAGTGAGGAGGCGGCCGTGGGGGAAATTCGCGGCGGAGATAAGGGACTCCACCAGAAAAGGGGTGAGAGTGTGGATCGGAACATTCGACACTGCAGAGGACGCGGCCTTGGCGTATGATCAGGCGGCATTATCGACACGAGGGTCTCAGGCAGTACTGAACTTCCCGGAGGAAGTGGTGAGAGAATCGCTGAGGAAGATGCCTCACAAGACATGGCAAGAAGCCTGCTCTCCGGTGTTAGCCCTCAAGAAGAAACACACTTCCACACGAAAGTCAAAGTCAAAGTCAAACTCCAGAACTCATCCTCTCACCAAAACCCAATTCCAATCTGCTCATCAACAGCCTGCTTTGGAGCTGGAGGATTTGGGAGCCGACTATCTCGAACAACTTTTGACTCTCACTTGTTATTGATCATTCCTTCTTTCTTTGTATTTATTTGTTCATTCCTTTGATCACCTTCACTTCTCTGTCTTCATTTTTTATTCTCTTTTCAACTCTAATCTATCCTCCCGACTTGAGTAGCTACCTTCCATCTCTCAAATCTTAATCTGTTAAACCATTATTAACTCGCTTTTAAGTTTGTGAAGCAAATTCGTTGCAGCATCTGATCTCCAGGTTTGAGTTAAAATATGAACAAATTGATTGATTTTAAGTATATTATATAACATCCTACTACTTTTTTTAAAAATAAAATGAAATTAAATATGGCAAGAAAAGGATTTGGCTTATTTCAATCGATTTATATGTTGTCAACCGACAGGGTAGAGATCATAAAATAAATACACACGGATGCGTCACCTGTCTGTATATGGAAGAAGGTGCTTTTTTTTTTTTTCCTTTTGTATATGTTAGAATTTGAAGGATTATATTAAAGCAGAAGAAAAATAACACCTCTAAATATTATTGAATCCTTCAAATTCTAACACGGTATCAGAGTCAAAGAAGAAGAAGAATACTCATATTCTCAGTCGTTCCGTCGGTCTCTGTTTATCCAAGTTTTTTGTTTGTTCTTGTGTTTACCCAAGGATTCACTAGATTATCATGAGGAGTCCCCATTAGCAACATGGCTCTTATACTATGTTAGAATTTAAAGGATTCAATTATATTCAGAATTTTTATTTCTCCTCTACTTTAACATAATCATTTAAATTCTAACATGATAAGGCAGCTGGAAAATTTTGTGACCATAAAAAGGAGCCAACCATCACTTTTTATCGGGTCAATCATGAAGATGAAGCATATCTCCCCCCCCCCCCCCCCCCAAATCTTTCAAAATCTTTTTACCAACTTCTTTGGCATTTTCAGGTGTAAGCATATCTTTCTCCCAAAATCTTTTACAATTTTTTAACCTACTTACGGGTCATTTTCAGGTGTTTTTAAATTATTTATTATTATTTTTTCTACGAAAGAAGTTAGTTAGTTGACTTTGTTATTTATATCGCTATTATTCAGTATTCACCTGTCACGGACATAATTAATCAATAACATTAGTATTTATTATAAAATATAATACATACATATATATATATATATATTGAGGTTGATGTAATTAATTTTGTGAGGTACAGGTATCCTTCTATTAGAGGATAACAGTAATTCGAACCTTAATTCACCACGTTGTGAGAGATTAGCCATTTCCGTTAAACCCAACACCCACTGGTAATCATTTAGTGCCTGTTTAGATTAGCGGTGAAGAAGGAGCTTTTTTTGCTGATGGGATTTTGAAAAAGTCAAATGAAAAAAAAAGAGTCAGATTATAGATGTGATTTATGTTTGGATTGGCAGTGGCATAAATGACTTTTTTTTTTCTAACTTTAAACCTATTTGGATTAACGTTTGAAAAGCCCATTTAGATGGACAATAACTGAAAAGAGCGTGAATCTTATTGAATAATATATATATATATATATAAGTGGTATATATTGTGATAATTGAAATGAAAAAATTAAAAAAAATTGATAAAATAAAAAAGGTGCAATTATTATTGAAAAAGAAAAAGAAAAATATACAAAAGTATTTAATTAAAAAAGGAAAAATTTATAAACGAACTCTTCATGCGAAAATATAAACAAGTAACATGTATGGAGCTCATTATGAGAAAATAGTCCAGACAAGTGAATGTCCCTGCTGCACACAGTCAATGCCAATGAGCCGATGATCCGCAAATACGTAAATGATCCTCACCAAAATGCTTATTTTGGCAGCTACTTCATTCGGCAGGTCACAGTTACAACTTCTAACCCCATTATTGGAAGCTATGCCTAGCCAACTTTCTCCTGGCCTGCCTTATTTTCTCACTTTGATGGCAGGTTTGATTTTCTTGTTTCACTTGTTAAGGTATTTACTTGGTATATCCATGCTATGCGTGAGTCTATTTTCTATCCCGAAAGCTATATACACCTTGAAATGAAAAGTAGTTTTTGATCCCCAAGCACTAAACATTTTTCATGGCAAATGCATTTACCATAGATTGCAAATAAGCACCAACGTGGTGTCTTTCTCCTTAAACAAAATTAGGAGAAGTTTAATCTTTCGGCATTTATGCCTTCCACAATTCTACTTCAGGTGATCCTCTGAGGATGCTATTGGATAACAAATTGAAAGGACTTCCCTTACAAAACACGGCCAGAGAGCTAATGGAGGATCTCACTACTTTGACATCATTTCTCCACGTAAGGTTCAGCTACATCATTGTTTTGATCATCAAACACAAAGATCATCAACATAGAAATTCATATTCCAATTTTTGATCATCAAACACACAGATCAGCCTCTACGCAAGCAACTCCAACTCCAACCAGCAGAAATAATGAAAATAACAGGGCAAGCAAGCAAGAATAACAGGGGAAGAAACTTTCACAACCAAAGGCACCGAAACACCATGGGAACAGATATGAAAGCAAGTACTTTTCAAGCAAAAAAAAAAAAAAAACAGGGGGACACATCAACCGGTGGCAGCTTCCTCCAACCTCCGACGATGCCGACACTCGACGATCCTGATTCGGAACTTGCATGCAAGGATGAAGAAGGGAGAGGTAAGAGAAGCAAGACCTCTGAACTTGGACCCAGCCACCGACGGCGTCTTCAACTTGGCAGCTCTGACGACTCCTCCTGCTCAACGCTGCTGACGGTGTGTTCAAGACCAAGGATGAAAAGAAACAGCAACTCCGACGCTGTGAGAAGCAGTTGAGAGCAGTAATGGTTTATGGGAGGTGCCGCTGGGAGTAATGGTGGAAGGGGGAAGATTTTGAATGCTCCAACGGTCACAACTGACAGGCACTCAGCTTCCCAACGCCGAAAACGCCTTCAACCGCACCTCAGCTGAACTTCTATTGGAAGCTCCTTCTCCTGTTGAAGCCCAGTGCAGCTAGACATTCTCCCAAACAGATTTATCTCGGCCAAATGGACTTTTGGATTGTCCCTAGGCTTTTTTTGGGACCTACCGTGGTCCCAAACATACCCTTAAAATTTTCAAAGATCCATTATGTAGCAACTATGGTTAAGCCCGTGATGATCCGTGCCCATATTCACGGATGTTGCCAATTATAACAAGACCCAGGAAACAGCAAAAGCAAATGAATCATGCTTGTGTATTGGGTCAACAACAATAAATGGGCCCAAGCTAATTTACTCCTATTGAGCAACATGTCTATTGAAGTTTTTTAAGTCAGAGTCCAATAAAAGTTTTCTGCACCCGAACTCCCAAACTAATTTTATTATTTTGAACAAAGGCCTTTCTTCCACTTCAAACACACATCCAAAGTTGCTTTGCATAGGAACAATCTCGAAGGATATGAACCACATCCTCCACTATTGCCGACTTACAATAAGGACGCATGGGGGTGTTTGGGACCATCTATTTTTCCATACATTGGTAGGTACTAGGTAGTACGTTGGGGAAAGTTATCCGCAAAAAAGACTCTAACCCTATGTGTGAATGGAGAAAATATTAGAGAGAAAATGACCCTATAGGAGAAAACTCCCAGAAATAGTTTTTTTTTTTTTTTTACTGTTTTTGGAATTTTTCTTCCAAACATTCTCTCCTCCTATTTTCCTTTCGCTTTTCTCTCCATCCAAATATAGGCTAATTCTCTCTACCCCACTCCATTTCCAAACATACTTGTAAACCTTGTTATATGTTAAAACTTGATCTAATAGTGAATATATTAAATGAAGAACAAATGGAGAGAGTAATCAATGAAGAGACATTCCTCTCCCGTTATATTAGTTATTGGAGTGATATTATCATAGATGTAACCCCCTTCCGTAATTATATCCGGATTACACAATTAAAGTGAAATAGAGACCAATAAGAAACAAAACTACATTTTACAACCCATCTAGTAGACGAGGTTTTCATAAATACCCTTCAAAATCATTCATAACCTGGTCTCACATTTACATTCCGAATACAATTACTACACAAAGATAAATCACATTTAAATATATCAGAGTACGCAATGTAATAATTCCGGTAATTCCGGATTCCATTTATTAACTCAAGCTTTATAGGGCACATTCGCCCATTACAAGCCCTCATATGGGGATTACACAAATCCATCTCAAATACATAACAAATCCTCATCCACATACATATATACACATCCAAATCCACATACAAATACAAATCATCCCAATTATGATAACCAACTACCAACTCAAATACTCTAAGGAGTCTTCACCGTCCTTGAATGCCTGCACCATCCTTGCTCTTCCTTCCCTGTCTACAATGTTGATAGGGGAGGGTGAGATTCGAGAGAATCTCAGTAGGAAAACAATATCAATATGCATGTACGATAAATGTTTAATGCATGACATGCTTGCATCACACAACTCATGATAACACAATGACAATTTGCAAGCTCAATGCTTCGAACAATATACCTATGGCCATAGCATAAATTGAAACATGGCTTCAAATTACACATAATCATGCAAAGCTAAGACATGCACCAACACACTAACACATATATCAAATACAAGCAGAAGAGATATGTTCCCTACACTCTTTCCACATAAGCTCCAGCACAGCTGCTCACGAACAAAACGAACATCGAACCACAACCAGGGCGAACATCAACCCTATAACCAAAGCAAGGACATAGGGTTATTCTCTATTCCAAACTCTTACTTTCATATCACTTAAAGTTGGTTACCATTCATGACCTTTAGGAGGTTAATTAAAGCCTAAACACATGCCTAAAGGCTTGAGAAACATTTGACCAAAGATCACCTTTAGAAAGTCCAAAATGCTTATTTTTGGGGGTTGGCCATGGCCCACAAATCCACTGGCCGCAGCCAAAAACTGCCCAGAAACATTTGGGCTGCGGCCCAGAATCCGCTGGCCGCTGCCAAGAAAATCCAGTTTCTTGGCTGAACTTCCAAAAATCATAACTAATTCCAAAAAAATCGAAATGAGGTGATTCCAAAGCTAAATGAAAGCTATTTAAGTCCTTTACACAGGAAAAATATTGGCCTTCACTAGAAATCACCACATAAATACAGAATTCCCTAAAACTCAAGACTGTCCCAAAATAGTGTTCATTTTCGACCTCAAATTTTGGACAGCTATAACTCCCAGTTCCCAAAATGAAATGGCACAAATTATAGAAATCCATTTTGAAGCTTGGGAGGTGAAATTTAAGATTGGAAAGTTTCATAATTTTTAAACATCATTTGCCTAGTCAAAACGTCCACAACACCAGACTGCCCAAAGCGAAACTTCAAGGAACAGATTTCTCAGTTTTGCACCAATGATTCCAATGGTTCCCAAATTCACACCAAATACCATTTCCACACAAATTTGCATAAGAAATCCATTGGAAAGACCAACTCAACCAAATTCACATTATATTGACATGTTTCACAATGAATTGCAACATGTCACACAAAACCACAACACAATCACACATTGTCATTCTTTTCATTCAAAGTTCTCAAACCAATTCCAATGGCCCTATAACACATCAAGACACCAATTGCCACTCAAACACAAGGCAATTTCTCAAATCCAAAATCACATGAAAATCAGGGCAAAATTCGAAATTCACTAAACTCATCCACAATTCACAAAACTTAGATCAAAATGCTTCAAATACTCACCTCTTCCTCTTTCCCAAACTAATTCCTTGATTCTTCATCTTTCCACTTTTGCTCAAGCTCCAAAACACCTCCTCTCACAAATCTAAAACCATAGAGATGAACCTCTCATCACTATGAATAAGAT
Organism: Inga laurina; assembly: GCA_963855925.1. Taxonomy (NCBI): domain Eukaryota; kingdom Viridiplantae; phylum Streptophyta; class Magnoliopsida; order Fabales; family Fabaceae; genus Inga; species Inga laurina. The sequence continues at coordinate 15,789,978 of OY979703.1, read as the reverse complement.
TATAAAAGGACATTAGAACATTAGAGGACCACAAGCCAACCAAAATCTCACCTATAGCTTTCTCTTTCCTCCCCTTGTGCTTGGCGAAAATGGAGAACAAGAGAGAGAGAGAGAGATGAAGATGAAGATGATGAAGAGATCAGTTTTTCCCCTTTTTCTCATGTGTTGGCCGACTATGAAAGAGAGAGGGAAGAGTTTAAAATGTTGACCAAGATCCAAGGGTCCACAAAATGCCACATGTCAACATCTTGCAACATCCTCCATGAGCTCACATGCACACACATACACATGATTCCACCCCTTGATCTAATACACAAATCAATCCTAACCATTAATCTTGAAGTTACCAATAAGTTTTCTCTTCAGTAACCGATCAATTGGTCGGTAACTTTACCGTTTTGCCCCTGATTATGGTAATATCTCTTGGATCACCACCAAACACTTCATATCTTTCCATATCACCACATTATGCGCCCTCCCTCTATTTTAAGTCAATTTAGAGGTTAATCCATAATTGAACTTAAATACAGGGTTCCGGCGCTGCTCACAACACATACGAATCACATTCGAAACTCAAATCACATTGGATTCTCCAAAAGGGTTATTTATCACTAACCACATCCACTTTTGGAGTCATTATCTCTTAATCACAATTTGAGATCTTGCTAAACCGGTTTTTAGCAATCCACTAATCTCAGGCTTATTCTCTAGCCTCAAGTCTCAAAATTCGGGGTATTACAATAGACATGCATAGCCATCATGCAACATATACATCTTGAGTTTTTAACCTCTATAATGTATGTATCTCTCTAAAGCTCTTTATTATTCTTTATATTGCTCCAATCTCTTAAAGATATTTTTTTTCTTTTTTCTTTTTGACCATTATATTCTAAATCAAATAAGTGACATTTACTATAATAAAATAATGCAATTTATGGACTTTTTTGAAGAAGTCAAAATTGCCCAATTTTAGAGTAATTTTCTTTTAAAAATCATTAAAAAAAATTAAAAGTGTACATTTTATTACTATAAAATATCGAAACGTCAATTAATTTATATCGAATACAATGATAAGAAAATTATTTAGAAGTTGGGGCATTAGAGTTTCAATTCCCTCCCTCAGGCTATCTGGGTGGATCTTGAAACTACATCCCACCACAAGATCCCACCACTACATCCGTTATATATATTATTTTTGATATTGGAACAACGATTGGTAATTGGGTTTGTTGTAATATTAATTTTGATAAAAGTTAAATTGTGTAATGTGATTTATGTTTGGACTGGCGATTGTCAATTAGGCTTTTGTAAAAATAAAACTTGTTTGGATTGGTTTAAGCATAAGGACTTTTGTGATAATGGTAAGAGAGAGTGGTTGGAAAAATATTTAAAAAATCAGGTAATTACTTTATAATATTAGGTGCTACTGGAAAAATATTTTAGAGTTGGTGGAAATCAATAAATCAGTATTCTAAGTTTTGAGTGCTCTTTACTACTAAAAAAAATACATTAAAGGTAAAATTTTAGTCGGTCTCCTGAGACTGGGTATAACTGAAAAAATATTTTAAAGGGTTAAAAGTACAAAAAAATATTTTAAAGTAATTTTTAGAGCTGAAAAAATACATTAATGGTAAAATTGCAATCAGTATGATAACACACTGGGTACATTTTGAAAAATATTTTAAGGGGTTAAAAACACCGAAAAATATTTTAAATTAATTTTTGTAGCTGAAAAAATATATTAAAGATAAAATTGCAATCAATTTGATAACACACTAGACACAACTGAAAAAATATTTTGATTGCAGGCAAGAGAGAGAGAGAGAAAATATCCACCCTTAATTGTAATTGCAGGAGAGAGAGAGAGAGAGAGAGAGAGAGAGAGAGAGAGAGAGAGAGAGAGAGAGAGAGAGAGAGAGAGAGAGAGAGAGAGAGAGAAGAAAAAAAACGTGGGACCATGAGATATATTTCAATTGAGCTTTTGATAAAAGCTCCAACATTGAGCTTTACCCAATTTTATGTGAATAGTGCTCAATTTGCCAAAAGCCCAATTGCTCATTTTATCAATCAAACATGCACTTTTTTTTCTCAACCACTTATTGTGCTTAAGGCTAAAATAAGTCAAATTGACCCCTCCAATTGGGGCTCCAAACACACACATAATCAATTATGGTCAACGTTAACAGTAGCTTCCTCATTTTATGTCCAAATGATCATGCGTGATCCAACTCCCTATTTAAAAGATTCAGCCACACGAACATATTATTGGTGTGCAACACACATGGCTAAAATAAGATTTAGTTGCGGTAAATATATATTAACTTGATCAGACATATTTATCTCCAATCTTGATCATAACTTTGAGTCCGCACAAAGTTCTGTTTTAAGACGAAATTAATATCGGTGTCGCAATTTGGCCTACAAATGCTTGTGCGGAAACCATTTTCATTTGATATATATAGTAACGTCTGAGACTTTGGTTGGGGGAGCCTGATCGAAAGGATGAAGCTAAGCTAGTGAGTGACAAAGACAACACATAATATAAAGAGAGAGATACCAATAAGGCAATGATCAAATAATTAGTGCTCTTCCTATATACATACAGATTATTCTCTGTTCTAGCCACCCGACCTCATCTGTTGAATCTCTTCAAACAAAATTATATATTAGTGAGTTTCATGATAAGCATATAATGTTCATCCACTTGTGTTTTAGACCTCCCAACAGTGATGTGAAAGGCCATAGTGCCGTCCCCATTCTCAGGCACCCACCTGAGCAGCACGTGATGGTTGACCTAATTAACATGGACAGTGACAAAAACATCCCATGGAAGAGGAAAAACCACAACCTCATTAGGCCACCCACGTACATGGACGATAGATACATACATGCAACCCAAAATAAGCAATCATGTATTGACAGAGATCAATGTACGCGGGTGGCCTAATGACAGAGATCAATGTCCAAATTCACTTGACACCTGTTGCTTAAGTACAATTAATGTGAATATCTCGGAACTTCCAGGAACCTCGGTTGGAAATGCAGTAGAATTGTCAAAATTGTTTACCTATGGTTTTTTTCTTTCCCTTTTTTAAATTGTTCCGTTGTTCACTCATTGTGCTTCCCACTAGGGCATGGGTGGCAAGTGGTGTGTTTTTGGATGGGACCCAATATTGGAGATTTTCAAACCAGCACAAACCCACCAACCTGACGAGGATATTCACTTAATTAGGAGGCTGGTTTGGGATGTTTTTTATTTCGCCGGAGCGTTTGATTTGAAAGATCTGGGAAAGAATGTCTTCTTTAAACCATGGCCCTCAAAAATGGACATGGTTTTGAACGCCGATTTTAGTTGTAATGAATAAAGGAAAAGCATGAGGCTTCATAGTGGCATCTGGTGGACCAGCTTCTTTTTATGCAATACACGTGCCTTCAGAAATACGGAATACCACCCACTTTCAACGCCACTTCTTCCCACCCCCCATTTATTTTTCTCTTTCCAAATTTTTCCTTTTCATCATTCTCTTTCCAAGTTCCAACCTACTTGTGATTAATTAACATTTCTAAATTATATACTCCTTCCCCTCTACAATATAAGTTGTTACTAAAAAAGTTACTTGGGTCATAATATAAATTACTTAAAGAGTAATTAATTCTTATTCGTTAATTTTACCTATATAATTAATATTTAAATATGATTTATTGGATTTTTCTCCCTCCTTCAAAACCTCATTGAGTATAGATAGAGTTTGAACTTTCTTTTAATTTAAGATAAATTGAATGAGTTAACATCATTTCTAGGTTTCAAAAAATTAATTAAAGTGACTTATATTGTGGATCGATGGAGTATATTTTTTTAATTACCATCAAATTAATTTTCTCGGTGGTAGTGGACTCGTCTAAATGTTCTTGGAATCAATTGTGCAAGAAGCTATCCCGGCACTATAAGCTCATATCATATTATAAACTATCCATCATCGCCTTATTGATGCTGTGATATAATTTGGTTAGACTTCATATACATTGGTTATGAAATAGGAGGATTAGAATAAAGTAATCGATATTCGGAGAAGAATATAAGTTTGTTCAGATACCTGAGAATCTAGAACGTACTACAATGTCTCTGTGCTATATATCCACAAACTTTTCCTGGGCTTTATACATCTTTTGAAACCAACATTCTAGACATTATAGGGAACAAATCCATCTATATTGGTCCAAGACTCGGAGTCTCCGCCAACCCCCCTGTAGTTCATTATGTAGTTCGATTTGTAATTTCGAGTCTTAATGCTGGCCAGTCATTTAATTTGCACCATCCAATTATATGTATCTAAACACATTAAATCGGGTATCTTTTTTCTCTTCATCATCAAGCTTTGAATAAATTCAGCCATTAAATTACGAGTATCTCTTGCTTTCAAGCCTTTTAAATTATATTTGCTTTGTCTTTTTCACCGACAGGATTATATTTTCGTACAAGAGCCAAGAGATTTTAATAAGAAATATATAGGTGTCTAGTTTGAGCTCCAAAGGACAACAAAGCAAGAGCCAAGAGCACCCCCAACAGGCGTATTGTAACCCCCTGCCTTATAAACAATAATTATAATTCAAAAATGCATAATTAAGTTATGCTAGAGACCAATGACTATATCAAAATCTACTAAGTCCCAAACCTTACATCCAGGAATCACCCTGAACTGAAGCGGGCTTTCACAATTTCTTTTAAAACATGTTCAATTTGGTCTCATACTCACATTTCGAATATAATTCACTTGTATAGTTAAGTCACATTTATATATATCGGAATGTACAAAAATCCCGGCAACCTTGGGTTTCATATCATAGCTAAAGGGTTTACGGAGCATACTTGTCCCTTACAATTTCCCAATGAGGGAATTACATAACCATATCCAAAATAATATTTACAAAATATACAGTGATCCCCAAGCAAAATATGACAACCAACTATAACCTAAGTCTGTACTATCCGCCCTTGGTTGCCAGCTTCTCCTTCGAACCACTTGCCCTGTCTATAGGTTAGTCAAAGAAAAGAATGAGATTCAAAAGAATCCCAATAATAACAATTCTCTCATACAACATATAATCACATAGCATGCAAGTAAATCACCAGGCAGTATTATAGCAATCATCACAACACATATTGCCTCAATGGCATAAAAGTCTGCTCAGCATACAATCACAACACATATTGCCTCAACGGCATACACAAAGCCTGCTCAGCATTCGAAATCCTCACCAATCAATGATAAATATACATACCACGCATTACACATAGTATAAGAGAAAGTGTCACTACCTTGTTCTTTCAGGAGATACTCAGGCACAAGTTGTTCGCATACAGGGCAAATATCAAACCCTATAAATCAAAATCAAGGATGATAAATTAATCTCTATTCCAAATTTCCACTTTTATAACATTTAAAGTTGGTTATCATTGCACTCTTTAGATGGTTACTAGAAGCCTAAACACATGCTTAAAGGATTGTGAAGTACTAAGTTGGAAACCACTTTTCCAAAATCACAAAATGCTGAAAATAGGGGTTGGTTGCAGCTAAGAATCCTCTGGCTGCAGCCAAAACGTGCACAGAAAGTTTTGAGCTGCAGCCAAGAATTCTGGTTGCAGCTAAGGAAACTTCGAAAAATCATAATTAATTTAAAAAAAATCGAAATGTGATGATCCCAAAGCTTATTGAAATCTATTTAAGTCCTCTTTATTACAAAAATATGGATCAAGGCTGTCCATAACCACGAAAATATAGAATTTCACAAAACCCAACTCTGCTCCAAAATAGATTCCGGTTTTAATCTCAAACTTTGGACAGTCATTACTCCAAGCACAAAAAACTAAATGACACAAATTTTATGTACATTTTGAAGTTTGGAATGTGAAATTTAAGACTGAAAAGTTTTAGAATTTTTAGACACCATTTACCCATTCAAAATGTCCAGACAACCTGGCTGCCCTGTAAAGAGTTTTAAGGAACAGAATTTCAATTTTTGTGCAATTGCTTCCAATGGTTCCAAATTCACAACAAATACCATTCCCACACCAATTTTTCACAGGGAATCCATTGGAAACACCAAAATGACCAAATTCAACTCTCATTGACATGTTCAACAAAAAACACATGTCATACAATAACTCAATTCAATCCTCACAATGCAATTCCTTTCCATTCAAAGTTCCAAACCAATTTTATTGGCACCAAAATACAAAATGACATCTATTCCAACACATCACACAATCCAATTCTTCTAAACCAAAATTGCATGAAAATCAGGGAAAAAATTCAAAATTCTCAAAACCCAACCTATGGTCACAAGGCTCACTCAAAATGTGTTAAATTCTTACCTCTTCTTCTTCCCAAATTTTGTTCTTTGATTCCACCACTTTCAATTTTTCTCAAGCTCTCAAACATATTTTTTTTCAAAAATCTAAAACCATAGAGATGAAGCTTTCATCAAAGTGAACAACATTAAAGAAGAATATTTGAGTTAAAGAGGTCATCTATAAAGCCAAACTCTCACATTTTCCTTTCTCTTTCCTCTTCTTGGTTGGACGAACATGGCAGCTAAAGTGAGAGAGAGAGAGGTGATGAAATGAGATCATATTTTTTGCCTCTCATACACCTCTTAACCGACTTTGCAAGGAGAGAGGGAAGAGAGTTGAATTTTTTTGACTTTTCAACTCTTTGCTTGATATCATCTTTAATTTTGTTTCTTTATTCCCTTAACCTTTGATCATGAGATTTCCACCGAATTATGGCTCTTGCATAAGTTAAAAGACTTCCTAAACTCTCATGGTTTTTGCCTCCACTTATATTGCTTTTAGCATGATATATTTGACCAAAGTCAAAATGCCTCCATATGCTTTCATTATGAGCCAAATATCATTTTCTCTTGTCTTTCCTTTATGTTGGACGAAATATCATTCAAGAAGGGGAAACATATTGACCAAGTTACTCTTTTAGCTATTAGTCAATTCCCTCTTCAGTAGTTGACTAATTGGTTGACAAATTTTTTTTCCCCATTTTGCCCCTAACTATGGTAATTCTTATTGAATCACCACCAAACATATTTTATTATTCCATTACACCATAATATGCGCCCTCCCCCTATTCCAATTCAATTTAGATAATAATCCACAATTAAACTTAAATACAAGGTTTAGGCACTGCTCATAACACATTCAAATCATAATTCACATCATATTCTCCAAAAGTGTTTATTTATCAATAATTACATCCACTTTTGAAGTCATTAATCCTTAATCAAAATTTTGGAGTATTACACGTATATATATGGAGCCTGCTTCATTAGGCAAGCAACGTAACCTCCTAGTTAACGGAACTGGTTTTTTTGCTAATTGCTTTGCTTAATAAGGAGAACTAATCAGATCTAGACGGTTCATATTTAAGTTTTTTTTTTAAATAATGATTTTTAAATAAAAAATTATTTTTTAAAAAATAATAGTTAGAGATTCTCTTTATTTTAAATTTTATACCTATTAAAATATTTTTTTAAAAAGATATAAACTTTTTAAGAAAATCAAATATGGACTACCTACATCAGATTGACACTCCCTACTAATCAAAGCGCTTAGCAGGAAACTGGTTTCCCTAATTAATATGCATTTATGGCTTCTACTACCATGATTTGTTTTCATGTCATTAATTAAAAGTATGTTTAGTTTTGCGTCATAAATTTACTAACTAAAACTAGGGTTTTTGTGTGCGAGCGCAAGCCAAAATTATAGTTTAAACATGGTTTCTAAGCTAAAACCACACACACACACACACACACACAGACACTAGATACTTAGTATAAGTACACTTCTGGTTTTTAAAATAAATTCATTCACTCCGTTCCCAAATGTTTGGGGTACGGGGAGAGTAGAACAACGCATAATTCTAATATGAGTGTAAGTATATGGTGTTTTTGGTTATACACCCATTCACTGTGTATATGGAGCCATGCATGCATTGGTACATGAGTATATTCATTCAGATCTACCTTACACTTCAACTATGTCACAGAAAATAAGAATAATAGATAAGTCACTTAATATATCCTAAAATGTAAAAAAAAAAAAAAAAAAAAAATTCCACTTTTATCCTTATTGAGAAATATATTTAATTATATTGAGAATGTTATTTTAGAGAGGGGGATATAATAAGTTGGTAAAATTAGAAAACGAGTATTAATTATAAGAACAAAACAGAAAAATAGAAGTACTAATTAAATTAAAAATAACTTGTATTTTGGATCATTCCTTCCTATAAGAAGTACCCAGTATTATAGAGTGAAATCCTTCCTATAAGAAGTACCCAGTATTATAGAGTGAAGGGAGAGGGAGTATATGCGTGTCAATTTCATAAACTCGTAATCAAGGTGGTTAATGATGATTTCTTTTTGTCAGGCAGGGCTGATCTAGTGGGTGCTTTTAAGATAATGTTTTATTATAAAAAACTGATGTAGAAGACTAAGTGCTGTTTGATATGATAGAATTAGTGGCGATGAAAATAGAATTGGGTTCAATTCTATAAGGAGATTTATTTGATATGATAGAATTAGATCTCAATTTTACTTCCATGTAAACATCAAATAAGTCAATTCAATAAATCTAAAAAGTTAAATTTTATAATTCCATCTCCCCGTGCCCCTCTTCTACCCCCTTCTCTTTCAACCTCCACCACCCATCTCCCACTGTGAACTTCACTAGGAACCCATGACGGCCACCGCAGGCAGCCCACGACGGCGACGGCGACGGCGACGGCGACGGCGACTCCGACTCATCCTCTTCACAGATCTCCAACCTCCTCTTCGACAGGACCTGAGCTCACAGTCATCCTCCTCTTCGACAGGACCTGAGCTCACAGTCACCAACCTTCGACCTACGTCACCTTGCCGTCGCTAGTTCCTTTTTAGGTTTTTTTTTTTTTTAAACTTACAGATTTTAGATTTTCATGAGGGATATGACGAGAATCTGAGTTTTCAAATCTGAGCAAAGATTTAATGGAAGACTCTGAGTTTAGTCTCTCAAATGGGGATTGAGAATTTAATGGAAGACTGAGTTTTAAACTGGTTTTTTTAACTCATCCTCTTCGTTATGGCTTTGCTTGTTGAATCTTTGGCGCTAAGGACTTGAATGAAGAAGGTGGATATCTATTCAGACCAGATTTGAAGATCTTAAATGGAAGAAGCCATTCATCGACTTGATTCTGGAGCTTCAATGGCAGTGGATATCGCAGATGATGGGTCCTTGGTTCTTCAGATTGAAAAAAATGGTTAAGGGCACTGAGGTCTTTTAAATAAAATAATACACATTTTAATTTAAAATTAACTCTCAATTTCATGATATAACAAACACACTTTTAAATCTTATTTTCATATATATCTCTATTTTCATTTTCATCAAAACTAATTTCAGTATACCAAACTAAATAAGTCGTTATAAATTGCTTCCCCAGGCCAAAAAAAAACTGCCTTAAGTAATGAGAAAAACACCAGCCAAACAATGTTGCTCAGTTGCGAGGACAACAATAAGAAGCTAAAAAGCTGTCAATAGACACTCCAAACACAGGGTAGGCACAGACGCACACAGGTATGGCTAGCACTCAACTTCATTGAAGAGCTTAGCTACTTCAATAATGAAAGGAAGCTTGGGTAAATTGTATCCGGAGAGAAATGCAAATTCCATCAATTATTGGAAATAAAAGGGTTAAAGCCCAGATCTACCCTGTGAAGTATTCTGTCAATGGCTTGTTATCATAAACTTTTTTTGGATATAAAATTACATGTGAAGTTTTTAAAATAATGCAAAAAGGCCAAGACCATTAAATAAACTTACCTTGACTGTTTAACAAACATGTCAATTGAAAAAATGATGTGAAAATATCTATGAAATTTTTAAAATTGTACAAAAATACACATAAAGTTTTCAATGGCCATGACATTTTGGCACCATTTTCTTAACCTACATGGTAATTTTGCACAATTTTAAAATTTCATGTGTAATTTTACATTTAAGAAAAATTTATGGTGTTAAACACGCATAGTGAAATACTTCATATATAGATAGATTTACGCTTTAACCCAAAATAAAATCACCAGCCAAATGATGTCCGTGGCCATAAAACTTGTTGTGTATGACCAGAAGATGTCACTTAATAATCGTACAGTATGTATAATAAACAGAGATTATAAAATGCACTACTAAAAGCTAAGTGAACAATCTAGCTAATTGAAAAACGAAGCACCCATTCTATAATTAAATTAGATAAATATGTTTTATATCAATCTAAAGAATATTTAATACTATCTCCGATTTTAATTATAAGATAAAGTTGATTTTTTTGGAGAAATTAAATAAGCTAATTAAATTACTTTAGAATATTTTTATTTTTTCTTCAAACTAATTAGTTTAATTAAAAAATTAATATATAATCTAAGAATAAATAACATATGATATAATTAAATAATTTATTTAACTTTCTTAATTTTTTCAAAAAAAAATCAATTTTATCTTATATTTAAGATTCCTATCTCCACTTTGGTTTTGATTTATAAAAGTCAATAATGCAAAGCGAATACTACTACCCACCTGTAATATTAGTGGAGGGTAAAGCAATAGGGCTTGGATAATTATGTCCCATTTTCTAATACTCCCTCCGGTCTTAATTATAGGACATATTTATCTAATTTTGGAGAAATTAAGGATAGTGGTTAAATTAGTTAATCATATTTATTTTCCTAAAATATCCTTTTTTAACATTTAAAATGACATCCAATTAAGTTGATTCTCTATTTTTTCTTATACCTCTCCTGCCTCACATACGACTTCTCCAAGCTCTCACACAATCCGGCGTCGTCAATTTCCCTCAAGAACTTCTGATCTACTCTTATTAAATTATTATTGTGTCTAATTATTATTGATAAAGTATCAATATGGGGTATTTTGGGAAGAAAATAGCAAAAATTAGAACTTTATCCTATAATTAGGACCAATATCAACTCTCAAATGTTGTCATATAATTAGGACCGGAGGGAATACTGCTTTTTGTTTCAGCTTCCTAATTTTTTTTTTATTTTAATAATTATATTTTACATATAAATGATAGACTTTTTTTATTAGATCAAGGGTTTCCCTCTCGAGATTTAGAGGGCAAAAAGTTCTTACCTTTCCTGACAAGTGCCCTTTCAAAGATTCGAACTTGTATTTTTCTTCTTATAAGAGTAAGGTCCTTTACTACTTCAACCAACAGCTTGTTAGTAAATGAAAAACATTTTATTATGTCACAAGCGATGCAATAGGGTAATTTTTTATTTTTTACAATTTTTAAACAAACATCCTATAATTGTGCAGTTTTAATTTTTTTAAAAAGTTATTAAAAGATATAAAACTACACCATTTTATCACTGTAATTTATCAAAACATTTCTCATTTTATGTAAAATTTAATAATCAAAAGAAAACGAGAATAAATAGTTGTAAAGTTAAAACATTACGAAGAGTAAAAAAAAAAAAAAAGTTACTTAGAGGCTCGGGTCCAAATGTCCAATGTCCAAAATAAAGGAGTTTAGGAGTTTAGGACATTAGTTGAAGCTAGAGCTGTTCTAATATGATGAACTTGCCATGCTCCAATACAAAAAATATTTAGAGCAAGTTATGAATAGGTTCAAAATAAAATATTTATTTATAAACAAGGAAAATTTGTTAAACCATGATGAAGTTCCCAAATTCTTGAATATCACTCACCTTTTTTGCACTGGTCAAAAATGACAGTTAAGATTCTTATAAGTATTTCTGTAAACAATTTTTTTGAATTTAAAGGTATATCCTAATCTTAGTGAACCTAAATGTCTAAGACCAACCCATCTAAACTTCTCCTTATAAAAAAAAAATGGCACTTAAGATTAATTCTAAGGGGTCCGCTGTATTTAAACAAATTGATGGGGCCTTGATCTTATTTGGGTAGCAATTTACAATTTTTTTTTCAAATATTATTGTTAGACAATGATGTGACAATTATGTTTAGAGTTCGGTTATGTATATTAGGTGTTTGTATTTTGTGTTAGTTATATTGGGCCCGTGTATCTAGGCTTACTTGGTCCAGTTCAGACATATGTATGTTTATTTTTCTATAAATAAGAAAGAGACCAGTCAATTCTGGTTGGCTGGGTTATTTGTCTATCTTGTTTAGGTGTAGATTGGGTTAGTTCACATGGTACCAGAGCTTGGGTTATCCACCCTTCAAGCCCATGCCCGTTGCAATCTGAAACGCTGTCATTTCATTGCGAGCAGAGGATCTCGTTTCATTCCTCTGTCATTTTTCCGCAGCTGCTCTATCACTGTTTTTTTTTTCTCTCACGCCGACCGCTGGCATCGCCCATCGATCTTCCAAGATTTGGAGTTGCAGAGATCACCGCCGATCGATTCTCCAAGATTTGGAGTTTTGAAGGTCACCGTTTGCCAACCCATCCCGGATCTGCAACGCTCGCACCGCCGATCGATCCTCCAAAATTTGGAGTTGCAGAGATTGCCGTCGATCGATTCTCCAAGATTTGGAACTGCGGAGGTTGCCATTCGCCAACCCATCGCAGATCCGTCTGAAACACATCCCAGGGCTGATTCTGCTGATTGATCTCAAAATTATTTACTGGCCGCTGTTCTGATTCTGAGGGCCGATTCTATGCGGTGAGTGAAGTGCTTATCGTTTTCCCATCTGATTGTGTCTTCTTGAGTTTCTATTCATGGAATCTCCTGCCAAGAATGCCGTTGATGTTAATAGCCCTCTTTATTTGCACCCGTCCGATACTCACATAACCACTTTGGTGCCGCAAGTTCTTAATGGTTCCAACAATTATGTGATTTGGAGTAGAGCCATACGCCTAGCACTTCGTGGCAAGAATAAAATTTGTTTCATCGATGGATCATTTACGCGTGCACAAGCTGCCGACCAGAAGGATTTGTGGGACCGTTGTGACGCTGTTGTCCTCTCCTGGCTTCTTCAATCTGTAGACAAAGATATTGCTAATGGGATTGTCTTCGCCAACTCATCTCACCAAGTGTGGCAAGACTTACAAGAAAGATTTAATAAGGAAGATGGTGCAAGAGTCTATTCTCTACATCGTTCCATTGCATCTCTGACCCAAAATAATCTCTCGGTAGCTGCTTATTTTACCAAACTTAAAGAATTGTGGGATGAGTATTCAGTGTTGGTTCCGTTACCATCCTGTCAATGCAGCACCTCTCAGGACTTTGTTAAAATTAGTCAACAGCAGCAATTATTCCAGTTTCTTATGGGGTTGAACGACACTTATCAACATGCTAGGTCTCAGATTTTGCTCATAACACCATTACCAACAATAAATCAGGCCTATTCCATGATCATTCAGGAAGAAGATCAACGAAATATCTCTCTCCCCATTTCTGCCAGTCCTCTTGATGGTAATGCTCTGGCAACTCGAGGTGGCAGACAAGGCCGAGGCAGGGGAAGAGGGCGTTCGCAAGACACATGCACTCATTGCAATAAAAAGGGCCACAAGCGTGAAACCTGCTATCAGCTTGTTGGCTATCCACCTCATTTCAATCGAAGAGACCAGGACAATCACGTTAATCCAGCTGTGCATGAAGCAACTGCTCCAACATCTGCATCTCCTCCTCCCGTTTTGACGCATGAGCAATACAACCAAATTCTTCAACTTCTCAAACGGGATTTAGATGAAGTAGCTGTTGGGGCTACTGGCTATGTTGAGGAAAGCATTCCAGGTTTGATTAATGCATTGCCTAATAATTTAACTCAAACCCATTGGATATTAGACTCCGGTGCTACATGTCATGTTATTAGTGATATTGCTCTTTTTGACACTGTATTGCCTTTTGTTGGTCCACTTAGAAAAATAAAAATGCCTAATGGAGATAAGCTTACTATCACACATGTAGGAACAGTATAACTATTTGAGCATATTGTATTGCATGATGTATATTTCTCTGCACAATGCTGTTTCAATTTAATCTCCATCTCTAGGCTTACTAAGCAAATGCAATGCACTATATCATTTCATCCTGAATTCTGTACTTTGCAGGAAAAGTTGAATGGGAAATCCCACGTGATTGGTAAGGTCTATGATGGTCTATACTTAGTTGAGAAGACTCCACAATCTCATGGGATTATGCATTTTAATTCTAAAGATCATTCTGCATTGTGGCACCATAGGATGGGTCATGCCCCTTTAGATGTTCTCAAACATTTAGATTTTTTGAATAAACATGTTTCTCATTCCTCTATGCAAAGCTGTGATGTCTGCCCTCAGGCCAAACAAACTCGCCTACCTTTCCCTTGTAGCTCTACTACTACTCATTGTAATTTTGAATTGATACATGTGGATACTTGGGGACCTTATAGGGTGCCAACACATTTTGGCTATAGATACTTTCTTGCTATTGTTGATGATTTTTCTAAATGTACTTGGACATTTTTGATGAGAAATAAACATGAATGCACTTCTTGCCTCAAATCCTTTATTGCTTATGTTCACAATCAATTTTCTACAACTATTAAAAGGATTCGTAGTGATAATGGTCTTGAGTTTGTAAATAATGAGCTGAAAACTTATTTCAATGATAAAGGTATTGTGCATGAAACCACTTGTCCACATACACCCCAACAAAATGGTGTGGTGGAAAGGAAACATAGACACCTCCTAAATGTTGCTCGTAGTCTCATTTTGTCTTCGCATTTGCCTATTAAGTGTTGGGGGGGAAAGTATTAAGACAGCTACTTTCTTGATTAATCGTACTCCATCTAAGTCATTGCATTATAAAACTCCTTATGAGATCTTATACAACAAACAACCTGATATTTCTCATCTCAAAATTTTTGGTTGCTTAGCCTTTGTGACCCTCCAAAACAATCTTGATAAGTTTCAGCCACGATCTGATCCTTGTGTTTTTGTGGGCTATCCACCTAATCAAAAGGGATATTTGCTGTATAATTTGGTTAGAAGGACTATTATGGTTAGCCGTCATGTGATTTTTTATGAGAGCCGCTTCCCTTTTAAGGATAATTCACCTGTTGTGCGGCAGAATACCTTCCCATCTGGTTTAAACCCTTTTTTGTATGAGACTCCTTATCTGCCAGCACCTTCCATGTCAGATTCTGTTCATGAGGGACACATTGACACCCCTCATGACCATGATCCACTTGGAAATGAATCCCCTGTTGATGCAGAAGAGTTCTCTAGTGGAGAATCCAGACTAGCAAGGAATAAAAGGGCTCCAGCATGGTTAAATGACTACATTTGCCTTGGACAAGTCAAGAATGGTAAGAAAGGTGAGAAGTTTAATTCAAGTTGTAGGTATCCCATCCATGAATACATCTCCTATGCAAATGTTACTAATGATTATAAGAATTATTTGCTGCATACTGATAAGCTTGTTGAGCCTTGTAATTTCCATGAAGCATCCAAACATCCCAAGTGGATGGAGGCCATGCGTGAGGAAATGACAACCTTCACTACAAAAAAACATGTTATTACCGACGGAATTACCCACGGAATTATTTCCGTCGGTAATTTCCTACGATTTACCGACGGATTTTCCGTCGAAAAAATTACTGACGGAAAAAAATTCCGTGGGTAATTACCGACGAATTACCTACGAAATTTTTTTCCGTCGGTAATTTCCGTCGATAATTACCCACGGAATTTTTTCCGTGGGTAATGCGTCGGTAATTTCCGACGGAATCAAAATTCTGTCGGTAAATTTGACTTTTACCCACGGAATTTTTTCCGTCGGTAATTACTCACGCCTTACCCACGGAATTCCGTGGGTAATTTGAATGAGAAATTACCGACGGAATTCCGTGGGTAATCCGTCGGTAAAACTAATAATTTTTTTATCATTTTTTAATAATTTATATAAAATAATAAAAATAAAAATAATCTATAACAAATAAAAATTTAAATATTATAAAATTAATATTTAATATAATATATTAAATATATATAATATTAATAATAAAAATTTTAAATGAAATAAAAAAATTAAATATTTTAAAATTTATATCATAAAAACAAAATATATAATTATATATATATATATATATATATATTTAATATTATATATATTTATATTAATATTAAATATTTAAATGAAATAAGAAATTAAAAAAATTTAAATTTATATTATAAAAAAAGAAATATATAATTATTTATAAGTATATATGTAATTTTGCATATATTTATATTAATATTAAATATTTAAACGAAATTAGAAATTAAAAAATTTTATATTATAAAAAATGAAAAATATAATTATATATAAATATATATATTTAATTATATATATTTATCTTAATATTATATTTGTTTTTAAATTATTACATTATATATATTATTACGTGAATAAATAACGCAAGGTTAAAGCAGCTCAACTGGCAAAGGCATCAGAACACATACCAAAAGGTCCAAGGTTCAAATCCCACCTTCGTCACAAAATGCAACAATTATCTCACAGAGACACGTGGCGCAAGGTTAGAGGGACACATGGCCCTTGCTCAGGGGCTGCCGGGGCCAGATGCTGGGGGGGCGGTGGGGGGCTTTCGGTGATGTCCACGTGGCCTCTTTTAAGGTCGCCACGTGGATTTTTTTTTAAAAAAAATAATATTAAATTACCGACGGAATTACCCATGGAAAAATTCCGTGGGTAATCACCGACGGAATTTTTTCCGTGGGTAAATTCCGTGGGTAATCGCCAACGGAAAATTTTCCGTCGGTAATTACCGACGGAATTTTTTCCGTGGGTAATTTCCGTCGGTAATTTCCGACAGAATTTTTTCCGTCGGCGATTACCCACGGAATTTACCCACGGAAAAAATTCCGTCGGTAAATCAATTTGTCACGGAATTTTTAGGGACGGAAAAAATTCCGTCGGTGATCCGTCGGTAATTCCGTTTCCGTCCCTAATCCGTGGGTAATTTGATTTCAGAGACGGAATTCCGTGGGTAATTTCCGTGGGTAATTTGCTGTTTTTTTGTAGTGCTTAGAGAACAATCGAACATGGGAAATTGTGTCTCTTCCTAAAGGTAAACAACCCATTGGTTGCAAATGGGTCTTTAAAATCAAGTATGATTCTTCTAGAAATGTTGAGAGGTATAAAGCCCGATTGGTAGCAAAAGGGTATAGTCAACAAGAGGGGGTTCATTATTTTGAGACTTTTTCTCCAGTGGTTAAAATGGTAACAATAAGGGCCATCCTCACCCTTGCATCAATGCATGGTTGGCATCTCTTTCAAATGGATGTCAACAATGCATTCTTACAAGGGGATTTAAATGAGGAAGTTTACATGCATATCCCACAAGGATTTGACATTTTTGGCAAAAATAAGGTTTGTAAACTTCACAAATCCTTGTATGGATTAAAGCAGGCATTTAGGCAATGGAATGTCAAACTTACTGATGCATTAGTTCAAGGGGGGTTTAGGCAAAGCAAATATGACTATTCCTTGTTTATTAAGTCAGATGATCATGGAATAATTCTTATTTTGGCATATGTAGATGATTTGGTCATTACAGGAAACAATATGCGAGGAATAGAGGAGGTTAAGGCCTACTTACATTCTCAATTCAAAATCAAGGATTTGGGACATTTGAGATATTTTCTTGGACTAGAATTAGCACGTTCAGATAAAGGAATAGTGCTTAGCCAAAGAAAATACACACTTGATCTCATAAGTGATATGGGGTTGAGTAGAGCAAAACCACTACGCATCCCTATGGAAAGGAGCACACGGTTGAGTCTAGAAGGACAAGTCAAACATCTTACAAGCAAAATAACTTGTAAGAAACAGAAACGAAGAGAACAATTTGATCCCTTGATGACAGATCCGGGAGTCTATCGTCGGTTAGTTGGTAAGTTGTGTTATCTTACTAATACTAGACCTGATATTAGTTATGTTGTGCAAACTTTGAGCCAATATATGAGTGCTCCAAGGAGATCACATATGGCAGCTGCTGTTCGTGTTGTGAGATATCTCAAGAGTTGCCTAAGACTTGGGATTCTTCTCTCTACAGCAAAACAATTTAGCATGGAGTGCTATGTAGATTCAGATTGGGCAGCATGTCATGATACAAGGAGGTCGGTTACGGGATATGTCATTAAATTGGGTAAGTCATTATTGTGTTGGAAATAAAAAAAACAGCATACGGTGTCCAAGTCATCGGCTGAAGCCGAGTATCGAGCACTTGGGACAGCCGTGTCAGAGATAGTTTGGGTTACTCGGCTATTGAAAGATCTTGGGATCAAGGGATGGGAACCAGTTAAGGTTCATTGTGATAACAAGGCGGCTATTCATATTGCCACAAATCCTGTATTTCACGAACATACGAAGCACATCGAGATTGATTGTCACTTCGTACATGAGAAGCTACAACAAGGCATTATTGATTTATGACATGTGGCTTCTAAGGATCAGTTGGCAGATGTGTTAACAAAACCACTAGGTAGAAACAGTCATGATACTTGTGTTCGTCAGTTGGGTACTACCAATCTATTTAGTCCCCTCCTTGAAGGGGGGTGTTAGACAATGATGTGACAATGATGTTTAGAGTTCGGTTATGTATATTAGGTGTTTGTATTATGTGTTAGTTATATTGGGCCTGTGTATCTGGGCTTACTTGGTCCAGTTCAGACATATGTATGTTTATTTTTCTATAAATAAGAAAGAGACCAGTCAATTCTGGTTGGCTGGGTTATTTGTCTATCTTGTTTGGGTGTAGATTGGGTTAGTTCACAATTATAATATGGTTTGCATTAATAGACAGAGGGTTGCCTTACTTGCGTAGAAGAAAAGGCTTTATAGGCTAATAAGGACACATGGAGACGGGAAGCGGCGAAAATAGACCCTATGGCCAACGAATAATATTCATTTTTAATGAGCGGTATTGCGCATTCGGTTTTAGACTGTCGGTGTCCCTTCCCATTTTTTTTTTAGGAGAATTACATTTAGGTCTCATGAAAGAAAAAAAAAATGAAAAAATGGTCCCTATAGATTGCAAAATGAAAAAATGGTCCCATTAACAACTCCATAAGCCTGTATTGACAACTCATTAACAACTTCAGGAGCCTGTATTGACAACTACATGGGACCATTTTTTTTATTTTACAATCTATAGGGACCATTTCTTTATTTCTCTTTTTCCTTAGGACCTGAATATAATTCTTCCATTTTTTTTGTTGGACCCAAATTTCTAAGGGTCTGTGTTAGTTTGAGGAGAGGGGAGGGGAGGGATTTTGCTCCCCTCCCCCTAATTGGCACCGAAAATGTTGTGGGAGGGTGAAATTTTCCCTCCCCTCTCCTTATAACCCTCCAATCCAAAAATGGGGAAATTTGGATGGGAGGTGCAACATTTTGCTACGTATTAATCATTTTATCTTTAATATCCTTAAACTGCTCTAACCTCTTTTCTTCTCTCCAGATGCTAATCTCTCACCCCAAGCCAAGATCACCGTCTACCAAAAGCATATTTAAACAAAATACAGGTAAAGTTATCTATATAAAAATATTTTTCTTCCCTTTTTCTCTTGAATCAAATAAGATCGCCTCTTTTTTTAATTAAATAAGGTAATATTAAGATCTCTTTCCTCCCTTTACCCGTCCCTTTCCCTCCATCAAATCAAACTGACCCTAAGATTTGATTCTTTTTTTTTTTTTTTAAACAAGAGAAAGATTACGAGTTACAAATAGTTAGATTTCTTTCTTATGGAAGACTTGAGGATAAAGCCGAAAACAGAAGTAAGTGATCGTATATTAGATTATTTAGATTAATTTTTATTTTATTTGATATTTATTATATCTTAGAATTAGATATGGATATTATATCTTAAGATATTATATCTTAGGATTATATCTTAATTATTTTGATTTATTTTTTATTTGATTAGATTCTAAAGTTTGCTTATATAAAGGCTTATATGTACTCTTTTTTATTTAAGGATTCATAATAATATTTTAAAGGTTCTTACTCCCTCTATATCTATATAAATCTTCAAATTTCAACATATTCTGCATACCAAGAAAATCAAAATCGTGGATGAGGGAGAGTATTTGCTTTGAGTCTAAAACTTGATTCTTAACCTCACAAAGTATTTTTCTTTGAACTTCGTATGTCTCTCCTTTGTTTACAAGGGAAATACGCTCTCACACACATACTCGGAGGAAAATTTGCCTCAAGAGGAGGTGCCAGGCAGGCCAATGTTTTTTTTTTTTAAAAAAAAAAAGGGAAAGCATTCTTCTGTGTATAATTTTAATAAATTGCCATGTCAGATAAAACATAATTTATTCTCTCACAAAAAAAAAAAAATTATTCAAGGGACTGTAATAGCAAAGCAGCTTGCCTCAGTTAATTAATTAAGGAACTTCACATTATTATATTTGATTCAAAAAAAATCTGGAACTATTACAGCGTATGGCCCCAACTGTTGAAAAAGTTTGATATAATTATACAATAACAATAGCGTGAGCACTAGCTAGATAAAATATCAGACCCGTCCCCATTGCACGAATCTTCTAGGCCACTCGCGTTATATATTAATTCTCTATTACTGAGGTTTCATATTGTGGGATGATGAAATTCTGAATTAAACAAAGATTATCAAACTTGACATTCAAACTAACCAACTTAATTATAATCAGTGGTTAATTAGATAAAGAGACTCTAGTGAGGAATATATAGTAAAACATTGTAAGCACCCAAATTTGTTTTCTTTTATAAAAATTGGTGGAGCACTGAAGGTGAAGCTAGCGGCCATGAAAAAGTAAGAGACAAGGGAGGTTAAGGTTTGAAAAGTGACTTAAGGAAGGGTATATGCCATTGGAATATTTGGGAGACTGTTAGTGCCTTTGTTGCCTATATATGCTTCCTTACTTCTCTTCAACTACAACTTCCTCGTCAATTCCATTTTTTTCTCCTCTTTTCTCTCTCACTCCATATACCTTGTCTCTTTTACAGGTACACTGTACCTTTCTCTCTGACTATCTTTCCCTCTTTTCTTCTACATGTTTTCATTCCTTTTTGTGTAGTTTTTCTTGTATGTATGTCTTCATTCATCCACTCATATTTATTTCGGTTATGTTACTCTCTTGTTTATTCATAGTCTCTACTCCCATTTGTGCTTTTCCTACGTACTAATCATTATTGTTTTGTGTACTATGTTTTTCTTATTTATTCAAAACTGAACTCCCTTTCTGTTTGATTTGATTTTCGACAATATTTAAGTTTACCCCTCCATTAATGTTGTTTTCCCATAAATTATGAATGGAATGTTCTAATGAAATTAGGACTGCCCTTGTTTTTTTTTTCTTGAGACTGATGGTCCGTTTTGCATATTACATTATTATTGGTAATTAATTTAAATTAAGAGTAACATCAAGAAGATTTAATGATCAATACATCTTTTTCTTTTTCTTTTCTCCCCTTAAATTAAATTATATTATGCGATTGGGGGAAAATATAGTATATATCTTAGCATCAAATTAAAACCTCACAAAAAAAAAAAAAAGCCTAAGCTAATAATTCATTCAGGTATTAATCAGTTCCTAAAAATTAATCTGGTTTATTTTAAGTTATTTTTCTTTAAAATAATATCATCTTCTTTGATAAAAAAAAAATAATCTTCTCTTAAAACAACGTGCTATATAAAGTTAAAGCAATTTGTCAATATTTATTTATTATTTACTTGGAATTAATTCAAAATCAAACTATCTGATCAATCACTATTTTTAAACACACATATTTTTTAAAAAACAATATTTTCAAATAACGCACAACAAACATTTTTCGTTCTGTAATTAAACTAAAATTAGAATATAAGTCTGTGTTTAATATGAGTCACATTATTCATTACTCATAAATAGAAGTACTTTTTTAAAAAAAATAAATTGATGTTGATACAGTTATAGGCAAAATGACATAAAAAAAACTTTAAAATTATAAAATCCTAAATAAAAAATTTTCTAAAAAAAGGAGCTGTAAATTACTTATCAAAAATAATAATTTCTTTATCAATTTTAAGTAATAAACCGATTTGAAAATTTTCAATTTTCAAGTTCTTTTTTTATCATTTTCTCTTATTTACTACCATATATTATGCTTTGGCAATTTTGGGGATAGCTGACGACACCTAAGCATGCTTCCAGTGCCTTTCTACCAGACTCATATTGAGTGATAATAAGTGTAGGAGACTTGCTTTTGACGACATAGCCTTTTAATTTATCTTCTTTTTTTTTTTTTTTTTTTTTTGCCAATGAGCCTTTTAATTTATCAATATTGAGTGATAAATTAAAAAGTGTAGGAGACTGGTCTATTGTACGGACTGACGCTGACAATCCGGATATTCTGTGGTATCATTAAATTACAGAAGAAAAAAACGATTAATAACATACTGTATAGTTTGGATGCCTCTCAATATATATATGTATATATATATTCACTTGACACTCGTTTTTATTTAATAAACAATGTTTGAGTTGTGGAAATGTGTGAGATTAAGAGATATCACATCACATATATATAATAATTCCACGTATTGTATTAACTAACTATATTTTGGTTCAACTTGTGCAATGAAGGGCAAGGCATCATAAAAAGAGAGAACCAGAGAAGGAAACTTGGGGTGAATCATGGGGAAGCAACAAATTCAAGTGTTGAATGCATTAGACGTGGCCCAAACACAATGGTACCATTTCACTGCAATCATCATAGCAGGAATGGGCTTTTTCACTGATGCTTATGACCTCTTTGCAATTTCCCTTGTCACCAAATTGCTTGGTCGTATTTACTACCAAGAACCAAATTCCCTCAAACCTGGCACACTCCCTCCCAATGTCTCAGCTGCAGTTAATGGCGTCGCCTTCTGTGGCACACTCTCTGGGCAACTCTTCTTTGGCTGGCTAGGCGATAAGCTTGGCCGTAAAACTGTCTATGGCATGACTCTGTTGATGATGATTGTATGTGCTCTTGGCTCTGGCCTTTCCTTTGGTCACACTCCTAACTCTGTCATCGCCACTCTCTGCTTTTTCCGATTCTGGCTCGGCTTTGGCATTGGCGGTGACTACCCACTTTCTGCAACAATCATGTCTGAGTATTCGAACAAGAAGACTCGTGGTGCTTTCATTGCTGCTGTATTTGCAATGCAGGGTTTTGGGATTTTGGCTGGTGGCTTGTTTGCTATGATTATTTCATCTGCATTCAAGTCTAGATTTGATGCTCCTTCTTATCAGCTTGATCCAACTGGTTCAACGGTTCCTCAGGCAGATTTTGTTTGGAGGATTATTTTAATGGCCGGATCGGTGCCGGCTGTGTTGACTTATTATTGGAGGTTGAAGATGCCTGAAACTGCCCGTTACACTGCCCTGGTTGCCCAGAATGCAGAGAGAGCAGCAGCTGATATGTCTAAGGTTTTGCAGGTGGAGATTCAAGCTGATCATGAGAAAGTTGAGGAGAAGAACACTACAAATCAGCCAAAGGCCAAGTCTTTTGGATTGTTCTCTAACGAGTTTTTGATTCGTCATGGCCTTCATTTGCTGGGAACATCAAGCACTTGGTTCTTGCTTGACATTGCTTATTACAGCCAAAACCTCTTTCAGAAAGATATATTCAGTGCAATTGGATGGATTCCCCCTGCAAAAACCATGAATGCCCTCGACGAGCTTTACTCCATTGCCAAGGCTCAAACTCTTATTGCTCTGTGCAGTACAATCCCAGGCTACTGGTTCACTGTGGCTTTCATTGACAAATTAGGAAGATTCACAATTCAGCTGATGGGGTTCTTCTTCATGACTGTGTTCATGTTTGCTCTGGCCATTCCATACCACCACTGGACACTCAAGGAGAACCATATTGGATTCGTGGTGTTGTACTCTCTGACATTCTTCTTTGCAAATTTTGGACCTAATGCAACAACATTTGTGGTGCCAGCAGAGATTTTCCCAGCCAGGTTCAGATCGACGTGTCACGGCATATCATCGGCGTCAGGGAAGCTGGGGGCTATAGTGGGAGCATTTGGGTTCTTGTATCTAGCACAAAATAAGGACCCGAGAAAGGTAGATGCAGGGTACCATGCTGGTATTGGGGTAAAAAATACGTTGCTTGTGTTGGGAGTGATCAACGCTTTAGGATTCTTTCTCACTTTCTTGGTACCTGAGGCAAAGGGAAAATCTTTGGAGGAGATGTCTGGTGAGAATGAGGAAGGAGATGAAGGCAAGGTGGAGGCAGAGCAACCACATGGTTACAGTAACAAAACTGTTCCTGCTTAGGCTCTGTTGCTACTTCAATATCAATCAATATTAGTATTAATAGAATAAAGCTGTATGAATGCAAATACAGCGAAGGCTGGGAATGCCCACAACATTCCCAATGTTTTAGCCTTTTTCTGCTTGTTTAAGGAGGTGGGGACCTTGAAAAATGTTTTCTTGGACCCTGATGTATTAATATTTGAATGTCAAAAGTATATATAAATGGGACCCTACTGTTGTTTCCCCCCCTTGGCACATTATTCTAGGAGTGGAAGCAATCTTATCTAAGGTATCGTAACATTAAATGAAAGCATTCCTCCGGTGTGTGTTTGTATTAACTTTTTAAAGTTGATTTTAATATATATATATATATATAAATATATAAAGTATATGAGATGAGTTTTATCTTAACTTGCATAAAAATATTTTAATTTCAAACCATGATTTGGAGTTTTCCAAACAAGCAAATGGGATTTAAAGATTGGTTATACTATCCCATAATTACTATAACTTTAAAAATCACATATTGGTTCAGAAACCAATCTCAAATGTGTTTATTCAAATTCTGGATGATTTACAATGAAGTTTGGAACCTATTTATACTACTAATTCATGCATTAAAATACTGTAATAGTCAACAATGGCATCTTCACCAACTCTCCTCCCACTTACTCCCACAGCCACCAACCCCCTTCAGCCGTCGTTCACTATTGTTGCTGTCATGCCCTGCGTCATTTATGCTCTGTTTTTTTTTCTGTTTTATTCTCCCGGGGTTGGACAAGACTCGTCCTCGAGTCAGAATCAACATCATCAATATAAGGAGATAAATCTGCAACATTGAAAGTGGCTGAAACACCGTAGGCACTTGGCAATTCCACTTTGTAGGTGTTGTTGTTGATTTTCTGCACGATCTTGAATGGACCATCAACCCGAGGAGACAACTTGTCATTTGGCTGTTTAGGAAAACGTTCTTTCCTCAAATGTATCCAAACCAGATCTCCTACATTAAAAATTTGTTGCCTAACTGCCCTAACCGTCGAGTTGTCACTATATTGAAGGGGAAGCTTCTGCAGTATTTGAAGAAGAAAGGGAGGTTATGCCTGAAACAGAACCAATATTTGATGAGAAGCCATTATTTGATGAGGAAGTTACTCCTGCTGATCACGGTGAATCACTTGTGATTAGGAGAAGCTTGCATACAACAACTGCAAAAGAAGAGCCTTGGCTACGTCACAACATTTTTCATACTCACTGCACTACTCAAGGTAAAGTCTGTAACGTCATCATTGACAACGGAAGCTATGAAAATGTAGTTTCCAACTATATGGTAGAAAAGTTGCATCTACAGACTCACAACCATCCATGCCCTTACAAGCTCCAATGGCTTAACCAGGATAGTGAGGTAAGAGTTTTAAAACGATGCCTTGTTACTTTTTCTATTCGTAAAAGGTATCTTGATGAAGTTTGGTGTGATGTTGTTCCCATGGATGCTTGTCATCTTCTTTTGGGGAGACCTTAGCAATATGATCGACGTGTTCTGTATAACGGTCACGCAAACACATATTCCTTCCAAAAGGATGGTGTGAAGATTCAACTCGCACCTTTGCCACCCGATAAACACAATAAAGATAAAAGTGAGTCCAAACCATTGGTGTCTTCAGTCGAGAAGGTGACCAAAACAGAAAGCCAAGTCATGGGTTTTCTTTTATTACTCGAGGCAAATAATGGAACTGCAATTCCACCTGAAGTGCAGCCATTATTAGATGAGTTTCCTGATGTAATTCCAAATGAAATGCCACCAGGATTACCACCCATGCGAGACATTCAACATGCTATGGATTTCATTCTAGGAGCAGTAATTCCTAACCGGCCAGCTTACAGAACGAGTCCTCGAGAAAATGCTGAACTTCAAAGCCAAATTGAAGAATTGCTAAAAAAGGGATTAATCCGAGAAAGTGTCAGCCCTTGTGCTGTACCTGTACTCCTAGTCCCCAAGAAAGATGGAAGTTGGAGAATGTGCATAGATTGTCGCGTAGTCAACAATATCACAATTAAGTATCGATTTTCGATACCCAGACTTGATGACATGCCCGACCAATTATATGGCTTTACCACTTTCTCTAAGATTGACCTTCGTAGCCAATACCATCAAATCTGAATTCACCCCGGAGATTAATGGAAGACAGCTTTCAAAGCTAGAGATGGGTTGTACGAATAGAATGTGATGCCATTTGGGTTGACAAATGCTCTTAGTACATTTATGCGCTTGATGAATCAGGCCCTTTGCCCTTTCATTGGCAAGTTTGTTGTTGTTTACTTTAACGACATTCTTATCTACAGCAAAAGCCCAACGGAACATTTGAAGCATTTACGACAAGTGTTGCAAGTTCTTCGAAAGCAGAAACTTTATGCTAATTTGAAGAAGTGTACTTTCTTAACAAATGAAGTCATTTTTCTGGGCTATATTATCACTGCAGAGGGTGTACGGGTTGATCCAAGCAAAATTGAAGCCATTAACAGTTGGGCAACACCACAATCCATCCAAGAAGTCAGAAGTTTCCATGGATTAGCTTCCTTCTATAGGTGATTCATTCGAAACTTCAGTTCCATCGCCGCACCCCTCACAGATTGCATCAAGGGAGACAAGTTCCAATGGACAGAGAAAGCTCAGAAAAGTTTTGAAGAACTGAAGAAATGCTTGACAGAAACTCTTGTGCTAGCCCTTCCTAATTTTGACCAAGTGTTTGAGGTCAGTTGTGACGCCTCTAACACTGGAATTGGTGCCGTCCTGAGTCAAGAAGGCCATCCAATTGCTTTCTTTAGTGAGAAGCTTAATGATGCTAAGCTCAAATATTCTACCTATGATAAGAAATTTTATGCCATTGTTCGTGCTCTACAACATTGGAGTCATTATCTCCTAAATAAAGAGTTCATACTCTTTTCTGATCATGAAGCCCTCAAGTATCTAAACTCTCAGAAAAAGATCAGTCGTAAGCATGCGCGTTGGAGTGAAATCTTACAGTCTTATCCGTTTCTGATTTAAAACATAAGGCTGGAATTTTAAACTCAGTAGCTGATGCTCTTAGCCGCCGTCATTTATTACTATCAACAATTCAAACCAAAGTTGTTGGGTTTGAATGCGTCAAGGAGTTGTACCAGGATGACCCAGATTTTTGTGGAATGTGAGAGGCAACTGCAGGTCAACCTTTCCACTAATATTACAGACACGATGAGTTTTTATTTCGAGGTAAAACCCTGTGCATCCCTCAGTGTTCTTTGCGGGAGGCAATAATTTGGGAAGCTCACGATGGAGGTTTAGCTGGTTATTTCGGTAGAGATAAAACAGTTGCTCTAGTCAAAGAGAATTTCTACTGGCCAAGACTTGAACAAGATATCAACAGGCACATACAGAGATGCAGGATATGTCATTTGGCCAAAACCAAGGGTCAAAATACGGGATTATACATGCCTTTACCAGTCCCAAAAGCACCATGGGAAGATGTAAGCATGAATTTTGTGCTGGGATTACCATGAACTCAGAGGCAGAAGGATTCTATCATGGTAGTTGTGGATCAATTTTCAAAGATGACCCATTTTATTCCTTGTCAGAAGACTAATGATGCTGTGCAAGTTGCTGAACTGTACTTTAAAGACATTGTTCGTCTCCATGGCATTCCCAAGACTATCATGTCTGATCATGATGTTAAGTTTCTTAGCCATTTTTGGAGAACTCTCTGGAAAACAATGGGTACTAAACTTCAGTTTAGCAGTGCTAGTCACCCTCAAACTGACGGACAAACTGAAGCCATAAACAAGATTCTTAGCAACCTTCTACGAAGCTTTATTGTAAAGAATTTGAAGTAGTGGGATCTTATCCTTGCTCAGGTTGAATTTGCTTATAACAATTCAATCAACCAAGCCACTAGAAAGTGTCCTTTTGAAGTTGTTTATGGCACTCGACCTCTCAATCCATTCGACCTAATTCCTTCAGCTAGCAAACAGTATTATAGCGCAGATGCAAACCAAAGGGCTGAAGAAATCAAGAAACTACATCAGCAGGTCCGAGATATGATCCATAAGCAAAATTTGAAAATTAAAGCACAAAGGGACAAGCATCGAAGGAAACAAATTTTTAATGTAGGAGATCAATCCGACACCCCTTTTTCTCACGTTTTTTTGTTTCTTACCCACTCCTCACTCTTTCGCTATCTGGCACTCTAGAACTCAGCTCTGATACCAAAATGGTTCAGAAACCAATCTCAAATGTGTTTATTCAAATTCTGGATGATTTACAATGAAGTTTAGAACCTATTTATACTATTAATTCATGCATTAAAATACTGTAATAGTCAACAATGACATCTTCACCAACTCTCCTCCCACCTACTCCCACAGCCACTAACCCCCTTCAACCGTCGTTCACTATTGTTGCTGTCATGCCTGCGTCATTTATGCTCTGTTTTTTTTTCTGTTTTACATATCATCTCAAATGAACTTTGAAAATATACAAGGTTAGTAATAGTCTTGATTTCAAGAATTGTGAAGCCCAATAAGGGTTTGTTTGGGAACGTAGCTAGGTGAAAAAAAAAAAGCCCAATTGGCTGCCAAAACCCCAATGGACGCCATTTGAGAACGCGTTTGATGAAACTGGGCTTAACAAAAAAAAAAGCAGTTTCTTTGAGAAGTTGCTTTCAGGTGCTTCTTGTGGGTGGAAGCTCTTCTGGGTGTAGGCATGTGGCGACTGTTGGGGGCAATTAATGCCATTCAAATTTCAACTTCAAATCTGGACGAATCCTTGTTCTTCTCTCACTCTCTTCATAAATTTGCTATCGACATTACCATTTCCTCATATTATTGTTAAGAATTAAGATGTATGATCTTGGGGACGTTGTCTTGGAGATCCCTGGAATTCCATGGCTGGTTTTGGTTCAGCTGGTGGTTACGTTTCTCCTCTTTGCTCTTCTCTTGTGGTTCACCGTCTTCTCCTTGGATTCCTCCGATGACGCCCCCATCGCCGCAGCACCGCAGGTCCCTCCACTCTTGAATCTGCATCTACCAACCGCTTACGTTTCGATGATATTCGACCGGTAGAAAAACCTAGTGCTAAGCACGATTTCGCAACCACTACTACTCTCATCAGCCATAGACTGGATATACGGGTACTATATTTTTCTTTCTTGCTATGTTTTTAATATAGTCCTCTCATTTAGCAGAATTTGGGATTATGTTCTTGATATTGAAACTTTGTTGTATTTCTTGCTCTTTATCTAGTCTAAGAATCGACGTCTTTTCCCTTGATATAGATAGTTTTCCTTTTCTCTTCATTCTCTTTTGCCATTGGCGTCTCGATCTGTGGAGGAGGAAGTAACATAAACCTTTTGTTTTATTGTTAAATGTTAAGTTCTTAATTCACCCTCACAGAGACAATCGTTTGGTGTTTATCTACGGCAATAATTAGAAGGTTTAGTAGTCCTTGTTCATCTAATTATCCGTTCAGACTTTAGATTTAACCTAATAAATAGTATTTAAATTGGACATAGAGGATCAAATTCATCACCAACCTTGATTGAAGTGGTCCTCTCCTTTCAGAATAGGGGCCTCGTATATTCTTATTTATCTTTTTGCATCGGATATTGCTTATATGTTCGTGACACAATCATCAGAGACCAATTTGTTAGGGGTAGATGATCCAATAATGATTCACTTCATGTATATATTTTAATTTAAATATAGATTTATCCATTTTTAATTAAGTACTTTAGTGTATTTTTCTTTTTTCTTTTTCAATAATAATTTATTTTTTTTAATTTTATCAAATTTTATTTATATTTTTTCACTTCAATTATCACAATATATATAAAATAATATACATATGTAGTATTCAATAAGATTCATGTCTTTTTTAGTCATTTTTCATCTAAATAGGCTTTGTAAACACTAATCCAAACAGGTTTAAAGTTAGAAAAAAAGTCATTTCTACTATCGTCAATCCAAGCATAAATCACATCTATAATCTGATTTTTATTTTTTCTGGCTTTTACAAAAGTCAGATTGTAAAAAAAAAAGACTCTTCTCTACTGCTAATCCAAACAAAAGTCAGAATGCAAAAAAAAAAAAAAAAAAAAACAAAGACCTACTTCTCTGCCGCTAATCCAAATAATCACTAAATGTATGTGAATTGTAAAGACATCTAGTACATTCTATCTTCTCCTTTACGTATATCCTTATTATCTTACATATTTTTCTGTTTCATTTATTGTTCTTGCATATTATTTTTCTATGAGCCTTTATTTCTTGGCCGGACGGCATCAGTCCATCAACTGTATTAGCCACAAACCCCCAACTGACCTTAAATCCCATTATAACCCCCCCTTCAGTTCATTACTGAATTCAAGAAAACGTAATTTTACTAACATTGGAAATGGCTGCCAAACACATTGTTGCGGTCAACAGGTCTCACACTAATCCAGAAAGTGTACCCTCTCTTCAAGCATTGGCTAATTTTCTGGCCTTACGCAAGGATGCACAATCTGATGGTTGACAAGATTGGCAGCTAAAAGTGTTTCACTCGGTCAATATCTATATAATGCGGTTGACGGAAAAAAACAGTAACCAATCAATTCTTCGGATCAGTGAAAATGAGAAAGACAACCTATGGAAAGGTTTTGTCAAGGGCCAAAAATACTGCATTTAGGTTAGTTATATTTCAATTTAATTTTGAATTTTAATTTGGAGTTTCAAAATTTCAGTAAGGTGTATAGAGTTTAATTATTTTAATCCAGATAATAAATATTGACATTCTTTCTTATAAAGATAGCCCATGTTTATAAGTTCACAATGTATTTATATACTTTTATTTCATGACAGTGGCATCTATTTACCGCTTAACTTTGTCTCATTATATTTTCATTTTTTCAAAGTATATCATAAATAATAAATGATATGTGTCTAGTACTATATAAGTTTGTTCCTATGGTTAGGCACATTCAAAGTAATGATTTCAAAATATATTAGGCACATGTTATATATATATATAAATATATAGCTAAAAGGAAATACCATTTTTATAGCAAAAAAAAAAAATATTTTTTTAAAATCCTAAAATAATAATATTATAATCTTAGTTTGCTCAGTTCTCCACCTTTTTCAGAGATGGCAACTAAATTCATGAATTCTGAGAGATGGTGTGTTCTTCTGGTATATAACAAAATATAAAAAATAAATTCTTCATGGCGAATATATATCATAATAGTTATATTTGGATTTTAGTCCGGTATTGTGTTTCGCATATATAATATTATTT
This sequence comes from Inga laurina, assembly GCA_963855925.1. NCBI lineage: Eukaryota > Viridiplantae > Streptophyta > Magnoliopsida > Fabales > Fabaceae > Inga > Inga laurina. The sequence continues at coordinate 15,758,360 of OY979703.1, read as the reverse complement.
CAATAGAAAACGAGGACATTGAAAATAAAGAAAATGAGAGCATTGAAAAACAGAAAAGTTATTTCAATTAGTCTAAAAAAACTTAAAAAGAAAAAAAAAAGTAAAAGACACCTTAAAAGTAGCTAAAAACGCACTTTAAAAGTGGCTTTCAGAATTTGAAAGTAGCTCAGAAATCCACAATTTTGATTCCCAAACAATTTAAGGTAGCAAACAGCATAATTTTCCATCAGCAAAGAGTAATGTGCAGCAAATTTCAGTCAAATAAATCAACTTGATGCATAAAGTTGCAATATGTACAAAGTTCAGCCAGGCACAAAGATGAGAACACTGATTAGTGCGCACAATTAGCTATAGATTAGGAAGAAAATTTCACAATTAGTGTAGGCGAGGTTTCAGCAAAACACTCTTAAGTAACTCAAGATGCTCAGGTTCAGCTGAAAATTTGTGTCATATAACTGTTGAATGAAGAGTACCTCGGCAAGCAATTTAGGAAATGCAAGTATGACAGACTAACACTACTGTACAAGTTCAAAAATTCAGGTTCACAAGAGATTTTCCTTCCCTCATTTTTCTAAAATTTAACCAAACCAAGTGAACTTGCTAAAAGTTTGTTAATGCCAGAATTTACTCAATCCAGAATGTAATATAGGAGTTTCCCAAAGAAATTTTTTACTCTCACGTCAAACTCAGCAGAAGTTCATCAGGTTGGCCCGTTTTTTGGATAAAATAAAGGTTAAGTGATAAAAATATCTATAAATTTTTTTTAAAAGTGTATCCATCATCATAAACATTTTTTTAGATGTAAAAGTAATCATGAACTTTCAAAAAAGGGAGCAAAAGTGACACTTCCGTTAAAACTAACAAACGGCCCTTAATCCCAGTACAAAAGTACCAAAATACCCCAATCTAAAAAAAAGGTTAAGGGGCAAAAATACCCATAAACTTTTTTCAAAAGTGCGTCCACCACCATAACTTAGATAAGGGTATTTTGGTACTTTTGCACTGGAGTTAATGGCCGATAGTTAGTTTTAACGGAAATATCACTTTTGCCCTTCTTTTGAAAGTTCATGGTTACTTTTACACTAAAAAAAAGTTTATGGTAATGGATGCACTTTTAAGAAAAGTTTATGGGTATTTTTGCCCCTTAACCCTAAAATAAATTTAATATATGAAAATTTGTAGTTTCATTTTACTGCAAATTTAATAGAATAAATTAGTTAAAAATGTAAATCAACTTTATATGCAGTAATTTTTGTTATCGATGATGATGATGAATGAAAAACTTTCGTGCTTAGCTCAAATTAATTAAAAATGTAAATAAACTTTCGCGGAGATGGTGCTATGTAGGTGCTGATACCTCAAATTTTTGAATTGAAATTTATAAAAAGCTCTTTAGAGAATATTAAAACCTTATCTGAATTTATAAAACCCTTGTCAGAAATAGAAATTAATACCTTATCATTGTAATAAATGATGAATTTTGAATTGTAGCTTGTGAAACTTTATCTAAACTTATGAAACCCTTATCATAAGTGAAAATCAATACCTTATTACTGTAGGAAGTGGTGATTTTTGAATTGAAATTTATGAAAATCTTATCAAAAGTTGTCAAAATTTTATCTGAACTTATTAAACACCCTTATAAAAAATGGGAGCACATGTTTTAAACTCAAAAGAATATTTATGTCATTTTCATTTAGTTTTAAAAAGAACAAATCAAATACTCACACCTCTCCGATATTATGAATATTCAAAACACCTTTTTGTCCTTTAACATTTATAAAGTTCTTTTTTAGAAATTTTCCAATATAAATATACATAGACAGTATATGAATGTAATTATTTTTAAAATTAATTGATCACAAGGTTGACGTTAATTTTGAGGTTTCACGACCATGGTTCGTCAAATTTTTAAATTTTTATAGTAAAATCAAAGTATATGTATATTTTTAAGTAAATTTAAGTTCTACATGAAACCAATATACAATATTACTGTATCCTTTAGATTTAAGCTAAATGACTATTTGCTTCTCTAAATTCTAATATGAATTTTCTACTATATTAATAAAGTTCACCTAAAATTTATTTCAAAAGTTTAAAAAATCAAGAGACATCGAGTGATCTCATGCAAACTGAGAAAGTCTAAACTATATTCGAGGGAGGGTTTAGGAAAAATAATCGAATGATCAGAAGATTTTGCTTGAAATCAAAACTGAATGATTTTAAAATAATCGAATTATATATGTTTTAAAATATATTATTATTACATTTTATTACCATATTATTTAATCAAAGATCGAAACAGAACCTTGTTTGAAATCAAAACTGAATGATTGAACATTCACAGGAATGAAGTTGAAGGCAAAGGAAAAAACATTCTATTGATCATCTCCATGGCTTAATTAGGTCAAGAATATTCGTTTAGAATATCTGGCATGGCCACAAATTTTGTTACTTATAACTTATAAATACTTCCTCACCCCTCTTGTAGACTTGAGTATTTGTTTTCTTCCCTCTTCTGCTCTCTCAGGTTTCTTTTCCTTCACTCTCCTCATTATACTGTTTATTTATATTCATGAGTTTATCATTTCATCGTTAATTCACTGTTACAGAACTCCAGAAGCATCATCTAACGTTCTTAGTTCAAAAACTACCGTCGAAAAATGAACACGTCGCTATTTTAATATATTTTGGTTTTTTAACTTGGGCAGTATCAGAAAATATAGCAAATCATGGGGAAGGAACAAATGCAAGTGTTGAATGCGCTAGATGTGGCGAAAACACAATGGTATCATTTTACTGCGATCCTTATAGCAGGCATGGGTTTCTTCACAGACGCATATGACCTCTTCGCGATTTCACTCGTCACCAAGTTGATCGGTCGTGTTTATTACACCGGAGATGCAGAGAAACCTGGTACGTTGCCTCCCCACGTGTCGTCCGCCATTAATGGCGTGGCTTTCTGCGGAACACTCACCGGCCAACTCTTCTTTGGGTGGATGGGAGACAAAGTTGGACGAAGAGCAGTGTACGGCATGACTCTGTTGACGATGATCATATGTGCCATTTGCTCTGGCCTCTCCTTTGGGCACTCCGCTAAATCTGTTATGACCACCCTATGTTTTTTCCGATTCTGGTTAGGATTTGGTATTGGTGGTGATTACCCGCTTTCTGCAACCATAATGTCTGAGTATTCTAGTAAGAAGACTCGTGGTGCTTTTATTTCTGCTGTTTTTGCTATGCAGGGTTTTGGGATTTTGGCTGGTGGCTTGTTTGCTATGATCATCTCTGCTATTTTCAAGTCTAGCTTCAAGGCTCCTCCTTATGAGGTTGATCCAGTTGGGTCAACAGTTCCACAAGCAGACTTTGTTTGGAGGATAATTCTAATGGCCGGAGCGGTTCCGGCGGCCATGACTTATTATTGGAGGTTGAAGATGCCTGAGACTGCTCGTTACACCGCCCTTGTTGCCCAAAATGCAGAGAGAGCCGCCGCTGATATGGCCAAGGTTTTGCAGGTTGACGTTGAAGCTGATCTCAATAAGAAAGTTGAGAATAAGAGTAGTGATCCTCCTCAGCCAAAGGCCAAGCCTTTTGGATTGTTCTCTAAGCAGTTTTTGAATCGTCATGGCCTTCATTTGCTGGGAACATCAAGCACTTGGTTCTTGCTTGACATTGCTTATTACAGCCAAAACCTCTTTCAGAAAGATATATTCAGTGCAATTGGATGGATTCCCCCAGCAAAAACCATGAATGCCTTGGACGAGCTTTACCATATTGCCAAGGCTCAAACACTTATTGCTCTGTGCAGTACAATCCCAGGGTACTGGTTCACGGTGGCCCTCATTGATAAATTAGGAAGATTCACAATCCAGCTGATGGGGTTCTTTTTCATGACTGTGTTCATGTTTGCTTTGGCCATTCCTTACCACCACTGGACTCTTAAGGAGAACCATGTTGGATTCGTGGTGTTGTACTCTCTGACTTTCTTCTTTTCAAACTTTGGACCCAATGCTACAACATTTGTTGTGCCAGCAGAGATTTTTCCAGCCAGGTTCAGATCGACGTGTCACGGCATATCATCAGCTTCAGGGAAGCTGGGGGCTATAGTTGGGGCATTTGGGTTCTTGGCTTTGGCACAGAGCCAGGATCCGAGAAAAGTGGATGCAGGGTATAGTCCAGGTATTGGGGTGAAGAATTCACTTCTTTTGCTGGGCGGTGTTAATGCTTTGGGCTTTGGTCTCACATTCTTAGTGCCTGAGCCAAAGGGCAGATCCTTGGAGGAGATATCTGGTGAGGCAGAGGATGAAGACGAAGAAGTCAAGGTACACGCGGAGGAAAAAACAAGAGGATATTGCAGCGATGAAACTCTTCGTCCAAGAGAATATGGCAGCGATGATGAAGAAACAGTTCATAATCCGGCTTAATTAGCACTTGATGATTGGCATGTTTTGATTATTCTAGCTATATGTTTTGTTTATTCTTGCAATTCCTCGTTGCCCTGGGTAGTCCACTTGAAATTAAATTAAACTATTGTTGCCATTGAAAAACAACAATGTATTTATTAGTGATCATATCTGTTATTCTCCTCAACTTTAAGTTGCCGTTGGGGGACTTGTGATTCTCCGTCTTTACTTGCTAAAAGTGCTTCAATTTCCCATATTATCATGTCATTAGTATATGTGTGTGTATGTTTTTTATTATTGATCACCCAAGGAACTAACGTACTATAAACAAGTTAAGAAGAAGCCCAACCTATGAAGAGTAAATAGTTCGGCTCTAGTCAAATGACTTGGCTGTTCTTTATTTTTTGTAAAAATTTTATGACAAAAAACATGCATAACTGTTTTTAAATTTATGAACAGATGTCAGATATAGAAGAAGCAAACCGCCCGATGTTTTCTGATCAACTACTCAAAAATAGTTTTTTTTCACCCAAAAAAAATAGTTTTTTTTTTTTGCCAAATCAATAACAGTTAATTGACTATATTGAAAATCTGAACAATATTATCAACCTGACTTCAAATTTCAAATTACTCACTAACTGAATGACGTTTGGATAAATTTAAAATTTAAAGTACACTTTTCAAGTAAATACGGAAACAAAGTAGGAAATCACGGCTTCCAATTTCCAAAGAAACATTATACAAATAATGTATCATTAACTGAAAATAAATTTTATAAACTCAAATCATCTAAGCCATATTAATTAAATTCCAGCACAACAGAGATTCAGTTTATTGTTAATTAACTAGTCATCATATAATCAAGATAAAGCAGAGCATAGTGATTAGTGATTAATGTGCACGCTCTCTGATAACTTGAAGATCCATTTCTGTAGGATCAGTGGCCTGGATTTCGTAGTGCACACCGTCTAGCTCTCTCCTCAACCTGTCCTTCGATGTCGCATAAAGCATCTTTGCACGGATTTGAGAGCTTGAAGGTGACCTGATTACCAATACATAGTTACGATACAGTTCTAAGTGTGACAGAATCATACAACAAAATTACAGATAAAGTGGAAACTCACCACGCAATGAAGAAGATTTTACTTTTCTGACAGTTCTCTGAAGTGACGAAATCAAAGTCATCGTATCTGCAATCATCCTCAGGCAATGATGCCGTAAAATCATCATAAGTCTCCGCCGGACCACCTGGTTTCTCCACCACCACCTCCCTTTTCTTCTCATTGATTTTGAAGATCACGTATCGATGCATCTTCTTTTGCTTCAGTTCCATGAACTGGTTTTTGCTGTGATCAGCCACTGCGATGCCTGATGGAGCATTTGCCTGATGATCATAATAACCAAAGTTCATTTTCTTGTTGCAGTATGTTAGACGTAGAAGTCAACAATAATACCTTGCCGACAGGAAGCAAATGTAGAAAAGTCGTAGATTTAGGAATGATAGGAACGGCATGTCGAATTCATATTGAATAGCTCAAGTGCAACTCTGTGTATATATATCCATATGTAACATTGAATTAATGAGAACTAAGTTTTACCTTCGTACATGGTACCAGAGCCTCGTTTGCTTCCGTTTTTCTCTGTGTTTTCTGTCTTCTTCTTCTTCCGGCCAAAACTCCATTGTTTCCGGTGAAGACTCTGGTTTCAACAATTCAGTTCAGTTCAGATCCGCCATCTTTGGTGCACCATTAAGAGACACGCGCCATTCCATCACATTTCCCAGTGTCAAGTCGGCGAGAACCCATAATCTGGCCTCCATCTGATCGCGCGTGCGCCTCCACGCCCCACCGTCATCACCACCGTCCCAAGCCACGCACCGCGTGTGTGCACTGTTCCAGCTGCCGTTTGAGACAGTGATTGTTGCAGACTGATCGACTTAGCTTCCTCCTCCTCCTCCTGAAGTTTTGTGACCATCCGAGATAGTTTGTTTTTTGAGCTTTATTCCTCGCACCCGATTCCAACATCCGTGAGTTGCCATAACTTCATAATTCTAAATAAATATTCCTGTCTGCGGGTCCCTTAGATTAATTGAGGTATATATCTTGACTCTCTCTCTCTCTCTGTGGGGTCAGTGGAATTAATTAGAAGCTTTGTTTGTTTGTGGAAGAGCGCGACCTTTCCTACTCATTTGTTGATCTTGTTATTTTGTGTGAATTGGTTGTGTACCACTATTCAATTTACTTTATGGCTGATTCTAAAAATTCTGATATGTTGCCTATGTCTGTGAAGATTACTGCTTCACAATTAAATTGGACAAATTATAGTGATTGGAACAAAACTGTTAAAGTTTATATTTTGGGAATTGAGATGGAAACTCATTTAACTGAAGATCCTCCTTCTGGTGATGAAACCAAACTTTTGACTTGGCAGAGAGCAGATGCTCGACTTCTGTTTCAAATTTAAAATTCTATTGAACCACGGATTCTATCTTCTGTTAGCCATTGTAACACTGTCAAAGAAATTATGAGTTATCTTGAATTTATGTTTTCTAGCAAAGGAAATATTACTCGGATTCATGAAGTCTATAAAGGTTTTTATCGTTCCCAACAGCAAGACTATTCATTGAATGATTTCTTCTTGGATTTCAAGAGGATGTATGAAGAAATGAAGGTTGTCATGTCTCCACAAGCAGATCTCTCAACTCGTATTAAAAATTTGGAACTTCAGGCTATCATAAGTTTCCTTTAAGCTCTCAATCCATCTTATGAGACTATTCGTTCTCAGATTCTGTCGAGTCAAGAACTTCCTTCTCTTGAAGATGTTTTCTCCTGGGTTCTTCATGTTGATAGCCTGATTCACTCTTCTGTTGATCCAACTGCAAGTGCTCTAGCTGGGCGTGGTCCCTTTGAGAACAAGAATTATGGGTACAAACAAAACAACAATCCTCCTATAATGACTTCTGGTAGTATTATCTACAATTATTGCAAAGAACCTGGACATATTAAGAAAAATTGTCAAAAATTGAAAAATAAACAGTAGCATGATCAATAGCGTGGTCTTGCTCATATTGCCCAGACACCTGGTACCTCTGATTCTGGATCTTCTTCTGCAGGGGCCCTAGCCACAGGTACTCTGTCCACTGGTCTTACTACTGCTTCAACTAAGTGGGCCATTGATTCTGGTGCCACCAATCACATGACAGGTAATCATCACTTATTCTCTTCATATGCTCCCTATGCCAACCCGTGATCCATATGTGTCGCCAACAGTTCTTCTGTTCATATTACTGGCTCCAGCACTGTTCAACCTACAGTATCCCTCTCATTATCTTCTGTTTTTAATGTTCCTGATCTCACCTTCAACATTTTATCTCCAAGTAAACTTATTCGTCATTTGAATTGCTTTATCTCACTCTTCCCTGACTATTGTTTAATTCAGGATCTGTCGACGAAGCAGATTATTGGTAGAGGCTATGAATCTAGTGGACATCACATCCTTGATGATCAGGTGCTACGTTCTATTGCTTGTTCTAGTGGGTCGTCTCTCTTTGAAGTTCATTATCGTTTAGGTCATATGTCGTTGTCCTCTCTCCGAAAATTGTATCCTCAGTTTTCTTCTGTGTCTACTTTAAATTGTGAGTCATGTCAGTTTGCCAAACACCATCATGTTCATTTGGCACCTCGCATCAATAAACAGGCTGCGTCCCCCTTTGAGTTAGTACATTCTGATGTTTGGGGTCCTTGTTCAATTCTGTCTCAAACTGGTTATCGTTATTTTATCACTTTTGTTGATGATTTTTCTCGAATCACCTGGTTTTACTTAATGAAACAGCGTTCTGAATTGTTTACCCATTTTCGTCATTTCTGTGCTGAAATTCAAACCCAGTTTAACACTCCTGTGAAAATCTTACGAAGTGATAATGCAAAATAATATTTATCCGCACCATTCACCGATTACATGAAAAGTCATGGTATTCTTCACCAATCCTCGTGTGTTTATACCCCTGCTTAAAATGGTGTTGCTGAAAGAAAAAATCGACATCTCTTAGAAACTGCACGAGCTCTCATGTTTCATTCCTCTACCCCTAAACGTTTTTGGGCTGATGCTGTCTCTACTGCATGTTTTCTCATCAATCGCATGCCTTCCGCTGTTCTTGGTGGGGTTATTCCATATTCCGCTCTCTTCCCCACGACTAAGTTGTTCCCTGTTGATACTAAGATCTTTGGTTGTGTTTGTATTGTTCGGGATGTCCGTCCTGGTGTTAGCAAACTTGATCCCAAGTCTCTTAGATGTGTCTTTCTTGGCTATTCTCGAGTTCAAAAAGGTTATAGGTGTTACTCTCCTGATCTTAGTCATTACCTTGTGTCCACTGATGTGACCTTTCATGAGTCTTCTCCTTTCTTTACATCTTCGACTTCCTCGCTTCTGTTAGTGTTGAGTCTGATGATGTCCTGGTTTATCATGCTCCTTTCTCACCAATACAAGTTGCTATTCCAGAACCTGATATCATCACTGATGATGATGCTACCAATATTTTGCCAACACCATTCATTGCTTCACCGACAGATTCTAATCATGACTCCTATGTTTCTGACTGCCCAGAACCTCCCATTGCTGCCCCTAACCCAGTTGACTCTGATCTTGCTGCTGATCCATCTTCTGACCTACCAATTGCACTTCAGAAAGGTACACGTCATCGTTGTCCTCCCAGGAGATATGCAGACTGTACATATCCTATTTCTTCTTTTGTGTCTTACCAGAATTTGTCCCCTATTTCTTCTTCGCTTGTTGCCACCCTTGGTTCCATTTCCACTCCTCCTACACTTCATCAAGCCTTGACTCATCCTGGTTGGCGTACCGCAATGGAAGAAGAACTTGTTGCCCTTGAAAACGCTGGTACCTGGAGTCTTGTTGATCTACCTCCTGGGAAGAAGGCCATTGGATGTAAATGGGTGTTTGTTATTAAAACTAAGGCCGATGGTTCTTTAGAACGGTTAAAAGCTCGACTAATTGCCAAAGGGTATGCACAAACTTATGGTATTGATTACTCTGAGACTTTCTCTCCCGTTGCTAAGCTCACCTCTGTTCGTCTTCTTATCTCCTTAGCTGCCACATGTCATTAGGATTTACATCAGTTAGATGTTAAGAATGTGTTTCTAAATGGAGATCTCCTTGAAGAAGTTTATATGGAGCAACCACCTGGTTTCGTTGCTCACGGGGAGAATAAGAAAGTGTGTTATCTCTATAAATCATTGTATGGTCTAAAGCAAAGCCCTCGTGCTTGGTTTGATAGATTCTGTGATGTCGTCAAGAAGTTTGGATTAAGTCAAAGCAAGTGTGATCACTCTGTATTCTACCAACAATCTGATGCAAGCATGATTCTTTTAGTAGTACACGTTGATGATATTGTGATTACAGGGAGTAACATTTCCGGAATCTCAGAACTTAAAGTCTTCTTGAATTCCCATTTCCAGACAAAAGATTTGGGATCATTAAAGTATTTTCTTCGTATTGAAGTTTTGAGAAGCAAGAAAGGTATTCTTTTAACTCAAAGGAAGTATGTTCTTGATCTCTTAAAAGAGACTGAAAAGCTTGGAGTTGCACCAAGTAGTATCCCCATGATTCCAAATCCTTTCCTGAATCTTGATGCTAGTATGTTTGATGAACTTCCTGATGACTTAAAAAAGAAGATTGATCCAGAGAAACTGAAGCCGTTTGAATTTCCTGAAAGATATAGAAGACTCATTAGGAAGTTGAATTATCTGACAGTAACTCATCCTGATATAATATTCTCAGTCAGCAGGCTCAGCCAATTCATGGCATCACCAACAGTGGCACAATGGGAAGCTTTATAACATATCTTGCATTATTTGAAAGGTTCTCCAGGTCTTGGTATTCTTTATATAGATTATGGGCACACTAAAGTCGAGTGTTTCTGTGATGCGGATCATACAGGATCTAAAGCCACAAGACGATCCACTACTGGTTATTGTGTGTTTGTTGGTGGAAATTTGATATCTTGGAGAAGTAAGAAGCAATTAGTTGTGTCAAAATCAAGTGCAGAAGCAGAATACAGAGCCATGTCACAGTCAGTACAAGAAATTGTGTGGGTATTTCAACTCTTGAAGGAAATTGGCATTACCACGATATTGCCTGCAAAACTATGGTGTGACAATAAAGCAGCACTTCATATAGCTTCAAATTCTGTGTTCCATGAACGAACAAAACATATTGAGATTGATTGTCATTTTATTCGTAATAAGATCAAAGAAAATATTGTATCTACAGGACACATACGATCCGATGACCAACTGGCAGATCTTCTGACAAAAGCCTTACATGGGACACGGGTTAAATATCTTTGTAACAAGTTGGGCATAATCAATATATATGCTCCAACTTGAGGAGGAGTGTTAGACGTAGAAGTCAACAATAATACCTTGCCGACAGGAAGCACATGTAGAAAAGTCGTAGAGTTAAGAACGGTAGGAACGGCATGTTGAATTCATATTGAATAGCTCAAGTGCAACTCTATGTATATATATCCATATGTAACATTGAATTATGAGAACTAAGTTTTACCTTCGTACACAGTAAACCAAGAAAACACCGGTGTTATGTACCCGGCCAAGACCTCTGAAAGACATGGCAATCGTTGCAAAGGAGAACGCCTAACTTGGAGTTTGAAATTACAGAGGAAGAAGATGAATAACACGTAAATGCCAATAGAGAGTTGTTGAAGTGAGGAGGCTGATATCTGCACGAAATGACAGAGAATATTGAAATAAGAGAGTCAAGGCATGCATGCATTCAACTTGATATAAAAGCTGCAGAAACGAATCAGATGCCAAGCTGAACATAATTTATCATTTCCCATTTAATGTGTTTCCTTATCTTTTCATCAGGCAGAGAAAAATAGGCAACTTTCTTCTGTCTTTGATTTTTCTGATCGTTGAATTACAAAGCAAGAGAAAAAGAATCACAGAAAGAAGATTCTAATTGTAAGGATGAGGAGCGTAGGCATTAGTGAGTGGGAAAAGCAGGGGACCATCATTCAGATGCCTTTCCTTCCTTGTCTGTGTTTCTTACGCTTCATTTAAATTTTACCCATTAATTAATGAAACTTTCTTCATTCTAGATATTGTGTAATTCCTTACTCAGTGGAACAGATGTGCATCCAGGAGTACTCTCTCTATCCATTACTTGGTGATGAGCACCCAAACTGATTCCTTTTTTTCTTTTTTTATAATTTTTTTTCAAATCCTACGCAATTTTGGTTGATTAGCTTTCACTCTGAATTTGCTGGGTGTTTGACAACAGAATACTGTTGCTTACGGTTATGCAAATACTAGTAAAGACACAGCATAACGTTCGATATTAGGTGTTCAATTAGACTTCTTTGTTTTACACTTGGACGTGACATCAACCACAAGCACAACTAACTTTTTATTAGAAACAATTTTATTCAAGACACAATCCTATATTAAATGTAGAAACTTCACACACTGAGATTCAAACATTATTCGCTATATTGTGAATGATTAGTCTTTCTGTTAGACCCAATTTCGTCGGTCTCCCGGCTAGGATATATATATATTTTTTGATAACACTCCCGGCTAGGATATGATTGAAGAACAAGTTGTAATAGTACGCTTTAATGGTTGGCCTAGGGCTGCACAGAACTTGATTGATTTGATAAACCCAATACTTCTCAGTAGATTGGGTTGGGCCGGGTAAAAGGAAGGCTTCTTTTATCAAAGAAAGAGAAATTATTGTACCCAAAAACAAAAGGGCAATTATAAATTGAAAATTAATAATATTTGAATTATAATATACTCCTTCCGGTCCTTAATATAGGACATGCTTGAAGAGTTGGTTTTGGATTTAAATATAAGACATATCTTTTTATATTTATGAATAATTTCCTAATTTACTCTTATTGATGCTTCTTTAACAATAATCAAAAAGAGGAGGGAACTATGGAAGATAACTAGGATATTTTAAAAAATATATGTCATATTGACTAACTTAACTAAATTTTTAAATTTGATCATATTAGGTAAATATGTCTTATATTAAAGAACAAAGGAAGTTGTTACTAATACTAATTACAAATCCTTCCAATGATGTATCTTTCTAATTTTGTAGTGTTGTAGTTTCTTCTTATTTGTTATAAAAAAAAAAAGGAAAATACTGGACCTCATGCATTGCAAAATATATAAGAAATAAAGAGATCTATAATGTGGTTTGCACTTTGCTACTAGTCTTGATAAAAGTATTAAATATAAATAATATTTAGTTTGATCTTTTTTTATTTAATAAAAAATACATGATTTATTATAAGATAACTTTTTGTTTTATGCAGTTCATGAAAGTAATTACAGTAATAGATTTAATAAACTTCAAAAACAATTTATTAACATGCTAGATGACTTTAATTTTCTGAAAGTTATTTTGTTTTCCCCATGTACTTATTCAAATTTTTTTGGTCGAACATAAACATTATTCAATGATGCAATCATTCTGATCCTTTTCTCACGAATTTCACATGTTAGCTTATGTATATTACACTTTAGACCCCCCCCCCCCTTTCCTGACGAGCGACAGCCCAACAACAAACTATACTGAGATATTAATTATTATTATATTTTATGGGTTTAAATTATGGCGAAATTCTTCAAAATTTACTTAAATTACTCATCGTATCATTGGATGCATTCTTTTGTTTTTTTTTTTGGGTATAAATCATTATATGCATTATAATTATGACTACATCACCCTAACAAATACTCTTCCCGTCCTTAATATAAGACATATTTACCTAATTTGATTAGATTAAGAAAGTTAGTTAAGTTGGTTAATATACATGTATTTTTTAAAATACCCTAGTCACTTTAATTTCCTTAATTCCCTCCTTCCTCTTCCTATTTTTATTATTGTTGAGGGAGCATCAATAGGGAAAAATTAGAAAAGGATTGACAAATATAAAAAATTTGTCTTATATTTAGGATCCAGATCGATTCCCCAAATATATCATATATTAAATACAGGAGGGAGGGAGCACCACTGGTTTATTTATTTATTTTACTAGATTCGAATCTGTGCTTGGCACTGCGTATGAAAAAAAAGATGTGGTCAGATAAGAGTCACGGTTTCAAATGAAACGTGCAGCTTATTAAGGGTGTATTTAGATTATTAGCGGCGGTAGAAGGGTGTTTATTTTAATATGACTTTTATAAACTTAAGTTAGGATATAAATCAAATAATGTAATATAATTTATGTTTGTATTGAGTTTTTTAAAAAAAGTCAATTTAACATAATGAAACTTGTTTAGATAATTAATGGAAAAGCAAGCTAGATATAAATAACAGAGAATGACATGAATTTTATTAAATAATACATATTATAGGTATATAATTGGATAATTTTAGAAATATTAATATTAAATTAAATTATAAAAACAAAAATAGTTAATGTATTAATTTGAAAAAAATTAAAAGTAATAAATCACTTAACTTTTAGAAAACGTCGTCATTAAAAATTTTGAAAAGAACCATACTTATATTAAGTTCTCCAATCACAAATGACCATGTGTTCTATTTTTTTTCATATAGGTTTATAGTTAAATGATAATAATTTAAAAATAGATGAATAAATGGCCATATGTGATTTGAGAAATTGACAAAATGAATATATGGAACTTGATATAACTATTTTTCCTTAGTTATTACTCATTTTTCCAATTTTCATAAAAGAGCCTTAATTTTAGGAATAATTTTAAAAATTTGTTTTTATAAAATTAAACAAAAGACCACACACACACACACACGCACTTATTCCTTCTTGTCTAAAATATAAAGTTTCAACCATGCATCTTGTTGAAACTAAATAATAATGGTTAACTTATTGAATTTGTCTTAAAAAAATTTTCAACTTTTCTCCTATTCAAAATTGTCTCACTTGTCTTCGGTTTCTTAATATACAGTGAGTTAGTAAATAGGGATAAAATTAGAAAATGATTGTAACAGATCTCTATATAACTTTTCTTATGGACCAAATATTTAAAAAAAAAAAAAAACCTTGTATATTTTAGATAGGAGGGAGTATGTATATGGTTGATTTGTTTTCAGTGAACATGTTAATATTCCTGACAACGTGAATTTATGATTTCATTCTTAGAGTGAAAATGAATTTTATATAATAAAAATATATATTGTTTAGCAAATATAATTTATCAAATAGTGTAATATAATTTATGTTTGTATTAATTTTTTAAAAAAAATTCAATTTAACATAATGAAACTTGTTTAGATAATTAATGGAAAAGCATGCTAGATATAAATAACAGAAAATGACATGAATTTTATTAATTAATACATATTATAGGTATATAATTGGACAATTTTAGGAGAAATATTAATATTAAATTAAATTATAAAAAAATAGTTAATGTATTAATGGAAAAAAATTAAAATTAATAAATTACTTAAATTTTATAAAAATTAAAGTCAACCTAAATGTAGGAGAAATAATTTTTTTTTTCAAAAAACAAAAATCAAAAGCCTAAAAGAAAGAGACGGAGCCATAAAAGCGGCAGACCAATGGAGAAAATAATATTGGCTTTATTGTCCCATGCGTCAGACTGTGACATTGTGTGTTGATTTTAGAGCGTCTCAATTAATTATTTAACACTGCAATTATATATATATATATATATATATATATATATATATATATATATATATATATATATATATATATATATATATATATTATATGTTTAATTAAGTTGATGAAGGAACCACGATCAATTGGTGGGGGGTCAGTAGTAGATATGGACCCCACATGAGATGATGGCATGTGTTCATATAACAAGTTGCCTATTTGCCCAATCAACGAAGAAAGATTGGTCAGTCTTGGGTGATTAAGTGGCACGTGTATTGACTTAGTTACTAGTTTGATCTAATTATATAATCATGAAGGAGACACCAGCAAGGACTCAGTAATTAGGACAAATCCCACCCGACCACCAAAACTAATTGAGACTGATTATTCCTTTGGACAGAGTAAATTACTGAATATAATCAACAACACTACACCAAGCAAGCTCTCAAAACGATGACATCACCGCCTTTCTTGTTTGGGACTAAATCAAAGTATAAGCCACGCATGCATAAATTTTTACGTTATTATATTCCAAAACTACCCTCGTCTTCTTTTAATAAACACCTACATTAATTATATGCAACTTGAAAGACCAGCTAATTAACACTCAACAATATTCTACGTAAAAAATTTAGGTGATAGATTGGACCAGTAGTACAACGTAACACGGTCAATATTTGGCCAATGCACTTTACCGGGTCATAATAATTAGGTACCAATGCATTTAACTTTGGCTAAAACATGTATTATCCGTTCAAATGCAGGGTTAGTTAATCTATAAAGACAAATATGGAGAAAGTTTACCACTCCAAATTAAAATTGTCATGATCTTGGCTTGGAAGCTAAGTCATGTAAGAACGCACTCTACAATAATAGGGTCAAAATAAATATCATGACCGAAATATACATACATACATACATACATATATGTGCTTTAATTTATTAGTACATAAGTTGGTGGTGGTGTTTGAAAAGGCTTATATCTTAAAATCATTGAGTCATATTCACGGGACATCATATTAATTAAGTCAACTATCTTTAAAAGTTTCGTCCAATTTGTAGGTATGCTTTAGATTTAACCTACTTAATTAATTAATTTGTGGCATCATCAATGAACACCATGCATATATATACCCTGCCTTTTGCAATTTTTTTATTTGGCTTTTGCCTTCTTATTTTTTGTTTCTGGTCTTTTTAAAAGGAAAAAAAATGAGCAACATCAACTCCAATTTATCGGACAACTCTTTATATGATACACACACACACGCGTATTGTATTTTTATACTTAGCGTAAGTGTATTTGTGAATGATGTCTACCAAGGGGCTGGCAGGTCAGAATAAAAAAGAAGAAAACTAAGAGAAAAAAATTTACACGGAGAAGGCAGAGACTTAAAATATCCATACAACGATCTCAATTATGGATTTATATATTCTGCACGTAATTAATCAGTATGTCTATAAACTCACTTTTTTTTTTTTTGTTTGCGGGATGGAAAAAAATTCTAAATCAGCTAATACCTCCAACCTCAATTTTTTAAAAATTACCTCTTATACTAATTCAAAAATTGTTGGGTTTAATTGATAACTTCCTTAACATAATGTTTTTTCAATTATTATAAGTTTCAAACGCTCAGTCTTGCTTAAGGGGATATATGTAGAATTCATCAACTATATCTGTTGTTGTATCTCTATAAATTGGACACAATCAAGCCTTGCACAAACCTTTGAGAAAACAGGTTGTTGCTTTTGAAACGCTCTCCAAACAGATGAGATTAATTAAGTCAAAAAAAAAAAAAACAGAGGGTAGTTTGAGATGAACTCAAATTTTATATTTTGCAGTTCGTCATCAACTTTTTCTCTGTGATATATTAAACAAATAAATGAAGAGTGTACAACCAAGCCTTGCTCAGACGAAAGCCAACATTTTTTTAAAAAGACTGTTACATTTTTTTTGTTGACTAGGAAAAATGTTGCATGTGAACAAAACTTCAAATTCCGAGATTATAATAGACTAGAGTAGTGCAGTCAAAAGAGATAGAAGTAAGAATAAAAAAAAGTTAAATATAAGACATTTTAAACTGAATAAAGTAATTGATAAACTAATTCAAAGATTTTGGATGATGCAATCTTAACTCTCGCTTTCTCTAAACAAGAGAATCTTATAAATTTAATAAATTAGAGAGAATCATGGTGGAATACGTAACGCCAATCAAATAGGACACCAATAAAAAGTAAGATGTACCTATAGTATGATAGAGGAGCTCCAAATTAATCAATGAGAAAAAATAATAATGTATTGGGAAAGAGCTATACATATAGGAAGACTGGTTTATTCACCCACCTTCTCTGGCTTCTTTTTTTGACCTTTTAAACGTAGACAATTCAAAGTTCACACTCCTTTTTCCCTCTACTAAGGACACATGTCTAGTAGTTATGAATGACCTTAAATATTATAATTTATTATTATAATAATATAACGTTTTAACTTGATCACTAGCTACAAAAAAAAACTCATTTGATTATTATCTCTAAGTTTAAAAAATAATAATTGATGCTATCGGTCGATATTCAAGAAACCTGGAATTTAGATTATTTCATCGTAGGCAATATATATGTTCCTGATAACAAAATTAATCAGTAAGTTGTGGTTAATCTGCATAAGGTGATGTGATCTGAGTCATATATGGATCATTCAATGGCAAGTGATCAAGTATATAATAACATTATATTCTATTTTGCTGCAAATTAGTATATATTCGATGAGGAATTTCAATTACTTGATTCATTGTCATCTGATGAATTTATACAGCCTAAATTATTATTCCTGCTTCATTTCTACTTTATTAAGTGAGAAACTAAAGCAAAAATATTCTTATTAGGTATTATGAAAGTTGACAGGAAAAAAATATGGTAACATTTGTATACAATAATGTCACGTCGCGGGACAACTTTTTTTCTTTGGGGGGGGGGGGATCTACAGGACAATATTGACTCAGATAAAATTATAGAATAATGAAATTAAAACTTTAAAGGTACAAAAGAGAATTAAAGATATATTTAAACTATTGATTTACAAAAACATGATTGATTAAAAATTAATGAAAACTATACATGCGTGTGATTGCTAATAGTTGTCTTTTCGATAGCGGTTCGCTCTGTTATTTATTTTTTTAAAATAAAAAGCTAAAAATATAAAACTTTACATTTGCATTAATCATCTATTTCGATTGATCCGGGACAAATTTCCTACTTTCTTTATCTCAATTTTTTATGGATGGTTGGTCGTTCATGTAAATAAATGATCGACAATCCAGTTGGTGGCCGCTTTTTCTTTTAATTACTTTTAAGCATGTTGGTCATTATGGTTGATTTAATACTCCCTTCGATCCTAAATATAAGATAAAGTTGACTTTTTTAGAGAGATTAAGGAAACTAATTAAATTACTTTAGAATATTTTTATTTTTATTTTTTTCTCCAAACTAATTAGTTTGACAAATAAACTGATATATAATCTAAGGATACACAACATATAATATGATCAAGTAACTTATTTAACTTTCTTAACCTCTCCAAAAAAAGTCAACTTTGTCTTATATTTAGGACTGGAGAGTGTATCACTATTTTTATATGTGATGACTATATTGGTACATAGATAGTCACATAATGCAGGCGCAGCATTCTTTTTTTCCTAGCTAGTATATGTATGAGCAATCACATGTGTAAATAAAATAAAAGGTTTTTCTAGAGCTACCTCTAATTGAGCCTAACAATACTTAAATCTGACCTAGTTAAATAGTCATAAAAAAAAAATTTCGTATAAATATATGCATTTACATATATTTCATGTTATGTTAATATTAAATATCGAAATAATGACCAACATCATCTGATTGATTAACCACATCTTGCTCCAACCATATATATTCTAGTTATTATTTTCAAAATTATTATAGGATTAAGGGTTAATTTTGTTCCAAAAGTTTTCACCGAGGGCCAATTTTGCCCTATAATTGTCGAAAAGGGAGTAATTTTTCCCTAATAGTTATTCTATTTAATTTTGATCGTTAATTAGCCAAATATGCTGAGCTAACAATCATCCATATCATTTTTGTTAAGGTGTAAATTTACGCCGAAAGTCCATATGTCATTTACTTCATATTTTTTTAAAGTTATATTTAAAACTTCCGGACAAATTTGCACCTTAATAAAAATAATGTGGATAACATGTAGACTATTAGCTCAGCATATTTGGTCAACTAATGGTCAAAATTAACTGAAATAATGACCAAGATAAATTGCTCTATTTTAAAAACTTTTAAGATAAAATTGCCCCTCGATAAAAATTTCTAGAACAAAAATGCCAGTTAACCCTTTATTATATGTCATAAAAGCCCGATCATTGTTCTATTAGGCAACAGAAGTTCAGAGAGATAGAAAAATGATAAAAATCAATGAAAAATATTTAATCAAGATAGAAATTGTATATTTGCAAACAGTATATGTTAAAAACTTAAATTCAGAATAAAAAATATTGAAATGAATAGAAAAAATAATGATAAACAGATGGAATTCAGCTTCATCATGAAGGACTAGTCCTTTTTACCAAAAAAAATAAAACACCTAGAGTGGTGTTCGTGTTTGCCTCTTTGGGTGAGGTCTTGGTGCGGCCTTCTTTTAATTTGTAAGTTCAGATCAAGTCTTACATAAATATTGCGGAAATTGAGAAACAAGTGTGGTCTTCAGTAACAACATGCATGGATCGTAAGAAAATTATGATAATTAGAAGATACTGTAAGTCGCAATTATTAAACTTTATATGTGGGTTAGGAAGGACTTTTTACATTAATTTATGGGATATACTCCCTCCGGCTCTAAATATAAGACAAAGTTGATTTTTTTGGAGAGATTAAGGAAGCTAATTAAATTACTTTAGAATATTTTTATTTTTTTCCAAAACTAATTAGTTTAACTAATAAACTAATATGTAATTTAGATATACACAACATATGATATAATTAAGTACTTTATTTAGTTTTCTTAATTTCTCCAAAAAAAAAAATCAATCATGGTTTATGTTTAGAATTGGAGAGAGTAGTATATAAGAGCATAATAGTTTGTCCTAAATTTAGGTCAGTAAAATAAATGACGTAAAAATGACTTTTTATATTGGTTACATTATAATAACCGACGTAAAAGGTAAACTTGAAGTTTTTATATAATTACTGGAAGCTTTTCCCTGTACTGTTTGTTAATGGAATGTTGGGCAAGCTTGTGCAGTACCATTAAGCGGGAGATGAACTGCTTTACTGTTTAACAAACCAGCCTGGGAGTGGAATGAAATTCATATAATTAACGCAAAACGAGTAATAGTACAAAAAAAATATTGAAGGTATACTGTACTAAAAAATTAAAATATTGATCGCAGTACTGGAAAAATCATTTTTAAGACCGGTTAAAAAAGATATTTTAGATCGATTTTTGATCCGGTCTTGATACAGTCAGTCTAATAAGTCTGCTACTTTTTAGACCGGTTATAGAACCGGTCTTAAAAAAAGTTTTAAGACCGGTTATTATAAAACCGGTTTAAAAATAAATATTTTTAGACTAGTTATCAAAGGAATCAGTCTAACAGGTTCAAATTTTAGACCGATTTTCTAAAAACCGGTCTAAAAAGTTGAAATTTTAAGATCGATTTTATATAAAATCAGTCTTAAAAGTATTACTTTTTAGACCGATTTTTCAGAAAACCTATCTAAAATTGCAATTTTTTAGACCGGTTCTCTCCAAAACCGGTCTTAAATGTACTTTTCATACCGATTTTGGAGAGAACCGGTCTTAAAAGTTGAATTTTTTTTTTAATTTTTTTTTTTAAAAGATATACCCATCAAGTCATTTCCCCTGTTAAAACATTTCACTCAGCAAGCAGCAGCCAGTTCAACAACATTCAAATAAATCTTCTTCTCTTATAGATTATATAACTAACATCTTAATGACATGTGATAGACTCAAAACTCATTGGAATATATTAAAACTCAACTCCCTTGTGCTTAAACAGTGCTGGCCGAAATAGAAGCAAGGAAAACAACCATGAATAATAAACTCACAATCATAGACAGAATCATAATGCAAGGAAATCATACAACCATGAATAATAAATTCACAATCATAGAAAGAATTATAATGCAAGGAAATTATACAACCATGACAATGTTGTTTTGATGAAGTTCCTTATCTTTTCACTTACATACATACATCAAAAATTAAATTACATTAATGACAATGCTGTTATTCATTAGGGCCAAAATACTTTATAAACACTCTTCTCAGGCTGATGATCACTAGCGGGCCTAGCTTCGGAGAATCTACACTAAGACGTACACCTCATATCCTTCATTTTCCTATGACGACAACAAAAAAAGTAGTTATATATATACACCAATAACAATATACATAATTCAAATATAGTTTATGATAATTATTTTAGCTAACTAACCTTCAATGTAGTTTTATAAAGGGATATCCTCCCATATCCCTTCATGATGATCGTTTCTTATGTCGTGTTCGTTGTCTGCTTCATCTTCTTAGTTCAATTCTGGTAAACCCCTAGAAAAAGAAGGAGTCTCAAGAAGATCATTCATTGAATGACTTTCCTGATTAATATCAACGACTCTTTTTCCTTGGAAAGCTACATATCACATTTTATTTGCTTAATTAGTAACATAGAATACTTGTTTCACTTGATATGCCATAATAAAAGGTTCATCTCTAAAACTTCTACTATTCAAATCAACCAATGTAAATCTCAACTAATCAATCATCACACCATTGTTGACATCAACCCACTTGCATTTGAAAATGGGAAGTTTAACTTTAACATAATCAACCACCCAAATCTCTTCAATCACCCCATAATAAGGTATTGCTGCCAATCTAGAATTCTTATCTTTTGAACTAGAGAAGTGTATAGATTCAACCACTAATATAACCCCACTGTTTTGGACGGTGCTCCTATCATCAAGGGACTTCGTGTAAAACGTATAACTATTGATCACAAATGAAGTCCAACTTATGACATCAGCCTCTGGACCATGTGCTAACCATTTAATTGTATCAGAAACACATTCTTCGCCGTCAACCTTTGTCTAAACCAATGTGCAAAAGTTTTATTATGCTCCCTAATTAACCTTTGTTCAGTCATTCGACTATTTCCTTTCCTTACAATTTCTTTATAAGCATTAATGTAATCTTGAACGTCATCAACATTATTCAAGATGTACAAGTAGACTTGTTGCAATTCATTAGGATCCATACTCTTTACTGAAGCCCCGCGTCTACCGCCTTCTTCGTCTGACGTTCAGGAAGTTCAATGTGTCCTACATTTGACAAGTAATCTTGACAAAACTCCATGGCTTCTTCAGAAACATATTTCTGAACAATAGATACTTCAGGCCGGTTAGGGTTCTTCACATACCCTTTTAGAATTTTCATACTTCTTTCAATTGGGTACATCCATCGTAAATAGATAGGGCCACGCAACTTGATCTCCCTAACTAGATGAACAATTACATGTACCATGATATCAAAAAAAGAAGGAAGAAAAAGCTTCTCAAGCTGGCAAGAGATCAAATATCCTTCATTTTCCAGTTCATCCAATTTTTCTGTCTCAATGACTTTACTACAAAGAGCATTGAAGAAGAAACAAAGTCTAGTCAAAATATGTTGAAGATCATATTCGGCAATGCCTCAAATAGCTACTGGGAGCAGTTGTTGCATTAAGACATGACAATCATGAGACTTTAGCCTTACTAACTTCAAGTCTTTCATCGATACAAGCTTCCTAACATTTGAAGAATACCCTGAAGAAACTTTGATGCCATGTAAACAGTTACAAAAGCTTCTTTTCTCATCCTTAGACAAAGTATGAGCAGTTGGAGGACAAAAAGTTCTCTTACCATATGGCTTTGGATGTAAGTCTTCTCATATCCCCATTTCTTACAAATCTAATTTTGCCTTCACGCCATCCTTAGAACTACCTTGTATGTTAAGCAGTGTCCCAACAATACTATAACAAACGTTTTTCTCCACATACATGAAATCAATACAGTGTCTCACATCAAGCTTCGGCCAATATGGAAGATTGAAGAAGACAGACCTCTTTTTCCATTTACTTTTCTTATTACTATTCTTTGTAGTCTTACCAAAGATAACATTCATATTTTTCACCTTTTCATAAATTTGCTCCCTAGTCAATGCCTTCGGATCATTTTCAAACTCTTTTCAACCAAAAAAAGCTTTCTTTAATCTGCGATACGAGTTGCCTCGTCTAAGAAATCTCTTATGGCCAATATAAACTATCTTTCTTCCATATTGAAATTAATGGTAGCATGTTCCTTCTTCATAAATCGGACATGCTTTATGGCCTTTAACACTATAGCCTAACAAGTTTCCATATGCAGGGAAGTCATTTATAGTACAAAAGATCATGGCTCGCATTTTAAAAACCTCCTTCTTGTTCGCATCAAAAACATCAACACCTTCGTCCCACAACTCTTTCAAGTCTTCGATCAAGGGTTCCAAGTAAACATCTATGTCATTTCTGGGTTTTTTTGGTCCTGAAATCAACATAGATAACATGATGTAATTTCGTTTCATGTATAACTGAGGAGATAAGTTGTAAATTATCAACAGAATAGGCCATGAACTATGTATACTGCTCAGGCTACCAAAAGGATTCATGCTATCCGTGCTAAGCCCAAGCCTAAGGTTCCTAGGCTCTTCACCGAAGGCAGGAAATAATTGATCAGTTTTCTTCTATTGAAAAGAATCAGCCGGATGTCGAAACTTTCCATCGGATATCCTCTCATCCACATGCCATCTCAAATTTCTTACATCGTTTTCATTGGCAAACAAGCGCTTGAACCTTGGTATGATTGGAAGATATCACAATACTTTTGCAGGAGCATTATTTGATTTGTACCTCAGGATTTCACATATCGGACACTGTTGTTCCTCTTCATGCTCTTTTTTATACAATATACAATCATTAGGACATGCATGGATCTTTTTATACTTTATCCCTAGTGGACACAATATTTTCTTAGCATCATAGTATCGAGAAGGCAACACATTATCATCTGGAAGCATGTCCTTAAAAGCCTCAAGCGTTTCTGAAAAACTCTTGTCGCTCCATCCATGTCGTGCTTTCAAGCTTACCAATTTCAATACTGCTTTCAACAATTGGTACTTTTTACACCCCGGGTACAACGGCGTCTCAGCATTACTACACATATTACCATATGCATGTGATTGCTCAAAAGTCTCTTCTCCTACATCACGAATAATATCATCTATCTGATCATCCGTATCCATGTCATTATCATCAAAGTTCACCCCCTGTTGAGATAAACTTGGCATTTCTAATTCTTCATCATGTCATACCCACACTGTATAACTCTTAAAAAATCCTTCACAAATTAAATGTGTATATATATCTATTGTACTTAGTCGCTTCTCATTCAAACATACTACACAAGGGCAATAAAACTTCCCACCACCATCATTGGCATTTCTACTAGCGAAGTCTAAAAAACCCCTCACCCCATTATCATATTCAACACTCATTCGTTTAGCGTTTATCCAACTATGATCCATATATATCTCAACACTTCTAACACCCTATATCCAATAACAAAAGGATAAACAAAAAAACAACAATAGAGTTTTAGATATTTCAACGAAATTAACAGGCACCATTTGAAACTAGTATTGTTTTAACAAACTAATAACGCTGACAATAATCAAACAACCGCACTAAATTAAAACAGAACATAGAGATGTATTAATCCAAGCCAAATATCACAGGGATGTAATTAAATGTCAAAGCATATATCTAACAAGAATGTGCAGATTTAATTTTTTTTCAGATTACGTTTAAGTGCTCAAAGCAACAACAAGAACCATTTTTTCATAGAACATTATTAAATATTGAACAACGTACAACTAAATAATAGATCGAATATTAACCTGATTGAAGACCAAGGAGTGAGCTTCAACCCAAAGTCACGGTGGCGTCGACTGAGGTTAAAATGAAGTCCTTAAATTCACGGCACTGATAAAGGGAAGTCAAGTCAAAGGAGAATGGTCACTACAGAGAATAGAGATGGCGACGAAGAAGACTGACGATAATCAAAGAACAGCGACGACGAACACATCAACGACAGTGATAATGACGGAGGAGAGTTGAGCAAATGAGGGACGGGACGCCATGGACGAGTTTAGAACAAGTGCAGACAGAGCTCACAGAGAAATGACAAAAAGAGAAGAAAGGGTTTATAGAGCGCGCGATCTGGGCATGAGAGTAAAAATACAGGAAAAAAATCTTACCTTTAAGATTTTTATTAAAAACCGGTCTTAAAAGAGTGAAATTTCACATTTAAGACCGGTTTGTACAAAAAACGGTCTTAAATGTAACACATTTAAGACCGGTTTTTGTACAAACAGGTCTTAAAATGTTAAAATTTTTAAGATTAAAAATGTTTTAATATTTAAGACCGGTTTACATAAAAACTGGTCTTAAATGTTAAAGATTTAAGACCGATTTTTATGTAAACCGGTCTTAAATGTTAAAACATTTTAAATTTATAAAAATTTTAACATTTTAAGACCGGTTTTATTTATAACCGGTCTAAATAAATTTTTTAAGACCAATTTTTTTAAGAACCGGTCTTAGAAGTTTAATATAATTATAAAATTACCACTGCGCAAATTTTTAAGACCTTATCTACCAAAATCGATCTAAATGTGACAATCTAAAAAAGATTTTTTCTAGTAGTGTCGACATCGCGAGACCTAATTAATTAATATTTATTTGTTTTACTGTGGGACGAAATTTTGGTAAAAAGCAACCGCCTGTTTTTGAAAGATCCAGACTTACTACAGTAAATGTCATTTTCATATAACGCCGAGTTGATGGTGTTTAGGTTTTGTCTAATTTTTTTTTTTCTCAGATAGGTTTTGTCTAATTAAAGCACGAGAACAACGAATATTGAAGAGAGAGCAGCGGCCGCACACAGTATTCTAAATAAGCGACGACGTTTTAATTAATATTGAAGACAGCTATTGTTCACATGAAAAAAATAGATTGAAGAGGGTCAGAATAAGTGACACGAGCAGGAGAGTGAATTGCCAATAATGCAGACCAGTCAGAAAGCAAGAAAAGTTCATGCACCTATGGGAAGTAGGGTGGGTCTTTTTAGGCTTAAGGTCAGAAAAATTACAGTTTTTTTAGTCCCGGTCTGAGAGCATGTAGGCCAAGGCAGGCCCATAAGGTCCGGAAATCTTTTTCATAATATTTAACTATTTTTTTTTTGCGCTTTTTCCCTAGGGAGATATAATTAGTAAATAACAACCATTAAATTTCTAATTTAACACATAAATGTCGTTAACATTAAGGTTTAAACAACACGTCTTGTGCAACAAATAAACACAGTTACTAATGTATAATCAAAGGTAAAATCATGTCCATAAATAACTCATACAAAGGCCAAAGCATAAAAAGGCAAGAAGCTAAACACTTTAACCTCTAAGCAACATGAGAATGACGACTATCATTTTCATCTTCTTTGCCACTATCATCAATTTCAAAGACATTTGATTATGTTTCACTTTGAGTAGTAGGTTCAAATAGTCAAATAATCACAACTTCCATCAAAATTATACTCCATTAGGGAGAACAATATACAATATAATTTTATTTTAAATAGGCAGAACAATATATTCAAAAATCACAATATGATTTAATTAAGCAAAACGCTATACTCAAAAATCGTACTCTATATAATATGAGGACAGAGTGACATATAGATTCAAGAAGGCAATTCAAAAAGGTAATATAGTTTCCCTTTTCAAGCAAAAAAATAAATAAATGGGTTTAACGGACTGGCCCGAGGCTCTACAGGGCCGGCCCTTTTAAACTCATTTTTTTTTGGAGGTTACAATTTATAAACCCAATCTTTAAAGAGTTAGGGCCTAAACGGACCAATCCGATATAAACCTGTTTTCTTGGCTCTACACCTGAAGTATGTGTGTATCAATATTATTGTGAGAGCTAGCCAATTATAGTGCCACGTTTTATTTGACTAAGATAATCAATGACAGCACATCAAAATATAATTAATTAAAAGCGCACTTCACAGAGAGAGAGAGAGAGGCTCCCGAGAAGGAGAAATGGTCATCAAGTGGGTATATCCCTTTTCGGCTTTTCCAATTCAGAAATGAACTTCGCTTGGACTTTTCTGAGCCCTGACTGTTTCCTCTACATATATGTGTGTGTGTGGATATAGAAAGAGCAGGTATATATATATGCCATTGGGAGAACTCTGTATGTGAATCGGACATAGATAATAGCAAGCAAGAAAGAAAGAAAGAGAGAAAAAACAAAGATGACATAGCTAGGAGAAAATGGGAAGAGCTCCGTGCTGCCAGAAAGTGGGATTGAAGAGAGGTCCTTGGATTGCGGAAGAAGATCAGATTCTGATCAATCATGTCAAAAAATATGGCCACAGTAATTGGCGTGCTCTCCCCAAATTAGCTGGTATCTATCTACTATATATATATATATGATCCTTCATTATTCTTGTTTCAATATATATATATACCTTATAACTTCAATATCCCTTTGCACGTATTTTAATTTGCTTATTATAAGAATCTTTGTTCTTTTATGTAATCCAGGGCTTCTGAGGTGTGGAAAAAGTTGCAGACTCCGATGGATCAATTATTTGAAGCCAGACATCAAGCGAGGAAATTTCACCCAAGAAGAAGAAGATACCATCATCAAGCTTCATGAAATGTTGGGAAACAGGTATTAATTGACACTGTCATCACAGACTGATCGAAACTGCTTCATATGATCTGAAGTAGGAAATTCTCTTGACGTTGATGAATAACCCGTTTGCTCATCCTATTGGCAACGGGTTGGGCCCAACGTCACTGTTTTTTTTAATGGAATTATTAATTACTCCTATCAGATGGACATGCCTGTCTGCAAAAGATTCCTCACTAATTGGGCTCAACATTTTCACGTGTTCATTAAGAATAATACTATTTTCTATTCTGAAACCGATCCCCTAAATCCTCAAAAGCAAATTAATGTCGGCCAACCTCTGATAGAAATCAGTGGTTGGTACATAATGTATTGCTAGTGCATACCATAAAGACATGAACAATATCTTACTCTATCAACAACCCAATGTAATACTCGTAGTTATATATAGTAACTGAGTCGTCGCTTAATTAATTTATGCTAATGTGATGTTTAATCATTAATGCAGATGGTCAGCAATAGCAGCCAAGTTACCAGGTCGCACAGACAACGAAATAAAGAATGTATGGCACACACACTTGAAGAAGAGGCTTCCACATGATTACCAACAGAACCATCCCCAAACAAAACGAAAACCAAAGGAACCACAGCAACAACACACCGCCGTGTCGGCGGAGAACAACAGGCCACCACTCTCTCCTTCACATTCAAGTGATGTGTCCACCTTCACCGCCACAAACAGCGATAATAGTATAATTACGACCAGTAGTACTCCGGCGACGAATAACGTCACTACTAACGACGATGACATGTCCATGAATATTAATGTCGATGAGTCTCCGGCACCGGTGGAGGAGTCCCTGGCATTATTGGACGATGATTTCTGGTCGGAAGTCCTTTCGGCTGATAACTCCGGGGGGACTACCGATTATATTCCGGCATCCGGAGGCGGCAGTGATGTGGAGTCAGAGTTTCAGTTTCTGTTCTCTCAACTAGACGAGGGACAAGTAGAAGGAGATCATGTGAGTTCGTCAAGTATGGGCGATGACATGGATTTTTGGTTTGATGTTTACAATAGAGCAGAGGAATTCACAGAACTACGTCAGTTATGAAGTAATTCATGTGCCTTCAAGTTAACTTTTTTGTTCATCATTATTCGTTAATCAAGAAAAGTTGTCGTTGATTTGTTGCATCATCAGCATTCATATAGATAGTATGTACTGATCGACGTCGTTCGAAGAATATAATGTATATCCTTTGTTCCCCACCAGACTTTTGTCTCTTCTTGTTCCATGTTATTGTGTGTTACAAAGAAAATTTGAGTTGAAATGGCTTGCTATGTAACAACTTCTGTTATATGACATTTTTTTATGAAGGTAAATGGCTAGAAGGCATTGATTGCGGCGGTGAACATATAAAAGAGTATTATAATTAAGATTACGTACTTTAGAGGTGATGTTTTTAATTAATTTAAGGTTATGACTTGTGAGAACATGGACATGCACAACTTCTAAACGAGAAGGTTGAATTGGGAAACACATTTAGAGCTTCTTCCTAATTAACTCATACACGAAATGAGTTGAGAGGACAAGTGTTTTCTTTTACTTAGTTATTCCCTTTCATCTCTAACATAAGAGTTACTTAACTAATATAGGTATATTAAAAAAATTATATAAACCGGTAACATAAGAGTTACTTAATTAATTTGGGTATATTAAAAAAATTATATAAATCGGTTAGTTTAAACAAATGTTACATGGTTTCTTTAAAATATCTCTTTCATTAACATTAGATTAAAGCAATCTATAAATCATATAAATTAGTTTGAAAAAAATAATAAATATAGGGAAAACAACAAATTAAATAAGATATTATATTTTGTACCAAATATAACACCAACCAATTCTTATATTATCCGGGGGTTGAAGGGAATATTATGTTCTCATTATAGAGAGAGATATTTATCTATGAAAGAAATGAAGTTCCACATTTAATAGTTATAGTGTGTGTTTGGAATATAGCAATGCCAAAAGTGATTTTTTTGCCATCTAACTTTTATAAACTTAAGATTATGCAAATGTCATATTGTGTAATGTGACTTATATTTGAATTAACGAAAGTATAAGTAACTTTTTTTGAAACTAAAACTTAATTGAATAATTATTTTGAAAATCATATTTAGATGGCAAATGACTGAAATGATATGAATCTTATTAAATAATACATATATATTATATGTATATGTATTGTGATAATTATAAGAGAAAAACTTAAATTTAAATTATAAAAAAAATGAAAAAAAAAAGTTAACTTAAAAAATCTGTCAATGTTAAAATACATAATTAAATATAATTAGTGAATATTGGCCAAAAAATAAAGTTAGTGAATAAAAATGCATATAAATTAGAAATCATACAAATATAAAGTATTTTATCAAATAATATTTCATAACTAATTGGCCATGAACTGAAAAAGAGTTTCATGAACAAAGACCAACATAAACTATTAAACAATAAACACAACTTTTATACCTCCAATAGGGACCAAATCGACCACTAGAGCATAATTTGAAAATTTATCAAGTAATTATCACTAATTAAATTTTTCATTGACCTAAATCAGAATACTATCATAAAAATTTATCACTCTGGTCCTTATTATAAGTTTATTTTGACTAATTCTCTAACATCTTTCTCTATTTTCAATGAGAATTAAATAAGGATAAACATGAAAAAAATTATTATTAACTTTTAAGTGAATTTATATTTAGTACAAAAAATTTTAACTATAAGAATTTATAATAAGGATCATAATAATATTTCAATTAAAAAAAACGTAGAACCCAACATATTTCTATTATAAGCTGCTTTTCTCTCCCACCGTAAAAACAAAAAATCAAAAGTTAGAAATTCTGACTTTAAAGGAAAAGTGTCCTTTTTTCCCTAAAAGCCCCACCCAACACACCCTATGAATATTTTGATGGAGCACGTAGACGAGCGTCAAGCATAAATAGTTAACATGATGAATTGATGGTCAAATAAAGAGGATCTGATTTAGATAGATCATGTCCCATAGTGACAAAGGACAAGACAGGATATGATGCAGAATAATGGAGTGGATGCGACTGAGGGGGGCGGGCCCTAACTAATGGACCACATAATAAGGACTTGTGTTGGAGCTTGCTGGTAGGTTATGTTTTGGGAATGTCAATGTCCCAATACAAAAGCAATGACGTTGTGGTTGGATTTTGTCAAGAGAGGATCACCAACTTTTCAACACGTCACCTACCCAAAACCTTCTTCGCATAGGTGATGATATTTTTGTAATTATGTGTGGAAATTAGGTAACTTTAGACGTCCTAAATTCAATTTAAAACGTTTTTTTTTTTTAACTTTAGACCTCACTTTAGATGTCCCAAATTCAATTTGGGAAGTCTAAAGTAAAAAAAAAAAAATTAAATTTTATTTTTTACACTTTAAACGTCCCAAATGAAATTTGGGACTTCTAAAGTCAAAAAGAAATTTAAATATTTTCTTTTTACACTTTAGACGTCCCAAATGGAAGTTGGGACGTCTAAAGTCCCCACTTTAAATGTGCCAAATGGAGTTTGGGACGTCTAAAGTAATTTAAAAATTTTCTTGCAATCTGTATTAAATATAAGGGACGATTGTGCCTTATATTAAATAAAGGGACGCTTTCCTGCCCCCCTCTCTCTCGCTCCCACATCATTTTTCAATTTCTTTGATAGGAGTTGCAGAGAGAGACCCACATTCTATAGATTCAAATAACTTTTTTCTTCGGTGTTTTCGCCATCGTCCCCCCTCTCATCATGCCCTTCGGTGCTCCTATTTGCGACAGTAACTCTCTTTTTATCACTTCTCAAATCTTACATGCTTGTCTGTTTATTATTATTATTATATAAGTTCCTCTCTTTTTTCACAATCAAATCTGGTACAGTGCATCTGGGTAAAAAATGGATTTTTGAATTTTAAAGTTTGACTAAAAGAAGTTTGAACAAAGCTAGCAAAGTGGTGAAAATGTGGTGATGCCAAAAAAGGAAATTCCGGAGCCAAAAAGAGAATGGAAAAAGCTAGCATTTATCTTTAACAAAACTATTGTAGAGGATTCTCGTCTGGAACTTGTGTTTGCTTTCATAATTGATGACCTCAGCATCTATAGGAAATTTGAAATTCAAATGACTTTAGACGTTCCAATTTTAGATTTGGGACGTCTAAAGTCCTCCCTTTAGATGTCCCATTTTTTTGGACATCTTTTTTTAAAATATATTACACCCCTTATGTAGACGTTTTCCAATTTTTGAATGTTAAAAATATCAAAATAAAGATATTAAAATCCCTTTTTATAATAACCTGGTAGGTTATGTTTTGGGAATGTCAATGTCCCAATACAAAAAGCAATGACGTTGTGGTTGGATTTTGTCAAGGGAGGATCACCAACTTTTCAACACGTCACCTACCCAAAACCTTCTTCGCCAACACTTTCATGCCACAACTTCATATTTACTACGTACTAGTTTTGTGCTTTGCAAATTCTTTTCTAATCTCCCTCAGTGTTTGAAAATTTTTTAAATCTAGGTTTGCGTAAATTAAAATAAAATTTCTCTCACACACTTATCTCGTAAATCATAAAAACTATTCTTAAAAACTAATCCAAACACACTGAGCTACCTGGAGAGCTGCGGTTGTTCTTTTTGCCTTCCCTTTTTCTTAATGTTCAAACCTTGATCTGCTTACATGGATGATCTGATATGCAAAGATTTACATGGAAAAGAAGAGAGCTGATAGCTCATTGGTGGTGGCTTCTTATGCTTTGTTAATATAGGCAATTCTTTCTACTGCATTCCCTGCTTCTCCATTAGTACTCACATGTACTGTAATATTTTTGTAATTATCTTGTTTCTTTTCTACCTTCTGAGCTTTTGTATATACTTTATTTTTTCATCTTGACCATGATTAAAAAAGAAATGTTCATAGGCTGAAATCATGCGGGAGGCGCTCGTCTAAACTATCATTCATCAGATACCTCAAATCGCTATTAGGCTTATAAAGCCAGCCCACAATTTAAATCACAATATAGGCCACTTGCTATTTTTGTGTGGCTGGCTGGCAGGCATTTTTGTCCTTCAGTATTTTTAAAGTTTTTTTTTTAAAAAAAATTTCTAATATAAATATACATAGACAGTATATGAATGTAATTATTTTTAAAATTAATTGATCACAAAAGCTTGAAGTTAATTGAAGGTTTCACGACCATGGTTCATCAAATTTTTAAATTTTTATATAGTAAATCAAAGTATATGTATTATTTTAAGTAAATTTAAGTTCTACATTAAACCAATATACAATATTACTTTATACATTAGATTTAAGCTAAATGACTATTTGCTTCTCTAAATTCTAATATGAATTTTCTACTATATTAATGAAGTTCACCTAACATTTATTTCAAAAGTTAAAA
Organism: Inga laurina; assembly: GCA_963855925.1. Lineage (NCBI taxonomy): Eukaryota > Viridiplantae > Streptophyta > Magnoliopsida > Fabales > Fabaceae > Inga > Inga laurina. Next base: position 15,724,989 of record OY979703.1, on the reverse strand, counting down.
AAATCAAGAGACATCGAGTGATGATATCTCATGCAAACTGAGAAAATCTAAACTATATTCGAGGGAGGGTTTAGGAAAAATAATCGAATGATCTGAAGATTTTGCTTGAAATCAAAACTGAATGATTTTAAAGTAATCGAATTATATATGTTTTAAAATATATTATTACATTTTATTACCATATTATTTAATCAAAGAATCAAAACTGAATGATTGAATATTAATCACAGGAATGAAGTTGAAGGCAAAGGAAAAAACATTCTATTGATCATCTCCATGGCTTAATTAGGTCAAGATTATACGTTTAGAATATCTGGCATGGCCACTAATTTTGTTACTTGTAACTTATAAATACTTCCTCACCCCTCTTGTAGACTTGTGTATTTGTTTTCTTCCCTCTTCTGCTCTCTAAGGTTTCTTTTCCTTCACTCTCCTCATTATACTGTTTATTTATATTCATGAGTTTATCATTTCATCGTTAATTCACGGTTACAGAACTCCAGAAGCATCATCTAACGTTCTTAGCTCAAAAACTACTGTCAAAAAATGAAAACGTCGCTATTTTAATATATTTTGGTTTTTTAACTTGTGCAGTATCAGAAAAATATAGAAAATCATGGGGAAGGAACAAATGCAAGTGTTCAATGCGCTAGATTGGGCGAAAACACAATGGTATCATTTTACTGCGATCCTTATAGCAGGCATGGGTTTCTTCACAGACGCATATGACCTCTTCGCGATTTCACTCGTCATCAAGTTGATCGGTTGTGTTTATTACACCGGAGATGCAGAGAAACCTGGTACGTTGACTCCCCACGTGCCGTCCGCCATTAATGGCGCAGCTTTCTGCGGAACACTCACCGGCCAACTCTTCTTTGGGTGGATGGGAGACAAAGTTGGACAAAGAGCAGTGTACGGCATGACTCTGTTGACGATGATCATATGTGCCATTTGATCTGGCCTCTCCTTTGGGCACTCCGCTAAATCTGTTATGACAACCCTATGTTTTTTCCGATTCTGGTTGGGATTTGGTATTGGTGGTGATTACCCGCTTTCTGCAACCATAATGTCTGAGTATTCTAGTTAGAAGACTCGTGGTGCTTTTATTTCTGCTGTTTTTGCTATGCAGGGTTTTGGGATTTTGGCTGGTGGCTTGTTTGCTATGATCATCTCTGCTATTTTCAAGTCTAGCTTCAAGGCTCCTCCTTATGAGGTTGATCCAGTTGGATCAACAGTTCCACAAGCAGACTTTGTTTGGAGGATAATTCTAATGGCCGGAGCGGTTCCGGCGGCCATGACTTATTATTGGAGGTTGAAGATGCCTGAGACTGCTCGTTACACTGCCCTTGTTGCCCAGAATGCAGAGAGAGCCGCCGCTGATATGGCCAAGGTTTTACAGGTTGACGTTGAAGCTGATCTTAATAAGAAAGTTGAGAAGAAGAGCATTGATCCTCCTCAGCCAAAGGCCAAGCCTTTTGGATTGTTCTCTAAGCAGTTTTTGACTCGTCATGGCCTTCATTTGCTCTGAACATCAAGCACTTGGTTCTTGCTTGACATTGCTTATTACAGCCAAAACCTCTTTCAGAAAGATATAATCAGTGCGATTGGATGGATTCCCCCTGCAACAACCATGAATGCCCTCGACGAGCTTGACCATATTGCCAAGGCTCAAACACTTATTGCTCTGTGCAGTACAATCCCAGGGTACTGGTTCACTGTGGCCCTCATTGACAAATTAGGAAGATTCACAGTCCAGCTGATGGGGTTCTTTTTCATGACTGTTCATGTTTGCTCTGGCCATTCCTTACCACCACTGGACTCTCAAGGAGAACCATGTTGGTTTCGTGGTGTTGTACTCTCTGACTTTCTTCTATTAAAATTTGGGACCTGATGCTACAACATTTGTGGTGTCAGCAGAGATTTTTCCAGCCAGATCGACTGTCACGGCATATCATCAGCTTCAGGGAAGCTGGGAGCTTATAGTTGGGGCATTTGGGTTCTTGGCTTTGACACAGAGCCAGGATCCGAGAAAAGTGGACGCAGGGTATAGTCCAGGTATTGGGGTGAAGAATTCACTTCTTTTGCTGGGCGGCGTTAATGCTTTGGGCTTTGGTCTCACATTCTTAGTGCCTGAGCCAAAGGGCAGATCCTTGGAGGAGATATCTGGTGAGGCAGAGGATGAAGACGAAGAAGTCAAGGTACACGCGGAGGAAAAAACAAGAGGATATTGCAGCGATGAAACTCTTCGTCCAAGAGAATATTGCAGCGATGATGAAGAAACAGTTCATAATCCGGCTTAATTAGCACTTGATGATTGGCATGTTTTGATTATTCTAGCTATATGTTTTGTTTATTCTTGCAATTCCTCGTTGCCCTAGGTAGTCCTCTTGAAATTAAATTAAACTATTGTTGCCATTGAAAAACAACAATGTATTTATTAGTGATCATATCTGTTATTGTCCTCAACTTTAAGTTGCCGTGGGAGACTTGTGATACGCCCTCCGTTTTTACTTGCTAAAAGTACTTCAATTTCCCATATTATCATGTCATTAGTATATGTGTGTGTATGTTTTTTATTATTGATCACCCAAGGAACTAACGTACTATAAACAAGTTAAGAAGAAGCCCAAACCTATGAAGAGTAAATAGTTCGGCTCTAGTCAAATGACTTGGCTGTTCTTTATTTTTTGTACAAATTTTATGACAAAAAACAAGCATAGCTGTTTTTAAATTTATGAACAGATGTCAGATACAGAAGAAGCAATATCGCCCAATGTTTTCTGATCAACTACTCAAAAATAGTTTTTTTTCACCCAAAAAAAATAGTTTTTTTTTTTTTTTTGCCAAATCAATAACAGTTAATTGACTATATTGAAAATCTGAACAGTATTATCAACCTGACTTCAAATTTCAAATTACTCACTAACTGAATGACGTTTGGATAAATTTAAAATTTAAAGTACACTTTTCAAGTAAATACGGAAACAAAGTAGGAAATCACGGCTTCCAATTTCCAAAGAAACATTATACAAATAATGTATCATCAACTGAAAATAAATTTTATAAACTCAAATCATCTAAGCCATATTAATTAAATTCCAGCCACAACAGAGATTCAGTTTATTGTTAATTAACTAGTCATCATATAATCAAGATAAAGCAGAGCACAGTGACTAGTGATTAATGTGCACGATCTCTGATAACTTGAAGATCCATTTCTGTAGGATCAGTGGCCTGGATTTCGTAGTGCACACCATCTAGCTCTCTCCTCAACCTGTCCTTCGATGTCGCATAAAGCATCTTTGCACGGATTCGAGAGCTTGAAGTTGACCTGATTACCAATACATAGTTACTATACAGTTCCAAGTGTGACAGAATCATACAACAAAATTACAGATAAAGTAGAATCTCACCACGCAATGAAGAAAATTTTACTTTTCTGACAGTTCTCTGAAGTGACGAAATCAAAGTCATAAACAGCGTATCTGCAATCATCCTCAGGCAACGATGCCGTAAAATCATCATAAGTTTCCGCCGGACCACCTGCTTTCTCCACTACCACCTCCCTTTTCTTCTCATCGATTTTGAAGATCACGTATCGATGCATCTTCTTTTGCTTCAGTTCCATGAACTTGTTTTTGCTGTGATCAGCCACTGCGATGCCTGATGGAGCATTTGCCTGATGATCAAAGTTCATTTTCTTGTTGCAGTAAGCCAAGAAAACACCAGTATTATGATCATAATAACATAGTAGAGATTATCTTACCCGGCCAAGACCTCTGAAAGACATGGCGACCGTTGCAAAGGGTAACGCCTAACTTGGAATTTGAAATTTACAGAGGAAGAAGATGAATAAAGAGTTGTTGAAATGAGGAGGCTGATATCTGCAAGAAATAATAAAGAATATTGAAATAAGAGAGTCAAGGCATGCATTCATTCAACTTGTTATGGAAGCTGCAGAAACGAATCAGATGCCAAGCTGAACATAATTTATCATTTCCCATTTAATGTTTTTCCTTATCTTTCATCAGGCAGAGAAAAATAGGCAACTTTTTTCTGTCTTTGATTTTTCTGATCGTTGAATTACAAAGCAAGAGAAAAAGAATCACAGAAAGAAGATTCTAATTGTGAGGATGAGGAGCGTAGGCATGAGTAAGTGGGAAAAGCAGGGGACCATCATTCAGATGCCTTTCCTTCCTTGTCTGTGTTTCTTACGCTTCATTTAAATTTTATACATTACTTAATGAAAATTTCTTCATTCTAGATATTGTGTAATTCCTTGCTCAGTGGAACAGATATGCATCCATGAGTACTCTCTCTATCCATTACTTGGTGATGAGCACCCAAACTGATTTCTTTTTTCCTAATTTTTTTTTTTTTCAAATCCTACGCAATTTTGGTTGATTAGCTTTCACTCTGAATTTGCTGGGTGTTTGACACCAGAATACTGTTGATTACAGTTATGCAAATACTAATAAAGACATAGCATAACGTGTGATATTAGGAGTTCAATTAGGCTTCTTTATTTTACAGTTGGACGTGACATCAACCCCCAGGCGACAAGCACAACTAACCTTTTATTGAAAACAATCTTATTTAAGATAAAATCTTATATTAAATATAGACACTTCACACACCGAGATTCAAACATTTATTTGCTGTATTGTAAATGACTAGTCTTTCCGTTAGACCCCACTTCGTTGATCTCCCGCCTAGGATATTTTTTTGTTACGATTTGTGATGGTATTCTTTACTGGTTGACCAAGGGCCGCACAGAACTTGATTGATATGATAAACTCAATACTTCTCAGTAGATTGGGTTGGGTTGGGCCGGGTAAAAGAAAGTTTTCTCTTATAAAAGAAAGAGTCCTTATTGTACCCAAAAAAAAGAACGGGCAATTCTAAATTGATAACTAATAATATTTAAACTATAATATATTCCTTCCGGTTTTTAATAATGATATGTTTAAAGAGTTGATCTTAGATCTAAATATAAGATATATATTTTTATTTTTATCAATCTTTTCCTAATTTACTCCTATTGATGCTTCCTGAACAATAATCAAAGAGAGGAGGGAACTATGAAAAATAACTAAGGTGTTTTAAAAAATATATGATATATTGATTAATTTAACTAATTTTCTTAATTTAATCAAATTAAATAAATATGTCTTATATTAAATAACGGAAGTAGTAGTTACTAATACTAATTACAAATCCTTCTATTGATGTATCTTTCTAATTTTGTAGTGTTGTAGTTTCTTCTCATTTGTTATAAAAAAAAAAAAAGTAAAATACTGGACCTCATGCACTGCAAAATATATAAGAAATAAAGAGATCTATAATGTGGTTTGCACGTTGCTACTAGTCTTGATAAAAGTATTAAATATAAATAATATTTAATTTGATCTTTTTTATTTATTTTATTTAATAAATAATACATGATTTATTATAAGATAAATTTTTGTTTTATGCAGTTCATGAAAGTAATTACAGTAATAGATTGAATAAACTTCAAAAACAATTTATTAACATGCTAGATGACTTTAATTTTCTGAAATTTATTTTGTTTTCCCCATATACTTATTCAATTTTTTTTGGTCGAACATATACATTATTCAATGATGTAATAATTCTGATCCTTTTCTCACGAATTTCACATGTTACAAATCCACTTTGGCGGTCAGCTTATGCATATTACACTTTAGAGTTTTTTTTGTTTTGGGCCTTCCTGACGAGTGACAGCCCAACAACACACTACTGATATATTATTATATTTTGAGTTTAAATTACTGATATATACTATTCAGCCGCAAATTCATTGGCAAATGTGAAACTATCTTGCCGTTTTTGTGTTCAGTCACATCTAAGACAGACGAGGGACAATATGCTTCAAAGGCATACTTGATTTCCCTTGGTGGAGGGACATTTTAGGGCGATACTTCAAACTAAAGATATTTGCAGTTTTGCAGTGTCTTGCCTGTGTCACCAAATCAGAAACTACATAATCTTCATTACTGACTATTTGTTATTGGTTGTTACTCATGCTGATGCTTCAACAAAAGAAAACAATAATTCCATACCTGATTAAGGTCTGTCACCTTCACTGCTCTATGAAAAATTGAGGCAGAAACATTGATGCAACTCCATATAATTCCTCCAAAGGATGAGCAGATTCGTGAACTTAGTAGATCATGTGTCCATTTAATTGCTTTAGTTAGTAAAATTCTCTCTGTTTACTGCAAATGATTGTTAGTCATGAGTGTAATCCCGTAATGGGGCATCATTAATGAAATGCTCCCCGTTGTGCGGGGAGTTCATGCTAGTTAACTTAAATTACTCATCGTATTGTTGTATGCATTCTTTTTTTTTTTTTTTTGGTATAAATCATTGTATGCATTCTAATTATGAGTGGCACCCTAACAAATACTCCACCAGCCCTGAGATATTTACCTAATTTGATAGATAAAGGAAGTTAGTTAAGTCAGTTAATATACATGTATTTTCTAAAACACCCTAATCACTTTCCTTAATTCTCCCCTTCCCCCTTCTCTTTAATTATTATTGAGGAAACATCAATAGAGGTAAATTAGGAAAGGATTAACAAATATAAAAAATTTATCTCATGTTTAAGATCAATATCAACTCTTTAAATATATTATATATTAATTACAGGAGAGAATACCGTTGTTTTTTTATATATTTTTGGGAAAATACTAGCTAGGTCCCAAGGTACAGAAATAATCTCAAAAAACTCCCTTTGCAAATTCCAAGGTCAGACATTTCTAACAGCAGTTCCCTTTGAGCAATTACTAAAATAACCCCCACTCAAATAAGAAAAGAAAACGCACAGAGGAGAAGAGTGAAGCACGTTTTTGTGATCAAGGCATTAAGGAAAAAGAGAAAAACGCACACGAACGAAGGGTGTAGGAGGTACAACATTGAAGGGATATAAAGTGGCGTTAATATTCTTGGGAATCTCGTCTTCTTCATCATCCATGTATGGGTTGCAAGGTACAGAAACGAACTGAATTTTTTTTTTCTGTGTGAAAATTAGTTAGATTGAGATTGAGGGGTTGGTTAAAGGTTGGATCTTGGGCTCAAAAATGGAGTAATTGGTAGGTGGTAGACAAGAAATACTAAGAATTTGGTAGACAAATGAGCTTGATCATTGAAGTTGAGGTTTCACCTTGGGTGGGTTGTGTTTATGTTAGAGTGCTCTGTTTTTATGGCATGGTAACAAAGGAGCTGATGTATTTAACGTGAGAATGGTGAATGTAATTGGTATTCTTTGCTGGAAAAACGTTGAAATGAACACAAAAAATTGTTGTAAATTTGTGCATATGAAGTTGTAAATATTGCTGTGGAAGTTGTTAATATGTACCGAACTTGTGCTCTGTTTTTGAGGAAGCAAACAGAGGTTTGGTCTTGTTTTTAGTGTGTTTAGTGTTATTAGAAAAAGCACATGTGTAGGAAAAAAAGTGTAGCTAACGTGTTGTTAATATATGCATATGAAGTTGTAAATATTGCTGTGGAAGTTGTTAATACGTATCATAGCTATGCTCTGTTTTTGGGGAAGAAAACAGAGGTGTGAGTGTGGTTTGTGTTATTAGAAAATGCTGATATGATGAGAAAAAAAAAGTGTTGTTAAAGTATTGTAAATTTGTGCATATGTAGTTGTAAATATTGCTGTGGAAGTTGTTAATACGAAGTTTGTCCCTGTGCTCTATTTTTGGGGAAGCAAACAGAGGCGTGAGTGTGGTTTGTGTTATTAGAAGATGCTGATATGATGAAAAAAAAAGTGTTGTTAACGTGTTGTAAATTTGTGCAGATGAAGTTGTAAATATTGCTGTGGAAATTGTTAATACGAAGTTTGTCCCTGTGCTCTGTTTTTGGGGAAGCAAACAGAGGTGTGAGTGTGGTTTGTGTTATTAGAAGATGCTGATATGATGAAAAAAAAGTGTTGTTAACGTGTTGTAAATTTGTGTAGATATAGTTGTAAATATTGCTATGGAAGTTGTTAATACGTACAGAACCTGTGTTCTATTTTTGGGGAAGCAAACAAAGGGAATGCTCTATTTTTGGGGGAGCAAATAGAGATGTGTTGTCCATTCTCACTGGCAACCAACAAATGAAGAGGAAGAAAGACATGTAGCATTTGAGATGTTATTTTGTAGTATAGGCTAGTTGTTGTGTACATTGGCAACACATTATGTATATGTTCACAACAAATTTGTTGGTGGTTTAATTAGGTTATTTGACAGGTGAAAGGGCCAACGTATTTGACAACAAGGTCCCCAAATCGATTTTTTTTTTGTTTTTATGGTTTATCAGTGGATATGCATGTTTTCACAACAGTTGATGTCATTTTAACAACTGTTTGATGTTTTTATGTTTTCACAAAGGTCATTGGATACGTGCTTGTCCCACCAACTCTCAAAATCTCAAATAGCGTTTACAATATATTCAGTTACTTTTACAAAATGTACACAACGTGGTATGCTGTCATTGTTCACAACGTGGTATGCTGTGTTTACAACATCATAAGTCATATTAACAACGTATTCAGTTACATTTACAGTATGTAAAAGGAATGTATGCTTGTGTAATGTTTACAACACATGTTGCTATGTTTACAACATGTTAAGTTATTTTTACAAGTATTTAAGCTAATTTTACAACTATTTTCACCAGTGATACCAGGGCAGTAGCTTGTGCAAGAAGCTACAACATACACACTACTTTTTTGACACTTCTCTCATCGTTTACAATATGTTATGCTATATGTACAACATCATAAGTCATATTAACAACGTATTAAGTTACGTTTACAACATGTAAGAAAAAAAGCGTGCCTGTGCAATGTTTACAACATATTCTGCTACTTTTACAACACTTAAAGTCATTTTAACAAGTCTTTAAGCTATGTTTACAACTATTTCCAGCTATTGCACCAAGGTAGTAGCTTGTACAAGAAGTTACAACATACACACCACTTTTTTGGCACTTCTCTCATTGTTTACAACATACACAACACTTTGGTGGCACTACTGTGATTGTTGCCAATATGTTATGCTATATTTACGCATACGTTGTGTTTTCCTTTACGCATCTTGTTCTTACTAAACCACCAATATGTTGCATTTTTTCTTTTCCACCATTTAAAAACTCCCCCCACATGAAAGAAACAAAATAGATTCTTTCCTAAACAACTTCCCATCTTTTATGTCAATCTGCAACACAAACTTCGTATTAACAACTTCCAAAACAATATTTTCAACTTTATATGCACATATTAACAACACATTAACTACACTTTTTATTCCTACATATGTGCTTTTTCCAAAAACACCAAAAACAAGGCCAAACCTCTGTTTGCTTCCCTAAAAGCAGAGCACAGCTACGGTACGTATTAACAACTTCCAAAGCAATATTTACAACTTCATATACACATATTAACAACACGTTAACTACATTTTTTATTCCTACACATGTGCTTTTTCTAATAACACAAAACACACTAAAAACAAGGCCAAACCTTTGTCTGCTTCCCTAAAAACAGAGCACATCTACGGTACGTATTAACAACTTCCAAAGCAATATTTACAACTTCATATGCACAAATTCACAACACGTTAACAACACTTTTTTTTCATCATATCAGCATCTTTTAATAACACAAACCACACTCACACCTCTGTTTGCTTCCCTAAAAACAGAGCACAGGGACAAACTTCGTATTAACAACTTCCACAGCAATATTTACAACTTCATCTGCACAAATTTACAACACGTTAACAACACCTTTTTTTTTCATCATATCAGCATCTTCTAATAACACAAACTACACTCACACCTCTGTTTGCTTCCCCAAAAACAGAGCACAGGGACAAACTTCGTATTAACAACTTCCACAACAATATTTACAACTACATATGCACAAATTTACAACACTTTAACAACACTTTTTTTTTCATCATATCAGCATTTTCTAATAACACAAACCACACTCACACCTCTGTTTTCTTCCCCAAAAACAAAGCACAGCTATTGTACGTATTAACAACTTCCACAGCAATATTTACAACTTCAAATGCACATATTAACAACACGTTAGCTACACTTTTTTTCCTACACATGTGCTTTTTCTAATAACACCAAACACACTAAAAACAAGACCAAACCTCTGTTTGCTTCCTCAAAAACAGAGCACAAGTTCGGTACGTATTAACAACTTCCACAACAATATTTACAACTTCATATGCAGAAATTTACAACAATTTTTTGTGTTCATTTCAGCGTTTTTCCAGCAAAGAATACCAATTACATTCACCATTCTCACTTTAAATACATCAGCTCCTCTGTTACCATGCCATAAAAACATAGCACTCTAACATAAACACAACCCACCCAAGGTGAAACCTCAACTTCAATGATCAAGCTCATTTATCTACCAAATTCTTAGTATTTTTTGTCTACCACCTACCAATTACTCCATTTTTTAGCCCAAGATCCAACCTTTAACCAACCCCTCAATCTCAATCTAACTAATTTTTACATAGAAAAAAAAAATTTTAGTTCGCTTCTGTACCTTGCAACCCATACATGGACGATGAAGAAGACGAGATTCCCAAGAATATTAACGCCACTTTATATCCCTTCAATGTTGCACCTCCTACGCCCTTCGTCCGTGTGCGTTTTTGTCTTTTTCCTTAATGCCTTGATCACAAAAACGTGCTTCACTCTTCTCCTCTGTGCGTTTTCTTTTCTTATTTGAGTGGGGATTATTTTAGTAATTGCTCAAAGGGAATTGTTGTCAGAAAAGTCCCTAGAGACTTTTCTGACTTTAGAATTTACAAAAGGAGTTTTTTGATATTATTTCTGTACCTTGAGACCTAACTGGTATTTTCCCTATATTTTTTACTAGATTCGAATCTGTACTTGGCACTGCGTATGAAAAAGAGACGTGGTCAGATAAGAGTCACGGTTTCGTATGAAAAGTGCAGCTTATTAAGGGTATATTTGCATTATTAGCTGAGGCAGGAAGGTGTTTAATTCAATATAACTTTTATAAATTTAAGTTAGGATAGAAATTAAATAGTGTAATATAATTTATATTTATATTAAATTTTGAAAAAAAGTCAATTTAACATAGTGAAACTTATTTAGATAATTAATGGAAAAACAAGCTAGATATAAAATAACAGAAAAAATGACGCGAATTTTATTAAATAATATATATTATAGGTATATAATTGGATAATTTTAGGAGAAATATTAATATTAAATTAAATTATAAAAACAAAAATAGTTAATGTATTAATGGAAAAAAATTAAAAGTAATAAATTACTTAAATTTTAGAAAAATTAAAGTCAACCTTGATGTAGGAGAAATGATTTTTTTTTTCTAAAAAAAAAAAACGATCAAAAGCCTAAAAGAAAGAGACGGAACTATAAAAGCGGCAGACCAATGGAGAAAATAATATTGGCTTTATTGTCCCATGCGTCAGACTGTGTGTTGATTTTAGAGCGTCTCAATTAATTAGTTAACACTGCAATTTTATATATATATATATATATATATATATATGTTTAATTAGGTTGATGAAGGGACCACGATCAATTGGTGGGGGGTCGGTAGTAGATATGGACCCCATATGAGATGATGGCATGTACGTGTTCATATATATATCGTAATTCAGTAAAACAAGCTAAGTTGCCTGTATGCCCAATCAACCAAGAAAGATTGGTCAGTCTTTAGTGATTAAGTGGCTCCTGTATTGACTTAGTTACTAGTTTGATCTAATTATATAATCATGAAACAGTCACGAGTCAGGACTCAGTAATTAGGACAAATCCACCCGAACACCAAAACTAATTGAGACTGATTATTCCTTTGGACAAAGTAAATTACTGAATATAATCAACAACACCAAGCAAGCTCTCAAAACGATGACATCACCGCGTTTCTTGTTTGGGACTAAATCAAAGTGTAAGCCATGCATGCATAAATTTTTACGCTGAATTATAATATAAATAAATAAACACCTCAATAGTTACGTTATTATATTCCAAAACTACCCTCCTCTTCTATTAATAAACACCTAGATTAATTATATACAACTTGAAAGACCAGCTAATTAACACTCAACAATATAATATCCTACGTAAAAAAATTAGGTGACAGATTGGACCAGTAGTACAACGTAACACGGTCAATATTTGGGCAATGCACGGGTGTGTCTTTAACCGGGTCATAATAATTAGGTACCAATACATTTAACTTTGGCCAAAACATGTATTATATCCGTTCAAATGCAGTGTTAGTTAATCTATAAAGACAGATGGAGAAAGTTTGCCACTCCAAATTATAATTGTCAAGTTGTCATTATCTTTGGCTTGGAAGCTAAGTTAAAAAGCACTCTACAATAATAGGGTCAAAATAAATATCATGACCGACACACACACACATATATATGGTGCTTTAATTTATTAGTACATAAGTTGGTGGTGGGGGTTGAAAAGGCTTATATCTTAAAATCATTGAGTCATATTCACGGGACATCGAGCATACTAATTAAGTCAACTCTCTTTGAAAGTTTCGGCCAATTTGTAGGTATGCTTTAGATTTAACCTACTTAATTAATTAATTTGTGATATCATCAGTGACAACACCCATGCATATATATACCCTGCCTTTTGCATTTTTTTTATTTGGCTTTTGCCTTCTTATTTTTTGTTCGAAAGGAAAAAAATGAGCAACAACTCCAATTTATCGGACAACTCTTTATATGATACACACACGTGTATTGTATTTTTATAGTGAATAATAAATCGAAAAGCCTTTGTGAATGATGTCTACCAAGAGGCTGGCAGATCAGAATAAAAAAGAAGAAAATTAAGAGAGAGAAAATTTACACGGAGAAGGCAGAGATTTAAAATATACATACAACGATCTCAATTATGGACTTATTCTGCACGTTAATTAATCAGTATGTATATAAACTCACTTTCTTTTTTTGTTTGCGGGATTGAAAAAAAATTCTAAATCAACTAATGCCTGCAAACTCAATTTTTTTTTTTTAAATAACCTCTTATACTAATTAAAAAATTGTTGGGTTTAATTGATAACTTCCTTAACATAATGTTTTTTCAATTATTATAAGTTTCAAACGCTCAATCTTGCTTAAGGGGATATATTTAGAATTCACCAACTATATCTGTTGTTGTATCTTTCTAAATTGGACAATCAAGCCTTGCACAAACCTTTGAAATAAAAGGTTGTTGCTTTTGAAACGCTCTCCAAACAGATACGAAGAATATAACAGATGAGATTAATTCAGTCACAAAAAAAAAAAAAAAAACAGGGGTTGTTTGAGATGAACTCAAATTTTATATTTTGCAGTTCATCATCAACTTTGTCTGTGTGATATATTAAATAAATAAATAACAAGTGTACAAGCAAGCCTAGGGGTAAGCGGTCGGTTTTCGGTAAAAACCGAAAAAACTGAACTACCAAAATGAAGGAAATTCTAAAACTGAATAATCGAAATAACTGAACCAAAATAACCGAAATTATTCGGTTCGGTTTCGGTTTTGTGAAAAAAAACTGAAATTTTTTTAGCCTTCATTTTTTATTTCAAATATCTGAATTTTCAACCAGAAAAAATTAATACAAATTATAAACTTGAACAACCTTATCAAGATCTAAAGAAAGATGATATAAAATAAAGTATAAACAACATATTATATATATTATCAATGTAGTTTGGAGTGCCCAATATTCCAATAATGGAACCAAAAATAGGAAGGTTTTTAAGAGATGCAGAATAATTGTATTCAACATTACTTAATCCAAAGAAAGCATAACAAAAGTTCAAAAAGATGAATATCCAATAATATATCATTCTTTGTCCTGCATTCGATTTTTCGGTGGTGGTATACTCTTTTAATATTTTCAGTTTTTCAGTTTAAACCAAATTTTTTTTAAAAAAACCGAAAAACCGAATAAAAAAACCAAATATGCATAGAAAAAACCGAACCGAAGAGACCAAAATTGATTTGATTCAATTTGGTCTTCGGTTTCACTTTGACTTTACTCACCCCTGACCAAGCCTTGCTCAGACGAAAGCCAACATTTTTTAAAAAAGACTGTTACATTTGTTTTTTGTGGCTAGGACAAATGTTGCATGTGAAACAAAACCTCAAATTCCGCGATTATAATAGACTAGAGTAGTTCAGTCAAAAAAGATAGAAGTAAGAATAAAAAAAGTTAAATATAACACATTTTAAACTGAATAAAGTAATTGATAAACTAATTCAAGGATTTTGGATGATGCAATCTTAACTCTCGCTTTCTCTAAACAAGAGAATCTCATAAATTTAATTAAATAGAGAGAATCATGGTGGAATACGTAACGCCATTCAAATAGGACACCAATAAAAAGTAAGACGTACCTATAGTATGATAGAGGAACTCCAAATTAATCAATGAGAAAAAATAATAATGTATTGGGAAAGAGCTATACATATAGGAAGACTGGTTTATTCACCCACCTTCAATATTTGAATGCTGCTTCATTTTTCTTTATATACACTAAATAATAATAACTTCCGATTTTCATATTTTGGCTCTACTACTTCTCTGGCCTCTTTTTTTGACCTCTTTAAATGTAGACTATTCAAAATTCACACTCCTTTTCCCCTCTACTAAGGACACATGTCTAGTAGTTATGAATGACCTTAAATATTATAATTTATTATTATAATAATATAACGTTTTAACTTGATCACTAGCTACAAAAAAAAAATCATTTGATTATTATCTCTAAGTTTAAAAAAAATAATTAATGTTATCGGTCGATATTCAAGACACCTGGAATTTAGATTATTTCATCGTAGGTAATTAATATGTTCCTGATAACAAAATTAATCAGTAAGTTGTGATTAATCTGCATAAGGTGATGTGATCTGAGTCATATATGGATCATTCAATGGCAAGTAATCAAGTATATAATAACATTATATTCTATTTTTCTACAAATTCGTATATATTTTATGAGAAATTTCAATTACTTGGTTCATTGTCATCTGATGAATTTATACACCCTAAATTACTATTCCTGCTTCATTTCTACTTATTAAGTGAGAAACTAAAGCAAAAATATTCTTATTAGGTATTATGAAAGTTGACTGGAAAAATATATGGTAACACTTGTATACAATAATGTCACGTTGCGGGACAACTTTAATTTTTCTTGGGGGGGGCCATCTGCAGGACAATATTGACTCAGGTAAAATTATATAATAATGAAATTAAAACTTTAAAGGTACTAAAGAGAATTAAAGATATATTTAAACTATTGATTTACAAAAACATGATTGATTAAAAATTAATGGAAAGTGTACATGCGTAATTAGTTGTCTTTTCGATAGCGGTGGCTCTGCCATTTATTTATTTTAAATATAAAGCTAAAAATATAAAACTTTACATTTGCATTAATCATCTATTTTGATTGATCGGGGACAAATTTTCTACTTTCTTTATCTCAATTTTTTATGGATAGTTGGTCGTTCATGTATATAAAATGATCAGCAATCCTGCTGGTGGCCGGCCGCTTTATCTTTTAATTGCTTTTAAGCATGTTAGTCATTATGGTTGATTTTTTTTTTTTTTTGCTCAAAATTATGGTTGATTTAATATCACCATTTTCATATATGATGACTATATTGGTACATAGATAGTCACATAATGCAGGCGCATCCAGCATATTTTTTTTCCTAGTATATGTATGAGCAATCACATGTGTAAATAAAATAAAAAGTTTTTCTAGAGCTACCCCTAATTGAGCCTAATAATATTTGAATTTGACTTAGTTAAATAACCATTCAAAAAAAGAAGAAGAAGTTTTTCATATAAATATATACATTTACACATATCTCATGTTATGTTAATATTAAATATCGAAATAATGACCAACATCATCTGATTGATTAACCATCTTGCTCCAACCATATATATTCTAGTTATAATTTTCAAAATTATTATAGGGTTAAGTGGCAATATTTTGTCTCGAAAGTTTTCATCGAGGGGTAATTTTGCCCCATAATTGTCGAAAAAGGAGCAATTTTTCCTTAATCATTATTTCATTTAATTTTGACCGTTAATTAACTAAAATATGCTAAGCTGGCAGTTCACATGTCATCCACATCATTTTTGTTAAGGTGCAAATTTACGCTAGAAGTCCATATATAATCTATTTCATCTTTTTTCATCAAAGTTATATTTAAAACTTCTGCAAAAAATTTACACCTTAACAAAAATTATATGGATAACATGTAGACCGTTAACTCAGCATATTTAGTCAACTAACAATCAAAATTAACTAAGATAATGATCAAGGAAAAATTGCTCTATTTTAGAAACTTCTGGGCCAACGTGCCCCGAAAAACTTCCGGGACAAAATTACCCCTGATGAAATTTTCTGGAACAAAAATGCCCCTCAACCCATTATTATATGTCATAAAGCCCCGATCATTGTTCTAATTGCAGAGAGCGCATACATCATTAGCCAACAGAAGTTCAGAGAGATTGCTGGCAAAAACAGAAGTTCAGAGAGATAGAAAAATGATAAAAATCAATAAAAAAAAATTCAATCAAGATAGAATTTTATATTTGCAAACAGTATATGTTAAAAACTTAAATTCAGAATAGAAGATATTGAAAGGGATAGCAAAATAATGATAAACGTACAGATGGAGTTCCGCTTCATCATGAAGGACTAGCCCCTTTTTTCCAAAAAAATAAAACATCTAAGTGGTGTTCATGTTTGTCCTCTTTGGGTGAGGTCTTGGTGCGGTCTTCTTTCAATTTGTAAGTTCAGATCAAGTCTTACATAAAAATTGCAGAAATTGAGAAACAAGTGTGGTCTTCAGTAGCAACATGGATGGATCGTAAGAAACTTTTGATAATTCAGAAAATACTGTAAGTCGCAATTATTAAACTTTATATGTGGGTTAGGAAGGACTTTTTACATTAATTTATGGGTATAGTATATAAGAGTATAATAGTTTGTCCCAAATTTAGTGAAATAAATGACGTAAAAATGACATTTTATATTGGTTACATTATAATAACCGACCTAAAAGGTAAACTTTATATAATTACTGTAAGCTTTTCCCAGGACTGTTTTAATGGAATGTTGGGAAAGCTTGTGCAGCACCATTGAGCGGGAGATGAACTGCTTTACAGTTTAACAAACCAGCCTGGGAGTGGAATGAAATTCATATAATTAACGCAAAACGCGTAATAGTACAAACAAAATATTGAAGGTACAATAAAAAAATAAACCCGACTGATCGACATCGCGAGACCTAATTAATTAATATTTATTTGTTTTACTGTAGGACGAAATTTTCGTAAAAAGCAGCCGCCTTTTTTGAAAGTTCCAGATTTACTACAGTAAATGTCATTTTCATATAAAGCCGAGTTGATGGAGTTTAGGTTTGTCCAATTAAAGCATGGGAACAACGACTATTGAAGAGATAGCAGCGCCCGTACACAGTATACTCAACAAACGACGACGTTTTAGTTAATGCTGAAGACAGCTATCGTTCACATGAAAAAAATGGATTGAAGAGAGTCAGAATAAGTGGCAGGAGCAGGAGAGTGAATTGCCAATAATGCTCTGGCCCAAAAAAAAAAAATTGCCAATAATGCCAATCAGTCAGAAAGCAAGAAAAGTTCATGCACCTTGAGTATGTGTATGATATATTATTGTGAGACCTAGCCAATTAAAGTGACACGTTTTATTTGACTAAAATAATCAATGACATCACATCAAAATATAATTACGCAAAAGCGCACTTCACACAGAGAGAGAGAGGCTTCCGAGAAGGAGAAATGGTCATCAAGTGGGTATATCCCTTTTCGGCTTTGCCAATTCAGAAATGAACTTCGCTTGGACTTTTCTGAGCCCTGACTGTGTACTCTATACATATGTGTGTGTGTGTGTGTGTGGATATAGAAAGAGCAGGTATATAAATATGCCATTGGGCGGACCCTGTATGTGAATCGGACATAGATAATAGCAAGCAAGAAAGAAAGAAAGAGAGAAAAACAAAAGAGGATATAGCTAGGAGAAAATGGGAAGAGCTCCCTGCTGCCAGAAAGTGGGATTGAAGAGAGGTCCTTGGACTGCAGAAGAAGATCAGATTCTGATTAATCATGTCAACAAATATGGCCACAGTAACTGGCGTGCTCTCCCCAAATTAGCTGGTATCTATCTACCATATGTATATATGATCCTTCATTATTCTTATTTCAATATATATATATACACACCTTATAGCTTCAATATTCCTTTGCACGTATTTTAATTTGCTTATCATAAGAATCTTTGTTCTTTTATGTAATCCAGGGCTTCTAAGGTGTGGAAAAAGTTGCAGACTCCGATGGATCAATTATTTGAAGCCAGACATCAAGCGAGGAAATTTCACCCAAGAAGAAGAAGATACCATCATCAAGCTTCATGAAATGTTGGGAAACAGGTATTAATTGACACTGTCATCACAGACTGATCAAAACTGCTTCATATGATCTGAAGTAGGAAATTCTCTTGACGTTAATGAATAACCCGTTTGTTCATCCCAACGGCACTGTTTTTTTTTTTTAAAAAAAATTTCTTTCAATGGAATATTAAGATTCTTAATTATATCAGATGGACATGCCTGTCTGCAAAAGATTCCTCACTAATTGGGCTCAACATTTTCACGTGTTTATTAATAATGATACTATTTTCAATTCTGAAACCGATCCCCTAAATCCTCAAAAGCAAATTAATGTCGGCCAGCCTCTGATAGAAATGAGTCGTTGGTACATAATGTATTGCTAGTGCATACCATAAAGACATAAACAATATCTTACTATATCAACAAACAAATGTAATACTAGTAGTTATATATAGTAACTGAGTCGTCGCTTAATTAATTTATGCTAATGTGATGTTTAATCATTAATGCAGATGGTCAGCAATAGCAGCCAAGTTACCGGGCCGCACAGACAACGAAATAAAGAATGTATGGCACACACACTTGAAGAAGAGGCTTCCACATGATTACCAACAGAATCATCCCCAAACAAAACGAAAACCAAAACAAAAGGAACCACAACAACAACACACCGCCGTGTCGGCGGAGAACAACAGGCCACCACTCTCTCCTTCACATTCAAGTGATGTGTCCACCCTCACCGCCACAAACAGCGATAATAGTATAATTACGACCAGTAGTACTCCGGCGACTAATAACGTCACTACTAACGACGATGACATGTCCATCAATATTAATGTTGATGAGTCTCCGGCATCGGAGGAGGAGTCCCTGGCATTGGACGATGATTTCTGGTCGGAAGTCCTTTCGGCTGATAACTCCGAGGGGACTACCGATTATATTCCGGCAGCCGGAGGCGGCAGTGATGTGGAGTCAGAGTTTCGGGTTCTGTTCTCTCAATTAGACGAGGCACAAGTAGAAGGAGATCATGTGAGTCCGTTAAGTATGGGCGATGACATGGATTTTTGGCTTGATGTTTACAATAGAGCAGAGGAATTCACAGAGCTACCTCAGTTATATATGAAGTAATTCATGTGCCTTCAATTTAACTTTTTGTTCATCATTATTCGTTAATCAAGAATATATGATTTGTTGCATTATCAGCATTCATATAGATAGTATGTACTGATCGATGTCGTTCGAAGAATATAATGTATATCCTTTGTTTCCCACCAGACTTTTGTCTCTTGTTCCATGTTATTGTATGTCACAAAGAAAATTAGTTGAAATGGCTTGCTACGTAACAACTTCTGTTATATGACATTTTTTTATGAAGGTAAATAGCTAGAAGGCATTGATTGCGGCGGTGAACATATAAAAGAGTATTATAATTAAGATTACTTTAGAGGTGATGTTTTTAATTAATTTAAGGTTGTGACTTGTGAGAACATGGACATGCACAACTTCTAAACAAGAAGGTTGAATTGGGAAACACATTTAGAGCTTCTTCCTAGCTCATACACGAAATGATTTGAGAGGACAAAAGTGTTTTCTTTTACTTAGTTATTCCCTTTCATCTCTAACATAAGAGTTATTTAATTAATTTAGGTATATTAAGAAAATTATATAAATCGGTTAATTTAAACATATGTGACATGGTTTCTTTAAAATATCTCTTTCGATAACATTAGATTAAAGCAATTTATAAATGATATAAATTAGTTTGAAAAAAATAATAAATATAGGGAAAACAATGAATTAGGATATTATATTTTAATTTGGACTAAATATAACACCAACCAATTCTTATATTATCCTTGGCTGGAGGGAATATTGTGTTCTCATTATAGAGAGAGATATTTATCCATGAAAGATAACAAGAAGTTCCACATTTAATAGCTATAGTGTGTGTTTGAAATAGCAGTGATAAAAGTGGCATTTTTGTCATATGACTTTTGCAAATTTAAAATTATGTGAACGTAGACTGTGTAATGTGATTTATGTTTATATTGACAACAGTATAAGTGACTTTTTTGAAACTGAAACTTTATTGGATGATTATTTTGAAAAGCAAGTTCAAATAGCAAACAACTAAAAAGGACGTGAATCTTATTAAATAATACATATATATTATATGTATATATATTGTGATAATTATACAAGAAAAATTTAAATTTAAATTATAAAAAAATGAAAAAAATTTAACTTGAAAAATTTGGCAATGTTAAAATACATAATTAAATATAATTAGTGAATACTAGCAAAAAAAAAATATGGTTAGTGAATAAAAATGCATATAAATTAGAAATCATACAAATATAAATTTTTTTATCAAATAATATTACATAATTATTTGAACTAAAAAAGAGTTTCATGAAGAGAGACCATTAAGCAATAAACACAACCTTCCACCTCCAACAGGGACCAAATCAACCACTAAGCATAATTTGAAAATTTATCAAGTAATTCTCACCAATTAAATTTTTTATGAACCTAAATCAGAGTATTGTCATAAAAATTTATCACTTTTATCCTTATTATGAGTTTATTTTAACTGATTCTCTAACATCTTTCTCTATTTCCAATGAGAATTAAGTAAGGGTTAAAATGGAAAACAATAATTATTAACTTTTAAGTGAATTTATATTTAGTACAAACAAAATTTCAATTATAAGAATTTGTAGTAAGGATCAGAGTAGTGCTTCAAATAAAAAAAAATGGGACCCAACATTTTTCTTTCAAAAACCATTTTTCTCATGGTGGAAAAACCAAAAGCTAGAAATTAGGAAAAGTGTCTGTTTTTTTTTACTAAAAGCCCAACCCAACGCATCCAAAGTCATCCCAAAGACACCCCTAGAATATTTTGATGGAGTACGTAGACGAGCGTCAAGCATATATAGTTAACATGATGAACTGATGATCAAACAAAAAGGATCTGATTTAGATAGATCATGTCCCGCATTGACAAAGGACAAGACAGGATATGATGTAAAACAATGAAGCCTAAGGCCCGTTTGGTATAAGGAATATTTGAGGAGAGAAAGGTTTGGCAAAAAAAAAAAAAAAAATTGAGGAAAGAAAGGAAAGGAAGGGAATATTAGAGGTAACTTAAAAATGTATGTTTGTTTGATAGACATGGGAAGATAAATTAGATTAAAGGAAAATGAGATATTTAGTAGAAAGAAAATGGAATAACGGAAGTGGGAAGAATACGTGAAATATTTATAACACCTTTATAATAAAATAACAAAAAAAAATGGGTTAAATAGATTTACTACCTTTGTAAATTGATTTACAAATATTTACAATAGCTTCAAATTTCACCGCTTCATCTTTCAGATATTTTCCTTACAAACCCCCTTCATCCAAATTTTATGAACTAAATCAATTTGCCACTTTAATAAATCGATTTACAACTGTGAAATCCATCGGTTTCGAGATCATCGGAGTGATGTCCCTGTATCCATCTAACGCTGTAATTTAAATTTTCTATAAGTATATTTGTCTTTTAGATTTTCTCTTCTGCGAAAGAAGATGGGTTCCCACCAATTTTGGTGGGAACTGATCTTCCCATCTTTAAGGAAACTTTGGAGCAGGTGGGAACTTGCGTTCCTAAAATATCCTGTAGCCAAACGTATTTTCATTTAGGAAACTTATTCATCTTCCCTTCCCTTCTCTTCCAATCTTTTCCACATAACAAACGGGCCCTAAATAATGGGTCTTTGGATTGGAGTGGATGCGAGTAGGGGTGTTCAAAACCGGGACCGGGATCCACCACTCCCGGTCCCCGTCCCGGTTTTTGGCCGGGATGCAAATTGCATCCCAGTCCCGATCCCGGTAATCCCGGGCGGGACCGGGATCAAACCGGGAATTCCCGGTTTTTTTAAAAAAAATTTAATTTAAAAAATATTATTATTTTAGTTAAATTTTCTATAATTTAGTGTTTAAAGTAATTATTTAACATCTAATAAGACCATAATAATCACACAAATTGATCTAGAATTTAAAAATAACATCTTATTATTATTATTATGATCACCTTCATCATTTTTGTTATTATTTTTATACATTATATAGTAGGATTAGTATCACAATATATATAGTTTAACTCCAACTAAATATGTGATACACATTTTATCAAATGATAACTTAAATTATGGGATAAAAAATACAAAAATAAAACAATAACTTAATTTTTAAGAAAAAAAATTAAAAAAATAAAAATAAAAAAACCGGGATCGGGATCACAAGGTATGTGACCGGTCCCGGGTCCCTTAGATCCCGGTCCCGGCCTGGACGGGAAATTTCCGGGATCAAAATTCTGAGACCGGGATTAAACAACCGGGACCGGGATACTTTAGACACTCCTAGATGCGAGTAAGGGGGGCGGCCCCTAACTAATTGACCACATAATAAGGACTTGTGTTGGAGATTGCTGGTAGGTGGTGTTTTGGGAATATCAATGTCTCAATACAAAAAGCAACGACATTGTGGTTGGATTTTGTCAAGGTAGGATCATCAACTTTTCAACACCACACCTACCCAAAACCTTCTTCACCAACACTTACTCGCCACAACTTCATATTTACTACGTACTAGTTTTGTGCTTTGCAAATTCTTTTCTTGCGGTTGGTCTTTTTGTCTCCCCTTTTTCTTAATGTTCAAACCTTTATCTGCTTGCATGGATGATCTGTTATGCAAAGATTCACATGGAAAAGAGGAGAGCTGATAGCTCATTGGTGGTAGCTTCTTATGCTTTGTTAATATAGGCAATTCTTTCTACTGCATTCCCTGCTTCTCCAATAGTACTCACATGTAGTATTTTTTGTAATTATCTTATTTCTTTTTCTACCTTCTGAGCTTTTGTATATACTTTATTTATCATCTTGACAGTGATTTGGAAAAATATCTTCAAACCTGAAATCATGCGGGAGGCGCTCCTCTGAATTATCATTTAACAGAGGCCTCAAATCGTTAGTGGGCTTATAAAGGCATCCCACAATTTAATAAACTATAATGGGCCTGAGGGCCCAAATACTACTGTTTATGTTTGCCAGATTGCCCACTTGCTAAGTTCGAGTGGCTGGCTGCCAGAACTTAATCCGAAGCAAGAGTTGGGTTGTCTAGTGGCGCCAATTGAACCCCGGGCTCATCAATGAGTTGGGTCCCTATATCTATTGAACTTGTATGTAAACTACATTTGCTGTCCTGTTGCAGGATGATAACAAAAAATATCAAGGTGTAAAAAATGAGGTTTGAAAAAACCAGGCTTATTAAACCCGGACCGGACCGGCTGGACCAGCCCGGAAACCGGCGAACCGGTCAGTAAACTGGTACGGTCCGGGTTAGTATTTAAAAAAAAAATTAATTTTTCCTTTAGAATTTCATACTATAAGTCTAAAATTTTCAATTTCTCACCGGTTTGGTCCCGGTCTGACCCACTGACCCTTAACCCAGTACCCCGACCGTTTCAATGCCCGGTCTAAGTTTTAATACCTTAGAAAAAACATGACGGCCCTAGAGTGGTAACGCTCCCTCCAATCCCTAGGGTCTGTTTGGTTTAAAGGGAGAGGATGAAAGGGGAGAGACTCATTTTTCATCCCCTCCAAAACCCCCCAATTTGGAGGAAATAAAAATGAAGGAATGGGAGGGATCTGGAGCCTCTTCTTTGGGGTCCCGCCTCCTCCCCTATAATTTTTCATACCAAACAAGGGGAGGGGCTCATTTTTCATCCCCTCCCATCCAACCAAACAGGCCCTAAGGGTTATTTGATATGAGGGGAGGGGAGAGAAAGTAAGTGGAGAGAAAAAATTTTAAATTGTATTTTAAAATATTAGAGAAGTGGGGTAAAATTTTTTTAATTAATTGTTCTTACTCTATTATTATACATTTTTTCCTCTATTAAAATTTTATTACCCTATTTCTCTAATTTTTGTAAATTCAACTCATAAAAATTTTCTCTTCTCTCGCCTGCCCCCAAAATCCCTCATACCAAACAAGCCTTTAATATAAGACATATTGTTAAACCAAGAGACTCCACATTTATAAATAATACTCAATATTATCACTGAAACAATATTACAACAACCAAAAACTAAAGTGTATAGGGCTCCTTTATTTATACATAAGTAGAGATGGGTATTAGGGTTGGCTCTTTTAGATCCGGGGTCAGAAAAATTGCAGTCTTTCAAGGCTCGACTCGAGAGTATGTGGGCCAGGGCCGGCCTGCAGGGTTGGGAAGTCCTTTTCACCATATTTAACTATTTTTCTTGCGTTTTTTTTTACCAGAGAGATATTATTAGTAAATAACAACGATTAAAGTTCTAATTTAACACATAAATGTTGTCAACATTAAGGTTTAAACAACACGTCTCATGCAATAAACAAACACAGTTACTAATGAATAATTAAAGGTAAAATCATGTCCATAAATAATTTATACAAAGGCCAAAACATATAAATGCAATGAACTAAACTCTCTAACCTCTAAGTAAAATAAGTATGATAACTATCATTTTCATCTTCTTGGTCACTATCATCAATTTCAAGGATATTTGATTGTGCTTCACTTTGAGTAGTAGGCTCAAGTAATCAAATAATCACAACCTCCATCAAAATCATACTCCATTAGGTAGACCAGTATACAATATGATTTTATTCTAAATAGGCAGAACAATATACTCAAAAATTACAATATGATTCAATTAGGCAAAACGATATACTCAAAAATTATACTCTATACAATATAAGGACAGAGTGACATATAGATTCAATAAGATAATTCAAAATGTAACATGGTTTCCCTTTCCAAGCAAAAATAAAATAAAATAAATGGGCTTAACGGGCCAACCCAAGGCCATGCAGGACTGGCCCTTTTAAGCCCTCGGCCTTACAGAGCCAGCCCTTTTAGGCCTAACTTCCAATTTGCAAGCCAGGCTCTTGAAGGGCCTTAAAAGGATCGGCCTGACGGGCTTAGCCTGTTTTCCCGGCTCTATACACAAGTTTCTACCCCATACTGAACAATATCCTAAACATAAATCAGTTAATTGGGCTCGGCCCATTACACTCACATACTAAATGCAAAATATGGGCTACAACATTTACACATTCACAGGACTCCCCTTTAAGTTTGGAACCTTATATTCACATGTTCCTAACTTGCTCAAAATATAATCATGTTGTGGCCATCCTAGACCTTTAGTTAATACATCAGCCAACTGTTAAGAAGATTTTACATGTTGAAATGTAATTATTTCTTGCATCATCTTTTCTTGCACAAAGTGACAGCCTACCTCAATGTGCTTAGTGCGTTTGTAGAACACCGGATTAATAGCTATATGTATAGCAGCTCGGTTATCACAATAAACCTTTACAGGTTTTATGTTTAGAATTGTAGCTCTTTAAATAGCCTCACAATCTATGTTAACTCAGAGCATGCCATTACCAAGGCCCTATATTTTGCTTCTGCAGATGAGGCGGAAACCGTACTATGCCTCTTGGATTTCCAACAAATTAACGAACCTCACACCTTGACTAGAGATGACCAAACACATAGTGTCCTTATAGGCCGCATGGTGTGAATCCTAGAAACATTCCAGACTCATAAGACTAGCAGCCGAAAGAAAGATGCCTCGACCCGGTATGTCTTTCAGGTATCTCACCAATCATAAAGCTGCTTTCATATGTGATTCTTTGGGTGTTTGCATGAATTGAGATTACACCTACACAATGAATGAAATATGTGGCCTTGTCAATGTAAGATATAATAATTTACCTATAAGCCTTCTGTAACTTATTGGTTCTTGAAGGTAGTGACCATCCTTCGTTTCTTCTACTTTGAGCTTGAGATTTTGCTCAAAAGGAGTGAAAGTAGGTTCTAATTCATCTAAACATGTTTGATCAACAAGTTCGGTGGCATATTTTCTTTGGTTCAGAAGTATGTCATGGTTAGAGTGAACTAATTCCAGCCATAGAAAATACTTTAAAGTTCCAAGGTCCTTAATATTAAGCTCATTGTGCAAGTACCTCTTTACATCATTAATCATCTTTATGTTATTCCCTGTAATCATCAACATATGTAAGGACATACAACTTACCATCCTTAGTTTGTTGGGTTAAGGGACAAAACTAACCTTAAACTTTTCTCAAAAGTACACCCACCACCATAAACTTTTTTTGTTGCAAAAGTAACCATAAATTTTCAAAAAAGGGGAAAAAATGACATTACCATTAACGATCATTTACTCAAAAGTTTTAAGGGGCAAAAATACCCATAAACTTTTTTCAAAAGTGCACTCACCACCAAAAACTTTTTTTTGAGTGTAAAAGTAACCATAAACTTTCAAAAATGGGGCAAAATTGACGGTTCTCTTACTGTATTCAAATTTCATCTTTTGATTGTTTTAAGTCCAGGAAAACAATACCTCGACTTGTCCACCATGATTTTTCCAAACCAAAAATTGAAAAATTGATCTTCAATGAAGATGACATCGTCATCCTGCTCTCACCGACATGCCACAAATGGAATTGTTGATATCAATGGTGTCGTAAACGCAGTTGCCAAAATTGTTGATGGGGAAGGATCTTAACAATTCCATTTACTGCACGTCGATGAGAGTAGGATAGCGATGTCATCTTCATTAAAGATGGGTTTTTCAATTTTTGGCTTGGAAAAATCATGGTGGACAAGTCGATGTATTTTTTTTCCTGGACTTAAAACAATCAAAAGATTACATTTGAACCAGTAAGATAACCGTCACTTTTGCCCCATTTTTGAAAGTTTATGGCTATTTTTGCACCCAAAAAAAATTTTATGGTGGTGAGTGCACTTTTGAGAAAAGTTTATGGGTATTTTTCCCCTTAAAAACTTTTGAATAAACAGCTGTTAACGGTAGTGTCATTTTTGCCCCTTTTTTAAAAGTTCATAATTACTTTTACACCATTTTTAAAAGTTCATGGTAACTTTTGCACAAAAAAAAAATTTATGGTGGTGGGTGCACTTTTGAGAAAAGTTTAAGGATAGTTTTGCTCCTTAACCCTAATTTGTTTATGGAAAAGGGTATAGTCATACTTACTCTATTAAAAACCACCCTTTACCAAAGAATGAGTTAATTTCTCATTCCATTGCCTTGAGGCTTGTTTGAAGCCATACAAGGACTTATCTAATTTGCATAGCTTAAATCTAGTCTCCCCCTTTCACTCAAAACCTTGGGGAATTATCGTATAGACCTCCTTATGGAGGTCTCCCTGCAAAAACACATTATCCACATCTATTTGACACAACATCTAGTTATTTACAACAGTCAATGCAAGTATAACATGAGTAGTCACAATTTTTACAACCGGTGAAAAAGTCTTATAAAAGTCTATTCCTTCCTTTTAACTATAGCCTTTAGCAACTAGGCGGGCTTTAAACTTATCTAGGCTTCCATCAGCCTTTTATTTGGCTTTAAAAACCCATTTACACCTTATAGGCTTCTTGTCTTTAGGTAATGTAACAATTGTCCAAGTCAAGTTAAACTCGAGAGCCTTAATTTCATTTTCCATGGCCTTAACCCACCCAGGGGCCTTGGCTTCCTATTTATATGTATCAAGCTTAATTTCGCTATCAATAGCACCAAGAAAGAATTGATAATGCATTGACAAATCATTATAAGTTACCGCATGATAAGCTCATTTTATTACCACACTTTCTTTGGATTTTATTATTGATTAGAGCCATGGGCTAAAAATATGTAATTTGTCATAATACGTGAACATGGATGCTGCCTGATTTTTTTGGCTAAGCGCAGGGATAAATGGAGTAACTCACATTAATAAAAGAAGGAGCTTTTGACTTGACACGTGGACATGGCAAGAGGGAAGACTTTTCAAAGATTATCTAATACCAACTCATTGAAAAATACTTGGTGGGCCCGACCATAAAGTCTGGTTTTGGAAAAGAAAAAAAAATGAATTGGGAGAGCTAGGAACGGGAGGACTTTTATTTTTCTAAAAGAGAGAAGGTTTGGCCGTTTCGGACACTCCCGTGACTTTACTGTGAGGCTAATCAGAAAAATCTCTTCGCCACAAAAAGCTTCGGACACTCTGCCTCTCTCACTTTCACATCTCATCACCTTCAGTTCGGGATCTCCGTTTCTGCTGAGCAATTTTTCTGGAAGATCAAGGATGGCTGAAGCATTTTCTCATATCGTTAAAGCTGATTCCAAATCCATGAGCAGCTATTTTTTAATTCTTCCCTAAGAGAGGAGCCAAGCCTGAGTCATCAGTTTACAAGGGAGTTGATTCAATCATTGTATCTAGATTAGGATTCATTTTGTTCTGTTTAGAGATTGTGGATCTTAGTCGATGATTTTTAGATTTTGAACTTCACTGTGATTGTTAAATCATAATTTTTAGGATGTTAATTGCTTAGGTGTTTAATACTCTCTGATTCAAAGTAGATTAGGTGATAATTCTTGATTCGTTCGAACTAATTGTTATTACTGAGTTGATTAATCTACAATGACTGTTGTTTAATGTTCATTTAGGAGTTTTAAGCAATTTCATTCTCTGTTAATTTTTGAAGTCAAAATCTAAACTTCTTTTGGATTAATTCATTCAATTAGTGGTAATGAAGGTTAAGCAAGACTCTTAGGGAAGACCATTTGCCATTCGATTTTTTTTCCACAATCATACTTCTCTATTTGCTGTCATTTTCATTTCTTAACTCTGGAAAATCAATAAATAGTAGGAGATAGGGTATATGTCCACTAATGATTCAATAAGATAAACTCATTCTTTTAATTTGTTTAAGTGCTTTTACAATTGAGATTTAAGGATTTTTGGCTCTTCAACAGAATCAACCTAGGTTGCACTACTATATTGCATATTTAGTGTCCTAGTATTTTGATAAACTCACACGGTAGAGTTAATCACCGCATCTAATATAGCATAACCATTTACTAAATATGAGTGCTCTTCCACTTGCATATTAGAAGAGGAAGGAATATACTCATAGTGATAATTACTAAACCTGCTCGGTAAGCGCCTATCTCTTGTACACCTGACTTGGTGCTGATTGTTCCCCAAGTGCCGAATTTGGTCTGTTTGAGCAGATTGGTCAGCATCATACTAATATGCTTGGTTCGACCTTAAAGTTACGGGTGTGCACCCTTGAGGTGGCTCATGCTGCATTATTCGCTCTCCTTAGCCAGTAGTGTCTGCAAAATGATTTTGAGTTGTTTTGCTAGAAAATAGATGGTTATCATGATCAATAATAAAGGGGTCAAAGTGTTATAGTCTTACTCCCCCTTGTTCATTGAATTCTATATCCCTAAAAGGGATTTTATCTTCCACAAAGTGACATGCCTACTTACAATCAAGGATTTAGTCTCTATATTATAGAGTATATATCCTTTTTGGGTTGAGGGATATCCCATAAAAAAACAAGATTTGGACCTATCATCAATCTTATCAGCATGATTCACATTTGCAATAAAAGATAAACAAGCAAAAACCTTCAAATGAGACAAATCTGGTGCCTTACCATACAACCGTTTATATGGGCTGATATACTCTAAAATTTGAGAAGGGACTCGATTAATTATATATGCAGTAGCTCTTATTACCTCACCCCAAAATCTAATAGGCAAGTTAGAATAAAACATTAGGCTCTTAGCTACCTCCAACAAATGTCGATGCTTTCTTTTGACAACTCCATTTTGTTGGGGTGTATGTGGGCAACTTTTCTGATAAACAATCCCTTTGTTGCTAAACAATTCATACACTTCTTGATTAACAAATTCAGTTCCATTATCTGTACTTACTGTTTTAATTTTAGTAGAGAATTGATTTTCAACATAAGTAACAAACTTTTTGATATATTTAATTGCATCAAATTTGAAAATCATAAAAAATGTCCATGTTTCCCTAGAATAATCATCAACAATGGTCAAGAAATACTTATAGCCTTGATGTGTAGGTGTCTTATATGGACCCCACACATCCATATGCAATAATTCAAAACAGCAAGAACTTTTAGAAGTACTAGAAACAAAGGGCAATTTAGTATGTTTGGCTCATAAACAAACTTCACATTTATCATTATCAACAATTGATATATCATTCTTTATACTATGTAAGTGTCTTAAAACATCAAATGGGGTATGACCTAACCTATGATGCCACAACGGTCCCTTTTTATTAGCATATCTAACTTTATCACATTTAATGACAACATTCATTGTCCTAGGTGGATTTTTTTTCTTAAGTTAGAAAATCTACCAATCAGTTTGGTCATTCCAATAATCACATCCTACATCACACAAAGGTCAGGAAAGAAACCAACCATGGATGAACTATCTAATGTCAATTTAGCTACAAAAATCAAATTGTAACAAAACTCCCTACTTGATTTAATTAGATTAAGGAAGTTAGTTAAGTTAGTTAATATGACATGTATTTTTTAAAATACTCTAGTCATCTTTATTAATTTCTCAATTCGCTCTCCTCTTTGACTATTATTAAGGAAGTATCAATAGGGATAAATTAGGAAAAGATGGACAAATATAAAAAATATGTCTTATATTTAGGACCAAAATCAACTCTCCAAATATATCTTATATTAAGGATCAGAGGGAGTATAAAAATCAATACATCACATCATAAGCATGAGGCCTACAAAGCTACCAATGCTTACGCCTCCGATTGATTCCTATAAGAATAAGAGGTCTCGCCTGAAAAATATCAACAACGACGGAGTGAGATAAAGTCCCACTAACCAAAATCAATTTACAAAGTATGCAAAAAAGCATTGTAAGTTGGAGAAGCAAATTTATCAATCATAATAATATTCTCAATGGTACAACATCACATAATATTTTCAACAATTAGAATCATCTCTACTCATCCATCCTGTTCCTCCTTATATTGTTTAGATGTGGTATAACCTATCAATGCTAGTATACTTGATCAAAGGTTAGCTAGTCATTTTAAGAATACCGCCCCTTTCCCTGTCACCACCGATATACTACAACAGCGAGGTATTCGTCCAAAACACTCGATTCAAATCTGGGCTAGGAATGAGGGAGTTGATGAGCACAATTTCACTATATCTCTTTTACACAACCTAACATATCCTATTACAGAAAAATAATATATCAATATGGTTTCCCAAAGCTTTTTATAGGATTATCATTCCACATACATCATTCCATCACGACCATCATAATCATCACAATAGTAATAATCTTTATCATAATTGAGTGTAACAATCTTAATCATACATACAAGTTGGAAATACAATGCTTCACTAAATACATACAAGTAGCATAGATGAAAGTAAAGTTTATAAAACATCTTAAAACCCAGATTAAAGCATACGTATATAATAAATTAACTCTGGCTACCTCAATTCAAAGCTTAAGCTCACAAGTCACAAGCTTTAAGAAACAAAGGCACCGATCACAATCCGGTTACAAATCAATCTACACAATAATGTAGATACAAATTTAATACATAAATTGAACAATTAACTTAATTATATCACTTTAAATTTTTGAATTAATTACCCAAAAATTATAATTTCACACTCTAATCTCAATTATTTGTCTTAACCTCAATTTAACATTTTCTTGAGATCAAATAACTTATTAGAATCACGAGTTAACTCCAATTTCATTTAATTGTACAAAATCACCAATTTAAAGTTTAGGGTTTCCAACGTAGAATTGTTAAATTATAAATCCTCAATTCATTCAACAATCAAAATCTATTAAAACTTCAATAATAACTCTAATCATCCAAATAAATTGTTTAACCCAAATTCAATGGTAAAAAGGCATATATAAAATGGTTTAGAAATTATTTATATAAAAAATTAATTATAAAATCTTATAACAACTAAATAACAAATATAAATCGATTAAAATTAACTATTAGTTTCTTTCTACATTTGTATAATCATCAATTGATAAAACTCAAAACTTACCTAAAACTTGAGTAAAAAATATCCTCGAATATGTACAAAGATTCTTTCATTATAAAGATGAAATTACCGTAAAATAACTCTCACGTGATTTTGATTGAAAAATGATGATTTTGATTACTCAAAAGATCTCAAAAACTTACATTAAGTGTGTGTTTGGATTAGCTTTTGAGAATATTTTTTACGACTTATAAGAAAAGTATGTAAGAGGAATTTTATCTCGATTTATGGAAAAAGATTTTTAAAATCATGATTTGGGGGTTACGTTAACACACACGAAAGCTGAAACAGTGGAGGCCGACGCTGGAGAAAAGAAATGAAGCCCCTGGTCAAAACCAAGGAACCAAAAATCGGACCGGTCAATGAACCAGTCACGGAACAGGTTCAAGGGTTAATGGTTCAACCGGGGTCGAACCGGTGATCAAATCGGTGGTCGAACCGGTCATATTAAAATATTACAATTTATTAGTAACAATATATATATTAATATATTCTTAAACTTCTATAGATAAAATCAATTAATTATATTAGATTTGATTACTTGAATCATATAAAATTAATTGACTAAAATATTATATATTATATGTATATAATATATAATATTTTTTCTTTTATTCTTTTTATTTTTTAAATTTTTTTAGCCTTGAAATTAAAATTTTTTCTTATAATTTAGTAAAATATTATAGATTGTATGTATATCGGTCTAAATCTATAGTTTTCTTTCTTTTTCAGTTTTTTTTGAACCAGATATCTCATTTTTCAAAAAAAAAGAAGAAGAGCAAACCGGTTGAACCAGTGACCCATCGGTTTTGACCGGCTTGACCGGTTTTGGACCGGTTCGACTGGTTTCCACCGGTTCGACCTTCCCCCCTCTAAAACAGCAAACCGGACCGGACTGAGGACCGATTCACCGGTTTTCCGGTCGGACCGGCCGGTTTTGTCTGATTTTTCACACCATGGTCAAAACATGATGGGTAATTAATACACCCCACGTGAACTCTATTCAAAATATATTATTATATATAAATTGTTCTCTTTTTGTATTTCCCCTTTAATAATAACAATAACAATAAATATCATAATTTTATATTTTTATTCCATTTTTTTATCATTGTTGTATAATTTCTTGGGAAAATCCCTATAAAATGCGCTCGAAATTGCTAAATCCCGTTTCAGTGCAGCGAATTCCAAAAACCCGAATCAGTCGTGTGTCAGTACGGAATGAACAGTGCATGGGTGCCAAAAGATGATTTTGCCCTTCAGCCCTCATTCTCGCCACTTTCAGAATAACAACACGAGCCTTTTAATTAACAACTTTGTCTTCTTGATTAACAACTCCAATTTCATCTTTTTACTTTCACAATAACAATACCGGTTTTATTAGTAACAACATCATATTCTACATTAACAACTCTCATTTCTTATTTTACAACTTTGTAATTTAAGTTTCAGGGCCAATAACAATACTTCTTTCTTTATTAACAACACCATATTTTACGTTAACAACACTATATTTTGAAGATGCGAATATGTGAAAGAATAAAGTAGAGGTGTTAATCAAGAACCTGAAGTTGTTAATTAAGAGGCTCGTATTGTTATTCTGAAAGTGGCGAGAATGAGGGTTGAAGGGCAAAATCATCTTTTGCCACCCCTGCACTGTTCATTCCGTACTGACACACGACTGATTTGGGTTTTTGGAATTCGCTGCATTGAAACGGGATTTAGCAATTTCGAGCGCATTTTATAGGGATTTTCCCTAATTTATTTTACAATCATAAATCATATTTTTAATAAATCCTTTTTATTCTAATAATTACATGATAAATTATTTATCACAAAATAATTCTTTCTAATATTATTTAAATACTAGAATAAAAAATTGAGATGTTACACTATGCATCTTATGAGGACAAGCTTTCTAGAAAACTTCTTCTAGGTCAAATTGTGAGTAGAGACAACTTGAGTATGACCGCGCTGGTAGAATTATAAAGGGACATGCTGAGAGTTTCATTCGAAGTTGTTACATTTTGGTATCTAATCACTATTTTGCATTTTAACTTTTGGTTATGGAACCCAACTAACTGAAGGAGAAATAATTTAAGGGAAAAACTTAAAAAATGCTAAAAAACAAAAACATGTTTCGGCTATTCATAACATAAAAAAGATGTTAAGGTCAAAGTAGAAAAAAATGATAAAATTATGGAAGAATTACACTCAGGTCCTAAGAAAAAAGAGAAATGAAGAAATGGTCCCTTGAAAATCAAAAAATGAAAAAATGGTCCTATTAACAACTCCAGAAGTAGGTTATTGACAACTCCAGGAGCCTACATTGACAACTTCAAAGGACCATTTTTTCATTTTGCGATTTCAAAGGACCATTTCTTCATTTTTTTCTTCCTTAGGACTCAAGGGTCCGTTTGGTACACTGGAATTGGAGGAGGTGGAAATAGAATTGGGTCTCAATTCTATGAAGGGGTTTGTTTGGTACAATGGAATTGGTTCTCAATTCCAATTCCACATGGAAGCCAAATAAGTCAATTCCACCCAAATAAATTCTATCCACCTCCACATTTCCCTCAATTACCCTCCTCACTCCAGCGACAGCGACGATCCCTCCTCACTCCAGTGACAACGACGACCTCTCCTCCCTCACCGGCACCTCTGCTCTTTCACCGATGACGGCGACCGCGACTACGAGCAACACACAGTGGCAACCCACGACTAACCTCATCAGATCTCACAGCTCGTCCTTTCTGTATTCATGGCCGAAGTTGTACTGTGACTGTGGATGGAAGCTCGTCTTCTCCACTTCGGCTTCATTACTCCATATCTGCAACTTCATTCACCATTTGTAACTCCAGATCTACAACTTCTTTTTTATTTTTTCAATTCTCCTTCATATTTTCAAGCAAAGCACTCTCTTTTAATTCAAGTATATGTTGTATGTTTATGAAATCTTTTGAGTTTGAATGATTTTCCTGCTAAGGGCTATAATTTTAGACAGTGGTTGACGGCGGTGAACAGTGGTTTGAATGTTTGAGGCGCTGGTAGGTTTTCTTGGATGAGGCTATATTAGTAATTTCATATTTTAAATATAAATATTAAATAAAAATAATATATGAATTCCATGTACATACCAAACACACTTTTAAACTCAATTTCCATATCCATGTCTGTTTCTATTTCCATATCCATATCCGTTTCGATTTCCATATCCATCAAAATCAATTCCAGTATATCAAACGGGCCCTAAGTGTAATTCTCCCTAAAATTGTCCCTCTAAGTTATCTTATTTAATTTTGAAAAAATATTTTGAAGTTACGCAATATGGCGTAACTATATCCATAATCTTAACAGCCAAAATTCTAGGCTGATTGAGATACCGGTTATGGAAGTCAATGAGATTAATATCAAAAAGTGGTCGGAGGTTTCTGTTTCCAAGATTTTGTATTTTCTGCTGCAGGGCATGATGGCCAGCCTCAAATGGCCACCACCTCGCCATAAGTCTTTTGAGCTGGAATTGTCAAGGGTTAGGGTCTCCCTTGACAGGCAGCAATCTTAGATTTCTGTGTAAGAAATAAAAACCCTCTCTGGTTTTTTTTATGAAAACCAGAGTAAATATGGCTAAGGTAGAAAGATGTCGAAGGAGTGTATAGCTGAACAATACATATTATGTTGAACCAGTGGGTATTGGAGGCGGTCTTGCAGTATGGTGGAAGGATAGTGTGCAAGTTGAGGTGTTGATGGCTGATTGCAATCTTATACATCTAAAGATTACAGCAAGTTTGGAGTCTTTCCAAGGTTATTTAACTTTAGTCTATGGTCCACCAAGAGAACAATAGGGAAGGGCATGGTGGAGGAAGCTACAAAATCCTGGTGCGACTACTCCATGGCTCTGTCTGGGTGATTTCATTAAACTCTTATATGATTTTGAGAAGATGGGGGGACGTACTCGTTCTTTGAGATCATTTGGGGATTTTCAAGACTTTATGTCAACCTGTGTAATAGAGGATCTGGGTTCAAAAGGCTTGAGTTTTACATGGTCTAACAACAGATTGGATGCTAATCACGTTCAGGAGCGTCTTGACCGTGCTATTAGCAATGGTTGTTGGAGAGATCTATGCCCAGCTGCACAAGTAAGTAACTTAAAACTGTTAGGTTCTGATCACTCACTTTTGCTTATTGAATTGGCATATTTTGGTTTTAAATGTGATAGAGTTTTTAAATTTGATATGAACTGGATTGATCATAAAGACTATGACCCTCTGATTGTGGAAAACTGGAATAGGGGAGATTTGGGGGATAGGGACATGGTGGAATGCTTTAGGGAGAGTCTGGTTAGGGTCAGGAAAGTCTTAATTGATTGGAGCAAGAAAGAATTTCCTAATAATCATAAGCTGTTGACAGAACTGTTAAAGGAATTTAGGGAGTGCTATGAACAAGAATGGAATTTAGTCACTGCTGAAAAGGCTAAGCTACTGGGGGATAAAATAGAAGAAATTTGGGCTAAGGAGGAAAAATACTTGTTCCAAAGAGCGAGAGTAAATTGGTTAAAATAGGGGGATGATAACTCTAAGTTTTTGCATACCACCACTGCCCAACATAGAAGAAGGAATAAGATTGTGAGATCGAAAAATGAAACAGGAGGATGGACGGATGATTTGAATGAGATTAGTCACTCCTTTGCTAGTTTCTATAAGGATCTTTTTGCTGGAAATGAAACAAGTCAGATTCAGTCTGTTCTAGCTTATATGTCACTGTAATCACAGAAGAGGATAACAATAGGCTCCTTTTACCAATTACGGAAATAGAAATCACGGTTGCAGTCCATAAACTAGGAAGTTTTAAAGCACCAGGCTCAGATGGCTTCCCAGGGTTGTTTTATCAACATTCTTGGGACCAAGTAAAGGAGTAAGTATGTCTGATGGTACAAGCTTGCTTTAATAGAGAGTATAGTATTAGCAGGCTTAATGAAATTGATCTGACCTTAACTCCTAAAGTGGATTCTCCTGAGGTTGTGGGGCACTTTCGTCTAATCAACTTATGCAACTTCAGCTATAAAGTACTCTCTAAAGTCCTTAGCAATAAGATGAGGCCTATTATGAGCAGGGTGGTTATTGAACAACAAAGGGCATTTGTACTAGATAGGCTTATCCAGGATAATATTTTCATAGTGTATGAAGCTTTCCATTATTTAAAGAACAAAACAAGGAACAAATTTGAGGTTGCGGTCAAATTGGATATGAATAAGGCATATGATAGGGGTGGAGTGGGGTTTCCTGGAATTGTTGCTCCTAAAAATGAATTTTCATCCTAAGTGGGTTCAAATCATAATGGATTGTGATTATGTCACATCGTTCTACTTTAATCTTAAAGTGGAGGGAAGGAAGATTGAAGAATTTCACCCTAGGTGTGGTCTTAGATAAGGTGATCCACTATCTCCTTATTTGTTCATTTTAGTGGCAGATGTTCTTTCTAAAATGATCTCTAGTCATGTTGATAGCAAAGATCTAATTGGAATCAAACTAATAAATAAATGTCCTATTCTCTCTAACTTCTTGTTTGCTGATGACTCAATTTTTTTCCTTAGAACAACTAGGAAAAATTGTGTTATTTTTAAAACTCTACTGGAAGATTACTGTAGTGCATCTGGGCAACGCATTAATGCAGAAAAATCATGTATTTTTGCTTCCAAAAACTCCCCTGAAGAGGTTCAGTCCATGGTGAAGCAGACTTTAGGATTTGAACTGGTTGTATCCCTTGGTAAGTATTTAGGTCTCCCAATTTTATGGGGTAGGTCTAAGGTGGAAGCTTTAGCTTGTGTGAGAGAAAAGTTGCAGAAGAAAGTTTTGGGCTGGAATAAGAATTTTCTTTCACAAGCAGGTAGGGAGGTCCTAGTCAAGGCAGTTGCAAATGCTATTCCTACTTATTCTATGGCTTGTTTCCTTTATCCAAAGAAAACATGTCAAGAGTTAGATAGTATAATTTCCAATTTCTGGTGGGGTAGCTCAGAGAATAAGAGGAAGATACATTGGAAAGCATAGGACTCTCTAACTAGGAGAAAACAGGATGGAGGTTTGGGCTTTAAGGATTTTCAGAATTACAACTTGGCTCTTCTTGGTAAGCAATGCTGGCGCTTAATGAGCAGACCTAAGGATTTCTGGGCTAGCATAATGAAAGGGATTTATTTTTCTAAAAGTTCTTTCTTAAGTGCAGAAAAGGAAGCAAGGGCCTCATGGGCTTGGTCTAGTTTATTAAAAGGAAGAAGAATTTTTCTTGATTCAACTTTTTGGAGAGTAGGTAATGGGAAGAGAATTAATATTTGGCAGGATCCTTGGATTCCTACCAGGGAAAATTTTATGATTCCTCAAATAAGTGTACCTAAAGAATTAGAAAGTCTGATAGTTGCGGAGCTTATTGTAGATAATAAATGGAATTTAAACCATCTACCTATTTCGGCTCAAATTAGAGAAGAGATTGGTAAGGTTAAATTGCCTACTTATGCAATGTCAGATATTCTCTTTTGGATGGGGAGTAGTGATGGGATTTATTCAGTAAAGAGAGGGTATAACTGGTTACAAGAGCAGAAAGAGGATAAAAAGAAGAACTCTCCTGGTTCCTCAACAATTATTCCAAATGATCTATGGAAAATAATATGGGGTCTTAAAGTGCAACCTAAAATTAGGCAATTTCTTTGGAGGGCCTGTGTTAAGGCTCTTCCCACAAGGGAAGCATTAATGAAGCTGAAATGTGGCTTTTCTCATTCATGTATGAGGTGTAATGATGTTGATGGAACCATTGAACATTGTCTTCTTTTATGCCAGGGAGTTAGAAAAATCTGGTTTGCCTCTCCTCTCTCTATTACTGTGAATGAGTTCGATGTTAAAAGCTTTGCATCATGGCTTTATAGTGTTCTTTCTTCTTTAAAGGAAGATGAATTCATGCAGGCTATTGTTGCATCTGTCTGTTGGTTTATATGGAAAGCTAGATGTAGTGAAATCTTTGATTTTAAAATTGCTAACTGTGACTGGATTTTAAATTCTGCAATGACTGGTGTGAGCAATTTGTGGCATGCCAATAACTGGTTTGAACCTAGTGATGGACGGCAGGATAGTGCTCAAGTTTCTGTAGGCTGGAATCCACTTGCTAACAATTGTCTCAAGCTTAATAGTGATGGCTCTTTTGTTACAGCAACAGGAAAAAGTGGACTGGGTTATGTCTTGCGCAATTCAAAATGTGATGTAATTGATTTGTTTTGCAAGCCCTCAGATGCACAGTTAGCTATGGAAAGTGAAGCTCAAGCAATGCAATTGGCTCTTCTCAGATGCAAGGATCGTGAACTGGGTACTGTTACCTTTGAATCAGACTGCTTGCCACTAGAAAATGCAGTAACAGGAAAAGGTCCATGCCTTGACTGGAAAATAAATCTGTTGATTTCTAACATTAGACATGTGGTCAGATTAATTCCAAATTTTGCAGTAGTTTATGTTCCTAGATCTTATAATTTGGTAGCTGATTGACT
This sequence comes from Inga laurina, assembly GCA_963855925.1. Classification (NCBI taxonomy): domain Eukaryota; kingdom Viridiplantae; phylum Streptophyta; class Magnoliopsida; order Fabales; family Fabaceae; genus Inga; species Inga laurina. Next base: position 15,684,952 of record OY979703.1, on the reverse strand, counting down.
AGTCAAAACTGGTAGTAAGGGGATGAGCTCTTATGAGTGGATTTTAAATCCTCCATCCCCTCTTTTTGATCTTCTTTTTGCTGACTCGAGATGTAAGGAAGGGATTGGCTGATCTTTATTGGTTGAATGAATGAACTACTCTTTTATGTCCAAAAAAATATATCCACAATCTTAACATAAGATCTTTACAATATATTATCACAATATAATTTGATTTTATTTAATTAAAACTAGAATCAGGCCTACCCTTATATTCAATTTTCTCTTTTAATTATAGAGGAGCACCATAATCTTGTAACAACATTCCAAAATTCATGATGAGGCGTTAACCCGATTAGAAATTTGTTCAGAGTGTATGCCTCAATTTGGGATTATTGGGATTTGGTTTAATGTAATAGATATCGAGATAGAGAAAATAATATATATAGATTTTCCGGCATAATATATAATTATATATCTAATATTTTTTGCCGGAAAATATATATCCAATTATCCTTATATAAATATATGTATATAGTAAGTATTATTTCTGATAACGTATATAAAAATAAAATAAAATTCGCTTGTGTGTGTATATGAGTTAATATAATCTTTAATCTTTTAATTTTGTTTTTTTTTTTTTTGGTTTTACTTTATTTAGTTTCAAACTATTGGCTTTGGTTTTTCTAGAGTAGAATGATCAAGTTTTTATTAAGATATAGGGACCAATGTTTTAAATTAAATGAGGCTAAAGGATTAAACCTGGGAAAATTACACTCAAGTCCCAAAAAAATAAGGAAAATGAAAAAATGATATCTTAAAATTGTAAAATGAAAAAATGGTTTCATAAAGTTATCAATATCCGCTCTTAATATTGTCAATGATCCACTCATGAAGTTGTCAATAAAACTATTTTTTGATTTTACAATTTTAAAGGATTATTTCTTTATTTCATTTCTATTTTGGGACTTGAGTGTAATTTTTTTATTAAAATTTATGATTTAAAACTTAAACCACAAATTAAACTTAAAAACGTGCTACATATATTTATATATTTAAAGAGGGAAAACGGATCACCCCGCACCCGCACCGCCGTTGTACCCCGGAGAGAACCGCCTTATTGTAATTAAAAAGCTCTTGGATTCACTGATCCTTGTTACTCATCTTTGATTTTCAGATTCCACCTTCACGTATCCCTGCGACTCATATATTTAGGTTCCTTTTGTGGGCGAAGCCATGGCAACTGCATCAGGTACTTGTTTTAGCTTTCAAATTAGGGTTTCAAAATACCGAAATCAGATTATTTAATTTGTCTGTTTTAAGACCATGATTTCCCTCCAATACAATTTTCCTTTGCTTCATCTGTACAGAGCATCGCTATTCACACCACGCGTCGTAAGCGATACTCTATAAATTCTACTGCTTGCGATATGTGTAAAATATAATTGTAAAAGAAATGCTGACTATGCGAACGGAAGTGAAATTCTATAAGGAAAAAAATGTAGATTGTGAACGAGCGTTGCTCTGTCAGTACCCTTTAAGGCTCTAACATTTTTAACAGAGCAAATTGTTAATAGTTCAAATGAGCATCAGACATTTTTAAACGATCAAATTGTTAATATCTCAAAATTGAGCAAAGTTACATAGCGAACATGTTAATAGCTCAAACTTAATGAGACATTAGCAAATGTTAATGTCTCAAAATTAATGAGACAATTAATGATATAATTAAGAGAGAAAAACACACAGTGAACGTATGCTTTTTCCTTGTTTATATGATTGTCCACGATCATGGAATTTTCCTTTCTAATATCAATTTTATTTCACGAAATTCTTCTTTCTGAATTGCCTAATTGAGTGCAACACCTGGGAACTGCAGTTGCTTTTAAATCCAGGGAGGACCATCGAAAACAAATTGAATTGGAAGAAGCTCGCAAGGCTGGGCTTGCACCCGCAGAGGTTGATGAAGATGGAAAAGAAATTAACCCTCATATTCCCCAATATATGTCTTCTGCACCTTGGTATCTTAATGCTGAGAGACCCGTAAGTCAGTTTTTTCCCCCCTGAGATGTGTATGGCTTGTCTAATGATATCTGACTTCTGAAAATTATTTTTTTTTTAATTTTTTGTAGAGTTTAAAACATCAAAGGAAGTGGAAATCAGATCCCAATTACACAAAATCATGGTATGATAGGGGTGCTAAAACTTTTCAGGCAGACAAGTATAGGAAGGGTGCATGTGAGAAGTAAGTGCCTTCTCTGATATTTTGTCTATTGCATGTACATACGTGATGAATGATCTCTTGGAATGTAAAATATCTTCCTTTGATGGGAAGTTTGTCCCACTGTCTAATTAAGGTGGAATTTTTTTTTTTCTTTTAATGTGTCAATATGCGTATTTTGAGACAAAATTGATTTTTCTTCGAGCACAAACTTTTTTGGGAGGGATTATGAATGTCTTTGATTTCTCTCAAGGATGATGCCAAATATTTATGGATCTTATACATGCATGTCTCCTTCTAACGTTTGTATTTTTATTCTGTTCATACTTAAATAAGTCGATATGTATTTACCTTTTTCAGCTGTGGAGCTATGACTCACACTGCCAAGACGTGCATGGAAAGACCACGTAGAACAGGAGCAAAGTGGACAAGCAAGCACATTGCTCCTGATGAGAAAATTGAAACTTTTGAGCTTGACTATGATGGTAAACGGGACCGATGGAATGGGTATGATGCATCAACTTATGCTCGGGTGATTGAGAGGTATGAAGCTAGAGATGAAGCTCGAAAGAAATTCTTAAAAGAGCAACAACTGAAGAAATTGGAGAAAAGCAACAAAAATGGTGAGGATGCAGTCAGTGACGAAGATGAAGAGGAGGATGATCTTAGGGTGGATGAGGCTAAGGTGGATGAGAGCAAACAAATGGACTTTGCCAAAGTTGAGAAACGTGTGCGTACAACAGGTGGTGGAAGTACAGGAACTGTGAGGTATTATTGCCATTACAGTCCTCTTTATGATGATGGACCACTGGATCGGTCCTCTAAGCTAGATGGCCATTATTTTTCCAACTTCATCGTTAATCATAACATATAAATTAATTCAAACTAAATATCATTTTTCAAAAAAAAAAGAGGGGGGAGGGATCAAAGAAGAGGGGCTAATTATCTTTTGCTTTTAGGAACCTGCGTATTCGTGAGGACACTGCAAAATATCTTCTTAATCTTGATGTCAATTCTGCACATTATGATCCCAAAACACGGTCCATGCGTGAAGATCCTCTTCCAGATGCAGATCCGAATGAGAAGTTCTATGAGGTGAATTTTCCTTGAGAATTAAAAGTTATAGAAATTCCTGTATCACAGCTATAGTGCTATATATCTATTGAACTTGTATGTAAATTACATGTGCTGTTCTGTTGCAGGGTGATAACCAATATAGAAATAGTGGACAAGCTTTGGAATTCAAGGAATTAAACATCCATGCTTGGGAGGCATTTGATAAGGGGCAAGATGTTCACATGCAAGCGGCTCCATCCCAAGCTGAGTTACTTTATAAGAATTTTAAGGTGATGAAGGAGAAATTGAAGTCTCAAACAAAGGACACTATTTTGGAGAAGTATGGCAATGCATCTGATGAGAACAAGCTTCCAAGAGAACTTCTTTTGGGACAAAGTGAGAGGCAAGTGGAGTATGATCGTGCTGGTAGAATTATAAAAGGACAGGTGAGATTTTCATTCTAAGTTGTTACATTCTGGTGTCTAATTACTGTTTTGCATTTTAACTTTTGTAATTTTAGTTGACATAGTGTGCCTGGGATAGCGGTAGGAAAAATGACTTATTATGATTCTGACTTATTAAAAATGACTTAATAGAAAAGTCAATTTTTGTAATGTGATTTATGTTTGGATGAGCGATTTATTTTTGGACAATAAGTGCTTATAAATCGTGATTTACGGCATACGAGGTAAGTATGTGAGAGGAGTTTTATCTCGACTTACGTAATAAGTGACTTAATAGAAAAGCTGCAGCGAGGAGCTTATTTAATAAGTAGCTTATTCTACCCGTGATGCAATTATAAAACGTAATAACAAACACTGCAAAAACGCAACCCATTTTTATTTGGGCTTATTGTCCAAAAACGGGCTTATTTCTGCCCAAAACGTGATACCAAATTCTCCCATAATGTTTGTCAATGGTATAAATCAGACCTCTTACCCTAGTCTGTTGACATGGTTATTGTCCTTGACTGTCTATGATGGACACTTCTAACAGGAGGCAGCACTTCCTAAGAGCAAGTATGAAGAAGATATTTACATTAACAACCACACTACTGTTTGGGGCTCTTGGTGGAAGGATCACCAATGGGGCTATAAGTGCTGCAAACAGACAATACGAAATAGCTATTGCACAGGAGCTGCTGGTATTGAGGCGGCTGAGGCTTCAAGTGATCTCATGAAAGCTAATATTGCTCGTAAAGAGGCTGCTGAAGGTATGCTGAGTGACCGATACACACCATTATCTCTATTGTGCCTCTTCCCCTCACTTTTTTCTGTGGTGTTGTCGTATGTTGTTTCCTTGCTAATAATCAAAATCTTTTTTCTGTGATGCTCAGAGGATCTTAAGCCTGTGGAGGAGAAAAAGCTTGCAACGTGGGGACCTGATGTTCCTGATGACCTTGTTTTGGATGAGAAATTGCTTGCTGAAGCACTCAAAAAGGTCAATATCAATTATCTATATATATTTGCTTTTGCATTAATGTGTTCACGCCATTCTTTTTGTCTCTTGTTCTGCTAAGTTTGAATTATTAATAGTATTTTTGGGTGAAAAATCATTAATGGTTTTGTTTCTAACTATTTTTGCATTTATTAAGGTGAAAAAAAGATTTATTGCATTTGAACTCAAAATGGATTGCTTTTAAGTATGTTGTTGTGCTGATTGGTGTATCCTACTGGTTTAATGCAGGAAGATCAGAGAAAAAGAGAAGAGAAGGATGAGAGGAAACGTAAATATAATGTTAGATGGAATGATGAGGTATGAGTTTTGAAGCTAGGAATTAATTAAATAATTAATTTGGCTCCTCTCAGATTTTTCTAACCATCTATATTCACTACAGGTCACTGCTGAGGACATGGAGGCATACAGGATGAAGAAAGTCCACCATGACGATCCAATGAAAGACCTTCTGCACTGAATTTGAAGGCGTATTAATTTTACAAGCTCTACATCTGTGGCCAGCCCCTTTAATCTAGGGGACTTTCTCCATAGAGATAGACTTGGTTTTAATCCTATATCTGTTTTGTTTATAGTTTCTTTGGGCCGTGGCTGATGGCTCTGTAGTGTAGCCTATCAGATCAAGACAATTTGATAATTAATAGTGAATTAGTGTTGTATCATATTGTAGATATTGGATGAAAAAATATTATTGAGATGTTGGAAAACTGATTTGAACTTAATTTTTCTTGTGATGGAACTTAACCTCAAATTAATACTAAAATAATCAACAATTAAACAATTTCCTGTTTTACTCTGACCCCAATTTTGTTATTATATTATTTCATTAACAAGCATTAACTCCCTTGCGCAGTGCGTGATGCGTGGGATACATATATTCAATGTACAAATTAGTATAATAAATATCAACATGTTGATTTGCAATCCCCATAAGGAGAAAATCCTCTATAGTTTGGATATATATATTATGAGAGATTATTATCTCAATATCTTCCAACATGTGTTTATTCTCAAATTTTGGTTGTATAGTTTTTGAAAAAGCATGGTATAAGACAGCTTTAATGTGGACAATTAACAATACGCATCTCATTTACTCCCTGTGGACCGCGGGAAAATATAATTCAATAATTATAAAATCAGAAGAAATTAAATTTTTGAAGCACAAAAAACTTATAATATTACTTACAATAATTGAAGACAATAATACAATGTAAATCACAATAATGATATAAACATCTTAGCAGTAACAAAAATATAAAATAAATAGAATCAAATTTAGAACATACAAAATTATACATTTTTAATCCAACTTTTCACATGATTCTTCTTTCACTTAAAATTGAACCTAAGATCTTCTAGCAAAAGCATATACGCTTCTTATTTTGGATTGCTTGAAGAAAAATCTAATAATAAATAGCCAAGCTACATTTGAAAGTTAATATCAAGTTCATTAGTATCACAACAATAAATGAAAGATAAAAATAAAGACATTCTCATTATATTAAGGAAAGAGTGACATATTACTCCCCCTTTGATGTGGGGAAGAAACTCCTAAAAAATGACTACAAAATCAAACCATTAATGCAACATAACAAATCTCGCCACAAAAACGTATTCAAATCTCATAAATGCAGGCCAAAACCCCCAACACTCCAAAGAAACAATAAAGTCAGAAAAATATCGAGTCAAACTAAAAACATTTACAATCCCAACCAATTATAGCCCAAAACCATCAGTCCAATGAATCTCACAAAAATAAAAAGATTACTCAGTGACGTGATCCAGGCACAGCAGCCAAAATCTACCTACTCTGGGGGAACAAATATCCAATCTTTTCAGTATGCCTGCAATAAGATCCTGATACAATGGATGCATGTCAGAAATCCCATAGAATAAGGATTTGGACAAAAGTGAACTTATAAACCAACAGTTTTATGTGTGACAAATTGGAAAATCACAAACCCAAACACAAAAATATGTCATACACATTAATATCATGCAACTTTAACCCATCTACACAAAAAAGATTCAGATTACATCCTCCATATCACAGCAAAATTGGAAGCAACGCAAACTACATAGTTTAAGGAACCTTTAATGCAGGAAAATGTAACAGAAAAACTAAAAGAAAACATATAGTGGACAACAAGAACCTTAACTATCAGAATGGCATTTGATGATGACGAAAAATATACAGGCCTAAGAAAATTCAATTTATGAAAAAAAAATTGTGATAGAGAGTTTTGAAGAAAATCCAAACCAAATAGAAAAACCAAAATCAACTGCAAATGCTATATACTCTGCAAGGATAAAAAATGATGAGAGGAAGAGATTGTAACCTTGAATATAGGGGGAAGCAAAAAATCATGAGAACTTCCAATTAAAAAATTTGAATATAGGGGCAAAAAAAATCATGAGAACTTCCAATTAAAAAATTTGAATATAGGGGGAAACAAAAAATCATGAGAACTTCCAATTAAAAAAATTTGAATATAGAATCATAAATGCAAACTATAAGGTCATAAAAATAAAGAAGGATCAAATTAAAGTTCCAAATTATTGCCTGCCTTGACGAAAGAAATGACAAACCATCTTATCATGTTGGGGATTGTTGCAACTATTAAAAGAGAAGCACCTCTGACTCTGAAATCTAGGGACCACTCATGTTTGACCATCAACAAACCAAAGTTTGAAGTCAAGTTTGGCCATCAAGACATGTTGCTCCTCCACCACCATGATTGGCATCAAGACAAAGTATTTAGGGGAGTAAAAGAAAAGTTTATCAGTGGAACAAAGAAGCCTTGCCATGTCCATGATGAGATGAATGAAGAGTATGAAATCTCCACAATTGTTAAACAATCGCCTTCACTGACCAATTCATAAAGGACAATGATTATAACGTAGATGCAGTCAATAAGAACTCGATCACTTCACAAGATGTATGCATCATAATAGAAAGTAAAAGATACAAAATCCCAAACAGTTGAGGTCAGGAACACAAGTTTGTGAAATTAAAACTCTTCAATAGCATTTACAACATGCGATGTCATCCAAATTGTTAGACCTCAAATTTAAATGAATGCCAACTATGATGTCGAACTAAAATTTGATGCTCTTAAGAAAATATGAAAAACATATTTACCTTTTCAATCAACTATCAAAACACGTGATACGGCCACAAAAATTGACCTTAGAATCTTCTTTTATTATTGGAAACAGAAAAAAATTATCAAGAAGCACTTATAGATAAGCATAGGCATGGCCAATAAATGAAGTAATTTGACACCCTTAAATCAACTCTGAAAGTTGAGGTTGCAACTCTTCATCCCTTAATTTATGGATCCTACTCGATATAGCATCAACACTTTTAATGCAAATATTGATTTTTGTGCGCAATTTTCTAATTGATGCCTCAGCAGCATCAATTTTACTGGATTTAGCTCCTCGATCATCCAATATTTTCAGTCTCTTGCAGTGTTTTTCATAAACAACCCGTATCTTCTCATCCTAAAGCCAGTTCAAACATATGAACATTCAAGAACAAACTGAAATTGACAAAGTCTAATTTTAACTTCAGGTCAAATGGATTTAGATCATATCTTCCGACATTCTTTCCAATACCACACAAGTACAAAGAGGCAATTATAGCATAGGAATATATTGAAAGCTTTTGTCCCTAGTTCTTACATATTAAGTTTATAGCAAATCAATTCAGATAGACATTAGTAACTCCAAGAAAGCACAACTTTTTGAAATAGTTAAAGAATAAAAATTTTTCAAAATAATATCAATACTCAATCATACCTTAACTTCTTTATGTAATTTCTTTTCCCATACATAAAGATTCTCCAAGGTAGATGAAAGGTTTCTAGGATTAGTGTTGAAATCTTTCCCAGGTTCCTCGCACTAATCTTTTACCAATTTCATTGCCCTAGAAGATAAGTGTATTGATGGTCTGGATGGAGAATTTGAGAATAACTTGGAAGGTGCTATTATATGTAAAATCCTGGAAAAGATAACCGCACAAAATCACGGACTTGGCTAGCGTCCGCTGCCCCCAGCGTCCGCTGCCATCCTTTTTCTCAAAACTACACCGTTTTGGTGTAGTTTTGAGATAAAATGTTTGGGGCTGATCTTTTTTTTTTTTTTTAAATAGTATCTAGTATTTTTCTGGACGTATCTAGTATCTTAAAATATTTTTTAAGTAACGTCCAGTATCCTAAAATAATTTTTAGTGCTTTTAATCCTTTAAAATATTTTTTTAGTTATACTCAGTCTGTTAGCAGACTGATTGTAATTTTACCTTTAATGTATTTTTTCAACTCCAAAAATTATTTTAAAATTATTTTTCAATCCCAACAACTTTAAAATCCACTCTAAAATATTTTAAAATAATTTTTGGAGTTGAAAAAGTACATTAAAGGTAAAATTACAATCAGTCTGTTACAGACTGGGTATAACTAAAAAAATATTTTAAAGGATTAAAAGCACTAAAAATTATTTTAGGATACTGAACGTTATTTAAAAAATATTTTAAGATACTAGATACGTCCAGAAAAATACTAGATACTATTTAAAAAAAAAAAAAAGATCAGCCCCAACATTTTATCTCAAAACTACACCAAAACCGTATAGTTTTGAGGAAAAGAATGGCAGCGGACGCTAGCCAAGTCCCAAAATCACACAAGACATTATATTAGTAAACACATCATACACCATTGTCATGATTTGCAGCTAATGCTTGTAATTCACATTTACCTATTGGAGAAAACCACATCAAGTTGATAATCAGATGCACTCTTGGTAGCTTCTACTAACACAGTGACGATTTCAGTCTTTCGAGTACTGGTCATGAATAGATCATAGTCTGTTGGAATTACTACTGCAAAAAAGTTATCCCTTAGTTCGCTTAGACACATCCTCTCAACAGCTGCAAGGGCTATCCTCCTCTTAAGGGCGCCGGTTTCTGGGTCGATAATGTAAATGGCGAAATCAGTAATTAAGAGAATACGTTTCTTCATCTTCCCCAAGCTAGTGAACTTCAAAACTTTATCTGCAAACAGAACTTGCTTGTCCCCTGTAAGAAAATGAGTGGAGATTAGAATTCCATGACTTGGAAACCGTATACTACATCATCCTCTCTCCCACCCCACTCCCTCTACAACATTTATCAAAAAATGCGCAAACATGATGCATGACATCCTATAAAGCCAAGAAATAAAAAATTGAGCATTTTCCTTCGACACTGAGGATCACAACGGACATTGAATCAGATGCATTGGCACTTTTCAAACTTCTTTATATTAATCTTGCATCTCATTGGTTTAAAATCCCTGAATTAATATATTGTTTGTATATTTAATATCATTCTTCAATTTAATTTTTCAGTTTTTGACTTCGTAAAGATCTCACCTTCCTGCAGATGTCATACAATAAAATTGATTAAATTCATAGAGTTAAGCTTCAATCTTTTGGTAAACCCTTGACAGACATCACATTCAAGAAGAAACATAAAACTCCAAACTCAAGCATTGAATCATTGACAGCACTCGCCAGAACTGTCTGGAGTTCAAGACCTACATCACCTAAAATATATTTCGCTCTCTAGTACCTCATAACCTATGTTGTCTTTCATACATAATATGGTATATCAACAAAAGGGTAAGACAAATCAGTCTTCTTCTATTTCTTTTATCAGTGATCACAGTAGGGTTTGATTATTCAGCACCATGAAAGACTGCCGTGTCTATTTGCAGAAACATGACACACATTAGCAAACGCACTAAGAACTAAGATCAACCCAAATTATCGTTTAATGTGTCCTATAAGAAATTACTAGAATTATAAGTACGTGCTTATATCACAGAAGAATCAATCCACTAACTGATTTGTCATGATTTGCAGCTAATGCTTCTAATTGACCACGTGGGTGTTTGTTTTGACGTCTGCGCACGGGCTTGAACAGTGAAAAAGCTAAAATGAGTGTTTTGTTCAGCGATGGGATTTGAGGTAAAAAAGGTTAAAAGTTGGAAAAAGTAATAAGCTTCAAAATGGAGCTTATTGGGGCTTATGTGAGTGTGTGTGTAAAATAATATTGATAGCAGTATTTTCATATCTTTTGGGGATCAATAAGATACTCAAAATCACTTCTAATTACAAAATTTTTTTTTATGAAAAATATTCTAAATAATTTTCTCTTTCTTTAGATAGTAATCTTCTGTTAATTAGAGAATATTTTGGAATAAGAGTTTAGGCAAGTTTTGAGTTTTGTCAATATATAACTGTAGAAATGTAAAGAATAATTAATTTTAATCAGTTTAGATTTATTATTTAATTGTTTTATGATTTTATAATCAATTTCTTTTATAACATGTCATAAATTAGTTTCTATATGGTGTTTTTACCGATTAAATTTAGTTTAAATAATTTATTTGGATTATTGGAGGTATTATTGAGGTTTTAATCGGTTTGTTTTGTTAGATTTTGAGCTATGTGAAAACATGAGTTAAGATTTAATATTTAAATTAGAGTTTGATATAATTTATAAAATTTAATTTTGAAGTACACAATAGAAAAGACTTTTGGAGTATACCAAATTAAATTAGAGTTTGAAATAATTTTATTAAAATTGTACCATTGCCAAATTTTCAAAGTTAATTTTTGAAAAAATTGTGAAAAAATCCCTTCATGTATAGATATCTTCCCAGGTCCCATTTGGCAATTAAGTTACAAATGAGGACTTTTTTCACAATTATCCTTTCATTTTTTTCATTTTTCATGATTTTTACAATTTTTTCTTTTAAATAATACAAAAGCTACTTATGCAAAAGCCAAACCAAACATCATTCACTTTTACATAAGTTACTTATCCAATCGTCAATCCAAACACTCATCATTTTACCTAATCTAATTTTTTTTCCAATTTTAAGATTCCATAAGTCTAAATAAAAATAAGTCACTTATTCAATCGTCAATCCAAATATACCCCACATCTTTCACCACTTCTTGCTCGGTTTCATCTTTGAACTCTAGAATTCCTTCCCTCTCCCTCACTTCCTTCGAATTAGGACTACTTGTAGATGAAGCAAACCTGTATCTGCTCTGTGGATAGTAACCCGGGTAACCATTATCGTAAGTATCAAACACGTTGAGAAAATCCCAGAAGGACACCACAAGAGTTGAAGGTAGAGCCGGAGGAGGAGGAGTGGGTGAGTAGGGACGTGGCCGATTATTGTACGGATAATCTCCTCGCGGTGGTGAACCCATCTGAAAACTGAAGAAACCAGCATTCCCGTAAGCACTTGGGTATCCATAAGATGGAGCAGGCCATTGCCTAGATGTTGCCACATAACTCTCTGGCTCTTCATACACTATTGACTTTCAAAACGAAAAGAGAAAAAAGGGAATACCATACAAAAACGCAGATAGGGAGATCCAATCTTAGTTGGCAGAAAAACACAGGTAGAATAGTATACAAAAACCAAAGACAAGGAATCAAAATGAAAAGAGAAAAAAGGGAATACCAGGGAGGAAGAAAAATGCAGATAGGGAGATCCAATCTTAGTCGGCAGTGTGAAGAGCAACTGAGAAGAGCAATTTAACAATAGAATAACCAAACCTAGAATAACCAATCATCAAAACACTTACAAAGCAAGAATGGAGGTGGATGAAGATGTTGCCAACCATAACAACTCAACCACCATGCATCACCACATTCAAGTCAGCTGCTTTTATGGTGGAAAGCCTGTGAGATTAGAACAAAATACTCCATCACCAGCGACTACATCAGACATTGGCAAGGACGAAGGCATGATTTCCGGCAGCAATGCGATAAAAGCAGACTTTGACGAGCTTAGGGTTGCAGAAGGGGCATGTTGCGATTAAGCGAGAAAATTTTTTATGGAGGATGAAGAGATGAAAGGGTTAGGATTTTGGGAAAGAAAATTGAAAAAGGAGAGAGAATGAACCATTATAGCGGTAAAGAGAGAGGGAGAGAAGCAATGCGTCGGGAAGGAAAAAGTGAAAAATGAATGAGAGGGAAGGGATTGTAAAATAGGAGGGAGTTTTGAATTTCAAAACTACATGATATAAAAAATTTATAGGTTTGCTATACACGGAGCCCAAAGCAAGAGTTTGAGCCGGTATTGTTCATATGAATAGTAAAAGCAAACAGAAGCCACCGAACATTTTCAATTGGCTTGGTTTGAGGTGATATAGATTTATTATTATATATGGATTCATTAATATTTTGTATGATTAATGTGAAAAATTATGTCAATATTAATCTCAAAAAATACGAGAATCAAACATTTTTTTTTTTGTTTTAATGCTCTTAAAACCTTATTTAAAATCAGATTTCTAAACGGTTTTCTAATTTTCTGGTTTATAGGCTTGGTTTTTCAGTATAATGATTCAAACTTTTTTTTTTTTTTTTTGAAATACATAAGGTAAGCGGGGGCTTAAAAGTGAGCTACATCAAAAAATATTATATAGCAGAGGTATTATCCTTTGAAACATGAGATTGATCCTTGATCCCTACAACAAGGAGGTACTGTTGAAATAGACTTGATATATCCAACCTCATCGTCAGTGCCTTTTGCCAAAATATTTGCACATTCAATGTTTTCTCTGTTCACATGATGAATTTCTACATTTCACTCACCATAAATGAGGCTACGGGTCTCCTCAATCTCTTCCTTAAAAGGGTGTTATGCTCCACAATCCCTCGTTAGTGCATTGATTGCTTCTAACGAGTCTAAGAAGACCCGAACATTACAGAAATGTAGTCTTTTGTAGACTTCTAATCCAGTCTTAATCGCCAGGATCTCTGTTATAGTGACCGGGTTAAGTCCAATATTTTTCTGAAATCCCATCAACCATTCGTCTCTGTTGTTCTGAATGAGTCCCCCACATGTCACTTTCTGTAGGTCTTTGACTGATGCATCCACATCTAATCTGACTTGCCCATCCAGAGGATCCTTCCATCTATCATCATTTTTTTGCAGCCTTTGAAGATCTGATGGTGCAATTTATCGCATGTTGTATCCTCCATGAGATGAAATAGACTTTGCTGAAATACTTCACTTGCTGATTCCTCGACATCTTGAAAGAGTTGTTTGCATCTGCCCTTCCAAATTGCCCAGCACACATGGCCAAAAACTTTTGTCTATGGCCAACGTTGAAAGCGCCACCTCTTCAGATTTTGGGAGGCATTCCTTTGCATCCAACCTGAAAATTACAAGAGAAAAACGTGCAGTTTGTTAGAATTAATAAAAAGTTTCCACGCCTCCTTGGCTCTCGTAGAATCACTCAATGTGTGTATTATACTCTCTTCACTCACACAACCCAATGGGCATATTGAGGAACATATTTTTTAATATTCAAAACTTCTATTGAAATCAATCTTATGGTTTGTTTGCTATTATATGGGAGGGGAAAAGCTGTTTTTCAACTTAAAAAGCTACATTTGTTTTTGAATTGACGGCGGTAAAAATGTTATCTTCTGTTGAGTATTTGTCAGAAAAGCAATAATAATATTCTTGGTGTATGGTTTATACTGTATGATTTCTGTCGAAATGATGCACACCGGAGCCTCCCGTTACGATCTCAATCGCTTCGGTATCATTTTCAGGCCCAGCCCTCGCCAGTCCGATTGCATGATTGTCGCTGGCACTCTCACCAACAAGATGGCCCCTGCTTTCCGCAATTATATCTCTTCCCACTTTCCCTCTCGTTCTCTCCAATTTCTGTCTTCCTTTTTAACTCCCTTTCGTATGAATCTGCTTGCTGAGAAACTCTTCGGGAATTGGGTTCTGAATATCAAATTTTTAATTTTTAATTTCAAATGTTTTGTTTGTATTGGCCTTCGCTCGTTTTTACGTCTGCCGGGTTGTGCTTTGGTTGATGAACTCCGTTCGCCTTTTCTAGTTTTTTTGCACTCTAGGTTCTGATCGGATTCATTTTCAATACTACTCATGTGGAGCTTACGACGGTCAATTAGGTTCATGGATTATGTATGAATTATTTCCTTGTGTAATTATATGCTGGTTTATGTTACTAATTAAACTTTTGTGTGGTTAGCTTCTGAGTAAAAGAATGATCTTGATATATAGAACTTGATATTTTTTAAGTGTTTGATCATTTTTGTTGCCCCTACTGTTCTTATGTCTCACGCCATGACTCTGTTTTTTATTTATACGTTCTCTTGCTATTGGTTTATTCTTTTGGTTGATTATTAGCTTTAGTCTTATTCTACAGCACACTTACACAATAACGTTGGTCATGGAGATATCCCATTCTTGAAACTGCATAGACTATGTACAGTTAAAGTCCTCTCGTTTATGATGTTCTGCGTACCATGAATTACACTTTTCAGGCTATGAATTTTGAATGTGTACACTCTGAAACTAAGAGCCCGTTTAGTGTGGGGAAGATTTGAGGAGGGAAAGGAAGAAACGGAAGATTTTTGGGCAAAAGGGAAGATGATTTGAGAGAAGATGAGTTGTTTGATAAGAAAAACAATGGAGGGGTGATAGTTGGCAAAGAATCAAGAAATACCTATTTTATCCTTAAAAGTAATTAATTAAAATGAAAAGGAAATCAATCGATCCCATCGTGAACAAGATTAAAAAAATAAATAACAATATATTGTTAAACATTAAAAAAATTAAATGAAGAAAAAAAATTAAATTTAAATAAATAAATATAAATATTTGAAATAGATATAAAAATCATGATAGATTGAGATATTTGATAGATCACCGATAGTTATAGGATATCAAATGATATCGAGAGTTAGAGAAATATTAGAAATACTTATTTATTTAAATTGTGTTAGATATTTTCTAGGAAAAATCCCTAAAAAATACATTTGAAATAGGTAAATCCCTATTTGGTGCAATGAAATTCGGCAATCCCTGATCAGAGTTGTGTCAGTCAGAGGAGGAATCTGGGATTTTGGAATCTCAGCCAAAAGACGCTTCTATCCTTCAGTTCTCCCTCTCTCCACTTCGGAATAACAACATTGTCTTCTTAATTAACAACACTCTATTCTACATTAACAACACCAAAATCCCACAAAAGAATCTGTACATCTCTGTTCTTCACCTTCATTCTGAGCGCTTTCTTCCTCATCTCAGTTGCAGATCTCAACCAAAAGGTAAATGTACCCTTCAGCTGTCCCCTCCTTCTCAGCTTGGAATAATAACACCTCGCTCTTGATTAATAACACAGCATTCTACATTAATAGCTTGGACGAAGGTCTGTTGTGCGAGGTTCACTATCGTTGCTTTGCCTGTTCAAGTTAAGAGGGCTCAACCTCTCTTTCCTTTTCGCCTCTCACCATATTAACGACATCGGACTTTTAATTAACAACATCACCTGCTTCATTAACATCTTGCTGGGAACAAAAGTGGAAATTCACAACTTGAATGCCAATAACGACACCTCTTCCTGTATTAACAACACTCAACTGTTAATTAACGACATCACCTCCTTGATTAACATCCTCTTGGAAACAAAAGTGGAAATTCACAAATTGGATGCCAAAAACAACACATCTCCCTCTAACAAGTCCTCTTCCTTGTTTCACATCTACGCATGCAAACATTGGCAAAGTTATAAATTGGATGCCTATTAACAACACTTATCTCTATATTAACAACATAGTATTCACCATTAACGACTTGGTATCCAAGTTGTGAATTTCCACTTTTGCATGTCTTTCATCCCATAATTTGTCGCGAACAATAATCCATCCTGTTTGGTTGTATTATTGTTGAAGATTGTGCCTTTTTTATTGTTCGTGATGGATTACGGGATGAAAGACACACTCTGTTTTTCGTGGCTTACCTCTGTTTTTATCACTTTTCCTCTGGTTTCATCACTTTTTGGCACTACCTTAACTCTCTGTACTCCCACTCACGTGCACACTCTGTTTCCTTTTTTCCTTTCACTAATATGTTGTTTTAGAGCCAAGTGTTGTTATTTGGCCTGCAACTTGTTTTTTTGACACTTTTCACTGGGCCTGTCTTCGATTGTTTGTTTGATGGGAAGAAAGATCTGAAAGCTAGGATATCATGTCGTTAATGGTGAATATTGTATTGTTAATAATATAGAGACAAGTGTTGTTAATAGGCATCCAATTTGTAACTTTGCCAATTTTTGCATACGTAGATGTCAAACAAGGAAGAGGTCTTGTTAGAGGGAGAGGTGTTGTTTTTGGCATCTAATTTGTGAATTTCCACTTTTATCCCCAGGAAGATATTAATCAAGGAGGTGATGTTGTTAATTAAGAGTCAAGTGTTGTTAATATAGGGAGAGGTGTTGTTTTTGGCATCTGATTTGTAAATTCTCCATCGTCGGACGTATGGGAGTAGGAGACTCTCTTGAGAGTGTGTCAATGGGTATTTTCAGTGGTGGGAGGAGACGATTGGAGATTGACACCTGTTGTTAGGAAGGAGGTGTTGGGGGTGGTCAGATTTGGAATCAATCGATGGCGGTGGGTGAGATCTCGTTGGGCGGTGGGCGGCCATGGGAGGTGTTGGGCGGTGGGTGAGATCGACGGGCTATAATCACAAAGTCTCAGCAGATCTTTGGTGGGTTCTTCAATGAGCTTTGAATTAGCTGTATGATCTGCAATTGAGATAGCGGAGATCTGCAACTGAGGCGAGGAAGAAAGCGCTCAGAACAAAGGTAAAGAACAGAGACGTACGGATTCTTTTGTGGCATTTTGGCGTTGTTAATGTAGAATAGAGTGTTGTTAATTAAGAAGCTAGTGTTGTTATTCCGAAGTGGAGAGATTGAGAACTGAAGGGCAGAAGCGTCTTTTGGCTGAGATTTCAACATCCCAGATTCCTCCTCTGACTGACACAGTTCTGATCAGGGATTTCTGAATTTCACTGTACTAAATAAGGATTTACCTATTTCAAATGTATTTTTTAGGGATTTTCCCTATTTTCTATTTTATTTAAATCATTAAACCTCAAAATTTTGAGCTTTGTTTACTAATTTGATCCCAACTATAAAATTATAAAAAAAATTTGAATGGGTCTTATTTCATTAAAAACTTGATTCAAAGAGATTTAAAATAATAGGTTATATACTGAATTTGGACTTAAATTAACAAATTTATATTTAAATTTTAACATAATAAAGAAAAGAATAAGACAATTAAATTTGAATATGATACGAATTTGCTTGCATCAAATTCAAATTTATGGATCAAATTCGAATTTGATGATGAAGCATTTATTTTACGACAAAAAAAAAAAAATCCTCTATTTTTCAGCGGAAAAACATGCGAAATTGGAGATAGCTTTTGT
Source organism: Inga laurina (assembly GCA_963855925.1). Classification (NCBI taxonomy): domain Eukaryota; kingdom Viridiplantae; phylum Streptophyta; class Magnoliopsida; order Fabales; family Fabaceae; genus Inga; species Inga laurina. The sequence continues at coordinate 15,666,919 of OY979703.1, read as the reverse complement.
TGCCATCCATGATTTCATCGTCATAAAATATAAATATAAATATATATTTTTTAATCTTGTAAATGTTTTTATTTGTCTCATAAATGCTAATATTTGTCTTGTAAATTCTCTTATAAAAAAATAAAGTAAGAGCATTATTGCATTTTCATTCAAAAATTTAATTTCATTTTGTTTCAAGGAAATACATTGAAATTTCATAATCTTTTGGGTATTAACTGCAATAAAATAGTTTTCATGTAGTCTAAGAGATATTTTTCCATTAAAAAAATTAAAATAATAGAGAGAAAAGATTAATGGGACCTACAATACAAAAAGTAACAGAAATTAAATCTTCTTACTAACGTTGCTATATTTACTCTTAAATAAATTATTTATGTTTACTTTTATGTTTGAAAATAATTAATTCTTATGAATGTTTATAGTGAAATTGTTTATTATTAAATTTGTACCTTTTCCCCAATATTATATAACTTTTCCCTTTCTTTTCAGGGCTTGTGGTTCCTGATGTTCCCCTGGAGAAGACTACAGCTTTGAGGATAGAAGCTAAGAAGGATGGGATTGAATTGGTTTGTCTACCTCCAAAATGGTCTCACTTTGTTCCTGAATTCCTGATGAAGTGTCTTATATATTCAATTGTTGGTCGTAACGACGTTAGAGATGTAGTGGTAAACTTCGTTTTTATTGTAGTTTGTAATATGAATTTATGAAATGGAACTCTCGAGTCAAGCAGAACAGAGCAGACTCTATAGTGGTGGGGGAACAATAAATACTTGTTATGATCAACTTCACTTGTAAATTTTAGTTTCTACATGTTGCAATGTATTTGTGAAATTTGTTAGTCAATGTTGTTGTTTAAAAACATGCCTCTCTGATGTGATTAAGGTACTCCTCACAACACCCACTACTCCAACAAACCGTATGAAAGCCATTGTTGAAGCTTCAGAGGGATTTGTTCACCTTGTGAGAATCTGTTTCAACTTTCAACCACGGTAGCTCCTTTTTTTTTCCCGTTTCTCCCCTATTCGCTATAACTTTGCACCTTCTGAGACCCCAAAAAAATTGAATTTTGTATAATTGACAAACTCTAGGACATAATGTAGCAGAATGGAATTCAAGCTCCTTTGCCATACAAGAGAATCACCTGGTTTCGTTAGTTAAAAAGATAAGCAAAGGAATGAGGGTTGGAGGGTCAATTAGTGGCTATCAGAAGTGGAAACAATGCATCTCCAATATTAAGAAACCCACCATAATGTTCTTTTCACTTCTGCATTCTGTCTAATCAGCTGTTTCTGTTTGCACTTTAGCGGATTGATGGCAACGTCTAGTTGCCTCTTATCCCAAAATATTGGAAATAATATACAAAAATGCTAAAAACAGAAAAAGTCTAGCATCTATTTGGTGATATTATGCCGACGAAACTTCACGAGTCATAAATCATTTCGTGATCTGCAATATAGTTGAGTTCAGTTGGGGTGACTGGAACTCGAACATCAGTGAGTGACAAGGATCGTTCAGGCTCTTTTGTGTGAAATTAAAGAGCTTTGTCTATTTAATCTTTGCCTTGGTCTTTCATTTTTTGAAGCCGAAGTTCTTTTCTGGAGCCATGTTTTGCTTGGTCTGTTTGGTGTGAGTGATTTGGGGGGAGGGGAAATTTTAATGAGTTGAATTTTAAAAGATTGAATAAGTGGGGTAATAAAATTTTAATAAAGAGAATATATAAGATAAAAGAGTAAGAAAAATTAATTAAAAATTTTTAACCACACTTCTCTAATTTTTTAAAATTTAATTCAAAAAAATTTTTCCTCCGCCCATCTCCCCTCCCCTCCCCTCCCCTCATATCAAACAAGCCTGAAAGTCTTCTGAATACTTCCAAAATTCTTGTGACTTTTTCATCATGAATAAACCCTTTATTGACTAGCTTATTTTCTTATCAGGCAAAATTAACGGCGTTAATCCCACCTCAAAGCCCTTTTCAAAATATGAAAACTAACGATTCTAGACGAAGCAAGTTTCAGGACCAAAAAACCACATGTTTCAAATTTCAATGACTAAACCTAAAATGAAGCTAAAGTATATGGACTAAATATTGTATTGACCCTTTAAAAAAATTAACCTCCGCACTAATTAATTTAAATTCAGCCAAAAATTCATAGATTTTTCTTGCCAACCCAACAATCCATAAATTTTGAAGATTTAATGTTAATAAAAATAATTTATTTTGTTTGCTAATCAAATATCAATAGATGATTACAAAATTACAGCAATATCTGTAATATGTTGGCCAAATAAATTCCAATTATTGAGTGCTTATACGTGCACTTTTATTGTATAATCATCAAATTACAATTTAAAAAATGAGATTTTTAATAATGTCCTCTCAAATATTTTGGTAATATTTAAACTTATCATGTCATACTTATAATCTTTTTAGGTGCATGAAAATAGGAAAATAAATTTATTAACCAAACCACAAAATTTAACATTAATTTGAATTTGAAATGACTACTTTAAACTTTAATATTACGTCCTTCATTGTCTTGAAAAATAAAAATTTTGTTGGCAAGAAAAAAGGAAAACTTAAAGAGAAAATTATATAATATGATTGTGTAAAAGATTATGAATATAGATGATAGATAAGAAGCTTTTGAAAAGCATATTATAGTGTATGACGTGATCAAGAGATCCCTTATTTTATAAAAAAATGTTTATCTTTATAAAGAACCTTTTTTTTTTTTTTTAAAAAAAACATCAATATAGATAAATAGATAATGATATATTTAGTAAAAAAAATTGATATTTTAGTAATAAAAAGCAAATAAATAGAATTATTGACGTTATTATAACCAATAAAAGATAAAACATACTAAATCATATTTATCGTAAGAAATCTGTCTAACTGATAAAAAATGTATCGCCACTTTTTCACATGTTAGTTGATCAAAGTGATGCAAAATTATTAATAAATATGTATCAACCATAACTATATATAAAGCTTATACCCAAGCTTAACCCTCTATACACCCTAAATCATATCCTAACCAAGGAATGAAAAATCGGATCGGGCAATGAACCGGTCACAGCATAGGTTTAAGGGTTAATGGATCAACCGGGGTCTAACCGGTAGTTGAACCGATCATATTAAAATATTATAATTTATTAGTGACAATATATATTAATATATTTTTAAACTTCTATAGATAAAAATGGAGATTTTTAGAGAAAAAAAATACTTAAAATCTATTAGTATGAGTTATAATGCCTATACTTATACAATGATATCTCATTTTCTATAATTATTATATCTTTTTAAATAATTTTTTTCATTATATTCTTCATTGTTTTTAGATTTCTTCTTTCTTTACCTATTTTTTTCTTCATTTTGATCTTCAACTTCCAATTTTTCTCTAAAAAAAGAAAAAAAAAATTATAAAAAAATGAAACTGGTCCAACCGGTTCCCCGGTTTAACCATCAAATTAGACCGGATCACTAGTCGGTTCCTGATTCAACCGGTCGAACCGGCCGGTCCGATTTTTCATGCAGTGACCCTAACTGCTTCAGGGCCTCGCTCTGCAAGAGTTATTGATATTTAATATTGTTATTCTATATTTTCTTCCCTTCCTTCCTTTTCCCAACGCACGCTTTTGAACTCAGGACGCCTTCCGGAGGAGGAAACATGAACGGCAACATTTCTCCTTTTATTCCTCTCCACATTGTTGAAGAAATTCTTATGAGAGCAGATACCCAAACCCTATTTCAATGCGCCTTTGTTTGCAGATATTGGAATATCCTTATTACTAATCCTGATTTCATATCTCGCAGCTTAGACTGAGCTGATTCCAAAAACCAAATCCTCTTTCTTAAAGTCTGTCACTATAAAAAAGAGCAGAGTTCTTGAAATCTAACCAATGGAGATGAAGGCATTCATTTTCCATATTGCCCATCGCCGGCCACCTATTCACTGCATTGTGACAATGATTGATTTGATTTGTTAGTCCTCCCATCGATGATTTTAAAGGCACAGAAGTAATAGATGTAGGGTGTGTTTGGAACAGCGATTATCAATTGGGTTTGTTTCAATTGGGCTTGTTGTGATTTACTTTTGATAAAAGCTAAATTATGTAATGTGATTTGTGTTTGGATTGGCGATTGTCAATTGGGCTTTTGCAGAAATAAAAAAAATGGTGTGTTTGGAACAGCGATTGTCAATTGGGCTTTTGTGATAATGATAAAAGAGAAATGTAATTAAAAATTATAAAAAATTTATAATAATTTAAGTTGGGAAATTAGACAATTAAAAAATGCACAATCTAATTAGAAAAATATTACATAACCAATTGTATCACATGTTCCGTACAATTTGATTTCTAATTGAGTCACGAATTTGAATCATTTCAGAGGAAGATCGCCTGCCATAATTTGTCGTGGAAGATTGTTCAGCTACACTATTATTTTCTACATCAACAAGATTCCCAGCTTCACCTTGGCGAAACACTACATCTGCAATATCATTTCGCCTAATGAAATTATGAAGGCCCATTGTTGCACAAACAATGCGGACTTGTGTCTGATAGCTATATTTGCGCATGTTTTGCAAGAATTGAAATCGATTCTTCCACACGCCAAAAGTCCTTACAAACAGACAAGAATAAATGCTTCATTTTATTAATATGATGGCTAAAATCACGTCTTTAATAAGAATTAATATGAAGGCTAAACTTTAATAAGAATTAATATGAAGGCTAAAACACAACGTGTTTAATAAGTATGTGAGAGGAAGCCTAAAACACAACGTCTTTAACAAGAATTAATATGAAGGCTAAACCATATTCAAAGTCTGCAAGCATTCAGTCAAGAGGGATTCCTGTGCGTTTGGAAATAAGCTTGAGATGGTTCTAATAAGCAAGCACAACTAAGCACTTGCCATTGTAATTGATAAATATTTGAAAGTCTAGGAGGATAAACTAAAGCTTCAAGGAATAAGGTACAAGCTCAGAAGATACATCACTATTTTAATCACTAGAAAATGAATTTGGCTACAACATTTAATTGGACGGCACCTATTTTAGATAAAGAATAAACACCTATTCATTTCAATAGGAGAAGATGTAAACAATAAAAGAGAAGATATCCTATGCTGGATTTACCACACCTACTAGTAGAAGCTGTTCCTGAACTGGAAAGTTCTTCAGGAGGAACCACTACTGTGTACTGAAATGCAATCTGAAGCGTAGGAACTTCTGATGCATGCCTGTCAAAAAATTGTAGGATCTCTTATGAAAAGGACCAAAAGGAGTGTTAAGATAAACCAAAAAAATAGAAACAACACAGTAGAGCAACATAAGGTTGAGCTTGGCAGATTGCACAGCATACTCAATTGAAAAAATTCCACAGCTCCACTTGACATAATTTAAATTCTTAACGCATAACTTTATATCACTTGAACGAGCATATTGAAAGTCTGCAAGCATTCAAGCATGTCAGTACAATGCTATGGTGGTGGTAGATGAATCAGTACCTTGAAAATCCAACATTGTTATCAAAATAAGCTTGAGATGGTTCTACTAAGCAAGCACAACTAAGCACTTGCCATTGTAAAAGCCTTTAGCCAAGAGCAATTATATCCTATGATTTATCATTTTTCTATGTACAGTACACAGTAACACTTATCTATTAGCTCAAGCCTTAGTCAACAATTCATGGCTGAAATATGAAAGTCCAAAAGATTGGCTGGAAAGCTTGTTATCGAGAATAAGCAAGTTTAAGGGGTGCATAACTGCATAACACTTAAAATTCATAATTTATCAACTACATTACATCAAATATTTATACTTGAAGACTCGGAAATAAACCGTGATCAGTAGATAAACAAAGATAAATAAGATAGCCAATTGAGGGATTCACACTTATTTTTAAAGATCAAAACACCACCAGAGATGAAACAATTCCACACATTCAACGCATTCAGAATTTCACACAATTCCAGCGAATCATGCATATAACCACCGAGAATGAAACAATTCCACACATTCAGAATTTCACACAATTCCACACATTCAACGAGAATGAAACAATTCCACACATTCAGAATTTCGCAATGATACTCAGAAATCATCAGTCAAATAAATCGGCACGCTCATTCTCTCATTCCCTCTGTTCGCATCTCTTCTCTCATTATCTCCTCTGACAACATTTTGTTCTAATCAACAGAAGAAGCTAAACAAGGCAGTCAAGCAGCAGATCACGTCGACAAACCAGATCGACGAGAGGGACAGATGAAGGGAAATGAAACAAGATGAAGGAATCAAGTTTCAAACCTCAACAGCCAAACAGATCGACACCGATGGACAAGATCCACAGCCGCAGCACCTTGATCAGCCACCACCAGAGCCAAGCCCGACGAAAACCACCGAGAAACTCACTGGCCGAGAGAAATGGAAGCTATTCGGACCTTCTGTGCTGCAGCCGAAAACCTCCGAGAGGAAGACCCACACCCGAGACACGGTAGAAGACCGACACCACGCCGGAAAATGCAGAAGACCCACACCAATTCGGACCTTCTCGAGCTGCAGCCGCCGCCGCGAGTGGAGTGCTTCGTTGTCGTCCAAATGCAGAACCAGAGAGTCTCGAATGGTATAACGAGGAGAGAGAGAAGGAGAGGTTAGGTAAAACATTTAAAACGCATTAAATGTTTTAACGGATATATGATCGAGCTTTTGATTAAAGCTGCACCTATGAGCTTGTTTCAAACGTCCATCTACAGTGGTTATTTTATCAAAAGCCCAATATCACAATTGATCAACCAAACATGGAAAAAAAAATCACAACTAACAATTGGGCTTAAGGCTGTCCAATTGGGCTTAAGGCTGTCCAAATGAGCTCACCAAACACACACGTAAGCAATGGGTTGGTATGGCTTGCTAATAAACGGCCTTTCAAATTAATTCTTTAACCCAACTATTCGAAAATATGCATGGATTCCTTTTCCGATGACCTGACATGAAGCACAATCTAACATTGGCTTTGGCTTTGATCGCAGTAGCAATGACATTAAAGTTGTAAACTCATTTTGACTCTGCTTGGGTTTCTTCATATACCACATGGTCATGGAAACATCTCACATGTAGTATCCCTCCTGTATGGTCTATTAGTCATGTCACGCCCTGTATATTCTTGAATGGTATGTTTTATTGGGTCTGTATTAACCATGGATATCAATGTTTACTCACATTTGACCTGCCAGATGAAGCATTTAGACAAATATTATTTCCTGATGACGCACGTCATAGTGCTTTGAGTACTATTGTGACAATAGGGAACTCGCTTCTCTTGATACAAGAGGAAGAAACATATGAAGGTGATCAAGATGAAGGAGCTAGCAACTAACTATTTTTTCATTTGGATTATGAAACAATTTGAAAACAATGAGTCATGGACAAACATCTTCTCAACGACAACAAAAATAGATGATGATTTGACATTGGGGGCAAGGAAGAATGGTGATCTCATACTAGACATGGGAGGAGGGGAGATTCTTAGATACAATCCCGCAACTCCAGTATATCTCTTAGAGAAAGCTTTGGAAAATAGTGTCTATTTTCGTTATTACACGGAGAGCTTGCATTTATTTGAAAAAGGGGGTGATGTTAATTCTTATTGATATTGAAAACATTCATCCCAAATGTTAGGAGAATTTTTTCGCGAAAGATTATGTAGGGAGAATGAAAAATTTAATATTCGTCTTTTTATTCAAATTTTGTAATTTAAGCGTCCTCATTTCAAGTTAATTCTTTTACTCCCTCTCACTTTAATTTAACTTACTTTTACATTTAACTTTTTTGCGCTTACTTTTGATTATTTATATATTAATATATGTAATATAGAAATTCTCAAAAATGCATGTTAATATATTATTCATTAACAGTAATTTATATGGGAAAGTCCTAGTCTGCTTCCCGCCCACTTATACCCTCCTTTTAGATTTCATTTGCTTATTATAAGTCAACTTTTAGAGCTCACATATACCACATATTACGTAATAGCTTATTTTTAGGAAATAAATACTTATTATGTAAGTCGAGATAAAATTTCTCTCACATACTTATCTTGTATACCGTAAATCACAAATTATAATCACCTATAAATTAAAAATAAACTATCCCAAAAGAACACATAAACGAACTTGATTGCGAATAATTAACCCAGTAATATATGAAGATTTGCTGATTCTATATATCCGGATCAAATATACACTCTAGGTCAATAAAAGTGGAAGTACGTTTATACTCTTTCTTTGTCCTTATTATAAGACACCAACTAACAACTATTTTTTTATTCTTTTTATAAAGCATTTGTAAGTTTTCAATGAGCATTAAACTTCCAAGTTTCTAATTATGCCCATATTCAATAAGTGTAGTGAAATAAAGTAATACTCCCTCTAATTCCTTTTATAAGAAACAACCGCCACATATATCTCTCGTTTCTATTTATAAGAAATATTTAGAGAATGTCTTAATTTTTGTTTGTTATATTCCCATTTTGCCCCTATTTAATTACCCATATTTCTCACAATCTTTCTCCACCACAAATTCCCTCGTTTAGGATCATATTTATTTCTCCTACAATATTACTCCCTCTAATTCTTTTTATAAACAAATTTTTTTATTGTGCAAAACGAAATGGCAGTTAAGATTAATTAAAATAATAAATGTGTCAAAAATGTCATATTTCTTCCAAATATACCTCTATTTATGAAAAAAGCATAGAAGAGATGTATAAGAAATAGGTCATGACCTATCCAGGTATCATTTTAGACTCTTCTATGGTGTTTATTGTGGTTATATTAGTTTATGGTGAAAATTTACCAAAATGCCCCCGGGACCTCGGCCGATGGCACGTTTTCCCTAAATTTTGACTAGGGCTATCCTGACGTATTTTCACCCAAGGAATCCATTTTCAGACTTGAAATTACCAAATTTAATGTCAAATTATGAAATTGCCTTGACAGCCCCGATTTAAGCCTTTTAAGGGCATTTTCGTAATTACGCTTTTTCGGCATTTTTCGAAAAAAGTAGCCAACTGTAACCCCACCTATTTTTGCCCACTAAATCCAATGGAACCATCTATTTGATGAAAATCTAGATCCTGCCCCTCAAAACAGTGTTGGCCGAAAGTTTAGTCAAAAATTGGAAAAATTAGACTTTTGTGTTTTAGCTTTCAAAAATCATAACTAATTCTAAAAAAATAAAAATGAGGTGATTCCAAGTCATATTTAAATATTTTTAAGTCCTATTTACAGGAAAAATATAAATCATTGACTTCTATAACCACAAAAATCCAAAATTTCACAAATGTCCATACTGTTCCCGAATTAAGTCCAGTTTCGACACCAAACTTTGGAAATTCATATCTCCCAGCATACATATCGAAATTACCTCCATAATGTATAAAATTAGAGCTTGGAATGTCTAGTATTAGATTGAAAAGTTTTAGAATTTTTAGTCACCATTTACCTATTCAAAACATTCATGAAAAACAACTGTCAGCACAGGATTTTCACTGACCAATTCTTGCAACTTTTAAACTTAAGTTTCTAATGGTCCAAAATTCACATCCAACACTACTCCTACACAATTTTTCACAAGGAAACTAATGGAAACATCAAAACAACCAAATTCCCACTCCATCTATATGTTCTGTTTTTTGCATATATTCAAAACAAAATCCAAAATTGTCAAACTTGACATTTAAGCTTCAATTCAATTTTATCTATCCAAAATACATCTTAAAGCATCATATCCATGACCACAACAACTCAAACACACCAAGACCCTAATTTTTGAAAATAGGGCAATATTCAAGAATTTCAAAACTTAACCAAATGGCCACAAAACATATATAAAAAGGTTCAACTCACTCACCTCTTTAACTTTCTCAAAAGTGCTCAAAACACCTCTAATGGAAAATCTAAAACCATTAAAATGAAGCCCTCAACCCAAGGAACAAGATTGAAGAAAAGAGTTTTGACATAGGAGGTCATCTTGAAGGTCAAAAACTTACCTTTTTCACAAGATTTTCTTCCTTTCTTTGGCTTCCATGGCTGCACGCACAAGAGAGAGAGAGAGAGAGAGAGAGAGAGAGAGAAGATATGAAGAGTGATGGAGAAGGTGGAATCATCACATTCCTATACCTATACTTGCTGCAGCCGAAAATGGGGGAGGGAAGAGAGAGGAAAATGCTTAAACAATGCCCATGTGACTTTTCTCCCGACTACTTTTATCCTCTTAACTTGTCACTTGTCCCATTTCCATTAGCTTTCATAAAGTAAGTAACTGATTAGTTACTTTAACTACTCCATTAGCCATTTAGTCACACATCTCATTTCTTCTTGGTTAGTAATTAATTTCTTCATTAATTATTGACTAATTAATCGATAATTTCCAATCTTTCCCACTGATTTTGGCACATTAACTTAAATTGCCACAAAACACCAATTTTAATTTCTTTCCTCTCCACCATACGCCCCTCCCTCTAATTTTAGCCCTTAAATTACTTTGTCACATAATTATGCTAAAATACAAGGTATTGGGCATTTCCAATAACTAATTCATGTCTCAGATTATCTTTAATTCACAAATCATTCTCAATAATTATCATTAGCCCTTAATCAAAATTTGGGGCGTTACAATCGGGGATTCAACTTCTTTGCCTTAATAGACCCCTCAATGCCCGTAATGGGTGAAACCCTTAGGAAAATATGATCTCCCTCATTAAATTCCAATGGTCTCCTTCGACGATCCGCATAACTCTTCTGTCAGCTCTGAGCTGTCAACAATTTCTGCCATATCATTTCAATCTTTGGTGATGTTTGGTCTACCAGATCTGGTCCAATAATGGTTCTTTCACTCAATTCGGTCTAACTCAATAGTGATATGCACTTTTGATCATATAAAGCCTCAAAAGGTGCCATCTGAATATTAGAGTGGTAGCTACTATTGAACGTAAATTCTGCCGATGGCAAGTGCTTGTCCCATCTACTTGGGAACTCGATGGCGCAGGCTCTCAAAATGTCCAAGTGTCTGAATTGTCCTCTTGGTTTGACCGTCTGTCTGAGGATGATAACCTGTACTATACTTTAACTTTATACCCATGGCCCCCTGTAGGGACTTCCAAAAGTTTGATGTGAACCTTGGATCACGATATGATATGATATTCTTCGGCACTCCATACATATGAACAATTTCTTTAATGTACAACTCGGCCAATTTCTCTAAAGAGTAGTCTCCTTTAATCGGTAAAAAGTGTGTTGACTTGGTTAATCGGTCTACAATCACCCAAATAGCATCATAAATGGTTCAAATTGGCAGTAAACCCATGATAAGATCCATAGAAATGTCATCCCATTTCTATTTAGGTATATCCAGATTCTTAAGTAGCCCTAGTGGTCTCTGGTGCTCGATCTTGATCTTCTAACACGTCAAACACTTCAAGACAAAGTCGGTCATGTCTCTCTTCATCTTCAGCCACCAATACTGTCACTTCAAATCATTATACATCTTAGTGATTCCTGGATGCATGGCGTACCTACTCCGATAAGCTTCTTCCAAAATGGTTTTCTTGATCACGTCATTGTTGGGAACACAAATTCTCTTTTTATATCTTAAGATATCCGCATTCCCAATGTCATAATCTGAAACTTCACCATGTTCTAGTTCATCTCGAATTCTACTTAATTGATCATTTTTCATCTGGGCGTCTCTTAGGTCGTGATAAAACCCATATTCACCAAGAACTACATTTGAAGTAGCCCTTCTTTGATATGAGACTATATGGATATCTCTTAATCCATTTAGCCAAGTCTGCTCTTCCAAGCTCATGTGAAACAAGTGCACCGACATTTGACTCAAAGTGTCCACAACCACGTTAGCCTTATCGGGATGATACTTCAACTCGAAGTCATAATCCTTTAGGAATTCCATCTATCGGCACTATCTGTTATTTAACTCCTTTTGATCCACCAAATACTTCAAACTCTTATAGTCACTGAATACTTCAAACTGAAATCCAAACAAGTAATGTCTCCACTGGCAAAAAAAAAAAAGTAGTGTCTCTAAATCTTCAAGGCAAATACCATAGCTGCCAACTCTAGGTCATGAGTAGGATAATTCTCCTCATGAGGTCTCAACTGTCTTGAAGCATATACAACAACCTTGCCTTCTTGCATTAACACACAACCCAAACCCTTAAGGGAAGCATCCGTTTACACTGTGTATAGACTAGAAGGATTGAGAAGGATAACCACAGGTGTTGTAGTCAACACACAACCGCATACTTCCATCCTTCTTTTTGACAAACAACACTGGTGAACCCTAAGGAAAGACACAGATGAGGACCATTATTTATTTAATTAATACCCCTTCCACCTTAATTAATTATTTAATTAAGTTTTTTTATATAATGGCGCCGAAAGGGCCATTATTTATGTTCATTAGGTAGCCTTTCGGCACCACCTAACCTTCTTTTTTTACTTTATTTTTTAATTATATATATTTAATTTTCTATATTTTAATCAGATCCCCTTTTTTTTTAATTCCAAAGATTATCTACTAAATTCATTTTTTTATAAATAATTATCTCCAAATTATAATTATATCCTAGAAATAAAAATAAGGATGTTACAATTAGCTACTAATGTCGTTTCTCTTAATACTCCCTTTGGTCCTTAGTATAAGACATATTTACCTAATTTGATTATATTAAGAAAGTTAGTTAATATGATATGTATTTTCTAATTCACCCCTATTGTTATCAAGGAGACGAGAGGCAATGAGAAAATTAAGGAAGATGACTAGGATTTTATGCTAGTCCAATCAAATGACACACATCTTTATCTTTTTGTATTAGGCAACAATGAATATTTTAATTTGGAGAATCATCAGTGTTTGTTTGTTTGTTTATATGGAGTAATGGAAGTTGGGTGGAGTAGCCTAGAATGCCACGGCGTGTGAACGTGAACAGAGCTAAGATTGTGGCTCTAGGGTGACCTTTGATGAGCCACGTCCACAGGATATAAGTTGTATGCATTCCAATGAAGATCTATTCAAAATTCAATATATGTTCATAAATGAAGAAACCAGAGGGACCTAGTGGCTCAGATTTTGGTCTTACAAAAGTTGCCTGTGTTTTAACCCAACAAATTCAGATTCTTCTTTGTACCAGCAAAAGAACAGAGAGCAAGAAGGGCAATTTGATTCCAAAATGTCACTTTAACAAATGGGTTCAAACCTAGGGTGGGGGAAAAAGACATATCATGTTGAAGGTGGCAAGGAGGGTGTTGAGCTGAGGCGATGATTAAAGGAGGTGGTGAAGGAATTGAGTGGCGATGAAGCCCAATCAAACGGCAGCGAGGAGGAGGGCACCATTTGAAGGGTATACTCGATAGCCATGAAGAAGAGGAGGCCGAGATTTCCTCTCCCTTCTCCTTGCTCAACGCTTTCCTCTTCCTCTATATCTTCTCATATGTCACATGGTCATGGAAACGTCTCACTTCTAGTATCCCTTCTTCATGGTTCATTAGTTATACCATGCCCTATGTATTCTTGAATGGTGTGTTTTATTGGGTTGCTAGTCACAGAGAAGATGATTATAATGTATATCATTAATTTATACTCATATTTGAGCTGGCACATGAAGTGTTTGGACAAATATTACTTCCCGATGACGCATGTCTTAGTGCTTTAAGTTCTATTGTGACAACAGGGGACTCGCTTCTCTTGATACAAGAAGATAAACCATATGAATGTGATCAAGATGAAGTAGTATCTAACTCTTCTTTTTTTCATTTGTATTATGAAACAATTTGGGAACTATGAGTCATGGAAAAAAATATTCTCAACTACAACAAAATATATGATGATTCGATATTGGGGGCAAGGAAGATTGGTGACCTCATACTGGACATGGGAGGAGGGGGATTACTTAGTACAATCCAACAACTCCAACATATCTCTTAGAGAGAGCTTTGGAAAAGAGTGTCTTTTTTCGTTATCACACCAAGAGCTGCTTGTATTTACTTGAAAAGGGGGCGATGTTAATTCTTATTGATATTGAAAGCATTCATCCCAAACACTAGGGAGATTTTTTTTGCCTGAAAGATTATGTGGGAAGAATGAAAAGTTTGATATTTGTCTTTTTATTCAAATTTTGTAATTTAAATGTCCCCAGTTTAAATTAATTCTTGTACTCTTTTTTTTTTTTTTTGCCCGAATTCTCTTACTCATTCTCATGGTAATTTAATTTATTTGTAAATCTTTTGCGCCTATTTTTATTATTTATACATCAATATAATATAAAAATTCTCAAAAATGCATATTAATATATTATTCACTAATGGACTGACGGTAATTTATATGGGAAAGTCCTTGTCTGCTTCCCGCCCGCATATACCCTCCTTTCTAATATTTAATTAGCTCAAAAACTTTTGGAGTTCAAGAGTTGGCTGTGTCATTAGTTTTTGAAAAATAGCTTTAAAAAAATAAAAAAAAAATGATGTTAGATAACAGATTTTAAATAATAGTTTTTGAAGCGGACAAAAAAATAGCTTCTAGAAATCATGGTTTTCAACTGTCAAATCATGATTTTCTTGCTAAACTATGTTTTGATAGAATTTGAGAGTGTTTGAGTAACTTATACCAAACCATGATTTTGAGAGTTAAAAACTATTTTGAATTTTGACGTAATATTTTGGCAACATCAATTTTGAGTCAAAATTATGATTTCAAAAGTGAAACCAAACACATTCAATGTCCAACTCTACTTTTTCTTAAAGTCCGACTCTACTTCTATTATGCAATTACTTGCCATTTTTATCCTCGAGTCATTTTGGGGCTGTTTGGTATGAGAAGAGGGAAGGGGAGGGGAAATAAAAACTTTATGAGTTGTTTCACTCCAAAAAAAGAAATTTATGGGTTGAATTTAAAGAAATTGAAGAAGTGGGTTTATAAAATTTTAATAAAGAGAACAAATAACATAAAAAAGTATGAAAAATTAGTTAAAAGCTATTAATCCTACTTCTCCAACTTTTTAAAATTGAAACCATAAAAAAATTTTACTCCTTTTCCCTCCCGTCCAAATTTCTCATATAAAAAGAGCCCTTAATGATAATTTTATAAATTGTCCTCGAGTTGTGCTTTAATTGGTTGGATTTATCAGCTATCGTGTAATAATTTGGGTTAATGTTAAGTTTCAAATCATAGATTTTTATCCCTTAAATTTCATATCCATTTAATTTGATAAAAATGGGACCATTCAACTTTTTAAAGGAAATCCATAGTTTGAAGTTTAAGGGTTAAGATAAAAAAAAATAAGTTTGAGAGACCAAAGCTAAAATAATGATAAACTTGAGAGACTAAATATTGTATTAACTCCAAATAATTTTTATATTATTTTAATTAATAAAGATTAAATTGGGATAGTCAATTTTTTTCACTCAAACTTAAGAATAGTGGTGTTCATGAGGCTTAAATTCTCATAATGCCCACTCAAACCTGATAAAAAAATGTCCAACTAGGCCCTAAAAAATTATCCCATAAGTTATTTGAGTATCTTTGAACCATGCCAGATACCGGGCAAGGCCAGGTACGAGACAAGATAGCATACCCTACCCATTTACCCCCACTAGAAGTGTTTATATAATTGTATTTAAAATATATATAACATATATACATATATTCATTATTTGACAAAATACAATAAGTATTTACTTACCCTTCAATTATAATATAATACATAAACATATTTTCTATGTACTCAACAAATATGCATATTTTTTCATTAACATATTTAATTAAGAAATTGGTAAATTGAGTTCTTGAGAAATACATTATTATTAAATAATAAGAAAATAATCTCCACCGAATTATTTTGTTTTATTAGCCCATATACATATAATATAAATACATATTGTTTAGTAAAATTCATGATCTTTTTAGTCATATTACATCTAAACTTACTTTCTCATTAATCATTTAAACAAGTTTCAATTGTAAAACTGACATTTTTACAAAAATCAATCTAAATATAAATCATATTATACTATATAATTTTTACCATAATTTGAGTTTGTAAAAGTAAGATTAAAAAAGAAAAAACCACTTTTGCCTCAGTTAATCCAAACAAACCCTGCTTTTAAAAACATTAAAACGGAATAAAATCAAACCATACTTTTGGTTTCATCAACCTGAACATTTTAATTAATGCAGATAGATATTTAGAAGTAATGTTATCATTCAATGCTTCAACTTTGTTCTATTCTATGCAGTTTCAAGAATAAATCATAAAATTCAAGAGAAACAAAGCACAGCGCATACAGAATAGACTTGTAGACTCTACACAAGAGAAACAAATCATATACCTAGTTCGTTTCTCTATATACATTACTAAATTTATAAACCTCACTGAAACCCTCTCTTGCCAACTTAAATTTTTGCAACAGAAACATGAGAAACACTGTCCAACACAAAGTACTATAAATTTCTGGCTAATAACTCTTGAGCCACCATCTCCTTCTTGAACCTGGCTATGAACTCTTCGGCTCGTTCATTTATTCCCCGCATCAGAGGTGACGCTAACGCCAGAGACTCCCACATATCATCTGAGGAACAAGCTTTGTTGTCTCTGTCTCTGTCAAATCCACCACCTTGATTGCTTGTTACTGATACTTCACTTGCTTCATCACCAAGCTTTGAAGCCTTTCGTGCTGGTGGATTTTCTGCCATTTCTGGCTTCACATGCTTCACTATGTCACAGCAAGGCTCTTTAAAGAGCTTATCAATATAAACTGGAGCAGGTTTCTTGTGAAAGCCATAGAAAACACTTCTGAATCGTGCTAATTTTTTCTGGCTGAAACGCCTAGAAGAAGGCAACTTGTAGGGCCTTTTGGTAGATGAAGTAAGGGTAGCACTACTTCTCTTCGTATGCTTTCTGGGTTTTTTTATGGCTTTGGACTTGTTAATCCTGCGAAGTTTTCCAATTGTGCAAGAGAAACTCTTCCATACTTTTCGTGCAGGAGGAAGCTTCAGACTTATGCACGACATGGAAGAGAAGCAGGGCAAGGATCAACTAAGTTGTATTTGTATCAAATATATAAGTGGTAACTTCTTTCTTTTATAACAAAGGTATTGGATGATTCCTTTTTATATTGGAGTATTCTCATTTGAATGGTTTAGCTTAATTCTTACGCTATGGGTAAAAACCTAAAAGGCAGCTACAAATAGTCAAGCAGCCATGGAGTGGCTTAAATCTTAAGCACAGTCTTCACTGTTAACCATTCCCCTGTTATTTTATTGCTAGTGGGGTTAGTTCCCCCCCCCCCCCCCCTTTGGTGCCTGTCTATTTTGACTTTGTTTTCTGCTTGGGAGGTTGTGAATCTGCTTTGCCATATATCCAACTTGAGATATTCTTTCATTGCGTAAGATTTACAATTATACAGAATACACCATACACCAAGAATATTATTACTGTTTTTCTGAAAAATACTGAATAGAATTATGTCCTATTCTCGGGTTCCTTTTCACAGATGTCCCATAAATATTGTGGATAAAGTGAGCAAAGGATAGAACAGAATTCTTTTGGTAGGTACTAAAGCAATTGAAGAGTGGATGGCGCGTACAACTCTAGATTAGGTATTTATTTTATGTTTTTTTTTTTCCAATTTTTTCAATCTACGGCCTAGAAGTTGCCAGAGAGAAATTTGATCTTATCCATGTCTTTTTACCGCCCACTGAACTAAAACTTCGAAAACCGGGCAGTTTCCGTAATATAGATATAGGCTATAGCAAGTAGCATCTATTGAAAATTGAACAAGATATTCGTTGGCATACTTTATCAGATTCTTCATTTGAATTATTGAACTTGAAAGCGCGTGATTTAGAGCTTACAAGAACACCTTTTTTTTTTTTTTTTTTGATTCAGCTTCACACTGAGGGTCATGATTATATGATGAAGGCATCATAATACTTATCAATATTGTTTGACACAGAAGAAACATTGCTTTTCATGATGGAAAAATATCTTTACCACAGGCAGTTATCCAACAAATCCTTGGGTCCATTAATTTTACCTCACTGGCCAGTCCTATTTCTAATTTTGCACCAAGGAAACCAGCCACCCCAGTATGGGCTGATGTTACATTACAGGGCTGGTCAATAATTTTCTCTAAACGATCCATGTAACTAACTCCACATAATAGGATAAAACTTTATTAATGATCTTGTTATTGTTGTTAAACTTGTTTAATCATAATCTGACTCAATGGATTGGCTTTGTCATGGTTTCGTCTGCAGAAGGAAGTTTGCTTTTTTTTCCCTCAAATTTTCAACGCACTGTTTTAGAGGAGCATTATCTTGGATGCATGCCTTCAATAAACATAACACGCTTTTCCAAAAAAGAGTGCAAATAGTTTGCATCGGCAAAAACTTTATGTATGAAGATGGCTCTTGGGATCTGCAACTTGGCAAGACGCTAGGTCTATACTTTCTATCTTCATTAAGATGAAATTTATAGTGTTCAACATTCTTACTAGTGCCCTTTTGTTAACTCCTGCATTAGTTCAAACTTTTATGGTTATCTGTAGAACAATATCTGTATATTAATATCATTTTGCTTTTTATATAAAAAGCACAAGAAGCTTAGCAGAACTTCCCGGCCCGGCAACTGAGTGGAAGAAAAACCGGCACTCAGGCACATCAATGGCAAATGGCAGTACATCAAGATGAGCCAGCATACATACAGCAGACAAAGCATTATTAATAAATCTGGTCAAATTTTCCCATCAACCGCGCTCATTCATAATTTAACTCTTCGTACACAATTTCTTTTGATTCTGTGTTATTTTGAAAAAATCATGTGACTCATCAATAGCCGCCACAAAATTTGAATGACAGACAAAAATTAATGTAAGAAAGCTAGGATTGTGAATAAATGCTCAATTATACAACATTCTCAGAGGGTTAGCATATGAATAGCTAGATGAGGGCTCGGATACCTTGCTGTTGCATTTCTCTTAGTCTCCACATGAGGTAAATAGCATCTTCTCCACGATCCTCTGCGTCCATTTGTTGCAAGGCCCAAGCATAGAAAACGGTGTGGATTGTATCCTGATAAAGGGAATAAACTTCGTGAGCTTAAAAAAATACTTAAGAAGCAAGGTTTCTTTATTCACTCCATAAACTGGCTCACTTTTCATGCACATACTCATCTCTAGGTTACATAATACACGGCTAAAAGGCAGGCAAGTATCTCTTGTAGCAGTCTTATCAACCTTCATCGTTTCGCAGTTTTGAGCATATCCTATAGATATACCTTTAAAAGACACCGTTCAACGTATCTATATGGCCTTTTTTTGTCCTCCATGTAATCTTCATACCACTTTTCAGTTAAACAGTGAGAACTAAGCTAAGACTTGTACCATTCCCAACTTAAATTTGGGCTTCAATTGACAACAAGATTTGTTTATTGATGCAATTTCAAACGAGGGAATGCCTGCATGACATGATTATGACTGGCAATGAAGTTTTACCTCACAAGAAGCACACACTGTATCAACAAATTGACTTTATTCAAGATATAAGTTTTGTTGATTCTGTTTCTTTTCTTTCATTCTTCGTTTGATAAAGAAGCCAGCACCATTTACACATCACGTTATTGAAAATATCAATAAAACGGAAATAATGCTTCACCTTGCCTCCTTCAGTAATTGATCCACTCCTATCACGTACACAATAGATTTGTTGTGTTTGAAACTGAAAATCATCAACAGGATCATCAGGACAATCTCTGTTATTGAGCTATAAAGGACAAGGCTTTTATTTCCACAGCATGAGAATAAACTTTGGCAATTAGCAAAAAAGTTTCAGAAGCAATAATTTTTATACCATTACGATGATTAAGGGAGAGGACCCCATCATCTTGGTCTCTCTAACTTCCACATCTGATACATGAAGAATCTGTATGAAGAATCAAATGTTAACAACGCTGCTTTAGACGGGAAATGCACCTCAGTAAAGCCTTACTGTAGAAATATGCACCTCAGTAATGAGACTTGATGGCAACAATGATAGAGATTAGATAAATGCAATCTCACCTTGTTATCAAAGAAAATACCATGACTTCGGTAAGCTTGGTGCTCTGCTTTACAACGTTCAATCAGCTCAGGGCTACAATACTTCTTCAAAGTTTCAACATCCCCCTACACAGTCATTTATAACCCAAAACGGGCAAAAAAAAAAAAAATTAATGCAGAGGACTGGGTAATGTAACTAAAAAAACACCCAAGGCAAGTGCACAAAAGATAGGAAATTTCCACCACTCCAGGGAAAACTTATCACTAACCTTAATGTAAGCATTAAGAACAGGTTTAATAGCCTCCTGAACTTCCCCCACAAATTCTGGTAATGAGAAATCACTAATTCATGCAATCACAATAAATGACAGAGACGTTAAGAGCTAGAGTAACAATAGATGATAAATTTTTTTATAATTATGCAAAAGGCCCAAGACCATACGGATCTCGTTGACGTATTTCCTTGTACGATATTGCAGCATCTGTCTCCTGAAACATGCTATCATTCATGCTACAAAAGAAGCATAGCAAATTAGCACCTAAACCTCACATCATACATTGCTAATTTACTGTGAAAATTATAGCTGGTCCAACTCTACACTTTAAGATCAAATCCAGTCACCCAAATTCTAAGCACCAAAAGGAGTTTGAAGAGAAAATCAGAAGCTTACTCTTGTATTTTATGGATAACTGGGTTGTCACTTGTCTCATATCTTTCTCTCAAGTCCTCTACAATCTGTCAGCTCCAAATACAGAAATACAGGGGTGAAAATATCAGTCTGGAAGTCGTCAACAACAATAATTTTCCTTATCATTCTAGGACCATCATCTCAGAAATCACAACATTATGAATGCAAATAATGCATGCTTCAGAAGGGTAATTTTTAATGTAACAGAAACAACAGCAAATTTTTGGTAGAAGAGTCGAGTGAAACACACCTCCTGGCCTTTTGTCTTGACAGGATCACTATATTTGATGAATTGCTTGGATATAGGAAGGCCTTTCACCTAAGAGCAAAATTTAAAAAGATTCTTAATGGAGGAAAGTTTCAAGACCAACCATTTAATGAAGAACCAATAGCTAAGTACCTTCTCTTTCACTTCATCCAATTTCTTACCCCACCAAGATTGTTTTGAGGGCACAACAAGAAGTTCAGTTCTTGTACTTATTTCACCACTTGGTGTCGAGGGAACAGGCCTTCTCCTATTTGGACTATCACGTAACTCCTCTTTCACAATTTCATATCCTTTCTTGGCTACATTGACTAACTTTGCTTCCTTCAACTTTTGGAAGGCTGACGAAACATTTGGGGAAGATATGGTTGACTTAAACTTGCCAAACAACGATTCTGCAGAATTACTAGATCTAAATTGCTGGTGTTTCTCTTCCTCAGGTGGAGACTGCATTCGTTTTGTTGCATCAGCACCATGTTCAGCTGAAGAGCCAGTTGATTCTGCAGAAGTCTGCTTTCCCGTCCCAGAAGTTTCTTTCACCTGAATTACACACGAAATAAAATTAACAAGTCATCAGTTATCACCCCATAAAACCATATTACTACATGATTGGAAAATCATAAACATACCTCCTCAGTTGCAGCTGAAATCTTCTCTTTCACATTGTTAGAAACCTGCAACAAGCATAACCAGCAATCATAATTTACCACATCAGCTTATCCAATAGACAAGACTTCCCCTACCACAAATACCAATAACAATTGAAGCATGTAAGAATTAAAGGAAAATGGAATGTACAGCTGATTTGCATAAAAAACGATAAAGGACGAAGCAAATATATGTACAAGAAATTAATTTGTTTTTCAGCTTCTTACAACTAGATGACATTCCTGATCCATTTGTTTGGAACACAGCAACATTAAAGACGAGATCAAACAGTACCTTCTTTGCAGCAACTTCTGCTTCTGTCCACGCTTCATCCACCTGTTTGTACAACTGCTGAGTTATCTGCTTTGTTCTGCATTTTCCATTTCAGCATCTCAGGCCATCCATTGAGGTGTCGACCCAGCCTTGACATACAACAGTATGTCTCAGCCTAATAATCAATAATTTAGAAGTTATCCATTGCATTATGGTCATCACAATACAATACTTACCTAGCTTTAAGGTCTTCTTTTACCCCTTTTAGCTCCTCGGCTTTCTCCTTGAGCTCCTTCACCGACTGCCGAAACTCTGGATTACTACGACCATGGAAACACATACAGCAACCAGTTTCTCACGTATAAGTACGGGAACAAGGGTTAGTAAGATATTAAGAGACGAAGAAACGCAATCCAAGACACATACACAACGGTTGCCAAGGTGGGCGTTATAAGCTGAAATAGCAACTCACATACAACAAGCGCTCCTATGTCGATTAAACTAAAATTTGACTCGATATGAAAGAAGAAGAAGAAGAACAAGCCAACTTCAACCACCAGTCTGCCACTCCTTGGCCGCTGATGTTGGGATTCAGGAAAACCGATGATACAGTCTAGAACAAACAGTAAAGAGAGATTAATTACCTTTCAGCTTCGCCTTTCAGTTTCTTAGAGAACTCATTGAAGACACTGTATCTACGAAGACTTGAACACTGTGAAAGCAAACGCAGCCTCCTACTTGAAGCCTGTAATAGCATATCCCAACACGCGAAAAGTTAAGTGGAAACTGAAAATAGGGCCAAAGCTTACAAATTTTCATATCACGACGAGAATAAAATATTTTTTGGGAAAAGATATATAATGAACGAACCTGCTGAGACGTTAACTGAATAAAATGAGATCGCCCGGACAATAATATGTCGCGGAATAGCTTTCTACTTGCCATTAGATATGAAAGCTTCAGATTCGATTCAGAAGAATTTCGAGCCTGACGGAAAAATAAAAGAACTAGGCAATTTGCCTTCTTGAGAAAGAAGAAAGAAAACGAACGAGAGAGAATGCGAATTGCGAAACAAGCTAGCTTCGTGACACCGTTGCAGGACCTTCACGGTCTAGGGTTGCTCATGTCATGGTCCCCACCAACAAATCTCGCGCCACAAAAAGTGAACAAAGCCCAAACGTAACTACAAGCTTTAACTCGCAGCCCATGCCCAAGGCGGGTCTCGTCTTAATTTGTAAGGCAGGCCGACTTAAAAAGGCCCTGTTAGTTTTATTTTATTCCCTTAATCTTTTAAAATGACCTTTTAATCTTATGATTCTAATACGGTTAGTTTCATTTAAAAAGTATAAATACTAAAATTTTAAATATTAAAAAAATATTTTCAAATCATGATATATTAAATTTAATTTTTAAAGCTAAACATCATTGACATAAAAAATCATCAATTGAAATTAATAATGTTTTTTTATACAAAGGGGATTAGAAAAAAAAAACAACGAAGTTAATAATGTTAGAGTTAGAAGACTAAAAAATATTTATAAAATTAATTAATCAAATTAAAAAATTAAATAAAGTTAGATGACAAATAATATGTTTTTGTCAAAATAACATAGAGCTGAGAAAACACGTAGAAGTTTTTTTAAGACGAAAGAAAATATTACAAGAAGTTGGTTGGTGGTGTAATAAGTAGTCTCGCCTTAATAAAGAGAAGAAAACAAGAGTTTGCAAATGGAGAGACGCCCTAACCACTAACTTCTTGTCTACATTACCGTTCCAAGTTCTGAAGCATCTGCAATGGTAGTTAAAGGAACGAGTTCCAAACTCATTCCTCCTATAACAGAGGCCACAATAAAGTAACCATGTAAAGTAATTAATCATGCGGCGAATCAGTAAACTTCGGTGTTATTAACAGAGCCACCATATTATGGTATACATAACTTCTTATGCATAAAAAGAGCTTGGGCAACTAACATAGAGTTGGTCTGACAGCATAAGGTCCCGTTAGATCCTTTTGAGTCTCGAGTTCAAATTCTAGAGGAGTCATTTGTGTTGAGAGGGGCAACCACGAACCCTGAACCGAACACCAGATGATAATATCAAAAAAAGGGAGTTCGGGCATATAAAGTCATATTTATTTAATTATTTTGATTTTCTAGCGGCCAAAACTGTGTCCTGAAACACATGAACTCAAATCCCTAGTGCCACGCTTGAATTACCACCAACTTGGAAGATGAAGCGAGACAGTGCCACACCAACACAACGGAACTGTCTGTGGTGTCTCAACCTGGCCACCTCCTTACTTAATTACGTTATCTGGTTCTAGAGGCTCTAGCTTCTCCAACTTGCACTCATTTTGCTGTGGCTGGTCCCCGAAAGCGAAGCTGCTACCCAGAACCAAAAACGAAACCACAGAGCCAACTAGATTAATGCATTCTTCAGCCTGCATGGATATGAAACCTTAAATGAGTTACACCTCATTAATAAAGTTAGCATTACTAATATAATATGCAACCATGACATGTTGTCTTTCTACATTTTAACTTGAGGGGGTTTATGATGATGGGTTATTTGTACTATCTGCTATCAGTTGCTTTACCATTTGGTTTGCCTGCTCTTTCTGTGTATGCTTCATAGTTTTCCATTTATTAAACAATTCTCAAGTTCCAAGGCAGGAAAGCACGCACCTTCACGTTAATCTAGCCAGAGTTGTAAAACCACATTCATTATATATTATTACTTCATGTCATTGGTATAAGATATAGTTAATTTTTTTTTAGAGATTAAGTTAAATAATTTACTTTGAAATATTTATATTTATTTTTTTTCTTTAAGCTAATTTGTATAATTTACATAACATATACTATAATTAAGTAATTTATTTGACTTCTTTAATCTCTTAAAAAAAATCACTTAGATATTATATCAAGTGCCTTATTTTAGCATTTGCGGAATCCTCATCCATCCGTTTTTATTTTATACGGCTGTGATGATGTTCAAAACTCGAAGTTTTAAACAATTTTCAAGAAATGTTAGGTTCGAATATTTAATTGTCAAGCACATTTGGAATGCTATAATAGTTCATTTATTTACAACACATCCAACACTAAATCTAAGTGAGTAATTTCCCAACATACGAAGAAACAGAAACAGGAACAAATTCCCTAATTAATGCAACAGTAGAACATAGCTAGCTACTATCACATGAAATTTCTATTTCGAGTTCAATGAAGGAAAGAATCCTATACAGTATTTGGACATAGACAAATCGATTATGGTAATCATCAAGAACTTGTTCAGACAACCTATTCAACCAACCAACCAACCATAAGCCAATAGGATCTTTAAATTCAGTTTAAGCCATCTGTTGTGGATCACTTCAGAAAGATGAACATGGGAACGGCTGCGGCTTTAGATCTATAGAACATTTTCTTCTTCTTGAAGGTTCCATTTCCAACTGTAATCACAATCTTCCCAGGTTCGTTTATGTAAAAAGAATTTCTGATACTATCTCCCACTCTCTTTTGGTTCTGCAGCAATATATTGTATGAACCTTCATCCTCTGGGATAAACTCTTCCTTGTACGACACTTCCCATCCCACCACTGTCACATCCCAGATCAATGTCACTCCAGGCTACAAACACACAAAACCCAAGCACCAAAATCAATACAAGAATGAAAATTAAAATTAGATCATATGAACCAACTTTGATATGAAAACATCATACACTAACGTTGGACGCACCTTATTCACTGGAATTTCAATTGTAGAAGTTGTGTTTCCTCTGATTTTGTGTTCTAAGGTTTTATCAACAGGGGAGAAATCTTGGTCATTTTGCCTCTTGAGACCGCCATATTCAACCGGAAGATGTTCTGGGGCTATGAACCTTTTTCAGGTTATTAGAAAAAATAATCAGGATGATATTGTCAATTAATGAATTTAAAAAAAAAAAAAAGAAGAAGTTGGAAATAATGGATTAGAAAGCTCACTTGAGGAGAGTCTTTGTGGCTTTAAGTGGTCTAGCCAACATGAACTCCTTTTCACTTTTATGAGTCGTGAACCGTGAGAATAGCAATTGGGAGGTGTAGAACCAAAATGGAGCATTTACTACTATCTGTATATACCCAAAAAAAAAACATAGATTTCAATGTCATTTAGATTCCAGAAAATTCAAAACACACTTGTTTGATACCGACCTCTCTGTAAATGGTGTCAGGATAGTAGTTCTGAAACAGAGTCCAAGTTTTCTTACTGACTGAATTGAGCTCCTTCATTACATGCTTGGGTGTGTCATTCAAATCAATAATCTGAATAACAGAATCCACCCCTCCTTCTCTGAAATTAAGCTTCTTTATACTCTTTTCCATGAATTGAATCCTCCACCTCAAATACTTGCCACGTTCCTTTTCAGTCCCGAAGGTTTTCTTGTACAGCTCCTTGTTCTTGAAAACCCCATATACAAGGTAACACACAGGACGACCCTCTCTGTCTCTTCCTTTTATGTACATAGAATTTCCATACTCAGAATCCAAATCCTCGTCGAGGATTGTGTCAATATTGTTTTCCTTTCGCCATATCATGGTCTTCTGTAACATCTCAAAGGCATCAGAAACACAGAAATCTTTGGCCTTCAAGAATTTCAACAAAACCGAATCAGTACCCTCATGAGCCTTACTGGGCAACGATGGAATACCCCAGAGAGAAATTTCTCTCAATTCTTCAGCGGCTAAGGCTTTTTCTCCTGGCGAGAGTTTCTGGTCTAATTCGCCTAACAAGTAGTTCCCACGAATGGAATCTTCAACCTTGCATCGAAATTCCAACAATGCCTTCTTGGTTTTAAGCTTGAGTTCGGCGGCGCTAGGGTTTCCGTCTGGCTTGGCGGCGATTTCGTGGTCGTCGATTTCGGAATCAGGGTCGTCATGGTGGGGTTTTTCTTTATCGGCAAAAACAGGGTCTTTGAGGGTTCTCTCATCTTTGATGAAATACACGTCCTTTGCTATGATCGGAGCCTTCCGGACTTCACTTTCATCGTCGTTGTCGTTCATGGCGGAATGTCAGAATTCCGGCGGCGATGAAATGCCGGAAAACTGAACGAAAGAGGTGGGAAGATTGAGAGGAGTGGACAGAGAAGGAAGAAAGAACGAAAGAAAGATGGGAGATTCAGCAAGGCATTGGTGTTCATGGAGAGAAGTGGAGGATTCTAAGCCGTTGGTTCGGCGAGCGCCAAATTTAGAGTCGAGGGTCGTGAATCATTTTTATGGGGAAGCATGGATTTGAGAACTGAGTTTCTCTTTTCTGCGCTGTGTTACTATTCCGAGCCAACAAAAAAAAAAAAAAACGGTCATTTCTTTAATTTCTTCTGTCATGGCTTTTTATTTTTGGGACCTGAATTTCTTCTGTCATGAACTCATGATTGAGGTTTAGTTTTACGGACTTTTTAAAATGTTCTGTCTGCAAACTTGTTTTTGCATATTTTTTTCCAAGGGTGTGTTTGGTTTGAGTGAAGGGGAGGGAGGGGAAGGATGAGTAAATTTTCTTTTTGGGTTGAAAGTATTTAAATTTTAAGTGGAAATCTAAAATTTAAAAGAAATGAGAGGGTAAATTTTGAATTTCTCATGTTCAAAATTGTAATTTACCCCTGTCTCTCCATCCCCTCCCCTCAAACCAAATACACCCTAAGGAAAAGAAATAAAATGTCTTGGGGTTCTTCCGGATTCCAATAACTTTGTTGTGTTAGATAATATATTTACAAAGATGATATTACAGACACCAATAAAAGTTATTAGAACTAAGAAAAATCCCTCTAGATAGAATGGATGATAATTCTGTATGACTGGGATATCACAGGTTTAATGAACTCAAACCAGTAGGGGTGTTCAAATCCGAGACCGGGATCCATCATTCTCGATCCCGATCCCGGTTTTTGGCCGGGATGCAAATTGCATCCCGGTCCCGGTAATCCCGGGCGGGACCGGGATCAAACCGGGAAATCCCAATTTTTTTTAAAAAAAAATTAAATTTAAAAAATATTATTATATTAGTTAAATTTTCTATAATCTAGTGTTTAAAGTATTTATTTAACACCTAATAAGGCCATAATAATCACACAAATTGATCTAGAATTGAAAAATAACATTTTATTATTATTATTATTATTATTATTATTATTATTATCACATTCATCATTTTTGTTATTATTTTTATACATTATATAGTAGGATTAGTATCATGATATATACAGTTTAACTCCAACTAAATATGTGATACACATTTTATCAAATGATAACTTAAATTATGGGATAAAAAATACAAAAATAAAATAATAACTTAGTTTTTAAGAAAAAAATTTAAAAAAAAAATAAAATAACCGAGACTGGGACCGGGACCAGGATCACAAGTTGTGTGACCGGTCCTGGGTCCCATAGATCCCGGTCCCGGTCCCGGCCAGGACGAGAAATTCCCTGAATCAAAATGTCAGGACAGGGACCGGACAACCGGGACCGGGACTTTTTGAACACCTCTACAAACCAAGATGCTTTAAGATCTTAGTCCAAGTAAAGCCTCGTACATTCATCTCTCAAGGCCACATTAGGACATCAATCTTTACACATCATGAAAGCTTCACCTAAGTATGTGATTTATCAGCATCACGCATGGATCGTTGGTCAAATTCTTTCTGCTGTACAGGATCCTCTTAGAAGAGGCAAGTACAGAGCATACTTGATCCTCTGGAGACAAAAGTAAGAAATTATAATCTCAGGTTTTCAAGAGAAGAAAGAGATTTTAGAAGGAATTCATAACACACTTCTATTATTATGAGAAATGATACAAGACATATGCCTTCTCCAATAGAAGGCTCTTCCTTATATAGACACTTTAGCTTACAACAAGATAATGAGCAAATTATTGTATGTTACAGACAACTGGACCTATTTTACACAACTAACTGACACATAGCAAGATGACATACCAAAAGACAACTGGACCCATTTTACACAACTGAGAGACACGTAGCAAGATGACACACTACAAGTAAACTTAGTGACATACAACTCATAGTGGACTCTGGAAAGTAACTTAGTGGCGGACACCTAGCATCTTACAGACCGGTGACATACGAAAAGCATAACTTAGTGGCTTCCAGCTCACAAAGCACAAATCATTACAGCGATGGCACACCTTTTGATGTATTTCTTTTAACATTTACAAATAAGTTCATGATCATCATCTGGTGAGGGATAAGAGTAAACTTCATCATACAATGGATCAGTAAAATAGGTGCACTTCTATAGATCTTCTTGTGAGCAATCCTTTGGATAGTCTTGTTGGGTGGTCTGGCTAGAACAACTTGCTTGAAGTTGAGTGTCATTTGGGTATGGGTCTTGTGACTCTCCAGGTAAGACACAAGTACCTTGACTAGTCATGATGCTTTGGTAAACAGGATATGATTGTGAGGGAGTTTGACCTAAGAATTCATAATAAGAAGGAGGTCTTATTGAGAGATGAGGAATCTATGTTGGATCTATGGGCTGGCTTTCTTCAGGAATTAGGCCCAAAATGGTACATTCATCACTCAGGAACTCATTGACTTGGCTTAAATATGTTTCCATTTGGGCTAGTATTTGTTTTTCTTGCCTTGTCTAATTATCAGAGGTCCTTTTGAGTATGACACAATTTTTTGAGTAGAGAACATTGCCTTCATTAAGGAGACAAGGCTGTGGAGTGAGAAAAGGCAACAAAATTTTTTTGTTTGGATATTGGGATATTCCACAGATGATGTTCATTGATAACATTGATCAGTTTGCCTCTCCAGAAAGACAGGGGTACAAAGAGTTTAAAGAAGATAGCAAGGTGAGAGTTTTCATTATTGGCATAATAGAGATAATGGCATATGGGAAAAGGTGGAATGGTAATGGCACGGGCATAGAAAGTAGAGAGGGACCAAAGATACCATAAAAATTCTTCAGGAATAGGTCCTCGAATAAAATTAAAGGGGAGTTAGGCATGGGGTGTCAAGATTGAAATGGTATGGATATGGCTGGATCTGAGTTTTGGTAAGGAAGAGGTGGATTTCTTTTGGTTGCATGAATGACATTAAGCACTAAATGTCTAAATGAGGGTTGGATCCTTAAGGAAAAGCAATGGCTTTAGTGAAGGGGGGCATGATTGAGGGTGTTTTTGAAATGGTGAGTATATAGAGTGGATAGTTAGAGGAAGGCTCAATGGTCTGGAGATTCTTTTGGGGCCTTGAGAGGAAATCAGCAACTATACTGTGGTGTCCCTTTATATGTCAAACTGTGAATTTATAACGAGAGAACCAGTCTTTCCATATAAGTAGTTGGCTATCAGGCAAAACTTTCTTCTTAGGTTTCAACATATTTGAAAAAGATGTATTATTCATTTCTACCAAAAAATGGTAGGGGATGAGATGAAAACTAAACTTTTTAATGCCTTTCTTTACTGCAAGGATTTCTTTATAAGTGGCGTTGTAATGTTTTTCTGATTCTTTGAATTGGCCACTAGCATGCCCATAGTAATGTCGTTTCCCATCTATCTATTCTATAAGAACGACTCCCCAGAAATCATCACTATCATCAATTTGCAAGATCTTTTTCCTAGGATCTTAAGTGGAGGTGGCTGTTGGGCAATTCTTTTGAGAAACTGGACCACTTTAGTTTGGTCGATCCCCCAGGAAGGTGGAATCTTTTTCAAAAGTTTGGACATCTTATTTGTGTGACTAGACACATAAGGGATAAAGTCTCTAACATAATTGATTGTCCCTAAGAATTGCTGAATTTGCTTTGTCGTTAAGTTTTCATCTAGGAAATTAAGCATCTCCTCAACAATATGTGGTCTAGGCTGGTATTGGCCATTTTCAAAAATCATGCCAATTAATTCTACTTTGGATAATCTAATTTCTCCTTTTTTCGCAGAGAGCATGATCTCATATTGCTCAACAATTTTTATAAATTGGGACAATAAGGCTTTATAGGCATTTTCATCTTCTAAAAAAGAGGAGGATGTCATCAATATATATGAGAGTACTATGGAGCATGGGCTCAAAGATTTTTGTCATAGCCTTTTGGAATAGAGATGGGGCAATCTTTAGCCTAAATGGCATAACTATCCATTATTATTGAGCATTTGGGATACAGAAAGCAATCTTGTACCTATCTTCTAGTCTGATACCAAATTGCTAAAAGCCATCTTTAATATCAAACTTTAAGAATAATTTTGCATTCTTCAAACAAACAGAGAGTGTGTTAGGCTTTGGCAAAGGACACTTGTCATCCTGAAGAAAAATATTAAGGGGCTTATAATCAGTAACCAATCTCTTCTTCCCTTTTTATTTCTGATCTTTTTTCCACATAAAAGGCTTAGCAAACCCAATCTAATTTTGTGAGTTCATTAAGGCCCTGTTTGAGGAGAGCTGTGCACTCTTGTGAGAGGCTTTAGTTGGGTTGGTATCTTCATTTTTTTCCTGAAAGGTAGTTTGATGAAGAAATCTTTATTTTTCCAAAGTAGGGATGGATGAAGAAATTGGTCATGACTATAAGCACAATACTGAAGGAGGTGATTTCTAATATCTTTATACCCTGGTGGTGCTTGTTGAATTTCTAGGACACTATGGACTTCTGTGTAAGCTATGAAGAAATTATTAAAGCGTAAACCCCTTGGCAAAATTTGGAGATTCTTGGTATAATGAAAAGCATCAAAG
This sequence comes from Inga laurina, assembly GCA_963855925.1. Lineage (NCBI taxonomy): Eukaryota > Viridiplantae > Streptophyta > Magnoliopsida > Fabales > Fabaceae > Inga > Inga laurina. The sequence goes on along the minus strand of OY979703.1, from coordinate 15,635,210 downwards.
CGAACATGAATGTCTTTGCCAGGCAAATCACTTTCTAACACCTTCATCCATGGAATACAACCTGGGAAGAATTATATACCAATCCTTTTCTTGATAAATAAGTCAATTTTGAACAGGTTGCCATTTATAGTGAGAAAATACTGATTGAATGAAGTCCAATCTGTTGGGGCTAGGATGTGCGGCTTCATAACTATTTTGCAAAAGCCTGTGTCAATGAATGCAATGATTGCGCCAAGAAAAGTTTTCGTACATACTAATTGACACACACACATTTTAAACGGGGAGAAAATTAAAAAAAAATTAATTTAAAATATATTTAATGAGTTAGCTACTCTTCCTCAATTATAATGAGATGATTAAAATAATTTATATTTTAAATTATATAAATGTACCAATAAATTGTTGGTTGAAGTAGTAAGGGGCCTCACCCCAGAAAGCACATGTCTAATAAAAAAAAATTATGCATGTCTATATCTAGTTATAAATACAGGCGTCAGTTTCTCAACTAATTTTAGTGTCGTGCAATGCAACTTCCAAGTGGCACCAACCGTTCAGGGAATCAATCCTATTAAAAAAAAAATTTGAAAATGTCCTTGAACATCCGAGAAGTGAAATTCAAATTTATATTTTGTGATCGTATGAATAAAAAATTAAATAAAATACTAACAAAGTTCCCAAAATGCCCGAGGTATCGGCCTTGACGAAAAAACCAAACAATTCGAAAACCACTCTGATGCAAATATCATTCAGGCACATAGATTTATTTTTTTTAATCATTATTTATTTATTTCTTAAACTCTTCTTTCACCCCAGTAGTGATTTGTCTTCCAGTTAAATTCTAGAACCATGTAAGATTCTCATGCATTTGTATTTGTACAAATATGAATAAAAAATAATATATATGTTTGTGCGCGCAAAATTTTAAGATGAACCCCGACTTGCATGAATAATGAATCGATTAAATAAATAAAGAATGCTAACAAGTACTGACTCTGACTGTGCACAGGACTGGTGATTGCACAAAATAACTTGCACCCCTTCTGCATAACTAATTAGAACTTGTGAGCTTATTACTCCTTTCCTCTTTCTTAAGAGCTACACACTCATCAGTTACCGCTCTCCCCTTCAAACTTGGCACTATTCTTTCAGCTTTCGATTTCAAGACATCCATTTCCATCACTTGCTTAGTGTTCGTTTGAAATAGTTTATTTTTTAGCAATAAGTGTTTATAAATCGTAATTCATGGTATACGAGGTAAGTATGCGAGAGGAGTTTTATCTCGGCTTGCGTAATAAAGACTTATTATCCAAAAATAAGTGATACTAAACGAGCACTTAACCGATCAGAGTCAAAAACTCGACCTGGCCCTTAGTGTTCCTAGTAATAATTCAAAATAATCAGTTTTAGGAGTTTAGATACTTGGAATTAATAGTTAGTTACCCTGTTAAAAAGATCTCAATTGCATTCCAATTACTACCTCCGGGTGAATTATAGAGCAGATCTTATGTTAACGACCAAAGACAATAATATTATTTAAGGGATACATGCAAGTAAAGCGGTGAATGAATTGTTTGTGTTATTGTTTTAGTCTCCGTGCCAAACTATCAATTGATATCAATGCTTTTTCGATCTGAAAAAATGGAAGAGGAGGCGCTGGTTTATAATTATGCATTAAAAGCGGATAAGGGCTAATAAAACGAGAGAAATACTTACATACACTAAGAATACTACATCATCTATATCCTGATTCATTAAAATACAAATCCTCATCTTATTTTAATCTTACATGGCAGGTGAGTCATTTGGAGAAATTTAAATTTTATAATTTTAAATAACATAAAATTTTTAATTTAGAAAAACCAAAAAAGCAATTTCCTCCCATAATCCCCAAAAACGCAATTAATACATTAACTTTAAATAAATAAATGAAATAATCCTATGAACAAGTATGATATTCCTTATAATGAGAAAATAATTTCTTGATAGTTACTACTCATATGCAATTATCAGCTCCTCAAGAACGCATAGTAGAGAGTCCGACATGGTTAATGTATTTGGCGCACAAAGGCTCTCTCTTTCATCCATCAGAGAATAAGGGAGAGAGCCACCAGAGTAGTGTTCATCAATTACGACTATCTCCATCTTCTTCCTTGAGCGAGAACTAGAACGGATTAGAAGGAGAGAGCAACCACCACGCATTTGGTAGCATTTAGCAATTAATTTACCAAAAAGTATTTATCCCCAATTCTCCCACCCTTTATTTGAGGACCAACTGAAATTAATTCGCTATGGTCCATAGCTTTTTTTGTGGCTTTCGTCATTCTTCATAAATGCGTCGGCTTCTGCAAAGGCCATGATATCTTCTCTGTTAAATATCTAGATTTCTCTGCCGACGTTAGCTAGACTAGTAACTTTCCTAAAACAGTGACATTCAATCTGAAGTTGAATAATGAATTATTTACAAACGGAATACTAACTCAGCATAAGAACCAGATGTGAATCTGAATTATTTCCTCCTCGTGTCAAACTTCTCAGTTTAGAGTTTAGACTGAAATGAGGACACGCAGAGATAGAGACTGTGACCAAATCAAGTCCTAAGAAACTTGCATGATATCCCTATCAGATAAAAAAAGTATCACAGGCGTTCAGGGAGAAATTCCGGCCAATTCCATATTCTAGCAATAAGATTAACAGCAGCACAGAAAGAACTGAATAGCCTAGATATGGACAGCGATCAAGTTTAATGCTAGAAGAACCAATGCCAACCAGCTCTTTCCTCATTCGGCATTTCTCTTGCCGTCCGATTCAGCATCCTTAGCTTCTCTTTTGAGCTTTTCGTTGTGTAGGTGTTATGAACCGACCTAGAAACAATGAAGTATTGGAGTCCCAAGCTATCTATCAAAAATCTACGCTTTATGGTATCTACTCAAAAAGTATCTCGATTATCTATATGAATCTGTCAAGAGTATGTAAGAATATATGTTTCACAATACATAAGTAGTAAGAAAAATTAATTTGATTCTTTGCTTTAAGAAAATTACTCATATCATACACAAGCATAAACATACCTCTCCAAATGTACCTTTTCCAATCATAGTCAACAATTCAAAGTCATCAACGCCCACCTTATGCCTCTGTAGCCGCATGTATTCAGTTCCTTTTTCTCCAGAAACTTGAAAAGGTTGTTTTTGGTCTTCCTCAGAGACATCAGCATCAGCCAACTTCTTTTGCAAGACAGTTCAACTGTTATTAAAAAAGTTTACCGCCTATTACCACATAACTGATTTGTTTATGCAACTAATATCATACACGTTAACAGGAATGGAGATATCTTCATGCCCACCAGAATCATCTACTAGGTTGCCATTTAAAAGAAAAAGAAGAATGCCCTTTTCCATAGATATTCTTCCAAAGGACATATAAATCGTGATGTATAAAATAATAGCGATGACTTAAAGAGAAGAGTTACACATATAAATAGAGCTTCATAGTTGGACATAATGATAAACATTCTAGTTCTACATAATCACCCAATTTTAATATCCATCCGAGATGGCAGCCCAGACTTGCGAGCCAAAAGTAGTAAGTTGGATCAAATAAACCAGCATCTCAAATTGCAACCTCTTTTGCATTATGACTTGTGTAATATGCATTATATGATGTGATAAAGATTCAGAGATATGGTTAAAACAGGTACATTATAGAACTAAGTTGAAAAAATATACTCCCTCCGGTCTTAATTATAAGATAAAGTTGACTTTTTTAGAGAAATTAAGGAGACCAATTAAATTACTTTAGAGTATTTATATTTTTATTTTTTTTCTCAAAACTAGTTAATATGTCTAATAAACTGATATATAATCTAAGAATACACAATATATAATATGATTAAATAACTTATTTTTCTTCCTTAATTTTTTCAAAAAAAGTCAACTTTATCTTATAATTAAAACTGAGGATAGTATAAAACATGGAACAAATATTCATAAAAACTAGCGCTACTACCCAACTGCACCCAAAATTGACAGAAATTTGAATCAGATTTTCTGGCCCATTGTTTCTCGCAGTTCCCATCTTAATGATGGAGCTGGATTTCAATAATTTTCGTTCATTACACTCTAAACAGATCACTCTATTTAAAAGAAAGTTACCGAATGAGTTCACGCAGTCAGCTTCTGGTTAGAATGGGATGCATATCTGACAATATAGAACTTGCAACTGATCTACATACTCTGCTCGAACAACTAAAAATGGATACTATGGGACCAACACAAGCAACAATATGCCATCTTAAAGTAAGAGATGGTTACAGCCAAACATTGAACACTGTAAAAAGTATTTTTCCTCCTGAGAATAGGTGGCCATGATCATTGAAAGTTATTGGATCAACAAGGTAAAATTCAGTCATGGTTTCAAAATTTTGTGGTTACCGATCAACCATTTGGAGAATAATATGAAAATAATAGTATAATAAACCGAAATAGCAACTTTCTTGATAAAGCTGCTGTCAAATTATTTTAGTATGACGATGATGCTCCTAGAAAGAAATGTGCAGTTCAATCCATCATATAATTCAAAAGGATTGGGGGAAAAAAAAGAATTGCAATGCCAGAAAATACCAGAATTTTTTCCCAACAAGGAAACTTGGAGATAAGTCGCATTATTTATGTTTTCGTACCCAAAAAAAAAAAAAAATTTAATGTCAAATCGTTATTGGCATTCATGAAATAAATCATACCGCTCCTTTCTATCCTGAAGTCTCTTCATTTGCTCCTTATAATGGTTCTCTATATACTGCTTTTGGCACCGCAACCTGTTGTTTTGTTATATTAGAAAGAGCTTCTTCATCCAGCTGTACATCTGAATCTTCGATTCCTCCTTCAGAACCCCCCCTTCCTCTTCGAAGAAGACCTCATTTTATCCCTAGGATGAAACTTCTGAACCCAACCTCTGGCAGAATCCATATCATTCGCCAAGCTCAGCATTTACCTTGATGACTAACAATCATCCTACTTTGCGCTATATACAAGCCAAATTCCCTCTGAGAAACATTCGCGTCACATCCCAGAAAACCTAATTGCAAGAAACCTCGGTAAGAGTAAAAGTCACGCAAACAAATTTTATATTTACATCTAAATCCCAAAAACGAAAGTTCTGTTCGCTCTTCAAAACGTGCATGTAACCCAAGTCTCAAAATTCAAGCCAAAAGTTCCAAGAATTTTCGAAGTAAATATCGAATGATTGATGCCGGCAAGAAGCAGGAGTCAAAATATGTGAAGCCAGGACCATTCAGAATCCAATGACAAGGAATTGGGTTTCAATGACGCAAAAAAAAATTAATGAGGCTGAGAATTCGGATTACCGGGTAATTAGTACTCGGCCAAAACAGATAATGATCCCGCTGAACTTTTGAAAAAGAAACGAGAAAGTTGGCAGCGAATCCAGTAATGTCGGTATATGATTGCTTTGCCTTGGTTCCGGCTCAGGGAAAATTAGACGACGAATCCGCTCGGTTCTCTCAAACTGGACATGGCGATGCCAACGGCACTCTTCCCGATATTTTGAAAGCACACATGATCTCAGTGCAAACCATTAACACTGGGTACAACTCATCTAAATTTTTTTATAACAAGAAATATATTCTTAAAGTTTATTATTTTTAAATTAAAAACCATATTAAAATGAAACTTGTTTACTAATTTACCCCTTCTCACGCTAAATTATTCATTTATCTTTTTTCATCAATATTTATTAAAATCAATTTAATATTGTTTTATTAAATTTAAAAAGAATTTAAGCAATTTTATGTCAGAAATGTGAATAGTTTAATTGAAAATTTGAGCAATTTTTTTAATAAGCGTCTATGTTTAATGAAATGTATTTAAATATTTTGAATTTTTCTTCCAAATATTTTGAATTTTACAATTTTTGAAAATGCATATATATAATTTCAAAACATTGTATACATGCTTAAATATATAAGTTTAACTTGTTTGAAAAGTACAACAACTCCGTTAATTACCTCACTCTTCCCTCTTCATCTTTCTTCCTTTTGCATTTTACAATTTTTGAAAATGTATATATATAATTTCAAAACATTATATATGTGTTTAAATATATAAGGTAACTTGTTTGAAAAGCGCAACAATTCTGTTAATTACCTCACTCTTCCCTCCTCGTCTTTCTTCCTTCTATATAAAAATTCCATTAGCTTTGCAAGGTAGAGTGGAACCTCTAAGTCTCATTTTCATTTACTCTACAAACCTTAAGTCTCAAAGCCATTTCCGCCCTCGAATTACGTCTTCACTACATTGCTTAGGAATGGTAGATCAAGGCCATTAAGACCCAATCCAAGAATCGGCGAGGGGTAACGCAGAGCCTGATAGAGGAGCTATATTCACAAGATTCCTTTCATCTAAGAACCAAGAACAAGAGGTACAGGCGCTTCGTGATCTCTCTAGGTACCTCCAAGAGCACCCTGATCAGGCTTCCACTGGTTTTTCGATCCTTACCACTGTGAAGTTCAAGAAAGACCTTATGACTTCAGAAAAGATAAAAATCAAATGAGGAAATACTTATTCAGGTGGGGTTATGTTGATTGGCGCCAATAGCAAATCATGGCATATGAAGATAAGCCGTGATTGGATAACGATACCTGGGAATTGCAAAACTGACTTTTGGAATAATTACGCCTTTCTTTCAGGCAGACACATCAACATATGGCCTCTTCCCCTAAAGAATGGTGGGAAAATAATGTTACTTCTATCCTAATTAAGCTAGAGATAATACTTTCATTGTTTCTTTCTTTCTTTCTGATAGACACCCAAGCACATCCCATATTACTCGATGTGGGACTTTAGCAGCCCATACTACCTTGGTCCCTATCAATACACCCTCCCCGAAAAGCCGACGTCTCGGCGGCACTTTACTCGGCCTCCTTGCGAGTCAGAACCCTCCGTCTGTAGCCCTCTCCGGTTTGCTGATCACCGGCTCTGATACCAAATGATAGGCACCCAAGAACCTTAGAAAATCACACCCTAAAAGCTAGCTATTGAGGTGGGAGAGCCAAGGCACTTAAGTACCCCATCAAGCAACTCATACTACTCGATATCCCATACTATTCGATGTGGGACTTTGGTAGCCCATACTACCTTGGTTCCTATCAATACACCATCCCTCACTCGACCTCCTTGCCGGTTAGAACCCTCTGTCGGTAGCCCTTTCCTGTTCGCCAGCCACCAGTTCTGATATCAAATGATAGGCACCCAAGCACATTGGAGAACTACACCCAAAAGCTAGCTATTGAGGTGGGAGAGTCAAGCACTTAAGTACCTCATCAAGCAACTCATACTACTCGATGTGGGACTTTATCAACCCATACTACCTTGGTCCCTATCACTTTCTTTCATTCTTTTCCTGGTGTGAATTCTACATGTGCTTCTAATACAAAAACCATGAACTCTACATCTTTCCCTGAACAATGGTGGGAAAATAATGTTACGAAGTTGCATGCAATAGTTTTTTGGTTTCCTTCAATTCAAAAGTGATTTGATATCCCACCTTATCTTTTATAAAACCATACATATGAATTTAATTTAGTTGGGTAATCTAAAGTTAATACACAGAAATTTGATGCGATTACAGTAGTATATAATTTCGATAAGATATTTCTACGAGATGGTCTATAAAATCAATAATATTATCTATGATTTGATTAAAATAAAAACTAAGTCGTTTTTAAAAAATTCACACCCATCATTCTAGGATCATAGTCAAACAACTTTAATCTGACAAAATCCAGTCTAGCCCAGTCAGCTCAAAAAAGGGCCAAGTTTGTCAATTGCAACTTGGTCTATTTATATTTTTAGATAGGATTTTGTTGTTTTTTGGGCTAATGGTGAGTTTTCTATTTGAGCAACGAGAAAGTCCATAACCTGCCAATGGGGTTTGATCTAATGGGTAAGTTTTTCACAGTGTGGCAAACTGTTAGAGCCCAAAATAAATGAAGTCCAATAGTATTCAACCCACTGAATATACACCTCGCAAATATATGTGCTTATATTCAAGATCCTTCACCAGTGTTATACGTGGCCTATCTTGTATCCTATCTTGTATATATTGTATTGTCACTGTTCTGATGATTCATTAGAGAAATAACATGAATATTTTATGATTTCTATTTTGTCTCTTATACGTTTCGCTCTGCCTCACTTTTCAACCTAATATGGTACTAGGGCCAAAAGTACTTTATAAAGAATCATTGAGTTGCCTTCATCCGCTACCACCTCACCTTATACGATAGCTTCCACCCTCAACGCCCCTCCATCCACTCTTCCTCATTACATTACCACCAAGCTTACCTGAGATAATTACCTTATATGGAAAGCCCAAATCCAGACATATCTTTATGGTTAAGAAATTTTCAAATATGTTGATGGATTTGCTGCTTCACCGCCTCAAAATCTACTAGATGGTCTTCCAAATAATGAATACCTCAAATGGTTTCAACAAGATCAACTAGTTTTCTCCATACTTCTGGCACCTTTATCTGAAGGTATTATTTCTCAAAATGTTCGCCATCGTCATGCTCGTGATATGTGGATTGCTCTTGAAACATCATTTGCTCAAAAGACCCAGCCTAAGATTGTATATCTTCATCAGCAACTTACCACTCTCAAAAAGGGTGTAAATATGTTCAACAATATTATCAAAGAGCCACCATCTTGGCTGATTCTCTTGCTGCAGCCAACAAACCTGTCTCAGACGATGACTTTATCACTTACTTGCTTTCTGGTCTTAGAACATATTTTGACATCATTGTGACAGTGCTCTCTACCCAAAAACATATTTTTCCTGTGGAAGCCATTCTGAGTCATTTACTCACTTTTAAAGAGCGTTTAAACCAGAAAAATTCCATAAATCTCTCAATAGTTTTTTTTTTTGCAAATGCTATTTCAACAGCAGGGACGCCGACCAAAAATTTTTTTAGAGGCAGAGGGAGTCGTTGCTTAGGTTATGGTCACAGCAACAATTTCTCAGGTCAAGGATATGGAAGAAATTACCGAGCCTTTCCTCGAGGTAAAGGTGGTGGCTGTACCTTTAGGGGGCCCGCCACAACCAATCAGTTGGTTATTTTCAATTCGACACAGACAATCCCCCTACTAATTGTGCTTGCAAAATAGACACATTGCATTAACATATTACCAAAGAAACAATCACGCCTTGCAAGCACCACCACCACCTTCAATGGCTACCCACTACTCTAAATATTCCACTATAAACGACTCTCTGGTTTCCTGACATAGGTGCTACCCACCATATGACCAACAATTTTTCCAACCTTAATCTTGGATATGAACCATATAGTGGACATGACGCTATCTTAGTCAGCAATGAAGCTCCAATGAAGATTGAAAATCAAGGCTCAGACAATCTACAAACATCTAATGGCAATTATCTTCTCTCTACTACTTTACATGTTCCTGAAATCACTAGAAATTTATTATCTGGACAATAATTTTGTAGTGATAACAATGTGTTTTTTGAATTTCAATCTAGCTATTTTTGTGTAAAGGACGAGGAAATAAAGAGGCTTCTTCTTCATTGTCCCAATCTTAAACATCTCTACTCCATCAACAAGCCTCAAGCATATTCTTCTGTTTGGTCCACCTTTTTGTAATGGCACCTGTTAGTGCAAGCGTTTCACCTAAGAGGGGGTGAATTGGGTGATACCAGATAATTTTGTTGTGTATAAGAAAAATGACAAAACATTTAAAGCAGTTAAGAGCAAGGAGAAATATCACCGAAGTGTACACCGGGAGTTATACTGGTTCGGCCACAACCACTTTAACCTACGTTCAGTCCTCAGAACGTCTCTAAGAGTTTCACTATATTCTTCAAGATTTAGTGGGTTCTTGGCACCTCAGCACACAGTAAGTTCCTTCACCTGGACACTCGCTCCCCCTTACACATTGTAATCAAATCCCCAACTCAAGGTTCCACTACCTTAAGTTGTCTCAATAACAAATATTGAGTTTGTAATGAAAAACTCTCTCACAGAGCAAATATGTAATCACTGAAGTACAATGAATGAGTATATGAAAACAAAGCACTAAGAGTGTGTTGATGTTCGTGTGTTCTCAGTTCTTGTGTCTTATATTCTTCTCTTTGAATGCTCCATATATATAGATAATTTGTAATGTCCGTTGGAAGCAATTCAAACATGTCCGTTAGAGTTGCACAACAACGGCTGACTATTCTTTGAATTTGAAAACTATCCGTTTGCGGTAGGTAGCGGTAGGTGAACGTTCGAACACTTTATTTGACTTTGCTATTCTTGCATGATCTCTTCATTGTTTCTCTGCAAATGTACTTAGGATACTAATGCAATGAAGAGTTAATCATATAGATAACAATTTAATAAACATTCGATCTAAAACATAATTTCTGGACTGCCTTACTCGAGTGATTAAGTTTGTTACTCGAGTGGTCCCTCGAGTAAACCTATCAAAAATATGGTAGTGAGCAATTCAACATTTTACATACGATATTACTCGGGTAAGACATGGAGTGAGATATATCACAAACCTTGGAAATACCTGATTACTCGAGTGGCTACTCAAGTGGCCATGTCATTACCTTCACACGTTACTCGGGTGTGACTCTGGTAATCTGGTTACTCAAGTGGCCTTCGCTTTTCTTCACATCTTACTCGAGTGGTCCCTCGAGTAGATTTCAAATAACCCGGCAAATTACTCGATTACTCCCTCAAGTAATTGCATGAAATTCTTGGCCGAGAGTTTGCTTTCTGATTACTCGAGTAATGCTTCAAATAACTCCGCAGATTAGTCGGGTGGTCTTTCGAGTAATGCCTCATTTTTAACCTGATTACTCGAGTAAAGTGTTGCATATCTTAGCCAAGAGCTACTAGAAGATTTTGGACCTGCTTACTCGAGTGGCTACTCGAGTGAGGCCTTTGTAAATCATGTTATTCAAGTGGCTACTCGAGTAATGGTCTACATAACTTTGCAGATTACTCGAGTGGTTCCTCGAGTAACTTCTTCCAAATTTTGGCAGTGCTTCACTGGATGAAATTCTCTGTGATTACTCGAGTGACTACTCGAGTAAGCCTTCACAAAAATGGTTCATCACTCCAGTACTTACTCCAAGTAATGCTTTACCACTTTATTCAAATTTATTTGTTTGTTATTAAAGTCTTTTATATCATTGATCCAATCTTTGTTATCATCAAAACATATGGAATCTAACAGCACCAACGTTCAGGTCACCCAGCCTTTCAAGTAGTCAAGCAAGTTCTTCACAGTCATCATCTTCCAGTTTCTACAAAGCCACCTCCTCATCATTGTCATGCCTGTTGAACTAGCAAAAGCCATCGTCTACCACCTCCTCTGTTAACTCATCGTTCTACACTTCCTTTTAAACTAGTTTTTTGTGATATTTGGGGTCCTTCCCCTTCTTTGTCTGTAAATGGTTTTAGATACTATGTATCTTTTGTTGATGATTAATCCCGTTTTATTTGGTTTTATCCTTTTAAGTCCAAAAGTGAAGTTAGGTCAGTCTTTTTCAAGTTTAAATCTCTTGTAGAAACTTTTTTTCAATTAAAAAATTAGAGCATTTCAATTTGATTGGGGTGGAGAATTTTGTTCTCTTCATAAAGATTTACTAACTCTTGGCATTAATCATAAAATCACATGTCCTCACACTCACACCCAAAATGGTGTTGTTGAACAAAGACACAGAACAATTGTTGAAACAGGACTTGCCTTGTTGCATCAAGCCTCTATGCCACAGAACTATTGGAGCTTTGCATTCTCTACTACTACATATTTATTAAATCAGTTGCTTAGTCCAGTACTCTATTGTAAATGTCCTTATGAGGTGTTTTTTAAACTTAAGCCTGATTATAAATTTCTTAAGGTTTTTGGCTCAGCTTGTTGTCTTAACTTGAGGCCTTGTGCACCCCATAAACTAGCACCACGTTCATACTTATGTGTGTTTTTAGGATATGCTTCTAATCATCAAGGCTACCTTTGTTTTCATCTGACCACTGGAAGACTTTATTTATCCCGTGATGTAATATTTGATGAACTATTATTTCCTTTCTCCAATTGCCAATCCAACACCAAGGCCACCTCCACTCCCTTTATTACTTTACCAACCTTTACACCTAGGCCCACTCCACTTACCCCACCCATTAGCCCAATAAGAAATCCTAATATGTCTCCTAGACCCCGCTCATCACCATCCCCATCTTCTTTCTTCTCTCCTTCACTCTTATTACCAACACCTTTTTCCTCACCCATTGCCACTTTTGACCCACCCATACCTACTCTTCCACCACCACCTATCTATCCTTCTCATCCTATGACCACAAGGTCCAAAGCTAATATTTTTAAACCCAAATCTCTCTCTCTCTCTCTCTCTCGATTTTGTCTCCACTTTCCCACCACTTGCCCACTGCACCACAGGACCTACAACACCTACTCCCATGTCTATTACTCAAGCATTGAAGGATCCAGGCTGGCGCCAACCGCTTTATAATGAATTTCAAGCCTTGCTTTCTACCAACACATGGCATCTTGTTCCTTACTCCCCTCACATGAATGTAGTCGGGTGCAGATGAATTTTTTGGACTAAATATCAAACTAATGGCTCTCTTGATAAATTAAAGGCTCAATTGGTAGCCAAAGGCTTTCATCAACAACCAGGCATTGATTTTTCAGACACCTTTTCTCTAATGGTTAAACCCACTACTATTCGCCTTATTCTCTCAATTGCAGTATCTCGTGGGTGGCATATAAATCAATTGGATGTGCAGAATGCCTTTCTTCATGGTTTTTTAGATGAAGATGTCTGTATACAACAACCCCCAGGTTTTGTCCATCTTGATTACCCGTCTCATGTTTGCAAATTACGTTGTGCTATTTATGGCCTCAAGCAAGCTCCACGTGCCTGGTTTGTCCACTTAAGTACTCAACTTCTTGAACTTGGGTTTACTGCCTCAAAGTTTGATTCATCCCTCTTCATTTGCCATAACTTCAGGTTCACACTCTATGTTTTAATTTATGTTGATGACATAATAGTTACCGGCTCTTCTGTTGCTGTGATTACTGAGCTTATTGATGCCCTTGGAAATCCTTTCCATTAAAAGCCTAGTAAACTACATTATTTTCTGGGTGTTGAAGTTTTGCCTTCATCAAGTGGTCTTCTTTTGTCACAAAGAAAATACATACAGGATATTTTGGAAAGGTCTCGCTTGTCTAATGCAAGACCTATATCTACACCAATGGCCACTAATTCTGTTTTAACAGCTCACTGTGGTCATGATTTTTCCGATCCCTACCTTTATCGTAGCATAGTTGGTAGTCTTCAATATCTAAGTTTCACAAAGCTTGATAAGTTTTGCTGTCAACCGTGTCTATCAATATATGCATCAGCCTAAGAGTCGCATTGGACAGCACTAAAATGCATTTTGCGTTATCTTCGTGGCACTTCTCATTTTGCTCTTCATATCAAGCCCTCTTCTTCTTTAATTCTCTGTGCATTTTCTGATGCTGATTGGGGGGCAACCCAGATGATGCACGATCCATAGGGGGTTTTGCAATTTATTTTCGCCCAAATTTGGTTACTTGGAGTTCAAAGAAACAACCTACAACGGCCAAATCTAGTACAAAAGCAGAGTATAAAGCTATTACTATAACCTCAAGTGAAGTTATTTGGCTACAAAATCTTCTATATGAACTATATATTTTTCTGCCAGATGCTCCTTTTCCCTACTGTGATAACCTTGGAGCTACGTATCTGGTAGCAAATCCAGTGTTTCACTCACAGGCCAAACATATTGCTCTTGATTATCACTTTGTTTGAGAACATGTAGCTGCTAGATTACTTGATATTCTTCATGTGTCATCCAAGGAGCAATTTGCTGATATTCTTACAAAATCTCTAACTTCCTCCCACTTTGCTGCTCTTCGCACGAGTCTCACCTTGTTTCCAACAAAGTTTGACTCGCCGGGGGGGGGGGTGTTAGAGCCCAAAATAAATGAAGTCTAATAGTATTCAACCCACTAAATATGCACACCACAAATATTTGTGCTTGTATTCTAGATCCTTCACTAGTGTTATACATGGCATTATAGTATAGGCTCATCTTTGTATATATTGTAGTGTCATTGTTCTGATGATTCATTGGAAAAATAACATGAATATTTTATGATTTCTATTTTATCTCTTGTACGTTTTGCTCTACCTCACTTTTCAACCTCATACAAACCAAGAATCAAATCCCTATTAAGAGAGGTGCCCGCATCAACCTATTTTGGGAACACGTGACTGCTATTCGTTGGTTAATGGAAGAGGAGGCGTTGGTTTATGATGCATAATAAAAGGGACCAGGGTTAATGAATTGGTCCTGAATTAATACACCATATCCTGACACAAGAGAAAAGCTCCCCGAAATGTATTACTCAGTCGAAGATTAGATACAGTCCCGTATAGGCGGCACGGATTAGTGTAAGTCCGATTTATACCAGTAATAGTTTTTGTCGGGCTTCACCGTTCATAAATGCATCAGCTTCTCATAAATCTTCTCGTACAAAGGCCATGACATTTTCTCGTATAAATATCTAGATTTATCTGCCAACGTTAGCTAGACTGGCAACTTTCCCAAATAAGTGACACTCAATCTAAAATTGAATAATGAATTATTTACAAACTGACTGCAAACTCAGCATGAGAACCAGAAGTGAATGTGGATTATTTCCTCCTCGTGCCAAACTTCCCAGTTTAGAGTTTAGACTGAAATGAGGACACGAAGAGCTAGAGACTGTTAACAAATCAAGTCCTAAGAAACTTGCATGATATCCCAATTAGCTAAAAAAGTATCACAGGGGTTCAGGAAAAAACTCCATGTTCTAGCAATAAGATTAACAGCATAGAAAGAACTAAATAGCCTACTACTAAGATATGGACAGCGATAAAGTTTAATGCTAGAAGAACCATGCCAACTAGCTCTTTCCTCATTCGGCATTTCTCTTGCCGTCCAATTCAGCATCCTTCTCTTTTGCGCATTTCGTTGTATTGGCCTCAGAGTGACTACCGACAACAGCAGTAGAATTGACCTCAGGAGCGTCAGGCTTATTGGGTGCCTTCCTTTGGAGTCTCTCAGCAGCATCTGCCTCGCCAGATTCATCACCTCCAAAGCTTTCGGGTGGTGCGATGGGATTTTGAACAGCTTCTGCCACATGCTCTGTGGCATCAGCAACTGAGGGTGGTAGGGCTCCAGAATCTTGGGCAGCTTCCAACTCCTCGTACTTGGAAATTACATGTTGTAGCTCATCATTAAGGTTCAAAGCCTCAAAAAGTGTTCCCTCGTCGTCAGTGGTGCTTTCCACAATCACCTTAATGACAGACAGTGACTGCCTGCACTTTTCCAACAAGCTCACAGTCACGTCTTCCTGCAACCATGTGAGATTTTTGGTAAATTTTATCAGTGAAGAATTCTTCTATCCATTTAGCGTTATAGGAAATACCGATGACTTCATTACAGAAAAAAGGGCGAAGGCTCCTTCATAACCATATATTAACGTAATTTCCATGCCTAAAAAAATGATGCCATTATCATTACTAATTTGACATCTTAGGCACTTAAATTATCTGCATTTAAACATTAGCCTTGCCTTGAAAAGTATGTAGCTACTTTCCCATAATTTCACTCTGCAAAAGTCTACAAACAAAAGACCCCATATGTACAAAACGAATTTCACCATCTTCCCATAATGCTGCTTGGATTTACATTTCATGCATATGTTTATACAAACATCTGTTAAAGAGGAGACACCAGTACACCAGCACAAACATGCATGAAGCATTAAAACTCACAGAATGCTGTGTTCCTTTGACTCCAGAAAGCTTACCTTTAACAATTTTGG
Source organism: Inga laurina (assembly GCA_963855925.1). NCBI lineage: Eukaryota > Viridiplantae > Streptophyta > Magnoliopsida > Fabales > Fabaceae > Inga > Inga laurina. The sequence continues at coordinate 15,619,260 of OY979703.1, read as the reverse complement.
CTCTGCTCCAGAATTTAATATGGTAGTGAGTAATTCAAGACTGTTTCGAGCAATGACAAGATGCTCCTTCTTTTCTTCAACTGATAGGCTCCTGGGATTAGAAGAGAAAGCAGATCTATTCATCGCGTGCAATGGAGCAACAGGAACAGGATAACTTTCAGGAGGATCTAATGAATCTTCATGTACATGAGACTCCAAGGAATATGGCACATGTGCCGAATTTCCTTCATCTGTCTCCAGAGCCATATTTCTTCCTTTCAGACTCTGCCATCAACCGGGATCAGGGTAAATTTCAACAATACACTCGACATAGCAGAATGCAGCAGAATAAGACAGCCAATTAAAGAAAGAAAAAGGGATGCAACAATACTCAGGGTTACGCGGGAAGGGCTATTCCGATAAAGATTACACAACAGTATGCAACAAGAGATGCAAGCTATATAAGAAAGGAAAAATCAACAAAGTAATAAAATTGTAAGAGATGCTTCTCCATGGCCAAATAAAAAGGGCTAGGGAATTTACTAACTTTCTTTAACCATTCGGTAGCATTTAATAGTTGCTTAAGAAGTTATTCAAATATATGAATTTAGTCGAAATAAACTCGTTTTGGCATTTTTCGAGGGTCGTTCTAATACCAACAGTTAGAGTCCTAAGAAGCTACAAAATTTTTCCCCAAGTTCCTCTTATTTGAGAGTTATGCACTAAACAGATCAAGCTTTGAATTGATCTGCGCCTGCTAAGAAATAAGTTCATGAAGAGGCTAGAGTCCAAAATGAAATTATAAATAAACAAGTTCGTCTACAAGATCCAAGAAAACGAAACGAAGCGAATGAATACAAGAAATTCATCAGGTTAATAACAATATAAAAAGATAAGGCAAGACTGATCAATAAGTATCCACGTCAAGTCATAACGCGTTAAGTAAAAACGCTTACCATAAAGGTTTGACGAAATACTGGCAAATAGGCAAGATCCTCTGACTCTCCCCAAGCCCTGATCAATTGCAAAGCCCTTCTTCTATTCTGATGATCTGCCTGTGGATTATCAATCATTCGAACCATATCTTCAAGCACCTTCTCTGATGCCACCTCAGAGAACACTTTCTCACAATTCATAGTACAGGCTTCCAGCAAGTCGAGGCTGAGCATCTGGCTCACTGGGTTCTTGCTTGAAATCTTCTTCTTTATGGCCTTCACAATCTCGGATCCATTAAACTCTCCACTATTGATCATCGCACATATCCTCAAATTCATGCCCCAGTTGGGTTCCTCTAAAATCTCCGATGTTGCTTCGTCAACCATCTTTGATTCAGGAGTTGGGGTTTGCAAAATTTCCTTCATTTTGTCACTAACAATCCGACTCATTTGAGCTCCACTTGTCTTCAGCTTCTCACCCAGTTGAGCTAGTTTCAACTTGTCCATTATTTCAACAAATTTCACAGTCTACAAGCCTAATGGGTAAAAAAAACAAGAAATAGTGAAAATGAGGGATAAACACAGAGATCGACTCATTCATTGACATTAGAGTGAAAACACCGCTGAGGTTTATTATGGAGAGAAGAATAAATAACAATTATTTTGCACCGACTATTTCGTTGTCAAAATCCGACCATATTTATATTGTCACCCAGGATGAACGAAAAAAAGAGAGCAAGGATAGATTTACAGCGTTATGACATCCACGAACCAGAAATTGAATTGTCGAGGAAATAAGGTTGTGAGAGTAGACGAGGGGATCAAACAAAGTTTACCAATTGGGTTGTCACTGCAATCAGAAAGTATCACCTTTGAAATGCATCAGCCAACACCTCATAAAATCTTCTCACAGGAGAGCAAACTGGCCATCTGATCTTGGTAGGGGAAGAGAAACGGAGAGAGGAAGAGAGATATTGAATTTCGCTGCGGTCGTGGATTTTGGTGGGCCAGATGTGCGACTTCGACCCATTCTCTCTCGTTTTGGCCGTTAGATCTTTACCATAAATAACTTACGAGAGTGACACGAGTGAATCACACAGGATACGCCTGTATGAAATTTATGTTTTTTCTCCATCTATGTGATTAATTTTGACATTTTGTTAAATACTCCATCTTATCCTTAATTCAAGGCCAGTTAACATTTTTGAAAAGATTAAGAATGGTAAATACTCCTTTGGTTCTTATATACATATTTAAAAAGTTGATTTTAAATTTAAATATAAGATATAGTTTCATTTTTGTCAATTTTTTTTAATTTACCCATATTATTATACTCCCTTAACAATAATAAATTAGGAAAGGGAATTAGTGAATTGAGGAAGATAATTGGGGTGTTTTAAAAAGGACAAAACTTAGATCCAGTTCTATATATCCATTAGGTCCAGTTAGCAAATAAAATGCTGCCACATGGATTAATTTGACACTTCAGCACTTAACCCCAAATGATTCTGTCAAATCACCGTTAGGGAATCAAATTTCTTCTTCTCTGTGGCAACATTCACAGTGGACCAGTCCCCGTTTCTCCTCACCTGCTCTCACCATAATGGATTAATCACATTACGCTATTACCCACAGCCGAAGAGAAATTTCTGGCTTCATCCATCGCAACCTAGCTCTTCCTCACCATGGGAACACCACCACCCCTCTCCCCCTACATTATTCTCCAACTTGCGACCTTTTAGACCGGACATTCTTGAGCAATTCTTTGTTGCCGACGGCATTGTCGTACTTGCGAGCTTCTGATGATTTCCTTTTGCAACACCTCCACATCTCGTAACCATGTCGATCTACAGGCTCACATCCAATTCTTGTATCAAAGCCTCCATCAACGGTTTCAAAAACACACTACAAAAAAAAAGGTATTTCGTAGCGGTGAACTTGTAGCGGTTATATTAAACCGCTACAAATTATAGTATTTGTAGCGGTTTTTACCTAAACCGCTACAAATTTGTAGCGGCAAGAATATTTGTAGCGGTTTCATACAAAAAACCGCTACAAATTTGGCGCGAAATTCCCGCCAAAAATTGTAGCGGTTATTTTGTAGCGGTTAATGCACATAAACCGCTACAAAATACCAAAGGTCAGAATTTGTAGCGGTTCTTGCCCAAAACCGCTACAGAATTTCAAGAGACTCCAAATTTGTAGCGGTTCTGGGCAATAACCGCTACCGAATTTCAAACGTTGTGAAGATTTGTAGCGGTTATTGTAGAACCGCTACAAATTTAATTATTTGTAGCGGTTAGAGTAGCGGTTATTTTGAATAACCGCTACAAACATCCGGCCTATTTAAACCCCTCGCCTCTTCCATTTCTCATTTTGCTCATTTTGTTTCCTGAGGTTTCTCTGAGTGGTTTATTCGATTTCAGACGAGTCTATAGGAGTTTTTGGTCAGTATTCCGCAGTATTTACACTTGAGGTACGTATATAACACGTATTTTTATTTATATTTGTATTTTTATTATATTTTTGTATAATAATGGACTAATTTTTTTTTTAATTTGTACAGTTGATATGGCTTCAGGACAGGATAAGGGGAAGGCCCCTGTGCCCCCCAGACCGACTTTACAGGGTGGCAGCAGCCGGGCAGGGGGCAGAGGGAGGAGGGGGCAGCGCGCAGGCAGGGCTACCGAGGCATCTCAGCCCATCCCCCCACAGGAACCGCAGACGATCCCACAGGCGACGACCGCAGCTGAGGTGCCTGAGGTGGAGGTGCCAGAGATTAGCATTGAGGACTTCCTCAACGAGGAGGAGTTCGAGATCCCGATTAGTGGGTTCAGGGAGATGGAGCAGTTCCTCGATGAGGAAGAGGCTCGGGAGCAGAACAACCCACGAGGGTCGTCTTCGCGGTCCACTGGGTTTGAGGTGCAGGTCGAAGGTAAATTATTTAATTTTTAAATTTTTTAACTTTTTAACTTTGAATTATAATTTATCTAACGTGCGGTCAACTGTGCAGATGAGCAGGGGAACGTGACGACGAGGAGGCTGGATGTGACCGGTCTGAACAGCATGGACCGGTCCCTGCGAGTTGTAGTGCCGTGGAACGAGGGCACTGACCAGCCGATCCACAATGGGGGTCACCTGCTCAACCGCTTCCTGAGCGACCTGGGATCGAATTGGATGCGGTTCCCCCTTCACTTCCCGACGTGGAGGCACATTCCGAAGGGGCCGAAGGACCAGGCTTGGGAGGAGGTGGTTCAGGTAATTAAAACTATTTAATTAATATCTTTTGTAATTAATTCTATTTAATTATTTTTTTAAATTATGGTTTTTATAATTATTGATATTTAAATGTCTTTTTTTCAGCTGCGGTTTGCCGTCCGGGCCAACCGGAAGAGGTACGCCCTCGTGAAGATGGGCGACGCCTGGAGGAACAGGAGGAACCGTCTCTTCCACAGTGTGGATGGGGACGGGACGATGCCTCTGGAGCAGCTGCAGGAGAGCGTCCCGGACGGCGTGCCGCCGAACGACTGGGCACGTTTTGTCCAGTTCAGGAGGAGCCCTGAGGCGCAGGTAATGTATTTATTATATTTTTTATATATAATTTTTTAATTGTTAAATATTAAATTATAATAGCAATTTATTTTGTATTTAATTTTAAATTATAATACATTTAATTTTTTTTTCCAGGAGCTTGCTCGGAGGAACGCCGCGATCCGGGCACAGCAGACGATCCACCACACAGCAGGATCGAAGACCTTTGCTGTGACCTACAGCGAGCTGGTAACTTTTCAAGTGCTTCACTTACTTTTAGTTGATTATTTCATAATACTAATTGTTTTGTAATTGTTTCAGGAGACGAGGGCTCAGCAGGAGAACCGTCAGACGGACTATGCGGAGCTGTACGCCATCACACACAGACACCGTGACGGGACTGCGACCTCTCAGCAGGCAGAAGCGGCCATTGTAAGTAATTTTGAATTATATTTTTTATAAAACAAAGTTAATAATGAAAAATGGTAATTATTAATTATTTCATAAAATGGCAGGAGCGGATGCAGCAGTCGCAGGCTGAGCTGCGACAGACCCAGCTTGAGGAGTCACAGGGGTCAGTGGACCCGACGGCTCCTCTGAAGGCGGGTATGGCTCAGCCTGAGCACCCCGGACGAGTGCGGGGGATGGGGATAGGCGCCAGACCCAGCATGATCTACGGCAGGAGCGCCGCCTCTGAGGCTGGCAGTTTTAGAGGGGTCAGACATCGGAGGGACGAGTCGATTGACCAGCTGCGGTCAGATTTGGAGCAGACGCAGCAGCAGATGCAGCAGATGGTGCAGCAGAAGCAGCAGATGCAGCAGCTGCTGCAGATCCACGCAGACACTATGTACGCGCAGCAGACGCAGTGGCGTGAGATCGCGAACACTATGCTCGAGGGAGCATGGAATCGGCTGTTCCCGGACGAGCAGCATCCAGCGGTCCCCCCTGTCCCTCGCTACGTCGTCCCGAGCACTACTCCTCCTCCTACAGCTCCTCCTCCTGCTGATGAGGATGGTGCGGTTCAGTCTACGCAGCGGCCCGATCCAGCGGTATCTGAGGGAGCCCCACCTGAGGGAGCACCAGAGGATCAGCCCCCAGCTTCTTAGTTTAGGACATTTTCTTTTCTTTTAAACATTTGTATATATTTATGAGATTTTATTTCAGAATTTTCTTATTGTGTTTTATATAATAATATTTATATTATTATATCGCATTGAAATAATTTATAAATGATTTAAATCTAAATTTAAAAAAAAAATTATATATATATTTGTAGCGGTTTTAAGTTCAAACCGCTACAAATATATAAGTAAATTTGTAGCGGTTATTAACTAATAACCGCTACAAATATATACATTTGTAGCGGTTTGAACTTAAAACCGCTACAAATATATATTTTTGTAGCGGTTATTAGTAAATAACCGCTACAAACACTCAAATGATTTGAATTTTCAAATATGGCGCCTTTGTGCACATTTGTAGCGGTTATCTTATGTATAACCGCTACAAATTAGAAAATTATTTTTATATTTAATGTCCAACGGCTTTAATATTAGTAGCGGTTTTATATATATAACCGCTACTAATTTGTTGAACATTAGTAGCGGTTATCTATATAAAACCGCTACTAATACTCAACAAGTACATTTTGAATTTCCCACCAATTAACGGCTTGAATATTAGTAGCGGTTTTATATATATAACCGCTACAAAATTATAAACGTTGGAATATCTGTAGCGGTTGGTGTAGCGGTTTAATAACCGCTACAAAGTTATAAACGTTGGATTTTCAGAATATAAGGTTCTAGGCATTCTTCATTATCTTCTCACTCATCTTCTTCTCTATACTTTCTTCTCTCTCACTTGTAGCTATGGATAAATCTTGGATAAGGTTGCCGCGCAATTCTCCTGAATATTTGTACGGATTAAACAGTTTCTTAGATTTCGCATTCACTCACGCCAGCTGTAACGGCAAGATCGTCTGTCCGTGTCGGAAATGCAAGTTCAAGAAGTGGCATCCACGAAATGTTGTGAAGGAACATTTGCTTGTGAAGCCTTTCCCTGAGGACTATACGTTCTGGGCAGTTCATGGTGAGAAGGCCGGCATTAGATATGACGAGGCTCTTCCTCGAAGTTCTCAAGTAGGCGTTCAAGTAGATGAAGATGATCCTGTGAATGATGCTGTGCGTGATGCGTTTGGATTTCAAGGCGACAACTTCAACGAAGAAGTGCACGGCTCTGAGCCGGCTTTTATGGGGAATGAAGCAGCTCGGGATTTTTTCAGCTTGATGGATGAGGCAGATCGTCCTTTATATCAAGGTTGTCGCAAATATTCTAAATTATCTTTCTTGATCAAATTGTATCATATCAAGTGCTTGTGTGGGATCACGGATAAGGGAATGTCGATGTTGCTCGACTTATTACAAGATGCATTCCCCGACGCCGAGATTCCCACAACGTTCTACGAGGCCAAGAAGATCATCAACAGGTTGGGGTTGAATTATCAAAAGATTGATGCGTGCCCAAATGATTGTATGCTGTATTGGGGAGACGATTCCAGCAGGGAGACGTGCAAGAGATGTCACACATCGAGGTACAAGACAATTCGGAAGGGGAAAAAGCAGAAGAAGAAACCCGCAAAGATTCTCAGGTATTTCCCTTTGAAACCTCGTCTACAAAGATTATTTATGTCGTCTAAAACTGCTGAGCACATGAGGTGGCATGCCGTTGATAAAAACGAAGACGGTAAATTAAGACATCCGCGGGATGCAGCTGCTTGGAAAACGTTTGACAACGACTTTCCAGATTTTGCGACTGACCCTAGAAATGTCCGGCTTGCGTTGGCGACCGACGGTTTCAATCCTTTCGGGAATCTTAGCACAAGTTACAGCATTTGGCCGGTAGTCTTAGTTCCCTACAACTTACCCCCTGGATGTGTATGAAACAAAGCTCTTTCATTATGTCTATGATCATTCCAGGCAAAAAGGCACCGGGCAATGACATCGATGTGTATCTCCAACCGCTTATTGCGGAATTGCTTGACCTGTGGAATGTCGGCTTGGAGACGTACGACGCTCACAGCAAGACTTTGTTCAACATGCGTGCAGCCTTGATGTGGACGATCAGTGACTTTCCTGGCCTTGGCACATTATCTGGTTGGAATGTGCACACTGGGTCGACGTGTCCGGCTTGCAATTTCGACTCTGACGCACTGCGCCTTCCCCACAGCCGAAAGTGGTGCTTTATAGGGCATCGGAGGTTTCTCGATGGAACGCATAAGTTCAGATTGCAACGGAATCGCTTCAATGGGAAACCAGAGAAAAGAGGACCACCTCAGACTTTGTCCGGTACAGATATCTTACAGCAGCTTGAGCATGTTGACGTCGAGTTTGGAAAAAGCGACGATTCAGCACAAACTCGCCAAAAGACGCGCAGGACTTCGGCGCCTCAGCAGTGGAAGAAGATAAGTATCTTCTTCACGCTTCCGTATTGGAGATCTAATTTACTTCGCCACAGTCTTGATGTAATGCACATTGAAAAGAATGTTTGCGACAATGTGCTGTATACGCTGCTCAACGAACCCGGCAAGACAAAAGATCACCTTCAAGCGAGGAAAGATTTACGCGACATGGGAGTTCGTGAAGACACTTGGCCAGATGAGCATGACAGATTTACACCGGCAAAGTTTACCCTCACAAAACCGAACAAGGATGTGTTCCTCGCGACGTTGAAGAAAATAAAAGTTCCTGATGGGTATTCAAGCAACATTTCTCGATGTGTCGACTTGCAGGCTCGGAAGGTTGCTGGCCTGAAGAGTCACGACTCACATGTTCTTATGCAGCAGTTACTCCCTCTGGCTATAAAGAATACACTTCCTCCCGATGTTTCCATCGTTTTGGTGGAACTTTGTTCTTTCTTTCGGAAGTTGTGTTCTAAGGTTTTGATCGTTGAGGAGCTCGATCAGCTGCAGTCGAAAATCATTCTTACGCTTTGTCACTTGGAGATGATCTTTCCTCCGTCCTTTTTTACTGTGATGGTTCACCTCACGGTCCACCTCGTTCATGAAACAAAGCTCGCTGGACCAGTACAATATCGTTGGATGTATCCGATTGAGAGGTACTCATTTTAAATATGTGCTTTCATTTATTGTCCGTATTTAATGTTTCCTAGTCGTCCTTTTCATCATTTTATATCAATTTTCTCTTATGTACTTCGTAGGTTCCTTGGGAAATTAAAATCTTACGTGAGGAATAAGGCGTGGCCAGAAGGTTCTATAGCTGAAGGCTATATAGGGGATGAGGTGCTTTATTTTTGCTCAAGGTACTTTGATGATCTTGAGACGGCTTTCAACCGCCCCCCTCGTGTTGACGATTGTCCTGAACCTGCGCCGACATCAGGAGAATTTATCCCTCGTGTTGGTAAACCAGTTGGAGCAACTGAGAACTTCAAACTAACGGCAACTGAGAAGTTCCAAGCACATAGACATGTCTTGATTAATTGCACTCAAGTTGAGCCTTTCATACGGTAAGAATTGTACACTCACATGTATGTTAATCGATCTATATCTTTCGTAACATTTCTCACTTTCATTTCACTAACGCCTTTCCATTATTAATTGCAGGGAATTCAGAAGTCATGTCAAGCGTCAGCTCAGGATCCGTACACAGACATCCTCGGAAGTTGATAGGAGGGTCCACAGAGAATTCCCGGGCTGGTTTGCGCGCAGAATACTAAATGACCACAACCCACACTCACCAGATTTCAGAGCTCTCGCAATCGGCCCTCTTGATCATGCAAAACGGTTTATAGCATACAATGTCAATGGTTTTAAGTTTTGCACGGTTTCACGGGATCAAGGATTGCAAACACAGAATTCGGGTGTTTATGGCACATTTGGGACAAGGAGTTATGCGAGCAGCAGTGACGCCAACATGCAGTTCGGAGGCGTCCCTTACTATGGCAAGCTTCTTGATGTGGTCGAGCTTAATTATTAAGGCCGTTTCACCGTGACGCTGTTCAAGTGTTTGTGGGCAAATACCACTACTTCTCGGGGACTGACAACTGACGACCTAGGGATCACATCAGTCAATTTCTCACGCACGATTCATACTGGTATTTCTCAAGATGATGAGCCGTATATTCTAGCTTCAGAGGCACATCAGGTTTATTATGTCGAGGACGAGCGGCATAGGGATTGGCACATGGTCGTTCATTTAAAGCCAAGAGACCTTTACGACATGGGTGAAGGCGATAACATCGCCTACGAGAGTGAGCCATTTCAGCCAGCTGATTTTGAAAACTACTTCCCTCAAGGCGATGACAATTTACCTCTACTGCGGTGAGTTTTTTTAAGTCCACGTCATTTCAATTAAATTTGTTAAATTTAATAATACATCAATAACAATAATTTTTCTACAAAATTTCTGTAGGGATGGCGACGATGAGTGATCAAATTCAAGTGTAAAAAATTTGTCTTTACAAAAAATGCAAAAAATTTGTGTTAAAATAAAATGTAAAAAAATATTTTAAAAAAATTAAAATAATATTTGTAGAATTCAAGTGCAAAAAATTTTTCTTCACAAAAAATGCAAAAAATTTGTGTTAAACTAAAATGCAAAAAAAAATTTTAAAAAAAAATTAATATAATATTTGTAGCGGTTATTAAACCGCTACAAAAATATAAATAACCGCTACTAAATAAAAACCGCTACATTAACCGCTACAAATAATTAAACCGCTACAAAAATATAAATAACCGCTACTAATTAGTAACCGCTACATTAACCGCTATATTAACCGCTACAAATTATACGTGAATCCCTATAAATACCCTTATCACAACTCATTTCAAACACTCCCCAATTTCTTTTCACCTTACCCTTCTTTCATTTCCTCTCATTTACAACTTCTTTCGTATGAGTAGAGGAGCTGAATAATACGATCAAATATGGTAACAAGATTTTCAATATCTTTTAGAATATTTCTTTTCTTTCTATAAAATTTATTCTAACCATTTTTTTTTAGATATATCATAACTCTATCTCATTTTCATCTATTTTTCATATACAATTACATTATATTATAAAACATAATAATTCCTTATTACCTAACTATCCTTAATAATATTATTAATATAAATTTTATACTAATCATATTCAATTACATTTTTTCTTTTTAATTTATTAATAAGTTAAACTATTAAATAATAAACTAATTGAAATAGATAAAATAATAATAAATTCAACTATTTAATATAATATTTAAAAAAAAGAAAAAAATCAACGTATATTTTTTAAAAAATTTTTAAATATTTGTAGCGGTTATTAAACCGCTACTAAATAACGCGCCTTTTCAAAGCTAAATTTAAATTTTTTGGCGGTAAATTTGAATTTCATGAAATTAGTAGCGGTTTTAGAAACCGCTACTAAGTTCATGAAATTCAAATTTAGTAGCGGTTTCTTAACCGCTACAAATAAAAAATGTCACTTTTAACAAATTTTCATTTTTATATATTTGTAGCGGTTATTAAACCGCTACAAAAAAAAAATTCTTTTTTAATAAAATTTTTTATATTTGTAGCGGTTATATAACCGCTACAAATATCTCTTGGTGTTGTAGCGGTTACTTTGAACCGCTACAAAGGTTGTAGCGGTTAGTTTTGATTGAGTAGCGGTTTTGTAGAACCGCTACAAAACCGCTTGCAACGTACGATTTAGTAGCGGTTTTTGTAACCGCTACTAACCTAGTTTGTAGCGGTTAGAACCGCTACGAATACCCATTTTTAACCGCTACTAAATCACGTTTTTTTTGTAGTGACACCGCCATGAATGGTGGTTTTATCATCCATGAAGACTTTGGTGCAAGCTAATTTAACAACTGAGTCAGAATTGCAGAGGCTCCCAAGGATGGTGGTGAACATTTTAGAGAGCTTAGGAGACAGCATCACCATGGAAATCAAAGAGACATATCAATAGATAAAAACATTGCTTCCAGATTGGCAATTTACAATAGGAAGAGAGAGTCCTGGTTCGAATCCCAAGCAAGAAGAAGAAATTTAATTGCCTAACGGTAGTTTGACAGAATCATTTGGGGTTAAATGCTGAAGTGTAAAATTAATCCATGTGGTAGTATTTTATTTGCTAAGTGGTCCTAATGAACATAAAGAACTGGATTTAAGTTTTATCCTTTAGAAAATGCATATTATATTAACTAATTTAACGAACTTCCATAAATTAATTAAATTAGATAATTTAATCTTATATTAAAGGCCGTATGGAGTAACCGTCTCATGTTACATGTAGTCAGCTATTTTAAAAATATGAAACAGGTAAACAAATGAATAACTTCTCATGTAGAATATAATTCTCATGTGTTTTATTTTTTTTATGATCCGATTAAACAAAATTTAAATAGATAAAATATCTAATCTCTATTTTTTCTTACTATTGTTATAACTTCCCATGTATTTTTTAAATTTTAAATAAAAAAGCTTAAAAAATTTTGTATGGCAGCTTTGGCGTTGGTGGGTAGAGCTGCAAAACGAGCTCAACCCGTAGGCCCGCGGGTTGGGACATGGTTAGAGTTGATGGTTTTGAGGCCCGAAAAAATGCAGGCTGTACAAGCTTGCACCGTGAGTTGATGCGGGCTGGCCCGCAAAATTTTTTTTTTCATTAATCCCTCTTGCTTCGCTAATTATTAGGTTGAGACGTTGACAGTTGGCTCTGTTGGTTTAATATAGTGCTATGTTGTCTGTATAATGTATAATTGTAGTATAACAATTTGGCTTCTATGTGGATAATTGGCCCATTTGGTTCTGGGTTGAGTTATGAAGTTAATTTGAGTTTTCGGGGCAGGACAATTGGACTTGTATAATGTATGTGGACAATTGGTCCATTAGGTTCTGAGTTGAGTTCTATTGTAGGCTGTCAGAGGGCCTTTTCTGTAACCAGTCCATTAAGTAATGATTTCTGAAAAACCAAAAAAAAAAAACAAAAGAAAATTTGCAGGCTGGCCCGCAACCCGCATAATGCGGGTCAGGGTTGGGAAATTTTCAGCTCGTAGAAGTGCGGGCCGCACAAGCCCGCATTGTATGGCCCGCGGGCTGGCCCGTTTTGCCGACTTTATTGGTGGGTGGTTGGGTGCTACATATTCGGACCTCATATCTATTTTAGGAAAAATATTTACATACTCTATAATTGTCATTTTATCTGTATATTGACTAATTAAAATATAATAACTCATCTTATTTTGATCCTACATGGTAGATGAGTCATCTGGAGAAATTCCAATTATATTATTTTAAAAAACACAAACTTCATAATTTAAAAAAACAAAAGACGCAATTTCCTCTCATTAGTTGTTGCTTTTTAAAATCATAAAATTTGAATATTTTCATATTATTCATCTATCATATCGAATTAAAATAAGATGAATTATTATATTATAATTGGTCACAATATATATGAAGTGGCGCATAACACTTATTTTTCCTATTTTAGGTAATTATTGACTATGAAAATTGTACTATATAATTATTGAATTAAATGAGCTGGGCATTCAACTTCAACTTAGTTATCCGGCCACCATACTATTAGTGTCCCTCCTTCCTTCTTGTTTTTTCTTTTTTTTCTATATTATCATCTGATATATGGTTCAGATTTTATGGTTTCCCATTCCAATATAAGTAACTCTTTTAAAACTCGAACTCAAAACCTAGAGGGATCTAACAGGGCCTTACACCCCTGGACCAACTCTATATTGATATTTTTCCTTCTTTTTACTGCTAGTGTTATATAATGATTTATTATTATTGTTGCGCCCAAAATCCTTACCCAATTTGGGTTTCAGGGGAGTAGATACGCTCATTTTCCTCTTTTTTATTATCTTCTCATAATCCCATTTTCACCTTTAGATCATCAAATGGATGATTTAGAATTAATGCTTTATTAAATTTTTATGATAATATCTTATAAATTAGAATTAATTTATTTTTTATATATTGCACAGTATAAATCAGATTTTAAGGGTTTAAATTTAGGGAAAATGACAATTAAATATCATTTTAACTTCCAAAACCCAAGAAAGTCCTTTAACACATATAAAGGATAAAGAGGGGATGGGGCGGGAATTTGGGTTTTTCATATTTAGAAGAAAATACCAAAAAGCCCCCAATTACTCAATTCTTTTACACATATTGTCAGTACTTACAGATTTTATCAAAACCATTACTCTTTTAGTTAATCTCATTACTCAATTAGTCATAATCCAAAACTCTTTATCAATCCTTTTACAGATTTTGTTAAAATCATTAAAGATTTCGTCAAGACTACTATTCATTTCATCAATCTCATACTTATTGATTTTGTCAAAACCATTACGTATGTTGTCAAAATCATTACTCTTTTAGTTAAAACCATTATAAATTTTGTCAAAATCATTACATTTTTAGTTAAACTCATTACTCAATTAGTCACAATCGAAAACTCTTTGTCAATCCTTTTATAGATTTTGTCAAACTCATTTCATATTTTGTCAAAACTACTATTCATTTTGTCATTATCATACCTATTGATTTTATCAAAACCATTACGTATTTTGTCAAAATCATTACTCTTTTAGTTAAAACCATTACACTCGTAGTTAAATCTCATTACTCAATTAGTCACAATTCAAAAACTCTTGGTCAATCCTTTTATAGATTTTGTCAAAATCATTACCGATGTCGTCAAGACTACTATTCATTTCATTAATCTCATACTTATTGATTTTGTCAAAATCATTACGTATTTTGTCAAAATCATTATTCTTCTAGTTAATCTCATTACTCAATTGGTCCCAAAACTCTTTGTAAATCCTTTTATACATTTTGGTAGTACCAATTGATTTTGTCAAACCCATTACTCTTATAGTTAATCCTGTAGGAAGCAATTCAATTTCAAAAAAAAAATACCAAAAAGATATTTTTTTTTTGCTTCCAGAGAACCAAATACCAGAACCACCGACAGAAATTCTAGAGAATCAAATACCAAAACCAATAGAGAGGGGAAGAAAAATGAATCCTTTTGCTTCTTGATTTAAAAGCCCAGATTTTTTTTATCAAAAACACTGTCCCCTCTTTGTGACTATAGCCATTCAAATCCAACATATAGATCAGACTTTGAACTCACGCTGGAAGCTAGATCAGACTTCAAACTCGCGACGAAAGCTTTGGCGGCAACGATGTCCCTATCGACGACAATGACAAGCATAGAAGGGGAAAGCATGGAAGGGGATACCAAGAGGGAAGAGTTTGATCGCAAAAGGATAGAGGAGAGAAGGAAGTGAGAAACGGAGGGTATTTTAGTAAAAACACAAAAACTTTAAAATTTCAAATTTCTATCAAATGACTTCACTATCTTTTTTAAGTGTTAACAGATTTTTTGTTTGTTTTAGAAATTTACATAGTATTTATTTATTATTTTTCTTAAATTTACTTATTTATGTTTAGAGTAATAATTTTATAAGATATTAAATATGAAATATTTATTTTTTTAATCTATCGGTAAATATGAGATGATTTTCTGAAGCGGAAATGAGGAAGATAGAAATGAGAAAATCCCAATAACGTTCAGAGCTCATCAGTTCACAAGCGGAGCTTTCAAGTCTCAGGGTTAACACTCTTAACAAGTTGACATACGAAGCTGCGAAGATCGGATAAAAGAAAACAAACGAGAAATTATTTTTACAGGGTTTTTCCATTTTACTTACTTTTATCTGGGTCCTGAGTACAGAAATCTATCAGAGGGTTTAAGGAACGGAAGGGTTAAAAGAATCGGGCTTGCGCGGGCTACTCTGTCTGCAAATGGCTTCGCTCTCAACATGGTGTCGATACATGGCTCACAAGCTCGAGTACTCCATATCAATCGGCTTAAAGGTCTCACTTCTTCTCTCACCGTATTATAGCCCTAAGTTTGTTTTCACAACCTATTTTGTGATTTTTTCCATTTTCCGACTTCTCAAATTGTTTCTCAGCCGTATCTTAACAATCAACCGGCTTCCTTCACCATTGACGTTGTAATGGGCTTAAGTACATGTATGTGTTTTCATCATGGAATTTCTTATCAGCTTTAAGTGGCGCTTATAATTATTAATTGCAGCCGTTTACAAATGATTAAAGCATACTGTTTCCTCTAATTTTCCTGGGTTAATGCCGGGGTTAAGAATTCTATGGAAAATAAAATGGCAACTCACTTTATACGATTCCTGCTCCTAAAGGTTGCAGTTGAAATGCATTTGTTGTCTCTTTGGGCATGTGCGGATGATCTTAGTTTTCTGTAAAGACTATTAACGATCCAATTCTGAACTCTACTCAAATGCGATTCGATAATCAGGTTATAGTTGTTCCCCTCTCACTTGTTCTAATTGAATCTATTCTCCTAAAAGAATTACCATAGATCCAAATCTACTCATAGTAGAGGCAGCATGGGTAATTGAAGAATTCCGTTAGTTGCTTTCCGTGCTGCATTTGATTATTAGCTCTGTTATTTATAAAGCAAGATGGCAAAAACCATAAGCTTCCCAGATGATATGTTCTTCAGAGTGTTTTGATTATATTCGCATACAAGGTTAGTTAGCATTCTTATACAAGTTTTACAGATTAGTTCAAGTTCAACGATATGGTTGTTGGGTATTGGAACTGATTGTCTTCTATTTCAACGAAAGGCTAGATATTCATCAAGGATTGTTGGATCTTTTGTGCCACAAGTCTGTATCAGCAGACTTTATACCAGGCCAGATGATGGAAAGTGACATCAAGCACATGTGAAGCATATTTTGACTTAGGCGTTTTTCATGATTGAAACTAGATAAAAGTGTGAAACTGTTTCTCTTTCAGGTATTCATTGTGGAGTCAATACAATGAGAAAATTATTTAGGCTACATCTGCATTGTGGTCTTTATTCAGATTTTCAAACACATAAACTTGCTTACCTACTGAGACATAGCAAAGGTAAAAATATAAGCAAACTTTGTTTCACACCATCACATGACTATCCTTCTCCTATTTATACAAGCAGAGGCTGGATGGATTCCATGCAAATCCCCTAACTATCCCCTTGATTCCTAACAATTACCCTAATTAGCCTTAGTTCCCACATGACAGTAACCAATGGCACTGTACTGATCCTTGAGGACAAGGATCATTCTCAACTGGGGAGCATCATCAGATGAGAATTAAGTAGTTGGGGAATAAGTCATAGGGGCAGCTAGGGAATTTGGGACTATAGGAAACCCATCTAGTATGTGGAAGGATATGTAGATCATTGGTGTGAATGTAATAGTTTTTTGTGTTATTATGTTTTGATGGCTTTTGCCATGCACCATTTACACTGAGATGTTTGCAGTTAAATTAAAAGGTTAATGTTTTCATGAGTATTCTTGCTTTTAGACTGATTAATTATGGAGATGAAATTCTAGGATATTTCTTGAATGGAGGAATTTGAAGTTGAATGGAAGGATCTATTTAAATCAGGGGCTTAAAGGTTTAAAGCTGAGAAATTTTGTTAGTACATTATCTTAATATCATTTGTAGCATTTATCGAAGTGTGAATAAGTTTTATGTTGAAATGGCCTTGGATGTAAGAGAAGGTCAGATATCTTAAACACAAAACTCGCATCTCCTGTTGTGCAGCTATGCTAGCTTAATTGTCAGTCGTGAAAATTCTATACTATTCGTTGCTCATCATTTCATCTTCTTACCTACAGTTTTGTTTACATTCCTTATATTTTGTTAGCAGTCTATCTTTTTCTATCACGTTTTCTTATACCTTCTTTTTCTCCATACCGTAACTCTGCCAGTGTATCACAGTATGAGCTTTTAACATTTTAGAAGCTTTTCTGACCAATTCAATGATGTGGCACAGAACTACAAAGGGGGCCACATTACGGACAGAGAGGTAAATCATGTTATTTGGAAGAATCTCCTTCAAGGAAGGTTGACATACTTGCACTGGAACAAAGGAGAAGAAATGGCCCCAACCCTAGATGGAAAAGGAGCAACTCTTCTCGTTCGGAACTTACCAAAAGCAGACCCAACGTAATCTCCTCCCCCCACCACCAAAAACAACAAATTTACATATTGGTATTGCTAGTTGGCATATAGGGACCATTTTATCCCGGGGAATGCATCATTCTCCCTAAAATCACATCCACATTTCATGTCATCTCCTTGGTTTCGATATGGAAAATATACAAGAACAAGAATACAGATTGCACTGTTTTATTTCAAGACTTAATTACATGTTTTGGAATTGCATGGAGACAAAAACTTGTTTGCCATCCCTTCTTAGGGCAGTGCTTGTAATTGGATTCGGATCTGGTTATCCTTTTTTTTTTTTTGGGTGGTCTTTTTCTTCTGCTTCATTTTTGTGTATTATTCTTTGGATTTCCACTAGGTAATTACATTTTGATGGTTGGCTTTGTCAATTGAAGCTCATTGCATGACTGATTGTCATTTTTTATTATTTGCTAGTGATATACGTATTTCTTTGATAGGCGTGTCTTTGTAGGAGATGTAGTCGTTTTGAAGGACCCTGAGAAGCAAAGCAATCATTTAGTCAGAAGACTGGCTGCCATTGAAGGCTATGAAATGGTTTCTACAAATGAAAAGGATGAACCTTTCGTTCTTGAGGAGGATCAATGTTGGGTGTTGTCTGACAATCAAAATTTAAAACCCAAGGTATAGGCCCTGCAGTTCTTTTCCACAAAATTCATCATTCTAAAAGCACTGCCAATGTTAATATGCTAAGTAGTCAGGGTTGACAATAGATTTATTCACTGTTTATAGTTAAAATCTCATGTCAAGGTCAGAAATGAATCACATCAGAAACTTGGCTTCGCAATTTTGTAAAAGCTATTCTGAAAACAGTGTTTACAAGTGTGATGTGTCTAGAGAGTTTATGCATGTTTTACTTGGGTATATCAATATTACTTCTTTTATAAGCCTCATTTCTGTGAAAATTTGGGTAGTAGCTGCATTACTCATGTACAAGCACCAGTTTACTTCTTCCAGTAATAATTGAAAAATATCCGTTGGCCCCCAAAAATAGAGGGGGGGGGGGGGGAAACATCTTCCAACAATTTGAACTTGTTTTATCTCAGATCTCAACATTGTAATTTTCAAGTTGATGTGCGCATATGCTTTAAGTGGGGATATTGTTAATTTCTTTATATTTCTGTGGACAATGTAAAGTGATTCTGTCCACAAAGACCATATAGGATTAACTATAATTTTCTGGCTATCCTTTTGACTCTTCAAATGGCAGGAAGCATATGACAGTAGAATATTTGGTCCAGTTCAAATGACAGACATTGTGGGCAGAGTCATATATTGCTTGCGATCTGCAGTAGACCATGGCCCTGTACAGAACAGGTGAACCAATCTTATGAGCCTTGTTGTTTTTATAAGTGGGGTTGCTCCTCTAATAATTGAATATTATACTCCTTCTCCAGTCACTTTGGCGTGCAGAGGGATTCGTCAGTGTTGGCAATGGAACTGGATATTGATGAGATGGCAAAGAGTAACAAAGCCTGAACTTTTTGTTCACTGACTTGTTTGTTTTGTACGTACAACTTGGTTTCTCTTTCTTTCCAACTGGGAAGTGAATTCAACATTGTTTATTAGAAACATCATGAGCTGAACACTAGGAAAAAGACCGCATAGAAGACTATGATTGGATCAACTTATAACTTGGCTGAGGCTGCGTATGAATCCGTTTCACAAGTTACAGGTGCCTTCCAGCCTCAAGAGTGTGTACTTTAAAGGCCAAATGCTACTGTGCCCCACGGCACCTTCTCATTTGAGGTGATGGTCCTTCATATCTTTTTCGTTGTTCGTCAGTGCGAGCATATGATCGTAAGGGAAGTACAAAGCTTAAACTTGCTGAGTCGAATAATAACGTTCTTCCGAGTTGTTTATTGTATTATTTTTATGGTTTTTTTTTACCATTTTCAAAAATTCAAGGTCAATAATGCCCTTGGTCATACTCATGGTTTGCGATTGCAAGGTGATTTGGTAAAGGAGGGCCTAATAAAGCCTATGATCTTTTTTTAAGAAAGAAAAAGATATAGTTATGTAATCCATTAAAAAAAATGTGACGAATAATTAAGAACTACTACCTCGTTGTCCTAAATGTAGTTGCCCTACAAACTAGACTTCACATCTATATGATCGGAGGTGTATTGTGTTTTTATTGGATGATGAAGATAAATATGGAATAATTTTTTTATAAAAATATTTGCTATAATGTAAGTAATCATGCACGTGAGGCAAATAACTAAACTTGTGGAACTTCAATTGGGCAAGAAGATTGGACCAAAGAGCCGATCCAGATATAGCAATTGCGAGGGGGGGGGGGGGGTTTGGAATGGAATGCAAGGGAAAATTATTGTATACATTTGAAATGTGAAACCCTTATTATAAGAATAACTAGCATTAAAATTTCATGCCCAAACTGAAGGGGTAGAAAATGAGTATTTAAGAATTTCTCATTCAACCTACTCTCAAGTCTTCAAATGGGTTATCAATTAGCATGTCGCTATTCCGACGCGTTTTTGTAAGAAAAACCAAGATCAGACACCTTCCCAACAAAAGAGGTTTTTTATCTGCTTGCATCTACCACCAATGATTGCGTTTTTATGAAAATAGATGGATAGAGTGGTTGATTGAACTAGATCTTATTAATTACACATCACTAGTTTCAGGCCAATGCACAGATAGAAAATAGGAGAATTAGAAATGACTGAATAGGTTGAGCAATTGAGACTCACACCTTGTCCTTTATATAGAATGATTCTGTAACAGAATATGGTTACAAAGGCATCTATGCCATACACGTATAGAAAGAGAAAAGAGAAATAAAATCTTTACAGGATTGTACAGCTGTATAACAAATACTAATATCTAAATATTAATTTACATTAACATTCCCCCTCAAACGAAGGGGTGTGGGACACAGACCAAGTTTGTTTCTGAATTGTGTGAACTTTGTATAAGTCAGAGCCTTTGTCAAACAATCTGCTACTTGCAAAGAAGATGGGATATATCTAATATCCAATATACCAGACAACACTTGATCTCTTACAAAGTGAATATCAATTTCTATGTGTTTACTTCTGGCATGTTGTACTGGATTTGCAGCAAGAGCTTTTGCACTTAAATTGTCACACCAAATTACATAAGGTTGTTTAAGAAATAATCCAAGCTCAAATATCAGAGAACGTAACCATTGTAATTCAGAAGCACCATCAACAATTGATCTATACTCAGATTCAGAACTAGATCTAGATACTACCTTCTGTTTTCTAGAACTCCATGAGATTAAAGTACCACCTAGATACACACAACATCCAGCCATAGATTTTCTATCATCAACATCAGTAGCCCAATCTGCATCTGTAAAAGCTGTTAACTGAATTGATTTTACTGGTTTAATATGTAAACCAAAATGATATGTACCCTTGAGATATCTTAAGATCCTTTTGACTCCTTGATAATGAACATCTGTAGGCCGAGATAAAAACTGACTCAATTTGTTAACTGCAAAAGCTATATCTGGACGAGTTGTTGTCAAATATTGTAATGATCCAATAGCTCTCCTATACAGAGATGGATCTGCCATTTCAGTACCATCTGAAGCTGAAAATTGCCTACCAGTAACCATGGGAGTTAACACTGGTGCACAATCATACATATGAAATTTCTTCAACACATCTAAAGTATATTTACCCTGATTAACATAAATTCCAGTAGCATCTCGGTAAATCTCTAATCCAAGAAAATAGTATAAAGGACCCAAATCCTTAAGAGAGAACACCGAATTTAGTTTAGCTATAAACCTCTGAATCACTACAGAATTGTTGCCAGTTATTAAAATATCATCAACATAAATTAATATGAATACCGTGAGATTCCTGGTCTGTAAGAAAAATAGCGATATGTCACTTCTGGCATTAGTGAATCCCCATTCAAGCAGTGTATGTCGCAGCCGATCAAACCAGGCTCTTGGTGCTTGCTTGAGCCCATAAATAGCTTTCACTAATTTGCAGATATGATTAGGTTTCCTTTTATTGTAGAAACCTTCAGGTTGACGCATGAACACAGCTTCTTGCAAATATCCATTAAGAAACGCATTATTCACATCAAGTTGTCTTAGTTCCCATTTGAATGTGACTGCAAGAGTAAGAATTAGACGAATCGTAGTAGACTTTACCACTGGACTGAAAGTTTCCCCATAATCTAGCCCGGCTGTCTGCTGAAATCCTTTAGCCACTAATCTTGCTTTGTGTTTGAGAATGGTTCCGTCAGCTTTGAATTTCGTTTGAAGACCCATTTGCAATCTACAAGCTTTTGAGTTCCATCATACGGCACCAGAACCCATGTGTGATTTCTTTGTAGAGCTTCAAATTCCTCTTTCATGGCTTGCCTCCAAGAACAAGACGCAAGTGCCTCTGAAACATTTTGAGGTTCTGCAGCAAGCTGGATAGAAGAGAAATTTTCTGATTGAAGGAGACCAATGAAAGGATATTTAGGCTTTAGTATACCGGCCTTTGATCGGGTTACCATGGGATGACTATTTAAATCAGGATTTGGAACTGGGATTGTGGAACTCAGAGAAACCGAGGTAGGTGAAGAACTAGAAGGTTGTGGTACAGGGGAGGCTGAATCTGGAAATGAATTTGTTGAATGAATTTGTGATGAGGTTATTCGATTAGAATGAGATGAGTGTGGGCTTGGTGTTTGTGTTTGTGGGTTAGAATGAGATGGGTGTGGGTTTGATGTTTATGGGTTAGAATGAGATGAGTGTGGGCTTGGTGTTTGTGCGTTAGAGCTAGGTGGGCTTGGACTATTAGAACTAGAGTTTAGTGATTGAGCTGGACGATGATCAATTATTATTGGTATTGTAAATGAGTTAGTTTCAGAAGCACTTCGCCTGTTTAGAAAGCCTGCCACAAAAGGAAATTTATTAGCATCAAAAATCACATGTCTAGAAATATAAAGCCGGCCTGTTGGGCTTAAACACTTGTATCCTTTTTTATTTGTAGTAGGGCCAAGATAGACACACTTCTGACTATGAAATTGAAATTTATGCTCATTGTAAGGCTTCAAACAAGGATAGCAAGCACATCCAAAAGGTTGTAATGAAGTATAATCTGGCTTGGTCTTGAATAAACACCACAAAGGCAACTGATCATTTAGAGTTGGAGTAAGTAATCTATTAATAAGAAAAACAGCAGTTTGAAAAGCTTCAACCCAATAAGCAAGTGGCATTGATGCTTGAGCTAATAAAGTCAAACACATTTCTACTATATGACGATGCTTCCTTTCTGCTCTACCATTTTGAGGAGATGTATAAGGACATGTAAGTCGAATAAGAATGCCAGCAGATTCAGCTAAATGTAAAATAGGCTTATATTCAGCTCCATTATCACTTTGAATTGCCTTGATCTTTGAATTAAGTTGATTTTCAACCAAATTTTTGAAATGTGTAAAAGCTCCAATAGCTTCTCCTTTATGTTTGAGAGGATAAATCCAAGTAAATCTACTAAAATCATCAATAAAATGAATGTAAAATCGATGTCCATGAATTGATTGTATGGGTGATAGTCCCCATAAATCAGTATGAATAAGCTCTAAAGGAGAAGAAGCATGAGACTCAGATTTTGAAAAAGGTAATTTCTTTGACTTTCCATATTGACAAGCCTCACAAACATGTTTCTCATTCACTCTAACATTGATATCACACTTATTTAAAATTTGTTTCAAAACTCTAGAGCTTGGATGGCCTAGCTTGTAATGCTAAGAAATAAATTCTTCATCCTTTTCTGAGATCTCAGCCACATGAGCTTCGATAACTGGGTTGCTACTCTTAATTGGATAGAGTCCCTGACTTGCTTTTCCCTTCATCAACACTTGTCCTGTTGCTTTGTCCTTCACCACACAACCATCATAAGAAAAAATTACAGCCACATGATTATCATTAATCAGCTTATTTATGCTTACTAAATTCTTAGTGGCATTAGGCACAAGTAAAACTTTATTCAGCTTAATATTGGATCCAAACGAGGCATTCCCTATTCCATGAACAGATGTTTTCTTTCCAGTACAGGTGACGAGTTTGAAATTCTTACCCACTGGAGTTACATTCTCCAAGTTTGCCAATGAAAAAGCAATATGGTGATTCGCTCCACTGTCCATGAACCATTCTGAATCATCAACCATATAAGGATCGGCGTAGTAAGCTTGGGGTGTGTAGTTCTGATGCGATGGTGGTCGGAATGTTCGGTCAAATCGTTTGTAGCAGTTTTCAACCTTATGCCCAGGTTTTTCACATAAGTGGCAGAAAGGTCGACCACCGGCGCCACCATTCGAGTCCCAATTTCCGCGACGACCCTGACCATGCCGTCCACGAGTTCCTCTTCCTCCACGCCAAGCACCGCGATTCTCAGAGGAACGCCTAGTCTCCGATGAAGAGTTATGGACCGCAATATTTGCCGAAGGTTGAATCGTCAGTGAAGCAAACTGATTCAGTTGCTCAATTCGGCTCTCAAAAGCTAATAGGGAAGATTGGGCCTCGATCCAGGTAAGACCATCCTGATCAATCAATTTTACAACGATTGCATTGTACTCTGAATCCAAACCGTTGAGAGTATGGAGAATTAAATCGTCAGTGGATATTGCAGATCCAGCAAGAGCTAACTGATTAGAAATCGTCTTCATCTTAGTGAGATAGTCGGCCATACTCATCGCATTCTTCCGAGTATGATGAAGTTCAGACTTGTAGATCATAACGCGTGATTTGGACACCGCGCTAGTAAGAGCTTGAGCCCCATTCCACAGATCCAAGGCAGTCTTGTAGTGAAGTAGCTATGTGCCAACCTCCTGTGTCATCGTGTTCCGAAGCCAGCCAACCAACATGCGATCAACAGCATACCACTCTTCAAATTCCGGATTGATTTCCGGTACAATTGTGCCAGGACGCATCACAGCAGCAGCAGGAACAACACCGGTACCGTCAATATGCGATTGGAGCCTATTTCCTTCAATCAGAGGTAAGACTACTGATTCCCAGACAAGAAAATTTGTTCTGTCTAGCTTAACAGAAGTTGTCTGGCTTGAAGAGTGAAATAGAGAATATGTTTTAGCCATGGGTGATGAGGTAGTTTCAGTAGAATTTAGAGAGGACGAAGACATTGTAGGCTAGCGATGAAAATATTTCCGGAAGCGTTTCAGAGCCGTCTTGCTCTGATACCAAGATAGAAAATAGGAGAATTAGAAATGACTGAATAGGTTGAGCAATTGAGACTCACACCTTGTCCTTTATATAGAATGATTCTGTAACAGAATATGGTTACAAAGGCATCTATGCCATACACGTATAGAAAGAGAAAAGAGGAATAAAATCTTTACAGGATTGTACAGCTGTATAACAAATACTAATATCTAAATATTAATTTACACTAACACACATACACACAGGCAGCATCGAAACTTTTGGTGAGTGGCAGTGGCTCGGTGGGACATGAAGATTCAAAGGTAAGTGGGCATTTCAGTCTTTTTGTCAATATTTTTAATGAAATTAAATCTAATGGCATTAGAAACACAGTTGGAATAATCATTCCTTTAAATTAACTGCATGAATCCTTATTATTAGCATTTCCTTCAACTAACCATGACCTAACTTTCGTTTCTTGATAACTAGTGTTAGTGGTTAGTTTACCCAAAAAAAAAAAAACTAGTGTTGGTGCTACATGCTAATGAAATGGAGGGATGAAGTTCAAGTGTCAAGATGAATTTGATAAAAGTTAGTTGCTCCAATTTAAAAATGATTTGTAAATATTAATTTAAATAGTTTCAAATAAGAATTTCAATTACAAAATCAGATTACATTTAAAACTTAAATACC
This sequence comes from Inga laurina, assembly GCA_963855925.1. Lineage (NCBI taxonomy): Eukaryota > Viridiplantae > Streptophyta > Magnoliopsida > Fabales > Fabaceae > Inga > Inga laurina. Next base: position 15,593,876 of record OY979703.1, on the reverse strand, counting down.
CTATGTGTAATCAAAATTTCTGAATTTATAATTATTAAATTTGATAGTTCTACCCATTATTTACAAATTTTTGTTGAAAATCCAATTATTATTAAAATTAATCCCTTGATATTTAAATGTGTCATTTTCGATAAAGAAAAAATAGCTTAAATTAGGAGAATGACTATTAACATTTTTTCTAAAGATATTAATAAAAAATCATATTTTAAATTGTGAATATAAAAATTAGAGTTATAAATTTTAAAATTTATGTTGTAAATAGATTCTGATTTTGTATCAATGTTTTTACATAATTTTTAATTTTCTACGTAAATGCATAATCATTCTTCTCATAAAAAATTCTTAATTTTCATTCTTCTCGTACAATATTTTCAAAGACACCCTCACCCACCTGTGGGTGTGTTTGGAAATATTGGCAACATTATTACATATTTGCCCTTTGTTAAGGATTTTGTTCCTATAATGCCCCTTATCAGTAGGGCTCAATTTTTCAAGCTGTAGAAACCAGCGAGTTGAGACTAAAATGCAGAACCGCCACTGACTTTGGTGCCGGCTCGACAAGCTATGTCTCAAGCCTTGCATTCCGTCGCCAATACCGCTCCCGGTGAGCGTCTCCACTCTGTTGGTCTTCAACTATCGTCTCTTGCCTATGTGTTTCAACTTATTTTCTTTTCTGTTCCTCAGAATGAAATCGAAAGCGTTGTAACCTAAATTAGGAGGATTTATTTCCTCATTTCGTTTTCAGTTTTATCTTCACTTCCTTCGTCCTTAAAATGTAATCTTAGCATAGGGGCTTTGATACTGTTTGCCCGAGGCGGTTTTTTTATAGTTGGATAGAAAGCTGCACTCCTGTGTGTGTTTTGGTTTAATGGTTTTTGAATGCGTTTGCGGGGATCTTCGTATTTAATCGTACAATATATGAATTTTTTTCCTGCATTACGTCGTTGAAGTTAACTGATTCTTTAGGGTGTTTCTCTTTCATTGGCGTGATTATGGTTCATTCTTACATCCCTTTGACGAAGTGGTGTTTTGAGATTTTGTTAAGAGTTGAGAGATTAAGAGATAGAGATGTTCCTTGTGTATTTGTGGTTTTTGGCCTTCTTTTATTTTCCATTTATTGTTGAAGTGATTCAGCGAGGATGTCGTACTGGTTCTGTGCAATTTGGCCAATGCTTTGAAAAGAATAGAGAAGTGACCCAAGTTGTTTTCCTATTGTTTAAGAAATTTCTCTGTCCCGGTCTTTTCAAATATTAAATAATCTGTGGACATCATTTTCTGCAATTGATTTTTTGTTTTCAATTATTCATTAAGTGCAGGGAGTTTCATTGAGAAGTGAAAACTTCCCTTTGTGATAATCTTTGAACTATATAACTAGGTGGAAGCACAGCCAATTACACCCCTCTTCTGCCTTGGACCTTGATCACTCTAAAACTATAGGAATTAAAATTAAAGGCTTTTGTTTCACAACGATTAGGCTGTTTGTGCTGGGTTTCTATGTTTGAGTTCTAATATTATTTTTTCCTTGTTTTTTTAAATGCAAAGTCCCTCATTAGCAAATCACTTGAGTCTTTACATGGATTTCTAGGGTGGTATTTACTGCTTTTTTTTGTCACAAACAATACTTTGACTTGCTTTCCTGTTTGCTTTTCACTTTTTGCTTGTTCAATTTTCTTTGGTGATTATGCAGGTTGTGGAGTGCCAAACGGCAGATGTCTCCCATGTTCGGGGGTCTCTGGAAAAACAGCTGCTGTGTATTCATGCTCTTCTCGAGGCGATTACAAAATTTATTCACAAGTTAATTTTAAAGGGTTGAAGTGTGCTACTGTTGGAGCATCTTTTGTGTGCGAAGCAAGGAGGAATCCAGATATCTCAAGGCAAGGCAAGCATGGTTTCTCTCGAAGTAAGAACAGGCAAAATGAAGGAAAAGGCAGCTTTGAGACCATCGAAGAAGACATGTTATCTTCAAAAAATGGCCCATTGACATCCCTTTCTTCTTCTAACAACTCAAAATCCCAGGCCACTGCAGCTCCTGGACCTAAGGAGAAGGAGATTGTTGAGCTATTTAGGAAGGTTCAAGCTCGGTTGCAAGAGAGAGCTGCCACCAAAGAAGAAAAGAAGGCTGAGGCCTCCCAAGGGCAAGGTAGAGATAATGGGACTGTAGATTCCCTCCTTAAACTATTGAGGAAACACTCAGTTGAACAAGTAAAAAGGAGCAGTGGAAATGTCCGAGGAAAAGATTCAAGTTTGCAGCAAGACAGTGGCAATTACAATGAAGGACAGAGCCTTAGGTTTTCTGATTTGGACAGTACATCAAAGGATGCTGAGCCTCAAGAAGCCAATGCCCCATTTGTCACCAGGCCTCCATCAAATTTCCAAAAAAGGTCTCCTGTTACTCGTGTAAAATACCAGCCTGTATCTTATGATGTGGAGGATGTAAATGCAATCCCCCTAAGCAGTGAAGTTGGAGAGAAAAGGAAGGATAAGGTAGGTCTAGATTTGATGCCTGAGACTGATTCAGAGCCTGAGTCTGAGCTAGAACCTGATTCGAAGGATGATATTTTCTTCCAAGATGTAGCGATGGATGAATTGGCAGAGGATGATGCAAATGATTCTGAACAGCCCTTCATTAATGGAGATGGAGATGGGAAGGAAGTGATTCAGCATGAGGATTTGAGTGCAATGAAGCTGTCTGAATTGAGGGCACTTGCGAAGTCACGTGGCCTAAAAGGATTTTCAAAAATGAAGAAGGGTGAACTACTGGAATTGCTAGGTTGAAGCTGATTCTGATCTCAGGTTTCCTTAAAAAGCAGAAACAAGAGATATTAAAAAAATGTTACCAGGCTGGTGAATTTACCATCATTGTTGATGAAACAATTCCAAGTTCCAGCAGTTTTGATTCCCTTTTTATTTTTCTCGAGTATGTTGTAGCGTATGATAGAAAGTCTGTAGGGGAAGGTACAATTTACTCTTACGGACTGTGTGAATTTTTACAACGCAGCAAAATCTCACACAAGCTTTAAAAGGGCACACAACACTCCCTGAACACTTCTGATGGGGATGTTTGTTGCATTGTAGAAACTTATGAGGGTATTTGTTACGTTTTACAGCTTATGCATTAATTTTAGATTGGATTGTACTGATTGTGCTGAGCATGTCTTCTTCCCAAATTTGATGCTTCTTAACCTACGTCCCAATTTTCAAATTAATTCATAATTATGGGCTAAAATGTACTTTATTCTGTCCTTTATTTCCCTTGTGCCATTTGACTTTTCTGAGCAGCCTATTAGGACATGTTTGTTTTAGTGATCAGATTACTTATAAGTTGCTTTTCACGTAGATTGAGACACAACTCCTCTCACATATTTATCTCGTATACCGTAAATTACGATTGAAAAGCTGCTTTTAAGCATTCCAATCACTTATCCAAACGAATACATAGTCTTCTGGGGAAAGTTGTTACATCAAGAGAACCAGCAGGTGGATTTTGTTAAATGAGGCTCTTGGTCATTCGAGAATCAAGATTCAGTTTCCATTTTTTTTCTTTGTTGTGCGTGTGTGTTGTTTCCAGTGGTCATTGAGAATGTGTGCCCAAATGTCTTTTTCTTGTCGTCAAGAGAGAAATTTCAGAGAGAGGCGTTGTTTCTATTCCTCAGCTCAAACTGATTCATAATTGAGCATGTTGAGGGCAGGAAAGGGACAGCAAACGAAACCCAATACGCTCAAGCATTTCAATCCTGAGTTATGGCGACAGCTAATTGCCCTTCTGTTAACGTGATTAGCTCTTATGTAAGTTGTACCGTTCATAACTAATACTTTCTCTAATTCTTAATATAAGACCTTATTATAAAATTCATCTGGATTCTAAATATAAGATATATTTTTGGGTTAATATAACTTTTGGTCTATGAAGTTTGATCTGATTTTGGTTTTGGTCCCTCAAGTTTGAAATTGATGATTTTGATCTCTAAAATTTGATCCGATTTTGGTTTTGATCCCTCAAGTTTGAAATCGGTGGTTTAAATCCCTAAAGTTTGATCCAATTTTGGTTTTGGTCCCTCAAGTTTGAAAAGAATTTGGTTTTTTCGGGTCCGGTTCGAGTTTCATAACCGGGTCACCAGGTCCTTTTCAAACTTGAGAGACCAAAACTAAAATCGGGTCAAACTTTAAGGGCCACAACTATTGATTTCAAACTTGAGGGATCAAAACCAAAATTAGATTAAACTTCAGGGACCAAATCCATCGATTTCAAACTTTAAGGACCGAAACTAAAAATAGATCAAACTTTAGGGATCAAAAGTTATATTAACTCTATATTTTTTATATTTGTCAATTTTTTCTTAATTTATCCCTATTGATATCGCTTCAACTATAATCAAGTAAAGGAGAAATTGAAGGAGTTAAGGATGATGATTAGAGTATTTTAGAAAGAAAAAAATATCATATTAATTAACTCAATTAACTTCCTTAATCTAATCAAATTAAATAAATGTTTTATATTAATTATTCTTTACCATCTTGGGAAACCCAGGGCACGGGCTTGATTCGTACATAGGCCTGTGAGCCCCTTTCTGTTGTGATGCAGTGACTTCGGCATGAGCTTCTTGTTGGCCTCTGTGCTTTTTGCTTTTTATCCTCACATGCCTAAACCCCAAATCCCTCATGAATCCAAAAGCCTTGACGTACACGGCAAACAGCCCTACTAATTAAAAATAATTATGTGTGTGTTTGGTATTACTTATTAGAGGTCAATAAACCCTTATTAAGTAAATTAAGATAAAACTCCTCTCACATAATTATTTCATATACCGTAAATCATAATTTATAATTATTTATTATCTAAAAATAAACTATACCAAATAAACATTTTAAAAAGATTAGGTCTATGTTACGGCAATCCTTACTCTAGTGCAAATGTTACCCAAAAGATAAAGCTGCACCAATGCAATGAATTGACTCGCATTTGTTAGCTAGTTTCACTGTTAGCTTTTGAGTACAAAGCCATATGCTCGGTTTCTACTTTTTTTGCCATCAACTTTTTATTGAATAGACTATTAATAATGCTGTCCTCTGTTTGTCCGGTACTTATATAAGATATTAAGTGTGTGTTTGGTTGGGCTTATTTTAGGACAATAAATCCTTATTACACAAGTCGAGATAAAACTCCTCTCACATATTTACCTCGTTTACTGTGAATCACGATTTATAAGCACTTATTACCTAAAATAAACTATTCCAAATGAGCACTAAGTTTCAAGGAATACAATCAGTTGCTCATATACTCATATATACACATGCCTAGTGTTAGATTCGTAGTAATAATGCCATCAATTGTTAGATTCATTTTTTTAATTAGATTTTTAGTTGTAATTGACACTATCAGTGTAATTTCTGTGCCAACACAATACTCACATAAGGAAGAGTGGAAGATCCCTTGACTTGGAAGGCTAATCTTTTGCCAAATAGACAATCATTAATCAGCGATATATGAAATTGATAAAAAAAAGCATGAAACACCGCATTCCATTGTAGTGGATTTTCTGGTGTCCATCATTTTTCCTTTTTAAATATCGTTTTATATAAAATATTACTAACTAGTCAAATTTTAAGTTTTATATATACCATTTTGTGTTATTTTTACAAGTCCAGTTAGAAAAAAATGTAATTCCTATTACATGTCCATCTAGAGAGTAATTAATGATAGTATTACAATTTTGACCCTATTAAATATAATAAAAAAATTAATTCAAGTTGGAAAGAGATAAAGATAAGTGAGAGGGTTAAGAAAAGCATTCATAAGTGAGGATGAAATTAGGAAAATGCATCAATTTAAGACATATTTAATGAGTTAACTAACTTTCTTTGATATATGAAAAGTAGGTAAATTGAAATGCTACTAGATCAAATTCGGGTATTGCGTCTTTTATATCTTTTTCATCATAAGATTCTCTCCTTAATTATTTCATTTTATTTTGCTTGTTCAAAAGGTATGAAGAAAAATCAAAGGGGCATAGTTATTAATGAAGTGGGTTAGCATGGGGCCTCCCAGAGTTAATGAAGTCAAAGCATAGTAAATGAGAAATGAGAAGAGCAATGTTCAGAATCAGTTGAAAAGTTATATTAGATATTGTAGGAGCACACCTAACTCGTAATAACATGTCCGGCAAAAAGACTTCACTTCTTTTGAACAAATTTTTTAAAGCTGAAATTTGGTTAATAAAAAAATAATGTTAAAAAAATTATTTCTAATTAAATCTAGTTACTACATTAGCAATTATATATATATATATATATATAAAGACAGATAAAGAAAATGCGAGGTTAACATATTGACCTCAATTGTCACGTATATAAAGAACATCTTAATTATTCAACAACATTGCTCGTACCACACGCAATGATTTTAATGATGTCCATTGCACTTTACCTGCAACAAGGGTTCACTGTGACGGGACCACTAATTTTAATCATATCCTATAATTAATATATGTAATGTATTTAGGATATTTTATAAGTATTATTTGAAACACACGATGACCACAATAATAATCTCAAGTTGTTTGTGGCCCCTCAAAAGCTTTCAACACATACTTTGTATGAACATTTCGCATTTGGTGCTCATGAATTGAAATCTCAACGGGTCATACCAATGAATCAGTTTCCTCAATGATCTGGTTAAAAGTTTTGAACAAGCTTCCTGAGTTTGAAACGACATTATTTTGAGTTAAAAGAAGGTAGCAATCCATTATATTTAGATTTTAGTAACTCAATTTTATTGGATTGTATATAATCTATACATGAATATTCTTTTTTTTTTTTTTTGAATTACAATGACAAGAGAAACGGTCTCTTGAGAGTCTCGATGTACTCATCATAGATAAAAACATAAAACGGCAGTAGAAGAAGCCAAATCTTAGAGTAAATCTGCTAACATTTAGATCAAACAAAAACCTGGAGGATTATGCAATAAGGATAGGTCATTGTTTGAATCTAGAGCCGCTTTTGCCAAAAGATCAGCACAAGCAATAACTTCTCTGTGTGAATGATGGATTTCCAAATCCCAATTCCGGTAGATTAGATCTCTAGTTTCCTCTAATTCAATGTGCAAAGGATGATAGGCCCCACCTGGCTGAAAAAGAAGTTGGAGCGCTTCGGTGGAGTCAGTGTACAGCCGCACCTTCGTGAAATTCATGGACTTGCAAACTTGTAAACCAGTCAAAATAGCCGGAGCTTTGAAGCTGTTGACCCGAGGGAGAAACCTGTGTGCTTTTGAAACCCACATATCCAAGCACCTGAACTGTCGCGAACCACTCCTCCAATAGCCGAATGTCGATGTTCGTCGACAGCCGCATCCACGTCAACCCGTACATAGCCATCTGGTGGTGCGATCCACTTATCAGTGTCTCTATCTAGAACTCTTAGTATCTTGTGTCTGAAACATCCATCTTCAATGCCTTCGTGAAGGAAATGCAATCCTCTGTGTAGTATCTGCTGTGGCTGATCGCAAGAACCTTCAAAAGCTTTTCTGCATCTATTCTTCCATATAAGCCAGCACAAGGAACCAAAGACCCTTAGCCAGGGCCATTGTGCTATTCTGCCTCGTCCAGGGGAGTGTTGCATGTTCCATTTGATCCAGACCTGCAAATTGCCAGAGAAAAAAGCAGAGTGATATATTGGGTTAGTGCTAGAAAGCCACACACTGCTAGCAAGCTCACAATCTCTCAAGGAATGAATAGGTGTTTCCTCACAATTATACTCAAAAGGGCATTCCGTATTTATCCTCACATCTCTCTTGGCTTGAATCGAATTTGTTGGGATTCTCTCTTAGAATAACTGCCACATAAAATACTTGACTTTCTCAGGAATTGACCATCTCCAGATACGCTGCCAGAAAGGATCCGGTGTCTCAGAACGTGACGAATAAATCATTGAATAAGCATATCTCACGCTAAAGTTGCCATCAGATGATTTCCGCCACCAGAACAAATCATGTCCCGTAAGGGAAGGAGGGGGGACGCACTTGATCTTGTCAATCACCCACCATGGTAAGAACATGGCCCATTTGTGCAAGTCCCATCTTCCGTCTGAGCCGACAAATTTGCTGACCTCTTCATCCGGATTGATTAGGTTCTGATTCTTGTCAACGTAGTACATGAGCGGTTGGTCAAGATTGGTCCAAAGATCCCACCAAGCCTTCGTTGAATTACCGCTCCGGAGTTTGCTTCCGACTGCTTTCCTGAATAAATCCCAAACAGATGTAATCGCGCTCCAAACTGCCGATTGAGTTCTTTTCCTTTCGACCCTTGGGAATCTATCATCACCACATCCATATTTTGCTTTGAGGGTTCTCACCCATAAGGCATTGGGTTTGGTAATTAAATTCCAGCAGAGTTTCATAATAAGGGCTTCATTTTGGCTTGATAGGTCTTTAATGCCAAGACCCCCCTCACTTTTGTCCTTTTTAATTGTCTCCCAGGAAATTAGATGCATTTTCTTACCATCTTGCCCTTGGTTCCAGAAGAAGTTTCTGTTCAATCTCTCAAGATCCTAGAGAACCCCTTTAGGAAGAATAGTGGTTTGCATCTGGTGGAAAGAGAGGGTAGAGAGAACAGAATTGATCAGAACCGTTCGGCCAGCCAAGCTTAAGAATTTTCCTTTCCAATTGGAAAGTCTCTTTTGAACTCTAGAAACTAGCGGAGCATATGTCAGCTTGGTAGTTCTTTTATGCAAAAGAGGAACTCCTAAGTATCTACCCAGATCCGCTGAGATGGTGATTCCTAGTGTCTGGCCCAGTTCTAAGACTCTGTGGAATTGAACATTCCTGGAAGCAAAAATTTTTGATTTGGGAAGACTGATGCGATGCCCCGACACCCTGCAGAAGTAAGCCATCAAGTCCCTGATATTTTCCATCTGATCTACTGAAGCCTCACTGAATAGAAATAGATCATCTGCAAAGAAGAGGTGAGACAGCTCTGGTCCTGACTGGCTAAGCTTGAGAGGTTTCCATCTACCTTCCTCCACTTCACGGTTTATTAGCTGGCTGAGTCTTTCCATGCACAGAATGAACAAGTAGGGACTCAAAGGGTCACCTCGGCGCACACCTCTCGTTGGGTGAAAAGGATTTGATAGAGCACCATTCCATACAACTCTCATAGAAGTAGAGGACACGCACATCATCAAGAGCGTCACAAAGTGCTCATTCAGACCAAGACTGTGAAGATTAAACCTCAGAAAATCCCAATCTAATCTATCAAATACCTTCTCCATATCCACTTTTATCGCTACATAGCCTCTCTTTTTCCTGATTGTTCTCATTGTGTGGATGGCTTCCTGCACCAGGATGACGTTATCACTACTTTGCCTTCCTTTAATGAAGCTGCATTGAGTAGGATGAATTAAGGCCCCGTTTGGTACGTAGGAATTGAGGGGGTGGATATGGAAATGGAATTCATTTCCACCATATAAGTTTGTTTGGTACAAAGAAAGATCATGGAATTAAATTCCATGTGGAAGCCAAGACATGGAATTAGCCTCATTTTGGGTTCCATCAAAAAACATGTGGAATTAGGAGAAATTCCATGGAATCTTTTTTTTACCCCTCATTTTTTACAATTCTATATGATCATTTCCATCTATTACCCTTCACTACTTTCAAAAAAAAATAAAAAATAAAAAATTGAAGGACATTTTGGTATTTTTATACAAAAATTACATCTCATTTCCATGACATACCAAACATACTTTTAGTCCTCATTTCCATTTCCATATCCATTTCCATATCCATATCCATATCCATTTCCATCAAAATCAATTCCAACGTACCAAACGGGCCCTAAGGAATCCATCACTGGCCTCAACCTATTAGCAAGAACCTTACTCAATATTTTGTAAGTGACATTACAAAGAGAGATTGGGCGAAACTCCTTGAGCGAGGTTGGCTTGTCCACCTTAGGGATCAGAGTGATGTGAGTCTGGTTTATGTCTTTCACCTTGGTTGGGTCTCTAAAGATGGAAAAAATAAGGTCACAAATCTTTGGGCCCACAGCGTTCCATTGGGACTGAAAGAAATGAGGCTGTAACCCATCGGGCCCCGGAGCTTTAAAAGCCCCTATCTCAAAAGCAGCGTTCTTAATTTCTACCACAGAGACATCCTTCTGAATATGATACAGTTGAGTATTGTTGAGGCCAACGAAGTTAGTCGGCCAATCCGACACATTAAGGACCGTTTGGTCAGAGGAGTAAAGCTCCTGGAAGTAGGAGAGAGCTAATTGTTTCAGGTCTTCTGGATCAGTAATCCAGTCCCCCTGAGCATTTTGAAGTGCCTCAATTCTGTTTATCAGTGGATTGATGCATTTTATATTTCAGTACTATTCTTTCCAGATTTACACGTGACTATATTTCGTATCTGTTAATTAAATATAATATTCGTTTGGGATAACTTATTTTTAGGTAATAAGTGTTTATAAATCATGATTCACAGTATACGAAGTAAGTATGTGAGAGGAGTTTTGTCTCGACTTACGTAATAAATACTTATTTCCTAGAAATAAATTATTTCAAACACATATATTATTTTAATCATCATCTATTTGACCGCGGGTGTACCCAGTTTGAACTATCAGCCCTTAAACTACTATCTCAATTGGTTTGTTGGCCATTGATTTTCAGTACATTGAGTTCTCTAATGAAATACCTATCTATTTTAGAACTGAGTTTTGTGCAATCTCAATTGTGGCCATGTTGTGAAAATGAAGTTTCATGGATTGTATGCATGGTAATACACACAAATAGAGTAGTATTTCATATTTCTATAATTTCATACAAGGTAGAACTTTTAAACACAATATGTCCGTGATAATACAATTATGCATGAATTCCATTTTTATCTTATCAATTTCTTTGTAGTTCTCATTAGCAAGAGATGAAAATGTCTAACTGCTTGTTTGGAATAGCTTCAGTGTGTGTTTGGAATAGCGATAGGAAAAATGGAGTTTATCAATTTAGTTTTTGGTAATTTTATTTTTGGTAAAAGCTCGATTGTGTAATGTGATTTATGTTTGGAATAGCGATTGTATAAATGACTTTTGCAAAAGTAAAACTTGTTTGGATCGACTTAAGCACAAGTGACTTTTGTGATAATAGTAAAAGAGAGTGGGTGGAAAAATATTTTAAAGGGTTAAAAGCACAAAAAAATAGTTTAAAATAATTTTTGAAACTGAAAAAGTACATTAAGGATAAAATTATAATCTGTCTGATAATATACTGTGTACAGTTGGAAAAATATTTTAAGGGTTAAAAGCACTAAAAAATAGTTGAAATTAATTTTTGTATCCGAAAAAGTACATTAAAGGTAAAATTGCAATCAATCTGATAGCACACTAGACACAACTAAAAAAATATTTTAATCATTCCCACTCTTCCCAAAGGCTAAATCAGTTCTGCTTCCTTATTCCTTAATCTTTATTTCTTCCCCTCTCAATCACATGATTTGGCATTTATTCGTGTGATTTAGCATTAAAAAGCGTAATCAAACATTCACTTAAAAGACTTATAAATATTTATACACATAAATTGAGATAACAATCCTCATGCATACCATAAATTACAATTAAAGAAATGCTTTTAAAAATTCCAATTACTTTTCAAACGAACTTTATCGGAAAATTTAATTGTTCATACAGAGAACTTAATTTGATTGGTATAAAAAAACTAATTTGTTGACCAACCTACTCCATGAAGTAGGCCACCGAATCACGGGGGTGTCATGAATAGATGGAAACTTTGTTTTCTGTGCAAACAAAATGTCCGAAATTTGATTGTTTTGGCACCCAAATTAAATGAGTCAGGTGGCAGCCTAGCACACAAGCTAATTTGGCGTATATACTCTTCTCATTCCCCCATATTTCAATCAATCCAAATTATTCAGATTAAGTTATGATAATTTAAAATAATTAATTTATTTTAAATTTTATTTTCTTACTTAAAAATGTAAATTCAAACCATTCAAAATTCAGCTCCACTATAAAAATACATAGATAAGAAAAGAGAATAAAAAGTTGCAAATGTTCAAAATAAATTGAGATAGCGTGAGTGGTAATAGCTAATAGGTCTCTCATTACTTACACAAATGGTTGGAAGTTCAAACCATAACCACTCTGAAAATGTAACAACTTTTTAGAAGGGTCTTACACCATAAACACCAGAACATATATATGCGTGTATAATATATAATTAATTATTAATTAATCAATAAAATTCAAAAATATCTATCTATACTCTATTAATGAAGGTAAACATCCGTTAATTTTTTATTTTGTGGGCTCCACATTAATAATTTTTTAATAATTATATTAAAGGCGAAAGTGTAAAAATACTTATATTTAAATAACTTACATGTGCACTTAACATCATATACAGTCTTGGGTATAAAAATATCTATAATCATTAAAAAAATAGGACAAAAAGGCCAGCTTCATTAATGAAGGAAACCGTTCGTTAATTTATAGCTGAGTTAACGGAAGGGCATTTGGAGGGAGCGAGTAACACAAAGGTAGTGACCATGTGGGTGGTTGGAGAGAGCCATTATCGGTGTGAAGGTGGGCTATGGTTTGGAATGGGGTGAGATAAAGAGGGATGCGGGAAGAGAAAGAGGGTAAGAGTTTTTTTAAATGATTATTCAAAAATTATTAATAGTGGGACCCACAAAATCAGAAATTAACAGATGTTTGCCTTCATTTATAGAGTTGAAATTTTTGTCCCTTTTTTTAATGATCATAGATATTTTTACATCTCAAAGATTATATATGGTGCCAGATGCACATGCGGTATGTGTGGATGGGTAATTTTATACCTTCACCCTTAAAATGATTATTTAAAAATTATTAAAGTGAGGGCCACAATGAGACTCATGCAAATTGCAATATTGTGGAGGAAGTTCAGGCATTGCTGAGGAGGGACTGGTGCGTTGACGTGTGGCAAATTAGTAGAAGAGCAAATTCGACGGCAGACTACCTTGCAAAAGAGAGATCGTCCATCGTGCTAGGCTTCCACATGGTTTACCGAATTTCCGATGTTCTGGTTGAATTCCCAAAATTTCCTGTTGTTATCAAATAAAAAACGTGAGGCCCCCAAAATCAGAAATTAACAACATTTGTTTTTATTAATGAAGCTGATATTTTTATCGCTTTTTTTAAAAAACCATAAATATTTTTTCATTAAAGAACTGTATATGGTGTCAGAGAAACATAAGGTATACACAGATAGTTATTTTTACATTGAAAAAAAAAACGTCAAGATTGGGTAATGTGGGGGAGTTATCCAACGTCCCAGAGTTGGTGAAGCCAAATATTTAAATTATTTATTGGCAAAACGCAAACAAAACAAAAGAGATCCCTAATTATTAAAGTTCTGGTTGGGATTAGGTAGTGAAGACCAAAAACAGTGTCCTTCGCGGATGACAAAATATGCTCAGAAATATTTCATGTGAAATTTGAAAATGTATATTGTGCATGTTATTTAATTAAATGAAAAATCATATCAGATATATATAAGTTCATTATATATATTCCTCAAACACTAGAATGTGGTTTCTTCGAAACTGATTATTTTAAAAGTAAAAGTAATTTTGAACAGAGAGAACAATAAAAGAATGAAAATATTCATACGACTAGTTTCATATTTTTTTACTAAGAATTTTTTTTAAAATTTCATGATCACAGGTAATCTGAATCTAATTCGATCCCAAAAAAGGAACATAATCTAAAACTAAAGTAATCACACAAAAAGATGTTTTTTTTAAAAAAAACCAGAATTACACACATTAAAAGACTGAATCTGCTGAAAAGCATTATTAATAATCAACTTTCAGTGAACTTTACAAGTGTGATTTTAAAGCCTGAAAGATGCTAATTGCCAATTCTGCGGGGTAACTAATCTGGTAAAAAAATTAATTTAGATCCATTTTAGACAAAGAGTCTCTGAAAAACAACACAGTACAAAACGTATTATATATATATATATTTTTTTTTTTTTTGATGGCAAAAAAAAAAATTTGAATAATATGTACAACGATTTAAGAAAGGAGGACCCAATTTTGTCGAAGGAAGCGAAGCAGATCTCAGTACAAGATAAGTAGTTGAGATTTGCCCTTGCCTCGCCCTCATATGGCCAAAAATATATTTATATTCATAATTATATCTCTTCCCTTCTAAATTAATCTTTAGATTACGATCTTTCATTCTGGTCTTCATGGTCTTTGACTCTGTGTTTGAAGCTGACTACTCATCCCCATGCAAATATTACAATATTAGCACCTCTAGCATATTCTAGCTACCCAAGTCCCAAAATAAAATAACAATACAAGGTTTTCAATTTCCAGAAATAGATTATCTCAACTGAAAACGACAACAAACTCACCATTCTTCTCCATTTTTTTCTTTTTCGTTTCTTTCCAAAAGGTTTTGTATTTGTATATCTCCGGATTTTTTCCTCTTTGCCCATACGGAAAACCTTTTTTGGGTTCACTTGTATTGTACCATTTCTTCTTCTTCATCTTACGAAGGTCTCGCTCTCGATCTTGGGTTGTTATCTAATCCAAACACTTCTTTTACTTATCTATCACTCAATCATCTGTAGAACTTCTCATTGTGTTCTTAATCAAATTTTGCCACGAAGGCCAACAAATCTGCGACCATATAAGTTTCAGGCCCCACACCACTTTTACCCGCTCCCTTGAATTTCAGAATTTCTTGAAAATTTTAATCTAGTTGTCTTGGACCCCTCCCCTTCCTTCACGCTTTGGAACCCAGGCAACAAGGGCTTCTTCAGTGTCGATTAAATTCGTAAATCTCTGGAAAAACTTCCATTACCCATGGTCTGAAGTCGAGCGAGATCTGTTTAACTGGCACCTTCGAGTTTAAGAACCATGCATTTTGCTGCAGGTACGTTGTCATTCTAAGCTTTTTACTTTTTTTTTCATCTTCTCTTATGCAATGTTTTTATTCATCTTCTCCGTTCGAGTTTTTGATTTATTCGTAACCGATTAAATCGTATATATGTCATGAAAAGAAATCTGAACTTTGGGAGGTTCCTGGGGCTTGTGTGGATCAATGAAGGTATGCTAAACTTGGGAAATGTTTGAAGAAATTTCCCTTCAAGTGTGTAATTTTTTGTTGTGGTGTTGTTAAGGCTCTTCATAATTGATTTTACTGGATTTCGTTTACGGTTAGAAATATATAAATAAATGGAAGTACTATCTGCTTATTTGCTCAAAGAGCTTGGGAGAAGTCGAGAAGGAAGTTTAAATTGGCTTAATTTTATTAAATATGGTTCCCGGAAAAAGTTGTGTCTGAGCTAAATAGTTAAATTAGGTTCATTTGAGAGGCCACTGGTGCCTGACCCGAATTTGGATGCTAAAACCCGCTAACCAGAAGTTCTTTCTCCTTCAAAGGGCTGACATGCATGCATCATTCTCATAGGGCAGGCTTGTGTCAGTTAAATGCATTTGATCCCCTTCTGTGAACCTTCACCATGTATCTGCAAATTTATACTAAACTCGTTTTGCCTGAGTTAATGTCGTCTGTCTTGAGCTTTTACCTTCTTCTTCCTTTCTGTTTTTTCCCCATTTCTGTCGGCTTCGTTCATATTTTCCCCACTTATTTTTATTTCAAAATTGGAAAGTGCTCATGAAGAGGAAGCGTGGTATAGAAGTTAGACCATTTCTCTATAATGGATTCTTTCTTACTCTTCCATGCTGAACTGAATATAGGAATAAATATGAGAGTACCCTCACATCTGCTTCATTCCGCATCACATCGCAGAATTGCTTGCTTCGAATTCTTTTATTGCTCGTCATTAATTTGTTATATGTTTTACCAAACCAGGTCAAACAGATACAACTTCAGTAAAATGTCTTGTCAACAGCATTTCTCGATTCATTCATCTGGTTTCTTGCCAAACAATGAAACCTATGCCATTTCAGAAGAACTATAATCATATGATTGGGGTGTTAAAGCGTTTGAAACCAGTACTTGATGATGTTATAGATTGCATAAGTTACTTGGATGAAAGTTTATGTAAAGAGTGTGAAGAATTGGATATGGCAGTTAATGAAGCTCGAGAGTTCTTGGAAAATTGGAGCTCGCAGAGAAGCAAGATTCTAAGCGTAAGAATCTTTTTTAATATACCAGTTTGTTCAAAGATTATAAGCCTCTTAATTGACATTTGGAAGTCCGAACATGCTATGAATTGCCAATGCTGCATCCCTCCTCTTGTATGCAGGCATGATTGATAGTTATGGTTCATTTATTTGATTGGATGGTTGTATTTCAGGTTTTGCGTAGTGGGTCATTGTTGATGAAAATACAGATAACCTCAGTTGAAATTTGTCACTTGATATTTAGATCCCTACAGTCGCCTCCACCTACTTCAGTTTTGGCTAGTCTTGAGGTATGTCAATAGTTGAAACTGACCTCTATTATCTATGGCCTAAGATGGTCTCTGTTCACTTTCTTCCTTTCCTGCTTATTACTCTTGTTCTGCCACACCACTGCTTCCCAAACTGCAAAATTAAATGCCAAAGGAGGGGGGTTGGGGGGGGGGGGGAATCCCTTATGCTAACTGCAAAAGCTATCTTCATTTTCATCAGTTGCTAGTTGATTAATTTGAGCATGAGACTAATTGCTAGCAACTTTTTCAGAACTATTTGCAGGAACTTAGATGTTTGAAGAAGGAACCAGCGACAGGCTATATAGAAGAGGCATTGACAAATCGAAGAGAAAATATTGAACCTCATAGTGAAAATTTAAAGAAAATCATTGAGTTGCTTGGATTGATGGCAAACGTGGAACTCATGAAAGAAAGTATTGCTGTGGAAAAGGAAAGATTGAGTATTGAAGTCAAGCAAATGAAAGCAGAGTTAGATGAAATTAATGCAATTGTGGGTCTTGTCTGCAGTTTACGTGATTATGTGATTAAATTTGAGCGCCCTGAAGTGAAAAGTGGCATCTCAATTCCTTCATACTTTATCTGTCCTTTATCGTTGGAACTCATGGTGGATCCTGTTATTGTGGCTTCAGGTCAGACATATGATAGGATGTCCATCCAAAAATGGCTTGATCATGGGTTGACTGTTTGTCCCAGGACTCATCAGAGACTTGCTCACACAAACCTCATTCCTAATTATACTGTCAAGGCTATGGTAGCAAATTGGTGTGAGGAAAATAATGTCAAACTTCCCAGTAACTCTGAGTCCAATAATGTGAAAAAACCGTTAGATCATCTATTGCCCCAAGATTTAGCTCGTTCATGTAGTTTTGGGTCTGTACATAGTAGCAATTCTACATCAAGATCATCTCTTCAAACTGGAAATGCACTTGAGAAGCAAAAATGTGATATCTCTTCCAGATTAAGTGGAGAATCTAATGGATGCCAGAGCATCGAAATAGAAAAAATTGAGCAACAATCTCCTGCTCCTTCCTATATTTATAGTAGAAGTGAATCATTCTCAAGCTCCATTTCTAGTACTGACTGTGCACATCCTGTTTCAAAAGAAGCATTCGAGATATTTAATAAGCAAGAAAATGTAAAGGAACTGTCTAGAGATGTCACCAAGGGACCTGCTGCTCCTGCAAATAATGAATCAGGGTCTTCTCCTTGGTTGTCAGGAAATCAATTTCAAGCCCCAAGATCAAAATTAGGAGAAACAGGGAATGGAAATAATAACAACAGCCAGTTGAAAGTGCATTCTCTTCCTGTTTGCAATTCAGGATATGATGAGGTGACAACTACATCTTATGTCAATAAGGTGATTGAAGATCTTCACAGTCAATCCAATGAAGTGCAAACTAAGTCTGCAGAAGAATTGAGGCTTCTTTCAAAGCACAATGTGGAAAACCGAATCATGATAGGGAAGTGTGGGGCTATCACACCTTTACTTTCACTACTGTATTCTGAAGTGAAGATAACACAAGAGCATGCTGTGACAGCTTTGCTGAATTTGTCCATTAGTGAAGATAACAAGGCCTTGATTGTGGAAGCTGGAGCGATTGAACCACTTATCCATGTTCTGAAAACAGGGAATGATGGAGCCAAGGAAAATTCTGCAGCTGCTCTATTTAGCCTTTCTGTAGTAGAACACTATAAGGTAATAATTGGCCAGTCTGGAGCAGTCAAAGCTTTGGTTGATCTCCTTGGCTCAGGAACTCTTCGAGGAAAGAAGGATGCTGCTACTGCTTTATTTAACCTATCAATATGTCATGAGAATAAAGCTCGTATTGTTCAAGCTGGAGCTGTGAAGCATCTGGTTCAGTTAATGAACCCTGCTGATGGAATGGTTGACAAGGCTGTTGCTCTGCTTGCAAACCTGTCGACCATTGCAGAGGGGCGATTAGCAATTGCAAGGGAGGGGGCCATCCCCTTAATAGTTGAGTTTGTTGATTCCGGTTCCCAAAGGGGAAAGGAAAACGCTGCATCCATTCTCTTGCAACTATGCCTTCATAATACGAAGTTTTGTACTCTGGTTCTGCAAGAAGGAGCGGTACCTCCCTTGGTTGCATTATCTCAATCTGGAACACCAAGAGCTAAGGAAAAGGTTTGTGTCTGTCATCCCTTCTCGTTGGTGAATTTTCTGATTGTTTTTAGGCTATAAACAAGTCATTTTCCTGCATTTAGAAGAGGCTGTTGTTCTTGGCCCTCTCGGTAAAAATAGAGTGGTGAAACCTTAGGGGTAAATCAAAATTAAATACCTTATTAGTTGAAAACAAGGGCTAAAATCTCTCTTTCAAATATAAACCTTAGTGCCTTTTACCTGAAATTAATGTGGACGAAATTTCTGACTTCTTCTGGAGTTCTGTTTAAGATATTTATTAGGTAGAAAGCATATAAAAGCCCTGGGGTTTTTTTTTGGGGGGGGGGGTGTTTAAAAGATGGAAAATTTTCGTACCACGTAAAATTGGAAATAGCAGTGGCTGGTCGTGGTGTGCAGTGACTCACGTCTTATGATTATGATCTAAGAGTACAATAAAATCTTATGTGTTCTGCGTATGCATGCAGGCACAACAACTTCTAAGCCATTTTCGTTATCAACGGGAAGGAGCTGCTGGGAAGGGAAAAGCTTGAGGACAGACAATTTTGGTTATTTCACTGCCCTTTGTTCTTACATTCGTAACTTGTGATAGTCATCTTCCTCCCTCTTCCATTGTTGTCATTCAGGGGTTAAGGCTTGTCTTTGCCTTATTTGTGTCATGCTGGGTGGCTTGCCATGGGTTATCAATTTAAAACCGGGATTAGATTAAATGATGCCAAGCTGCCTCATTTGCCCCCCTTTTCAACTTTCGTTCGCTTTTCAGGGATTTTCTCCTTTCTAATGAAAGTAGGAGTTTTTAGATGGAGGTAGGCTCTATTACTTGTATTTCCCAACGGTGTAGCTTGTGAAGTCGTAAACTTGAATGATGTGGATTTGAGTCGCAGGTCGTAGCTGATGCTGTACTCTGCCTGTGTTGTAGATATGTGTATATATGCTATAGATTCTAGTGACATTCTATAGATTATTTTTCTTTATTCTGCTGATTTGAACATGAGACTTTTGTTTTATTGTTATTTATTTATTTATTCCATTCCTTCGTTCATCTGGTCATTCATTTTAATTTGTATAAGTTGATGACCCTCTGACGTCAATTAGGGAGGCCTTAAATATTTAGTACAAGAGCTTCCAGTATGATGAAATATGTTAGTTTAAGCTCACCTTTCATCTTTTGATTATTGGATATATGGGATTTAAGATTGGATTATTTGGAATATGATAAAAAAAGAATGATTCAAATCCTATAAAAAATCCTGTGTAGATAAATTAGGCCTTTTTTTGTACCGACATTAGATCATGCGGTTGAGGTAATCCATGGCATTTTACTCTGATTTTGGCAAAGAGATTCACTTTTTGATGTTTAGATGTCAAAATCTCTAGGAGGTGGGAGAAAGAGAAAGGTGGCTTTGGCATTTGCATGGTTGTGGTCATGTGGATAACATTTTGACCTTGGAGTGTATCTTTGGAGTATGTACTGTCATGTGTTGGTCCAGGTCCAGGTCCAAGTCCAAGGTCTAACTCAGATTAGTACAGTATATCTTTTCATGTGGTGTCTTTTTCTTCAGCCTATCATCCGCTTGACCTCTAATCCAAGATTAGTACTTTGGAGTTTGTACAGTCATGGGGTGGTCCAGGTCCAAGTCCACGGTCTAACTCAGATTAGTACAGTATATCTTTTCATGTGGAGTCTTTTTCTTCAGCCTATCTTCCGTTTGACCTCTAATCCAAGACTTTTCAGTCTGGACTGAACCACACACACATTGGGGTCCACTCTATTGAATTTGAAACTTCTCTGATGCAAAAGTTGAATTTGGAATTCCGCTTTCGTTTCCCTTTCACTCGAATTTTAAAAATATTAGTTGCAGGTTAAGTTTTACTATTTTTTTCCCCGGAAGAACAAAGTTACTGAACCCATTAATAACTACGGGTTCATTTGGTTCAATCTCATTATGCCCTGCAATGCAATACGATGTAATGGTAATACAAGATAATATTAATTCCAGAGTTATTGTTTGGTTTGATTTTTAAGTAAAGTGCAATGAATTATTTTTTTTAAGAGTTATTTAAAATTAATATATCACACAAAGTTTATTTTACCTTTAATAATTTTTGTAAAAAAAATAGTTAAAAGCTATTCTATTGCCTCATAATAACCGTTACGCTATTTTGTCGAGGATTATCCAATGTTGATGGTTGTGGTGGAGACGACAGTAACAGTGATGTGGTGGTGGTGGTAGTGGCAGGTGGTGACAGCTACAATAGTGAAAGAGGAGGTGGTGGCGGCGGCGGCGTCAACTGTAAAGGTGGTGGCGGTGGCGGCAACAGTGGAGGAGGAGGTGGTGGTGGCAATGACAGCAACGATGGAGGTGGTGGTGGTAGGGTGGCAGCGACGGCGATGGAAGAGGAGGTAGTGGTGGCGACGACAGTGGCGATAAAGAAGGAAGAGGTAGTGGCGGCGGCCATAATGGTAGAGGTGTAGGCGGTGGTATGGGGTGGGGTGGTAGTGGTGACATACGGTGGCGACAATGGCAATGTAGGAGGAAAAGGAGGTAGTGGCGATGACCACAATGGTGGAGGTGACGGCAGTAGTGTGGGGTGGCGACGCTGACGTGGGGTGGTGACGACGGCAATGGAGGAGGTAGTGGTAGCGGCGATTCTGACATGTTGTAGCAGGTGAAATGAGATAAGTGAAACAAAGACAAATGAAACTGAAGGGTAAATTAGACCTTTTCAACTATGCAATAGAGTGATGATGAATATTCATAGGGGGAGAGGTATAAATAAGGATTGATAATCATCATTACCATGATAAACCTTATTACCATTCTAAAGAATAATCAAACACTCTTATCGTGATAATGCAATTATGATTACTATTGCAGGCATGCAATGCAGTTGAACCAAACGGGCTCTAAAGTAATACATATTCGGTTCAGGAAAGCTTGGAAGAGATAACAAGGTTGAAACTTTTCACTTCTCTCTGACAATTTTCAATTTGCATCTCTTAACTTTTAAAATAGGAAAAATTTCATAAAAATACAATTAAAAATGGGAAAAAATAAATTGGTGCTGTGAATTTATCAAATCCCAAGGTAGAAATGAAAAAGGAATATGAGATTTCCAATTTTGACTAAATGACCAAAATGTCCTGAATTGAGGGCACGAGTTTCAAGGGTAAATAACATCATCTGTGTTTATGTTAACAACATTAGATTTTACATTAACGACTTTACTTTCATGTTTCACAACTTAATATCTCAAAAAATCAGGATAATTTTGAGGGCACAAGTTTCAGGGGTCAATAACAACATTTGTATTGATATTAACATCATATTTTATATTAACGACTTTATTTTTATGTTTCACAACTTCATATCTCAAAAATCAGGGATAACTATGATGGCACAAGTTTCAAGGGTCAATAACATCGGTATCTATATTAACAATATCATATTTTATATTAACGACATTACTTTCATATTTCACAACTTCATATCCCAAAAACTAGTGATAATTTTGAGGGCACAAGTTTCAAGGGCCAATAACAACATTTGTATCTATACAAATATCATATTTTACATTAATGACTTCACTTTCATGATTCACAAATTATCTCAAGACAATTTGGTCATTTGGTCAAACTGAAAATCCCAAATTCCTTCTTTAGTTCTGAACTGAGATTTGATAACCATTTATTATATTTAGATCTTAAGGAATCTTTTTGGCAAAAAGATAAAAAAATACCACTTAAACTTCAAAATCCCAAATTGATTCTATTGACAATAAGAGTAATGGAATTGACAAAAAAAAAATATATATATAACAATTGACAACTCAGATTTTTTGGAAATCACTGATTTAGGATTTTGAAGTTCAAGTGATATTTATTTATCTTTTTTTCAATATTTTTACATCTTAAAATTTATATAATAATTTTTAAACATATGCTAATTCGAACAAATATATTAAGATTTTTTCACTGAATTTACTCACTTTAATTACGTCCGAAAGATTTAAATTCTGGATCTTCACCAATAAAAACTATACCTCATGTCATGCACGTAAAGTTTATTTATCTCAGGATGAAAACCGTAGTGGGGCAGCCTAGTGTGGCATAAATTTGGGTCCGCAGGACTTGGGGCGACAAAATTATATACCTTTCTTAAATATTGGATGATTTTATGTGAACGCAGACAATGTTTCCAAAATACTGCAATCAGTCCTTAATATAAAATTTAGTTGATTATTTTCAAGAGGTTAAAGAAGTTAAATAAAATACTTTAAAGTATTTATATTTATCATTTTAAAACCAAATTAATTTGTCTACTTATAAACTAATTTATAATATAATAATATAGGACATAAGTTATGCTTAAATAATTTATTTAGCTTCCTTAATCTCAAAAAAAAATAATAATAATAACTGAGTCTTATGTTAAGGATGAGAGAGGGAGGGAGTAACTACTTTTAATTAAACCTGACAAGACATGAATATAATCTAATGACATTTGATACTATCAAACAGTTTTCTGAAAAGGACAAAATTGAGATGGATAAGGGTGGGCTGAGCCCTTTATAATTTCCACCAAGTGGCTAATATTGGGCTCAATAAGGCCCATGTACTTTAGACGTATGGGGAAAAAAATTTTAAAGGGAAAATTGCTCATAAGTCCATATTTAAAAACTTATTTATGAAATGAGACATGAGATCATGTAAAACTGTGAGGTCCTTGAGTGTAAATAATTGTGATAGGAAAAAGATAAAATTGCCCTTATAGAAGACATTCCCTTTGAGCAATCTCTCCCCATGAATCAAACATTCATTATTAAACAATTCTCCTCCACCAGGGTTGCTTTCATCATAGAACTCTTAAAGAGGTTTAGATTGAAGAACCATAAAAGCAAATCATCATCTTCAAACATAGCATAATTCAATCTAGAAATAACCAATGAAACCAAAACTGAAAAATCATATCTTTAATCTATCAAAGACCCATGACAATAGAAGCCACCATCGAGCTAAAAGCCGTATTCTTTAGATCTACAAGATGATCTACAGAATAGGCCACCATCGAGCAAAGACATCATCTTGCTTCTGCCATAAAGATAATGACAAGGAGAGGAGAGAAAACAAAGAAGATTGAAGAGGACCCAGATTTATGATGGTGGAGGTGCAGGTGTCAACAAGAAGCTTAATTTCAAGGTTGGGGGTGGATAAGATGGAAAAAGCAAAGGTCAATGAAGCAAATTGAGGTGTTAATCTATGGTGGTAGTGTAGCCACCAATGATTGGGGAGGTCGATGGTGGCAGCTACATTTATGAGTGGGGTAGATGATGGTGGTCGCGCGTCTGTCATAGTCATGAAAGTAGAAGGGCCATAAGTTTGAAGAAGGGGAGGGGAGAAAATGAATTGTAGGTCAAGGAATTGAAAATCTTGAATTTTTTATGGAAGATGAATTGCACATACAAAAAGATGAACTACACAAAGGGAAGATAAATTGCGCAGAAGGAAAGATAGATTACACAAAGGAATAATGGTTTGCACATAGGAAGATGGATTGCATATATTGAAGATAGTTTGCACATAAGGGAAGATAATTAATTTGCACAAAATTTAATTACACCTTAAAAACTAATTTTACATATATAGAAGATGGATTGCACATATGGGGAGATATTTCCACTTAGGAAGATAGATTACATAAAAAGAAGATCATTTCCTTTAAAGGAAGATTGTTTGCACATTAAACTTATTTGCAACACAAGGGAGTATGAATCACACATAAAAGAAGATAGATTACATGTAAAGGAAAGATATATTACTCAAAGAGAATGTTTTCATTAAGGGTAATTTTGTCTTTCTCTTATTACAATTATTTACATTCAAAGACCCCACACCTATACAAGGTTCTAGGTCCCAATTAACAAATAAATTTTTAAATAGGGATTTATGAGAAATTTCCCCAATTTTAAATTGATTGCCTAGCAAATTCAACTCCTTGGTTGGCTCATGATTACAAGATTGTTAGTCCAAATCCAATTAGTATGAAGATCTTGTTGATAGTCGATCTGTAAATATTTTTGTAAGCACTCTTTAAGCTTAGAGGTATGTTTTGACTGTGATGAATTCAAGACCCAACTAATCTAAACTTTTTTGTATAAAAAAAAAAACTTTTTCTTTTAAAAAAGGAAAAAGAAAAGGAAAATATGGGCGTACGGTTAGGTTAAATTGGGTCCATATCATATTGAACTGAGGTGCCTTTTTCACATTGAGGGGAGATTCCATAAATTTTAAGATGAGACAAGAATACATGCTCCTCTATAAATGCCCTGTACGTTTTCCTTTTAAAATTTATCTGAAAGCATGAAAAATATTTATAAATTCGCGTGTTTGATTCTATTCAAATTTAATGGCACAAGGTGTATAAATGAAGAAGCATAGTTATACTGGAAGTGGCAAAGCAATCATCGATGGTCTAATTATTTCTGAGAGTACTAATGATGTCCCATTCCACCTAATTCCCCATATTAATGCCACAATAATGCTCAATGCCAGCCCTACCTCTTTTTTTTTTTTTTTTGAGTTACAATGACAAGATAAAAGATTCTTGAGGCCACGACGGGCCCTTACAGTAGACCTACTAACATCAAAGAACTATTGAGATCAAATCTCAGCTGAGATCAGCTAACATTTGGAGCGAACAAAAATCTGGTAGGTCCTGCAAAAATGACAGATCATTGTTCGAATCTAGGACCCGTTTTGCTAAAAAATCTGCACATCTAAGGGCTTCCCTGTGGCAGTGATAAATTTCTAAATTTCAATCCCTATAAATTAAATGCCTTACTTCCTCCAACTCATTTTGTAGGGGATGATATTGACCGCCTAGCTGAAATAATAGTTAAAAGCCCTACCTATAGATTAAAGCCCTACCTCTTATTTTACATACAGTTAAAAAGCTACGAATTCAAATATAGTTAAAAGCCTCATTGTTATTACTGAACTCCACTCTTAAATCTTTCATAAACTCTTGCGGTTATAATAAAAAAGAAGTTAAATACAAGAAAATATTATATTTATTTTAGAGACCCATCAACATAAAATGCACGTCCAGATTATTCCTGTGATGAGCTTTTTCTTTTTTCTTTTGCCATCTCGAACTAGTATCTAATAGAGTATCAGCTTAATTTAAGGAGGAGACTCAAACAGTGCAAAATTTTGAATATTATTGTTATTTATAATCACTCATTTGTAACAGAGTATATATAAGAAAATTTGACCCTCTTATTTTACCGCGTAAATTAAGACAGCTCATGAATCAA
Source organism: Inga laurina (assembly GCA_963855925.1). Classification (NCBI taxonomy): domain Eukaryota; kingdom Viridiplantae; phylum Streptophyta; class Magnoliopsida; order Fabales; family Fabaceae; genus Inga; species Inga laurina. The sequence continues at coordinate 15,567,979 of OY979703.1, read as the reverse complement.
GAAAAAGACAATATAAAATTATAATCCAGCTGAGAAAATTGACCTTTTTAATTTATTAATGCTATGGGATTGCTTCTTCCATGTTCATGACATATATTTATTCATTTTAAATGTAATTTTTTTCCAACCCTGTTTGGATATATATATATATATATATAGGCAATTGGTACCACTCTAATAATAGCAGTAATTATTTGTTAGGCCATAATTCAATTAAAAGTCTCACCCAAAGATTCTTCACAACGCATAATATATTTGGGTTTTGATGGCATTGTTTATCTATTTTCTCCTTTGATGTGAAAGGCACTTCGTGAATTGTCAAGTATGCTTGAAAGTTACACCTACATTTGAAATTTGAAAGACACGTTTAAAAAAAATTAAAAAAAAAAATACAATGAACCAAATTGATACCACCGAATTTTAGGATCAAGTAGCTAATAGGATGGTCCACGCACTAAAGCTTGGTGGGTTTTGTTACCTAGGTCACCAAATTTTTACAAATTAATGCTTTCTAACTATGAATGTGATTGGTAAAATGTATCGGTAATTAATTAAGGGTGGGTCCTCATGCGTAACCATTTAATTTCTTTTACTCTCTCCCATTTTTAATATAAGAGCTCGTTAACTTTAAAAAAAAAAAAGTTAAATAAGTTACATTAAAATATTTATATTTATCATTTTTTTAAATTAATTTGTTTGATTTATAAACTGATATATAATCTAATGATATATAATATATATATTATAATTAAATAACTTATTTAACTTTCTTAATCTATCATTCTATCCTGAAAAAAAAAAAAAATCAACCAGCTCTTTTATATATTAAGCACCGGAGGCAGTATTTATTTTTTTTCCCATCCTCGTTCTTTTACTTTAAAGGCATTTCATGAGTTTCGTGTTTTTAGTACGGTCAAACTCAAGTTTTATTAATAGGTATGAAAAATTAGGTGGCTCCACGTAAGCGTACCGGTAATTTGAAAAGAACATACCTCATGACCTAAAGGCTGGTTGATTATTTTTTTGAATATCTATCATTAATAAAAAAAAAAGTGAAAGCCAGGGAAAATATTGGTTTATTTAATTATAATTCATTAAGAATGAGTTTAAATTAAGGAAAAATTGTGAAAAAATCCCTCATTAGCAACTTATTTGCCAAGTGGGACCTTCACGTGGAGATTATCTTCCACGTGTGCAAAATATCTTCCCTAGTGTGTAGATGATCTTTCCTGTGTGTAAAATGCTTCCCTATGCATGTGCAGAAATCTTCCCTACGTGTGCAGAGATCTCCCCTCCGTGTGCAGAGATCTTCCCTCCATGTGCAAGATATCTTCTTATGTCCCATTTAACAAATAAATTATTAATGAGGTCTTTTTTAACAATTCTCCCTTAAATTAATCCATTACTTAAAATATAAGAGCAAGATAACCAATATGTAAATATTAAAAAATTAGTTAAGTTAGTGTTTATAAAAAATGTGTTTATTTTTTTTAAATGTTCAATTTAGTTATTTCAATTAGGTTACTCCCTTGATGAAAAAATCCTTTAATATGTGTGGTCAATAGAGAGATTTTAGGGGGGGGATATTACTATAATTTTGAAAACAGTGGATTAATGTCTTAAATTTATGATCTAACTCTTGCACTTAGAATCAAAGATGGGGTGTGTCCTGTATGTAAGTACCATTACAATAAATAATCTATAAATATTTTTATAAGCTTTTTTTAATAATAGACCTATGTTAACCCCAATTATGTTCAAAATCTGAGTCAGATGATAAACTTTTGTATAATAATTAAAAAAAAAAAAAAAGGGAATGTGAGAAGGAGGAGGGAGACAATATAAGATCCTAGGGGAAGATATGGCGAAGGACAGGCCAACAAGAATATTAAATAGAAAACGGAGACAAAAATTTCCCTCTCCACAATTCAATTATTCACTTACCCCACTTCAATGCAATGCACCCTTATATTTGTACTCTCTTTCTATATAGCACACATGGACTTTTGTCAACCATATATACTCTTCCTCTCTCTACTAATTAATTAATTAATTAATTTTTAATATTAATTTATAGCCTTCAAACTCAAAATTGGATATCACTGGTTATGCCTACGATGTGCTTAATTAAATATCCTTCTTCTGCTTTAGCATGTGTAGAAAGATGATGCACGCATGATTAGTGTGGAATTTGTATGCTTAATGGGCAAATTTTGTTCGTAGGAATCTTCTTGGACTTTATTTAATATTTTAACTTTCTTCAATAAAATATTTTGTGCGTCGGTGAGCACACGTACAACTACTGTACAAGTATAACATGCTTGCGTATTAGGTTGGGATTCTCTTATTGTCATTTTTCTTATTTTTTGCTCACATATCTATTATTAGATTAAAAGAATATATAATTCAGATTCAATATTTTATAAACTTAAATAAATAAATTTAAATTTTTAAAATATGATCTATACCATTTATAATTATAATCCATAAATAATGAATAATAGTTTTATAAAATAATAAATCTAAAAAATCAATTTCATAGAGATCAAATGACAAGAAGATAATAAAAAAAAGGATAATGAGAGTATTCTCTCCCATACCTACCTACGTGAAGTGTTGTTGCATGATCGGAGTATCCAATATCGCATTATTAAATGACAATACACTGTACAGATTATTTATTGTGCATATATTTCTGGCAAAACGAAGAATCCATGTGTCAATTGGTCCAAAACTGAAAGCCGCAGGAAATTAGTACATCTGATTCTTAATATAAAATGAAAAAATCACACCTAGGCGCTAAGGACAAAAAAAAAAAAAAATCATTATAGATTCCTCTATCAAAAAAATTTCTAGGAATTTCAGTAATATAAATTCCAAATATAAAATTATCTTTTTGCCTTTAGTAATTAATATTTGGATATTATATTATATTAAGTTATGTGACTAGATTCAAATACTTGTCAATCACCATTTTAGAACTTGTTAATATAAGTATATCCACTTGTCAATGAGAACTATTTTAATAATATAGATGGGCTTATCAATAGCCACTCTATGCCTTGTCAATATAGTCACGTCCACTTGTCAACATGAGCTGTTTTAAATTGTACTGAGAAATGACAATAGTTAACATAGATGGGCTTTGTCAGTAGCCACTTTTTGACTTGTCATTTTAAGCACGTAAACTTGTCAAAATATGCACGCATATTTGCCAATATATAACTTGCTATCATAGACATATAAACTTCTCAAAATAGACACATAAAATATATAACTTGTCAGAATAGGTATATATACTTGTCAATGTATAACTTGTCATTCTAGACACATAAAATTGTCAAAATAGGCATATACATTTGTCAATATATAACTTGTCAAAATACACACATTGACTTGTTGTCAAAACCCTTTTCTCCAACCATGGTTCACACAAGGAGGAACATGTCAATATGTATATTTTGACAAGTTATACATTGTTAAATGCATATGACTATTTTAACAAGTTTATCCACCTATCTTGACAAATTTATGTGCCTATAATGGTAAATTATATATTAGTGAGTATGTGTGCATATTTTGAAAAGTTTATGTACTTATTTTGACAAGTCAAAAAGTGGCCATTGACAAGGCTAATCTATATTAACTATTGTCATTTTCCAATACAATTTAAAACAGCTCCCGTTGACAAGCGGATATGATTATATGGATAAGTCATAGAGTGGTTATTGACAAACTCATCTATGTTAACTAAAACAACTCTCATTAACAAGTGGATATGCCTATGTTGACAAGGTGCTCGTTTGAAGCAGCGATTAGAATGCTTAAAAGCAGCTTTTTAATCATGATTTATAGTATACATGATAAGTATGTGAGATGAGTTTTATTTCAATTTATGTGAAAAGCAACTTATAAGAAATCTCAACATCATAACAAACATGTTCAAATTCTAGAGTGGTGATTGACAAGTACATGAACCTAGTCATATAATTTAATATCATATAATATTCAAATATTAATTAATAAAAGAAAGAAGATAATTTCACATTCGAAACTTATATGACTTAGGTTCCTAGGGATTTTTTTAATAAGAGAATCTATTATGAGAATTTTTTGTCATTGAATCTGAGTGTGATTTTTCCATATAAAATCTATTTTGTAATTTAAATTGAATTATAAAATAAATTTTATATTAAGAATAAAAGGTAATACAAAATTTCAACGTTTCACGTGAACACATTGATTTTTAACTCCTAATCATATCATGAAACACTCTATCTCCATCACCTAGGCGAGGAAAAGAAATTTCAATTTTTGATATTAACTAATCTTGTTATTGTACGTACATTTTTTTTTTTAAACTGTGACTTTGTATTAAAAAAAAAGAGCGCAAGTCCTTCGGTCCGGAGCTACATCATAAATGCACGTGGCATAATTAATGGGTGTATTTGTTTTGGTGATTGAATAAGTAACTTATTTTTACTTAAACTTATGAAATCTTAAGATTGAAAAAAAGTTAGATTGGGTAAAATGATAAGTATTTGGATTAACGATTGGATAAGTAACTTATGTAAAAGTGAATTATGTTTGGTTTAACTTTTGCATAAGTAGCTTTTATATTAATTAAGAGAAAAAAAATTGAAAATATTATGAAAAATGAAAAAATGAAGGGATAATTGTGAAAAAAGCCCTCATTGGCAACTTAATTGTCAAATAGGACCTAAGAAGATATCTACACAAGGGATTTTTTCACAATTTTCTCAAAAATTAAATTTGAAAATTTGGCAATGGTACAATTTTAAATAAAATTATATCAAACTCTAATTTAAATTGGTACACTCCAAAAGTCTTTTCTATTGTTCACCTCAAATTTAAATTTTATAAATTATATTAAACTCTAATTTAAATATTAAATCCTAACTCATATTTTCATATAACTCAAAATCTAATAAAATAAACCGATTAAAATCTCAATAATACCTCCAATAATCCAAATAAATTATTTAAACTAAATTTAATGGGTAAAAACACTATATAAAAATTAATTAATGACATGTTTATAAAAAAATTGATTATAAAATCATAAAACAATTAAATAATAAATCTAAACTGATTAAAATTAATTATTAATTATTCTCTACATTTCTACAGTCATATATTAATAAAACTCAAAACTTGTTTAAACTTTTATCCTAAAGTATTATCTAATTAGTAAAAGATTACTATCTAAAGAAATAGAAAATTATTTAGAACATTTTACATAAAAGAAGTTTTGTGATTAGAAGTGATTTTGAGTACCTCATTGATCTCCAAAAATATGAAAATACTCCTATCAATATTTTTTTATACACACACAGGCACATAAACTTCAATAAGCTTTATTTTGAGGATTATAACTTTTTCCAACTTATGAATTTTTTCACTTTAAATCCAATCACTAAAACAAACACCCATATAGATCCAGATCATTGTTCAATCTTGATGAACTTATTGGCGGTGCCAAAGAAGGAACATTGGTGTATGTGCCAGCGAACATAGGAATAAAATGCCCTTAATTAATTAACCCCCTGTGAAGATTTAAAATAACCAATTTGCATTAAAAGCAAGCGGCAGTGAGATAAAAGAATGTTGTAGTGCCATTTTTATCCTATTTATAATTTTTTTTTAACTAAATCTCATATACTAAAAAGAGGTGGTTAACTCAATGATTATAGGATAAACTTCTAACTATGCCCTCATTTTATGAATGGATACTTTTTAACTTTTTCTTCTCAATCTATCTTTAAATTATTTCTTCATTGGTATAATAAATAGGGACAAAATTGTCACAATCTCATTTATTACACTGAAATTGGATTTACAAACAAGATCAAATTTTTTGATAAAAAAAGAACTTATAAATAGGATCAAAGTGGTACAGTATAATAAGGTGATAAGGGTGGTAACAGATACTCACCTTCTCCAATTTATAAGACACTTCTAACATTTTTCACACAAATTAAGAAACATCTTAAATATTATTAATTCTGTTATAAAATTCAACAATTTTTTAACTCTACGCCAATCTAATATACATGATACCAAATGAAAACAAAGTCAATACAATAATAAGTGAATGATTAAATTGTACATTCAACTAAAAACTTTAATGAGGTGTTTTTTAAATTGGGGGAAAAAGGGAAAATATCACTCAGCCGGTTAGCCCCCATGTAAGTAATTTTATTTCAGTTAATCTTTAAAAGATTCTAAAATTTTACTGCACCCTTTTATATCAAAATGAAATTAAGTTTCGTGGGTGAAAAGATAATGATACCCTTTCTTTATTTTTTGCTTTCCTATATTTGTTTCGTAAATGCCCATATTTATTTTGTAAATTCTCTTAGCAAAATTTTTTGACTCCCAATTTTAAATCCCTTTATTTATTTTATAAATGTATTTATTTATCTTATAAATGCCCTTATTTATCTTATAAATTTACTTATTTCTCTTATAAATGACCAAAATTTTCTTGTCAACTCCTTTACTTTTTTTTAAATCTCTTTATTTATTTTATAAACGCTCTTATAAAAAAGTATAAAACTAGGGCATTATTATTTTTTCATAAAAAACTTGATTTTATTTTAACCCGAAAGGTTACAATGAAATTTCAAAATATTTTAAGAATTGACTAAAATATAATTACTTCAGCTAAGTGAAATTTTCCCCAAAAAAAACTTTTCTCCCCGCTCTATATATAGAGCCGGAGGAGTACAACAGGCAATAATAGTATCAACTCGAGAACTCATCCTTTAAATATACATATACTCTCCCCGTTACGTAACCTAGGGCACTTTTAGAAGAAAATTTTGATTTGGAATATAAGTCACTTATAAAATAATTAATGTTCGTTTTCTAGCTTTATCCATATAATTAATTAATGCTCACTTCCAATTTTGCTCATCCATTAAATTTTCAAGCATATTTTTTATTAAAAGTAAAAGTTAAAAAAAATCTATTTATGACATATTTAATGAGTTAACTGTCACTTCTTCTGCCCATAAATTAGTTAAAGTATCCTATATTACAGACCAGAGGGACGAAGTATTACCTCCGATATTTAATATAAGATTTATTTTATAATTTAATTTCTTCATCAAAATGGGCCTTCTGTTGAAGATCGGAGGAATTAGATCAGTATTTAATCTTTTATTAAGAACAAACTTATGGATCCAAATGCACGCAGTGGTTCAAATCCTTCTTTTTGACCAGATTTGTGGATTTGATTTGCTTTAAATTAGAATTTAATCCAATCAAGCTAGTTGAGTTGATCTCATATTTTAATTTAATCTAACCCAATATACTGAACTACAATTGAAAATGAAATAATTATTTTTTTAATATATATATTCCTGCCCCAAAACAACTCAGACGAATAAATTATAAAATTAAATGTATCTTCATCGATATATCATTTGATTCGAAGGTACGCAATATTATCGTATAAGTATATTAGATAATAATCAAGGGGAATCATAGAAAACTATGTAATTAATTTAAATAATTGAGATCCACTAATAATTGGTTCCAGTTGCAAAAAGATGATTAAGAAATGGGACCGAGGGGAGACACCAAAAGAGAATCGAACCGACGACGACAACTGAGAATAGCGATTTGTCGAAAGCCTCCTCTATAACTTATTCTCACTTCCATTAATTTGGTTGGCCAATAAGATTTTCCACTAATTAATTTGGTCTTCGTGGGCAATTTAACCCATGCCCTTGTTGGGCATTTTCCACTAATTAATTATTTGAACTCTTATCATGATTACAGCAAAACTCTTCAGCAATTAAAATTATATACCGCCTATTACCAATATATATATATATATATATATTATAATTACCGCCTTATATGCTTAATTCTTCGCTTGATTTCTTTACAAATAAGCCATATTTAATTTATACAAATGTGTGCGTGAACATTGGAATTGAATTTGCGGATTATATTTGACCAAAAGTGTTTTGCCGATTATACGTTTCTTATGATTCCTTAATATCTCAATTAGTCTTAAGCATTTTTACAATATGTTTTGGAGCGTAAGTGTTCTCGCCACTTCTTAGAAGTAATATTTAATTTCAGTATTTAAAGTATTTGCTTTGATAAATTACTTCCTCTGGTCATAATTATAAGATAAAGTTGACCTTTTTTAAGAAATTAAAGAAACTAATTAAATTACTTAAGCGTATTTATATTTATATTTTTTCTTCAAACTAATTAGTTTGACTAATAAATTAATATATAATCTAAGGATGCATAACATATAATATGATTAAATAACTTATTTAGTTTTCTTAATTTCTCCAAAAAAAAGTCAACTTTATCTTATTTTTAAGATCGGAGGTAATAATATCGTATTCAATAATATTCAGCAGTGAAATGTACTGTTAGCAAGAACAAATATGTAAATTCAACTGGAAGGAATTTAGGAAAATAGCTAGCGAGAAAGCAAATATAAAAGGAGAAACTAAAAACACAATATTTCATTAAGAAAAATGAAGAAAACTGGAGCAGAGGATTCTTTTCATTCTACCAACAAGTAACATTTCATTATACGCATTAATACAAGCAGGTGGATGGTTCAAATCTTAAGATTATGTAATCAACAAAATTTTCATAAAAAACACATATGACACACACACATTCAGACAAAAATGATACAAGCTAGCATTAATTGAAGAAAACATTCTTTGGTGTTAATTACAACAATAAAACATATCTCACACAATTAATTAAACAATACTACTAAAGAGAAGACGATGGTGCTAAAACTACCTTGGTGAGCCTGTACTCTATATATGAAGCCATATAGATATCAACAGATGTGTAGCTTAACAATGAGTAGTGTATCATCTTCAGAGCACAGAATATCGTATGAACACTTTCGAAACCTCCGACTAGGGGTCAATATTGGAAAGCCAACAATAACAGGTATGTACCTGAATAAAACTACGCATAATTTACAATCACCAAACATTTACAGGATTTTCCATAACAATTTCCCCTGTGGTAGAGCATGATTATATATATATATATAGCATTCTTGAGATTCGAAGTATATATGGACTTCACCGAATGAATATGTATCCTAAATTGATTTAAAAAATCAAAACTAATGATCTATACATTGCAGTAATACTTATACTGCTCCTAAATATGTAATAGACTTCCATTATTAACCAAAATGTCTCTGCACGCACTGGAGAATATATCCGGTGTTTATCTTCTGACAAGTATAATTCATTGTACGTAGACTCTAAGGCCATATACCTAGCTCCCAAGATTTATAGTTAAACCCTTTTTAATTTGTGGAAACCCTTATGTTAATTAAGAATCAACTTCCAACGCCATTACAAATTAAGCCAAATACAAGCTTCCTTCCTACGTACAGTCATGTTCATATCACACAGAATACAAATGTACAACACCGCGAAGATGAAGTACGTGCTAACCTCAGTCACAGAGGCCAAAAAAAAAACATATAATGCAACATGGTGGGCTGACAAAAATAAATAAGAAAATTAGAATTAAATAAATATAGCAATATTTTTTTTCCTGGTTTAATTAATTTCTTGAGTGGTAGTATATATTGAAAATGAAGAAGAAAGAGGAGAAGGGGACAAAGAGGTGTCAGCTGATAATAAAGTGGAGTGATGTAGAGTTGGATTGAAGGGCAAGAAAAGGTGAGAGAGAGAGATAGAGAGAGGGTCATTCAAGAGTAGAGGGTCAAGAAACAGAATAATGTTTTTCCCTCATTTTTTACCCCCCTCCAAGCTAGCTTTTTCCTGTCTCTATCTCCCACCCACTGTCCAAAAAACCCTTCCTTTTCCTTATTTCCCCAATAAAAGCTTTAATGATCCCCTCTCTCTCTCTCTCTATCTGAACTCATGAACAGCTTCACTCTCAGAAGGAAGCAGAATATTGAGAACCATTAATAAGTCATACTTTTGGGGGGGAAAAAATAAACCAACCCAATTGCTTGACAACCTCAGAAACCAAAGCCCTACAAACTTGAAACAAACCATCTATCACTCCCTGCCACTTACCCTTCTTGGAGCTTTTCTAGTATTACTAAATAATAACTACAACTGCACTGCAACAACACATACATACAGCAAACACCAACAGTCCACTCTCACTTCCCATCAATCTCTTCACCATCATTATCTCCTTTTCCTTCTCTATTTTCAGCTCCCTCCCCTTTGTTTTCCTCTTCCTAGCTTCCTAGTTCCTTTCTTTAAAAGTTCAAACAGTACCCAGTAAATTAAAAAGGGATTTTCCTTCCTCTTTTTCTTTCTCTCTTCTTGAAATAAAAAAATAAATAAATCAACATCTATCCCTGCTCCACTGTTACCCAAATTATAAGTATATCGATGATATTTTAATCTCTCCTCCAATCTCCACCCCTCCCTCACTCTCCTCCAACTCTTGGGAACCCTAGATTATAAGTCTTCAAGTCGAACAAAAGTGAGATATATTGCCTTGGATCTGCCTTTAGGTTTCTTCTTTTCCCCATGGATTCAATTCAAGAATTTATGGACACGTGTAACTCCGACAACACCGGCAGTGTTACCCACACCACCACCTCCACCACCAGCGGCGCCCTCGTCTTAGCTGCCAGCTCATCCACCTCCTCGGCTTCCCCGGCCACCACCAGCAGCCGCTACGAGAACCAGAAGCGCCGTGACTGGAACACCTTCGGTCAGTACCTCAAGAACCACCGTCCCCCTCTTTCCCTCTCCAGGTGCAGCGGTGCTCACGTTCTTGAATTCCTTCGGTCAGTATTTCAACTTTAAGATGCAACACAAAAACACTTTTGTTTCCCCCCCTTTTCTTGAATCCCTACACTAAGTATATGTGTGTGTGTGTGTGTGTGTTTTGTTATGTTTGGTTTTGCAGGTACCTAGATCAATTCGGAAAGACCAAAGTGCATACTCCGATCTGCCCCTTTTACGGCCACCCGAACCCTCCAGCGCCCTGTCCCTGCCCTCTCCGGCAGGCATGGGGCAGCCTCGACGCCCTCATCGGCCGCCTCAGAGCGGCTTTTGAAGAGAACGGAGGCAAGCCAGAAGCCAACCCTTTCGGAGCTCGAGCCGTGAGACTCTACCTCCGTGAGGTTCGTGATCTGCAGTCCAAAGCAAGAGGAATTAGCTACGAGAAGAAGAAGCGAAAGCGGCCACCACCGCCTCCGCCACTGCCGCCACAACAACCACCACAACCACCAATGCCTCTCCAGCTAACTCATCATCTTCATCACCATCATCATCTCCCACCTCCAGGTGCAACTCATCATCAATAAGCCAGCCAGCCAATTCTTGTTCCCATATGAACAAACGTAACTCCACTCTCTCGCTTGGTGATATGAATGCCCTTTTTAAAGTCATGCTCTAGTAGTGGTGCTCTGCTTTAGTGTTATATTTAGGGCTGGTTCTTTTCTTTTCCTTTTCTTTTCCCTCTCTCATCAGTAGTTAATTTTTCTAAAAGCCTTTTTTTTTCATCTTCTCTATCTGGCTATATAGACTGTTTGTCTTTGTATCCTTTTTATTATCATGCCAGAAGCAAAAGTTTAAAGATCATGTATCTCTGGGATATCATGATGAATCTGCTTTTTATGCAAACGCCTTGTATGTGGGACTCATATTATTAACACACTACTGCTAGTGGAGTACTGAAAAGTGGGAGTCATGAGAGTGAATGTACATGGAGGTCATTATGATGATCTTCCTTCCATATCATCGAGTGTGTGTGCCATTATTATTCATATAGTTCTACTTCTATATCTAATGTACTTATATATATATATATATATGCTATGTCAAGCTTAGACTTGCAGATAATTATGCGACTTTGATCATTCTCACTTCTCTCTCACTTTTGGGATATCACTTTTGCGATTTGCCCGTTAATTAGTTTTGGTGTCTGCTTGTTTTAGCTTTTTAAAATGATTTTACGGTGTTTGTTTGGTGTTTGAGATAACTGTATAAAAAGACTTTTGTTTCAACTTAAAAAAAATGCTTGAAAAAAACACTTTTTGTGCTTCCCAAACTAGCACTAATTATTTGCGATCCATAAATCCAGCTAATGGCATGATATATATACAGTTATTGGATGCTACTTGATTAGCAAGTGATCACTCATTATATGCATCTTTTTTACGCCAGACAATTCAGAGAATGATGGACTGTTTCTGCTGATCTGGAAATGAGCGATCTTTTCTTAATTTTCCCTTTTTTTCACTACTAGTTGCCACTTTTACTGCTTTACTGTCTCCCCTGAGGGCTTTTTTTTTTTCCCGGAGCAAGAAATGATAGATCACTTAAAAGCTTAATCATAATAAGTTCTGATCCATGATGATTCAGAACACTGACAAAAATTGTGATTTCTCCCATCAAGACTTAACATTAACTGCTGACCGTTAACTGAGTCAATTTGAGGGATGGTGTTGGTTTTTCCAGTAGTGCTGTCTTTTCAAACTGAACGGAAAGGACCAAAAACATTAATGGCAGACACTATAATTTATTCATACGAGACTAAAAACTTCCTATAATTTAGCCATAATAATATACATAATCTCAGAATCATTTGCTAACCATGACGAGGTCCTTCAATAAGAATTATTCCTTCTTTAAATTCTACGATATGTATAACTTGACGTTATATTCCCTTTTATTGATCATCTTAGTTAGGTTTTCCAGGCAGCTATAGGTGTGATGGTAGTCTTCAAAATACTAGTTTCAAATGGTGAAATCCAGGGATATTTCGTTCACCATCTCGGTAACAAATAAATTTAATTTTACAGAATATGACAATTAGGTAGACGTAGATTTTCGCCCTGGTTTGAATCAAATCACGCCTGAATAAAAATTTTAAATAAATCAGGCAAATTAACTTTGCATGTCTTCACTGTTAAGCCAGTAAAAATTGAGGAGAGAAAAAAGGTAAATAATTAATAAAGAAGCTCTAGGGTGTGATTAATTAATTAAAGTGGAGTAATCAACATAGACAGATACTCGCAAAGTAAAGAAATTTGTCAATGAATTTGGCCGACAACAACTGTCTGTGACTGGATAAAACTAAATTTGAGTCATCCTCCCTTGGATTTTGTGATCATTTAGGCTTAAAAATAAGTGTTTAACTGCAATCCCTCTGTTCATGAAGAGTCACCTATTTTTATCTCCATTTGGCCAAGACCAAAATGATCAATAGGACGATGATGCTGGAGGATCAGATCAGCGAACCTTCTTAATTATTTATAGTCTCTTTTTAAGTGATTCTAGTGGGGTATACATGATCAGACTACCACTTTTACACATAGAGGATCTATTCTTCTCCTAATCATTTTGGTATATCATAAGTTTAGACTTTAGAGGATGGTTAATTATATTGATTTATATAATATTTTGCTAGCTATATAAAGCTAGCTAGGGAAGGCTCCCAATACATAATATTAAAATATGGCATTGTGCTTATAAAGTCATCATTTACTGATTTATTAATTACAAGATTTATGATTCGGTTCCGATCATACTAATATTTTATCAAAGTTGGTTGCTTCTCAATGATCACAAATCTAGGTCAGGTCAAGGTCAGAGAAACCTTGTTATGATGATAGCTAGCTTGCTCCAGAATAATAAGCATATAATGAATGTATCTATTTATGCAGGAGCCGTAAATAATAATTTTTTGGTTCAGAAATAAAGTTGGGATATTGTCTAACCACTTATTGTTAACGATGATTAGAGAGATGAATTAATTAAACTCATTAAGTTCATTTCGTAAGTTTGCTTGTTTTGTTGGGTACGTTATGCTAAATGAATGCTTTTAGTAGAAGAAGTAGTTTGCTGCAACATTGTTAATTTCTGATTGTGAATTAGTTAAAGATCTATGGCGCTAGTGAGATCGAATTAGATTGCATCTATGAATTTAACTTGTGTCAAATGACTTGTTATTTCATTTTAATTTATATTTCAATTTTCTAAAACAAACTCTGTCTGTACACATCTGAACATTGATGCATCTATCTGGTTCATGAATAGGGTTTCTCCCGCAATATAATTTTTATCCCAACTTCTTGTTCAGTTGAGTTCAGTGCAATTAATATGCTTGGAATACGGCCAACACTGAGATATACAATGATTGATGGACCATCCCCAGTGGATTCAAATTAAACTTGGTGTCTCTGTGTGTGTGCACTGTACAAGTGTACTGTAGCTGGCTTTATAATTAGTGTCTAAAAATAAATGATCTAATAACATTCAAGCTATGAATAACTCCATTTCTTCGATCAACAGTAATTTGGCCTCCTAATTACTTTTCATACACCAGTAATTTAGAAGTGTTAAACTATCCACAAATCTCTGCATGCCCCCACCAAAAAAAAAAAAGAATATAAATATATATAATCAGCCATTGAGTGAAAATGTTCAAGATCAAAAGTGTCAATTAACAAACAAAATTTCCTGTGCATTGATTTGAATATATCAGGCAAGCACGAGTACTGAATGCTGAAGAAGACAACAGTGGCAGTCTAAGAAATTACATGGGCAGTGTTTAATCAGCTATGTTCTCAAGTTATAATAAACACAAACACATAGCTTCCGGCAGCACAGTAAAGGTTGCAAATCCCAACGTTCTTGGGATTGTTGAAATTTATATATAAAATTGACATATTAATTAATAAGGAGGATATATATCGTTGATTGTGCAAAGTCGATCGACTGTGAGCATATATGTAGGCGTGGTCAAGCCATGTCATATGCTTCCACCGGAGAGTTGTGATTTTCCGAATCACCATCCGCACATATATATAATAATAATTAATTATATGTTGATATATTCTCCCTTTTCCTTTTCTTTTTGTTTTTTTAATTGCTTTGGAAAAAAATAACTGATTATTGCCAGGTTAGGAGCTGGCCGACAGATGTTAAAAGAGGCGGGACCCACCTTCTCCAGCCACCAGCCCACAAGTAAACAATTTCATCTCATTGAATAATCTTAACAAAATGACAGGACATTTGCTGCTACAACACACGAGCACCCACTTTTTTGGATCGTCGAAGCAAATTAATAACCAAAAGTTATGTTACTCATTGTTATTTTGAATGAAATTATTGTCCTTAATACTTGAATAGACTGAGAGATTTTCTTTTTGCCACTGAGTTGGGATTAATTTAATGATCTATAGTGAGCCGTGGATAGAAACTGAGGATAACTTATATTGATCACCATGCGTGTGCTTCATGCAAAAGCTATAGATAGAAAGTGCTCAAACCCACTTGTATATTTTTCAACCCAAACAGAAACAGTGTCGCATAATCCCTTCGTGTTCTTTCTGATTGTCTCGCTCAAGTCTTTTTAACGACGTCGTACCACAGACCATTTTCCAGTATATATACCTGCAGTCATTTATTTAAAATATTTGAATTCTGTACATACGAATCATGCTCTCAAACAAATAGATTTTCACTCCAGTACTAAATATAAGACACAATTAATTTTTTTAGAGATATTAAAGAAGCTAATTAAATTACTTTAACATATTTATATTTGTCATTTTTCTTCAAACTGTTTTGTTTAATTTATAAACTGATATGTGATCTAGGGGTACATAATATATGATATGATTAAGTAACTTATATAGCTTCCTTAATCTCTCTAAAAAAAGTTAACCCTGTCTTATATTTAAGATAAGAGGGAGTGTGTATATTATATATACAGATATATATAAACACAATCGATCATATACATAGAGAGAGAGATGTTGAGAGTGTGGCGGTTAGAATCATATATATATATATATATGTATGTATGTAGCATGTATTAGGAAGTGCTCTAAAAGCCTCTTTGGAACAAGGAACTTATGATGAAGGAAAGGAAAGGATGGGAAGGGAGGTTAATGGAAAGGAAGGAAAAGTTTGGGAGGTAACTTAATGGGCTATCTCGTTTGGTAAATATGGGAACAGAACATAAGTTGAGGGAAAATAAGTTATCTGATGGCTGTGGGGAAAAATGTCAAATACCTAGAATACCCCTTAATAAAATCTGAATTTATTAATGAAATTCGAATTTACTAAATAAATTCGAATTTGATAATCAAATTTTGTTCCCCCCTATTTCACAGTCGTTAAAATAGGGCAATCTGTGGCTGCACTTACAACCTAAGCTCTCCTCCTCTTTATACTCATTTGTTGATTTTTTAGCAAATTAAAAGAATCCATTTACTGGAGAAGAATTCTTTTTTGTTTTGAGTAACAAAATCAGGGTTTGTTCCTTTCTTGTTCGGTAACTCAGGAAAGTATGGGATGAAAGCCGGGCACAAAATTCAAAGCTAGCTTGGCTAGGAATTTGCTGCACATACAGTTTGCATTCCTATGTGTAGGCCGAAGTTGCACCAACTAGTCTCTTGCCAATAAATACTTTGCTATCTTGATGAGGTTACAATCCGGATGAGCATTATCACGGCCCCCCGTGTTAATCGAATAACTTCAGAGGCATTAGTTTCCATAATCACCATTCGACGACCTATATCCTAGCTTATTCTCAATCCACATATTAATGCCCATAGCTTAGCTGTGAGGCTGTAGCCTTGCTGTTAGTTTGTATGATGGTGTGAAAAATTTAAATTAAAACGCCAAATTTAAGATTTTTAGGTTACAAGTTTGTCTTTTGTATTGTCCCACCTACAATGGAAGATGGGTTATCACAAATTTTGATGGAAACTGATCTTCTCGTATTTAAAGAAAGTTAGAGCTGACGGGAATTTGAGTTGAGGGAGGATTCGGGTGCCAAACACATTTCACATTTTGATGGAGGGAACTCCCTGGTCATCCTTTCTCTTCCCACCTTTTTTGCGTATCTAAGGGGCTCTTGATACAATAAACATGGGGGTGCTTCTGTCTGTGCCTAGATGGAACATGTCAACCAGACACTTACGTAATAAACTAATAATTGAAGACAAAAGAGCAAGCTCCAGCAGTACAAATCTCAATAAATTCATTCATTCATGGCCGGTAAAACATGTCACGCCTAAATTCGTACGAGGCTTTATATAGTAACATAAATACAAGAGAATTAAATAACGTGATTTCATTAGTACTATCGCAGATCTCCCTCATTAATTTTTCTGTCTGCCTCCAAGAACTAATATTAGGGTGTGATTGCGGGGAGCGTTTAGGCCCCAAAAGTTTAATTAGTGCCCAGATCTTAATTGACAATTGGGAAAAAAGAGAGAGTGTTTGGTATTTCCAATTATCAATTGAGTTTATAATGATTAAAATAACTTATGTCATAAGCTCAACATTGGAGCTTTTACTGATTTAGCTTTTAAGGAGGGTGGGAATAATTAAAATATTTTTTCAGTTGTGTCCATTATGCTATCAGACTGATTGCAATTTTACTTTTAATATTCTTTTTCGGATACAAAAATTAATTTCAACTATTTTTTGGTACTTTTAACCCTTAAAATATTTTTTCAACTGTACCCAGTGTGTTATCAGACTGATTGCAATTTTATCATTAATATACTTTTTCAGTTCTAAAAATTATTTTAAACTATTTTTTTATGCTTTTAACCCTTTAAAATATTTTTCCATCCATTCTCTCTTACTATTATCACAAAAGTCACTTGTACTTAAGTCAATTCAAACAAGTTTTACTTTTGTAAAAGTCATTTATACAATCGTTGTTTCAAACATAAATCACATTACACAATCGGATTTTTACCAAAAATAAAATTACTAAAAGCTAAATTGATAAACTCATTTTTTCCTATTGCTGTTCCAAACACACATTTAGTGTTCGTTTGGAATAGCTTATTTTTTGGCAATAAATGTTTATAAATCGTGATTCACGGTATACGAGATAAGCATATGAGAGAAGTTTTATCTCGACTTACGTAATAAGAACTTATTATCTAAAAGTAAGTGATATCAAACACAGACTTAATCCTCTGCAATTTTCCAGCCAGAATAATTGTCAGCCTTAACTTTGGCGAATTTTTAAGGAGAGCTAATAACTAGCTTTATTGCTGTAAAAAAGTACGTGTGTGTATAGTGTGTATATATCTATATATATATATATTTTTTTTTTGGGCCATCGTGTGTATAGTATATTTGAATATAGTATATAACAATGATCATATGAGAACCCAAAACTTTGGTTTGATGATATATACACACGCAAGTGAGGGGAGATAGATAGATAGAGAGCAAGGAAGAGGTGGAGCAGTAAAGCTGAGCAGGGTTTACATTCCCCATATATCTGAGTGATTTAGGCAAGTGACTGCCATTTCTGAAGCAAAAGCCTTGCTCCGATCCAGAGTATCTCTCTCCTCTTCACGTTATCAACAGTATCATATATAATGTACACCTTCAATTATTGCTCACCACACAATTCAACTCTCTCGGGAAAACGGGACGCCCAGGCTTATAAGGCCGGTCTGTGATAGGTTTGGGTCTAAAAAAATCGGTCTGTTTAGGCTCAAATCCAAAAAAATTGGCGGAAATTGTGACCCAGTCCATTTATTTGACTCGTGGGCTTCAAATCCGTTTAACTTTTTTCGTTTCTTGTATATCTAAAGACTGAAATATCTAATTTAAAATATAAATATCATCAAAACTAATTTAAAACATAAATATTATCCATGTTTAATAATTAATATAATGCAAATATTAAGACCTAAGTTCAAACCATAATTAATGTCCACAACCAATCAAATAAGTCTACGTTCTACAATCACAAGACCACAACTTAATGTCAACAATCAAAAAAATTGCAATCGTGTTAGATTTTCCTTAATTCACTGTCTAGACTCTAGAATGCCAAAGCTAACAATTAGAGGTCTGAGTCAATGTGAGAGCGTCTCTGATCTGAGAGTTAGAATAAGTTAACTTTGTGTCTCTGCCCAGTGCTTGTTACCCACTGCCCTGTGCCCAATTAAAAAAAAAAATTAAATCGGCCTAAAAAGGTTGGTTTTTTTAGGCCCACCTTCTTCTAGGGACTCTAAATCATAAGCTCGACTCTTAACGAACTCAAACCTAAACATAGTAACCCAAGAGACTTGACCCGATTTCCTACCTCTACTCTCTCTCCAACTAACCAACAAACCAATGCCTCTCATAATATAATAATCCCTTCACCTAGTTCCTATATTTACCTCTACCTCATTTTGATTCTTATCTAATTACTTGAATATTTTCTTGCCACCTCTTAGGATCCAGTCTTTTATATGACGACTCAATGCAAGTCAAAGTGACATTGACATGCTCCGATGTATCATTCGCGTTAATTAATAATTTCTTATTACACGTCGTCATATATATATATATATATATATATATATATATATATATATATATATATATATATATATATATATATATATATATATATATATATATATATATATATATATGTAGCTATCTATTATTGCTCTTAAAGTTCTTGCCCTAACACGGATATAATATGGATATAGCTGTGTTCCCTGAATACATTTTCACGTATAACCATGTGTGTATTCAAGGGGTCCAAATTCGGTGCTCAGTGAATCTATGAACTTTTAGTGTTTGTTTAAGATTACATTTGGGATCTCCAAAAGTGCTTATTCACTTAGATCAGAAAAAAACTCCTTTTACAAACTTATCTCGCATATCATATGTTGTAAATATTGTGTTTAAGTGTGTCAAAGGAAGAAGTCTCATATAACTCAAGATTGGGAACACCCTAGTATACAATTAAATATGAGCTTGAGTTATTAAAAAGACTGATAAGAGGAGTCTTTGAACTGACCGTTAGAGATGACCGTTGGAATTTTAATTGACTAGTTTTAATGACATTTAAAAGGTTTTATTACATTAAATTGTCATTAACACATATTTTGTAACTGTCGTTTTAATTGTCATTAAACCGTTTTTAATTGTCATTATAACTCCTTAACGGTCATGTGATTTCTGCCTATAAAAGGCAATGTACGGAGTAAGTTCAAGTGTACCGAGGTGAGAGCACCGAGGTCTAGTGATACGGAGGTTCCCGAGCTCCTCTCCTCTCTCCTTTCTTCTGAGTTATACTGATATCTTTCTGTAGTTCTGTCACCCTGCTTTATGCAGGAAGGGTTCGTTTTATCCTGGGGAGTACCGCTTCCTGATCTACTAGGGGGGTTGCGGAATATCTCCTAAGGACAGCGTCCTTGGACGTGACTCGAACTATTTGTTTGTTGTGTTTCAACAGGTGCTGCCGCTAACAACCAGTACGGTGTGAGATATTGATGCCAACACCATAAATCATAATTAAAAAGTTACTTTTGAAGGCACCAATTGCTATTCCAAACAAACACAAAACTCATAGATGAGATGAACATGTAATTCACTCCTGTAATTAAGTCATTTAAACTTTATAGAAACACGGAACAGAGTTGATATTAGAAATGGGAAGACAAGAAAACATAAAATGTCCATCAAGTGATTGTATGATAGGGGATGGTTTTTAAGGCATCTCCACCAAACCCTACCTCTCATGGCACTCGCTACATGTACAACACACGTAACTGTTTTCGCCTCCCTCTATATCTTTTCTGTTTTATTACATCTACATCCACCCCCCCGGCTATATATAAATTACTACACCTCTCTTCATTTATTTCTCTCCTATTACCTCTTTTATTAATTAGTATTACCTTTTCTACCGCCCACAGCCCCACATGGGCTACCCCAAGTTTCAAAAATACTCGTAGTTACTATTAATAAACATAAAACTATACATAAAGCATTTTTAAAAGGAACGTCTGGCATTTTTAGTCTTTCAAGGCATAATTAATATTCCTTCTGCTGATATTTACGAATAATTGAATCTTTTAAAAATAGCAGCGGAGGGAAATGGAAAATACGCATTATGAGTATGGTCAAAGCGAGCCAATGGTGAGGCTCACACCTATAAGTGAGAATTGTCTGCACCTTTTGACTCTTTATGTAACCCCACAGCTCAAAGTCCCATCCAAATAATGCATTGAATTCATTTAATATAGACTAGGCCAGGGACCAATTCACTCTATATCACTTCACCAAACATGATTCTCGAGAAACGTCCTTTTGGTTAGCACTCAACTATCTATATTAATGCCCACATTCCGTAAACAAGGTATTTAGTCCAGTAGGGGATTGGTTAGGCTAGAGTAGGCGAACTGATGAGTTTGAATTCTACCCTGTTCAAATATACACGTGACGAGAGATGTCCTAGTTGTAAAGCTTGGATCCGGATTATTCGGTTTCTTGAATACCTATTAATAAGATGTAGAAAAAGCGTGAGGCACCGAGTGGCCCAAGTGGTTTTAAAAAAAATCATCATCTGGCCATTGAGACTCGTCAAGTAGCGCATCTGAATCCAATTTTTTGATTATGCAATTCACACTTTTCTCTGTATGTACCTAGGTTCTCTCACGTTATAATTCTCTATTACCTAATTGATTAGATTAATGAAATTTGTTAAGTTAGTTAATATAACATATATTTTATAAAACCGCCTAATCATCTTCCTTAACTCCTTCATTCTCTTTCATCTTTGATTATTATGGAGGAAACATTAATAGGAGTAAATTAGAAAAATACTGACATATATAAAAATCTTATCTTATATTTAGAACTAATATCAAATGCTCTAATACAACTTATATTAAACACTGGAGGCACTGGAGGGAGTACTATTTATTACAGCTTGAAACATTGAATTTTAAAAATCCCATGGACGGGCCCCTACACTACAATTCCGAGTAATGTGTTGAGAGACCACGTGTTGCATATTTATGTATGGCCAACACACACACAGAGATACTGGCGGTACAATAATGTTTGGATAATATCGAACAACGTTGTTGAACATTTAGCTTGGACCAATTATATATATATATATATATATGTATGTATGTATGAATGTATGTATAATGGAACCTATAAGGAGAATGGGGAGTTGGAGATGCTACACCTGTCTCTTATTTAGTTGCGAAAATGACGGACACCTGTAAGAACGACACTGCAGTCCCCAAACAATTTTTTTCTTTTTGTCAAAAAAAAAAAAAAAGGACGACGCTGATGGCTAATAATGGAAACGTGATGATTCCCACTTTAATTCACTGTGCTCGTTAATTTGTTACCAATACCATGGTTTAATTTACTAGTGGTCTATTATAATACGGCGAATATCGAGAAATAGTGCATGGTTATAAATTAATGTCGTACCTTTCATCGATTCAGTGCACAAAGAACGGTCATCTAGTAGCTTGATTATATATTAATTTCTTGTATGGATGATTTCCAGCATATTGAATTAATTCGTTGTCATGTAGGCTAGAGGTGTTATGTGAAAAACTTCTTTAGAGTGAGTGTCTGCTAGGGTTTAGTCCCTTTGCTATTCACCTGTGTGGTGTGATTGGCCATATTGTTGTGAAGGGTAACGGTGACAGACTATTTTTGATAGTGTAGTCGGATAAGGCTCAGAAGGATGTATAGAGGTTGCCGAGATATTCAGTTACAATGGAAAAAGGCAACAGAAAGAAAGGAGACAGAATGCAAACTTATGGGGAGAATTATTTCAAACACTAGAATGGGATTTGGTACAGTGAGAGATACGGTTAAAGCGGCATGGAGGGTAGTTGGAGTATTGGATGCAAAGATGATTGGGTTCAATCTTTTTAAGTTTACATTTAGGGTCTGTTTGGTGTGAGGGATTTGGAGGGAAAGGGAGGGGAGGAAAAATTTTTATGAGTTGAATTTTAAAATATTGAAGAAGTGGGGTAATAAAGTTTTAATAAAGAGAATATATAAGATAAAAGAGTAAGAAAAATTAATTAAAAATTTTTAACCTCACTTCTCTAATTTTTTTAAATTCAACTCAAAAATTTTTTTCCTCCGCCCACTTTCTCTCCCCTCCCCTCAGACCAAACAAGTTGTTAAAGAATCGAAAGAAGAAAATAGAGTGCTAAAAGAAAGCCCAAGGGTTGTGAGAAACAATATTCTTAGTTTACAAAGAAGAAAACCCTTCTTAAGTGACAATGAGGCGGTTATAAACACTTATGAGTTTTGGGTGCAATTTCATAATCTCCTGTAGAAAGGCAGAATGACAGAGAACATAAGGATAATGGCAGAACAGGTGGGGAGACTAGTGGAAGTCGAGGACCCAGAGGAAAGCAGATTTGCTTGGCGGAACTTTGGAAGAGCTAGAGTGGAAATAGATGTTGAAAAACCATAAGTTCCGGGCTTCCATGCTCTTAGGCTGAACAATCTGGATGATGCATGGATCCAGGTGAAATATGAAAAAATGACAAGGTTTTGCTTTAATTGTGGAAAATTAGGTCATGAAAGCAGAATCTGTGAAGAAGATTCTGTAGAGTTTATGGTTTAGGGGTCAGTGCGAGGTTATGATGCAAGTCTATGCGTGCAAGCTTTCAGGGAGCAAGGGATTTTTTCAGGTGGCCAGAACCAAGGGAAAACATTGGAAATGAGAGGGATACATGGAGAAGACGAGAGTAATAAATGCTATCTTGGAGACATGTGTCAGGTACAAGATTTGTTGAAAAAAGGAGGCTTAAGTAATCAGATGTTAGAAGAAAGAAGGAAGGCAAATGTATTGACTCTTTTCTCCCAAGTGGCCGCGGGGTGCTCAAGTATTATAGGCTAGGGGATTTAGTTTAATTTAAAAAGGATGTCTGAGTATAGGGGAACTAATCTAAACATAGGTTCGGTATGGGAGGCCTAAACCAAGGGAGGAGTGGTCAGTAAAAACAAATTGGACCAATTACTAAGGAAAGTAGATGGATCCTTAAGTGCCATTCGAGCTAGAAAGGAGAAACTACTTAAACCCCAAAATAAGTATTGCATTGAACTTGTTGATGAGGAAGATGATGGCTGTATAAATGCTGGAGCAACAGTACCATTCTAGGGAGGGGTAATCGAAGAACTAACTCAAGGATTGACAGAGGTTTCACTTAAAAGGAAAGCAGTGGAGCTACCGAACTCACCATTAAACAAAAGAAAGACTATGAACAAGAATCTTCGAAAGGTGCTAGGGAGAGGGAGAGGGAAAGGGTAGAAATAGAGCTAAAGCGTTGGCAGGAGACAGATGGGACTAACCCTTTTGAATACAGGTACAATGGTTGTTTGAACTTTAACTTGGGTAGTAATCAGATGAGGTTAGTTGAAAGGATGAAACAAAATAAGGAAAGCTCTGATTTTTGAACCGAATTGTAAGATTTCAGTTATGCCAAACATTGAATTTAAGAGAGATGACTTTGTTATGATGGAAGAAGGGGAAACTAGTAATGAAGATAGCTCAGAAAGGTGGGGTGGATGGCTTGTCACAACAACCAAGCAGCCATGAGTGGTATAGGTTAGAATTGTTAGGGACTCAGAACTATCTTGACAGTTTGCAACTTAAAGTTCTAGTATGGGAAATTAAAGCCCCAAATTGTATTTCTATCAGAGACAAAAATGAGACGAGCAAAAATTGAAAAAATACGACAAAAGCTTAAATATGACCATAAGGAATATTTTAAACCAGTTGGAAGGTAAGGGGACTGGCAATTTGGTAGAAAGGGGGGTACAATTGAATATTGGCTTCATAAGCAGATTTATTATACAGTTGGAGAATGTGAAAATGGATGGGAAGGAGCTAGGAAACACAAGTATGGTATATGGACCGATAAACTATGGTATGAAAGGAAGATGGTGGGCTGAATTGGAGAAACTAAATCCTGGATCTAAAAAACCGTGGATTGTGATGGGTGACTTCAATGACTTGGTTTACTCCTTAAAAAAAGAATGTGGAAGGGATTGCACACAAAGGGACTTAGATCAATTTAGAACCTTTATGATCAACTGTGAACTAATGGAGTTGCAATTTTCTCGATGTAAATACACATGGATGAATAATAGGGAAGGGACCAAATTCATTATAGAAAGGTTAGATAGAGCCGTAATCAATTTAAAATGGAGAACTGAATTACAAAAAGGGCAAAGTCAAGTCTTAGAAAACATAGGGTTTGATTATTGTCCTATTTTCATTGAGTATGAGCATGTGGAAAAAAAACCCTACCTCTATTCAGATTCGATGCACGAAGGGTCAGTCATCCCAATCTTTTAGATCTAATCAAGAAGAATTGGAGAATTAAAAAAGAAAGAATTGACTTGAATGATTTTGTGAGAAGTGTGAATCGGTTGAGAGACTGTCACAGTAGGTGGGGTAAACAAGAATTTAAAAATGGGTAAAGACTAGTGAGGAAGGTTCGGCAATGTTTGGAATCAGATGGGAATGAAGGGAAGGCTATCGAAATGGCTGAATTAAAAAAAATAATTGCAGAGTTTTGGGAACAAGAAGAAATATTTTGGGCTCAGAAAGCAAGAGTGGAATGGTTAAAATATGGTGACAAAAATTGAAATGTTTCCATATGTCAACTATTCTCAAAAGATGCCGCAACAAGATCACAAAAGTGAGGGGAAATGATAACGAATGGTTGGCGACCGAGAAGGAGATGGGTGATCACTTCTCTCAATTCTATACTCCATTATTTACCTCAACATGGGCATAAGATTTTTCTCTGGTACTGGAATGTGTAGATCAAGTGATAATGGATCAAGATAACAAATTGTTTATGGCTGAAGTCACAATTGAGTAAGTGAAAAGAGCAATGAACCAGTTGAGAGGACAAAAAGTGCTAGGTCTGAATGGATTTATAGGCTTATTCTACCAAAAAGCATGGGACGTCTCGAAGAACAGGTATGTAGTTTAGTGAAAGACTATTTTCAAAATGGTTTTCCATTAAATTCCATTAATGAGACTGATCTAGTGTTAATTCCAAAAATTGATTTCCCTGAGTCAGTTAATGATTATAGACCCATCAGTTTATGTAATTTTTCATACAAAATATTCTCGAAAAGGTTAGCCAATAGGCTGAAACCTATGCTAGATAATGTGATTGATGAGAGTCAACGTGCCTTTGTGCCGAGAAGACTTATCCAAGACAATATAGTAGTAGTACATGAAATATTCCATCACATGAAGAATAAGAAACAAGGCCAGTGTGAAATGGCACTGAAACTAGATATGAATAATGCCTATGATAGAGTAGAATGAGATTTCTTACGTGTCACACTTTTAAAGATGGGGTTTGATAGGGGCTGGGTGGAGAGGATTTTATGGTGCTTGAACTCTGTTAGCTTCTCTATAATGATGTTAGGAAAGAAGGTTGTGAGAGTGATGCCTCAAAGAGGGTTAAGACAGGGTGATCCCTTGTGTCCATATCTATTCATTCTGGTAAATAATGTTTTATCTAGACTAATTGAAAGGGGTAAGAGAATAGGGTTGATAAAGGGGATATCTGTTGCAAGGGGATGCCTAGAAGTTCCTCACATTTTTTTTACAGATGATTCAATATTTTTTATGCAGGCTGAGAATGATTACTGTAGGAATTTGCAAAAAAAATTTATTGATGATTTTGCATGGTTTTAGGCCAAGCAATCCATGTAGGGAAATCATATTTGTATTTGTCCAAAAATACGCCAGAAAGGCTGAAAGAGGAGATTAAACATATTTTCCAGATTTATGCAGTAGATGTTCCCGACAACTATTTGGTTATGCCTAATATCTGGGGTAGATCAAAGCCACAAGCTCTAAACTTTCTGTTAGATAGACTAAAGAATAGGACTCAAGGGTGGAGGAGAAACCTTTTATTTGAGGCTAGTAGGGAGGTTTTGATAAAGTAAGTAGCTAGCTCAATCCTTGTATATTCAATGTCATATTTCTTATATCCAAAGAATGTGTTAAAAAGGTTAGATGGGATAGTGTCTAGGTATTGGTGGAATAGTGAGGAGGGAAAGAGGAAAATTTGCTTGGTATCAATGAAGAAAATAAGAAGAAATAAAATTGAAGCGGGGTTGGGATTCAAAGACTTTGAGGCATTCAATTTAGTGTCATCAGTTAAGTTAGGTTGGAGGATTCTTCAATATCTAAACCAGATCTGGGCAAAAATCCTAAAAGCTAGGTATGTCCTTAAGAATTACTTTTTAGAAGCCAAGAAAGGTAGAACTCCCTCGTGGTTATGGTCTAGCATATTGGAAGGAAGGAGAATACTAGAGAATCAGGTAATATAGAGTATAGGGAGCCGAACTCAGGCTAGAGTTTGGGGTGATCAATGGTCAGGGGATTTGCCTGGGAAGAGACTAATATCTCCATGCCCACATGAAGCACTTAGAGAGATTGGTGTGGCTGACATAAGGTGAGAGGGTAGGTGGAATTTGATACCTATTGAAGGCTGGATTTCAGAGGCGGAGAAGGAAGCTATTAGAAATACTATAGTGTCCTCAAACAACAAAGAGGATAAGTGGGTATGGACGAGGGGCAAAAGAAGTGTCTATTCTGTGAAAGAGGGATACAAAAGTATGAAGAGGAATGTATTAGGTAGAGCAGAAAATATTGCTACATCCTCAAATAACACGCAAAGGCTAGTGTGGAAAGAAATATCGAAATTGAAGATCCCTCCAAAAATTAAAACTTCATGTGGGGATTGATGTCAAAATCACTACCCACCTTCAAAAATTTATCAAAACGGAATTGTTGTGTTGTGGATCAGTGTCTAATTTGTAACTAATCTTTTGAATCCATGGAACATCTATTTTTCTTATGTGAATGGGCAAAACTAACTTGACCTGACAGTAATTTTTCTTTTAGAGTATAGGAGGTCAAAAATTTTGATATGTTTCAATGAATTGGAAGCTATTTGTGTGGTGATGTTCTTTACCAATGGCAAAAAGCATTATGGGCCATGACTCTTTGTCAAGTGAAGACCCATAATGCCTTTATCTTTAAGAATACCACCCCTGATCCTGTTTTTACATTTTCCCAAGCTCGTAGGTTGCTCAACGAATTTTGGGAAGTTAAAGGTTAGAACAGCTCGAGTGTCAATCACCTCTTTTAAGTGAGCTAGAGGGTAAGGGTTAGAATGCATGGAAACTTCCAAAAGGTAATGCTAGTAAAATTAATACTGACTATGCTTTCTTGGAATTGGAAAATAAAGCAGTTGTGGTGTGTGTGGTAATAGACTCTAATGGTTGGTTACTGGATGGGTTTGCACGTATTGTAAATGCTAGTTCAGTCTTAATGGCAGAGGGAATTGCATTTTTGGATGCAGAGCAATATGCCTATGAAAATCAATTAGATGAGGTCTAATTTGAATCTGATTGCTAAGTGTTGATAAATTGTCTGTCTAATGACTCACCTCCAAATGATTGGAGATGTATAAATATCCTCGAGAATATTCAGTATTCAAGGAATCTAATAGGAAACCACTCTTGTAATTGGATTTCCAAGGAAGCAAACTTAGTGGCTGATTGGGTTACTAAAGTTTCAATAAGTGGGTCTTGCCCCTCGGATTGGGTTATATGGCCACCTGAGCAATTAAGGAAGTTGCTGAACAAATATGTTGTTGCTAGGCCAAGAGCCCCGGATCAGTAGGCAACTTTTGTTCTAAATATAATACTGCCAGTAGAGGTGGTAATATGGTCTGGCCCACCGGATTCGGCCTAACTCGCCACAGGTTGGGACCATATGGATTCGGGCCTAAAAGGATCTCATCAATATGGGTCGACATTTAACCAACCCAACCATAACCGCTGGGTTGGTGGGTTAGCCTGCCCAACCCATATTATTATTATTTTTCAATTTTTTAAAACAATATACTAAAATTATTTTTTCTACAAACCTAAACCATAAAAAATTAAAAATACATTACAAATTAAATATTCATCACAAATCAATGCATGACAAAATAAATATAAATCCAAAAGACATAATTAGAACTTAAAAATAATCAATAATTAGTTAATATTAATGGCGTTCGAATTTGAAACATGATGTAAAGTTATAAGATTTTATTAAGCTCGATCACTTTACTTTTCCACAGGTAAATCCGCCACTGCCATAGATAATAAAACAAAGTGACAGATAATATTGTGCTAATTTTAAATAAATGAGTAAATGACAATGAGATAAATGAGCAAATATAATTAGGAGATAAATGACAATGAGGAGTAGAGTGACAGTAGGCTGGGGCAGGGAATTGGGTTTGGGACTTTGGTTCTTTTGGCTTGGGACTTCCAGACTTGGTTCTTGGGTTAGATTAGTCCGGTTGTCCAACCTGTCGCCGGTTGGGACCATATGAGTTCAGATCTAAAAGAACCGCTCTGAAATAGTAGTAGTTTTACAAAACCCAAACCGTCTATTTTGTCTGGTTGGACGGACTCGGCCCACGGTCTAAACCTATATTACTAGCTCTAGCTAGTAGTAATTTACTTGTATTTGCTTAGTAGATGTAATAGTACTGATGTAGTGTTGCTTGTATTAATGAAAGTTCCATTTCTATTGGCAAAAAAAAGTTGTCTTTCTGTTTTTTCTCTTTCTTTTCGATTGTACTGTGACTCCAATAGTCATATACGGTCCTTCCTTTTCTGTTTTTATTCTCTAACTCCAATATTTTGTACGGTTTTTCAATATATTAACAAAGAAAAATTAACACATTCATAATTTACAGTTAGTTATACTCAACTCAATGGTTCAGACATGCAATTTAAGCGCCATTTTATGATCATCTCTAGTTTAATGCAATTTTTAGCTGCTCCATATGATTCTCCTCTGTTTCTTGTAACAGCTATACATGGATTATATATCTAAATATATATCAACCTAGTTAAAAGGGAATTACCCTTTAACCTTAATAACACAAGGAGATCGATTAAACGTTGATGTCGGTAGAATATATTTTTTTATGCCTAATATATATATATATATATAGTTTCTTATCAAACTCGAACCGTTACTTCTAAAGAAAATAATCAAAATACACAATATAATTAATGGGATCAATGATATATATCAGTAATCGTGTAATGTGATAATCTTGGTGTCGATTTTTGGGTCGAGACGGAGGATTCCTGGTCTCACGCTTGACATGATGGCTTTTACATATCAATTGTTTAGTGAAAGTCGGAGCCTTTTTGTTCGTGTAAGCTCTTCCAAGGTAGTGGCGTAAAGGAAGTTTGAGATATGAAGGGTGATTACCATGGCTTCGAAGGTCAAGTGTTTACTCCAGTTTAAATGTTTTTACTCTTAACGTGATTTTGTGTAATGCTCGACCTGAGGAGCTAATGGGGGGAAGAGTAAATTGGAACAATTTTAATGCTGAAAATAGGGCTCTTGAACCTTTAGCTATGAATGACTTTGTTTGGGTTGAGGCTTTGATCTTTGGAAGGGAGATTTATTATATTGTGATGCAAATTTATAATGCACAGTTAATAGCTAGTCTGTTAAGAATCTACCTTGTGCCTGTTTGGTATGTTTGTATACTCTATTCAATTTTGGCTAGATATGTTCCTGTTTAGTGTGTTTGTCATCATTGTTCTTATTTAGGCTAGACATGCGTCAGTTCAGTGTGTATGGAAATACTGTTCATTGTTTGGTTGGGATCATGATTTTTATATCAGTTGGCATGTTAACTGTGCTTCTTCTAGTATGATGAAGGGTGATGTTCTCCTTGAGCATATTCTTGTCTTAAGGAACTTGACCAGGAACCATTATGATATATGGATTCCCATAGGAGCAAATTTGATATGTCATTGGACTACCAAAGCTTTATTGGTGTGGTCTTATCCTCTGTATTTGGCATCTCGACCTCCAACTCTACTGCAGACTCTATTGCCAAAGGATGTTCGTGAAATTTCTTTCTATTCACTGTTATATTTTCTATTCTTTGAAAACATTTTAGATGTTATTTTTTATATATCTACTCTGTTATTTATGTGTCAAATCTATTTGTATTTCCTTTTGAGAGTTGTTCTGTTTATTGTGGTTGAGACTCTATAGTTACTCTTTGTTATTAATATAATATTAGTTCCTTTGTTGGTAAAAAAATACACACACACACAAGCGTATATATATTTTTCTTCAATTAATTTGACAGGCCGTACGTACATATCATTATGTCTCTATCTCGATTACCCGGTGGTTGGCTTATATATTCAGAAATTAATCTTTGATTGCGAAGTTGCACAAACTAATGCACTGGAACAGCTGGCAAACAACTAAGACGTAATGTAATGTTAGACTAGTCGCAATTTAATTTAATTTAATTTCCAATAACGTCCTTATCTTTTTCTTTTCTTTTTTTTTTTTTGCCATTCAATAACGTCCTTATCAGCTGATTAATCTATGCTTTAAAAAAAGGGAAAATCCCATATAAATACCATTTCAATTGTCAAAACCCACAAAAGTCTGTTATAACTTAGAAAAGACAGATAGGTGATTAAGGACCAATCTGGGTTACTGAAGTTTAAGGCTAAAGACCAAAATGCCCCTCAACTCATTTACTCACACTCACCTCCAGAAAACTGTCGTTCCTTTCGATTCTGTCGTTCCTTTCGATTCTGTCGCAGAAGGGTTCCAGAAAACTGAATCACTCATCTGTCGTTCCTTTCGATTCTGTCGCAGAAGGGTTCCAAAAAACTAAATCACTCATATGTCGTTCCTTTCGATTCTGTGCAGAAGGGTTTTTTGTCGTTCCTTTCGGTTCTATCTAAGAGGGGCTCCAGAAAACTGAACTTAAGCCTGGGTGTGCAGATCTGGGAGTAGCTATTTTGCAAGTCATCTTTTGGTTTATGCACAATGATTTGGATCCCTTCAAATATTTTGGTTAGAAGGGTTATGGCATATATGATGTGCTTTATGTAAGTACTGTTTTTTTTGTTAAAACAATAGTCTATACCCTGGGAATGACAAGAAAACATTAGGTGCTGGTGGAATCGTGATGTTCACTTGTCATTGGACAATGTATTTGGTAGTTGCTGTCAATAAGAATCTGGTGTTTTGTAAATTCCATTACTGTACTTGTCATTTCCATTGAAACAGTTGTTAATGATGACAGGTGATGTAATTAAAGTGCACATGAATGAACACCTTCTTTTGAGTTAATGACTTCTATGCATTGAGTGTAGGTGGAATGAGTAATGTTAAATTTTTTGTTGACAATGTTTTTGGTAGGTGCTGTCAAGTTTCACAATGGGAATAACAAGTTTCATAATGTAATTGACAAGTTTCATAATGGGAAAGACAAGTTAGCCTCACCAAGCAATCACTGAGTGTTTCCCCAATAGGGGAGCCCGCTGGCAAGTTTCACAATGGGAATAACAAGTTTTACAATGGTATTGACGAGAACGCTAATGGGAATAACAAGTTTGGCTTACTAAAATATCACTGAAAGTGTTTCCCCAAAAGGGGAGGGCCCTAACAAGTTTCATAATGGGAATAACAAGTTTTATAATGGTATTGACGAGAATTCTAATGGGAATGACAAGTTGTGTTCTGACATTGACAAAAACCACAAATGATTATTGTTAGATTCAGATATCACTATTCGAATAGTGGATATATCACTATATGAATACTATTCGAATAGTATATTCATATAGTATGCGTAGAACATTGATGTGGAGTCACATGAAAGAGTGGGGGATAAAGTGGATATGGAAAAAAAAAAGATGTGATGAATGGTTACACTTTGTTTCCCATGGTTAACCATGAAATGAATAGCAAGAGAAAGGAAGCATTGAGACTGGTGACTTCATGAATGACCCTAATCAAGAGGAAATGACTGACAAAATTACGCTCTTAATGTAAATTTTTGGTCTTCAAGTTAGAAATTTTTTTTTTAGAATTCATCATTGTTGTAAGGAGATTGACACATGTCGTTTAACTTAGTAACCAATCTTTGAATTTTGGGGTGACATAGTAAGGATCATTTTGATCACCTATATTGTATATTGATGCATAGTTGTGGCCTTGTGTGTGTTGCCCCAATAAGGCTGGACGCTGACAAGTTGACTAATGGGAATGACAAAATTTTTAATGGTTTTGACAAGATTTATAATGGGAATAACAAGTTTAGTAATGGTAATGACAAGTTCTGTTGTGACATTGACAAAAGCCACAAAAATTCATGACAACAAGTATCAAGTAAATACTCCAATGGCTTCTCAACATTATTCATTTCACCTACACCTAATGTACATAAGGCATGGACTAAAAGAACGTATTCCTTCATATTTACTTTAATAACAACAAATTGACACGATTAACAAGAGTAGTAATGGAAATGACAAGTACATTAATGGAATTAACAAAACACCAGATTCTTCATGACAGCAACTACCGTATACATTGTCAAATGACAATTTAACATTACTCATTCCATCTACACTTAATGTACATAAGTCATGAACCCAAAAGAACGTGTTCCTTCATGTTTACTTTAATTACAACAAACTGACATGATTAACAAGAGTTGTAATGGAAATGACAAATACATTAATGGAATTAACAAAACACCAGATTCTTTATGACAGCAACTACCATAACAAGTCTTGTCATCACTTTCCTTTAACCGATCACATATCCATGATATTAACATATATGTCTGTTCAGGTCTGCCATGAATTTCCTCAATTGCCTTTTCCGCCATAAAAGGAGAATTAAAAACCTTGATCACAGAAATGGATCAGCAGCAGCGTCTAATCACGCGAAGAAGGAAACTCGGTTTCGAAGATTCCCTTTTTTGCTCACACCAACATCTGCAGAAGAGAATCGAACACAAGCATTTTGGAATCGAACATAAGCACGAGGAGGAGGAGAAATCGAACACAAAGCTTAAACGGACAAACCAACAACTGAACATTCCCTCACCCACATCGACGTCGCCGGTAGCAGAAGAGAATGGCACCCACAACCGTTTCTGATTTCAGGATGGCGACACGCTAGGGCTCGACCAGTGTGTTTCTATGAGAACTGAAATGATTTGGTGCGTTGTGTTTCCTTGATCGAGCGTGTTGAATGAGTAGAGAGGGTATTTTAGTATTTTACACAACACTTCAATATCCCTAAAAGGTCCCTCAGCACTTTTCTGTCTTTATCATGTTATAACAGACTTTTGGGGGTTTTGTTATTTCAAAAGGTATTTATCTGGGATTTTCCCTTAAAAAAACCATGCGCGAGACCCTTTTTCTTCCGTGTTTAGCGATATATTATACATAGCATATATATATATATCACATCACATTAATTAGAGTTCTTACTCGCATCTGACTATTGATTGTCTAAGGGTTTGTTATATATGTATCACATCACATTAATTAGAGTTCTTACTCGCATCTGACTATTGATTGTCTAAGGGTTTGTTTGGTGTGAGGGAGGGAAGGGAAAATGGGGGAGAGAAACTTTTTTTAAGTTGAATTTAAAAAAATTAGAGAAGTGGGGTTAAAAGGTTTTAATTAATTTTTTTTATTCTTTTATCTTATATATTCCCTTTTTAAAATTTTATTGTCACATTTCTTCGATCTTTTAAAATTCAACTCATAAAAATATTTTCTCTCATCCCTTCCCCTCTAAATCCCTCACATCAAACAGACCCCAACAGTCTAACTATACATAACACTTCACTGGGTGGATCAATTGATTTTTTGCTCTTAGTCAGTCAACCACCACGATCACCTTATCATTACCTCCTATCCTTACTTTAAAAATTAGTTGACTTTAAAAAAAAAATTGATGAAAGTAAATAAATTATATTAATAAATTATTTATATTTATCATTTTTCTTAAAATTAAATTACTTGACCTATAAATTTATATATAATCTTATGATATTAACATATACTATAATTAAATAATTTATTTTGATTGTTTAACCTCTTCAACAAAAATCAACTTACTCTTATATTAAGAGCAAGAGCGAGTAACAAAATAACATGCATCCATTACCCCCCAAAAAAAAAGGCATCCCAAATTTTTTAACTTTCTGAATTAGCTTCTTTCTGAATAAGAGGGATGATTCCACCGGTCCTTTTTTAAATTTGAAAATAAAATGGGAATGCAAACTTCAAAAGCTTGATAAAATTTTATCCTGATTGGATTTTTTATCTATATATCAACGAATATGATAACAGAAACTCGTTTTATATAAAATAAATGTTTTTTGAGTAGAATATTAGAAAGAAATAGAAGGAAAAACGAATGGGAACGTGGAGCCCATGCAGAATCGGCGTTCCTTGTGACGTGACATACTGACATGTCCTCATTAAAAGAGAAATAAATAGGAAATTAGAAAAAGCAAAAAACCAAAGAAATTGATAGGAGCCGAGGGGCGTCCGTACGGAAAAGTCTGATCTGACCCCTCCAAAAGCAACTAGGCGGGCCCCATCTCCCTATTCCCAAACAAACGTATTAAAAATGATAATTAATTAATTAATTGGAACGAATTATTATTTCTATGTAGTTACGTACATAGAAATTTTAGTTTTAATTTCTGATTATATTATAGTTATTATTAATATATAGTATCGCTTTGTGACGGTAAGTTATGGTACAAAACATAAATGAATAATTCAATTTATTTATCAGAAAAAGGTGCGTGGATCATTATTAAACGAATCATTCCATCTCTATTAACTATGATTATAATTATATTGGAGTATAGTCTTTTCATAAAAATCGTATGATGGATGCTGGATCATTAATTGTTGCTCCTTGATCTAATGGTCGCTTCCACTGGCATGGGCAATGTGGTCAGGTCAGAAGCATTAACTAATTGGAAGCTGTTAGATATGCTTACAATAAGTGATTAGATGACTTAATTTTTTAGACTAATAATCTTGCAATAACTAATTGCCTAAATAAGGGGCATACTGTATACCTCTCTCCTGATTGAATAAGTGATATTCTGATATAGAATATCCTTAGTGCTTGTTTGGAATAACTTATTTTTAGGTAATAAGTGCTTATAAATCGTGATTCATAGTATACGAGGTAAGTATGTGAGAGAAGTTTTATCTCGGCTTATATAATAAGAACTTATTGTCTAAATATAAGCCCAACCAAACATACACTTAGTGTGTGTTCTTATACCCTCAAAATCATGGTTTTAGAAGTATTTTTCCGCAAATCGAGATAAAACTCCTCTCACATACTTACTTCATAAACTGTAAAAGCTATTCTCTAAAAGCTAATCAGAACACACATTAAATCTAAGAAAATTTATCAGAAACCATTTTTATACTGTGAATTTTGTAGGAAGTAGATTTGGGGGTCAAGGGTGTGCCAAAACCTCATTGAAGAGGTTGTGTCTAGCTGCATGGCTTTAAAGACGCCCTCACCAAATAAAAGAAATTGTTAGAGATGGACTATGGAAACGTTATTTAGATATTAATCAAAGTATCGTTTTCCAAGAGCGGGGAAAATATGCATTGTCCCGTACCCGACATGGGCATCAGGGCTACTCGTGAGCTCTGCACGGTTCGGAGGCTCCTACACGGGCCCATGTCTTTTTTTAGTTAGGCACTGCTCAAATTGTGTTTATAAGTTTTTTTAACAAATTCTCACATATAAAAAAAAATTAGTTAATTTATTAATTATGAGCTAAATTTTTAATTTTACTTTTATTTATGATTAGTTCTAAAAATCAACATGAATAAATTTTTTTTTGTTTTTTGTAATTAATAGGGGTAAAAAAATACAAAACGCATTTATTGTCCTAAAACTACACTTATAAATAAGACCAGATTTTTTGGTGAAAAAAAACTTATAAATAGGATCAAAGTGATATTTACTAAATTAATTCACTTTTTAACGGTTATGTTTATGACATATTTTCTCTCATTTTTTTTTAATAAAGTTATGCATAGAAAGAATCAATAACTGCTTTAGATAAAAATAAATTATTTTTTACCAACCGATTGTTGGTTGCGATGGTAAGGGGTCGGAAAACCTTGATCAAGTTACAAAACAAAATTACGATAAGAAACAAAATTACAGTGTCGTTTGTTCCTCATAAAAAAAAAAATAGAGGGCGTACTGTACATGATACTTCTTTCATCTTTATTTTTTGCTCAATCTTTCATCTTTATTTGAATATGATTTCTAATAATAAAAACGCATAAAAAGCACCAAAAATAGGGAGAATCTTTAAAAAAGAGCTTGAAAATTGTAAAATGAAAAATCAGAATACCTATTATGTATAATTGAGTTCTTTCTTTCAATTTTTATCTTCTATTCAATGTCACAATATTTTAAACCTTTAATTATCTAAAATGAGCATCAATTATATATATCAAAAAGTCTCGCTTTATTGCAACAAAAGTTACACCTAGAAGGATATTTTTGAAAGCAAGTCTACAAATTTATATTAGGGATAACAGAATCGTAAAAATAAAGATACAGTGCTTGTTTAATTCTGAAATCTATTTTTATTTTGTTAAAACAATTATGTAGAATAAGTTTTCGGGAAATTTTTTTTTTTAAAAAATTGTTTGAATAATTATGTTAAAAAAACATATTTAAAATGGTGAAGTGCATGGTGGAAAAACGGTTCTCATTATTCTTTTTTTTTTTTTTGCCATCGTTCTCATTGTTCATATGATAACCCTTGATGCAAATATAATATTCTCAGTCTCCTCAGTGATTCCGTCAAAAAAAAAAAAAGGTAACAAAATATCAAAAAATCATACGAAGATACATCTGAAACGAGTTTTGTTTTCATAAAAGAACTGTTTAGAAAACAAGATAACATGCCGGAGGGAAGTAGTGTTGAGGTTAATAATAAGACAGAAAAGAAAAATCCATTATTAGTTGGATCAAAAGGTGGCATTGCATCCAATTGACCCTATAGCGCGATATTCTCGCATTGTGTCTCCGCAAGCACGTTGGTGGCAGCCAATCAGCATCGTCCTGGCTTTTTATCTTTTTGTGACTTCGATGCCACGCTTTTTCTGCCCTTTAGTCTCAGTGAGTATTTGGAAAATCCCTACATCGTAATTTTAGAAATTATTTTTTTTAAGTCGAGATAAAATTTTTCTCATATACTTACTTTGTTAATTATAAAAGTTATTTTTAAAAATTAATCCAAATAAATACTTAACATTATCATCTGAACAATAAATGCCTATTTTCTTGAAGTATACTGCGTACTACGAATAAAGTTCTCAATTTTCAATGATCAGATTCAAAACAATACTTGCACAAATAATTTATGTAGATTTCAAACTTCGAACTTATCTTGTCGTTACTTTGGGCAAGAGAAGTCCGTAACTCGCGATTGCCCCAAAACACACATATCTGTTGGGTCCACCGGGCCTTTATTATTTTTCTAACGAATAGGATCATGGACCCTAAAATCCAAATAAAATCCATATGCCATTTTGTAGCCCAATCTTTCATACTTGCATTTTTCCCAAAAACAGTATTGTATACCTGGAGTTGGAGGATAATCACTCAAATTTTTTTAATTATTTTAACTGAGTAATCTATCCTCACCTTCATCTATAGTTGGGAAAATGGGCTGGCCCGTGATGGGCTCAGACCTAAATAGGCCGGCTCGTTTAGGCCCTTGTCCAAAATCGTACCATTTTTATAGCGGCCCAGCCTGTTTAAGGTAGACCTGCGGGCTTTAAGCCCGTTTGATTTTTTTTTTGCCATGTCTTTTTTATTTCTTATTCCCTTAAAGACTAAAATACCTAATTTAAAACATAAATATCATCAACACTAATTTAAAACATAAATATTATCCAAGTTTAATAGAACACAAACACTAAGACTTAAGTCCAAACCATAATTAATGTTCATAACCAATCAAATAAGTTCACAACCACAATTAAACAAGCCTACAAGTTTCAAATGTCAGTAATAATAGAACATCTGATTTGGATTTTGGCGTACACATGCAAAAAAAGAAAAAAGAAAATCAGAGAAGAGAAGCTTCAAATGAGATCTGAGTCAGTGTGAGAGCATTTCTGATTTGAGGGTAAGGTTAGGTTAACCTTACCCTCTGACCAATGTTTGCTGCCCATTTAAAAAAAAAAAATTAAAGGGTTCCATTTTCAGCCTTTAAATCATAAACTCGGTCCTTGACGGACTCGGACCTAAATAGGCCGGCTCAACAGGTTCAACCCAAATTCCTGGCCATCCCCAACCTACTGAACGATTTTTCCTTCGAATCCATAAATTTTCTCAACAAGATTCATCACTGAGAATTTTCATTCTATGTTATAAACTGAATACTTATCCAACAAAATCTAAAAAGTAAATCACACAATTTATGAACTATAAAGAGTATGGCTTTCTGTCAATTTTACCTATATAAAATTATAAAAGATTAAGGTGTAAAAATACCTATGAACTTTTATCACAAGTGTTTGGAGCACCATATACTTTTTAGAAATGTAAAAATACTTACGAGCATTCAAAATAAAAGGAAAAAATGACAGCACTGTTAACTTTAATATAACACCGTTACTTATGCATGTACAAAAAAGTGGGGCCCATTACAAAAAATAACGGCGTTAAGTTAAATTTAACGGTGTTGTCATCTTTGCTCCCCTGTTGAATATTTATGAGTATTTTTACACCCCCAAAAATTATATAGTGTTGGGCACACTTTTGATAAAAATCTATGAATATTTTTACACCTTAACTCTTCTCCATTGACACTTGTTTTGTTAAAAATATTTGAGGTAGGTTTGAGAAGTTCGTGGAAGAGTGGGATTTTTTTTGTTTTCCTAAGGACGATAATCACCTTCAGTCCAAAGTCCAAACATATCATGGGGCTATCGTATCAACTGACTCTGAATTGGATTGGTTTAAGGAAAATTTTTAGCCCAGTAGGATTGTACGAAGGAGACTAGTCAGCCCATTTCTTGGTTCAGGTTGGGAAACGCATTAATTTTATGTTAGTCATTCACCGGACCGACGCGGTGTCTTTCGCTTTCTTAAGCCGCACCGCGTAAATTAACGGAACTTGCCAGGCTTTTCAAAAGCATATTTGCAATAATTCATTAATTGTCGATAAATTACTAGCTCTGCTGTTTTTCTTCTTCACTCTTTTGGGGTTCAAAAGATCCGCCATTGGAGAATCCATTTCCATTCTATTCTAGTCCTCTCGCTACAATTATGGGTTCTCTGCCTCCATTTTCAGATGCTGTTTCTTCCTCACCCTCCAAACAATCCCTTCCTCTGATCGACGAAGCCGCCCTCCTCAACCTCTTCAAATCACAGCAGAATCACATCAACTTCTTCTTCAACAACATCGACCATTCCCAAACCCTCGCATTCACTCGTACCCTCCTCAATTCCTCCGGTACAATCTTTTTCACTGGTGTCGGCAAATCTGGATTCGTCGCTCACAAGATCTCTCAGACTCTTGTCTCCCTCTGCATCACATCTGCATTCCTATCCCCCGTCGACGCTCTCCATGGTGACATCGGAATTCTTAGCCATCACGATGTTCTCGTCCTCTTAAGCAAATCTGGTAACACCGAGGAACTTGTTAGGCTTGTTCCTTGTGCCCGGGCCAAGGGAGCCTATCTGATATCGGTCACCTCCGTCGAAGGGAATGTGTTGGCTGGCATGTGCGATATGAACGTGCATTTGCCTTTGGAGAGGGAATTGTGTCCGTTTAATCTGGCTCCGGTGACTTC
Organism: Inga laurina; assembly: GCA_963855925.1. NCBI lineage: Eukaryota > Viridiplantae > Streptophyta > Magnoliopsida > Fabales > Fabaceae > Inga > Inga laurina. The sequence continues at coordinate 15,527,402 of OY979703.1, read as the reverse complement.
CACAGCCATCCAGATGGTTTTCGGGGATACGGTGGCGATTGCTCTTATGCAAGCCAGAAATTTGAGCAAGGAAGACTACGCCAGCAATCACCCCGCAGGGAGGATTGGCAAACACCTTATCTTCAAGGTGCGGCTTAATTCCTTATTGCTTTCGTCACCATTTTGTTGAATTTTTATCCCACAAAATTATCCATGTTGCGATGATAAAAGAATTATGAAATTAAACTGGTATACATGACGATTCCTAATTAGCTCATAATTATGTCTCGGGTTGTTGAATAATTTGTTATCTTCTTATCAATGATCGCTAATTCGTTATGTAGTAGAGATCTTTCTTGCGATGGTCTTCTGATGCGTTACTTTCTTTTTCTTTGTTGGCCTTTTGACTAGGCTTATGGCGATGACAATGCGAGGCCCTAAATTATATTTATTGGGGCTGATGTGATTTCAAATCACGAATGGGTTTGATTTTCATTGCCGGCGCATGTCGCCATTGCCATTTTTTTTAACCTTGAGAACTTTTGATTTTGTCGTTAGTGTTGAAATGTGGCTTTGGCTTCTGGTATGCCGTTTCTTACCAATCACATTTTGTTGCCGCATGGTTATTGCTGTTGACAGGGATTAGAACCTAGAGCAGAGTAGTGGGAATGGCATTTTTCAAATATTGAATTATTCTAGATAACCAGAACTAAATTTATGGCCAGAGTCTATGCAAATGCATTCTTGAAGCCCAAGTAAAAAACTGTAGATGCAAAATGAACTCAGGTTATATTGGTGTTCTATGGTTGATTAGTAATAGTATCTTTTAATGGAGGGGTCACTTTTAGTCTCAGGGCGTTATTGCTTTGACTCTTCTGCTCTGGTTTCTTTTCTTCTGTCCTTTTCGTGAGGTGAACATTAGAGACTAAGACCTCACTTCTCACGAGCTCATGCTGTAGTGTCTACAGATTATCACCAGAAATCTGTTTTGCTCAATTGTCTTGTTCTCTTGATAATAACTTTTGAAACATACAGATGCTGATCGTTATAAAGTGGCTTGGTTACTATGTGCAGGTGAAGGATGTCATGAAGAAGCAGGATGAGCTTCCAGTTTGCCGGGAAGCAGATCTTATTATGGACCAGCTGGTAGAATTGACGAGTAAAGGATGTGGATGTCTGCTTGTTGTAGACGAGCAACATCATCTGATTGGGACATTTACAGATGGTGATCTACGACGAACGCTCAAAGCTAGTGGGGAGGGCATTTTCAAGCTCACTGTGGGGGAAATGTGCAACAGGTAAGAGCGTGTAACTGCACAATACATCCATTTGGTAAAGCTAATTCTTCAACTATCACATAATAGTTAAAAAGTTATATTCTGAGATGACATTTTTTTTATGTTAGGAAACCAAAAATCATTGGTCCAGACGCTATGGCAGTGGAGGCCATGAAGAAGATGGAAGCACCTCCATCAGCCGTACAATTTTTGCCCGTTATCAGTGATGAAAATGTCTTGATTGGAATTGTTACTTTGCACGGTTTGGTTTCGGCAGGGTTGTAATAGTAATATCTGTGCCTGCTACTGCTTAGAGTGATTATATTTTTTCAGAAAAATGTATGCCATTCTTTGTAGTATGATGTGTGAATCCAACCCCTATAAAGTTGGAGTTCAGCTGTTGTATCATGTATCAACGTGTTATTTTAATTAAAAAAAAATTAGACATGCTTTGCCATATCATTAAAAAGTGAATCACATTATTTGTAGTTTATGAGTAACAGACTTAATAATTGTGTCGGTGGGTGCAGTGTTGTAGCCTAATAACACTAAACATTTCCCGAAGCATTTTCTTACTGAGATATGACAGCAAAAAGTGCCAGGTGGGTTTTTGATGTTTTTTCACCGTCATTTGATTGGATGTTATATCTGTGATGTGGCCAAGCATGGACCAAACTACTGATGTTGGCTGTATGCAGATTTTTCATGCCACTTGGGACGGGACAAAATCCCACTAGATTTAATTATTTATAATCCACCTCTTTATTTGGTTGTGAATAATTTAAGAATCAGGAATATGTTTTGGCATAATAACCGACAAATATTCCTTGCTTACAGAACAGGAGAACATCAACCTAGATTTCGTGCATTCATAAAACGAAGCTTAGGATGTGCACTCATGTGTTTAGGTTAGATTTTAGCTCATGAAAAATAGCTTAGGAGAAAAAGTAACTTTAAAGAATGGATTTTGTGTAGTGTTGCAAGATATGCTTCTTGAACAGGATTTTTTTCGACCAGAGAATAATTGTGCGTATGAGAAATATATAGTGAAATATATAATACTAGTCCTTATAATTTATTTTCATGGTTTTCACTCCCTTGTATTTGTTTTGTTTAAAACATTAATCCCTTTATTTTCATCAAGCAATTTTATATTTTTTTTTTCACGTCATCATGTATTTTTCCTCATCATCTAGTAGATTTAACAATTCACAACACAATTTATGTTGTTTATACCAATTTATGGTTCTTGAGTATTTTTTTTAAATAAAAGAATTAATGTAGCAAATAAAAGCGGTGAGAAACTATTGAGAGAAACTATAAAGAGTAAAAACAAAATATGATTAAACTCGGCCATTATTCATGGCCTTTATCTGTGTTGGTCTAGAGAATTTAGAAAAAATTTATTCGTTCTCTAATTATATTGAAGCTATTAATTTATTAAATAGAGAATGATTTTGATTAGGTAGCTAAACTATCACATACTCAATGACGGCAATTTTTATATCCTTGATCACAATTCAACCCTTTTCACTGAATAAGTGGAGGTTGACGAAGGAAATTATGCCTTGTGCTGTTCTTGTCTTGATGTAATGGAGTTCAATTTTTCAGTATAAATATTAAAAATAAAAAGAATCTGGAGTGGTATTTCTCTATCTATATATACTATACAATATAGACAGTTATATTCTATATAGTTATCTTTCCAAAACACACATATGAACATACAAAAATGAACAACAAAAAATCTTAAAAGGAAACACCAAATTTTTATTTTTGGCCACAAGAGCAAACACCCCCGTGAAAGCAGAAAAGGGAAGAAAATCAATATCAGGTGTTGTTAAATTTGATTTCTAATTGCAGTCAAATCAACAGTTGAAAAGGGTTACAACCTTTACAATAATGCGCTTATGATAGAATTAAATTAAAATTTCAGCAAGAACACGTGTGTTCCAATTAACATGAAGCCCCGAAATGCAGCTAAAAAGTCTAAACTTAGCTATCTGAATCACTCACTGTATGGATGATTCTTTTGTGGGGCTAAAACCCTTTCAGCACTGCTCCATGAATTTTTCTCAAGTGTTTTTGTCGTCATCAGATTCTGATGATGAAGATGAACCATCTGAAGAAACATCATAGGCCCTGATCTCAGGCAGCAGTGCCATATAACCTGACGTTAAGCTAAGGCCTAGAAAGTCCCTAGCCACTTTTGGGTCATTTTTAGCCAAATTTGGAGTTGACGACTGAACATTGCGTGCCTTGGGATTTGGTTTAGTGGCCGCAGCAGAATCGACCCCATGTCTTGCTGGAGATTGGTGGCCTGCCGTTTTCTGTTTTTTTGCCTTCCATTTTGCCTCAAAGCCGGAAGAGATACCATCAGTGCTCGTGCCTTCAGACTCGAATCCTTCTCTTCTCCGTTTCAGCGAATTCACAAATGCTTCTCTTGCGCTTGGACTAGACGGCGAACCACTCACATTTCTTTTGGAGGCAAGGGAGACCACAGTTAATCCACAATCGGCCTTGGCCCATCTGTGGATAGCACTTGCTTTTCCCTCCAAAGCAAGCTGGACGGTATCCAACTCAGTCATTTCATATCGGCAGAGGATAAATCTGTCACTCCAAGGGCAACAACAGAGCTGCTTTGCATGATTAAGACATGCAAATTTGTTGGTTGAACATCGACAACCGACGGCAGATAAGTGCAAGTCACGCAGACATATGCAACATTCTCTTTTGCAAGTGGCATCAAAATCTTTTTCCATTCTCTGAGATTTCAGAGAAGCGCAAAGAAATTCCCTCTTCGAACTTTCAATCTTTCTCCGTAACTACACCAAGAAAATAAAACCAATATAATTCTGTTAGACAATCCAATTTGAGAGAAGTCATACTCAAGAGACAGAACCCATCCCGAAAGACTTCAAATCCTTCTCTTTACAATTCAAAAAGGAAAAACAAAATCTTAGGCCTGCTTCACCTCTTTGTAGCCCAAGATAAATTACCTGTAAAATATCAACAGGATTTGAAGTAGACTAAGGAACAGGTCCATTAAATTGAGGGCATAGGTTTGAGGGACTTACATCAAAAGCTTTCGTTAATTTCCCATTCTTTCCACATGCATCTTTCCATTTTAAATAATCTGGGTTAACTGCCCTAGAGAATTCAATCTTAAATTGTGCCGTAACAGCTTTCCTTGCTGCTCCAAGTAACAGCTTATCGTATGAGATTGAAGTTTTTCTCCTTTGTTCACTATATAACTCTACAACTTTCTGTCCATGAAGCAGCCAATCAAGAGGAGCAAAACTGACTGATTCAGAACAATTGAAACCACAATCAAATCCAGAATGGTATGCTCCTGGGAAGACAAGAACAAACTCCCGGGGATACTGAACACAGCGATATACTGGTATACCCTCTGACTTCAATATGGTGGAGGATAACTGCATTCACAGAACCATATTCATGTAAAAAAACCTCACAATAGTACATGTACAAATAGATAGCAACCGAAACAGCAATATAAACATTACAATCAAATGACTTGAAATTATTTATTCTCAGAAAATTGCGTGAGTTCAAGAAAAAAATTTCATATTTATATATTCTCTGAATTAAATCAAATTGGCAGCTACAACTGTTAGACCAGAGCACTTGATGCCAGAGAAAAAAGATTTCCCGCAAGCAACTTCAGGCTTTGCTAAATTGAGCCTAAAAGAACTGAAACTTGAAATTAAAGCTTGTTATGAGCTAAGCTTTAGCACAAGGTTGGATTGCCAGGGCTAAACAATGAACAGAATGTTGTGTGAAACAAGGGCATTGCTCGTACAATTAAGGGGCAGAAATACAAGTCCTTTAACTTGAACCTGTGCTTTCGTTTCTAAGTGCCCATGTAATTTTCAGTTGTTGAAATGAAGCATATAATATTTACCCTTCACTCTGACGTTCAGATACTTAGCAAAGATATAGCATATCTATATTGCTTAGTTTATTATGAACGTGACAAGGTGCTCATTGACTACAACTCTTGCCCTATTACTGTTCAAGGATTTAAAGAATCTTTATAACAGGCTCTCTCGTATTTAACTCACCAAATTGTCATGCGAGTCAGGCTGTTTTGCAAACAAAACCGGGAGATGCTCCTTCCTCACTGTTTCAAAGTCAGCAGCAAATCTTCCCGGAATGCCATACCAAACTCTAGGCTCACCCACATGCATGTAACACAATGAGTACAAGTGGTGCTCTTTTACTTCCTGATTTCTCAAATGATTACCAGGATAAGTAGAAAAAAAGAAATTCCACAATAAAAGATATATTAATATCCATCCAAAATTTCCCCCAAAAAACAAGTAGGAATTAAAATATATCCATAACATGTTAATGATAAAGAAATGCATGCAAATATTAGGTTATACAAGCTACGGTAACTCACCCAATTGAATGAAGAAAAACACATTCCAACATGAACACGAGGGGTAAATTTGCTAGAAACCTCAGAGCTTTCAAATGAAAGAAGAGAACCAGATTGCGTACACATATTATTTAAGTTCCATCCAGATCTCATACATTCAGGATATTTGAGTGACTCCAGAGCATCAGACATCATTGGAAATCCACTGCTTAAAACTCCAGCCCCCAAGTTGTTACCAACGAGCACCTATATAATAGAATGAATTAAAATTTCACGTTAAGCCTAATATCAGAAAACATAGAATATAAGGCATTACGTGTTTTGAATTTTTTTTTCCTTTGATGTACCTCAATTTCATGAGTTGGATTTTGGATAATCCGTCCATACTCACCCTCGATTTTTTCCACAGATTGCTCCCACTTTTCATCAGAACCCACAACACTATGGCCACAGTCAAAGTACTTGGCCTTGAAATCATCAGCAAATTTCTTAAATGTACTGAGACTGAAGGTAGGGCCAGGTTTAGACTCAGAGTCTTCAACATCATGTGGATTTTCATTACCAGGTTGAGAGTCCAAAGCTACCCTTAGATCTCTTCTGGTCTTGGTCACTGAATTTTTGGAAGAGTTGTCCATAACTTCTCGTTGGCACTGAACTTGAAGTCCATCAATCCGCTGAATCCGAGTAACAAATTTGGAGTTTTCCCATACATCTTTTTCCTCGAGAAGACATCGTGGTTGCCAGGTACGAGGAGGAATAATACGACAAATTCCATAAGGTTCTGCTTTGGAACGTATGCTTGCAATATATTCATGCGTGTCTTTGAATTCCTTTCAAATGTAAAAGCAACAACTCAGACTTCTATAAACCTAAGAAGCAGTATAATCCACATTTGAAAAACTATAATCAAGACATAAAAAGGAAGCATGGAAATAAACACAATTGGTTTCCCATTACAGTAATTCTGCAGGTACCTCTTCTGTTGGGCGGAAAATCCGAGCTTCATCAAGGACATCTCTTCTTGCATCCTCAGGGCGCCACCTTGCAGTTACCTGATTCAAGACATTGGATAAAAAGGTAAAGTGAAAGAGCGTCTCCCATCAAATAAGCCATGGGTTTAAGAAAGAAAACAATTTGCTTTAAGATTTGGGGTGGAGAGGAACCTTTAGGCAATCACTACAGTCTGGACAACCGAGAGTAACCCCTTTGGGATGGCAAGCATTTGAAGAAAAACCCTGGAAAAACAGTTTTGAACCACAGTTATTTTTGCATTCATGCTAAAAAAGAAAACCAATTATGAGATCAGTGTGGCTGTAATTCTATTTATGCAAAACAGAATAGTACAAGAAAATAAGCTATCAAAATTATCCTTCATGAAAATCGTATGTGCCCGACACATTAGTTATTTTCTACCTTTAAGGTGATATTACCTAATTCACAACTAACATTGGAACAAGCGTATTGAGCATCCCACAACTCTATCACTATGCCCAACCCCCATAGACAAGTACACAAACTAAAATGTGCAAGTTGCTTGTAAGCACTCAAGCGAGATAGTGAACCCTACCCTAACCTAGCTATTGAGGTAAGAAAAGCAACATGCCTAAATACACACCATAGAGCATTTTATACTGCTCAATGTGAAATTTAGGCAAGGAAGAGGTGGCGCGGCATTTATTGAAGAGAAAATAGTAAAAAGTTGTTTAAGGTGGTTTCAAGCAATGTTTTAAAAGCCGGACCGGATGTCAAGCTGGAAAGGTCAGCGGGTCAAGGTTTAACCGGTTGGAACGGTTGAACCGTTTAGCCGGACCGGTGACGTAATAATTAAATTTAAAAATATTATATATATACCCTCTCCGGTCCTATTTATAAGCAACTTTCCCTTTGATTGCCAAAATGAACTAGTAGTCAAAAGCAATAAAGTGTGTCAAAAATGTCATGTTTTTTTCATATATGCCCCTATTTATGAAAAGAGTATAGGAGAGAGAATAGATAAAAAGTATGAGAGATAATGAGTATAAGATATGAGAGAAAATGAGTATTTAATAAGGGTAAAATAGAAAAAAGAAGCTTACATTTTCACACAAAAAGTGAAAGTTGCTTATAAAAGGGATCAGCCGATGAGAGAGAAAATTACTTATAAATAAGACCGGAAGAAGTACATATATTACAATAATTAAACATTAGTCTAATTTCATATGAAGTTAGTAAAATCACACAACACCATTTAAAGAAAATCTTTTGATACATTAAAAAGAGATCTTGATATATCCCAAATTTAATTGATTGTTTCTAGATCTTTTTAAACATTTTGCTTTAAAAAAATTTCAAAAGATATTATCCCTCTCCATGCGTATCATACACGCTTCACAACATCCAAGGTTTACTTTTTCTTCTCTGTCCACTGACTTCATGTTCATTCACTCTTTCTTTGTCATTTCAAACTCTCACACCGTGCTCCCTGATACGCAAGTCGCTGGAGATGCTTTCGGAATGGATTCTTTCACCTCTTCTCCCTTAAAAATCATATAATGCAGCGACACTTATACTATAGATCGTTCTCATGGCAGCCTTCAGTCGAAGGGATGAAGAATAGAGCAGCTCTCCTGTATTTCTTCTTTCTTCTTTCCCCCTTCTATTTCTTTTTTCTCTTGTGCAGATCTTGTGTTTAACCCGTCCGTTTTCAAATATCCGCTTTGGCTCCCGGCTTAACTCCAGCTCCCGGCTAAAAAGGCGGCTTTGAACGGCTGATTCCGGGCAAACTCAAAAGACGGCTTAACTTCGTAAAATAGACCGTTCTTCCCTCCGGCCTACGGTTGAACCGGTCGGACCGTCCGGTCCGGTCTGGCTCTCAAAACATTGGTTTCAAGAAGTTCAAAGACGGTCGTTGAAGGCATTAGTGAGGGAAGTAGATCGGACAGTTTGGAGTCTTTTGAAGAGAGGTAGAAGAAGACTGAAGAGAACACTTAATGAAGTTATTGAATGGTACTTTTTGATTAACAAAATATACAAAGATCTAGCTATTGATAGAACACAATGGAGTCATGTAATGCATGTAGCTGACCCCACCTAATAGAACAAGACTTGAAGGTGTTGTCATTGTAATGTGAAACTTAAGCGTCCCATATTATCTTGGACTCGATCAAATGACTCTCAAGTCAATATCTGAAAAACTCTATAACACTTTACTGAGTGATATAATTCATTCAACTTCGTTGCTGGCCATAACCCTTTACTAGTTAGAACCCTCCACAAATAATCCTTTTCAAAATTTCAAACGGCTGGCTCAAAAATCATTGATCAGCACACAAGTGGTATGGGAAACCCTTTCACAAAATTTAGCCATTCAGACAGAAAAAGCAACCTATTCGAATGGGAACCAAAGAGTTTTCACCTAAGTAGGAGTAAGACAATATTCATATGTATTGCAAGTTTGATTAGAGACAAGTTAAAAGTGATTTGGAGGTAAAAATGGGAGATCAGATCATACCATAAGCGACAAAGTTCGGGTATATGAAATTGATTATCAAAATGATTGTGAAATTGATGGGGATGTTACATATAAAATACAAGCTCGGTAGTTCAAATGGAGAAATGCTATATGAGTTATTAGTGTTCGGAAAGTACCTAATAAGCTTAAAAAAAAAGGTTTTATTGAATTGTTATAAGACTGGTAATTCTATATGGTAGCAAATGCTGGTTTTAAAGGTATAACAAGAAAATAAAGTTGGGGTTGTAGAGATGAGAATGTTGAAATGGATGTGCCATACAAGAAAAGATAAAATTCGTAATAAACCTATACAAAGAAGAGGTTTTTTTTTTTTTTTTGCCAGAACATATATAAGCATGGCTTAGAACCATATAAGGTGGTTCATATGTGTACAAACCAGGCCATTGAAGGCGTCAATGACTCAATGAGGATTGAAAAAACAGTTTTGACTACTATGAAGAGAGGTCAAAGAAGATACTTAATATGACATTTTTGTGAACAATACATAACAAAAATTTTGTTGCTGATAGAGCACAATGGTGTCATGTGATTCATGAAGCAGGTTCACCTAATGGGATAAGGCTTCTTATTGTTGTATTTTTATCATTTACATAATTTCACCCATGCATTCAAGTCAGACTTTATGTCCAAGGTATATCATGAATACAATCAGATTACCGTCCAGTAAGTGCCACTGTCTGCACTTGGAAACTATGATCTTCTAGCACAAGATTTATTTATGAGCTCATTGTTAAAAAACAAATTCCAAGCGGAACATACCTGAGGAAACTGCTCTGTGTCGGATTTCTCAAGGTCATGGTCAGTTTGATCAAAATGTATCCATGGACGATGCCTAAGAATTGCCTTCAATGCAGCAGTGTCATCTAGCTTCAATATATTCTCCGTGCAAATTGGTTCACATTCAAATTTATCAGTCTTTGCAACCTTTTGTAGTGTGAAAGAAGTAAGGGATCTAAAACCAGGGGGAGCTGGAGGGATTTCTTTATTTTTGGATTTCCCAGACATTCGTCTTTTTTCCAATTCCATAATTACTGCAACAAAGGCCAAACAAAAAAAAAAATTATATAAGAAGGAGCCTCGTAGCTAGTAGAGGCAGTAAATTTACAGCTGAACTTTGGAATAGAAGATCTATAATGTATAACAAGATTGCGGACGTTGCCACCCTAGTAGAGGTATAAATCATTCAAAAGTTCTCCCAAAAGCACCAAACTTTAATACGATAAAAAAGAACAAATAAAGAATCAACACTTCAACTAGAAAAGACACAAGGGGGTGTGTTAACAAGAACCACAGCCAGAAAAAAATATTTTACAAATGATCTTGTATTTTAGTAATAAAATGGTCCTTCATAATCTATGCCAAAGGTATGGCGTCTAAACCCCCTACTCCAAGCCAAGTGCAAAGGCCAAACAGAGCATCAAGAATGTCAAACCTTGATTCTGGGAAATAGACAGTTTCGTCGATTTCTTTAATTATGGGGCTTGAGCAGAATCCTTATGGCCACCGACGAGTTTCGAACCTCAACGGTACTGAAGATATTCTTCATCGGCGAAGGATCTGGAAGAGAGAATGGGGCACAGTTTGGGTAGGGAAGCTTCACAGTTCACAGCACGACAGTGGCTGAGGGAGTGTGTTTCTGTTTCGAAGCTCAGCTTGAAACGGTAACAGTATGAATTAAGTCGGGTTGGAAAGCGGGTTGGAGCCCGCCAATGAGCGAGGGTCGGATCACTGCTCGAAAGTAGTACGGGTAGGGCGCGGATTTCAGGGGGAAGCCCATTGTGGTTAAGGGAGGGCCAGCAAAAAAAAAAAAAATATTTCCTCATGTTCTAATTATAAGATAAAGTTAACTTTTTTTTAAGACATTAAGGAAGCTAAATAAGTTATTTGATCATATCATATGTTATGTATCCTTAGATTATATATTATTTTATTAGTAAAACTAATTAGTTTGGAAAAAAAAAATATAAATATAAATACTTTAAAGTAATTTAATTAGCTTCTTTTAATTTCTCCAAAAAAGTCAACTTTGTCTTATAATTAGGACGGGTAGGGCGCGGATTTCAGGGGGAAGTCCATTGTGGTTAAAGGATGGCCGACCAAAAAAAAAATACTACCTCATGTCCTAATTATAAGATAAAGTTGACTTTTTTTGAAGATATTAAGGAAACTAAATAAGTTACTTAATCATATCATATGTTATGTATCCTTAGATTATATATTAGTTTATTAGTAAAACTAATTAGTTTGGGGAAAATAAAAATATAAATACTCTAAAGTAATTTAATTAGCTTCTTTTAATTTCTTCAAAAAAGTCAACTTTGTCTTATAATTAGGATCAGAGGAAGTATTAAAATAAAAATAAAAGGAGCCATTCATCGAAGTATTTGATTCAACGGAGGTAAAGCTAGGTGAGATTTATTCAAGTTAAGTTATGAAATGTTATAAGTTTTGTTTGGTTCAAGAAGAGTGGAGGGGAGGGAAGTTTCTTATTTAATTCATAAAGGTAGGTGATGAAAGCTAATTATAAGTGGACAAATATACCATTTTTTCTTTATTTATATATTTTTCTTCTTCTTTTACAATATTTTTATTAATAATAATTATTTTGTAAATTATTAATAAAATTTTAACTCAATTATTGTGGAATGAATTTAATAAACCTACTTAAGGTGAGAATTATAATCATAACCAAATTTGTTGTTGCCATTTTTTTTTCGTAGAAGAAAACATAGGAGCACAATCAGGAAAATGTTTTTTCTGTATTTTTCTTTCAAGCTTGCTTGCCCTTTTATTCCCAAAAGAAAAATTTATCAACATTCAGCTGATTTGAATTCAACCCAAGCACACCAGAGAGCTACTTCGTATATGCATAAAATTTGCACCAAGAATGAGAAGAGCGAATGTTGCGTGTCAAACAACATATCTTTCTATATATCAATCAATGAAGACACAAATTATTGGAAATGCTCAAAGTGATGACGGGGAACAATCCAAATCTCAAAGGGGAAAGTAGTTGAATAAGGAACCAGTGAAATGAAGTTGGTAGAAGAATTAGTCACAAGATCCTCAGATCCAATTTGACAAATGCAACATTTCCTTGTCTGTTCAAATAATCCTTCATATTTGCAAGTCGAGAAGAAACAGTAGGAGGAATGATTTGGGGGGGGGGGGGGGGGGGGGGGGGGGGGGGGGCCAAAATCTTACTGTGAGAGTGAACGAGATGACGCCGACCGAACAGATGCGATCGACTGGAAGCATGGCTGAGAAAAAAGGTGTTAAGTTTGGAGGGTAGTTGTGGAATATCACAAAATTGTTATGGGCAATTTAGTCAAAATGATAGAAAAATTTCCTCTCATATAAAAAAAACTCCAATTTTGGAAGTTTAAAAAATGAGGGTAGATAAGCACTACATGACAAAAATTTTCACTCCCCTAGTCTTCCCTTTTTAACCAAACACACATTTTTTTTTTATCTTCAACCCTCTCTTACTTTCATGTAACCTCCAACCAAACAAAACCTAATAGTAATGGACTTAATTCATTCATCATTCATCAAATTCATTAAAATCAATTCCATCAAAATGAAAAAGTGTTTGGATGCTAACAAATGTTAGTCTAATTGGTAAAGGGGTTAGCTCATAATTATAAGGTCGTAAGTTTGAATCTTATCAATATGAGGACATTGTTGGTAGATGATCTATACATACCTTTGTAGATATGTGAAATGAATTTTGTTTTGGCTTGTAGAAAAGTATTTAAAAAGGTACATTTTTTATGGTGTCAAGCAAGCACTGACCCACAAACCATGATTTTCTTATCAAAATATGGTTGTACAGAATTTAAGAGTGCTTGAGCAGTTTAACTCAAACCATAATTTTGAGGGATAAAAGTTATTTTAAGTTTTGAAGTGTTATTTTGCTACTTCACTTTTAAAAACATAAATGTGAAACCCATAAAATGCTGCAAGGTGTAAGCTAGTCATTATGGTTCTTTTTTTAATAATAATAAAAAAAAATCATCTGCTACAAACCGAACCCCTTACATGTGTCTACCATGTCCCTATTTAGTGATCGCAATGTCACCGTTTCAAGTCAAACTTCTTCCTCCCACTAACTATTTAACAATCAATGTCTATCAAGTTAACAATCAATATCTATCAGGTTAACGAGTTTGATGAAAGTATACCATTTTAAATTTTTTATTTATATTTTTATCCTTTGTAAAATTTATTTATACAGTCAATATTTAAATGTTATATGTTATGTTAGTGAAGACTGAAAATTTATCACATGTCACATGTTTGAACTTGACATATCCTATCAACATTAAAAAAGAGAACTTATTCATGCTAGATGTTCCTATGAAAAAATTTATTGATAAAATTACACCTTAACGTTATTTTAAAATCCAAACCAAAATTAAATATTCTTTAGCCTCATTTTCATCATTTTAAAGTAAAATATGCAATCCCTTGGGAGTAGGTCATATGCGACTTTTTTTTTTTAAACAAAAAGGGACAACACGGGCTTAAATGGGTAGCCTGAGAACGAACCCATTATTTCCAGATTGATAAGTGCTGGGGCCCAAAAGCCAGACCATCTGGGGACTGGGTAGCCTTCATGTGAAGTTTTTGTTTTTTAAAGAAAAAAAGAAATTTGCATGTAAGGATAGTTTAGTAACTGAGCATGAAAAGCGTGCATGTTTTACTCTGCAGTCTTTTACGGGTCAGAATCATTCTCTTGTGCTTGAAATTATATAATATCATCTAGCAATTACTCATATTTAAGTAAATGAAGGAGGATTAACTTTTCTCATAACTGTGTATTATCCTAATTATGTGATTAATTAGTTATATTATATATGTTATAGGCTTATACAAAGCGCTCTCTTTCAAATAGTAAAAACATGGCCATGATATATTACAAGTCATTCATTTTATTCAAGAAGAATCCCATATACATCTAACTGAAACCAAAATTTAAATTTAGATCTCCACTTTAACTAATTATTGATCAGGCCAAGAGGCCTAATTAAGGATTTCAGAATGTTGTTAAATGACCACGTTGCTCCTCAAAATCACCTCTTCTCTCCCAAATCACTTCTATATGCTAATCTAATTCTCTCTTTGCTCTATTGTTTTTAGGTATGATTATTAGTATATTGATAATTAAAAACCAACGAAACTTAATCCATGATTTAATATGTGATTCAAAAATAGAATAGGCACATCAATATTCATTAATTTCCTTTAGAAGAACAGATAATTGATTTCTTTATCTTGCATATAGGGTCATGTTAGAGAAATGGAATAAGTGAAATTCACCAATCATCACAAGTGGAGGTTTTTGATGAAATAAAAGAATGAATCCACCCATTATATTCTTATATTTACATAATATCTTGGTTGGACAAAAACATTTGTTGCGATTATACTGGATATATACAAATTTGAAATCTTTTTAAATCCATAAACAGTACAATTTTTTTAAAAAAAATTGTATTGTGCAAATGGATTTATACTTATATTTATATAAAATCTTTGCTAGACACAAATATTTGTTGCGATTATATAAGATATATACAAATTTGAATAATTTTATTTCGACAAATAATACCGCTTTTTTTAAAAAAATTATATTGTAAATATATATATAAATATTTTTTTGTTTTCTTAAAAAACAACAAATCGTAAAACAAACTAACTAATTTTTTTTTATCAAACAGGCTAATTAAAAATAAAGAGAAAATACTAATTAAATACCATTGAAATAATAAAAAATGGGCTGCATCTAGCTACCTTCAATTTTCCTTTTTAATTATAGGAGGGTGTTCTACTCTTTTAGTAACATTCAAAAATTTCTAATTAGCCTCTTGGCCTCGTTAATAATTTATTAAAAATTTAGGTTTTGGTATTTTAATTAGATTTATATAGGAATCTCCCTTTTTTTAATGACTTCCCAAGATTTTCAATGTTATTTTATTTTAATTTCTTTCTAATAACTTGATTTATACAAATACTCCCTATGGTCCTTAATATAAGACATATTTGGGGAGTGGATTTTGGTCATAAGTATATAAAACATAGTTTTCATATCTTTCAATCATTTCTTAATTTACTCTTATTGATGCTCCTTTAACAATAATCAATGAAGAGATGGGAGGAGGGATTAAGGAAGATAGTTAGAATGTTTTAGAAAGTATTTGTCATATTAACTAACTTAATTAAATTCTTTAATCTAATCAAATTAGATAAATATAAGTTATATCAAGGACAAGAAGAGTATTAATTATATAAATCCATATCCATTATTGCATGCGACAACAATTCCTAGTTCTTACGCCAACCTGTACAACAAGAATTAGTTCTGTTGATCTACATATCTTGCAGACAACTTCAAGCATTATTATACATATATATGTATCACTTGTCTATTGGCCTTTCACGAATTTTCTATTTCAAAAGCTGACAAGATTATAAAGAAATCATATTTACTTCTTTTATTCAACAAACATTTGGGATTAGATCTATATATATATCTAAAATGAATTAATTAAGAGCTTCTAAACGTATTATCCATTCATCTTAATTATATCATCATTTCAAGCAGCCTCCAATGATTGGGTTCGTCAATTATTTATGTATACATACACACGTTACCTTACGACCCTGTGGAAGAGTTTTGTCAACTCAAGTGAAAGGAGGCTGAAGCAGACACATTACCAGTTTCCTAAGAAACAGGTCTGTTTTAATAAAATAATGACACGAATAGGGGGAAAAGCAAAAAAAAGATAAAGCTAAAAAAAGCACAAAGAAAGCAGATTATATTGCAGCAACAAGAATCAAAGAATCTATTTACCCAACCTCATAGGCACGTTTTTCAATGTGGTATATAATCCAGCGTTGGACAAGTGTGCCGACAAATAACTAACACACAGTGAAACCAATGTAAAATCATTAGAAATTTAAAACCCCTATATGACTATATGTGACCCTAATCTCTCATTAGAGCGGTTATAATATAAAACATCCCCAGAAATCAAAAGGGCAAAAGGAAAGGCAAAGTAGATAAGAAAAATCAAGGCCCACGAAGACACACACAAACATCTATATATATATATACGTGAAGCTTCTTTGTCATGCACGTTCCTTTTCTTTAATTTGTTTTGATTTGCTTGTAAATTCTTTTAGGGATTCATTTTCTGTATGCATGGGCTTTATTAGAACAGGATGATAGTGAGTGCTAATAATTAAAGTAAAAGATTGTCCCTAACAAAGATCATGTTAGGCGTCTTGTTAATGTCCCTAATTACTTTGATATGCAGAGAATAGACTTAAGATTCCCGTTGAAATATAAGCCCCAAGGAAAGAAGCTAGCTAGCGAAACACCCTCCTCTCTCCACTCATATCAAACCTAGCTAGCTTTTGTAGTATCTCAATCACACGCTTCAAATCCATATTTCAATATCTGAGTTACGTTGACAGTTTCTTTTTATTGTTTAATTTTTTTAAAAAAATCCATGTTCATCTCCCTTGATTGAATTCCTGAGTGAATCTAATCTATTAGTAAATCTACCAGCGGAAGACAAAGTGACTAATTAATGGTTAATGTGTGTCACTAAGCGTTAATGAAAGGGTATGGCAATATTTTATGAATACATATGTATATGGCTTAATTTTAACACCATTTTTCGATGACGCTCATTTGAATTAATTGGATCATCGGTTGTTCTTTTTATTGTTTTAAAGATTAATCTCCTGTAACAAATAATTAGTCCAACTACATCTTTACATCGCGTTTATTAATGATAGGTACCGATAGTTATAGTTTAGTACATAATGATATCTCCAAACTCATATAGTATGGGTACATGGGATGACAAAATTAACATTTGATATATCGTACTATATATAAAATTTAATATCTGACATCAGAAACATTATATTTCAGAAATATCAGAAATAGTTTCTTAGCTCCATTTCTTACGAGTGGTTTTTGAGAGAGATTATATAATATACTGAATACTGTTTCTCTCCGAAGCACACTGGGCATATTATTGACAATCTATTTACTATAGATCAGTTTCGAGTGCTTTATATTTGATAATTATTTTGATTATATGTACGTGAAAGAGGATGTTTGAGCAAATTCGGAAAGCGACTCTTTATCCTTTATACTTCATATTTACTTCAGTAGAAGTTTTTTACAATAAAATGTAATTGGTTTGATCTCGAAATCTAGATTTGATTTTGACGATATATAGATATATTTTTATTAAGATTTTAATATTTTTAATTTAGAAGAATCAGTATACAAAATAGAAATAATATTTTAATAATAATTTAAAAGAATCAGTGGAATAACTTTGATGGTGATAATTTTGATGAAATAATAGCTATTGTTATCAGTATCTTAATTAGCATTTTCTATTTTCAGTATTTAATGTTTCATTTCATCTTCTTATTAGTTAATACATATTAATCAATAGGATTTATCTTCGTTCATTTTGTAGAGGAAGATGCAGTAACAGGAGGTGAATCTAAACAGACAAAACAATGAAGATTTGCAGACTTGCAGAGTTACAGTTGAAGATGAATAGATGATGATGGATGAATGATGATCACTTGAATGCTTGATCAATATATGCCACTAGCATATCATGTTATATTGTTATTGTTTTGTAACTTGTGAATTTGTGATGATTGAAGTTTGAACTTTAAAGATTAGTATTAAGTCCTTTAGAATATTAATAAGGACATGGTTAAGGACTTAAGGTTATTACTTATTAGTTATTTAGTTATTACTCTTCTATCATTTAAAAAAAAAAAAAAAAAAAGCAGGTAAGAAGTATTATTGAGCAAGTCTAGTGTCTGAAAACTTGCTGTCATTTGAATTGTAAGTATATTTAAGCAGGTTGAAGCGAATAGAAAAGCAAAAACATTAGGCTTGCAAATGAAAGTGTTTGGCGGAAAAATAAATTATAGGATCTTAAATGGATTCTCTAGACCTGGTTAAGGTAGCTCGTTTAACCCGTATCCGTTTAAGTACTGGTTAAATGGGTTTCCCCATGGGTTTGGGACCTATACCTGTACATATTAAACGGGCAAGTGGCGGGTACACCCTAGGATAAGCCCCGCCCACCTGTCTAATGCTCACCTCTATCCACATCTCAAAAACTAACTATTGGAATTGGTATGGGGAACCCAATGATTTATGCCGGTATGTCCTTGGTGTGGACTCCTTCTTTCAAAGGGGGTCATAATATTATGAGTCTCATGTTAGGGTATGTTGTCTTATTATTTCCTCAGCAACGTAGAGTATATAATTATATATAGTTCGTGTGCAGCTGGTTTTGCATTCTTTTATATATATATATATATAAATAGTTCCTCATTTGTGCCATCCAATTAAGTGGGGCTTAGCAAGGTAATTTTGCTTAATCGTCGCCCTTAACCAGCAAAGAGCAACGAAATGCAAAAAAGAAAAAAAAAAGGTAGGTCCATGAGATGCAAACAGGGAATAAGTTGACACTAAGAGATTAACATTAACAAATTGTACATAGAGATTCATATATATTTTCACTACAACCTAATTGATGTATACCCCCAAAAAATAATTGAAAAAAGTTAAAAAAAAAAAAAAACATACTAAGCACTTGAACAGTATACCACATGACCCCTACTGCAACTCGCAATCAAGCACGTGACTTGTCCCTCAAAGCCAGACACCACAAATACATCACAATGAACAAATTTTTTTGATAGTTTCATACCTACGAACATGAATTATTCAATATAATCCATAAAACACTATACACATAAACGCTAACTAGCTTCATAAAAAGACCATGCCACTATTATCAACCTCGAAGGATGATCTCATAGCGTCGAGGCCATTCTGAAAGCTAGCGTTATCTTCGAGGCCCATGTCCCAACTGAAGAAGCCATAACCACCGTCATCGCCACCGCCACCGCCTCCTCCTCCTCTAGGGCTAATCTGGTCCTGATGAGTGACCGTGCTGGTGGCGGCGGTGTTTGTTTCCCGAGAAAATTGAAGGAAGCTTACGAAGGCATTATTAGAATGATGATTGGGCTGGGTGTGATCGTGGTTAATGAAGGTAGGGATTGAGGATGAAGAAGAAAGTTGGTTATTGTAGGCGAGGAGAGGGTAGGTATGATGGTTGGTCGTCGGAGAAGATGAAGAAGCCAAAGTTAGGGAAGGAGATGAAATAGAGTCCAACATGAGTTTGTTGTTGTTGTGGTTGTCATCATCTGATGATTTGCTTTTGTGAAATACTCTACACAAAACCCAGTCTTCCTGTAATCATCAAATTTGACCTAATTAATTATCTTCATTATTCATCAATGACAATAATCTTAATCCGTGACATATATGCTCCCACACACGCCCACGCCTTTATCTTTATACTCGCTTTATTAATTTCAACTACCTTTTTTTTGCTTTTTCTCTTATATTTCCTCTCCCTATGTATATCTTTAAATATATAGCTAGATTTGGATAACCCTATCACAAATTGTCTTACTTTTTCTTCCTCCCTTTATTTCTAAGATTCTATATGTGTGTGTGTGTGTGTGTGTAAATGTATGTATGTATCCTTCATTTCAAAAACTATGTGTTATTGATTTTTGATTCTTTGACACACTTCCAAACCCCAAGAAGGAACTAGCTACGTACATACGTCTGCCAACTTAAATATTGAAGTAATTGCCTTAATCCCGTTGGTGCGACTTTTATATTACTACCTCCGGTCTTAAATATAGGATAAAGTTTATAGTGTAAATTTTGTCCTATATTTAGGACCGGAGAGAGTATCCAATTGTAAAAGAAAGATAGATATATATCATTAAAAATTCGGGGAAAAAAAATTAATGTGTAGGGAAGAAAAAGGTGGTTAAAAAAGAGAGGCAAATATTGAAGGAGAAATGTGAAAACGGACCTTAGGGGGCATATGTGGGGTCTCCAAGCGAAACTCATGCATGATCCAACCCGTTTTGATACCATTGGGAGCTCTGTTCTGGTAGAACACCAGCGTTTTCCTCATCCCTACAACCTCTCTCGTGATGGGATCCACCACCGTCCGATCCTTCCCTGTGGCTTTCCAATATCCAGACGTCGTCGCCCTATTGGTCCGGAACCCCGTCGCGTATTTGCGATCACGGAAGCTGAAGAAGTACCACTCATTCGCGTTGAGCTTAGCCACCTCTATTATACACACACAACAGTGACGATATGCATGAGTCTGTCACATTTGGTACAAAATAGACCACACGAAAGTATGATTTGATCATATATAGTTCACAGAGAGATAAGTTTGTATATATATGATGCATTAATAATTTTGTCTGTTAAGGTATGATTAGGTATTGAATGAATCATCGTCCTATGTCAGCTACTTCATCAATATATATATAAATTATATTCGATGTTTCCCACTTAGATGAACAGGACAAAAACATTGCAACTTGGAACAGTTTAGGGGTGTTTACTATTTATGTAAATTACGTAACCTGCTTTTCCTCTCTCTCTCTCTCTCTCTCTGCCATTTGTCACGGCCTTTCATGGATCCATATATATATATGATGATCATTTACGCAAGCAAAGGAAGATAAAGAATCTCTTTTCATGTGCATAAAAAGCTATATTAATACTTTGTTAGTTGAGTGTGACAGTAGATATATATATATATCCTATATAGATCACTTTGTAATTATATAAACAGAGATGAAAAGTTAATGAGTCAAGATCAACCAGAGAGTCACGTCGAAAGATAATTATATTGATTGGAATAAAGGGTCCAAGTGTCTGTGACGTGAACATAGGTGAAAATGAAAACACGAGAAGGAGGAAGCTAAGTGCCCAGATTCTCACGTATGTGTGTATGTGAGAGTGATTTAAACAACTGTTGTAACATCACCCCGGCCAATTAGTTGCTTGGCCAGAGGGTTTTGCTTTGTCAACTTAGTTATAATACACATTCCTACAACTCACACATCCATACTTATAATTATATGCTGAATATAATCAACCTAATTAGCTTCAATCTTAAGATAAATATAATTATATTGGCTCTATCTACATCTATATATATATCATCTATCTATATCTCTGCTTACTCATTAATTAAATAACGCACGATTATATCGGCTTCTGTTTATCCCATATGGCCTGCTTACTTATATGTGTGTGTGTGTGTACAGAAAGATTGGCAGTGTGGTGCATGTGAATGTCTATATATGTGTATATAGGTGTGGGACCGAATTAAGTTTGGTGGCAGCGGTTTGGGTAAGTGTGAGGATCTAATTCTAACTTGCACATGAGAAGCAGCCTTGCATTGTATGAATGTATAGGCCACGCAAATTGAATATTATATTATACTTTTCTATGATATTTATATACCATAAATACAGCTCTGTGTGTGTGTGTGTGTGTGAGAGAGAGAGAGAGAGAGAGAGAGAGGGAGAGGATAAAAGTGGGGATGATCTGATCCTCAAAATAATGATTTAAAAAAAAAAAAAAAAAGAATAGCGCACTATCGTGGAATTAAAGTAATTATTTGTAGTTTAGTATTTGTATTTTGACTGCCGAGGAAATAGAGGCATGAGAGAAGGCATTTTCAAAGTGGAGAAAAAGGGATCAGAATAAAAGAAAGACACAGAAATTTAGCAGAGATTAATTATGATACTCCATCCTATTTTTAATATACCAGCCAATTTATATTATTTTGGAGAGATTAAAAAAACTAAATAAATAATTTAATCATAGTACATATAGTGTTTTATTTTATTATATATCAATTCATAAGTCAAATAAATAATCAATTTAAAAAAGAATGATAAATATAAATATTTTAATATATCTCAATTAGCTTATTTAATCTCTCTAAAAAAAATTAACTAATTCTTATATTAAGGATCGGTAGTATCAAAGAACCGAGATATTAAGACAGTCGTTTCTTCCAATAATATTCTTCCGAAAGAAGAAGAAGAAGAAGAAGAAGAAGAAGAGGAAGAGGGAAGAAAAGGATGATATAAATGATAAGTTAAAATATTTATTAATTGGGAGAGACGATCAACTTAATGAACGAAGAAACTGCGATTTCCTTAATGATTAAAGAATTGACTAAGGATTAACAGGGAAGCCCCTCTCCCTCTTTCTCTCTCCATCCAGCAAACTGCGTATTCCATAGCAACAAGCATATATATGTCTGTCTCCCTCGTATTCTTCAAATATTATCATTAATTGCTTCGCATGTCTCTTCCTAGACGACCACGGTCATCCCCTATATTCTGGTTTCAATTAAAAACTACAACAACAAAGCCAGCGCAAGTACAAGACAACCACCTGGATTCTACTCGTCTTTCTTAATCATCTCATAAACCCAAAATAGAAGGAGCAATAATTAAGGATAATCTTAGTGTTGTTAAAAACTTGGAGGATCATAAATCATGATCTATATATACGACAAACAAATTAACAAAACACGGATATATATACCAGAAACAGATGAAGAAGAAGGAGATAATATAATTAATACCAGGAAGCTGCCAGGGCTCGCATGTGTGCAAGTCGATTTCGACCAAAGTTCCCTTGAGAGCTTCCTCGTTTGAGATCTTCTTGTACAGATAATGACACACCAATTCTTCATCACTCGGATAAAACCGAAACCCAGGTGGTAGTGAAGCTCCAATATCTCTAAGACCCATGATTTTTCTGTTTCTTTCAATATGAGAGAGAGAAAGTAAAAGGAAGAAAATTTGTTTAGCTAGTGAGGTTTTTGTACGGTAGATTATTATGATCTGTACATAGAACTGTGGATATAATCTGAAGAATAATAATAATTATAATAAGAGAGGTGATGGCCGGGTATTTGAAATGGGCAAGGGGTAGAGGCAGAAAGGTTGGCACCAAGTGTATATATAGTCTGGGAAAATAAACAGAGACCTTGCCATTTTGAATTTCTTACTTTAATATTCTATCTATATCTGGGACATGCTTGTGTAAATGGTTAGTTATTTTGTGAAGTTTCAAGCAAAACCAAAGTTACAAGAAATCTCTCTAATTCGTCATAAAGTCCACAACTATTATTGATATCTTTCTGTACAGCACTAATTGACAAATTAAAGGACCAGCAAAATAATTATGACTTATGAGATACCCTCCAAACTTCTCCTTTTTTTTTTGGTATTTTATACGTACATAAAAGGGGTTAATATAATCCCCACCACCACGCCCTGGTAATTAATTAATCAATCATAAACAGGAAAATCTGATGATTAATTAATTTTGTGCGAGACATGCGTCAAACAGAATCTATATACGTAGGGAAATAGTGAGAATCTAATGACCGAATATGCTTCGTTCGTCCATTAACAGTGAATATTATTATAGTCGGTGATTATTCTCATTTACATTTAATTAATGACGTTCGTTTAAAAGATCAGGGTTTGTGGTCCAAATGTCAAAGCTATGGAGACCTCCCGCAACCAAATTCAAACGGACCCTTTTTCTGGTTTCGGTTCGATGATTTTCAAGATCTCAAGTCTTTACACACACACACAATATTTTATTTTATTTTTATTAATTTTTTATTATTTGAATTTTTTATTTGCGGTTTGGTTATTGTCAGAAATCAAGAATTTTAATTTAGTTTTTCAATATTTTGAAGTTATATTTATCCACACCACACCTAATTTGTTATATATGTTAGGTCAGTGCAAACATAAGAGGCATATATTGGAGGAGCACAATTCTAATTAAATTATAACTAGTGTCAAATCAACTCATTTGTTTTTAAATTCTATTCCCCAACTATACCATATAAAATTTTTACTCCCCGTTCTTTATCCGTCTAGATATTGGTCTATGATGCCGTTTTTCTTATAAAAAAGGGACTTCATGGTCGAAAAGCACAGTATTGTTCTATTAAATATTAATGATAAATTATTAAACCCAATAAAATCTCCATAGTTCTATATTTGCGTCACAAGCTTAAAAAAATCTCGGAGCTAGTTTAATTATTCAGAAGAAAGATTAGAATTTGTTGTCCATTTATATATTAAATTACCACTAAGAATTTGGTTTCAAAATATATTCAAATCGATCTCGACAAGTACGTGAAGCATTTGATGAATGAATATATTGATTCCAGGACATGGACGAGACAGATCTGAGAAAAACAGAAGCAAATAATACAATCTCATAGCTGGAAAATAGAATCTCTGATGGAAAATTGCAAATAAAAATTTAAAAATAAAAAAGAAAGTCCCATCTCTGCCATTTTCGATCGATCCCATACAATAATTTACAGTTTGGAGCAATCGATTGTGGGACACCCACATTGTCTGTAATAAGGGGTCCCCCAGACGAAGACAGCCCTTATATGGCCCATTAAAACGTGTTGTACCTTATCTCAAATTTAATTATTCTATTATTGTATTTGTGTATATATAGATGTTGGATTTTGAACGTTTTTTTTAAAAAGTTTCTTGGGGATCAGGAGGCCAATAATAATGTGTATATAGACAAAAAGAGGATTTGTCACAGCATGGATTATCTGAATAATAATAATTAAAAAGAGCACATATGACAAATTTAATTATCACTGGATTGTGGCCCCTTTTGGCTCCTATCCGCTCGATCGACCAAACATGCTTTTATTGGTTATTCATTATATATACACAATTGAAAATTCCAAAGCCAGGGGCAGATTGTTTCTCTTATTTTATTTGTTTAATTTCATCAACAGTGTTATGCTAATAATGTGTTATATATCATGTTAAAGGGATAAAAATAGAAGTATACACGGACTGATTATCATTAACCCTTTCTAATGTCTGGCTTAATTTGATTAGAATGAAAACTATGTCGACAGCATTGTGGGTTGGTCAGACAGACCATCCCTTAATTTTAGTGAGCATTATTAAAAGCTTCCTAAAAATATATTTGATTTTTTTGTAAAATTAATTATGGTTTGTAACTGGACAAAATTAATTTTTAAATATTTTTATGAAATAATTATGACTTTTTTTTTTCAAAGGGTAGAGGGATCATCCCACGCCAAATTAACAAATATGGCAGTTTCTCATGCCGAACCCTGCCCAATTTCCCTCCCAATCCATGTCATAGGTCATTGGATATATAATTGAGTTTACATTTTAGTGTATATGTGATTTATTATAATACTTTTCAAACTATTTAGCAAAATAATGTTATTGATTGTAACCAAAATTCAGTGGTTCAATAATGTTTTTTCTTGGTCTTCAGATAGAATTTGTGTTAACGGAAAAGTGCATGGTCAAAATAGTTTTTAACTCTTTTCACATCTATTTCAAAATAAGGTAATTTGTTGAAATTTGATATGATGATTTTGGCAGCCAATTGATTTACAGTCATATCATGTATGGGCCCGTCTGGTACGATAGAAATGATGAGGGTATGAAAATGGAATTGTGACTCAATTCCATGTATAAGTTTGTTGGGTATCATGGAATTGGAATTGATCCAATTCCATATCCACCTAGATGGCTGGAATTGATTTCCATCCTCACCCCCTAGGATTTCCAATTCCATGTATGAGATTTTATCTTTGCCCCTCACCAAAATCGGAAAGGTTCTAACCTCATCGCCGAAGACAGTGACCTCCTCCCCTCACCAGAGACGATGGTGACCTCTTAACTCCACCCATCTTCACCATTTGCTTACTCACTGGTGATTATGGCATGACAAGGATGACGTGGCAGCACTGCTCTAGAATAAAAAGGAGCTTTGCAAAACTACTTCTGCAGAAAATCGCAAGCTTCATCGCCACCTTTGAGGGTGTGAGCATCGACATCGGCGAGGAAGACAACGATTACTGGTAAGGAAGATGACCTTTGTAGCAATTCTTCTTCTTGTGCATTCATTCACCCTCTCCATTGAATAGCAAGCTTTAGATCTGAAAAAAAAAATCTGTGTTTTTTTTGTTATAGGTTTAGATCTGTGTTCTGAAAAAATCTATATCTGCCCAAGAAAAACATCTGTGTGTTTAAGAGGTCGGAGAAAATGGAGCAATTTTTTATTTTTTAATTATAAGGATATTTTAGTTTTTTTCATATGAAAATTAAGTCTCATTCCCATGACATATCAAACACATTTTTAAACCTCATTTCTATATCCATCTCCATCTCTATTTCCATTTTCATTTCCATCAAAATCAATTCCAGCATACCAAACAGGCCCATATATGTATAGCCATGACAGATAAAGGTATTTGTGTATGAATATTATAATATAATTTATTTAATATTCAATAAACAAATTTTTAATTGGGTTAGGGAGCATTTTGCCGCGAAAGTTTTCACCGATAAGCAATTCTGCCCCATAAGTTTTTCGGTAGTCAATTTTGCTCAGGAAGTATAAAAAAATGGAGCAATTTTGTCCTGGCTATTATCCCTATTAATTTTGACCATTAGTTGACCAAATATGTTGAGCTGACAGTCCACGTGTCATCCACGTTATTTTTATTAAGTTACAAATTTGTCTCAAAAGTTTTAAATCTAACTTAGAAAAAAGATGAAGTAAATGACGTATGGACTTTTTGCACGAATTTGCACCTTAACAAAAATGACATAGATGATATGTGGACTATCAACTAGAGCTGGGAATACGGGCCAGCCCGCGGGTTGCAGGCTGGCCCACGTGGTGCGAGCCTATGTGGTCCGCACTTCTGCGGGCTGGCAAAATACCAACCCTAACCCGCAGTGTGCAGGTTGCAGGCCAGCCTGCAGGCCCGCATTTTTTTTGAAAAATAAAATTCCTATTTTTTGAAGAGGATTGAAAATATGAGACACATATATATGAGTCATTAAATTTACCTTCCTAGCATCAATCATTTCTCTTATAAAAATTTAAAAACATAATCTACAATTCAAAAGATAAAGTTATCAAATTTGCTAAAGTTTATAAACAAAATATAAACACATCCTCAAGCAACTAAGATATAATAATTTTGTTTAAAGAAAAAGGGAAGATGTTAAGATTTTTTCTCTTTGGATTGGGAGGTACCAGAATAAGAGTGAAAAACTTATAAGTTTTGTAAAATTATTATATGTAAAAAAAATAATTTGCGGGCCAACCTGCGGGCTGGCCCACATCAACCCGCTGGCTATGGGGTGCGGGCCTGTGCAGCCCGCATTTTTGCGCCCGTCAAAACTCGCGGGTTGGGCCCATATTACTGGCTCTACTATTAGCTCAGTATATTTAGTTAACTAACAGTCAAAATTAATCAGGATAACGGCTAGGGCAAAATTGCTTCATTTTTTACACATTTAAGGAAAAATTGCCCCCCAAAAAACTTTCGAGATAAAATTACTCCTAGGTGAAATCTTATGGGGCATTTTCCCTTTTAAATTGTCACTTTTCTGTAATGAATAATAAAATAGATAAATTATAATATGCATTATCACAATTAGGCACATATACAGATATTATTGTGACTTGCAATATATTTCATAAAACCAAAAGGAAAAATTTAAGACCCATAAAATCTTTCTTAAAATTTAATAAGTTTCCAACTTCACCCCTATTAATAGACATACTTTGTCTCTATTTTAATAACATAAACCAACATTTAATTGAGGTAAATGAGGAAACTGTTAAGAAAATATCAACAACCACGTGCCTTAGAAGCAAGACGAAAAAATTCATTCTCCATACCTTATACATATAATCAGGGGTTAAGGAGCAATTTTGCCTCGAAAGTTTTCACCAATAGGCAATTTTGCCTCGGAAGTTTTTCAGGAGAAATTTTGCCCCCGAAGGTGTTAAAAGGAGAACAATTTTGCCTCTAACTTTTATCTCAGTTAATTTAAATGTTAGTTGACCAAATATGCTGAGCTGACAATCCACATGTCATCTACGTCATTTTTGTTAAGTTGCAAATTTGCTCTAGAAGTCCATGTGCCATCTATACTTCAATTTTTTTTCAAAGCTATATTTAAAATTTTCGTGGTAAATTTGCACATTAACAAAAATGACGTGGATGACATGGGGACTATCAGCTCAGGATATTTAATCAATTAACGATCAAAATTAATTGGGTTAACAACTATGACAAAATAACCCCCAAAAAACTTCAAAGGCAAAAATGCCTCTCGATGACAACATGTGGGGCAAAATTGCCCATTAACCGTATAACCAGAGGATATATACATATTCTAAAACTTGTAGCACATTAAAAATTGGGGAAGCTACTAAGAAATGCTTCGACGACATGTTTTTTTTTTATAAGATTACTCTATTTAAAATTTCTAGTATATCTTTTCATGTCTGCCCCTACTAATTACTCCATTGTGTAACTACGTTGCATCAATTAATTGTTTGTCCATTATCTCTTGCTCGCTCACTCACTCTCTATAAACAATGGTGTTTTCAAAAAATAAATTGTGATTTTACATATGTATTACCTTCAATAAAGAGTAAAATACTCTAACCATCCTTCTGTTTTACCTTAATTATACAAACCTCCCTTCTATTTTGAAAACCCATATAAACCTCCCTTAAAACTAAAATGTATATTACACAAATCTCCCTTATATTTTGAGATTCTATTTCCATTCATCTAAACCGTTAGTTGACCGTTAAGTTTGACCTTTTAAATTTTTTTTAACCAAAATGCCCTCTTCACTATTAGAATTATTTAAACATATATATATATATATAGAGGCTAATAAAAATTTATAAAACCAAAACTTTATTCTAATAGATTTTCTAAATTTCTAATTTGTTAAAAAATTTATTAATTTTGATATTATAAATCAATTTTGACTTAAAATGTATATTAAACACATATATTTTTATCAAATATAATAAATTATATAAGTTTGAGATTGTATGTGTCATTTAAATTTATAATTTAATAATTTTTTCACAAATATTTATAAACACATTTGATCAAGCACATTTTTATTTAAAAGCTTGCTTGAATATTCAATGTTTGTGATATTTACATTAATCAATGCCAAAATCATCAATAAAAATAGAAATTAAGGAACATATAAAACTCTTAAATTATTTAAAACAATTTTAGTCCAAATGTGCAAGACAAAATAAATACACCAGCCATGTGAATGAATTTGAATAAAAATTTGATAAGCTTAAATTCTTTAAAACAATTCTAGTCAAAGAACAATTTTTTCAAAAAAAAAAACACGATCAATGCCTTTTCAAGTATATCATGCACAGTGAAAAAGTTTGAATGGAAATTTGATAAGCACGACACCTAATTAAAAAAACCATGATCAATGCCTTTTTCAAGTATATCATGCACATTGAAAAAGTTTGAATGAAAATATGAAAAAAAAAAACCACGACACTTACCGTAAATAATTATATATTCATATATCATGTACAATGAAAAAGTTCTAAGAGCAATAAAAGATTAAAGGAATATGCGAAAGTCATTGTTTAATGAATTTAAATGAAAATTTGATAAGTTTTGTATTTTTTTGTGTCCATGATCCGGTATAGTCGTCTTCTCCATAGCTATTCTTGCAGCTCGTGTTTTTTTTTTCCCGGAAGTCTACAAACTCTCAAGTAAAACTAGGGATTTAGTATTAAGGGTAAAATAGTAAATAAATTTTATTTCTATATAAAATTTAATTAAAAAATATATTTTTGAAATCTTGTTAGAATATTCTTAACGGAGTTAACTATTTGGACTTAAGCGTATGTTTTCAAAATAGAAGGGAGGTCTGTGTAATTAAGGCAAAACAGGAGGATGGTCAGAGTCTTTTACTCTTCAATAAATTTTAACCACCTTTTTAATCTGCGTTATTTGATTATTTGTATGTTATAAAAATATAAGAAAGGGGAGTTTGCAATAGAACAGAGGTAGATATTCACTACCACTTTAGTCCTGTTTAAAAGTATTTTTTTGCCAAAAAAATTGATCCTATTTATAAGTCTAGTTTTATGATGGTAAATGCATTTTGTACTTTTTTACCCTTATTAATTGCAATAAACAAAATGAATTTATTTATGTTAACTTTTGGAACCAATCATAGATAAGGGCGAAATTGAAAATTTAGCCCATAGTTAATGAGTTAACTAACTCTCTTTAATATGTGAGAATTAGTTAAAAGGAACTTATAAATAAGATCAGAGTGGTATATATATATATATATATATGCATATATGTCCTAATTAATAATGTCCGTGAATAATGGGACAAGAGGGCGAAGAGTGGAGGAAAACTTAGGATGCACATTAATGAATGTGAATAAAAACAACGAGCATATATCCAATATACTACCACGCTTGGATTATAATTATTGGCTTACTTGTAAAATGGGTCACTGGGACTTGTATATTCATATTCATCATCAGATGATACGTCTTTTTCACCCTGGAATGAGCTTCCTTGCTCATTCTTTGGATGAGAAGGGGAGTTTCTTCTATTTGGGCCGTCTAGATAGAATCTTGATGGTTTAAGTTTAATTTTTTTTTTATTTTTTATAAAAAAATAGTTTAATTGATATAAAATCTAAAATAAAGATAATTTCTAAATTAATATTTTTAAAAAATGATTTTTTATGTAAAAATAATTAGTTAAAAAAATCAAATATAAACCAATTAGATAAGGACCAATGTCAAAAGGATAGACACCGAAGCGCGGTTTCTTTTCACCCTCCAAGTAGGAATTTAATTAATGGGGGAATCTATCAGTGGGGTTGCTCTGCCAAGTTACGTGGCATGAACCATGGACGAGACAGTTATTTGTGAAATTCAGTGATGCCCATGATCCTGTCGGGACAATTAATGAAAACAATCAACCAGATTAATAATTAAAGAACTAGCTTGGGAGCTAAAATTAAGGCACAAAATGTTAATGAAGATCAAAAGTGTATCATTAATTAGTAGAAGAACGTAATTGGATTAAATGAATGATTATGATGAAATGGGGCGAATAATGAAAGTGATTGAGGTAAGCATATATATATATATATATTGACAAAGATTTTGATTAAAAAGCCTAAATCAAAGGAGAAGGGCACGCGTTTGAGGACACATGGGATGCCACGTGACTAAAGTACACACGTCATCTTCTGCCAGGCTTTGACGTGGAACTTTCATTATTAATTGATTAACTAAGCAATAACGCAATACACAAATGATTGTGAAGCCTAGATATAGCCTATCTATAGGGTTTTTTTTTTTTTTTTAAAAAAAAGAAGCATACAAAACTTTTGATATAGGCGTATAGGAGAAGAGGAGGATGGTGTTGTTGGACAATGAGTGACGCTTCCATATTCCCCTCCTCTCGTTCTCCCTTCTCACCAATAATTCCTTTCTACACTTCCTCTCTCTTTTCCCCTTATTTTTTGTGGTCTTTAATTGAATATTTCATAACGCGCGTGTTCATTAATTAGCCCGGATTAACTTAAGTGGTGTGAGATAAATGGATTTGAATTTTTAGATTAAATTCTCACATTTAAATTTAATTAAAATATATTTATTTAAAGTTCTTTTGTTTGAGTAATATAAACAATTTCAAATTCCAATACTTCAATCTGATTCAATCCAAACCTTCGGCATATGGAAGAGAACGGTTCATTATACCTAATTAACTTAGTTAACGTGCATAATCATGAAATAATTTAGGTGAATGGATTACCCTATATAAAAAGAGTAATTGAGCTATTCTATATACTGCAATATGTTGGTCCTATTTTTAAGCCACTTCCAGCATATTTCACACATATAAAAAAAAACCTTAAACTTCATTAATTCTTTTATAAAAATTCAATAACTTTCCAACTTTACCTTTATAATTAATTAATAAATGAAGGAAAAAGTTGTACATTCGTATGAAAAATTTCTCTCTGTCTTATAAATAGGAGCAACAATTTTTTCCTCTCTCTACCCCATAAACAGGACCCGAGGACTACTCTATTAAATTGTGTTATTTAAAAAATACTCCTTCCGGTCCTAATTATAAGACAAAGTTGATTTTTTTGAAGAAATTAAGGAAGCCAATTAAATTAGTTTAGAGTATTTTAATTTTTATTTTTTTCTCCAAACTAATTAATTTAACTAATAAACTAATATATAATCTAAAGATACTAAAAAAATATAAACACTATAAACTAATTTAATCGGCTTCCTTAATTTCTCCAAAAAAGTCAACTTTATCTTATAATTAGGACCATATGGAGTAATTATTAGTCTAGATTTTCATGAAGTTACTAATTAGTATTTAGTTTGGATAAATTTCCTCTTCTATAGTTCCAAGTGTTGGGGCGTAATAAGGGTTTATAATTCAGTGTGAAGGCTTTGTATGAGTCGGCATGAACAGTGGCCAATGAAATGTTGCCAAGCCAGAGTGAGGTTGGGGGCGTACACAGGGGCCATTCTCCGAGTTTCATTGGCGTACGTTTTCTCTTTCGTGTGGTGATATCATTATCAACGTTTCTCTGGGCCCCGCATGGCGATTATTTTAATTATAGTATGCTATTTTCCTGCTCTTTCGTCTCTTTTTAGATTTCCACTTAATATTAAACAACTATTTTCAATGATTATCCGAAGATTTCCATGAAAAGCAAATCATATAACTGTTTCACGCGTTCTAGTTATTCATCATATATATTATTCAGCTCATTATTATTTTTTTGCACAAACCATTCAGCTCATTATTTAACCAACCATTATAGTATAAACGCAAGTTCAATAATTTATTATACACTAATAATATAAAGTATAATTGTATATAAAACTTACTTTTTTAATAACCGAATTTTCTTTTTCTTTTTCTTCTTTCTTATTCCACGTTGAGTCCTACTTATACCATATGCAGATAGTCAAGTAGTAATACTATCTCCGGTCCTAAATATAGAATAAAGTTTATAGTGTAAATTGTACTATAAACTTTATCCTATATTTAGGACCGAAGGAAGTATTACAAGTTGCTCTTTACAGTCACAAACATTCTCAGACATCGGTGAGCAGATTAGTTGATAATAAAAATAAAAATAAAGAGAGACAAAAGATACAGGGAGATCATGATCGATCAACGACTTTGAGTTGAAACAGCTGCTTCCAGAGTAGAAGCATATATACATAATAATTAAATTAATTACATGATGACGTATAGAAAATTAGAACCCAAAGTGATAATATTCGGATTCCAAAAATATTATGCTCAACCATAATACACACACACACACACATATATGTTATATTTCTAGGTAAGGTTTTGCACCACAGCTTTAACCATAAAAGAAAAAGGAAAAAAATGGCCAACGTATAATAGTCTTTGTGCTTTAACGATTTAGCCAAGAGCTTTTGAAGAGATAATTGTGTGCGCGTGTCGCTTCACTTTATAATAACTGTTGAAAGTTTTGCAGTTTTTGTGATTAGATGCTGAATCAATTAATGACTAGCCATTACTTTTTCTTTCACTTTATTGTAAAAGAAGTAGCTCACTTTTAGAAGAAATCAAAAGCAGAATAGTTCTCGTACTTGGGATTCAAGAAAGAAGCTGATCTTTTTTCTTGCTTTCTTCCTTCATCTCATTCTCTCTATATAAGATTTCTCAGGTGATTATATGCACACAAACATGTACTTCAATCCATGAGTTTATTATGTGCCCAAATTAGAAAGAATGGGTTACTTTTATAGATTTAATCCTTCTCGATCTTCTTATTCTCATCAAATGAGTATTATTCATTGTTAGGGGAACTAATAAAAAGTGGCCGGGACGTAATTATTATGCATTCAAAAGCTAACCAGATATATTTTTAAATAAAAAAGATTGAGCAGCATATATATATATATATATATGAAAAAGTACGACCCTGGCTAAATGGCTATAGATTCCCCATCTATATCTAAACTGATCATCATCAGGGTTATTTGTCAACAAAGACGATAGATTCAGTAACAATGTAGGGAAATCCACCATCAGAAGGAATATCACACAGTGCACCATGAAACAACCTGATTTAGATTAATATATATATATATATATATATATATATATTTATGGAGAGTGGACAAATTAATAAATTAAATGAATGATTAGTCATTCAGAGAGACCCACAATTCAGACTTTATGTCCTCATCAGATATTTAAATATTCATATATTCAATTCTTGGAATAAAAAATGGAGAGGGGAAAAAGAAGACAGAGTGAAGATTCTTGGTGATAGCTTGAGAAGGCAGGAAACTGATTTCTACAAGCATAAGCATCATCAATCACGCATAGACACCTCAATTACACATGATTGGCTCCTATCATCACACGTACGAGCCAGAATTATATAGGAAAATTACATTCAACTACGGGATAAGAGAAAATATGAAAAAATGATCCTTTAAAATTTTAAAATTGCATTCAAGTCCCGTGGGACTTTTTTACAATAAATTCCAATTTTGCTGACAATTTTATAGGAGCGTCATTGACAAATCTATGAGCGTCCGTTGATAAGTTCATGGGCGTCCGTTGACAAGTCCATAAGCATCTATTGACAAGTCTATGATTGAAATATATTTCAAAAAAGTCTCATAGGACCTTTTGGCAATTTTGAGATTTTAAGGGATCATTTTTTTATTTTTTTCTTTTATCCGGGACCTAAATATAATTTTCCCAATTATATATCACTTCTTCTCATTCATACACACACACACTTATATTCAAACACAAGCACTAATTCATATGTAACAATTAATCATTAAACCCAACCCACATGCACGCTGATTCATATTCTGAAGCCGGGGTTAGCCAGCCAGCTAGCGACGGCTTATTCAACAAGACTATGTGAAAGATCGATCGAGTTTGAATAATTTGAGAGGAACATGAGCTAGCCAGCTAGTTAGTTTGAAAAATGCACCAATATGGGTGTGGGCGGGGTTTTATAGTAATTGTGTATACAACAATAAAACCAAGCTTATCCAACAGTAAGGTCGACTTCATAAAATATTTGACAGAGTTTTACGTTCGTTGGTTGGCTGTTAAAGGCTTATAAACGATTTGGCGATGGATGGATGATTAGTGTTGTATATGTTTGGAGGACGTAGCATGTGTGTTAAAGAGGCAGATGTCAAAGTGTGTGTGGCTGAAGGCTATGTCGTCCATTAGAATTACGAGAGAGCTTCACTTTGTGACTCATATAACAAAAGAGAAGAAAGCGTATAGACACCAACGTACTGATTTGCGGCGCAAATATGACTCAGAACCAGAGAGAGGCTTCAGGGTAAAGAAACAGTACATGATATATAATATGCATGCATATAGCCATGCATGATTATCACATGAGCTTTTTTTTTTTCTTTTAGAAAAAAAAAATTATGATGGGAGATTAAAAGAAATAATGATGGAGGTGAGGGGCCTACGGGGATCCAATCAGTGACGACAAGAGGTTGTTGACGTGGAAGTGATTGACACGTAGAAAGTTGAAATATGGAGAGAGAGAGAGAGAGAGAGAGAGAGAGAGAGAGAGAGAGAGAGAGATGCATTATTGGGTGGGTAAGACCGAGAGGGGTAAACAAATAACAAAACCCCATTCTGGGAAGATCTGTAACATATTTGTTTGTATATATATGTAGCCCATTCTCCATCATCTGCATTATGTGCTAGCTGCTCACACATATATTAGTAACAGTTTCGATTCAGATTCCAAATTTGATGTTTTCATTCATACACGACGACTGTCCATTATTATTCATTTATATAATAATAAAAATGGCGGCAATGCGCTAACAACTAGCTAGTCTGTTTTTTCTTTTAACTCTGCACTGTTTTGCTGTATTTCTCTGAAGGAAAAATCCTGTAATAAGCTCAATATAAAATAATTCGGTTACATATAATCTCCAGTTTTGGGTTGTAAGTTCCATCAAATTAAATCAAGTCTCTCATCCAAATGGCGGATGGCTGGCTATCGGATCAAGGAGTTTTTATTTCCAATATTATTAGGAGAGATGATATGGAAGACTAGCTAGCGATCCCATGTATATAGGTAGTACAGTTTGAAATTTAGCATCTCCAGTGGTTTATAATAAAGGGGGAATTATTAAGAGGTCTTATCGGATGGGCTTAATTATCAAAAAATCCTAATAACAAGTGAGGAGTATAAATTTATTGTCATTTCTTATATTGAAATTGTTATTGCATGCTCTTTAGTTATCATTAATAAAACCTCTTCAATTCCTTGGGACCTCATTATAATTTCCCTAATAATAAAACCTTAATTACTCCCTCCGGTCTTTAATATAATATATATTTAGAGAGTTAATATTTATTCTAAATATAAGACATAGTTTTCATATTTATTAATATTTTCTTAATTTACCTATATTGATGCACCCTCACACTAATCAAGGGGGAGACGCTGGAATGAAGGAATTCAGGAAGATGACTAGTGTATTTTAAATAAAATATATATATATATATATATATGTCATATTAGCTAACTTAATTAACTTTTTTAATTTAATGACATTAGATAGATATGTCTTATATTAAGTACCAGAGACGGCAGAGAGTGATTGAGATCTGTATTGTTTGCAATATCCTAGATATATAATTTAATCCGTAACATGATGGAATGGCCATTATATAACAGAAGCATGAGATTTTTCTCTATTTCTTTATCTTATTAATTTCCAAGTAACTAATGATCATATTGGAACCAAATATATAAGGGAGAATTGCCCTAAAAAACTTCATTAGGAAGATATTTGATGAATGGAACTTGAGGTACTGACGTCCTTGAACAGAAATAAAACATTAAGCAAAATAACCATACTGCCCTTATTGCATTAGTAAATAATTAAGGATTCAAATTTGCCTCAAAGTAATACCCTGCTAACTTGAAGAGTGAAGGGAGGAGAGATCGATAGAAGCAAACGAGAGTGGGTGTTTGCGACGGCGATAATGACACTACAAAAAAACAGTTTATTACCCAAGGAAATTATCCACGGAATTCCTTCGCTAAAATCAAATTACCGACAGAGATGGAAACAAAATTACCGAGGGGTTACTGACGGAATAAGTTTCGTCTCTAAAAAGTACGTTACAAATTGATTTATCGACAGAAATTTTATTCTGTTGGAAATTACTGATGGATTACCCACAGAAAAAATTCTGTCGGTAATTACCGACAGAATTTTCGTAGGAAATTACCAACGGATTTCTTATGAAAACTTTTCCGTGGATAATTACTGATGGATTTCGTATGAAAAAATTTCGTCAGTAATTACCGATAGAATCTTTTCCGTAGGTAATCCAATTTTGTCAGTAATTACCGACATAATCTTTTCCGTGGGTTATCCGTCAGTAATTTAATATTATTTTTTTTTTAAAAAAATCCACGTAGCGACCTTAAAAAAGGCCACGTAGATATCATCGGAAGCCCCCCACCGCCCGCCCCCGCATCAGTCCCCGGCGGCCCCCGAGTAGGGGCCACGTGTCACTCTAACCTTGCGCCACATGTCTCTATTAGATAATTGTTGCATTTTATGACAAAGGTCAGATTCGAACCTTGGACCTCTGATATATGTTCTGACACCTTTACCAATTGAGCTGCTTTAATTTTACATTATTTATTTACGTAATAATATATATAATGTAATAATTAAAAAATATATAATATTAAGATAAATATATAATATTAAATATATATTTATATATTTCGTTTTTTATAATATAAAATATAAAATTTTTTAATTTCTTATTTCATTTAAATATTTAATATCAATATAAATATATATGTACATATATATTTATATATAATTATATATTTATTTTTTTATAATATAAATTTAAAACTTTTAATTTCTTATTTCATTTAAATATTTAATATTAATATAAATATATATAATATTTAATATATTTTTATATATAATTATATTTTTTTATGATATAAATTTTAAAAATTTTAATTTCTTATTTTATTTAAAATTTTTATTATTAATATTATATATATTTAATATATTATATCAAATATTAATTTTATGATATTTAAATTTTTATTTGTTATAGATTATTTTTATTTTTATTATTTTATATAAATTATTAAAAGAAAATAAAAAATAATTAATTTTACCTACGGATTACCCATGGAATTCCGTCGGTAATTTCTCGTTAAAATTACCCATGGAATTCCGTGGGTAAACTGTTGGTAATTACCGACAAAAAAAATTCCGTGGGTAATCCGTCAATACTTATTGACAGAATTTTTTTCATCTTTAATTCGTCGGTAATTAGTTATGCATTATCCACGGAATTTCGTGGGTAAGGCGTCGGTAATTACCGATAGAAAAAATTCTGTGGTTAATCCGTCAGTATTTACTGACGGAATTTTTTTCATCTTTAATCCGTCGGTAATTAGAGACAAAATTTTTTTCCGTCGGTAATTCTTTCGGAAAATTTATTTTTTTCCTGAAATTTTTTCGTAAAAAATCCATCGGTAATTTTTCCAACGGAAAATCCGCCGGTAATCCGCTAGAAATTACCGACGGAAATAATTCCATGGGTAATTCTATCGGTAATCACATGTTTTTTTGTAGTGCGAAGTATTGGGTATTTGCGGTGGCGGCGGATATTTGCGCTCAGGGAGAAGAGATTGATAGAAGAGTACTAAATGTTTTTCAAAACTCAAGTAAATCGATTTAACACTGCTCAAATCGATTTACCAAACTTCATGATACAGAGTAAATCGATTTAAGGTTAGTTAAATCAATTTATGTAAGTTGGGCAAAATGAGACAAACTTCTTGAACCCAAGGGAAGATATTTTGAACCTATGGGAAGATCTTTTGCATATATATAGTTATATTGCACTAGGGAAGACTTCTTGAACCCAAGGGAAGATTTTTTGCACCTACGGAAGATCTTTTGAACGCACGTGAAAATATTTTCACAAATGTGTTACAGAGTAAATTGATTTAAAGTTAGTTAAATCAATTTATGTAAGTTAGGCAAAATGAGACAAACTTCTTAAACCCAAGAGAAGATCTTTTGTACCTACAGAAGATCTTTTGAACGCACGGGAAGATATTTACATACAGGGAAGACTTGTTGAACCCAAGGGAAGATGGTTTGAGTGTAGGGAAGATATTTTGAACGTATAGGAAGATCTTTCGCACATAGTTATATTTTGAACGTAGGGCCTTTTAGGTCATATTACCTTTGGTCTTAAATATAAGACCCAATTAATTTTTATTGGGAGATTAAGGAAGTTAATTAAATTAATTAAGGAAACATTACATTTAAGTCCTAGACAAGAAAAAAATAAAAAAATAGTCCATTGAAATCTCAAAATTACCAAAAAGTGCCAATAAATTCCAATCATGGACTTGCCAATGGACACTTTTGAATTTGTCAATGACGCACCCCTGGATTTGTCGGTGAAATTGGAATTTATTGCCAAAATGTCTCATAGGACTTTTTGGCAATTTTGAAATTTTAAGGGATCATGCTTTTCGTTTTTTCTTTTATCCGAGACCTGAATGTAATTTTTTCTTAATTTAAAATATTTATATTTATTGTGTTTTCTTCAAACTCATTTGTCTGACTTATAAAATAATATATAATTTAATCATATACAATATATGATATGATTAAGTAATTTATTTAGTTTTTTTTATTCTCTTTAAAAATAGCGAACTAGATTTTATATTTAGGACCACAAGAATTTTTGAAAAATAGGGGAGACCGACCTTTTCTATCGACTCCTTTCAATATAATGTTTTGATAGGAAGTAACAAGAGGTTGATATCACAGTTTGATTGATCTTTGAGCCATGAAAAAGGAAAAACTGGTTCGAGATCGACTTTTCCGGTTCAGATCCTCAAAACCACTATACTAGAGAGAGAGTGAACAGGTACTTTTTTTGGCCATAATCTATAAAACGCAATATTATCTACTATATGATTAAATTTTTAGTTGTTTTGTCAATATATTTATATACGTAGGCCAAAAATCAAACTGGTGGCTTTGAAATGAAATTTTGTACTGAAAAATTAACCTTAAGCTGTCATGAAACATCATGGGCCAACTGATGTAAGAGAGGAAGAAGTGAGGGTCATGTTTGGCTGTCCGCATGTATATGGACAAAGCAAGAGAATTGTCACTGGTAATAATCAAACAACAGGGTCTATAATTTCAATCAGAGCCTTCTCATATTATTGAACTTCAACTAAATCATTGGATACATGTATAATCAATTAAAATAGTTAGAAACATCAATGGTGGGGATAATTAATTAATTCTCAGAGTTTGATTGAGTTTTCTAATCAAGTTAGCTACAGGGTGGATTAACATAACAACAATTCACTGGACTTCAAAAAGACAAGAGGGTCTCGACAGATGAGAAGTTTCAATCTTCTGGGGGTAAAAAAGCAGAATCAGAAACTGACTAGTATTATTTAGTGTAGTGTTTCACTTTTTCTTCAAATTATGAAAGATACGTCAAAATCATGTGTCTGTATCAGCTTAATTAATTCTAAATAAAGCTTTTGTCGACAAAATTACAGGTCCCTAGAATTTGAAAAAGTTATTCTAGTAATTTCCCTCTTGGCTCGTTAAAACCATTTTCACTACTCTTCTTTATATATGTACACTTAATTACTAGACCATAACAATAACAAACATTATCTCATTAGATCAGATCGGTTATATGGAACATATATAGGACCTCTCTATGAAATCACCTTAAAGTCCTAGACTTGGTAATTGGTAACTGTCCGGGGAAATTGGATTCTTTCCAGCGAGTTCCTCCATACACCTCTCTTGAATAACTGCGAGGAAAAAAAAAACCTGAATTTTAAAGTTTAAAATGCATTAATATTCTATTTTTGGTTTGCTTGCCATGAATTACCTTTTTGTTGTGGTGATGACAAAGGCTTTCATTTTTTGGGGTAAAGAACAGAAAAAAATGGTGGTAATAAATAAAGCTGTTATGGAATGTACTGGTCTAAAATCCTGAATGCATTATTCAAAGATTCAGATTTGGCTGGAGAAAGATATGAAGAGAAATGGATGGAGAAGATCCATTTTCAGCTGTCAAGTGTTTTGAGCATTATAGTGCATATAAAACAACTAAATCATAAATTAAACTTATTTATTATAGCTGTTGAATTGGTTTTTGAAACTTCATAGGGTAATTGATAAGACGCATACAGGTAGTATTTTAAATTCTTTGGTAAGAAAAGGCAACAGTTGGTTTGCTTTTTTGTCGATCAAATTTTCTAGAATACAAGCCATTGAAAATGTGCATGATTATTAATTGTTTGGGGGCTTAGTCACCATTAACTCCAAAACAATCGCTGTTATGCAAAATAATGAATCTAATAATTGAATTTTGATTTGCAAATTGCAATCAATGGATTAGCTAAACTAGTGTCACAGAGAAACATAATTAGTACCAACTATAACAATTCCCAAGCAAATTGTATAATGATTAAGGTAGCCAGGGCCCCAATCAACTGAAACTCCAAGAATTATATTGTGCTGATGCCTTGTACTTTAGCCATTAACTGAAGGAAGCTTACGGTTATGTTTTGATGGAGGGAAAAGTGAGAGAAATATTAGGAAGAAAATTTTTCAAAAATAATAAAAAATTACGACTTTTGAGAATTTTTCTTTATAATATTATTTTCTCCCTATGGTCAGGAACAATTGAGAAAAAAAATTGGTGCAAAAGATCATTGCTAATATAAGCTGTCGATTTGTAAACGAACTCATTCTAAAATATAAGTTTCATTTTAGTTTTGTTAAAATATTTATTGCGTTTATTTCAACTTTGCCTTTTAACTGTATTTATCATATTTATTATCATTCTCTCACTTATCCTTTTTATTAATAAGGACATAGTTAATATATACTCCCTGTAGTTTTATGGGTAAAGGTGCATCCAGCACCCCGAACTATTTTTGGAGGTGTAATCAGC
Organism: Inga laurina; assembly: GCA_963855925.1. Taxonomy (NCBI): domain Eukaryota; kingdom Viridiplantae; phylum Streptophyta; class Magnoliopsida; order Fabales; family Fabaceae; genus Inga; species Inga laurina. The sequence goes on along the minus strand of OY979703.1, from coordinate 15,485,288 downwards.
ACCCTAAAGTATTTAAGGGTGCAATCAACACCCTAAATTATTTTTGGGGTGCAATCAGCACCCTAAACTATTTTTTGAGGTGCAATAAGCACCCTAGAGTATTTAATGGTGCAATCAGCATCCTAAACTATTTTTGGAGATGCAATCAGTACCCTAATGTATTATAAATGGAACAATTATACCCTTTCACTAACAGAATACTAACTCCGTTTGCTAACATACTATTTTCTTTCAGTATTTAAGGCTGCAATTTTGCCTCTAATGTAGTAAAAATAGAGCAATTGCACCTCCAAAAATTTTAACTTTAGCAAACGGAGTTAGTATTCTGTTAGTGAAAGAGTGTAATTGTTCCATTTTGATACATTAGGGTACTGATTGCACCTCCAAAAATAGTTTAGGGTGCTGATTGCACCTTTAAATACTCTAGGGTGCTGATTGCACCCCAAAAAATAGTTTAGGGTGCTGATTGCACCCTTAAATACTTTAGGGTGCTGATTGCACCTCCAAAAATAGTTTGGGGTGCTGGATGCACCTTTACCCTAGTTTTATTTATAAGAGCATGATAACCGAGTTATGTGGTTTAAGAAAATGGTTAAAATTAATTAAAAATAATAAGTATATCTTGAAATAAACCTTTTCACCAATTATGCCTTTATTTATAAAGGGCAAGTAAGAGAGAAAAATGGAATAAATATAAGTATAACCAATCCTTTAATTAATGCAATATGTGTAACTAATGAGGAGCACAAATGGAAAAAACTCATTAAATATTGAGACAACTCTTATCAGACTCTTATAAAAAGGACCTGATGGAGTATATATATATTGCTCTTAAAAAAATTTATTTTCTTGCATAATAAAAACAAATAAGGGCATAGTAAATAAATAAATATATAGTTAATAGGGACGGAGGGAGTACTATTAACTATAAGATACGGTGAATGTCGTATAACATATTTTCTTGCGTAATAAAAACAAATTCCTCCTCCTACCTCCCTATTGTTACAGGACAAAATACAAATATTGTTGTATAAACCTAAATTTCAATTACAATTTATTTATATGTCACGGTCACTTTCAAGTTTCGACCATTTTGGGCATTGCCATCAAGAGAGGGAAGATGCTTCATTCTTTGCAGCCTGCAATTCATGGAAATTAGGGACGGATGGCTTGGAAGGAACTACACTCAATATATAGCAAGGTCAAAAGGCACCTTTGCCCTTCAACTATTGGGCATAACCAAGGTTCCGAGACCCGGACCGGCCATTGAATCGGTTGAGGTATTGGGCTAAAGGTCAGTGAATCAGATCAGAGTCAAATCGGAGCTTACTTATGGCTATACTTGAAAATTTCATAGTTATTTATATAAAATTTTTAAAAAACCAATTAATTTTTTTTTTTTTAGTTTTAAAAAGGTTGGACTGGTTGGCCCACAAGTTGGCTGATTTCCAGCCCAAATTGACCGGTCATGTCTTCAAAACACTGGACATAATATGAGTATATCAAGTGAAGGACAAAAATGCCCTTTACCCTATAGTACATAGGGTGATCACAATTATATACACCCCCAATCCTAAATAGAAGAAAGAGTTAATTTTTTTAGAAATATTAAAAAAAGTAATTAAATTACTTTAAAATATTTAATTTATCATTTTTTTTCAAACTATTTTATCTAACTTATAAGCTGATATATAATCTAAAGATACGCAACATATGATATAATTAAGTAATTTATTTAGTTTCTTTAATTTCTCAAAAAAAAAAATCAATTTTATCTTATATTTAAAACTAGAAGGAATATTATACAATGGTATTTTTAAACTTCTTCCACTTCTCTATTTTAATAGCCACGAATTCTCTTGAACATTACAATATTGGTTTCATTCTTAATACCGTGTCACAATAAAGACTATTAAGGGATATCAAGCTTTAATTTGAGATTGTATTTTTTCAATAATAAGATATATAAATAATTAAATAAGTTTATTCTTGGAAGAAACGCATATCCTGCAGGTTGATTGATAAAAAATTAGAAGAGAAACAAGCATAATAATTTTAGAAAAAATGATAAAGCATTAAATATATTTTATTAAACCTCAGAAGAATTTGCATGATTTATTCAATAGAAAGCCACTCCCACGTAATGGGATAAGACTGAGATCTTATAAGGAAAAATTAATTCGTGCCACATAACTCTTGACAACCATATCAACTGATCAGATACAATGAGGTTTAATACCTCAAATCACCAAACTCAATAAAGTTGAGCTGAACTGAAAGCAGACTACTAATAACGTAACAAAACACACAAGAATACATGTGAGTACATAGACCATATAATAAACCATTAAACATCTCCCAATGTTGCTAATCTGCCAAACTTCTCCAAATTCTATGCACTTAACTTTAACGAAAAGACAAAGTGTTCCCACAACTAGAAACTTTCTATACAATTGAGCAGTCCAATTAAAGTCTTTGCACCAATTATCGTTATTGTTTAGCAAGTCTGGTCTTGTGCGCAATTATAGTGAAGGACTAACATACTATAATTTTTATAGGCCTACTACTTAAAAACAGAGAATGTGCTGGGGGTTCCTAGGATGTCCTAATGATAGTGTTAATGCAAGTCCGGCAATATTTGAGTTTTAAAAACCTGCAGCCTAAGCTTGAGTATATTTAACCTGTGAGTTTCATATACTCATATTCGCTATACAATGATGCTGTTGCCGGGTAATATTGGCCAGGGAACATAAAGTATCACCACAATGAAATAATTATAACCAAAAAGAGGAAGCAAGGACCGTGAATGCAACCACGCCCCTTCCTTTCCCTTTTTCCTCCACAGCCTTCTTGGGAGATTGTGGGATCACAGATACAAGGATAATGCTTAATCTACAAGATATACAGGGACTCACATCCAATCACTGTCAAATCATGACTCTAATTCTGATATTAGAAAAAAGAGGAAGAAAGCGATGAAATCAAAAAAAAATTACGTGAAGCACCAGGAAAATAAAGTGATTCCAGATGCTTGCAAACAGTAGGCTTGTAACAAAAAAAATTAGGGAATGAGATATGACTTAAGAAGAAAAGAATATCCCTTCTAAACAAGTATTCCTTCTGGTTCTAAATATAAGACAAAGTTAACTTTTGTTTTGAAGAGATTATAAGTTACTTAGTCATATCATATGTTGTGTATCCTTAGATTTTATATCAATTTATAAGTTAAACAAAATAGTTTGAAGAAAAAAATGATAAATATAAATATTTTAAAGTAACTTAATTAACTTTCTTAATATCTCTAAAAAAAAATCAATTTTATCCTATATTTAGGACTGAAGGGAGTATTAAAACTAACTAATGCTGAGAAAAAGGTTTGCCAGTCTCGCCATGCAGGAAGAAAATAATATCCCTTCTGTGCCTTATCCAATATCTAATAATCAAGGATTCTGATCAAAGATTTGCAGGCCCATTCGATTTTATTTTGGAATAAATTTTGAAGTTTCATCTGAACTAATGATAGTGAAAGTAATCATTGGTTTGATAAAAAAAAGTAATCATTGGTCAGGAGCATAAGTTATGACGTTTGGATTTCCTTTCCTCCAGTAGGATGCGATGCCTTGTTCTGCTTTCAGGGAAATGAGCAAAAGTGTAAAACCTACCTTCTAGTTATTTACCTCATTTATTCTTTACAGGATATTTCTATTTTTTGTTTTTTGTTATGTTTAGATCCGTAACTTTTAAGCTTAAATATTCTTTAGTACTCTGGAAATGTTTAAGCAATAAAATTTGATACTTTCAAATCGTTAATAACAGGAAATTTCTGTTTTTCCCCATTCCAAAACATATAGAATATTATTTTTAAAACAATTACATTTTAATAAATTGTTATAAATAAATGAAGATCCTATCCATTATACGAAACTTGAGGGGAAAAAAGCTATGCCTTATGAACAAGACGACTTCTTATAAATTTTTTATTATAATATTAAAAATTGAATTGAATGATGTTGATTTACTCATCCAATGAGGTAGGATGAAATCTTGGAACAAAATAAACAGTTGGTGCATAGATGCTTTTGTTTTTAACAACCATATCAATTTATCAGATGATGAATTGCAACCAACCATAATTTATACAAGAAAGGTCATAATAACTTAATTAGAAGACGCTAAACCAAAATGAAAATGCACTATAAAAGGCCTAGCGAGGAAGAGACTCACATTAGCTTCTATTGACCCATGTTGATTGTCGATGAAAGTTAGTGTGATTGCCCGATGTCCATCACTTGTTCTCTCGATCAATCTGGATAACACATGATTCGTTCTCCTGATCAACCTGGATGACATTGGTTGCCATTTTACCAACAAAGTCATCTCATATAAAAGACAGCCTTTTTAGTAATTTAAGCTAATTGTATCTAAGGCGCGAATAACTAAACCTGCTTCTTCATTTGATAGCAATGAAAGATGCCGCCAAATGATTCCATGAATCCAAATAAATCTAGGACATTCCAAAACCCTAATCTTTTGTGACTCGAACAACTAAGCCAGTTGGTGTCAAGTTAGTTTCGAGTTGACCAGATCCAATCAGATCACGAAGATGAAACCTCATATCAAGTGGAGACATTCGCAGGCGCTTCTTTTCCAAAGAACTTAACATCATCTCCTTATATCTACGACGGTTGAGAAGAGACATAATTTCCTTTCTCCCCTGAACAAAAAGGGTTAAATAAAATATATAAAATGAAAAATAATTAAGAAAAATTCATCACAATACAAAAAATTAATTTCCATTCTTCCCTGAACAAGAGTAAGAAAAATGGATTATTGAATCCTTTAATTTGAACATAGTTCCTCATCTGAAAAATCAGAATTTAATATGAAAACTTGGCAGAATCTTTAGATAGTTGGTATATTTTCAAAGTAGAACTAAGTAGAAATTTTCTACGAGAAAGTTCAATTACTGCCAGTTCCAAATGAGCACCCAAATCATATGACACCAAAAAAGCAAACAGCACAACCCACAAAAGCTTTCCCCATGCTCCCCAGGAATAAATATCTCCAGCTATAGAAGTTCACAGTTGGACTAGACTATATCTGGAACGGCTTATGCATGATGGCCTTGTACGCCATTCAAGCTCCGTTAAGTAGTGTTAGACCACAGGCCACAAATATTATGTCATCTCAAACAAGTTCTTAAAGTGCCCAGCGTCTTTCAATAAAATCTGTAGGAATCTAAAAGGGCTTACATACAATGATATAAGCATAAAAAGTTATTAACAAGGCCAGCAATTAGAATTAAAGCCTTAAGCATAAAATTTCATACCTGAGCAAGACCTTTAAGTAGAGAGCCGATACTTGGAATTGCAAACCAATACATGTTTGGATCAATAAGCTGCCGAGTCTGAAAATATGTATAAATGTTACGTGCATAGATCGATGGCAAAGACAGTCACAAAAAACTACAAAAGAATCATATAAAGAGCATTAAGGAACTGAGAACAAGATCATTTGCTTTTCAATTTTTTTCTCCCTTATTTAAAATATACGAGAGCTATTAGCATTAGGACAGTTCATCCATATATTCATGAATGTTACTTTACGTTGGATTTCAGAAAAAAGGACACACACATGCACACAAAACTGAAAGAAGAAAACCAAATTAGAAAATGATCTCAACCCCTGAAGTTTCTTCTCAATGGTTCATGAGAATCAACAATAAAACCTTATCAGTTAGAAGATATGATAAAACAAAAAATGCTACAGAAAGTTTGTGCTTTGTATGATTAAAACTATCCAATATCGAAGCACATACAATTAAACTTGTATCCACTTCCCTGCAAAAGGAAGGGCGAAAACAAAACTGCAACTTGACAACCCAAGTCTGAAAAATAGAAAAATTACATGGGTTGATATTTTCAAACTTGCCCAAGTTTTTTATTGTACACATAAAATTGATCCTCCTCAAGTAATTTGAGATGATTGGTGCCTCTTAAGTTATATTTAAATACTTCATATTATGTTTAGACACTTGAACATGGCACTGGCCTAACTGATAGCTATAACAACACAAGCACAATTACAGACAATCACATAAAGTAAACAAAAGAGACGATGTTTTAGATTCATAGATAACTCACAAGGATGCCTGCATTAATTAAAAGGGATATGTCACTGTCCTTCACCTTCCCCCCAAGTGACAAGAGTGAGCACTGCAGCAAACGGTAGCACACTAATTATGAGAAGCTGTTTTACAAACTGCCCCAGTTTACACACACAAACACCTGTGCGAGAAAATATATCTTGATATAATTTGTCAAGGCCAAGATTCACTAATAGAGGGAGCCTAAAGCTGGTTTGAAGATGCAACAACAAAGCAAAAAAAACGAGCCTTATCCCACTAGAGAGATCAACTATAAGCATCTTGATGAATATATCTAAGATGATAAACTTCATGATAGTGAAGAATATTCCTATTCACCCAAAGTCAATAAATTAACCAGATTGGAAAGACTTCAAATGAGTAAACAGTACAATGAACATAACTGGAAAGAACTGTTAAGCATATGCAAAATAACAAATCTCACTCACAAGCTCCTGATGTTCAATGCTAGGTTCAAGCTTCGAATTGAGAACATGAGTTTTGAACCACCCAAAAACTTGATGTTCCCCTTGCTTCTTGTTATCCATTTTTTGAACAACATGATCTATCTATGAATCAACAAGTAAGCAAAATACACATGTAAGTGCATCAAGAATCCAGTGGTCTAAGAAGGTGCACCAAGAACCCTTCAAAATCTTAACTGAATGAAAAGGTACACAACAAGCAGTTTTTTTTTATAAAAAAAAGGTTTGAAATGATGACAGTCCAAGAAAATTCAAATTACTAGTAACAGTTTGGTCCCAAAATAAACTTAATCATAACAGATTGCATTGCGAACCCACCAGAAATTCTTGAGAACAAAAGAATACATGAATATGCTGGTGATGACAGAATTAACGAACTGTACTCATCTATTCAACCTACCTGATTTAAGTAATCATCCAAAAACATTATCGCATGGTCATCTTGTCCAGTATTCAGTTTGAAAATACGCAGAACTTTATCCCTCTTTAGAGACTGCACATAGAAAAACATGATCCACGTTAGTCAGTAAGGACTCAGAAAATAAAATAGGCAATCCTGAAAAGAAGGTGCAAGCAAGACTAGCGAAGGAAACAGCAATATGGGATATTTAGCATCACTTTCATCTTCATCTAGGACTGTTTAGCATGCTAGGTACTAGTGTTTAGTATTTAAGCATATAATTACAACACAGGCACCAACATACTCCTCTACACATCATTCCCGCCATTACGGGTGACTCATGCCTTACAAATTCCTCCAAGTAAAACGTCTTGCAAGTTTTCACAAATCACCAATCATCCCCTTTAAAATTTTCAATTCCCTTGCAAAATGAGAAAGCGACACATATGTATGCATCTGATCGCGTCGTATTGATGAATATGAGATTCCAATAAATCAAGCGGCTCCTAAGGAAATCCATATGCAAGTACAACTCAAACGCCTTTTTGTATCATGTTGAAAAGTGTGTGTGTGTGTGTGTGTAATTATCACAATCGACATTTGCATGTAAATAAAGAATTAGAAAAGAAGCGCTTGTCAGGCAAAAGTGTTTTAGATGAAATTCTTATGATCAATAAATTGCAGGGTACAAAGCTACACTTTTGTTCCTGCATAGGCACATGAGAGTTTCGTAGACTTAAGTGGATAAAGAACTGCACCTCTAATTCCCTATCCACCTGGGTTCGGTCCTTGACACTGCTATACAATTGTGATTTCAAAATAAACGGCTGAACCGAAAGCTGCAAAAGCACATCATAAAACTTTTAGAAAATGTAAATGCTCTATAACGATAAAAGAACTAAACCGCATTTCCAAGAAATCAACATTGTCCAAATCATTCGAAAGATTATATCAGCTTTTTCTTCACTTCTGTGCATTTCTCGAATCATTCATTTTAATCAGAAGAACCAACTCTATTAGTCTCTAACCTTCTCAATGTGCGGAAACTGAGCTCGCATTATTCGAAGCGCCACCACTGTATCACTAAATGTAAGATCGTTCTCTGCATTTAAAATTTACCAACTTCAGGAGAACTCAGGGAAAAACCGAAAAAGAACGCTGAAGAAAAACAAAATCAAAATTACAGAGACTTCGATAGAAGAATTCACACCAATTCGATAATCACATAAAAAGTTCGATAAGACATAGAACAGTAGGGAATGAAACTACGTACCGAGCGATGGGATTTCATCGGCGCCGGTGCCGGCGCTGTCTTCCTCTCGCCTGCGTTTCATCCCTTTGGAAGAAGATTCGGGAATATTGTCCATGCTGCGCCTGCGGATCTGCCTACTTGATAAGCTTGTGATTCGACGTCGAGGTTAATGGGTTTAGACTTCGCGGGCAGATTGAAATTCAGCGCCTTCAAAAAATGGGGAGAAGCTTATGTTAAGTTTTCTTTTCTTTTCTCTTTTTTTTGGGAAAATCCAAAAAAAATATACCATCAAAATATGAAAATCCCAAATCAGTGCTATGAAATTATGAAATCCTGATTCAGTACTATGTCAGTGTGGATGACAATGCTAGGTTGGCGAAAAGACGATTTTGCCCTTCAGCCCTCCCTCTCGCCACTTCAGAATAACAATACGAGACTCTTGATTAACAACTCCAGATTCTTAATTAACAACTCAAGTTTTTTCCGTATACTTTCACAATAACAACATCGATATTGTTATTAACAACACCATATTCTACATCAATAACTCCCATTTCATATTTCACAACTTTATGATTTAAGTTTCAGGGCCAATAACAACACCTCTTTCTTTATTAACAACACTGTATTTTATATTAATAATATTATATTTTTGAGATACGAAGATGTGAAAGAATAAAGATGAGTTGTTAATTAAGAGTTTTGTGTTGTTATTTTAAAAAGGGTTGAAGGGCAAAATCATCTTTTCGTATATCCAGCACTGTCATCCGTACTGACATAACACTGAACCAGGATTTCGCAATTTCGGTACACTGATTTGAGATTTGCATATTTTGATGGTATTTTTTAGGGATTTTCTCTTTTTTTTTTTTTTTTTGTGAGAATGAACTCTTTGAAAATTGGAGAAAATATATTGATTTAGAACATCTAAAAAAAATTTTAATGGCAAATTTCTCATAGATTCATTCTCCATAGGGGTGTTCATCAATTTCCCGTCCCGACCTTCCCGTCCCGATCCCGAGCAAATCGGGACGGGATTTTTCCGTCCCGAAAATTTCGGGATCGGGAATGTAATTTCGGGATCGGGAAAAATTCGGGATCGGGAATGGGATTTCCCGATCCCGACTTTTTCCCGATCCCGAAAATATATCTATAAAAATATATATTTTTTAAAAATATTTAAGAAAATAAGACTAAATGTAACATAAAATGTGAAAATCCCTAACATCCTTAAGATAATATTTATTCTTTTAGTTTATTTAGTTAATTTCATTTATTATTTATTAAATAGTTCTAATTTTTTGTTCTTGTTTTTATTCTTTTTGCAGCTGAATCGACAACTTTAAGTATGTATTGGACTAATTATATATTTATATTAGACTTATTTGATACAATATAATATTAAACAAATTATATATTTATACTAGACTAAAGGAAACACAACAAAAAATTTAATATAAAGATTTTATTTTTTAAAAAAAGCAAATTCGGGATCGGGAATTTCCCGATCCCGATCCCGAAATTTCCCGATTTTCGGGATCGGGAATGAAAACCATTCCCGAACCCTTCTCGGGATCGGGATCGGGAATGGCATTTCCCGATCCCGATCCCGAACACCCCTAATTCTCCATCCCTGTTCTTTCTTTAAAAAAAATTTCTAAAAGTATACTTTCAAATTTTTTTCAGATATTTTTTTCTTTTGAATTCCAAATTATAGATATTACTTGATCATGACAAGAATGAGGAAAATTGGCAACGAGTTTCCCCCTAAAAATTTTATTGTCAGAATTGAAAAAGACTTCATAAATTTCTATATCGATGGAGAATTAGTACTTTGCATTAGGGATTGTGTAGTGTGTACCAGTGTAATAGAACCCAAACCAGATCAGAAATCAGTCAGGTTTGATATATTTTTTTTTTATTTTTTAAAAATCAATTTTTTAAATTTTTTCTTTAGAATTTTATATTAATAACTTTAAAATCTTTAATTTCTCATCAATTTGGCCCCGAATTAACTTTGATTTGATTCCGATCTGATTTACTAACTCTTAACTCAATACCTCAACTGATTTAGTCGCGTATTCCAATTTAAATTTCTTGGTGCGTACGCACCAGGGGCTTGAGCCAGCTCAATGCTCCATGTGACTTGTTACGTCCAATCTGCCTGTATTGACGCCAGTTTCTTTTTTTTTTTTGGTCAACACACACACTGAAGGCAAAACCACCTAACACGGGTGGTAACCAAACAGTGCATGCGACAACTTATATAACACAGACTCACACACACAACCACCGATGTGGGACTTGGAAATCCCACAAGGGGACCACCAAGCGCGACCCGAAGAAGGTCCCACTACGGTATAAGGTCACACACGTAAAGCGCAATGTTTTTTTTGGTCAACACACACACTGAAGGCAAAACCACCTAACGCGGGTGGTAACCAAACAGTGCATGCGACAACTTATATAACACAGACTCACACACACAACCACCGATGTGGGACTTATTGACGCCAGTTTCCACTGGGCGTGAAAAGGTTGGGCTGAACATGGGTCTACCTTAGTCACACAAAAAAATATTTAAAAATTTTACGCCAAGTTATTAGGTTTAAACTCCTATAAATACTACTCCTATTTGAATTCCAAAATCGTGATATTAATATAAAATATTATTAAAAATGAAAATCATTTGATCGCTTGTGTTCACCCGGAGTCAATTGGTCACTTGTGTTCTGGCAAAATAAAATAAAAAAAATGAAATGAAATCATCACTAGTTCGTGCCCTTCATCTTCATGAACTCGCGCCTTCTCCGCGGCATGCCCTTTTTTAATCGATCACTCGTGCTCTTAGTTCTTTCTTCCTACCCGTTGCTGTCTCCGACACATAATAATAATTAGTTAATACTAAGCATTTGATCTCCATCTTAGATCCTATTTGTTACGATTTTGGTTGTTATTCTGCTCGCACTTACTTTCTCTTTCCCCTCAAAGGCGAAGTTCTTGTTCTTGTTCTTGCATAAGGTACGTATGTCTTTGTATTATTGTCCTTTCTATTTCCCCCTTCGAGCTCGGAGTCCGGTCCTTTTCTGTGGGGAATAAAAGAAAACGCTTAGATCTATCTTTTTTCATTTCTCCTTCATCCTACAAGTCACGAAGAACATGGCTCGGATCTGATTTCACGTCTATTCGCAAAACGATGTGATTATTATTTGGCTTTACGTTGATAGCGAAGACATTACTACTTGGTACCTTTTTCGCCGGGCCTCCAATTATTACTGCATTTTTTTTGCCGCCTGGAGGTAAATTTAGTGAATTCTGTGTTTCTGCGTGATGAGTATTGTCAGTCTCTTTCAGTTATCCAGATCCGGGAATCGAATTTATGTGGATAGCTGGCAACTAGGGTCGGTGACTCGCTATCTTCTATCCTTCATGCTTTTTCCAATTTCGTCCCTACCTACCCACTTGCTCTTTTGCTTCATTTGCAATTCTTCTACGAAATTCGGAGGCGTTCACTCCTAGTTAGTAATCCAGCTGGTTTCGCTCCGTCTTCGGAGTTTGGAATATCCTAACTCACGTGTTTGTCTTCATTTATCTGAATGCGCTATCCTTCGAAGCTCACATTTCCTACTGTTCATACTCAAAACTCCTGTATTACTTTTGAGACCATAATCTTGCTTTCTCTATCCCATCGTTTTTTCAAGGTGCTGTTTATTTATTTATTTTTGTTGATGATCTATTTGATCGAACAGTAATTTTTCTTTTCCCTGAGGAGTGTGCAGCCCGCCCCACTAAGAGCTAATGCATTTATGCTAATTCTTACAATGCATATGACGTTCCATTTATTTTTATTTTAACCTTTTTTGCAGTTTTCGTTCTGCGACTCTCACCTGCATCACGTAGATGCTACATGGAATATGAAAAATTAAGCCAGCGCCTTTAAATTAAGGGCATTCTGGAAGAACTTTGAATCAGTGAGTGCGGTGAGAAAATTTTCAGCTGGGTTTCGATTAAGCAATAGCTAGCCTAGTGAAAACTTGCATTTTGATATTCTGCCAGCTGAAATCATGGTAAAAAGGTGATTTATTTGCAGTGGCAAGAATGAGAAACAGAGCAGATGGGAACTCGAGGAAGAAGCTGCTCACGGTGTTAGTGTTGGTCATTGTTTGTGCTTTCTTTTACTTGTATTCTCGGAAAAGTGGATCATCTCCTATTGAGTACGGTGGTAAATCCTTAAAACACTTTGGCTGGGGAGGGGACGAAGATGCCAATGAATCTTCCTCCAAAACAATTGGAGGATACGGTCCTCTGCTAAAGACAATTCCAGTGAGTTAGTTATCCTATAAGTGAACAAATTTTAATTTCCCGCTCTTGCTAACCTTAAATATTAGTTTCTGTGATGAAATAATCAAGGCATCTATTATATCTGTTTAATTTTTTAAGGTATGTGATGATCGTCTCTCAGAGCTGATTCCCTGTCTAGACAGAAACCTAATATACCAGACAAGGTTGAAACTTGATTTGTCTTTGATGGAGCATTATGAACGACACTGCCCGATGCCTGAGAGGCGTTATAATTGTTTGATTCCTCCTCCCCCAGGGTACAAGGTGACTTTCTAGTCTTTGCTTGTTAAATGTTATCGAGAACTTTCTGGGCTTAATCTCTCGTTTCTTATGCTGCAAAATAGGTTCCGATCAAGTGGCCTAAAAGCAGAGATCAGGTATGGAAAGCAAATATACCCCATACCCATCTTGCAACAGAGAAATCTGATCAGAGATGGATGGTTGTAAAAGGAGAAAAGATAGTTTTTCCTGGTGGAGGTACACACTTCCATTATGGTGCTGATAAATACATTGCATCGATGGCAAATGTATGGCTACTACTCCATTATAGTTTGTGAATAGAATACTACTGAAGCATAAGTTCTTTCATGAATAGTAGTATAATAACACCATAATCACGAATGTACAGATGCTTAACTTTCCAAACAGTAACATAAACAATGGAGGAAGATTGCGGAGCGTTCTTGATGTTGGCTGTGGAGTTGCAAGCTTTGGAGGATATCTACTTTCTTCTAACGTAATAGCAATGTCATTAGCACCCAATGATGTTCATGAAAACCAGATCCAGTTTGCTTTAGAGAGAGGCATTCCGGCATACCTTGGTGTCTTGGGGACAAGACGACTCCCTTACCCTAGTAGATCATTTGAACTTGCTCATTGCTCTCGTTGTAGAATTGACTGGCTCCAAAGAGATGGCATCCTTCTTCTTGAGGTGGATAGGTTACTCAGGCCAGGAGGTTATTTTGCATATTCGTCTCCTGAAGCATATGCACAAGATGAAGAGGATCGAAGGATATGGAGAGAAATGAGTGCTCTGGTAGAACGGATGTGTTGGAAAATCGCTGCTAAAAGGAATCAGACTGTCATATGGGTCAAGCCTCTGACAAACGATTGCTACCGAAAAAGAGATCCAGGGACCCAACCTCCACTCTGCAAACCCGATCACGATCCTGATGCTGTTTGGGGAGTTAAAATGGAAGCTTGTATCACACCTTACACTAACCGTGAGTAACACCTTCCCCACTCATACAGTGATTTGACCTTTATTTGACGAATCAAAAGACATAAGATGAACGACTTATGAAAATGTTTTCAGACAATTAAAAGTGGTTTTGTCGATCAGTTCTTTATATTAAAAAAGGTATTTCTGATGGTACATTACCCATATTTGCTTGTGGATTAATATCTTCTGAACTATTAGCAAGTTGTAAGTACTAGTTCATGATTTTGTATTGGAAATTTAAAATGTAATAATTGCATACTGTGCTGGTGTCTGCAGAAATGCATAGAGCAAAAGGAAGTGGTTTGGCTCCTTGGCCTGCACGATTGACTGCTCCACCTCCCCGTCTTGCTGATTTTAATTATTCTGCTCAAATGTTTGAGAAAGACACGGTGATTTAATTTCTATACCACTTTTTCAGTTTGTCCACTCCTGATATATGCTTCCTTTCATTCATCAGAAGGGCCTAGGAACAAGTTCTGAAGGTTACTGTAAAAACAGAAGTAAAATAGGAAATATAACGGGTGAAAAAGAATCTGCTGGAAACTCTACATTAGTTCACTGAAAATTCGAACAAAAATAGCTGAAACCATAGGATCTATATTGGACTACATTTGTGGATGAACTGATCATAAGCTGACCCACTACTCAAATGTCTTGTATTTGTACTTTTTAGCTTACATTTGTATGTACTAGACTTGAGTATATTTCTTTACATCTTTGCTATAATTTCGGTGAGCTAAGAAATGTTTACTTGATTTTGGAATAATGACAACTAATTTGTGCAGGAAGTATGGCAACAACGAGTTGACAATTATTGGACCATGTTAGCCAGAAAAATTAAGCCTGACACTTTTAGGAACGTGATGGACATGAAGGCAGATATGGGTTCGTTTGCAGCTGCTTTGAAGGACAAAGATGTCTGGGTTATGAATGTGGTGCTAGAAAATGGGCCAAACACTCTGAAGATAATATATGACAGAGGACTGATAGGAACCGTTCACAATTGGTAGGTTTTATGTCTTACCCAGAAGAGTGATTTTGACAGGCTATATTAGGGAATGCCTATTACTCTTAAATTTTCTGTTTCATTTTATGATTATTCCGCCCGAAGGAAATGGTGAACCTGAAAAGCAAGATACTGATTCACCGTACAATTCTCATGGTTTTTGTCAATCTCATTCCCAGGAAGAATTTACATTTGATGACTACAATTCAAAGAAATAAATAAAGAAGTTATCTTTCTCACCGTTGCATGATCCGTGGTGTGATAGTATTGTTTTTCCAAGTGCGCACAAACACATTACCCCCCCTGTGGCTATTGCAAAGGAGTTCACACAGCATATTGCATCTGATACTGATATTCTTTGGTTATAAACGTGACAGGTGTGAAGCTTTTTCAACATACCCTCGAACATATGATCTACTCCACGCTTGGACCATATTTTCTGATATCATTGAGAATGAATGCAGTCCCGAGGATTTACTGATTGAGATGGACAGAATTCTCCGGCCGAAGGGTTTTGTCATCATCCACGATAAGCGACCAGTAGTGGAGTATATAAAGAACTACTTGCCAGCATTACACTGGGATGCAGTGGCCACATCTGATGCAGGACAAGGGGAGGATGATACTGTGTTTATTATTCAGAAGAAGATGTGGCTGACAAGTGAAAGTGTCCGGGTTACTGAGTGACGTGCTCCCTAATGGAGACTTGACACGGAAACCTTGGAAATGTCAGATGCAGGATGGCCAAAGTGTAGTGGACAATTGCTCATTAGAGCATTATTTCCAAGATTGCAGTGTTTTTTCCTAATGATCTCTTCACTGTAGGCGTAAGTCGCAGTGAAAGCTCATCCAAATCATTTTGTTTGAATTTATCTAGTAAGGGACTCTCAAAAATCGAAGTTTTTGTTCCCGTCTGGATGATTCTGAGGACTGAGCTAGCATACTGTATTAATTTATTCTTAACAGATTACCCGTTATCAAGTTCCTACGTTCCCAAATTTTGCCAGTCACAAAGATGGTACATGTTTGACAAATGTTGCGTGCGGCTTTGTCGTTTTGATATGCAAATGCCAAATAGGACCTCGCTCTCTAATTTTTTTGGCAATAAGGGACTTTTTTTGCAGTACATTGAGAGGATTTAAATCCTGACCCATATTCTCCATTTATTTTTCATTAAGTGTATCTACCATTAGATCAACTTTCAATGGTTGTGATTTATATATAAAGAATATCATTATAATAAAAATCTACTATAATAAATCTCAATCATTGAAAGTTGATCTAATGGTAGGTACATTCAATGGGGAGTAAATGGAGAGGGAAATCAATGGAGACACTCATTTCCCATATTTACCCTGGCCTCATCCCTATCATCCGAGTATTACCATTCTAATGATCAAACTCATGTGTTTGGGACAGCTTTTCCCCTCCCAAAACACGCAATTTGAAACCCAATTGGGCTTATGGAAGCTTCTAATTTAGATGCTTGTGTGTTTGGGACAGCTATTCCCATCCCAAAACACACGATTTGAAACCCCAATTGGGCTTTTGGAAGCTTCTAGCTTAAATGCTATGTTTGGTGGAATAAAAAGCTAATTGGGCTTATGAGGGAAATGTAGCTTTTCCCACAAGCCAAAAAATGAAACTTAGCAAGGTGTATAAGTAGCTTTTTATTGCTAGCTTATCCCACTATTCCTGAGGCCACAATTGAAACCATGTAAATCAAGATAAAAAAATAAAGTGCAATATTCCAGTAATTTGAACAGGCAACAAATGACAATTAATTGCGTGATGTGGGAAAAGAAATCGACAAGATTAAGCTGACAAAAAATAAATGTATACACTCAAGGCTAAGCTAACACTGAGCAATAAAATCCGTAAATATAGTTATCCAACACAAATTTGTATAGTTTGTGCAAATGAGTCATCCTTGACAAATTATGCTATAGTATCTTCAACCCAAATGAGTCATCTTCATGACACATTTAGAAAAGGGCCGGTCACTAACTAATTTGTATGATTTCTAATTTATATGCATTTTTAGTCATTAACTATATTTAATCATGTATTTTAACATTGCCAAATTTTTCAAGTTAACTTTTTTTTACTTTTTTATAACTTTGATTTAAATTTTTCTCTTAAAATTATCATAAAAACTACTTATGCTACTACCAATCCAAAAAAGTTTCAGTTTTAGAAAAACCACTTATAAAATCGTCAATCCAAATATAAATCATATCACTCAATCTTACTTTTATCCAAAAATCAGATTGCAAAAGTTAGATTTCAAAAAAGTCACTTTTTCAATCATTATTCCAAACACACTAGCTGTTAGGATAAGTTTTTAAAGAATGAATTTTACAATTTACAAGATAAATATGATAGGAGTTTTGTTTTAACTTACCGAAAAAGAACTACTTGAACCTTAGCTTGGTGATTTCCCAAACATTGTAAAGCAATATGTATCATGGATTGCGTCAGATGTATATAATTTCTCTAGATGTTTCAAAATTTATATTTATTCTCTTTAACAATTTAATTTTTAACATTAAATCTGTGTCACCACTTTTGCTGTTAAATAACTAATGAAAATTGTCATGTCAGACAGACTAATTAAGAGAACATAACATCCAATATGCTAATATGAAATAAAAAATGTAAGCAATAAACTCGAACTTTGTCAATTGTATAACCCTCCTAATATTTTAAAATTTAAACTTAACAAAGTTTTAATCTTTAACATTGAGTTCTCTACCACTATTATTAAAAATAAAAATAATGGAACTCAAATGAAAACAATATCTGCATTTAAAAAAAATTAAATTGAACTCTAAATTTACCTAGTTTAAGATAGATCCTAAAAAATTGAATTAGTACAGTTTCCTTCATCGGAAAACTTTCAGACATCCCTGTCATTTCCATAAATAAGCATTCTCGCTTTTTACTCAGGCAGACTTCAACTTGGCTGATGAAGAAGCCAGGTGGGATAGTATTCCATGTCCCATAAACATCAAAAAGGCTCCCAAAATACCCAGTGTTTTCAGCGTAGTGAACAGGTCCAGCTGCACGTGAACAAAAATGTAAATAGACAACAACTCACAAGAGTAAGCAACTGTTTGACTAAAGTCGCCTAGTTAACATTCCAACAAATCGCATCATTGATCAGGATCATCATTCTTGCTAGTTAAGCATGTTATATTACGTAATTATATTCACAGGTTGGTAATGACACACCCTTCTCCATTATGCGCAGGGCACAATAAATCTTTCCACCTAAAAAGAAACCGACTCTGATGTGTTCAATGGATCCGCTATAATTTTTATGAATTCAGGGAGGGCCATACCTTTAACCAAAAAAGTAAATAAAGTAACAGAACTGCAGCAATGCCAGCATGGAAGAGGATGGCATATGTAGCAGGCACTGTTGCTGAAGGGAAATTCTTTAGGTTCACTCCTAAGCGTAATAGCTGCAAATTATATTGGAGAAAGATATATGTAAAACACCATGTAGAAGATTGACCAAACTAACAGAAATATAAAGAAATCTTGAATCTAGAATATTACAGATTATGTTTTCATATGACACAGTACAATTGAGCATTTAGACATCTATAAAACTAAATGTTTCTAGGATGGAACTGGTTATTGCGTAGTTTCCAAATCATACTAAGAATTAAATGACAGAGGAATAAGCAATTGTAGTCAAATACTTCAATACCTAGAGAGATGACACTAGGAGATGAACTAAGATGGAGTTCAAGCACTGAAAATAAGCCATGCACACCATTTGTCTTTCTTAAATTTTTTCCTCACTGCATTTTTTTGTTTCAACTCCCTCTTCCTCCTATGGCTTACCCAAAAAACCAATAAGTTCAGCTGTTTTTCGACTGGTCTGGTTCTACCAATTCAGCTTTTTTTTTTTAAAACCAAAAATTGAGCCAATTTTTGGCATTCCAGTTTTATGGTCAATCAAACTAGCTCAATAATCAATTTATCGATTTCATAATTAACTCCACTGATATAGTGTGATTTCTCAAACGTAGATAAAAATTTTGGTTTTCGAAGTTGGCCAAACTTTTAAATGATAAATATTAAATATAATCTTCAATAGTTGGCTTGACTGTAAATTAATTTCTTTGATCTTAAGTCATGCAGATAATCTCGATAAGGTGTTTGGTTGGGCTTATTTTTGAACAATAAGTTCTTATTACGCAAGCCGAGATAAAACCCCTCTCACATACTTATCTCGTATACCGTGAATCATGATTTATAAGCACTTATTACCCAAAAATAAGCTATTCCAAACGAGCACTAAAACTTTCAAATTAATATTGCGAACCATTTAGCATTAGTAATTATCCCACTAATACAAGCATGGCACATTATTGGCAATGAAGTCCCCAAAACCATTTTTTACTTTCTTGCCAGTAGATAATCTCCTAAACCTACATGTATAAATAACTCTTATGAACTTTAGGTCATGTAGAATAACCTTTAATGTGTTATGCTTTTATAAAGGAAATAATGAGCTAATAAGGGGTCATATACACAAATTTAAAATTTGCAGAGATTCATTGTTTAGTTTTAAAAGTCAAAAAGTTATCTTCAAATAAGTCAAAGTTCAATAAAACTTTGTGCACTGTAGCAGCTTTGAGTATTTTAACAAGACTTACCCCAACCAAAAAGCCAACAAAAGGAAGAAGGGTCAAACCCAAGAAAGTGAGAGACACATTTTGAGGTGGTCGCTTTTCAGGAGCCCTGAATAAGTGAGTTATCTCTGCTTTGGGCCCATATATTGAGTAAGAATCAACTGGTGGTGGAGGAGGACGGGCTGCCTTCTCAGGAGCTGCTGGAAGATCTAATTCGATATGGCCAAGAGGTCGCAGGAAAGAGTTTTCCTGAAAGATCAAATAAATTTTTTCTCAGAATACTACAGTGTCAGGAGAAAGAGGAGAAATTAAATAAAGACAAGGAAGAGCAAGCTACCATGACAGCATCTCCAATTGTCAGCTCAATGTCATATCTGCCTGAGAGATAATAAAATTTCTCCACCAAACCAAGAAAGTCCTACATACCAAAATGATCAAATGTTAGCAAGACAGGAACAATAATGCTGATTGATGAGAATCAAACTTTACAGTATTTAATTAAAAGAAACACAAGAAAAACAAAGAAACATGTCTACCTCTATCATAGTCGCCTCAAATACAATTAAAGTAGACCAACCTATCCCAACTCACCTAAACTTCTTGTTATAAATAAAAAAAGTAGACCAACCTATACAAGTAATATTTAGGTTCAGTATATGAAAACTAGCACTTCAGATCTTCTCACGACAATAAGAGTTTGCATTCAGAGTGATTATTGACAAACTAAAGAATACATCATATGAATTCCGTGATTGATAGACAAATTATATCAATCCAAATAAACAACATATAATCAAGGGAGGAACTAAGAGCTATGTAATAATCAATACTTAACTAGAACAATTTCAAACTTCTTGCCGGTGCTTCCAACCACAAATATGTGCTCAACATTTGTCTCATGTCTCAACTTGAGAAATGCCTGCAGAACAACAAAATCCTCAACAAAATGAGTATTGAGAAAAGGGGGAAATGAGTGCAAGACCAAGACTCGTCAATTGAAAAGGCAAATACAACCTGTTGAGGCTTAAAATCATGACCATGAGATGTTGTCAATTGAAAAGACAAACGCAAATTTGCTAGGTGGTTAGCTGATAGTGAAACTACACTATTTCCAGTTAAATCAAGCCTGGATAGGAAAAGAGGAATTGGAAATCCAAAAGTCAAAATCATATGCAATACAATGTTCAGAATAGAAAAAAAGTGCAGTGAGATATGAACTCATGGACATATTCAAAACTAATAGAATGAGATACACCAGAAATACTAAGCAGTAAACAGTAGTAATTTTCTTATTAACACAACATAAAGCATGCATCAACTATCAAATAGGCTATTTTAGACCAAATATAGAAACATATGTAAACATACGTTTTTTGGGTTTCAATGCTTCCAAGATCACTGTCCAATACTGCAATTTCTGCATTGCCAACTTTAATATCTCCAGTGATGTATATTGGTACGCGAGTTTGGCCGCCAGTAGCATAATCACTTTTTCTATTTGAATCTTCAAAGACCATCTACAAGATGTGTTTAAAATATTATATAAGTATGGACAAGTAGTTAAAAGCACAATTGATTCCTTAGAAAAAATGTAAATCACTGAATCAAGCAAACATGAATACCTCAAAAACAAACACATAGGTTCCCACGTCCACATTCTCTGAGAAAACATCCAAGACATGAAGTCCACTAGTTAGCTCATACTGGAGCTCCTGTAAACATGCAAAAGGAGTAGTACTCAGACAACAGAAAATAGAACAAATCAGAGATGAGAATATCATAAGATAGTCATCACTCACCTTATTCTCAAAAACAACTGAACCTTTAGGTCCAGTGCTGGAAACTCGGACAACCTTAACTGTTAGAGGTGGAGCCGCAGCACCAAGAACTGTATTCACCTTAACCTGATGAATTTTATTTAAAAAAAAAAAAAACTTGTCATACTTTCACGACAGTAAAAGAGAACTTGAGAATTAGCAGTGATACACAATTCACAATTGCAAATTTAAAATCACGAAGAGACCACAGCAAAAATGCAAATGTGTAGCAGAACAGATACTGTGATTGTGATTAGGCTTTGGGACAAACTATGTTCTTTTAATGTTGGAGGGCTGCAGATCATTTTATGTCAACTAGAATGCTAACACAAGTGTTATACGAATGCACAAACAAACAAAACACAACCCAATATAAGTAATTGATTACCACAAGCTACTAAATTATGGAAAAACCATAAGTGTGAAACCTGTTGACTGAGTTACATACCTTAAGCTGGTCTTTGTGGGTCAACGAGTAAACTGTGGCAGGAAGTGACAATATTAATGGGATGGAAACCCTACATCATCAAAATAATCCATGATACCGAACTTGCTCAAAACTCATGCAAAGGCAAATTCCAAATATATCAAACAGAAAGAAGGCTTGGGAGAAAAAAAAGGAAACAGTGCCACAAAGATGCAATTTATAATTACTTCTGATTAAGTAGTGCAAATTATAATTGCTTCTGATAAAGTACTTGCCTATTGCTCTCTAGAAAAGCTAATGACTCTACTTGATTGAAGAAATCCTTTGCATCTTCTGGGATTCCTATACCCAGGAAGAATTTTGCTAAACCCAAAATTTTATCCTCTGGAAGCTGGAAATTCAAATCCAAAGCATTAATAGAAAATTCTTACAAATAATAAGCAAAAATTATAATCCCTTACACTCCGCATACATTTATTTTTTCAGAAATTGCAGCTGCAAATGCTGTAAGCCCTCGAACAACTGAAGCAGTAATAAAAAGGGAACCCAGTTGTTCACCAGTACCAACTATCTTCTCATCAAAATAAAAGGTTCCGTCATCTGAAAATAGACCAAGTGTTCAGTTAACACCAATATATTAAAGTATAAGGTATGAGAAAAAGCAGGACAGAAAAGTAAAAAACTGTATGAAAAAAATGGTCGGAAAAAGTTAAAAGGCTTGGAATGCAAGTAGTGCAGAGTCTTCAAGCAATATGATAGCACTTGATGCCAAGCAACGCTCAGGAGTACTATAATGCACTGACGCTAGCATGAAATAATTTTTTCCTCAGACAAATAATAAATCAAATCAATTGAAATTGAAACTCTAGGTACATAAGTTGTGGTAAGATTTTATAATTCAAATGAATTTCTATAAATACACGTAAATCAAACATAAAATTTTCTAATATAAGGAATAAAGGATAACTTCACCATCTATCTTTTATAATGGACATCCTTTATAAAAGGACCATGGCAATTACATCCAGCCGCAAAGTTCTAAGATTTACAAATAACACTTTTAGTGAGGTTAAAGCATAGCTGCACTTACCATAATATTCAATCCTGTCAAATAGCTTCAATATATCATTTTTCACTGCATTGATCTGCCAATGGGTAGCTAAAATAAGAACAGAGGTAGTTCCAGAGTAAAAGCAAGCTCAGCACACAATAATTGGCTAACACAAATTAGTTGTCAGTGAAATGCAGATCCGTTGATAAATCACCTCTAACAACTATTCTATTACGTTGCTTTTAGCTACTTCTGCAAATATTTTCCACACAACTGACCCCTTTGTAGTTGGGTATGATTTAGGGTTGAGCTTAAACCCTTGGAACGAGTAGTAAGTGATACTGTGATCAATTTCCACCTCTTATATTAAGGACCGGAGAGAGTATTATTTATTACCAATATTTTATTTAGATGATTTTCTAGAATGGCATATGAAACTTTTATACCTGCATTTTGAATAATAGACAATTACATATTTTTAAAGATCTAAATTTTACCCTAGAGTGATCAATTTCTGAAGATGCCAGTGAGACCACTCCAGCAAGCGCTTCAAGTGCTAACCCTGCGGCACAATGGTATGATCAATTTGTGAATGAAGGTCAATTTCAGAAAGCCCAAGGCTGACACTATAAAAAAAATCACCATTTAATTCATTACCAACAGCATAGGTACTAGCGTCTGGATTAGTAGAGCTGTAACGCCATCTTCCATCACTTTGACCCAAAGCCTGTCAACAATGCAGGATATTAACCCAAGCATTGAAAGGAAAGAAAGAATTATAAGGCGGCCAAAAATTCACATTGAAAATGGCCTGTGGTTCTCATACTGAGTCTCCTAGCTACCATTAGATGGGGCAATATCAGTTATCCAGAAGCAAACCTAGCTAACATCTATATTATAACAAACAAAATAGAACGAACCTTAATAGAACGAAAAGTTCCATCAGCATCAGCCAAACGGACATCAACATTAGAAGCATGATCCTACATGGAAAGGACAATGATCTGATGAGATGCACCAATTATAATTATAATGAAATGTAGCATCAATTCAATAAAGCCTCGAGTAGAAGAAATTGTACACAAGAGACCAGTACTTCAGAATGGCTTATATATGACCATGAGGATTAAAAGTACAATGAAGAGCAACAATACAGGATGAAAGGGAAAAGGAGCTCGAGTTATGAGTAGACAGGAAAATAATAGTAATCTTCATATATGCATCACATACTCCCATATGTAAAAACACACTTAGTCTAACGTAACCTGTTTGGCTAACCAAGCTTAAGTCCAGAAAATTACCTTGATAAGTATCAAACTTCCTATTGAGTAGTATAAGTCAAGCAAAGTACTTGCATCATTGATTGTGGCTTTAATTCTTGAAGCAATATCCTTGTACAAGATCAATAAATTTTGGCATCAACTTTGAGACTTAGAAGACACCAGTAGATCTTTTGGGTGATAAAATTTAAGCTGCAAATAACAGAATAATGCCTTTAGAATAAAATACCTTGAAAACCTCCTCATTGACCCCACATTTTAGTAAGCCGTTAACTTTTAAGGCATAGAACAAATCCTTCAGAGGAGACGATGACCCCAGATTTTCCAATACTTTCTGACAAGTAGTTGTGCTGACATCTGGCTTCTTTTCAATGGCGAGAATCTCAAAAACTCTCAAGGCCTCGTATGCATCCTCTAAGCTGAGGACAGACAATACGAAAATACTTTAGTAGACTTGGATAGAATCACTTAAAGTTCAACAGAGACAGGTATTGAGTTTTTTATATCAGAAACGTAAGAGTTAAATGTCTTGGAGCAAAAGCAATCTTTTGAAATCTCTGCATTCTACATGTCCTTAGATCAGGGTAATGCAGCATTTTGAAAAAAAGTAATGGGGTGGTTTAAATTAAATTCAAGAAAAACTAGATTATAAGATGGCTGATTCCAGACTTCACTGATCTCTCAATGAGGCAAACGCGAAAAGAATCGCTGCGTTAGGAACTGAAACATACGATAAACATAAAAATTGACTTCTACTACAAAACATGGGCTACTAGATTTTTCACGGGTAACCACACCCACAAGGGTAGAAGAATCGTTGAAGTCACCTAGAAAACGATCCATCAGTGGGGGTGAAGAGCTCTAAGGCAGCAGATCGGTGCGAGTCAGAGATCGGCTCAAAATTTGTCGCAGCTTGACAGATCGAAAGAGCCAAAAATAGCGCCAGAAAACCTCCTAGGCCTCTGGCCATTCCTGCACTCACGAATCTGACAAATTCAGCCCAATGCAAATGACATTGCAATGATTACTAATTTAGGGTGTTAGATAATGAAGAATGTGAGAATTAGGCAACACGCGGAAGTTATATCAGAGAGCGGATCGGTGCCGTACTTGTTGCGCTACGAAGGCGACGACTTCAGCTGAGAGTACAAGACTGAGACTAATATTTGGATTCGCTCTGGGATGCGAAATAGTTAGAGGGTTTAGAAAATCCGGATAAATTACTATCACTAATCTACAAAAACAAAAAAACAAAAACGGCCCAACTTTCTTTGAACACTATCGGGAGCAAGAACTCTTGGCAAGGCGGTCAATATTTACTCAACAACAGATAACTGGCAGCCGAGCACACTGCACACCGTCGGATTTAAACTTTCATTTCTCTCTCTTTCATGATGATGGAAGGTTTTTTTAACACCTAATATTAATGTTGAATTTTTTTTTTTTTGCCCTGAAAATATTAATGTTAACTGATACTCCATTAAGAATTATAAAGTATTTTCAATTTTTAATTAACTCCTGCCACTTCAAAACATCATTAAAATCTATTTAAAAACTAGAGGCTTTGGTCCCTTAAGTTTCTTTCCGTCTAAAATGTTAGTCCCTATAATATAAAAAGAACCTTAACGGTGTTAAATATGATGATATGATCATAACACTGTTAATTATGCTGATGCGGCTTGATGACTGGGCAAGCTGACTGTTATTCTTAGGGCTTATGTGGTTAAGTGATAAAATTTTAAAAAAATATTTCTCTTCTACATGTCCATGGAGTTTTAAAAAATCTAAACATCTCAGAAATATATAGAGGTAGGAATTTATCAAACGAACCATACTCCTTCGTATACGTCAGGAGTCCATTGATGAGAAGAGACTGGGGAAAGCTTAGAACCAATTCTTGCAGTGATGAATATAAGCGCAATTGAAATTCCTATGGAGTTATACATTTGTGTATTGATAAGGCCATTCACTATTTCTTGAAGCTCGATCTCTCCCCGGATGAATCATATGACCAAGAGAAACCATGAACCAGAATAGAAGAGCTTGCCCCACCCATGAGTAAATATTTCATAGTAGCCTCTTTAAACCGTGCATCTTTCTTGGTATATCCAGATAATAAGTAGGAGCATAAACTGAAACATTCTGGAGCCACATAAAAACATTCCTCTTTAAATCGTTAGCACCGCATAAAAATATTCCTCCTAGAGTAGTTGTTAATACGAATATATTTTTTAAAAAATTTTATCACTTAGCCACATAAGCCCTAAGAATAACAGTCAGCTTGCCCAGTTATCAAGCCACATCAGCATAATTGACAGTGTTAGGATTGCATCATCATTTTTAACAACACTAAGATCCTTTTTAAATTATAGGGACAACCGTTTTAGACGGAAAGAAACTTGAGGAACCAAACCTCTGGTTTGAAACTATAAGAACTAAAACCAAGATAAGAGTAAACTATAGAGACTAAACATTGTATTAACCTTATTTTAAAACATGAATAGGGTGAAAAATTATTCTTCCAGTACTTGTTATAAGAACTCCTGTATGTTTCCAGAATATGATATATTTTGTCTAATGTATTAATTTTTCACCTGATATGCCGAACTAACTATTATAAAACTTCTTAACTAATTAATCAAACTCCTCTAACTAATGAATTTTATTGAGAATAGTTTTGATAGTTTACCATAAATAACTAAATCTAACTTCGTTAATTCGTGTAAAGCTATTAGTAAGTGCAAAACTTAATACCTAGAGTACCTTGTGACTATAAATAGAATATGCTGATTGATATACTGTTTCTAAATAGTACTGCTAAACTCATGTTGTATTTAGGCTAAAAAACAACTTATATGGTAAACCTTTTTATTTTAGAATTTGAAGAATCCATTTTTCTTATTTAGTGCTAATTGGTTTGGTCTGTCAGAAGTGCTTTGGGCCAAATTTTTTTCTATCAGATCAGGTCGAGTCGGACCAGGTTACCTAGACCACTGGGTTTTTTGCTCATCCTTATTACGAACAATCAACCGTAGAATATCAAAGGTAATTAAATAAACAATTGTTCAAACCCAAAAATCACATAACCAAGCCCTTCTTTAATCGCCCTTATGGCAATCAATTATGGGTCCTCACTGGGCTTCATCTTCTCCGACAAGGGTCAGCCCCATTTTCTGACATTACCATCTGATAACTCTTGTTGTGACTCAATCAAAATTTTCCCATCTTCGTTGAGGACTCACATCATGACAATTTGAACCACTCAAAGAGAGACTGCGAAGAGGTGAAATGTTAGAAAGTGTTACTTGTATGCCTTTGGTTATTATTATTCTGGACTTGTGTTAGGTATTATTGGGCTGTTGTATTGTTGTGTGTGGTTTGGGCTTATAGGTTTGGTCTTGGCCCATTTGGTTTGATACACATTATTTTCTATAAATAAGAGTTGGATCAATCAATTCAAGTTGGCTGGGTAATTTGTTCGTCTTGATTGAGTGTAGATTGATTTAGTTTTCATGGTACTAGAGCCTGGTTATCCACTCCAAGAGCCCATGCCCATTGTTCATTAGAGCCTAAGAGAATCCTTGGTTGAATCACCACCGTGAGTTTGAATTTTGGTCTCCTTCCACGGTTGAATCACTATTGTCAGTCGAGACGTCGTCGTCCCAGTGGTCGTTTTCTTTCATGTTTTGCAAGATCATTAGCATCTTTTTCCTTCTGCAAGATTTACTCCTTTGATCTCTTTAAGAAAGCAAAATGATTATTTTTTGTACCCAAATCTCAAATTCAGTGTCGAGACACTAACCAATTGAAAACGATCATCGGTCTATCATTCCGATATGTTGTCGTGCTCTGTCTCTTTTTGGAGTGATGTGGTGTCGTTCTTGGTATTGTTGCCATGTTGCCGCCGGTTTGAGATTTGCCGGCCTGTGTTGATTCCTTGTTGCATTATCACTGAATTGCTGCCGATTTCAGCTTCAAAGGTCTGTGCGGTTCTTGTGTCGTTTATTCTGTTCGCCGGATTCAATCAGATCACCGGACTCTGCATCCTTCATAGTGTCAATAGATTAGGTCGTCCTAATCTTTGAGTTTCTTTTGCTGATTCTAGGCTCTTTCTTCATTCCTTCTTCCCTGGCACCGACTCTGATTGTGATTTTAGCCGTTTGAGCCTTCTTCTCTTTCGGCTTGGTCTGGTTTCGAATATTAGTGACTTATTCTTTCATCTTTTGGGGATCGTTCTTTTCTCACTCACAAATTACTAGTTGTTACTCATGGAATCAGCCAAGAATCTAATTGATGTTAACCATCCTCTCTATTTCCATCTTTCAGATTCTCATGTCACTACCTTGGTGCCTGATTTAAAGCCTTTAGTCGCCTCAGGTTAAATCAAAATAAACCAAATTATGCAGTAAAGGGCACAACTCGGGTCGTATTCTCTTGAGGAGCCTTTTATTTAATTCCTAATCTAAGCTAAGTGACAAAAATATTAAGATGGGTTTTAAATTGATTTTTTTCTTTTTAATAATGGAAAATAACCTAAACTACTATTTTTTTTTGGATTTTTGAGAAATTGTTGAGATAACTAATGAAATTATGATTTAAACAAATGAATGATGAATGCTTCTTGGAAAAATGGAATATAGGTTATCCTTGCTCAAATTGAATTGGGAGTTAAACACTCACTAAGTCAACAATTAAACCTTAACAACTCGTTAAGTCTAGTATATTAATTGGTGATTACCCCTAGAACTCTAGCTAGATAATTACCTCTTAATACACTATTAAATACCACTTAGTGTGCAATTTAGGATTGGATTCATGCAACTTGTTCCTCTATACAATGAACATTCAACTAAAATATTCAAACAAGATCTAAGCAGTCATAATATTCATTCAAACTATGAAAGAATAAAGAACCACATTAAACCAAAAGGAAATATAGAAATTTAAATCTCAAATCACATAAACCAATCTAAATCACAATTGTTCAATCAATACTAAGATAAACAACTCGCAATCTCAGTAAATTAACCATATAACATAAAATCCTAACTCAGGAAATTCGTTACTTAATTAAATAAAAAGATTAAAACAATTAACTCCCCTGAATGTATCTTTGGAGCTCAAACCAATCTTCCATCTCCAAGAAGTAAGAAGAAATTTAGCCTCTCATGGAATCTGTCACAGCCATAATTCCTCTAACCATAATTCCTCTAAGACACCAAGAATCCATGAAATTAAGATGAAAGGAATAGATTAGAGAAGGAGAGAGGCGTTGTTGGTGAAGCTTGGTGATTGCGTCTCTCTGCGTTCTGGTGCGCGTGCTTCTCCTCCCTGGTTCTGATGTGCGTCCTCCCGGCTCGTGCGTCCTGGTTCTGGTTCTGGTGCCTTCGTGTGCTGCCGTCTCACTCTTCTATCATTCCCATCTTTTTAGTAATCCCTTTTTCTATTTGAAATATAGGTCAAATCCCTTTAAATTTGGGATATAATCTTCCAGGAAATATTTAGATCTGATTTTCCTCAAGATTCTGTATGAGAATTCAAAAGAAATCAGTTCCAGAGGCGGCAGGCGTCAATTTCGGATTTTTAGACCAAAATGGCATTTTATAAATTCGGGGTCCTGTTCTGTAATATTCACTGATAGCCAAGTGAATCAGTTCCAGCGGAGATGTGCGTATTTTGAGACCCAACTGGCATTGTTTACTTTCGGGGTCCTTTCTGTAATTGTTTCTGATATTTTCCTCTCTAAAAGTGGCAGCTAATATTACAGAAAGTACCCTTCTTTCTGTAAGAATTCCCTTGGAGACACATGTAGAATCTTATTTACTGCTTCAGTCCTTAACAATCTTTACTTTTTGGTCCCTCAGCTCCTCCTTTTCCAATATGACCTACAATTCAGATCAATATCTTGTAATATCTTTATTCAAAATTCAAATTTTAAAAATTAATTACAAGATTATAACAAATATATCATTTTAAGATTTATTTTCACACAGTCATCTTTAATTCAATTTAATCATAATAAATGTTATTTAGCCCAAAAATTAATGATAAAATCCCTAAATATGATATTAAATATTATGATAAAATCGGGATATATCAGTGCCACAAGCTCTCGCTGGTTCAAACAATTATGTAGTTTGGAGTAGAGCCATACGCCTAACACTTCACGGGAAGAACAAAATTGGTTTCATAGATGGAACATTTATACATACACATGCTTCTGACCACACGGATTTATGGGACCGTTGTGATACAGTCATGTTATCCTAGATAATTTAATCTATTGATAAGGATATTGCAAATGGGATTGTCTTTGCAAACTCTTCTCACCATGTGTGGCAGGACCTACAGGAGCGATTTAACAAGGTAGTGGTGCAAGGATTTATTCCTTACTTCATTCTATTTCATGCACCACTTAAAATAATCCGTCAGTTGTTGCATATTTTACCAAGTTAAAAGAATTATGGGATGAGTACTCTGTGTTAGTTCCATTACTGTCCTGCCAATGCAATACCTCTCAAGAGTTTAAGATAAGTCAACAACAGCGACTGTTTCAATTTCTAATGGGGCTAAATGAGACATACCAACATGCTAGGTCTCAGATTTTGCTCATGTCTCCTCTTCCAACGGTGAACCAAGCCTACTTTATGATTGTGCAAGAAGAGGACCAGCAAAACCTTTCTATTCCCACTTCAGCCAGCCAATTTGATAGAAGTGTTTTGACAACTAGAGGTGGTCGACAAGGTCACGGCAGGGGTAGAGGACGTTTTCAGGATACATGTAGTTATTGCTCTAAGAAAGGTCACACGCGGGACACTTGCTATCAACTTGTTGGATACCCACTTAACTTTAACTGAAGAAACCAAGATAATCACATCAATCTAGTTGTATGTGAAGCAAATACATCATAATCTACATCCTCTCCTCCCACCTTGACCTACGAGCAATACAACCAAATTCTTCAACTTCTCCTAAAGGATTCAGATGAGGTAGTTATTAAGGTTGTTGGCTATGTTGATGAAAGCGTCCCAAGTTTGATTAATGCATTGCCTAACAACTTAACTAACTCTCATTGGATATTAGATTCAGGTGCAACATGTCATGTTGTTAGTAATATTTCCATTTTTGACAATGTTACACCTTATCTTGGTCCACTAAGAAAAATTAAGATGCCTAATGAAGATAAAATCACTATTACACATGGAGGTACAATTATTTGATAATATTGTGTTGCATGATGTATACTTTTATGCACAATGCTGTTTTAATTTGGTCTCTGTATACCCTCAATTTTATTTAATTTATAAATAAATGATTACTTAATATCATTATTTTTTCCACAATAAAATTAAAGAAATACTCGGTTTTTAATTCCAAAAAAAATAAAAATAAAGATACTGGCAGAAAACATGCCGTAAAAAAATATTTTATTAATACATAGAGTTCTCGAATACATCATTATTTCCTATAAGAAGTCTAAAAAAAACATATGCCTAAAGGAAAATAGAGCGGCTTCTTGTCTGCTACTCAGGCTCATTTTCATATCGACATGATTTCCAATTTTTGGAGCATTACGACAAAATATGAGTGATACTAAATAAATAAGTTTTAACCAATAATGCCCAGTTGCTAATTTAGCAGAAAACAATTTAAATACTTGCAATATAATTATATGTGAATATGCATATAAATATATTCATAAGCATCCACAATACCATAATTTCATCACTTAGATATAATAGGGCATCCCTAGGGGGATCCATAATAATTCACACAGAAAATCTTATCCCATAAGATAATTCACATAGCAATCCTTCTTGGGGAGATCATAATATTTATGGACATAACAATATAGTCATCCTTGCATATTCCTATACAATTCCAAATAACTTTCAAATATAAAAAGTATTTAGATCAATCAAATAAATCACATAGAGAGTATTAGATGGTTAGACATTTGAAATAATTTTGAGAAGCATAAATAAGAGCAGGGTGTATCACTCAGTAAGAAAACTCTTACTTAATTTTCAGCAACACGTCTTCTCTTTTTTTTTTTTTTTCTCTCATCTTATGTTTCTTCGCTGTTCTACTTATTTGTGTTTTTTTAGTTTTTGGAGGTGAGAACTTGCACCTATATATAATAGTTTGGCAGCTCATCTATTTCCTTCATTTGTTTTTAACTTTTTCCCCAAGCTAGGCTATACTTATCTTCACTGACACACATCCTACTTATCAAGTTTATCCACATCTCATTTATTGATTCATTATCCTTTATTTAACTTCCCTCCCAAGTTTTCTAGAAGTTCTTCTAATAATAATAAGCATACTAATAATTATTTTATCTATCATATATTTGTACTGACGTTATTTTACCATTTTGTTCCCATTAATAAAGTGTGTATAACATTTCATTTAACGTACGTACGTACGTACGTATGTAGGTACGTACATATGTAGGTATGTATGTATGTATGTATGTATGTATACATTAATTATATATGCACACAATTTTTTCAGGATGTTACAGTCTCCATCTCCAGGCTCACTAAGCAAATGCAATGCACTATATCATTTCACCCTGATTTCTGCACTTTGCAGGAGAAGTTAATTGGAAAATCCCACATGATTGGTAAAGCTTATGATGGATTGTACCTATTTGAGAAATATCTACAATCTTATGGAATCATGAACTTGCATTCTACTCATCAAACCAAAGATAATTCTGCATTATGGCACCATAGGATGGGTCATGCCCCTTTAGATGTTCTTAAACATTTAGATTCTCTAAATAAGGATATTACTCATTCATCTATGCAAAGTTGTAATATATGCTCTCAAGTTAAGCAAACTCACTTATCATTCCCTTGTAGAACTTTTATTACTCATTATAATTTGAGTTGATACGTGTTGATACTAGGGGACCATATAGAGTACCTACGTATTATGGACATAGATATTTTCTTGCTATTGTTGATGACTTCTCTAAATGTACCTGAATTTTTTTTATGAGGAATAAACATGAAAGTGCTTCTTGTCTTAAAACTTTTATTGCCTACACTTCTACTCAGTTCTCTACATGTGTTAAAAGGGTTCGTAGTGATAATGACCTTGAGTTTGTGAATAATAAGCTTCAAACTTTCTTTCATGATAAGGGAATTGTGCGTGAAACCACATATCCATACACACCTCAACAAAATGGTGTGGTGGAATCAAAACATAGACATCTATTGAATGTTGCTTGTAGTCTCATTTGCTGATTCGATTTTAGGTAGAAAGTATTAAAACAACTGCTTATTTGATTAATCGCACACCCTCCAAATCACTGAACTATAAAACCCCTTATGAAATGTTATAAAATAAACAACTTGATCTTTCCCATCTTAAAGTTTTTGGTTGCTTGGCTTTTATGACATTCCAAAATACTTTTGATAAATTTCAGCCACGTTTTGATCGTTGCATTTTTATAGGATATCCACCTAATAAAAAAGGTTACTTGTTATACAATTTGGTTAAACAAACTGTTCTAGTTAGTCGACATGTTATATTTGATGAAAGTCGATATCCTTTTAAAGATATTGCACCTATGATACAGCCAAGTTCTTTTCCATCAAATTTAAATCCTTTTCTTTATGATACTCATGATTTGCAAGCTCCTCCCCAGTCTGATTTTATTCATGAGGAATAGGGGACATGTCCCATCCTCCTGATCATAATTCACCAGGGAATGAGTCACCTATTTATGAAAATTAGTTACTCAATAGGGAGTCTAGACCAGCCCAGGATAAACAAGCTCCAGTGTGGCTGAACAAATACATTTGCCTTGGAGAGGTTGAGAATAATGAGATACTTGGCGGAGGTTGTAAGTATCATATTCATGAATATCTCCCATGCAAATGTTACCAAGGATTATAAGGAATTTTTGTTGAGTACTAATAAGCTTATTGAGCCTTCTACTTTTCAAGCGGCATTTAAGGATCCCAAGTGGATGGAGGCCATACGTGAGGAGATGGCCGCCTTAGAAAATAATCAAACATGGGAAATTATGTCCCTTCCTAAAGGTAAAAGGGTCATTAGTTACAAATGGGTCTTTAAAATTAAGTATGATTCTTCTGGTAAGATTGAAAGGTATAAATCAAGGTTGGTGGCTAAGGGATACAATCAACAAGAGGGGATTGATTATTTTAAGAACTTCTCCCCGGTCGTTAAAATGGTGACAATAAGGACTATCCTCACTTTTGCATTAATGCATGGTTGGTATCTCTTTCAAATGGAAAGGAGATTTAAATGAGGAGGTTTACATGAGCATTCCACAAGGGTTTGATACTTTTAGCAAAAAGAAAGTTTGTAAACTTCACAAATCCTTGTATGGGTTGAAGCAGGCCTTTAGGCAATGGAATGTGAAACTTACTGATGCATTAATTCAAGGGGGTTTAGGCAAAACAAATATGACTATTCTCTGTTTATTAAATCTAATAGTCATGGAATAACTCTCATTTTGGCATATGTAAATGGTTTGGTTATTGCAAAAGACAATATGCAAGGCATAGAGGATGTTAAGACTTACTTGCACCGACAATTCAAAATTAAGGATCTAGGGCATTTGAGATATTTTCTTGACTTGGAGTTGGCACGATCAGACAAGCTTAGCCAAAGAAAATATACACTTGATCTCATAAGTGACATGGGGTTGAGTAGGGGTGAGCAATCGGGTTTCAGTGAAAACCAAATTAATTGAAAATCGAATAGAGCCCATTTTCAACATCGAACCGAAACCGATCAACAAAATTAATCGAAAACCGAACTAACCAAAAATTTCAGTTCAGTTGTTCCATTAACCAAAATATGGATACACATTGCCTAGCTTGAAACAAATTCCTCACCTAAAATGATGAAGCCCCGACAAGCAGATCCAAAAATAAGAAGAAATTTAATATTGTATTTTACACAGAAATAAAGGCTATGGATAGAAGTCATAAAACACACACATTAATGTTGTATTTTACATGCTAATACTTGTTCTTGAAATAACTAAAATAAAAGTATGGAAAGTAAGGATGAATGACAGTAAAAGACGCTGGCATCAAGTAGAGATAGTTGATGGTAGAGAAAAAATGACAAGCCTGAGAGTTCAATAGTGAAGATTGAACATGATGTTGAATGCGAGAGGACGACTTTGACTCTCAAAATTCCAGAACCAATAGATCAAGACTGACAGAATGTTCAAGAGAGAAGAGTGAAGACGGAGTACGCAGTGTAAAGCTAATGGTGAGAGATCAAGAGTGGCTTCATGAGGAAGATCAGGACTGATACAGTGAAAGGAGAGGAAGGAAAGGAGGGTCTGATGCAATGAAAGGAGATGATGGAAAGGAGGATGTCTTCTATGTGGCTGTTATTTGTGATGTTGAGTAAGGTTGAGGCCTTGAGGGAATGAAAATAGGATTTGCATAATTGAAACATAAAGGCAACATGTTTTTTTTGGGTTGAAAGAGTGTTTAATTAGAGTGTAGAAAAAGAATTACTGGGCTTTAGGTTTGGTTGCTGGGCTGGACATGTTTTTTAATGAAAATTAATAAGGGTTGGACTTAGGCCTTTGTAAAGGCACATCATAAAACATACAGAGCCCATATATTACCTATGTTATTTCGGTTTTTCAGTTATAACCAAATTTTTTTTTATTGTAACCGAATCGAAGACCGAACACTAAAATATTAGAAGAAAAAAATCAAAAAATAACCAAAAATCAAAATAACCGAATTGAGTTCAGTTCGGTCTTCAATTTCATTTTGCTCACCCCTATGGTTGAGTGGGGCAAAGTCACTGCACATTCCTATGGAAAGGAGCATAAGACTGAGTCTAGAAGGACATGTGAGACATGATGCAAGCAAACATGCTTACAAGAAGCACAAGTAATAGATGAAATTTGATACCTAGTTGTTAGATCCGGTAGTTTATTGTCATTTCATTGGTAGGTTGTGTTATCTTACTAATACTAAACTTGATATAAGCTATATTGTGCAAACTTTGAGTCAATATATGAGTGCTCTAAGGAAGTCACATATAGCAGCAGCTGTTCATGTTGTGAGATACCTCAAGAGCTGCTTTGGACTTGGGATTCTTCTTTATTCAACAAAGCAGTTCACCATGGAATGCTATGTAGATTCAGATTAGGCAGCATGTCATGACACGAGGAGGTTGGTCACAGGATACGCCATGAAACTGGGTGAGTCATTGGTGTGTTGGAAATCGAAGAAACAACATACCGTGTCCAAGTCATTAGCAGAAGCCGAATAGAGAGCACTTGGAATAGCGGTGTCGAAAATAGTTTGGGTTACCAGATTGTTGAAAGATCTTGGTGTTAAAGGATTGGAACTGGTTACAGTTCATTGTGATAATAAGGCAGTTATTTACATTACTACAAATCCTGTATTTCATGAACGTACAAAGCACATCGAAATCGATTGTCACTTCATACGTGAAAAACTATAAGAGGGTATTATCGATTTATGGCATATAGCTTCGAAGACCTAGCTGGCAGATGTGTTGACAAAGGCACTTGGTAGAGAAAGTCCTAATAGTTGTGTTTACAAGTTGGGAGCTACAAATTTGTTTAGTTCCCAACTTGAAGGGGGTGTTAGAGAGTGTTACTTGTATGCATTTGGTTATTATTATTCTGGACTTATATTAGGCATTATTGGGCTGTTGTATTATTGTGTGTGGTTGGGGCTTACATGTTTGGTCTGGCCCATTTGGTTGTGATTCACATTATTTTCTATAAATAAGAGTTGGACTAGTCAATTCTGGTTGGCTGGGCAATTTGTTCATCTTGATTGGGTGTAGATTGATTTATTTTTCATGAAATTGTGGCAACGAGATAGCAAATTAATCTTATGTTCCAATGTGAAGTGGGACATGGCAAGGATTTTAAGAAAGCGATAAGGGTTCAAGGGGAAAGAGAGGAAAGGACATCTGGGGAGACGGTAGACTTAGCAAAGGATGTGAAGAAAAAGCAAGCAGAGAGAGCTATGAGGAAGAGATTAGATAAGGTGGGGAGTTTATGGGGAAGGGGAGAAGGTTGTCATTGATGTTGGCCAGTAGCGGTGGCGACTGCGGCGACATATCAACAACGATGATTTACAGAGTAAAATTTATGATTTTGTTGTTGTGGATTATTGGTGGTGCGACATAGCGGGTGAAAGATGAGGAAGAGGAAGGAAGAAGGCAAGAGAGGGGGCTATCGATTTGTAGGCATGAAAAAGAATAAGAGGTGGGAATTTGAGTTTGATTGGAATTAGATATTCTCGTTTTCATGAGCCTTTCTCATGCTAGTCAAGAACAAATTTAATTCAACTATAATATTTAGAATTACGTTATAGTTAAAGAGGAGGAAACAAGTGAGAGGAAGATGTCCAGAAGAATGAACAGAGCTAAATAGGGGATTGTTTTCTCTCTAGAAAGATCAAAGGAGGGAGAGAGAAAGGGGAGAGAGAGGATGAGGTGTAATGGTGAGGTGGAATAATCATAATATATATGGCTGCCACGTAAGCCATCATAGTCAAAATTAACGGTCAACACAAATGGTGGTTAAAAGAAGGGCAACATTGAGACCAAAAAAATCTTCCAAGACAATATTGTTTTTTCATGAATACTTCCAAAACAAATTTACACCTTAATCCTTTATAAAATTATGTCGTCATTTCAAGTAAACGTTCACTTTCTCTTTTTTTTTTTTAAGTATAGATATCCTCCAATTGGTGACAATCTTGTTCGAGGTATTATAAGGCGCTAAATGTGAGCATATCTTTTTGTGGGGATTCGAACCTTAGTTCACCATACTATGAAGAACTAGCCCCTTCTGTCAGACTCAACTCACTATTAGCCCAAAACTCACCATTAGCCTAAAAAACAACAAAAGCCTATCTAAAAACATAAATGGGCCAAATAGCATTTAACATTTTTTGGCCACTGGGCCAAATGGATTTTGTCACATTATAGTTTGACTATGATTCTGAAATACTAAAATGACTGTTTGAAAACGACTCAATTGTGGGATTCTAGAAGAAGTTGGGTAGTCATCCATCAACTATAGTAAAAGTGTTGGCTTTACTCACTGGTATTACAATCTGTAAACAGTTGGGGTTTTAGAGAGCCATTGCCTATACAGACTCTATGGAAGCATACCTGTTGTTTATGTTTGATTGTGGTCCTAATCACCCACTCAAGCATGAGATAGCGGGGATTAGGAATATGATTTGCTCTAACTGTGAAATTGAACTTAGATATGTACCACAAATTGTATTGGGGTGCGCCAATGTACTAGCTAGAGAAGCGTACAGTAATTGTGTGACATGTTGTTATTACAAGAACTAACCCCAGCTTGTCAAAATAGGTTGGACATGGATAGGATTAAGAGCCGTATAGCTGAACCTGTGACTCTTGTCATATAATATTTCAAGCTATTTGCTTGCTAGTTAATTAAAAATGAATGACTCAATTTGTTTTTTAAGCAGTGATGCACAACATAGGATCAAATCACAGACAATACCATATTAATATATTAATATATTAATTTTATACCATATTTGTCTCATAGAAACATCTTATCAAAATTATATAATACTGTAATCCGCATCAAAACTCTGTATATTAACTTTATAGTACTATTACCTAACTAAATTAAATTTACACTTAGTTTTATACGGAGTAAACGACAAGGTGGGACATCACATCGCTTCTTCTAAACTGAGGGTTCATTTGGTATGATGGAATTGGGGACCAATTCTATCAAGATGTTTGTTTGGTATAATGGAATTGGGGCTCAATTCCAATTCCATGTGAAACCCAAATCATCCAATTGCATCAAAATGGCCTCCATAAAAAAAGCCAAGTTTTGTAATTTCACCCTTACATTTCCATTATTACTCTCATTTTTAACTTCAGCCTCCTTACTCACCGCAACGACGGCGACTTCTTCTCCCTCATCGGCGACGACAGCTCCCCCTCCACCGGCGATGAAAGCCACAATGGCATCCTTTAGTAGAAGCGATGACAGCGAGGGCTCTCCCTTACTAGATCAGACGGAGATGACAACGGCAGCAACGACAGCTCTCCCCCTCCTCTTCGTCTGATATGGTGAGATCTGGCCTCTCTTCTTCTGATCCTCATCTCCGTCTACCCTTTTCTTCTTCGATTAGCAGGTGCACGATGATAACGGCGGCGATGGCGGCCTCCCCCATCAACCTCCTTTCGTGACGAAGATAACAAGGATTTGGGTAGGAGTTGGCAACGATAGTAGAGGAAGTAGTGAGATTTGTTCGAAGCTAGTCCTAGTTTAGAGAAGGGAAGACACAAAAAGGCGATTGATGGTTTTGTTTTTTCCAGGGTTCTTAGACCCGGACTGGACCGGCCCGGAACCCGCCGAACCAGTCAGTAGACCAGTCCGGTCCAAGTCCCAATTTTAAATTTTTTTTTAACTTTTTCCTTTAAAATTTCATACTATAAGCCTAAAATCTTCAATTACTCACCGGTTTGGCTCCGGTTTAACCCACTGACCCTTAACCCAGTACCCCGACCGGTTTAATACCCGGTCCGAGTTTTAATACCTTGGTTTTTTCTGATAGTAGATAGGGTTTTTTATTGAGGGTATTTTACTATTTTCATATAAAAGTTAGGTCTTATTTCCAAGCTATACCAAAGACACTTTTAAACCTCATTTGCATATCCATATACATATCCATCTAAATCAATTCCAGTGTACTAAACAGGCCCTGAAGGAAACTAAAAACCCATAGCATGTGATTTCGCGACTGCGTTGGAAAAAAAATTGTGACATATGAATGTTTGTTAAGTGCATGTTTGAGTTAGCGCTTCAAAAGCACATTCATGTAAAGTCGAGACAAAACTCCTTTCACATATTTACTTTGTGTATCGTAAATCACCTTTGAAAAGTAACTTTTACCGCTAATCCAAACATACACTAAAACATTCCATCATTTTGCATAGGATTTGTTGTTTCTCACAATTCCTTAATAACCTTGGCTTATTGTCTCTTTTTTTTTGGACCAGCAGCTTATTGTCATTTACTACTTTAGCAAACCAAGATAAATATAAAACATGGACAAAAAATCATGATTCTTTCCAGCGCAATCTTTTGAAAATATAATATGAGATAAGAAGAAAATATTAAAGTGCATCAGCACTGTAAAGCATTTTTTAACTACATATAGTGTTCTATAATATTTTTTTAGATGTATCCATCATCTGATGGATTTTTTTAGATGCATCTATAACTTCAAAGTTATTTTTTTGTGCAATCAGATACTTAACTATTTAGGTCATTTGGAGTGCTAGATATATCTAAAAAAATATTTTGCGGGTTAGATGCACA
Organism: Inga laurina; assembly: GCA_963855925.1. Classification (NCBI taxonomy): domain Eukaryota; kingdom Viridiplantae; phylum Streptophyta; class Magnoliopsida; order Fabales; family Fabaceae; genus Inga; species Inga laurina. The sequence goes on along the minus strand of OY979703.1, from coordinate 15,444,829 downwards.
AAAACACAATTTAAAGTGCTGGATACACTTGAAAAAGAATCTCGGTTCTAGTTGCATAAAAAAAAATACTTTAGAGTGCTAAATACATTACAAAATATTTTATGATACCCCTACCTTAACTCTAACAAATATGATTATCACAAAAACTCACAACAAGTAATCCGTATGTAAAATAAGTTTTAACTCATGTTGCTTAGCGCTGAGACTTCGTAATTGTTACATTTATTCCTGGCATCTCGTCAAAATTTACTGGCATATTTTATTGTTAGGAAAAATCTATTTATATGTATATATACTTTCAGTCAATTTTTAATTTAGTACTTATGTATTTTTTTAATTAAATAATTAATTTTGATAATTAATACTGCTAGATTTTACAACTTTGCTGTATTGGCACTTAGTCTTTGTATTAAGGTTAACGGTATGAGCAAAGAAAATTTAAAGCATCTTATTAAGAGAAAAAACACACATAACTAATTTAAAATGGAGTGAAAGTATAGGCATGGCAAATGTATTTTCCTTTTATTATTTTTTAAAGCATTGGTAAAAAAATAAAGGGAAAATCCCAGAAAAATGCCTTCAAAATAGGGAAATTGCCGATTCAGTACTCCGAATTCCAAAATCCCGGATTAGTACCGTGTTAGTATGGATGAACAGTTCGGAGAGTCAAAAGACGATTTTGCCCTCCATCCCTCATTCTCGCCACTTCAGAATAATAACATGAGGTTCTTAATCAACAACTCTGGATTCTGGATTAACAACTCCAGTTTCATCTTTTTACTTTTACAATAACAACATCGGTCTTATTATTAACAACACCATATTCTATATTAACAACTTCCATTTCTTGTTTCACAACTTCGTAATTTAAGTTTCAGAGCCAATAACAACACCTCTTTTTTTGTTAACAACATCGTATTTTACATTAACAACACTATATTTTTGAGATGCGAATATATGAAAGAATAAAACGGGGTTATTAATCAAGAATCCGGAGTTGTTAATTAAAAACCTCGTGTTGTTATTTTGAAGTGGCGAGAATGAGAATTGAAGGGTAAAATCGTCATTTGACGTCCTCATACTATTCATCCATACTGACACGATACTGATTTGAGATTTTAGAATTCAGAGTACCAAACCAGATTGGAAGGTATTTTTCTGAAATTTCTCAAAAATAAATACATAAGGCAGGGCTAAGCTCTCCTCCGCGTATAGCTGAAATTTGGAGCTACTACTTGAAAGCTGAACCCATGTCTCTCTCAAGACTGAAAATAGATATCTCCTTCCACCCTTCTTCCACTCGCACACCTAACTTCAACTCTCGAATCTACCTAAAAATTACTCATCCAGCTTCTAATTGAATTCCATTATCATTTTTATCAGGTTCCTTCGGTCGCTTGATTCATCAGATTTCGCCAGCACACCTAAAAATTGTTTGAATTTGGCTTGCATTGATCCCACAATCCTAACTATTTCCTCCTCCATTATCGTTTATCTCATAGGTTCTCCAATCCAATTCGCATCATATTCACTTGAAACTCATTGCCCCAGCTTCTAATAGAAACCCCATTATCGTCCTCGTTTGTTCCCTTGATCATCTGCTTCGTCAATTTTTATCAGCACCCTGAAACACTGTTTGATTCTGAATTCTATCAATACCAAGTCTCTCTTCTCCGGATTGAAGACTATGTCGTTTGAGGAGGAGGCATTGGAGCACACCCTCCTTGTGGTCCGCGAGGTTTCAGTGTACAAAATTCCACCCCGAACTACATCCGGTGGGTACAAGTGCGGGGAGTGGCTTCAGTCCGATAAAATCTGGTCGGGTCGGCTTAGGGTTGTTTCGTGCAAGGATCGGTGCGAGATCCGACTGGAGGATCCGAACACCGGGGAGCTTTTTGCCGCGTGCTTCGTTTACCCGGGCCAGCGCGAGAATTCGGTCGAGTCTGTGCTGGACTCGTCCAGGTACTTCGTGCTGAAGATCGAGGATGGTCTGGGGAAACACGCATTTATTGGGTTAGGGTTTGCGGAGCGAAACGAAGCTTTTGATTTCAACGTGGCATTATCGGATCACGACAAGTATGTGAAGAGGGAACACGAGAAAGAGTCTGGCGAGCCGAGTGAGGAATCTCAGATTGATATTCATCCGGCTGTAAATCATAGGTTGAAGGTACAATACAAGGACTGTTATTGGCTTTACAACACTTTTTTCAATCTCGAAATGTGCGTTCTCTGATTGCTTTGTTCGTTGTACTTGAATAACTAACGCATAATTCGCAGCTCTAATTTTTGGATCAGTGGATCTTTGGCTATTTATGTCTTCACCTGCATTGTTTACTTTGGTTCCGACAATGTACGAGCTTGAGCATATATGAACATGTATGCATTATAGGATCATTGAGCCATGTTGAACGCATCTGCTTGTGACCCGCATAACATACAAACATTTCAGAGCTTGTCTAAGTCTGAAGATGCATGTCAGATGTATTTTTTGTTTTATTATCCCTTAACATGGTTTTCCTTGTGGAATAGTTTACCTCCTTTTGGCCCCTACAAATTATAAGGATGATTCTGTACTTTCTACTCTGCCACAAGTGTTTTATTTCTCTGCCTTTTGGGCAGGATTAAGTTTTATCCATGACTCTTCTCTCGCTTGTTTGACGTTGACTTCAATGTGTTTCAAATTATAGGAAGGTGAGACCATCCGGATTAACGTGAAGTCTAAACCATCATCTAGTGGAACTGGCATGCTTTCATCTGCAGGTTTAGCAGGTGGACTTTCTGGAAATACAAAACCTAAGGTCTCGGGCCTTGCTCCCCCACCCACTGGATTAGGAAAAATCAGGTCTCCTCTTCCTCCCCCACCAAATGATCCTGTTGCTGCTCGGTTGACTTCTTCCAGTCGTATAACTGGTCTCAAGGAGACGAACGGAAGTGGAAGAAATTCTAATGACACTTCTTTAGATCTGTCTCAATTAAAGGTAGTTCTTTATGACCTGAACAGTAATGTTATTAGACTGAAACATCAAATTGGAAGATTACATGCTCTATTTTTCTATTTCTAAATACCATAGTCAAGTTTAAAACAAAGTATTTTATTCATGGTTACTTCTATTTAGAATTGAAATTTCATTTGATCAGAAGGCATAGAGATCCTACTATTTACTCTATTGTCATGTATGTCCCTTGAAGTCATGATATTTAGACTAAAAGTAGTAATAGTGATTCTTCTTTACTTGATAATCACAATATGAACATTGACACATTGTGACAATTTATTTTGAATATTTTAATAGTTCTTAAATCCTTGGTTTTAATCAAGATTCATATGTAGTCTGTTTTATGATTATGGTGATTTGAAACAAGCAATATTCTTGGTAATCCTTATGAATAATCAAGTGACTTGCTGAAGCATTTTGGTTTAATATCTTTTTCTATCTGTATCCTTTAAGGTGGTGCCAAACAGGCTAATTCAATGGTAAAGAAGTTGGTTTTTTAAAAAAACTATTTGCTCTTCTTCTTTTTTGGATACTTTCAGCCGGTATCCGGCGCTTTTTCTGGATCCTATTACTAGGTATTTGAGCAACCGACTACTCCAGTTTTAGGGTTTGTGGTTTCCCCTTTTAATACAAGTGTTTCCTCTAAGACTCAAACTCGAGATCCAGAGGGATCTAGCAGGGCCTTACACCGCTAGACCAACTATGTATTGATTGCTCATTTATTTTTTCCATTGGAGTCATAAGAATGTAGATTATATGAGCTAACAAACATATTATTCAGTCCTAGATTTGAGGCTGTGAATCCCATTGATGTTTGGCTCTTCTTTCTGTGAATTATATTTATATCCCCAACTTCTCCTTTACAGCAGTACAGCACTATTTTAACCATAGGGCTGCATTCTGTGTAACCTGATACAAAACCTCAATATGAAATTTATTGCTATTGCTTCCATGCACACTAGTATAGCAACTGGGTAACATGAGCAATAGCATTTTCCTTTAGCAAAGAGGCACACCTCGCTGATAATAGTTACAACCAACTGGGTATTTTGATGCGTTGAAAAAATTACCTATTGTGTTATTGAAAGCAGGCTGTATAGCAAGTGTTCTAGCTTCTTTTATTTCTGCTTCAGAGCTTGGTTTTTCATGGGATAATGGTTGTTGAGTATTAATTGATTATGTTGTTTTGTGATGCTGTGAACGATGCCTTGTGACTTGCCCTACTTGTATTTAAGTTTCTTGGGCAAATATATTATGCTCCTCCATATTTGGATAAGCACGCGCCTTGTAAATTAAGCTGGTACTTGGCACTGCTTCTCCTTTAGCATTTTTAACTATACGTATTTCTGGTTTGTATTTACAGAAGGATCTTCCCTCAAAAGCTGCTTCAGGCTCCACCACCGCATCGGGATGGGCAGCCTTCTGATTATATTAATACGGGCAAATTTGACTGTGAGGCTTTTATTATTCCTTGAATTTTTTTCTTTGGATTTACTTTGACAAAGGAAACAATGGAACTAATGAAGAAACGGAGAGGGGTTGTTTCAGTGTACTCAGCGGAAGTTACCAAGTGATTGGACAGAAATATCCTGTAATATCTTCATGCTATTTTTTATATGAATTATGTTTATAATCTTTTATTATAAAATGCTCTTCTCATCCCAATGCGGCTCTTTTTTAAGCTGTATTTTTTATGTTCTGCTTGACGGACGGGTGTTCTTGGTGGTGGTATTTTATCTTTTATTAACGGCGCGAAATGAGAATCAGGGTATTTTGAGTATACTATGTTTTAATTATCTGGTTTTGCATTTATAAGTGAGGAAAATGCAAACAAATTCCTCTTTTTTTTTTTTTTTTTTTTGCCAACAAGGATATCATTAATAAATAGGTATCAAGTTTACATACATACAAAACATCAACCTAAACCTTCTCCTGTGTCTGACATATCCTTTAATATAAGAGTTAATAAAGCCAATGGAGGTCTGAATACCCAATCTATTGGGCAGGACCCATCCAATGAAGCTTTGGCAACCCAATCAGTTACCAAATTTGCTTCTCTAGGAACCCATGCAAAGAAATGGTTCCGACTAGTACTCCTTGCAGTAAGGATGTTCTCAATGATTATATCACACTTCTAATTAGAAGACATACATCTCTCATTTAAACATTTAATTAGGGACTGGTTATTTGACTCAAAATATACATCCTCTAATTGATTCTCCACTGCATACATCACTGCTTCTTGCATTGCCATACATTCCCCATTAAGGCTGAATCCACCAAAATGTGACTTGCTTTTCCATCTAAGACCCAACCGTTTGAGTCTCGGATAACAAAAGAAATCACTGTTTTACCTTCTTCTTGGTTATAGGCACAATCCATATTAATTTTTAGTTCATTATTTTCTGGGTGTCGCCACTTCTGAGGCGTCCGTCCTTGAATTCCTGCTTCAGCTGTTGGTGCCGTATTGACCCTCAACCACCCTCGGGCAAACAAATTCCTCTAAGCTTTGGTCACTTGCGAATAACCGCTAAACCCCTGAACTTTTAATAATAAAAATTAATGGTCGGTATTTAAACTTTCACGGAGAAATGATCTTTTCTGCATGATTTCGTTCCAACAGGGATAATTATTTTCCACCCGAGACTCTTTATAAGCCTGTGAGAATAACAGTATTGAAAAGGGTAATTTAGAGACATTGAAGTGTGTCGTGCGGAATGTTGGAGATGGCAGATAAAATTAGTTGGAACTAAATAATCCAACACAAGGCACGGAAACTTCTTTTTTACCTTTGCAGTAATTGAATAGATAAAGGGTGTGTTTGGTTCAGCTTATTGGACAGAAATAAACCCGTTTTTTGGTAAAAGATCCAAATAAATACGTGTTGCGTTTTTATAATGTTTGGTTCAACTTATTTTAATTGTATCATGGGTAGAATAAGCTATTTATTAAATAAGCTTCTCACTACATCTTTTCTATTAAGTCACTTATTATGTAAGTCGAAATAAAACTCCTCTCACATACTTACCTCGTATACCGTAAATCACGATTTATAAGCACTTATTGTCCAAAAATAAATCGCTCATCCAAACATAAATCACATTTTAAAATCATAATAAGTCATTTTTCCTGCCACTCTCCCAAACACTCACAAAATAGTGCTGCATCAATGTAAATGTACGTGTGTGTTTGGTATTGCTTATTGGTGGTCAATAAGCACTTATTACGTAAGTCGAGATAAAACTCCTCTCACATACTTACCTCGTATACCGTAAATCATAATTTATAAACACTTATTATCCAAAAATAAGCTATCCCAAATGAGCAAGTAAACAGACAATTGGAATATTTGGACATCGTGGTTTTAATTTTGAAGCTTTGATAAAAGAAAAGGCACCAATAATGGAATTGAGAGCTTAAAAGAACAACTAGGGAATGAAACAGTAGCAACATTACTTATTTACCACTACATGCAATCAGCGATACGGATCTTTCTTTAATAACTAACTCCATAAATATACTATGTACTAAAATGTCCGGCTATTAGTTTCCTTAAGTTTTTTTCCCCATAGTTTTCCTATACCATTCACCACATTTCGACCCATCTATATCTCTATGACTTTCTTTATACATATCCATAAGGCCCTGTTTGGTATGATGGAATTAAGGGTGATGAAAATGAAATTGGGGGTCAATTCCATCATGATACTTGTTTGGTATGATGGAATTGGAAAATTTTCCAATTCTATGTGGAAGCCAAATAGGCTTAATTCCACCCAATTAGTTCCATCAAAATACCTCATATTTACAATCCCATACAATCATTTCCATCTATTACCCTCCACTGTTACCTTCAACCTCCTCGGCAAGGACGATGGCGACCTCTACTCTAGATTCTGGCAGCCTCTATTTCACAGCACCGGTGACCTTCTCTTTCTCTCCACCATTTTCTTCTTCACCAAGAAACCACCACCATCCCTTCTTCACTCCCTCTCCTTCGTTTGCTCACCGCCGACAAGGCTTGTGCTCCCAAATTTGGTGACATAGTGTCGATTTCGTCTTTGCCCCTTCATACTTCTCACAAGCTTCTAGTCCCTCCACTGTCGGCATGAATCCTTCATCCTCAACCAGCAAGCTCCAACTCTATCGTCGGCACGAATCCTTCGTCCTCGACCAGCCAGCTTCTCCCTCTCATGCTTCACACATCGTCGCCGGCAAGCCCCCACCATCTCCTTTGCCAGGTCCAAATCGAAATTTTTCTTAACCTTCAAAGATTGGCGGTGGTTTATCTACCTTAGGGCGCGTTTGGTACATTGAAATTGATTTTGATAGAAATGGAAATGGATATGGATATGGATATGGAAATGAGGTTTAAAAGTGTGTTTGGTATGATTTGGAAATGAGACCTAGTTTTCATATGAAAATACCAAAATACCCTCAATAAAAAAAATAAAAAACCCACCTACTACCACCTGACAAAACAAAAACACCCATCGCCCCATCGCCTTTACCAGATCCAAGACCAGCTTCGAGCAGTGCAACTTTGAGCAGCTGCCATCACTGTCGTTGCCAACTTTGAGCAACTGCTATCGTCGATCAGATGAAGAGGAGGGGGGAGAGCTGTCATCGTGTCGTAGCCGGTGAGGGAGAGATGTCGGTATCTTCTCTATCATCTGGTGAGGGAGAGGTATGTCATCGTTGTCTCTGTCGATCTGGTGAGGGAGAGTTGTGTCGTTGCCGTCACCGGTGCTACCGTGGCTGTTGTCGCTGGTGGAGGGGGGAGAGCTGCCGTCACCGAAGAGGGAGAAGAAGTCGCCGTTGTTGGGTGAGTGAGCAAAGGTCGCCGGACGGTGAGGGAGCTGAAGCAAATAGGAGGGTAACGATGGAAATTTGAGGTTGGAATTGCAAATTTGACCTTTTTTGATGGATTTCATTTTGGTGAAATTGGGTGATTTGGATTCCATGTGGAATTGGAATTGAGCCACAATTCCATTGTACCAAACAAACTTCTTCATGGAATTGGGCTCCAATTCCATTGTACCAAACGGGCCCTCAAAGATCAGAAATTTTGCTGAAAAAATGGAATTGTGCAAGTTTTCGGGAAGGGGACGAAGTACTGGCTCTGCATGATTTTTTTTTCTCAAAAAAAATTGAAGGACATTTTGATATTTTCATATAAAAATTATATCTCATTTTTATGACGTATCAAATATATTTTTAATCTCCATTTCCATTTCCATTTTTGTATTTATATCTATTTCCGTCAAAATCAATTCCAACGTATTAAACAGGCCTTAACAGTTTAATGGCTTTTTAACCATCTTCCGCTAGATGGATGACATCTCATGTCTTCTTCATATATAATTATTGCGAATGTGATATTTTCTTGTGTCATAAATACCTTGAAAAACCATAAGCTAAGCATTGCCTTTCATCTGTTCACATCCTTGAGGTGTTGCGTTGCCTGTAAAGCGATACTGTATCATTTATTTTGATGGTTTGGTGGCCGGTACAAACATAAGCAGCTGCCACGTTATATTCACCAAGGCACGTGACAAAGATTCCTTCTTTTTTATCACCTTTTATTCATATGCAAGCATTTTAAACTTTACGCCTCCTATATGCAATTTCCTATTTATTTACGGCCTCAGCCTCTATTCTTCATCAGCAAATCAAGTTAAGGGGGAAAAAGACCTTATTAATTTCAATATAATGTCATGGCCAAAACAAAATCTTGATGTCATCATGCATGTGGTTGTTTTTTACACGATTTTGGGAAACTTATATTAAGGGCTGGATTACGTAAATAAATTTGGTAACAATAAAGTTTTAAAATTAAATCAATGTCATTAAAATATTCAGAAATTAATGACAAAAATAAATTGCTTGAGTATTTATTTTTTGGCCATCTATTTGAAATTCTTGGCGTTAAATATTTGCCAAAAAAAGGCGGTAAATACTAAATACACCGTAATTTGACCGCGAAAAAGAAAATATATATAACGGCTACCAGGAAGAGTACTGACCGTTGGCATTGCCATGTCCAGTTTGAGAGGATCGCGCGGACTCGTCGTCTAATTTTCTCAAAAGCCATCATACAGCGAAATTACTGGATTCGCTGCCAACTTTCTTGTTTCTCTTTCAAAAGTTTCTCGGGATCATTATCTGTTTTGGCCTACTACTAATTACCCGGTAATCCGAATTCTCAGCCTTATTAATTTTTTTTGCGACATTGAAACGAAATTCCTTGTCACAGCGATTGCCATTGGATTCTGAATGGTCCTGGGTTCACATATTTTGACTCCTGCTTCTTGCCGGCATCAATCACACGACATTTGCTTCGAAAATGCTTGAAACTTTTGGCTTGAATTTTGAGACATGGGCTACATGCACGTTTTGAAGAGCGAACAGAACTTTCTTTTTTGGGATTTAGATGTAAATATAAAATCTGTTTGCTTGAATTTTACTCTTACAGAGGTTTCTTGCAATTAGGTTTTCTGGGATGTGAAGCGAATGTTTCTCAGAGGGAATTTGGCTTGTATATAGTGCAAATATGATGATTGTTGGTCATCAAGGTAACTGCTGAGCTTGGCGAATGATATGGATTCTGCCAGAGGTTGGTTTCAGAAGTTTCATCCTAGGGATAAAATGAGGTCTTCTTCGAAGAGGAAGGAGGGTTCTGAAGGAGGAATCGAAGATTCAGATGCACAGCTGGATGAAGAAGCTCTTTCTAATATAACAAAACAAAAGGTTGCAGCGGCAAAGCAGTATATAGAGAACCATTACAAGGAGCAAATGAAGAGCCTTCAGGATAGAAAGGAGCGGTATGATTTATTTCAGGAGTGCTAATAACGGCTTGGCATTATTATTATTATTATTTTGTACGAAAACATAAGTAATGCAACTTATCTCCAAATATTTTCTGGAATTGCAATTCTTTGTTTCCCTCCATTCCTTTTGCATTATATGATGGATTGAACTGCACATTTCTTTCGAGGAGCGTGATCATCATACTAAAATAATTTGACAGCAGCCGTTTTTATCAAGAAAGTTGCTATTTCTGTTTATTATACTATTATTATCATATTATTCACCAAATGGTTAATCGGTAACCACAATGTGCCTATGTTTGCTCACAGCTTGTAGTGTTAATATTTCATTAAATTTCAAAATTTTGAAGGCATGACTGAATTTTATTTTGCTGATCCAATAACTTTCAATGATCACGGCCACCTATTCTCAGGAGGGAAAATACTTGTAAAAGCCTTCATATTTTGGCTGTAACCATATCTTACTTTAAGATGGCATATTGTTGCTTGTGTTGGTCCCATAGTTTTGCTAAAAATAGGAATATTGGAATCTTAGTAGTATCCGTTTTTGGTTGTAGGAGCAGAGTACGTAGATCAGTAGTTCTATATAGTCAGATATGCATCCCATTCTAAACAGAAGCTGACTGCATGAACTCATTTGTTAACTTTCTTTCAAATAGAGTGATTTGTTTAGAGTGTAATGAATGAAAATTATTGAAATTTAGCTCCATCTTTAAGATGGGAGCTGTGAGAAACAATGGGTCAGAAAATCTGTTGCAAACTTCTGTCAATTTTGGGTGCAGCTGGGGAGTGCTTGTTTTTATGAATATTTGTTCCATGTTTTATATATTTTTTCAACTTAGTTCTATTATGAACATTTTTTTTAACCATAGCACTTGATCTTTAGCTCATCATGTAATGTATATTACACAAGTCATAGTGCAAAAGAAGTTGCAATTCGAGATGCTGGTTTATTTGATCCAACCTACTCCTTTTGGGTCGCAAGTTTGGGTTGCCATCTTTGTTGGATATTAAAATTGGATGATTATGTAGAACAAGAATGTTTATCATTATGTCCAACTATTAAGATCTATTTATATGTGTAACTCTTGTGTTCAAGTCATTGCTATTATTTTATACATCACGATTTATATGTCCTCTGGAAGAATATTTATGGAAAAGGGCATACTTTTTTCTTGTAAATGGTAACCTAGTAGACGACTCTGGTGGGCCTGAAGATATCTCTATTCCTGTTAACGTGTATAATATTAGTTGCATAAACAAATCAGTTATGTGGTAATAGGCGTTAAACTTTTTTAATAACAGTCGAACTATCTTGGAAAAGAAGTTGGCTGATGCTGATGTCTCTGAGGAAGACCAAAACAACCTTTTCAAGTTTCTGGAGAAAAAGGAAACTGAATACATGCGGCTTCAGAGGCATAAGATGGGTGTTGATGATTTTGAATTGTTGACTATGATTGGAAAAGGTGCATTTGGAGAGGTATGTTTATTCTTGAGTATGATATGAGTAATTTGCTTAAAGCATAGAATCAAATTAATTTTTCTTACTACTTATGTGTTGTGAAACATATTTTTACATACTCTTGATTCATTAGATTCACATAAATAATCGAGATGCTTTTTGAGTAGATATTAGATAATAGATATCATACAGTAGAGATTTTTAATAGGAAAAATGCAATAATAAAAAGAGCCCAATATATTCATGATGCCCTCTTTCTTTCTTTCTTTCACAGGGATATAATGAGCTTGAGTCATAATTTGGATGATTGACCTTTTTACTCAGTGATTGACCTTTTTACTCAGTCTCTTCTATGAATAATAGCAAAGTTTCTTTATTGTGGCTTAATAGAAATACTGAAAGATATGATGGAGATAATGGACATCCACATAATGTTATAATATTCATAACACTCCCTTGGATGTCCTTAAACCCTTTTGTTTTTTAGTTTTAATTTAAAGTAGCATTATTTAACGCAAAGATTGGTGACATAAAATACCAAGACTTTTAGGGCTATAAAGTTAATAAAGAAATTGAAACAGAACAAATTGGCATTTTTAAAATAACTCGACTATGCATATTTTTAAACTCAAGTTCCTTAATTTTCTCTACTCCAATCCATAGTTATAATTGGCTTGCTGAAACACTGGTACAGGAACAATCTCAAATGTGTTTTTTAATACTCAGATATGTTTTTACAATGAAAAATGACACCTATGTATAGTAATACATTTCTTATTAAAATAAGGAAAGGAAATGTTATGTTTCAATGTTGGTATGCTCAACAACTCCCTCAGTCACCAACCCCCCAGTCGTTGTTCACTGTCGTTTCTGTTTCACGTCACTCCTTACGTCATACCCTATTTCTTCTCTATTTCATTCTCCCGGGGTAGGACAGGACTCGTCCTCGAGTCAAAAACAAAATGATCATCAATGAACAGAGATTGATCTGAAACTTTATGCTTCAGTAAAAATGACTTGGACTTATTTTTGATTTTGACGTGTTTATCTGGTGGTAATGGTTCGAGCTGAATCTTCACGTCATCCTTATGGAAGGAATATGTGTTTGTATGATTGTTGTATAGAACACGTCGATCATATTGCCAAGGTCTTCCTAGAAGATGACAGGCATCCATAGGAACAACATCACACCAAACTTCATCATAATACCTTTTACCGATAGAAAAAGTAACAAGGCATCGTTTTGTCACCTTTACCGTGCTTCCTTTGTTAAATCATTGGAGCTTGTACGGGTATGGATGGTTGTGAGTTGGTAGTTGCAACTTTTCTACCATGTAGTTAGAGACTACATTTTCACAGCTTTCATGGTCAATAATGATGTCACAAACTTTACCTTGAGTAGTGCAGCGAGTATGAAAAATGTTGTGACGTAGCCAAGGCTCTTCTTTTACTGTGGCTATATGCAAGCTTCGTCTAATCACAAGTGTTTTACCGTGATCAGGAGGAATGACTTCATCAAAAATTGGCTTTTCATCAAAGACTGGCTCTTTGTCAGACATAAGCTCCTCCTCTTCTTCAAATACTGCCAAAGTTTCCCCTTCTATAATAGTAACAATTCTGGGGGTAGGACATTCTGAAGCGATATGACCAAATCTTTGGCATTTGAAGCACTTAGGTGCTTTGGAGCTAAATTCCTTGGTAGCCTTTGGTGGAGACTTGCTTGAAGAGTTAAACTGATATACTTGTGTAGGCTTGCTTGAAGAGTTATGCTGATGCATTTGTGTAGGCTGATGCATGTGTGCTTCATGTTCATCAAAAGGAATTTCGGTGAAGGAAGACGATTGAAACGAAAACCTTTTGGGCAACTGTTTCTCAATACGGATGGCTAGATGAATGACGTCGTCTAGAGTCTAGTATTGTTGGAGTTATATTGGAAGGGCAATATTGGTATTTAACTCTCCGATATAACGGGTTATTATTTGCTCTTCCCTCTCTTGGATATCACACTTCATCATGAGTTTTTCAAATTCCCTCGTATATTCTTCCACAGACATAGTCCTTTGGCGGAGATTATGTAATTGAAGGAAATTATCTTGATGATAATTTTCTGGAAGAAACTTACATGAGAGCTCACGTCACATCTTATCCCACGTTCGAATTTTGCTTTTTCCTTCTCTTTCACGTCTTTTCTTGAGATTCTCCCACCATATGGAAGTATGTTTCTTTAGTTTGATGGCGACAATTTTAACTTTTTGCTTATCAGGAATCTCTTTGTATTTAAAAACTCGCTCGACAGTTTGAAGCCAATCGATGAATTCGTCTGGTTGAAGTCTTCCCTCAAATTCAAGTATGTCTACCTTAATGTCATTAATGCGGAATGGCTGTTGTTGAGGACAGTGGTGGTAGTCAGTGAACGACGAACTATTGTTATCTGAATCATCCTCTGGATATTAACTGCGAAATTCTAGCATGGCTTGCTGCATTTGTACAGTGGTTTCTAGTTCTTGTATCCGGCGTCTCATCTCGTCCATCTCAATCTCATGAGTGTTTCTACGTCTTGGAGGCATTTTGGAATTGTTCTTGTGAGGTTATGACTTAAAGAAAACAGTTATTAGGTATAAGGTGGAAGTGTATAAGGATATGATCGGTATTTATGGAAAAATAATGGGTTAAAACTAGAAATTTTGGACAGTTAAGGTTAGGATGGGTGTTTATGGAAAAGAAAAGGGTAAAACTAGAAATTTTATGGACAAATAGGGGCTCAAAATAAAACTTCGTAACTTTCAGGGGTTGAAATGTAATTTTGGCAAAAATCTGGGGTCAAAAATATAATTTTGACCAAATTTAGGGGCCAAAATGCAATTTCAGAAGTTGGGCTGACTGGGATTGTTGACGTGGTGGTTGTGACACGTGACAGTCAATAGGTGGCTAACTTGTCGCTGACGCAGCAGATCAGGATGATGTGGCAGCTGACGTGGCTAATGATGTCATCATCTTCAACCTCTGAATTCTGGCGACTACGTAAAATTCCGGCAACGTCCCTGGAGGCGTGTGGAACTGTTTCACGGCGGTGACCGAGGCTATTCTTAGGTTTTTCGGCCTTCTGAACACCATGGTAAGGTCAGTTTCTTCAAAAAACGCTTTGAGAGTGAAAATCCGACACCCCTTTTTCTCACACTTTTTGTTTCTCACCCACTCCTCACTCTTTCGCTCTTTGGCACTCTGAAACTCAGCTCTGATACTAAAATGGTACAGGAACCAATATCAAATGTGTTTTTCAATACTCAGATATGTTTTTACAATGAAAAATGGCGCCTATTTATACTAATACATTTCTTATTAAAATAAGAAAAAGAAATGCTCTGTTTCAGTGTTGGTATGCTCAACAACTCCCTCAATCACCAACCCCCAACCATCATTCACTGTTGTTTTTATCTCACGTCACTCCTTGCCTCATACTCTGTTTCTTCTCTATTTCAAACACAGACCATGGTAGTGATGTGTGGCAAACTCCACAAGTCCACATCCACTAATTTTTTTCTGGCACGTTAATGAGTAGCTAAAATATTGATTCAGGACATCCATTTGTGTCTGATTTCTCTTTCTTTGTTCCTTCTCTCTACTTTTCACATCCCTTTCTCTGTTTCATGCCTCCATCTATAATGGCATCCTTTTGTCGACATCTACTCCTTCAACTTTGATATGCTTCGATACAGGGTTTGATGATAATTCTATTCTTGATACATTCGGATTTTGGATTGTTGCTGAGGTCACTAGGATTTATAATCTGGGCTTGAGAACACTTCATATGTTTGTTTTATTTGCGCATTATTGTTCTTTTGGGTTATATTAAAGGACATCATATGTGCGTCACATTTTGATGTTGCGACATGAAACACTATGTGCCACAGCTTTAGGAGCCCCTTTATGTGCCACAGACCATTATTCCACCTCTCCTTTTCTCAATTGCATATCACTTTTCAGTGGCCCCAAATGCCAGCCTTTTGCAATCATAATTTTCTGTTGAATTTCATATTCTCGTCTTAATCAAGGAGGATCCCATCCTATAAAAATTACACTGCTGCTTTGCATCTGTTTGTTAATAAAACTTTCACTTTTTCCTTCATGTCCTTTGTGGGTAAAATGGTGAAGTCCAATTACATTTAGCTTATTTGTGCTCACATATAGAATGGGGATGATCTATGTGCGCACATGCATTAAAAAAATTTATTTGTCTGAAATCAATGTAATGCATGATTGTGTTTGTGGATTTGACACCTCATTCTCTATCCCTGATTAAGTTGTTTGATCTTTGGAGTAAAAAGTTTTGTTTTATGCTGATAGTTTGAATGCTTCCTGAAACATGGAGATTTTTGCAGGTCAGAGTCTGCAAACAAAAGACGACAGGGCATGTATTTGCAATGAAAAAGCTAAAGAAATCAGAGATGCTTCGCAGAGGCCAGGTTTACAATTGTTTTTCTTGCTCTGTTATGTTGTTTCAGTCAACAGCAGTTTTTATGTCCAAGGCTGATGAGATTGTAATACTTATTCCGAAGCTGGTATCTCCAGGTAGAACATGTCAGAGCTGAAAGGAACCTTCTTGCAGAGGTTGATAGCAATTGCATAGTCAAACTTTACTGTTCTTTCCAAGATGATGACTACCTATACCTGATCATGGAGTATCTACCGGGTGGGGACATGATGACTTTACTTATGAGAAAGGATATCTTGACTGAGGATGAAGCTAGATTTTATGTCGGAGAAACAGTTTTGGCCATTGAATCTATACACAAACACAATTATATCCATAGGTATGCACAAAATAACCTACATAACCCTCTGTTAGAATTATAAATGATCTCACGATCGCTATCCAAATTAAGTATGAAGTTTTCATTGCTAAACAGTTTTGGCCAATGATCACGTGCTTAATCTGTTTGACGTATGAAGTCATATTTATCATCTGCATGTTTTTCTGTCTGCAATAAAGAAACTTAAGTAAATTTTAGGCAACAAATTGATCTTTTCAGTATCTTATGTTGCAGGGATATTAAGCCTGATAATTTATTATTGGATAGATATGGACACTTAAGGCTGTCGGATTTTGGACTTTGTAAACCATTAGATTGCAGCATACTTCAAGAGGGGGACTTTTCGGAAGGTCAGTATGTGAATAGTTCTACACAGAATGGCGGACATGGATCTTCAACTCGCACACAACAAGAACAGTTACAACACTGGCAAAAGAACAGGAGGACACTAGTAAGTATACCGCTGTTATATGTGCTGTCCTGTCTTTGTGATGTAGTGTGTAAAATTAAATGCTTATAATACTAGTTGTAGCAGGTTTGTCAAATATTAGAGTTCTCATAATTTACACATCAAACCCAAAAGGAGGATGCATTTCTACCTCGATCTGTTTTAGATAAATGTGTTCCTTTTTTACCTTGATTATGCTTATCATTGCAACTATGTAAGTGTCGCAGGCTTATTCTACTGTTGGGACGCCGGATTATATTGCTCCAGAAGTTCTATTGAAGAAAGGTTATGGGATGGAATGTGATTGGTGAGTTTTGTGCTTCTGATTTGTTAATACTCTTTTCATTCAATTATTGTTTATCTTTTCAAAATTTTTGCAAATTAGTTTGTGAGTCAAGGTTATTTTATAATTGAGAGACTGCTGGTCCTCTTGAGCTACAGCTCAAGTTTACAGTGGCATCCAGTTAAAACAATGGAATAGTACTGTATCGGGAAAATTTGCTCAAGTGTGAGCTTAACAGCTATGGAGCAGTAAAAGAGGAAAAAGAGGGCCAAACTCTGGAAATTCGTCTTTTTATTTTGATGTTGTATTCTGTTGTGCCTGTAGTGTTTGTTTGCGCAGTAAGGTACTTGAATGAGTACTTTGTTGTGTGATTCAAAGGGAGAGATTGACTTGTAGTGGGTGCCTTGTAAGCTTTATTACAGAACATATTATCAGCACTCAGCTATTTTGCGTTCCTTTGTGTGGTATATGCGTTGTGTTAATTGGGTTGGGGCTCCTATCAGACACAAATTGTCGGGTTTTTCTCTTTCTCCTTTGTAACCTGTGATAAGGAAAAGGGTAAAGAGAAGGTTGGAGAAGAGATCGAGATCACTAAATTGTTAGGGCCAACACTAGAACAGGCTGAACACACAAGATGTAAACCCATAGCCTTGCTACCACGTTATCCTAACATCCTTCAAGTTTGTTTCAAGCATATTGGGATTTGATTCATTCGAGGATTGAATAGGAAAATATTATAAGGTTAGAGTTGTAAAAATTATTGACACAAATCTGGTTCTTATAAAATTCACAGGTGGTCTCTTGGAGCTATTATGTATGAAATGCTGGTAGGATATCCTCCTTTTTATTCTGACGATCCAATGACAACGTGTAGAAAGGTAATAAATATCAACTTTTCGTTTCTGTCTTTTGTAGTTTCTTCAAATTTTTCCCAAATGTCTACTGGATCACTAAAATGTATGTGTTCTTGATAAGTTCTGGTTAATAATATCTTTGATTTACCTCATAACAGATTAATGGAATGTTTTGTTTAATAGTTTGCTCAAGTTTTCTTTCTGGATTAAATAAAGTCAATTTGTGAACCATTCCAACATATGGTCAGTAGAGACAAGGCTGGGACATTTATTCTTGTCATATTAACTTATGAACCATCAATTCAAATCTATTTCCTTGACAGAACTACAGCTTCTTACTCAGCATTGCACGTCTCAGCCACTGACTATAGCCTCAACTGAGTGATTGTTAATGGATTAATTTTTTTCTGGCCAAAGATGGATTAATGCTTAAATCCTAGGGAATGAAATTTATGTCCTCACAGGGATACAATACTGCTCCTTCTTTGCTAAAGGTTGTATTGGGACTTTAAACATCAGAAATGTTATTGAGATTTAACGGACAAGTCAAACTTAATTATCTCATACGAGTCTTTCCCTCCTTGCATCATCAACATTTCTGCCTCATATAATGTTTTAATGTACTTTGAGTGCATTTTGACTTTTCTATTTGAACAGTTTAAAAGTCTTCTAAAATGTTTTAGTGAATGCTATTTCACCTGATCTAACTGTTTCACACAGATGGTAAACTGGAAAACTCACTTGAAATTTCCTGCCCTGATCTACCTGTTTCACACAGATAGTAAACTGGAAAACTCACTTGAAATTTCCTGAAGAAGCAATGCTATCTCCTGAAGCTATAGATTTGATCAGTAAACTATTGTGTAATGTGAATCAGAGGCTGGGATCAAAAGGTGCAGGTGAAATAAAGGTGTTGTATGGTGTGTCCTATTCTAGATTCTTAGATTTGTTCCGTTTCATAGATGGGTATAAAGGTTAACTTCCTGTTCTGTTTTTCAGGCTCATCCATTTTTCAAAGGTATTGAATGGGATAAGCTATACCATATGGAAGCTGCATTTATACCTGAGGTTAATGATGACTTAGATACTCAAAATTTTGAAAAGTTTGATGAGGTATTTTATTGCTTCATATTCTTGCTTATTTTGCATGACTACATTCTGAATCCATTAGGCTCGTTCATTATACAAATTGTACCTCTTACATCTGCAGTCCGACGGCTGCAGTCAACCATCTTCTAGGAGTGGTCCGTGGAGGAAGGTAATTTCAGTTGGTTGATTCACTGTTGCAAATTTTTTACCAATCTTTTGCGTCAGCATAACTTTCTGTTTGCAGATATGTTCACAAAGCAATGTTTTGTTTCTGTTCTACTGATTGGCCCTTTTGGCAAGATAAGGAGGAACAAGGAAAATCAATTACATAGTATTGTTTGAATCACTTACCTGTCATTTCTTGTGCATTTCTGCTTTTCATGAAAGCATTTTCTTTTAACTTTCATTATTTAGAATGTGTTTTAGCATAGAAAAGCTGGACAAATAAAAATGCAAGACTTGAGGGATTATTTTTTTAAGGTAGGACAAAGTAGTACACAATCTGCCACAGGCTTGCAAGCTTGCTTGGAATTCCTAAATTTCATTTAAGGCAAATTTTGGTATTGAAAATCACCGGCTAAGCGTTATAATAGGCAGCCCCTTCTTTGGTTTCATAATATGGACCCTGTCTAAATGTTACGGTTACAATTGATGAAACTTTGGACTGTAACGTGTGTTTTCTTGAAGTTTTAGAAAGCTTCTACTAGGTTTGCTTTTGAGCTTTTGCTAGTTTGATTATAGGAATAATTAATGCTAGGTTGAGCACTGGCTTCCATGACTTATGGTTGCTAACAGATTGCAGACATCCTCACTAAAGGGCTGTCCAAGGACAAATGTGAGTATCTGATTGGCAAGTTAAACTTGATTGATATCTATAGTTTAACTTGAGGGGGAGTGTAGAAGCACCAAAGTCAAGATCCACAAATCAAGACGTAGTTTTTATTCTCTGATTGTACAGTGTTGTTCGTATTTTTTCCTTAATTGAACAGTATTATGTCTGATTTACTTCTGTATAAATATATGTAATTCATTCGTATGATAATCAATTCAGTCTTCCTATTTCTCTTCAGCTTTTGCTAGTTTGATTATGGGAATAATTAATGCTAGGTTGAGCACTGGCTTCCATGACTTATGGTTGCTAACATGTGCTTGAGAGTTAAATCTCTGGAAGAAAGGGAAGTTCTGCATCCTCTTTAGTGAAAAGTTGTCTGCTCAAGAAGATACATAGTCATGTCTATTATGATCTTTTTAGCTTAGGCGATATCTCCCCATGTGAAAAGTTTTTTATGTTCAAGTTTTCAGTATGTTGCAGCTATTGCCCTGCCCAAACCTTTCTTTTTTTCTCTAATTAATCTTTTTCTTCCAATTGGGATGCTTCACAGATGCTCTCATCTAAAGACGTGAATTTTGTTGGATACACGTATAAGAACTTTGAAATTGTCAATGACTATCAAGTTCCCGGAATGGGTACATCTCTTTTCTTCTCTTATACTGTAAAGGATGTTGAGTTTTTTTATATTCAAGTCATGCTAAATTTTGTTTTCTGTGCTCTTACCGTCCAGCTGAATTGCAAAAGAAAACCTCCAAAGTTAAGAGGCCATCCGTCAAGTCACTTTTTGGTAAAAGCCCGTAGCTCTTATTTTGACCATTTTATATAATATTTGTAACTCATTCGTTTGAAAATATACTAAATGGGATTGGCATACGATGATAGAGGACGAGACAGCTGAAACAGCAGAAGCCTCTGAGGCTTCAGCAAGCCATAATGAATCTGCTTAAGGTTAGAAGCTACGCTCTTCCTAACACAAAACCATCTTTCGATGGATCCAGTCTCAGACTGAATAGGAGCCACAAACTCAAGCCAATTAATTTAAACATCATGTTGACTCTCTCCATTATTGGCACAACTTTGTCAAGCTGTGTTTGTGCTTGGACGTATGTCGTGCTAAGGCTGTAAGAAAGTGCTAATTACACTTGCTAGCAATTTGATTTGATCTCTTCAACCCATGTTGAATTTGTCAAATTGAAAATCTTTAGATTGACTTGGCTTGTGAAACATATTTTAGTAGTAAACTTTATTCATGATTAGTTCCATTTATTAATTCATTAGTTAGTCCTACCCTGTTATATTTCAAACACATTAGTTGCATGTAAGCAATATATATATATATATATATATAAGTTTCTTCTTTTGATTATTTTTAGAAGGGCGTTTTGTCTGGCTCATGTGAAGTTTAGTTACTAATGGCTTTGCCCATTTTGGATTGGAATGCTATGTAGGTGACACTTGTGATCATATTAGTCCGTTTCTGTCCTGTTAGATCCATTCCCCTCTAAATACATAACGTGTTATTAATATTGCGTATAATACTGACTAATTAGAAGGTTCTATGTTGACCCAATACTTATTTTTGGAGCAGAAAGTCGAATTATTTTCTTTAATTCCATAGTCATTTTCTCCACTGTGATATTATTAGTCTTATAAAAGAGTTACAAGTTAAAACAAGGGCTGTGCGAGTGACGTTTGCCTGACGTCGATGATGAAGACTGCAAAAGTGATTGTATTACACAATTCTCGTGGAATATTCTGATGCTCAGAGAGCCAGCACTGCCTTGGATTCCTTCTTCATTCGGCTGATTACTCTCTTGAATTATTAAAATAAATACGAGTAATAAGGACCAATTATAATATTTTTCCCATTTAAGAACATTTTATTAAGAGGAAAGGGAAGTGAATTGGATAAACACTTTTATATACTTCTTGTCTAAAAAATATGAGGAAAACCAAAATTTGCTCAAGTATTATGACTATTTGATATGAGGGATTGGGAGGGGGGTTTGAGTTGGATTTAAAAAAAATAAAAAAATGAGGTTACAAAATTTTAATAAAGATAAGAAGTAAGATAAAATAAAAAAAAATTAATTAAAAATTTTTAATCTCATTTTTTTCAATTTTTTAAATATAACTTTAAAAAAAATCCCTCCTATACCAAACAAGCCCTTAAGCAACAAAAATAAATGTCTGGCCCCAAAAAAAATTAACAAGTAATTACTATCTCTTAAGCTGCATTTAAAACATTTGGCCTCCCTGGCTACAAACAATTTTCTCTATTTTATTCATTATTTAAAATTAACATATGGATATTCAATGCTCTATATCTGACCGTTTATTATGTCACCCCTGGCCAGTTGGCCAATAAAAAATGTCACCGCTAAATTTTGAAGACTTCAAAACTCCAAAAATGTATAATGGCAAAAAAAAAAAAAAAAAAACCCTCCAAAAAATGGATATAATATTTAGATTTTTGTTGGTCTCCAAAAGCTTGATCCTTGTCTTGTATCGTGCGAGCAGGAAAACCGAACACCTGACCCACAATTGACCTCGGCAAATTACCTGTCGGCAAGCTTAATGAGTTAATTACACATTAAGGAAAATAATTTAATCAGTCTTTTATTTTGTTGATGAATTAGGTTGAGGCTATAAGCATATATTCATGCATTATCGTGAATCTGTCTTGAAAATTTTAGCTGCATGCATGCTTAAAACCTAACCTATTCAAAGAGATAAACTTTAGATTACACAAAGAAAAGTTATATGGGTAAACCTTCTAATTTGTATGAATTAAACAAAATATCTAATGATTATTATAGTATATATGTAATTTAACTTCAATACTCGTAAGAAGAATTGAGTTTTATATATCAAACTGTCTTCGTGGCTTGGTACTGAAGCCACTTGGAGGGTTGCTATATGCCACCTTGACCAGAATAAAATATGTCCAAGACATCACTTTCACGTAAAAAAGGTCTTTAACAACTGAATTAATATATGACTCACGGCAAAACAAACATCGATTTGACTTAAATGTATAGTAAAATGACAAGGAAAAAATCTTAAAATAACAAAATCCTAAATCAAGTTTGTTATCAAGATTTGATAAAATAACTCACAACTCATTTTATTGAAATACTTGATTTGAGATTTTACAATTTTAAAATTCTTTTTTTATCATTCTCCCTAAATTGTATTAGGTATTCTCCCCAAATGAATTAGATAGAAATTTGCATTATAGATAACATATATAATAATAATAATTAAAAAACTGTCAAAACTACAGGATTATCTAATAACCTCTCTCTCTCTCTCTCTCTCTCTCTCTCTCTCTATATATATATATATATATATATAATGCAGGATGTAACTACGGGCTGATGCTGCCATTAATTATATATTTTGAGTCCATATTAATAAGATTTCATGTAGCAACTAAATATTAAAAGAGTTATATGTGAATAATAATTTCAATTGGAGGTCAAGTATACACTAGGATGTGTTTGGTTTGAGGGGAGGGGAGAGGTGGGAGGATGCGTAAATTATCTTTTTAGGTTAAAGGAATTTAAATTTTGGGCGGGAATCCAAATTTAAAAAGAATGAGAAAATAAATTTTAGACAGGAACTCAAAATTTAAAAAAATGAGAGCATAAATTTTGGGTTTCTTTTATCCAAAATTGTAATTTCCCCACCCAACCCTCCCCTCAAACCAAACACAGCCTAAATCAATACACATAAATAAGAGTAGAATGCTTCAATTTACAACAAGTGTTGGTCTTGGTGGAAATGGATTTGACCACTTAAACACGATGTTTTGATTTTTGAGTTCAATTCTGTTTGAATGAATGTAAAAAATGTTTTTGGGAGAGCTCTGATTGAAACTTAGTAGCTATAATCCTGAAAATTTGGATTAAATGCAGCCATGGACAGTTAATATAAATTATGTTATACTAGTATAATTTTCCATATTAATCAATCTGTAATGTTAATATATATTTAATTTGAACAGTGGAGAACTGCAGCAGTATGGTAGTGGAAAAAAGGCTCAATTGAGAAAAATAAAGTTTGAATTTCACATTTTTACGGGCATTATTGTCCTCACCATAACGTAATCCATGACCTGGAAATTTAATTATTGAGATGAGGGCACAGTCACAGAGCAATAACATATATAGACTTCATGTGATTAAAACCAACAATTTCCCCATCAATCAGTTTTTAATTATTGACATTAATCATTATTATATTGTATAGTATATGTAGTGGTGGTTGCTCCTTCCCCATCGCTATATACAAGTCAAGACAAAAACAAAAAGTCCCTCTCCTTTATAATAAACCCCAGTTTTGTAGCCGTACCCCTCACCACTGGATGTTCAAGTGACGAACATATACTTGAAAAAAAAAATTACATTCACAAATATAATCACAGCACAATTCACTCATTAACAATAATTTAAACAAAAAATCACTATTAAACCAACGTGTAATACTTAGCTTCTAGTTCCTCATCTTTTTCCAGATGTCTTGACTATGCCGGCCTTCCTTTCTGGAGCAAGAAAAGTCCCATATTTTTTTCTTAAAATTTCAAGTCATCATCACCACCTTCTTTTATAAGTAACAGCTTCCTCTGCACTAAACCCTCCCCTCTTCCTCTCTCTCTCTGATCTGTTACTTTGATCTATGAACATTTTTGTCCTCTGATGAAAGTGGGATTTGAGGTGATCCATGGCGATCTCAATAACATGATCAGACCAGTACATATGCATGAATCTTGGGACTACCCGAATATTAATGTTGGGTTGTCTTCTTCTGCTTCAACATCATCGTCAATAATCCCATTTTCAAAGCCAACACCATCCAATATTGACACCACTATCACCACCACCCACAACACTGTAAACTTGGCAACAAACGAGCTTTCAGATTGGGTGGAGCATTTTGCCAAACACCTTGTGGACGACTTACCAGCTGCTTCTGAAACCACATCTGATCATAATAATCACTTTCTTCCTAATTACCAAACAAGGTCTTCTTCTCATCCTCATCATCATCATGACAACCTCGTACCCACACCTGTTCTATACCCTAGAAAAGTTCCCTTCAACGACCTGCAAATTCAAATTCAAACCCAAACAAACCCACTAGATCATCATCATGATGACCAAAACAATGATGATGGGTTACACCTTTTAACACTTCTAATGGAGTGTGCAGTGGCAATCTCAGTGGACAACCTCAATGAAGCACACAGGATGTTACTTGAGCTAACCCAAGTTGTCTCACCATACAAGCCATCTTGTGCAGAGCGAATTGTGGCCTACTTCGCTAAAGCCATGGCTAGCAGAGTAATGAACTCATGGCTTGGAGTATTTCCTCCTTTAATTGATCACAGAACGATTCACTCTTCGTTCCAAGTCTTCAACAACATTTCACCTTTCATAAAATTCGCTCATTTCACTTCAAATCAAGCCATTCTAGAAGCAGTACATTACTGTGACAATATCCATATCATAGACTTGGACATTATGCAGGGTCTTCAATGGCCAGCCTTCTTCCACATCCTCGCCACACGAATCGAGGGCCGGCCACGAGTTCGAATGACAGGTGTTAAAATATTCAATCTGATATTTGATATATTCTATATATTAATATTTTATTCAAATTCTAATTACAGGCATGGGAGCTTCCTCAATCTTATATTAATATATTTGATATGTTCTCGTGTGGAGTTGATATTTAATTAAAATTCTAACAACAGGCATGGGAGCTTCCATGGAACTCCTCGTTGAGACAGGCAAACAACTAACGAACTTCACTAAAAGGCTCGGTTTGTCGTTCCATTTCCAACCAATCGCGAGGAAGTTCGGGGAAATCGAGGATGTCGCCTCCGTGGTGCAAGTAAGACCCGGCGAGACGCTCGCCGTTCACTGGCTGCAGCACTCGCTGTACGACGCGACGGGACAGGACTGGAAAACCCTCAGACTTCTGGAAGAATTAGAGCCAAGAATCATAACCTTGGTGGAACAAGATGTGTCAAACGGCGGGTCGTTTTTGGATCGTTTTGTTGGGTCTTTACATTATTACTCTACTTTGTTTGATTCTCTTGGAGCTTATATGGCCAGTGAGGATCTTAACAGGCACAAGGTTGAGCATGAGCTTTTGGCCAAGGAGATAAATAATATATTGGCCATCGGAGGACCGGCGAGAAGCGGAGAAGACAAGTTTAGACAGTGGAGAAATGAACTTGCGAGGCATTGTTTTGTGCAGATTCCGATGAGCCCTAATTCTATGGCTCAAGCTCAATTGATATTGAACATGTTTTCTCCCTCTCATGGCCATGGCTATACTCTTGCTCAAGTTGATGGCACACTCAGGCTTGGATGGAAGAACACTGGCTTGTATACTGCTTCTGCATGGACTTGTTATAATTCCACTCATAAACAATTATAATGAATTAAGCTGCAGATTATTAATTCATATTTATGCCTTGTATATGATTGTGAGGTGGAGATTAAATGCAAATTATTGCTTGTTAATTAGTTACGTTCTTTGCCTTGCGTACTGTGACCTTCTTTCGTTTTGACGATGCATGATTTCTCTCCTTGTGTGCGGTTTTTTTCTGTGTCCAGAAAGAAAGAGAAGATATGTTGAGTTTATGGGAACTGAAATTAATTTAATCAGTTCGTCCTTTTTCTCCTCCCTTTTCTGGAGTTAAAAAGATATAGTATGGAATTGGAATCTTCTATGCTTGTCTCTCTTTGGATGCTCTCGTGATGTGTGCATAATCAATCATATTACAATGATATACATCATGAGTGATATTTACAACTTATATTATTGCCTCGATGGATCCAACGTTAGGGATACATAGCACAAAGGACACACCCACGCACAAGATGTAAATAGAGTTAAGGTGCAAATTGTTGAAGATTCTTAGGTTTAATATCCCCTACAAGTTTAAAAACGAACCATGTTACCCCATTTTAATACTTTCGGGACAAAATTAAATCTAAAAAAACTTTTAAAACAACATTATTCTTAAATGAAAACTTTCAGAACTAATATCCTTATGCACAAGACTAAACTAAACCCCACATATTTCCATATAGCTTTTAACCACGTACAAACAATGTTGTTTTAACTTCTATTATTTTTTTTTCAGATATGTTATAATTGGGAAACGAATTGCCTTTCGCGGTTGCATATCATAATTTTGACATGTTTGTCTTGGATGAAAGGGAATTGTGAACGTGATGATGTTGGAGGAGTATGTGGCATTGCTTAATTATATTATTGATCACATTCATATCTTATGGGACCAACTTTACATCATAGTTGGTATTTCTAAATCTGAGTGTATCAAAAATTAGGCCCATCTGTCTCCAATAGCTCCCACGAAACCACTTTCATGTCTTCCCTCCTCACAAGCCTCTCCACACCACCTTATTTATTTCCCTTTTAAAAAACTTATTTCTGTCAGTTTTGTAAATTCAAAATTGATGTGAAATCTTTATTTGGACAATTTCAGAAAAATACATTTATAAATAAGAAAAAATAAATTGGTGCTGTGAATTGATAAAATCCCAAGTCAGAACTGAAGTAGGAATATGAGATTTCCAATTCTGATTAAATTGTCCTTAGTTCATTGTGAAACATGAAAGTGAAGTCGTTAATGTAAAATCTGATGTTATTAATATAGATACATATGTTGTTTTTAATCCCTGGAACTTGTATCAAATAAAATTATCTTTGGTTTTTGAGATATAAAGTTGTGAAACCTGAAAATAAAGTCTTGAATATAACATATAATGTTGTTAATATAGATATAAATGTTGTTATTGCCCCTGAAATTGGTGCCCTCAAAATTATCCCTGATTTTTAGAATATGAAGTTGTGATATATAAAAGTAAAGTTGTTAATGTAAAATCTGATATTGTCAATATAGATACAGATATTGTTATTAATCTCTGAAATTTATGAACTGAACTAAGGACATTTAGATCATTTGATCAAAATTAAAAATCCCAAATTTTTAATTTAATTTTGACTTAAAATTTGATAAATCCGCGTACCCATTTAATTTTCTCGTCGTTATTGACGTACAATATGTAAACATTTCTAATTATTCATGAAAGACTTCATTATTACGTGATGGGTATTCAGCATTAATTGCGCGGTGGGGTCATGTCTCCGGCCATTTTTAATAATGGATCGCCCGTTTCCCGCTTGTTTCCCTCATGATCTCCTCATTAATTAATTGCGCGGTGGGGTCATGTCTCGGGCAAATCGTCTTCTTTACTTATTTTAATTTGCTTATCAAAATGCCAACTCTATACTATATATATTTAGAAATTACAAATTCTATCTGGCCACAAAAAATTTAGAAGTAGTCTTTTTTATTTATCATTAAGAAAATTATTCTTTTTTCCACATTTTCATAAAATAATTACAAGTACGGAAACTGGGTAAAGTTAATAATATAATGTTGTAATCACCAGTTTTTGTTTTTTGGTACGTTATAATAACCAGTTACCCAACCTCCTAATGCCATACGGTTATAGAATTAGGCTATGGAAAGCCCAAATCCCCATAATTGGGCCACCGTTGTATCTGGGCCCATAAAGAAAATGAAATTGCGATGCTGATGGTGATAGTCCCTGTTGCTATCTGACACACTCTCCTCTTATCATGTTGAATGTATAAATAATAACTAAAATAATAAAGATAAGAATCAAAACATGCTAAAAAATAAGAGAGATAACTAGGTGGTAGTTACAATTTACAAAATATTTTAAACAATGCCTTAATCATTTTAAAAATTAGAAATTACTTTTATAATCATCATAATTTCCCCCATCATTTTTTAAAATCTAAAAGTAAAACTCTGAACCTCATAAATTGAAATATTTAATTTATTATAAAAATTTAAATTCTAAATCTTCTTACCAACATGATAACTTAAAAAATTCATTCTATGAAACTGTTTAGATTCCAAACTCATTGTTAATAATTTATTTTATAGTGAAAATATTTGGATTCTTTCTTAAAATGACTAAAAATGTGATGATGAATTAAATGCACAAAATACTTCGTCGAGAAAGCCCTCTGACAACCCGAACGTGAGCAGCACGGAGAGAGGATATTGGTTATTCCGTCGTATTCGGATCGTAGCCGTTAAAAATAAATTGGAAGATTTATTTAGAAAAACAGCTATTATTATTATAATGAAAAATCTCCTACCTGCTGTTGGTTTCTCAGTTCTCCCTCTCCGTTTTTATCTCTCTTCCCATCAGTTTCCGTGTGCTGTCCATCTCTCAACTATTGTTTTGTAGAACTATTAAATTCTCTTCCTATCTGATCGAGCGAAGGCTCCACAATCTCGTCTTTTCATTTATTTTCTTCCTGAATTTTTGCTACCATTAGCATTTTGCTTTATTGGGTCAATGCGCTCCCGTTTTCTGCAAATTAGGTCTTCAATTCGTGGCCTGGGCTGATTGATTTGCGTTGTGTGCAGTGCAGAATGTAGGGGACGGCGGTGTACTATTATGAATAAAGATTTCATCCTCATTGCTGGAGGATGTTGAAATTTTTATAAACTCGGTTCATTTTGATTTTCTCTTATTCTGGATTTACGCCATAATTCAATTTACTGCAACTTGGATGACTAGATTGGGAAATCTCATTGGATTTGGACGGAATTTCTAAGAAAGGAACGAATTTTGACTGCATAATTGATTAATCCGGCGAATCCGTGGACAATGAAAGTGAGGGTTGTTTTACATGAGGTTGTGTACAATCAGGTGTTGATTTCGGTACGAATTTGAGAAGAAAATTCCATTACATTTTCTGGCTGTGGTGGAGGGGTGTTGGAGATCATTTCACCATGGATCATTTGGTTGGTGGGAAATTTAAACTAGGAAGGAAAATTGGGAGTGGTTCTTTTGGGGAGCTTTATTTAGGTATGAATATTAATTTTTGTTGAATTGCAATTTGCTTTGGTGTTCTTATATCGATTTAAACATATTCCAGGCGTAAGTGTGCAAAATGGAGAGGAGGTGGCCGTTAAGCTGGTACGTCAAGTTTTACCTTTTATGTGACTACATGGGACAAAATGCTTCAATGGTGGAGTCTGTTATGAATTTCTAGAGACAGGCTACTAGTTTTCTGTTTATGAATGTATTTTGACTATCTTGAATGTACGTGCATATGATCAAGATCACCATTATTTTACTTTGTTGAACCTCGCATTTATCTTTAGTCTCTATGTTTTACCATGTCCAGTGGATATCTGTTGTGCTACATTTAGATGCTGTAAACCTTGGCGCTATGGTGGGTCAAGTGCATCCTCATTTTTCAACCATTGCATTTTTTCCTCTTGAAATATTACACGAAACTTGGAGATATGGTTCATTTCTATATTTATAAAGAAATGAATTTTCTCTCTCCATTAGATGGATTGCACAGAAATTTTATAAGAAATTAGTGAGATCTCAATAAAGATTGAAGTAACCAAAATGCTACATTGTATCTTCTCTTTATCTTGTTTACTGTGTTTGACTGTTTGTCATATTTTACCTTTTGCTGTTGTACTAGAGAAGAAAGTTATTATATCTGTTAATAGCATCAGTATATCCATGCGTGATGAATTGATCTGCTGCTAGTTCTTGATTGCATCTTTTTCCTTCAAAAAATTTCAGGAACCTGTGAAGACCAGGCATCCTCAACTTTTCTATGAGTCAAAACTGTATATGCTTCTTCAGGGAGGAAGTAAGTCTGGAACACTGGACCCGTCAAATTGTCAGATGATACAAGTTTGAGGGAATAAATTTACAGTATTCTTTATGTTGAAACAATTTTTTCTTAAAGAAGTTTTTTTCCTTATAAATCTGGAGTTTAATCTGATTGATGTGTAGAATCTTCTGTTGATGAAATCAGATTCAGAACCATCAGTCTAATGAAAAAAAGGACAAAATTTTGGTAAACAACAAGGATTTTACCTTTGAATAATCTTGTATTTTTTTCCCTTGATGAAGCGGGGATTCCCCACATCAAATGGTTTGGAGTCGAGGGAGACTATAATGTCATGGTTATTGACCTTCTTGGACCAAGTTTGGAAGATTTGTTCAACTATTGCAACCGGAAATTCACGTTGAAGACTGTGTTAATGCTTGCTGATCAATTAGTAAGTCTAGTTGGCAATTGTGCACCTAGTGTTCTTAAATAGTTAGATCATCATTTAGATTTTACATTCTATTTTTATTTATTTTCAGATTAACAGAGTTGAATATATGCATTCAAGAGGTTTTCTTCACCGTGATTTAAAGCCTGACAATTTTCTTATGGGCCTAGGACGTAAAGCAAACCAGGTATGTTATTTTTGTTAAGATGCTTGCTTTCTAGTTCATCCTTTCCTTTTCTTTTATCCTCTCACTTTACAAAATGTTTTGATTGTTGCCATGCTGATTTGCTTACAAAATATGAATGAAAAGGAATCACACATTGTAGTAATTTACAATTGATGAATACATATGGTTGGTCGACTGGAATTAGAATTTGTTGACTATAGTATACTGTAGTTGGTAGCATTTCCTCTTTTTGGTTGGATCTTTTTCCTCCTTTTTTCTTGATTTACCAACCAAAAAAAATTTCAGGTGTACATAATTGACTATGGCCTTGCGAAGAAGTATAGGGATCTTCAGACTCATAAGCACATACCATACAGGTAAACTTTGTCTTGCTTATTAGAGGGTATTAAGGTTTTCTTGTTTGAGTGAGCAAATGTGCGCGCGCATTCGCTTGTATGTATACATGTGTTTCCCTGATTTCAGGCAATTGTGGGCCATAAAAAATTTAGGTGATTAGTTTTGATAGTTCTTACTCCTAACCACTTGCATACTTTGAATTGGTCATTGTATCTTTTTTCATTTATACTAAAACATAAGATGAGTAATATCAGATAACTAACTCTAAAATTAACAAAACTTATGTAGTAAACAAATTTTAACATCAATATGATTTATCTTAATATAGAGTTTATGATGGTCATGTTTGTACAAAATAAGCAAGCGGTTGTGCAGAGTGTTTTATGAAGTGGACTGATATGTAAATATAATAATGGGTTAAAAGTTAGTTACTGTTAGAGTTAGTTAGGGACTTAAGTGCAAAGTGCCGTAGTTAGATGGTAATTAGTTAAATAAGTGCTTAAGTGATTTAGTTAGCCGTTGGGGAAAGGTCGGCTGTGACATTATAAATAGCCTAGGCATTCCCTATTGTATTAGTTATCTGAATTGTTCTAAAGTGATATTGAAAGGAATTCTTCTCTTCTCTACTCTCTCTCTCTGATTCTTCTCTGTTTCTCTCAATCTTCTGTTATTCTCTCTTTTCCTATTCTATCTGTCTATTTTCTCTCCAATACCATAACATGGACACACATTTTTTATGAACCTCGAATGGTATAAGTTTTAAACTGTACACTTCAAGGACCATGGGGAAGCAAAATCAGTTTCTAAGTTGACATCTAGGATTCAGCTGATTTCATATCACGTCCTATTCTGACTTGTGGCAGAAAAAGGAAACGTGTGGCAGCATGCTGGACAGCTCTGAGCTGATAGCAAAAGGGTGTCAAATAAGGAGATAATGAATAAACTATTTTAAGAGTCTCCATGATTGCCACATCTGCCATTAGGCTTTGTTTTTTATGGGACCTAATCATGCTTAGTGTTCAGTTAGTTATGTTGATAATGCTTAGTTTTTTGCGCCTTTTATGTTCAGTTGTGTCAGTTACATTCAGTTATGGTTAGTCTTTGCGTCATTTTGTCAGTTAGCGTGTTGCCTACATTCTGGTTGCTTAAATGGTGGTGGGCAGTACATCTGATGAAAGCTTATGATAATATAATTGTGTCTTGCGGAGATTCTCCAGACTTTAGGGTTCTTTTAAGATTCTTGCTCAATATAACTCTTAGATTCTTTCTGACCGTAAACCCCTTAAATCTGCTTTGAGCTTTAAATTCAAATCCTCTTTGATTGCTTTATATTGAGTGTCTTTTCCCCTCAACATCTTTATTCTGGGAGCATACCACACTTCACTATGATGTTCTTTACCTTCAGTATTGTTGTTTTAGTTCAAAAACCATGTATTCCCCATAAATTTTGCCCTAGAATTTTTTCTCTCTCTTCATTAACTTTGATGTTTTTATTGTGAAGGGAAAACAAGAACCTCACTGGCACAGCTCGCTATGCAAGTGTGAACACTCATCTTGGAATTGGTGAGTGATATCTATTGCTGGTTTTTGCCTTTTTTGTATTGACAACCAATGTTGCAACTGAATTATTACGTAATTATGACTTAAATATTTTCTGTATTTCATATCATTTTTACCTTACTGGAAGAACAAAGCAGAAGGGATGATCTGGAATCTCTTGGTTATGTTCTCATGTACTTCTTAAGAGGAAGGTTGGACTCCTACCACTACTACTGGATCTTGGATTTAATTACAATACCTATCTATATGCTTTCTTAGCGCAATTTTTTCTTTAGTCTTCCTTGGCAGGGACTCAAGGCTGGCACAAAAAAGCAAAAATATGATAAGATCAGTGAGAAGAAGGCTTCAACCCCAATAGAGGTACCGTGATTAGTTGGATTTGTGTCTTTTTGATATAGACTTCTGAAGAAGTTTGATTTTCCTCTAGAACTAGAGTTTGAGCCAGGTTGGATGTTGGCTAACTTCCTTTATATTAAAATTTTAAGCAAATAATTGTCAAAATTAAAATCAGATGGCAATTTGCTTGAAGGTTTTGGATAGAGGGAATTATCTACATTTTTGCCAATCTAAGTTAATCTTTTAAAATGGGATTAGTTCAATTAGATATTTTATTTAGATTGTCAATTTGTCTTCATTGTATAAACTTTTCCTTAACCTTAGGAGGACCTATGATGCCCTAGAATTTGTGAAGATAGGCCAGGCTATGAGGGTCATCTATTTCGTGAAATAGCTTTTGCCTTTGCATGTGAATACCAGTACACTTCATGAATCTTATGCACTTGGACTAGGTTTAATTTTGACTGTGTCTACTATTTGATGTGGACCCAATTAGAACTCATCCTAGAAAACCCAGAAATTTGCCTTTAGACTAATCTTATGCAAAGTGACAGCAATTGCCCCTCCAGGTTTACATCACTGCTTACTTAGATCACCTGAATGATCTCTCTGGTTGATTTTAACTTAAATTTTCAACCTATATTCCTTTCATTCATTTGAGTATTACATGTACCTTTTCCCCTCTTCTCTTTTGTCATCTTTCTGAATTTCAATGGTCCTATGGCTCTATGTTGGTAATTTATTTTTGTAACAGGTGCTCTGTAAATCATACCCATCTGAGTTTGTATCTTACTTCCACTACTGCCGTTCATTGCGTTTTGAGGACAAGCCAGATTATTCATATTTAAAGAGGCTTTTTCGAGACTTATTTATTCGAGAAGGTTGTTTACCCTGATATCTAATTCTGATTTGGGTACTTCAGTTAGTAAATTCTGCTGGAATGTTTAGTACAGTCAAGTATTGAAAATTGATCTTGACTTTGTCACTGCAGGCTATCAGTTTGACTATGTTTTCGATTGGACTATATTGAAGTATCCACAGATTGGTTCTAGCTCTAGAGGACGGGTTGGTACTTCAATGTGTTGCTTGCTTGGATTTTTCTTTCTATAGATCTCTTACTTTAGTTGTTGCTCTATCAGCAAGCCAGTGGCAAAGCAGCTATGAATGCAGGACCATCTGTGCAAAAGCCAGAAAAGATGTCAGGTCTGCTCTGAGTCAAATATGACCTTGACACTCTTATCCTATTACATCTTATTGAGTTCATTCATGTGTGTGGTGGAATTCTCAGTTACTTTTAGTTTGCAGAAAGAATATAATCTGAAAGCATTAAACTATCTTGTCTTTTTGTTCATCTCTTTCATGAAAGTACTTTATATCTTCTGAGTTGTGGATTGCATAATCCTTGCTCCTGCAATTGCATCTTTCAGGGAAAGATCCTCGAGAGAAATTCTCTGGCCCTGTTGAAGCATTCTCTAGGAGAAACGCCACAAATTCTAGTCCTCGGGCTGATCTGGCTAAGCAAAGGATGTTTGAGGATGTACAGCAACATAAGGATATGGTAATTTTCTTGTTCTTTTTTTAAGTAGAAAAGATGAATTTTCATTTGAAATTTTCCCATGTGAAGTGTTGTTCACCTAATCATCTACTTGCATGATGCTATTTTTCTGATTTTAGGATGGTGATAGTTTTGATTCTATTCTACTTGCATGACTTTGAAAAGCGATAACTTTTAACATTTGAACCTGTTATCACCAGTTCGTTTGGCTTGTCCTTCCGGAAAGTGTGTGCACAAATTCGCATTTTGTTATTGAAACATTTTTGTATGGTTTGTTTTGTCTCGTGTCATCAGCAGCGTGAACAAGAGAAGGTACACAGTTCTGCTCGATATGGAAGCAGTTCAAGGAAAGCCCTCATCTCATCAAACAAGCCAAGTTCGTCAGCTGACCAGAGTGATACTCGTACTGGTCGGCTGACTACAAGCAGTAGCCGCCCTTCTACCACACGTGCGTTGTACGAGAGCAAACCGCCAAGTTTCACACGCAATACATCTACTCGAGGCAATCGTGATGATCCTCTTAGGAGCTTTGAGCTCCTCTCTATAAGGAAGTAAAAGTGCTTCCTTTCTGCCAGAGAAATTTTCTAAATTCTGATGCACTTGAAATGCTAGATCACTTTTTGAGTGATCTCAAGAACTGTGGAATGAATCATGCACATGGTATATAATACTTAAACAGTGCGTGGTCATTCTTACATCACTGCCTGATGAAATCATTTCACTACCCGAACTGTCTTCGCAAGATTTCTAAGCCACGGTAACATGTTTGAAACATGTCAGTGAGAATTCAGGCCGGATTCTTGGTTCTGCCTTTTTTCTACAAGAAGGAGCTTGTGTCTACTTTTTTCATTTTTTTTTCGTTTCATACAGAAGATGAAACTTGAACTGTAGCAAGTACTGCTTATGATATACGGTGCTCGCTCACAACTGTAGCAACTTTAACTGTAGAGCTGCCTTGCATGCGAGTATGTGACTCTCTGTGCTTGAATGGAATTTCTTGACCATCAAAGTTTTGGTCGAACCAAGCGTAATGCGATTTGAATCCTCTGGGCATCTCTACTCATTTCAAGTTGTTTTTCTTGTTCATCTTTTAATCAATTTTATACTATTTAGATTTAAATGTAAACACACTTCTCATTCTAAATGTAGTTCCTAGTTTGTAATGTAACACCACAAACTAGATTTTACATTTTGAACGAGAGGTAGTATTTCAAATCTCATATATTGTTTTTCAATTCAAATGTTTTTTAAATTAGTAATCAAAATAGCATATTTTATATTTAGTTATTTTTCATTAAAAATATCAAAATTACTAAATAAAATTTTATTAACTTAAAGTTAATACTAATGATTCATGCTAAATGAGATTAGTAAAAAATTAATATCATCAATAAAAAATGTGATGTAACGTCCGTTAAAAAGAAAAGATATTAACTTTGGGTATTTCGATTGACAAAAATTGCACGTATGGCAGTCTACATGCCAATAATAGTAAGAGTTGACATGGGGTAAAAACATGGAAGGCCTATGATAGCTGATGATTGGTTCGGAATTTTTTTTTCATTTTTTCCATTTGATACATAAATTTTAGGAAATGAGTTAGATTCACTCACAATCTAAGAGCAAGGCTCTAAGTCGGGATGTTTCCCCTGGCGCCTCAATTGGACCACAACTAAGTGAACTTCCCCGGGATCAAATCCTCTCCCATTGGTGAAAGTATCCGACCTTTTCGCCAGCTGAACCCAAGTACGAGGGGTTGATTTGGAACTTCAATCAAACACCGACGTGAAATAAGGCAGGAAAAGGTCCTTAACATCAATAACGGGTCTGCAGAGAAAGTCCAATTCCCACACTGTTACACTCTCCGGCTCAATTTTTTGCGTTATAATGCAGTTCCGTCATCGAGAACCCCTTCTTCATTTTCAGTCTAACATGGTGAAGATTTGGTTGGGTTCCTGTGTTACTCGAGGGAATAATACATGGATTCTTGTGGGTTTTGATGGCGAAATGAGAATGGAGATGGAATTATTTGTATCAGAAGCCAACGTGTGCCCATGTGTCAAGGTGGATTGCGAAGTCTTGCATCTGTTGTATGAGCAAGTCAGATTTATATTTCACCTGAGTTTATGTAATGTAATTTATATTTAGAATAACTTTTGTATAATAATAATTTTATCAATTTTTATTAAAGAAAGTAAGACCCACTTTTCTTTCCAAAAATCTCTTACTTCCTTCTTTGTGTCGAGTTCTCCTCTCTCTTTTCTATGGTTGGAAAGCAACTCCTTTTTTTTTTTCACGCAGCTCAATCTGGCCTCCACTGTGAGGGCGCTTTCAGCTTAAAAGCCATTCTATTATATTGCTAATCCAAACAAGGGCCTGGAGCTTCGACGTGAAATTTTGCCCTTAAATGTGGCTTTTTACTCTGCCAATGTGGCAAACACACGCTTATTAGATACATTACAAACGAGAATCACTAACTTATTTAGCCAGCCGTAAAACAAATCGAGTCTGCATTATTTGCATTCCCAAAATCATCAAACTACGCTATTTGTGGCTAGTAGAGCTATTCCTTCAACTACTATCATACATAACATCTTAGAATCTGTCTCCTACTTTACAATAACCTCATCCAGAATAACAGACTCCCTGATAAAACAGAGTAATTTCAGGTGGAATATACACTGAACTCATCAAATCCTGGAGAAATTAAGTCCAAGGATTCTCTCGCAGACTGCATTGCATTTGAAAACCTCATGAACTCAAGATTAGGGGTTTCTTAGAGCTGCCAAACGTTTCTCTAGGTCATCAACACCCGAGCTGAAACATACAGTTTCAAAGGTCAAGCAAATTACTAGCTTATTTGCAAGAAAAACAGGTTTAATTATATCAATATGAAACGTAGGAAATGATACTATTCACAAACAGTAAATAGTGCTGCCAATAAAGGATTTCATATACATGCAAAAGGCCTACTCCAGTTTGTACTAGTAAATAAGGAGCAACAGTAAAGTCTTAACGATTTAGACAATATGCATAGAATCTCAATTTCTCTTTAATCCAATAGTAATGATTTAAATAAAGGGTTAAAAGCTAATTTGGCCCCATAAGTTTTTCGGGAGGCAATTTTGCTCCGAAAGTGTCAAATCTGGAGCAATTTTGCCTGAGCCGTTATCCCAGTTAAGTTTTACCGTTAGTTAACCAAATACGATTAACTGACAATTCACGTGTTGCTCATGTCATTTTTACTAAGGTGTAAATTTGTTACAATTTGGAAACTTCCGAAACAGCATTGCTCCTAAGTGAAAACTTTCGGGACAAATTTGTACCTTAACAAAAATTACGTGGACGACACGTGGATTGCCAGCTCAGCATATTGGTCAGCTAATGGTCAAACTTAATTGGAATAATAGCCAGGGCAAAATTGCCCCCCGAAAAACTTTCGGGCAAAATTGCCACTCGGTAACAACTTCCAGGGCAAAATTGGCCTTTAACCCTTTAAATAAATGTTAAGAGTAATATGGTACATACCTGCTGGCTTTTTCAGTACTCTTTGTTGCAATTCTTCCTTTAGGAGCCGCTGACAACTGAAAAGTTAAAATACAACCTAATTTAGATTGAGCACAGTAACAAAGTGATAGTGACAGAAGGTGAGTCATGAAATTTGTGACACTTGATTCCAACCTGTGAGGCCACATCCACGCCAATTTCATCAAGTACCTGCCAAAATTGAGGAGCCAAGTGGAATTGCCATCAGTTTCCGTTTTAATAAAAGTCATTGTTACCCCTTGACAAAATTAAACTCTTGAACTCGGTGCCCAGCCTGACTCCACCTAGTAACTATCACTACTAAACGTTTGGAAACTAAGGCAAAACAATTCATACTCATTTCAGAAATAAAATCTTCATTTCAAGTCTTGAGAATAAGACAAAGACACAATGCAGATATGCCATGCCAATTTCTTTTTCACTTTCTTTTTTATTTTAATCTCAAATTTAAGGGGAGCACAAGGATGAGAAAAAACAAGAGTGTTGCCTTGCCTCATTTGAGACAAACTGGTCGTCTCAAGCATACATAACGGGAATCTTTTAATGATTACGGAAGTTATTCCAGTACAAAGGCTGGCAGAAGTTACAGAACATAATAGAGAATAACATGTAATGAAAGAAAATGCTTTGAAAGAAGGTACCTGATTTGTCAGGTCTTCAGTCTCCTCTTCAGCTTCATCACTATCCAAAGTACCATCTATGGCATCTGACATCATTTCAGTCTGCATGATAAACCATGAAGGCCCATAAGCTGAGATAAATGTGAAACAATGATTTTCTATGTTTTCCTCCTCACATGTGAATCAAATGAAGTAAAAGAGTCATATTACCGTCATATCCATCTCCGCCGATTGTTTCTGGAAGTCCTGCATAATTTTTGCTTGCTTTGCTGGTTCCATTTGCTGCAAAAGAATATTCGAGTTTTAGCATGGGTCATG
This sequence comes from Inga laurina, assembly GCA_963855925.1. NCBI lineage: Eukaryota > Viridiplantae > Streptophyta > Magnoliopsida > Fabales > Fabaceae > Inga > Inga laurina. Next base: position 15,405,587 of record OY979703.1, on the reverse strand, counting down.
GGAAGTGAAAAGAAATCCAAAAGGTACTTTATGGACTTCAATGTCAATGTTTGTTCCACTCAGGAGGAACAGCTGCTATCATCCCTGCTGTCCAGATGCAGCTTGTTGCCTTTTAGGTTATCAAAAATGGGCAACTCCATTGTGTCCATTTTCTGTAGTCCTACTTCTATCCTATGTGTGTGCAAGTGATTGGAAGGCAGTGGAGAAACCCTATCTTCCACTATCTATGGGATAACCAAAAAAAAAAAATGATCCCAGCATTCATATTCTGATCATCCTATCCCACTCGATGGAAACTTCACTCTCACAAACTGTGCAACAACTCCAACCTTATCCTGACCAGCTCAAATTTTGTACAGAATTTGCATATCACTCTTTCGGTAAATATCAAAATGCATTGCCCACTTCATTGAAATTGCTTTACAACTCACAGATCACAAAAAGCTTTCTCCTGTTTCTTTTTTTTAAGGAGGGATTATAGAAACAAACAAAAGCAATGCACAATGGTCCAATATAAAAGAGCTGGGACAATTATATATACAACCATGTAATGATATTCAAATACAATTGAAAATGGTACCTTATTCATAGCTGCCATTGCCTTACTAGCACCTTGCATACCAACAGCAACGGAAGACTGGGCATGCATCGCCTGCAGGAAATTGAAAACATAGCTAAGAGCACAGAACATCTATCTGCCGCATGCTATATCACAACAACCAGGATTCAAAAATCTACCTGTGTGTGAGTTGCTATGCCTCTCATCTGAGCTCGGCTACCTTGAAGATTAGCAATTTGTTGCCTAAGCCTAACCAATTGGCGAGCTAAAACTTTAGTTGCTGCCTGCAAATTGCATGAGCAGAGGAAATCTTAAACATAAAGCATATCGGCAATAGATCAAGATGACAAAATCTTGAGTTAATCAGCAGAAAATCAGCAGGGGACAAAATTATTGATAATGCTGGTCATACCTCGTTTCCAGTCTTGGCAGTTCTCTTTATTTCAGCAAGGAGCTTTTTTTCCTAACAATTTTATAGCCTTATTAGCTGTGACAAAAAAAGCTTAGAAAGAGGATAACCATTCCTAATATGTTTTGACAGTTTGACATACTTCCAATTGTAATGCTCCAATTTCCTTCTCGATGCCTGAAGTATAGATAAGACCAAGAAAAATTGTTAACATAAGTACGAACCAACACTGGCTAATGCAGCAAGAAACTGAAAATTTACCTCTAGTAGCGTGTGCCATGTCTCGCTTACTCTCCCTTAGAGCCTCTGGACAAAATAAAAGACGAAAAAATGACATATGAGCATAGCTTTTCGCTAAAATAAATACGAGACATAAGTTCTGCCCAGGGACCCAAAAGAAACGAGTTTTATGCTATAAAAAAATATCTGAAGACCGAACATCGAACAATCAGCACATCCCAAAAAAAAAAAAAATCAACAAAAGAAGAAACAAAAAAAATAGAAGAAAGTGATAATTGAGCAATGGTAAGTTGATTTGCTCAATGGATGAATATGAAGATAACAAAGACGAAATCAAAGATCGGGCACGAACCTTTGGCCGTGGGTTTCTTGGTGAAGATGTTCATGGCGCCAAACGGAATGGTCAATACCGAAGCCCCTCGAAGTCTTCGTCAAAGTAATTCCAAATTATTCAGAGAGAAGCTGCAGAGCCAGAAGCCGAAGGTAGGAGAGAAGGATCCAGGAACGCACGTCGCAGTGTTTATCTCTCTCCCCCTTCCGCGTCTCTGTTATATAGGTTCGGACTTGGGGTTAATTATCCAATATCAAAATTATTAAGTACTTAGGTGGCCTTTGTTACACTTTTCAGGGAAGGCCCTATAAGACTTTGCGAATCACAAATTGCCCCCCGAATATCATGTTTATTTTATAAGAGTCACAGCTGACGATTATTTGTTAGATCCATCCCTATGAAAAACAACAATTCTCCTCTCTCTAATGAAGCAGATCTCTTAAAGCCAACATCAAAATAAATGAGTGAATTAGTGTAATACGTCAAATAAGAAAATGCTTGAACCCTCTGAATATTTTTGCGGTAAAAAAATTGCTATTAGTGATTAGCGAATAGTTCTATGGAAGCTATAAATAATAATTGCAAACTAAGAATATTATTTTGATTGATAAATATTAATTATAAATGTTCTGGCGAGAATTTACTGAAACCATTAACCTGATTGACCTTAACGTTGCATGGATTAAAATACTGTATTTCATCAACGAAATTTACCCTTACATCAAAAAAAAAAAAAAAAATCGTAGGCGCTTGAAGAAATTGTATATCGACCACGTGCTATAGATTCTCTTGCCAACTCAGTCAATTTCTTCGACAAATAATTTCCCTGGATTGCCTTCCGCATCGTCATGCTCTTTTGCTTCTTTGGTTCGAAGTTTTTCTTGGTGAGGGTAGGAGAGGTGAGGTATAAAGAGATGAAATAGCTGTTTGGTTCAAAAATTGAAGGGGAGGGGAGGGGTGAAATTTTTGTCTTTTTCTGGTCCCCTCCCCCATCTCTCACCCCTCTAAAATTGGAGTTTTTGGGAGGGGAGAGAAACTTTGCTCCATCATTAGACAAATTTACCCATAGAGTTCTTTTGATATTTCTAAAGAAAACGAAACAGTTACAGAGGACATTCAAGCCATATATTATTATGTTAATATATATATCTGATAATTATTATATAATATTGTTTGCATCATATTTGTTTTATTTACCAATACTTGGAGAGTCTTGTTTTATATATATCATTATTAGAATAATAATTTTATAAATAATTATTATTAATAAATACATTGTGAAAGAAGTGTATATAATTGTTAGAATAATTATTTTATAAATAATAATTTTATAAATAATTATTATTAATAAATATATTATTAAAAAAGAAAGAAAATATATAGAAGGGCATTTTTGTCCACTTATAATTAATTCACCTAACCTAACTTCCTGAACCAAACAAGACAACAAACCTCACCTACCCTCTTCTTGAACCAAATAACATTATAACCTCCCTTAACCTAACTCAAATAAACCTAACTTAACCTATCTTACATAGATCCAAACAAAGCCTCAAACTCTCCAACATTCCTACCTCCCGAAGCGCTTTATGCGACGCATGGCATTGACCATTATAGTATTATCATCTGAATAAAGCAGAGAGTCAGAGCACCGCAAGAAATTTTGCAATCTTCTCGTCTTTGGGGCTGAAATTATATGAATTTCCATGATCGTGCGGGAACTGTGAAGGTAATTAATTTATCCTGTCTCGGTCTTTTCCTCCTTTCCTTGATTGGATAGTTCTTCACAAAACATGTCATTTTTTTCTCGGAACTTAAGCACCGGGTTACTATTTAGAATCAGATTGGCTGGGCAGATATGAAGATTTGACAACAAAATTCGTAGATTTTAGGGGAAAGGTTATCGAAAATGGTTAACAAAATTGCGGGCATCTTCAAGCAAACTATGCGAGCTGTATTCCTGGAAAGATATCATCAACATTGAAATTGTTTTATTTTGTTTTATGTATTGAAGTTGGATTGTTCACTTGGCAGCGATCAAACATTAAGCCCTAGCAACTGGCCAGATGCGACGAACCCAAGACCTCCCACTCTGACACTTGTTTTTGTCTGGGAATGTTTGCGAAGTCCAAGGGAGATGGCACGACTGAATTGGATGCTTTCTATCCCATCCGACCAGAATGTATAGCCGACGTTCCAAAGACTCGTTTTAAACCAAGGGTGCGTTTTCTACCCTCTAATTATTCTCTACTGTGGCTTCTCAATATTATTTGTTTGAAAAAGCTTATTAATTACTGATTTTCTCACATATAATGCAATAACGAACTGAACTGATGCATTTGTAAGATCTAACTGGGAGTCATTCATGCAAACCTTGCAATATTTTCAGAGAAAAATTATGCTTACTTTTCAGCATTACTATTACAGATACTTACACTAGTGCGTTATATAATTTTTCAGCATGGCCTTGTGATCAGCATTTTGGTACTTTCTATTTCCACAGGCTGGCAAAACTTTAAGTGAACGGAGATGGCATGCATCATTCACTCAAGATGGTCACTTGGATATTGCCAAAGTGCTCAGACGAATCCAACGGGGGGTAATCTTATAATGCTGTTCGGATTTAGATTACTGGGTCCTTATGGAATCATATACTATGAACGAGTGTGTAGACATGCATTGGATTTGAGTTTAGTCATGGAAGATTTGTTTGCAATTATAATATGTGCATTGGACATGCATACAACATAATAAGTTTGTTATGTGTTGATTTCTGTAATAAGTCTGTTCTGTTTACTACGAGAATATAGATAATAACTTTTGTTAGTTAATAAGAAACAGAACAGCGAAGTTAGCAATAACTGAGAATAATGGGTTATTATAAATATCTGAAGTGTATTGTGATTAAGTGTCTTTTAGTGAATCATTCCCCCCTATCTTTCCACATAATAATAGTGATTTGTGACGACAATCTAATGGGTATTTTATTTTGCCAACTATATCACTGGTGCTCTTCTTTCATGTTGAAAAATTTACATTTTACTATTGTTTTCACGTTTTAATCTTTCTAATGTGTGCTTTCTTACTGATGTTTATTATAAATTATGCAGGGTATACATCCTTCAATTAAAGGGGTAGTATGGGAGTTTTTGTTAGGCTGCTATGATCCTAACAGCACATTTGAAGAACGGAATCAACTTAAGCAGCAAAGGAGGTATATATCAATTCAACTATATTTTTGTCAAACTCATAAATCTCTTTAAATGAGGTAAAGAACACAACAGTGCTCCACGAATTCATATGGTCCTCTAAAGTTAGCTACCCTATTTTAGTACACAATTAAGTGCTTTTAGTACAGAATTAAGTTTTGAGTTCTAGTGAATTTCATTCTTTTTTGTCCCATACCATGGATCATAAAGTTTATCAGGTCTTCTGTTTTCTTCATATAGCAACTTAAATTTCATATAGGGATAAAAGTCATTTTTGCCCCGGAAGTATTTTTAGGACCAATTTTGCCCCGGAAGTTTCAAATTTGAAACAATTTTACCCTTACGTTAGTTGACTGTTTGTTGACCGTTAGCCGGGGTTGGTTGACCATTAGTAGGGGCAAATTTGCTCCAAATTTGAAACTTCAGGGGCAAAAATTGCACCTTAACCCAGTTATCGTTATTCGGGCGCATTGAACGCTGCTCTTCCAGCCGCTAGACCCTATCTCCGGCTGAGCCAGGGTGTGCAGGCTGTTAAACAAAAAAGAGAACTCTTTCCGAGGCCCCTGCCAACGTCGCCAAACTCACTAACGTTACTGTCAATTGCCACATCCCGGTTTAGGAATTTTGACCCAATTTCCTTTCGAAGTACGGGCTTCCCCCGTCTCTTAGGATCAACTAACTAATGTGCAAGTACCGTTCACATAGAACATTTCCCCCCTTCGGCCTTCAAAGTTCTCATTTGAATATTTGCTACCACCACCAAGATCTGCATTGATGGCCGCTCCGCCCGAGTGCTGAAGTGTGCAACCTATACCCAGCCATCGAGGGAAGCCCACCTGATAGTAGTAGCAAATATTCAAATGAGAACTTTAAAGGCCGAAGAGAGGAAATGTTACATGTGAACAATACTTGCACATGAGTTAGTTGATCCTAAGAGATGGAGGAAGCCTATCTGATAGCGTGCAACACGCGTATTTCGAAAGAGAATTGGGTCAAAATTCCTGAACCGGGACGTGGCAGCTGACAGTAACATTAGTGAGTCCAGCGATATCAACAGGAGCCTCGGGAAGAGTTCTCTTTTCTGTTTAACAGTCTGCACACCCTAACTCAGCCAGAGGTAGGGTCAGTGGCTAGAAGAGCAGTGTTTGATGCGCCTGAGTAACAATCATTGGGTTAAGGTGCAATTTTGCCCCTGAAGTTTCAAATTTGGAGCAAATTTGCCCCTACTAACGGTCAACCAACCCCGGCTAACGGTCAACTAACGTAAGGGCAAAATTGTTCCAAATTTGAAACTTCTGGGGCAAAATTGACCCCAAAAATACTTCCGGGGCAAAAATGACCTTTATCCGTTTCATATATGGCCATGTTTTCCTTCTTTTCTTCTAAAAGCTAGCTGGTCTTTCAAATTTGCCAGGTTTTGAATCTCAAATCCTGCTGGTTCTTTTTCCCCTTTCCTTTGTCCTTGGTTGGAAATGCTAAATATAAGTGTGGTAATTTATTATTCAGGCAGCAGTTCAACACTTTGAAAGATGAATGTCAAAGGATGGTTCCAGTTATTGGTACTGGAAAATTCATCACAACGCCTCTCATTGGTGATGATGGCCAGCCAATAGATAATTCTTTGATAGGTGTGCCTCTTTCAGATAAGAAAGTTCTGGAGTGGGTACAGACATTACATCAGATTGGTATGTATACAGTACTCCATATTCATTAAATGCTTTGTAGATATATCCAACCTGTCTGGGTTTAGTTTGTTCTACAACTTTTGCTACATCATCTTTGGCCTTCTCTAAATTTGTTAGTTGATGAATATCCCTCATAAAGAGGCAAAGTGCCCTAAATATTAATTTTAAAATTCAAATATGAGGGTTACATATGCACAGCAGCAAGCTTGTGACATTTAATATGCGCTACCATATGGTCAATTGTTACACAAAACTGAGCATTGAATGTAACAGACGAATTGCCTGTATATGCAATATAATGAGACCAAGGATGAATGGCTTGTGCGTAAGTTCTTGAGGTGTTTACATCTGGTCCATTAACACTCACAGTGCATTGGCATCAAAAGGAACATGCTAGCTGCATGGTTTTATGCTGTTGATGTTTGCTGTAGAAATGTTTGCCTATTCTTTCAGTAACCATCCATACTGTTAAATAATTATTTTTCGTTGTAGGTCTGGATGTTGTAAGAACAGATCGAACTCTTGTGTTTTATGAGAGTGAAACTAACCAGGCAAAACTATGGGATGTTCTGTCAATTTATACATGGTTGGATGATGATATTGGCTATGTACAAGGTGAATTACTAGTTTTCCTCATTTTATTGTCAAATTGAAGTATCCTCAGGTTGAGACATTCCCAGGTATTATTTCTGTTGCAGGAATGAATGATATATGTTCACCAATGGTGATACTTCTTGAGGATGAAGCAGATTCCTTTTGGTGCTTTGAGCGTGCAATGCGAAGGCTGGTATGTTAGATATGTTGCTGTGATTATGATACACTATTTTGGCCTGGGTGTGCTACCTTCGAGTGTTTGTTGTTTAGGTGAATGATGTTAAAATGAGAAAGTTACCACAACCTCTGGGCCATAATTGTTACTACCTTCGGTTCTTAATATAAGACCCAGTTTACATTTTTAAAGAGATGAATGAAGCTAAATAACTTACTGTAAAGTAGTTATACTTACCGTTTTTCTCCAAATTAATTTGTTTGACTTATAAACTCATAATCTAATGATACACAACATATGTTATGATTAAGTGACTTATTTTTCTTCTTTTATCTCTCCAAAAAAAGTCAACCGAGCCTTATATTAAGGATTGGAGGAGTAATAATGAGTGTTTGAGTCAGTTGTTCACCCAAAATAAAAAGATCTTTGAGTCAGTTAATGATTTAGCACTTGGAGATTACTCACCTTTAAATTTGGTCTTCTAGAGAAAAGCCCCTCAATTTAGTTCGTTGAACAATTTTCCCTGAAACTACCTTGTATCCTCTAGGGTTAAATTCGCAATTTGTCAACAAAATGTCCCACATATAAAATGGGGGAAGGAGGATGGGGATTCTTTGACGTTTAGAGAATTTTGTGATTTGTGACAAGTTCTGATTTTAACCCTAGAGATAAACGTCATTTTGGGAGAAACTTGTGAAATTTAGGAAAACAACACATTTCTTTTTTTTCTTTTAAAAAGTATTCTGTTTTTATCCTCGAATTCATGTATAACTGAAAAAGAAGTAACTTAATCGTGAAATCGTGAATCAGACTCTAAAGTTGGCTTCAGTTTCATTCTAGCTTTCAGCTATTGCTCTTGTTTCCATTTAAATAATGGCCAATGTTTGTCCCTAGATAATAAGTTTTTGTGATGAGTGCACGCTCCTGCTGATTTTGCATTCCAGAGAGAGAATTTCAGGACCAGTGCAAGTTCAATGGGGGTGCAATCTCAGTTGGGTACGCTCTCCCAGATTATTAAAACTGTTGATCCCAAGCTCCACCAACATCTTGGTATGGGAAATATGTATGGGCAGCTTCTAATGTGTCATGACATATTTACTCGTTTTTAAAGTTTTTTCTATATTATCATGTTGACTAGAATCAAAGTCAGATGTTACAAAAGTGTAAACATACTTTCGATATAGCTGATATTGATGGGAAATTCGTTTTTACAATCATATTTTGAGGTTGCTTGATAACAGAAAACCATGCACCATCTTGCAAATGTGCGTTATACTTCTTATTTTGTCTATAGTAGTAAGGTCCTATCTAAAAAGGAGTGGATGCTTGTTTAACCCTCCCATCCTTAAATTTGTCTAAGTTCATACAGAAACATTATATTACTATGAACACCCTTAAAAATAGCTCATAACTTTGTATATATTTATTTTACAGATGATTTAGATGCTGGGGAGTATCTCTTTGCATTTCGCATGCTGATGGTTCTTTTCCGCAGAGAATTTTCATTTGCAGATGCTCTTTATCTTTGGGAGGTAAGGAGGAACTGATATTGCCAATCTAGATGGGCTCTTTGGGGAAAAATTGAGGAGCTTTACTTTTTTGGTTTCTTGGTTATTTTTTAATGAAAATGATAGCTTGGAGTCAGTACAAGCCTTAAATTAAGAAGCTCATTTTAAGACATAATATAGATTGTTTTCAGTTGATGTGGGCCATGGAATACAACCCAAATATCTTCTCATTATATGAAAAGCCAGAGACTGCCCAAACAAAAGAAAATGCACCTGTAGCAAGTGGCAAGTTGTTGAAGCAATATGGCAAATTTCAGAGGAAGAACTTGAAAACGGGCAATACTGAGCAACATAGTGCACTAGCAGTTTTTCTTGTTGCAAGTGTTCTTGAAGTGAAGAATAGGAAGATTTTAAATGAGGCTAAGGGTGTAGATGATGTTGTTAAGGTCTCTCTTTCCACCCCCTGCATAGATGCATGTATTTATAGTTCGAAACACGCATTAGTCACTTGCTTCTGTTTCTGCATGTGTCTTACATGAACCATTCTTTCCAGATATTGGGTGACATAACGGCAAATCTTGATGCTAAAAAGGCATGTACTGAGGCATTGAAAATTCAGAAAAAGTACCTGAGCAAGGTAAGTTCCATTTTGTCTTTCCTGGTTTTAGATGCATGCTTTCTTGTTTGTTTGGGAGAAGCAGGGTAGGATTTGAGGAACGGAAATTATTTGATGGGCCATACATCTCCTTCCAATCTTGAAATAAATCTTCCTTTATCTTTTGTTTTTATTCTTGGGGAGAGGTGTGTGTCTAAAACAATGCTAGTTGCTAGATACAGTTGGAAGATTAAATGAACGAGATCAAGGACACAGAAACAAGTAGATCTGTAATTTGAAACATTCGTTCGTCTTTCGCTGTCCTACTTTCCATTTTCTGTGTCTCAATAGCATTCTTTTGTGTGTCCATTTCAAAGAAGAGATATCAAATTTTGTAACAACACTTGTCTGTTCATGTAGACAAAAAAGGCATGAGAGATATTTCTGGCGGCAGCAATGGATCCTGAGTCTTTTTTTGATCTTTCTTTGTTGTGTGTAAAATTCTTCGAGGTTTTTGGTTGTTCTTCATAGACCAACGTTTCTCCCTTGTAATAGCCCCTTACTCCTATTTTTTATTTTATTTGACGCTTTTTTACGTCTTTTGTTTTTTTTTTTCCGACGCCAATCCTGAATTGAGTACCAAATGAACTTGCGGAAGGGAATTGAAACCTTTGTATTTTAACTATAGGGAACTATTTGGTTGTCACCATAATTTTAAAAAAAAAAAAAAAATCAATTCTTTAGACATCCAGTTTAGTATAAATGGCATAAAATATAAATTCTTGAGGTGTTAAGCGGTTTCACCCTAAAAAGAAGAGAGCCTAAGTTCGAATGTCAGAAACCACACTTATCAAAAGAGGTAAAATACCTTTTGCGTTCTAAACTTCGAAAAATATACCCTTGACCAAAAAAAGAAAGAAAAGAAAAGAAATGAGTTGCATTTTCCTTATTAGCCACATTAGACTCCAACATCATGTTATTTTTACCCTCTCATTATCATTATTAAATACGAGTGTGCGTGTGTATAATATTTAATGCTAATTGAAACGATCAAAATGTCTTATAGAAAGAACTAAAAGTATCCCCTTTAGTTCTTAACATAAGATATATTTATCAAATTTGATTAGAATAAGGAAGATGGATAAATTATTTAATATGACGTGTTTTTTAAAACATCTTAATCATCTTCCTTAATCACATCCTACCCTATTTTCCTTGATTATTGTTGAAGAAGTATCAATAGGGGTAAATTAAAAAAAATTGATAAATATGAAAGTTATATCTTATATTTAGAACTTAAAATCGACTCTCCAAATATGTCTTATATTAAAAACCAAAGGAGTACTTTCAAGAAGACATATTGTAAAATGTATCCAATCAAGTTATTGTATTTGATAGGTGTTGAACTAAGTTGCAAGTAGAGTCAATAATGCAGGTTTAAACTGTGGGCTGAACCCGCTTAACTTAGAAAACTGAGTGATTTGGGTTTTAAAAAGGTGGAATCATTTTGATATGGTTCTTTTTAAGCTGAACTCATATGGGCCCAACCCATGGTGGGTTGGACTGTTTTTGTTACATTATACTTCAAGAATCTTACAGCTTCACATCAAGTTTTAAATTCGAATAGTTAAATCAACTAATTGTTTATTGTATTGAATGTTTATCATGTATTTTGGATTTATGTTTAGTTTATAATGTGTGGACTTATGATAAATGCTTAATTTATAACGTTTGAAACTTTGAATTTGATGTTTTATTATCACTTTATAATTTTATAATGTATTTTTAATTTTTTTATAGTTCAGGTCTATAGGAAAATAATTTCAGTATATTGTTTAAAAAAATGTTTGAAAAACGCAACATAAAAATTTTAAAAAAATAAAAATAAAACGGGTTGTATGAGTTTTTAACCAACCCATATAATTCTTTTTCAACTAAGTTTATATGAACTCAACTCGTGACGGACTAACTTAAACCCGATGGTCCAACCTATGTTACAGCTCTTTGCGTGGGTACTTAAGTATTCTTCTGTAGCAAGTTCATGAATGATGTCTTCTTTAGCCAGGACGTAAATTGAAGGAAATGAACGTAGTCCAAGTTAAAGTAACGCCATAGGCCTGCGATAGCGGTATCGCGAGGCTGCTCCCCTAAAATCGACACCAAGAAGTAATAATAGCAGCATTATAATAGTCATGGAAAAGGCATAAAAACCCATGCATGTTCTGGTGGGCCCCGGAAATCCCCGGCGGGTCCCGCAATGCAGATTCTAAACAGAGTTGAGGCAAACATAAGTACTACTCCCGCTCTATTAATTGGTGAGAACGAAAAATGAGTATTTGATATTTATTTAATTACCACATTAATTAGTAATTAGTAGTTTACTTTTCATCCGTTAATAATTGTAGTATCATTGTTTAACATTATTCTTTGAATACTAAATTTTAATATCAGTAGTCATGCGGGGCAACGTGAGACTGCGAGCGGCTGCCTGTCGGCTTTAAGGAGCCCTTGTCGACACCGGTAGCTTCCTTCCACAGTTAAGGAGCCTCCCCTATAATAAATATCGCAGACAGGGTCATAGCCCCAGACGACTCATTATTACTAGTAATTTATTTTAGTCGTTCTTGTTTTTTGGAACTGTAAAAAATGTTGCAGAGATCGTTTCTCTGCTTCTGCTCTGCTAGCTGGCCTGCCTGCTCCTACTCTTTGTTAGTTATTCTTCTATCAGTATGACCCTGACCTCACCTCACCCCTGTCCTCTGGCCCCACAATCATATCGCCCTTGGTCCTTTCTCTCCTGTCATTTTCTAATTCTCTCCCTCAATTTCACTAAACACTACCCAATTACAGAATTTCTACTTCAAGATCTTGCCCTGTTTTGCATTACTTTTCTTTCTTTAGAATGGTAATCTGCAATTATCTTAGCTTGCTTGTCTCTTAATTGCTGGGTCTTCTTTCACAGTTGTACCTTATATGCTATATGTATCTGCTTCCTTTCTATCTTTCCCATCATCCTCACCAACCTACTTTGCACACTTTTCCTGCTAAACCTCGCTGCTCTGCTTCTCTGTCGTTCTGTTTTTCTTTTTGTTTTTGTTTTTTTGTAGTGTTCCTCTTCTTCTTTTCAATGGCTCTGTGTCATCTAGTTCCCACTCTTACTCTCGTTGTCATCTTCTCCCTGGTGGTTCTCTCTTACCAGCAACCTCCGCTGGACGCGGCTGAGCAGGAATCGGTTTACCAGGTGTTGGACTCAGTCAACTCGGCTATTCCCTGGCGTTCTCTTTTCCCGGACGATCTCTGTGTCTCTGCTCCTCACGGCGTCGTTTGCGACTATCCTTCTGAATCTGATGCTTCTGTTGATGGCCACGAAATGGCACGCATTGTTGAGTTGAACTTTGGGTATTTGTCAGACTTCACTCCTAACCCACCTTGCTCTGAAAATGCAACTCTCAACCCTCTTCTCTTCACCTCCTTTAAGTACGTTCGCAAGCTCTTCTTTTACAGATGTTTCAACGGGTCTAGGGTTTCTCTGCCTGATGTTCCTCTGTCTTTTGGCTCGAGTCTTGAGGAGCTCGTGTTCATCGAGAATCCGTCTTTGGTAGGCCCTTTGAGTGGCATATTGCGTAATTTTACGAATTTGAGGAGGCTGGTTTTGACGGGAAATGGGTTTTATGGTGAAGTTCCTAACCTGATAGGAGATTTAGTTGGTCTGGAAGAGATTACGCTATCCAGAAATCAACTTGCCGGTGAACTTCCTGGGAGTTTAGCTAATTTGAAGAAGTTGAAGCTTCTTGATCTTAGTCAAAACAATTTTGAAGGGTCTATTCCTGAATCACTGGGTAATCTCACGGAGCTTCTGAAGCTTGATATGAGATCCAACAGATTCGCAGGTCAAATCCCTGAAAGTTTCAGACAGTTGCAGCGTCTTGAGTTTTTAGACCTCAGCTTCAACCATTTCGGTCACTTTGGGATTCCTGTGTTCTTGGGAGAAATTCCCAGATTAAAGGAAGTGTATTTGAGTGGGAATTCTCTTGGTGGGAAAATTCCAGAAATATGGGAAAATCTTGGAAGTGTCAAGAGAATAGGGTTTTCAGACCTGGGTTTGATTGGTAACATCCCAGCATCAATGGGTTTTTATCTCAGAAACTTGTCTTACCTTGGGCTAGATAACAACAAACTTAAAGGGCCTGTTCCTGAAGAGTTTTACCACCTAGATTTAGTAGAAGAAATAAATTTGGAGAACAACAATTTGAGTGGTGGAATCCCATCTTCAATGGAATTCAGAGCAAAGCTGAAGTTGGCAGGAAACAGCGGGCTCTGTTTGGACGACACGTTGATGAATTCTAAAAACAGAGGCGGCTTGGGGAAGCTAAAGCCCTGCAACAACAAAGCAGATATTCCTCATGCTGTCACTTTCAATGCAGCTTCTTTGATTCACTTCAATCCTCGTTTCTTGTTCATGTCTCTGGGGATTTTGTTTGTCTTTACATGTTTATGAGGGTAGTTCATCCTTACCAAGAGTAGGACTAGTGAAGTAGAGAGACCAAGTTTTGTTTTTGCCCATTAAATATAGCAAATTACTAGCACATGTTATACTGAATTACTGATTTAGCGTAGGCAAGAATTTCAAGAAATGCCACGTGGAGAAATGGTAGTGACTAGTGATGATATAAAGCAATTGTGATAAAAATAAGGTATTAAAACTTAGACCGGGTACTGAATCGGTCGGGTATTAGGTTAAAGGTCAGTGAATCAGAACGGGACCAAACCGGTGAGAAATTGAAGATTTTAGACTTATTGTTATGAAATTCTAAAGAAGATATAAAAAAAATTTAATTGGGAACTGGACCGGACCGGTCTACCAGCCGGTTCCCCAATTTACGGGCCGGACCGGCCCCGGTTTCCATAACACTTGATAAAAGACAACATTCTGTTTTATTTATCTCTTTTGATGGATAAGGAATGCATGAGCTGCTTTCCAATGCCAATTTTTACAGGTGTTGGTGATAGACAAAAACCAGAGCGCATATATTTTTACAAATTATCGTACCATAAGAAAAGAGAACATGGTATTGCCAAATTTATGACATGATCACTCGAAGTTTGAATTCCTCTGTTGGGTAATTCTTAGAACAAGAGAAACTAGACAGCAATATATACAGGGCAACTCTCCTATTTAAATACAAATCTCAGAAGGAGTAATGAACCGTATAGTTCCATCATGTATATCCAACAAAAGATGGGTAAATACAATTAACTAATTTGCTTGCAAAAAATGTGAGTGCAAGGAAAAAAAAATGATTAACTGTGTAATAGGGAAACTAGAAACAGACATTTTAAAAAAATGGCGCGAGCAAATTGAAGTACAGGAAAACAGTTCTTGTTTCAAGTCTCGACTATGCAAAATTCATTATTTTTGGGTGGTCGTGGGCAAAAAAACACTGTCTACTTAGGCAGTAAGAACTAGGAAGTAACATTTAATTACTTGGATGCACCGGCTTCTGTTGGTGGGTAAAAAAAATACTTACACCAATTTCTCAAAGGAATTTCGCCATCATTATCCTTTTTCACTCCCTGCGTCTTCATCGAATTCGAAGGACCTTTGTTTGTTCCTAGACTTGGTCGCGGATCTAGATGGCGATCCGGTGTCCAAATACGAGTTTTGAGATCTCAATCTGGATTTTGTTGATCCGCCACCAGCACTACTACTAGAAGCTTCTTTAGATTTCTTCCTCCGCGTCTTCTTGGGAGCATCAGCCAGATTCCTCGCCGGCGACTCACCTCCTTCGGTCGGATCATAGGCGGCGGAATTCCGAGAAGGTCTGGATCCATCGGAAGATTCCTTGGGTTTCGATGACCTTCTCTGCCTTGGCTTTTCTGATTTATCCCTCCTCGGCGAATCCATGAACTCGCCGCTCGACTGCCGTCTCGATGACTTTGGCATATCCGGTAAGCCCCCGTCCGACGAATTTACAGATCTTGACGTTGCTCCTCTTGAATCTGTTCGCAAAACATAAGCCATTACTGATGATTACACAGTGAATATGGTCCGAAATCAATCATCCGTACACTCATGGGTTCAATCTTACAAATTAATTGGTATTTGGCTCAATCACTAAATATCTACCAATCTATTAAGTTATACTACTTCTTTAATATAAGATATATCTAATTAATTAAATTAGATTAAGAAAGTTAATTGATTTATTTTATATAACATGTATTTTACACTCTAGTAATCTTTATTAATTTTCTCGTTGCCTCTCATTCTTAATTATTGTTGAAGAAACATCAATAGGAGTAAATTATCAGAAGAATGACAAATATACAAACTATATCTTATATTTAGGATCAAGATCAACTCCCTAAATATATCTTATTTAGAGACTGGAGGAGTAGTATGAAACTGAAAATTATTTTAACTCCTTTATAATTTTTTTAAATTTCTCTCTGACTTATTGGAGCCAATTTCATTGCTCATTGTAAAAATGAGCACCAAGAGTTAGTCGTTGTAGTGAGATTTACACGCTTCAAATAGAATTTAATTGTCCAAATTTAAGATTTTTAAATAATAAATTTTTTTTAAAAAAATCATTTTAAAAATAAATTAACAATTAAGAGATTATCTTTATTTTAGATTTTGTATATATTAAAAAAATTTAAAAAATATAAAAGTAAAAATTCAATTCGAGTCATGTAAATTAGACCTGAACGTTGTGCAGCAGTAAAAAGGTCTCAGTACACCGAAACTGATTCCCTGATCTATCATGCATGCAGTTTTTATGGGGAGGATCAGTTGAAAGGCACTACAAACTCCATGTCGAGTCCAATACACATAAAACTCTAGGGGCAAAATGGTAACTTAAGAAATGCGGTATAATCCAGTACTTAAGCCACGTTAATTAAAGTGGGTTTACCTTGGGAGGTCAACATATGAAGGCCTCCGCTAACATCTGGAGGAGCTCCTGGGCCGCTTTTAAACCCGTTCATCTGAAACGCTTTCTGTGAGCAGACATTTACATACACCCACCATATATATATACACACTCGAAGCAGCAATGTAATTTCATAAAGTAAATAATGCTGTATATTTCATAATTACCCAGCTGGGTGAATTTACTGATGGGCCATCCCATCCAATATGAGCCACGTGCTTTACGTCTGTGGGGTTACCAATCTTCATTTCTTCCTCTTTCTCACTATCTGCGTACATGTGCATATATAATCATTAATCTTTTCGTCACCGTAACAACCAAAAAAACCTAATTAACCACAAACCAACTCATTAGATCAAGAGAAAAGGATTCACGAACCAAATATCTGAGAAATGTATCTGAGCCCTTTCAGAAGGCCCTTCACCTTATTGCTGGAAGCCGCCATTATTTTATAAACTAATCTGTCTTTATGTATACACACACCACCTGAGATCAGAATTTATTAATAATATATAAAGTCTGTTGATGGATATTGAATGTTCCAGAGAATTGAAAACCCATTGGGAGAGATGTGGTTTAGGAAGGTACAAATACGTGTTTTTTTTTCTTCTGATCAGGAACTTGGTGTGGAGAATGTGCTGTGTTTGTGTTTGTAAGTCGGTTTAGGAGTTGGAGAAGGTTTTGATGGACAGAGAAGTTTCATGGGAATGGGAATGGTGTGAGAAAAGGAAGAAGATGAGGGAGAGACATTCAGTTTAAAGGACATTCATCTTTAATTTCGTTAATTTAATGGCTAAAGTTTGTTTGTTGATTTTAACACCTCCTTCAAATCCATTAGCTCATCGAAATTTTAGGTGTTACCGTTAGGGGCCATAATTGGAGTCATGCAAAGTAATACTGAACGTTCTGTATTTACTATTTAGGAAAGCTCTCTCTCTCTATATATATATATATATATATGTCCATATATGCATCCATGGTAAGGATTAAGGAACACGACATATAGTGACTTTGCTAACAACGGGATCACATATTTTCTTCTCTTATTCTCCCCATCCTCCTAGCCCTTTTTTTTTTAAATTATTAGCTACTGAATCCATTTTCAATGCCAAGATTTAATATTTTTCTTATTACATTATTGTTATAATATTAAATAATAAAAATAAAATGAATAAATTTAAATTATTAAAACTTGATTCGAATATTTGACCACTGTAGATGTTTATTGAAATATTTTATGGACTAATTTTATTTTATTTTTAACCGTTTGTAGTTCTAAATTCTTCTATTTAAATTGTCTCCACTGTAATAACAGTTAGAAACCACTAGGGTTTTTTTTAAAAACGTATTATGGACAAAAATAAACATTCTGGGTGGAAAATATAAAATACTTGGGAATCAGTTTAAATTAAGTGCTCATTAAAGTCTGATCTGGTTAGTTTAATTTAATCATTTTTTTATTGATGATTTTTATATAAAATTTTTTTATTGAAAAAGTGATAATCAAGATATTATCTTTATTTTAAATTTTATATTTATTAGAGTATATTTTTTTAAAAAAATAGAGATGAAATATACATAATGTTTATATTATTATGACCATAGTGCCACTCAAAAATTGCTTATTAAAGTGGGAGATGAATGTCTCAATTGATCTCTTTATCTCTATCTCCTCTTTATTTAATATATTCACTATTAGATTAGATTTAATGATGAAGATTTATTCAATTTACCATAATACATTTTTTTATATTTCATATTAGAATAAATCTAAGTCATTAAAACTTAATCTAACAATGAATCCATTAAATGGAGAGGAAATCATTGGGGCATTCTTCTCCTGTATCGTAATGCACCAATGTGTCTCATCACACCTATCCCCCCCCCCCCCAAAGCAACTCTACTCTCCCCATCTCAAAACATCATTATCGTTCAAAAATCATAATATTCTTTTAGATACAACATATATTTATCTAATTTAGTTATATTAAGAAAGTTGGTTAAATTAGTTAATATGACATATATTTTTTAAAACGCCCTAGTCATCTTATTTAATTATCTCATTCCCTTCCCTCCTTGATTATTGTTAAGGGAACATGATAGGGTAAGTTAAGAAAAGATTAACAAATATGAAAATTTTATTTTATATTTAAGACTAATATCAACTTACCAAATATATCTTATATTAAGGATATGAGAAGTAAATCCTATAACGTCTAGTGTATTTCCTCAATACTCCATTAAACACGCCATTACTCTTAAAGCATGTTTGGATTAGCTTATTTTTCAAAAATAAATACTTATTACGTAAATCAAGATAAAATTCATCTCACATATTTACTTTGTATATCGTAAATTACGATTTATAAATACTTATTACCCAAAAATAAGCTATCCTAAACAAACAATTATTCTATCAAAAAATATTGGTCTCCAACCTACTCGCACTGCGTTAATTTGGCGCATCTCCCTCTCATCACACATGTATATTCCTCTGCTCTTAAGTTTTTTTTTTTTTGGCTAAATTGAAGAACTTCATTCACTAGAAATCAAATTACAGACACAAAAAGTCTGAAACAAACCAAAACGAAAAACTGAAATTAAGCTTACAGACACACCAGATACTACCAAAACCAAAGAACCAACTGCAGCCAAGATCTTGTAAGTCAAAGGTATGGGGTCATTTTTCACTCCACTATGATCAAATGAAAGGGCGATAGAGGGTGGTTGTCCAAAGACATGCTCACCTGAGCCCACCCTCTTTGGTGCCAATATCGCTGCAAATTCAAACGCAGCTTCAAATCCACCCCTTATGATAGGAGAGTGGTTAAACATCTGGGATTTGAGAACAAACCCCAGAAGAACAACAATCATAGTAGAAGAAAGCCAACCTCCCACACAACCAACATTAACCCACAAAAGAAGGCAAAACCAACAACACCCAAACATCTGCAAAAGAAAAACAAGAAACAAGATTGAAAGCAAAAACATCAAAATTAAC
This sequence comes from Inga laurina, assembly GCA_963855925.1. Taxonomy (NCBI): domain Eukaryota; kingdom Viridiplantae; phylum Streptophyta; class Magnoliopsida; order Fabales; family Fabaceae; genus Inga; species Inga laurina. The sequence goes on along the minus strand of OY979703.1, from coordinate 15,386,346 downwards.
AGGGGCGACCAAGACACCAAAACCACTACCAAAGATGCCCCCCAACTTTGGTAGAACCAAGCAGAGGAACTCATGGTGGCAGGGTGGCTGTAGGCCAGCCACTAGCCATCAGAGAGAAATGCGATGCAGGATTCACCTCTTCCAAACTCAAGCACAAACCATTCCACTGCTTGTGCGCATCTGGCTTAGGGATCTTCAGATTCTTGTTCCCGACAATCTTTGAAGCTTTGGCTACCAACAGATTCCACGACTCGTTTCCGTTCAAAGTCAAGCCCCAATCCTTGATCTCACCCTTGTCGGACGAAATCTCGAACAAAAACCAACACCCACCACTAATCACCATCACCATCTCTCTCACAGTGGGGGAGATCTAAACGAAGACGCCAAATAACTCCAGCAACAAAAAGCTGAAAAAGAGCTCTCACGAGGGAGAGAGAAGAGAGCTCTCACGGGGAAAGAGAACTCTGCTCTTAATTACTATACCCACCACTTACAATTTTTTTTCATAATCATAGATGCTATAAATTATTTAATGATTTTTGGACAAGAGAATCCGACACACATTAAATTATTTAAATGATTTTTGGATAAGAGAATCCCACACACATTACTTGATGATTTTTAACTGAGAATAATTTCATGGTGCTGTAAATTTTATTAAGATAAAAAATCTACCTGCAATATAGTTAGTAGTGTAAGACAATTGAGTGTATACTTTTTATTATTAGATGTACGGAAAATAACATCCTAAAAATAAATATTGCCTTTATTATTAGATGTTTCTAAACTTTTAAAATTTGGGTAAAACCGTTAAACACCCAACTAACTTCCATATATTACAATGGAAAAAATTAATTTTTTAGTCCTTAAATTTTTGAATCACTTATAACTTAGTCCTTAAATTTTTGACTCGCTTCCAACTTAATCTCTAATATTTCTGAGTCATCCTATGTAACAAAAAATGTTAAAATACTATTGAAAATTACTCATTAAGATGAATTTTACATAAATTAAAATATAAAAACCAGAATCCCCATCTTCACTAACTCACATCCCCTCCCGCCTCTGTTCTTCAAAAACTTCGCTGGGCATTGGCGGGATCCATTATGAGTCCATGACAGATCCTTTGGAACGTGATTATGGACTTTCTTGCTTTTGACCTTTTCCTGTAGGCTTTGTTATTGCTACGTTATAAGCGCATCATTGGCTTTGTAATACCATTCTTCTATATATAGTTCTATATATCTTCCTAAAAAAATCAGTGACTTCCAAACTTTAATACTTCCTCTTATTCCAAATGTAAGATTAGTCAGGAATTTTTATCTTAAATATAATGCCTCAATCATCTGTGTATCTTTTAAAATTATAAATTTTCTCCTCAAACTATCCTATTAATTATAAATTATTAATGAAGTTTTTATCAATGGAGTCATTTTCAATACATATAATGTCTAAAGGGTTTATTTTAATAAAAAAAAGATTTCACATTTTTTTATAAAAAATACACATTCTTTTACAAACAACTACTTTTTTTAATCTATATAAAATATGTGATTTATATATTTAACAATGCATTACTATAACTAGAAAAATCTCCCATGCGCGTTGTACGGGGTGATGACTCTATTTCGATGTATTTCTACTAAGAGAAGAAAACACATAGATTAATGTTATTGATCTATTTTAATCCAAAGACACTGTAGTAATGAATATCAACACTACAATATAAGGACATTCACTTACGACAAGATCAAAAAATCCACATAAAAAATGAATGATTCGATCCAACTATATTGAAAATAAACAAGAATACCTTGACAAGCTCAAAATGTAAGCTTACATAACGCAAACTAAACATGGCAGCCTTGACTTTAATCAATGCCTGCCTACCCGCAATGCGAACTTGCAATGTACATTTTTCATGAAATTATATGTTCGTTTGGGATAGCTTATTTTTAGACAATAAATACTTATAATTCGTGATTCACGGTATACGAGGTAAGTATATGAGAATAGTTTTGTTTCGACTTATGTAATAAGTGCTTATTTCTCAGAAATAAGCTATTCTAAATACTCACTGTATTAAAAAAAAAAAACCATCCTAAATATACTTAAGAAAAGGAACAGAATAAACCCACGATATCAATTCAATCATACTATTTCAATTCAGAGCAAAATAGAGGGCAACAAATCTTACTCCAGCAAGGTAGTATGTATTTGAACAACATAAAAGAAATTTTCTCCCCTCGTCCCATCACGCCCAGCTGTACGTCAACAAAGTGATGATCATATTTTCTTTTGACAAAATGTGATAATCATATTTTCATACAACTTTATCCCCGTAAAACTAACTTGACCTTTTTTTCTCAAGTTATTTCTTTTGACTATTTTTTATTGCAAACTTTTTTATGTTGTAAACTTGTAATGGAAGTTAAATCAAACCAATTTTATTTAAACATAACCCATTCAATCTCGCCTGAGTTGCATGGGGTGATGACTATTCTTTTTAACTTTAATGACGTATTCAAGTAACCGAATTCGATAGCATTTTAATACAAAAATATTTACATACTCTAGGAGCGTCATCCTATCTATATTATGATTAATTAAAATATAACAAATCATCTCATTTTAATCCTATATGAATGATGAGTCCTTTGGAAAAATTCAAATTTTATAGTTTTAAGAAACATAAACTTTATAATTTAGAAAAACAAAAATTGCAATTCCTTCCCTTGAGTTATTATTTTTCAAAATCATTAAATTTGAATTTTTCTATATGACTCATCAGCCATATAGGATTAAAACAAGATGGGTTGTGATATTTTAATTAATCAGAGTATAAATGAGGCGACACTTCTGGAGTAGGTAAGTATTCCTCTTTTAATACAGGATGGAGGGACCACAACCGAATTGTGAACTGGAAAAGCATTTTTGGAACGAATGGATTGCACAAGCGCCGTGGGTGAGTTTTTGTTGTAAATATTGTGTGAGAGTGTGTCAAAGGAAAAAGTCTCATATAACTCAAGATTGGGAACACCCTAGTATACAATTAAATATGAACTTAAGTTATTAAAAAGGCTGATAAGAGGAGTCTTTGAACTGACTGTTGAAGATGACCGTTACAATTTTAATTGATCGGTTTTAATGACATTTAAAAGGTTTTATTACATTAAATTGTCATTAACACTTGTTTTGTAACTGTCGTTTTAATTGTCATTAAATCATTATTAATGGTCATTATAACTCCCCAACGGTCACATGATTTCTGCCTATAAAAGGCAATGTACGGAGTAAGTTCAAGGGTACCAAGGTGAGAGCACCGAGGTCTAGAGACATGAAGGTCCCCGAGATCCTCTCCTCTCTCCCTTTTTAACAAAACCCCGGGGAGAATTCAATTAGCCGAGGGGAATGGGACTGAAGCCAATACGAAATTAACAGCGATGGCAACCCAACCTCCGTGATTGGTGATCCTATGAAGGAGGTTCAATAGGTAAGAACAAGTCGTTTGTTAGTTCTGCTAGCACTAAATAAATGATCAGTCCCTTCTTATGGCCTGAGAAAGTGCTAGAATGCATTTTGGTGAGGCTGTGCAAAAGCTCTTAATGATTTCATAATCCTACAGGATAATGTACTCATTGCAGGTACATTTCATGAAATCACCTCTACGAATGTGGAGTGGGGCCGCTCCTATGAGATCGTGGCAAAATCTCTAGAGCATTCGTTATGCACCAGGCACACGCATGGTCGTCTTAATGTGCAAAACCGCGTTAACAGCGAAATGTGGGGGTATAATCTGACTTCTAATGCCTCTAGTATACACTTAAGAGGTGTGAGTTCATAGTCCATAGGACCACTGACATCTCTGTATACTAATTGTTATTAGTCTAGGTCTAGTTCATAGTCCAAAGGACCACTAGATACAATGGTTGTATCCATGCGTGCAACTTAGCTAAAGGCGTTCCTTTTGACACATGTGGGGGATTGTTAGAAATAATGAGTGGGTGTGTCATAAGGAACGAATCCCACTTTGCTTGGGATTGTGGGAGCCCAAGTAATAAGTGATCTTGGACTAAGAGGAGGAATGAGATCACACTATGATGGGCCACCAGAGGAAAACATAATGGAAATCCGGCAATATCTCCCACCTCATATGTGTGAGTTAGAATGTGGACTGGGCAGATTTTAGTAGGATATTTTATTATGGAATTCAAAATTTATTTTCGAATAAATGAGTTCATAAAATATCAATTCTACAAGGCATTAATTGCAAGCTCTGGACGTTGAAGTTTTTAAAATAAAATTTAAAAAAACTGATTTTTTTATCACTTAAAATGCCTTTAACGTGTGCATTTTATAGCTATTGAATTGCTTCTTTTCCAATGTCTATAAAAGCCCTAGTCAAGCACCTTTATGGCATTATAATGATAATAAAACTGTCACTTTATTGCCTATATTAGGTGCCCAAACGTTCATGTATATGAGACTTTTAAAAGGCTTGTTTGTAAGAGGATTGAGTATCCTACTCTTGAGCTTTCGAGCACTTCTCTCCTCCTCTGATTTTTGCTTGTTGAGTTCTATTATATTTCACTATTCTGTTCACCCTGTTCTTGCAGAAAGGATTCGTTTTATCTTGGGGAGTGCCGCTTCTTCTTAGCCGGTGGTTGCGGAATAGCTCTTAAGGACAGCATCCTTGGACGTGACTCAGATTATTCATTTACTTTGTAGGTGCTGCCACATATAGGATTTGCCGAACACGAGGTGGAGTAGGAAGATTCACTGGATCGTATGAGAATTTAGGTGCTTCTGCAAATAAATCATTCAAGCTTGGGGCTTGTGGGCATTTTACTTTGAGGGTGCACCAATTCACACTGAACAACTTATTGTTCATGATAGGCTGTCTTAGAAAAGATTATCGTTCAGGGGGGAAAAATCAATTTATACCACGGCTGAACAGTGTTACCAATTGTCATAAAGAAGCAAACATATTTTATCTTGTTTAACGTCTGCACATGAATTTCGTTTTGAAAGGGCTTGAGATGATGGTTTGCTGAATGGAGCATGCATCAGTAGAAGGCACGCACAAAGGAGCTAAGTATCCCTTTGGCGCCTCACATATTTATGCTATATCTCTGGCAAAGGTATTTCTTATGGGTAGCTGACAATCATACCTTGTGTAGGTAATAATGTCTGTTCATAAGGTGTTTTTCTTGTAGCAAAGATGGTTTCTTCATGGTTTTAAACTATTTCATAAGCATATCATGGGTTGTTTATGATGAGACTGTGTGTCTATGATAACTAATATTGGTGAAGTCAGAGCATTGCACCATTGAGATATACTATTGCCTTTTTAGAATAAGAATATATTTTATATATAAAATATAACCATGTTCAGATGTATTTTTATATGATATGAGATTCTTATAATGGTCAGTAAATATCATTATAGATATTGTGGTGGCTTCTTATTAGCACATATGGCTAAATAAATTTTGTGATTGCCGTGTTGTTTTCTAAAATTATTATGATAAGAATAATGGTTAGAAGTTGGGATAGAAGGTTGTAAATCAAGTCTGGTGATTATTATTTCTTAATGAGCATTTGGTTCCTTTAAAAAAAAAAGGGAAGGAAATTCTATTTTTAGTGAGAATAATGATTCAGTTATATAAGTGATAAATAACGAGGGTGGCTGGAGGTTTCATACATTGGGGTTTTTAATATGCTAAATGCCACTTCATTGCATTTTATGGGTATTAATATGTTTTTGTTATGCATCTCATCAAAATATTTTTCTAACAGTTCAATAGTGTTGCTAAATTAGAATGGAAAAGGCATTATGAGAGGACCATTATGTGTAATATGAAAACACCTCTGCTTGCTTTTAATTCCTTTCCATTGATTGATCAAATGATCATATGAAGTGGATTCTTTTCTAAATGAATATCCAAGTGTTTACTATTAAATGCATTCAAGTTGATGATGGTAGCAAAGACGCGGTGGTTCCGCGATCATTCACGATCATGAATTCCTCAGGTAATATTACTATTTGGATTATAATATTTGTGAGTCATATAGAAGAAAATTTAAGAACGTGGCTTTGGTGCTGTTATAATATCTGTGGGTCATATAGAAGAAAACTTAAGAACGTGGCTTTGGTGCTGTTGTTCATTGCATATTAAGCCATTTTCATTTATTAATTTATTGTGCACCATGAGAGTCATTCAGTTTTAATCAATTGGCTAAGACATTTGTTGCTAATTGTGAGGTGCATGATTACCAAAAATATAAAAAAAAAATGGTGTTGGCTGTTATTTTATGTTCAATAATACCATATGAATTGGCTGAGCATTTGTAACTGTTCGGAAGGGTATAAAGGTACATTTTATCTAATTTAGTGGTAAAAATTAGATATATTAATGAGCTTAAACGATGAGCCTTTTTAAATTGAGAATTATCCTGTGAAATCCTAATTTAATATTAGGTGAAAATTTCTAATATAATTAGAATGGAAGGGGATTATGTGGTAAGATTCTAATTTATTTAGAACTGTTATTGCAAAGCCATGAAATATAACTGAATTATTTGAAAATGCGGAGGTGCCTAATATACGGGGATACCTTATAATTTTTTAAAATTGTAAATTGTTTCTAACCTCATTTGATAAATCCAAGTTGTGGTTTAAAATTAATTATGTGGAGGTTTTGTTATTTATTGCAGAGAGAAAATTTGTGAATTATTCATGTGGCATGGAAATTTAAATATTTATCTAGTATAGAGATAAATGTGTTTAAATTTCATGATTTGCAAGTGTATATTTATAGTGGTATAAATATACATGACTGCTGTGAATATTGGAATTTTTTTAGATGGCATATGTATTCATATGTTTGTTGCAAATAATTGATTGAGTGGAGGCTTTGCTATATTTACTAATGTAAGCAAATTTTGTGGATTATCAAATATTTTGTTTGAAATAAGCATTATGTGGCATGAAAATTTTGATCATTTATCTATGATAGATAAATGTAATTTTCATAATTTGAGGCTGTATAATTATCTTGGTGTAAGGATATATATATATATATATATATATATATATATATATATATATATATATGAATATTTCTTATGACATTAACACGTTATTTGAAGTGATTTTGCAGCTTATGCGAGGTATGCACAGATTGTTGAGAATTTGTTGCATTAATATTAATTTGTGTGGTATAGCTTATGCTACATGATGATTGAGCATATATATAAATATGCAACCTTATGAGGGAATGAAATATTTGAGAGGTACCATAAAGGTTGATATCATATACGGTGGATTCCAGTTGTATGAGATACACGGATGCGAACTGAATTTCAATTTTATATGAGAAAATCCACTAGTAGAGCTTATTACTTTGAAGTTAGTTGCAATTGAAGGTTGAGTTGTTGAAAACCTCTTGACAAAAAAAAATTGGGTGTAAAACTGACATCTTATGTCGACGAGTTATGGTTGCTAAATAGCAATAGCCATTGTAGAAAGAGCAATGGTGTAAGTAAAAATCGTTTGAGATATTATGTGAATAAACTAGCTTAAAAATTGTGGAATTATCTCAATCGATTTTGTGAGGTCAAAGAGTTGGCCCATGGATTCGTTAACAAACCCCGGGAAGAAACAAATTAGTCAAGGGGAATGGGACTAAAGCCAATACGAAATTAACAGCGATGACAACCCAACTTTTGTGATTGGTGATCCCATGAAGGAGGTTCAATGGGTAAAAACAAAGTCGTTTGTTAATTCTGTTAGCACTAAAATAAATGACTAGTCCCTTCCTATGGCAAGAGAAAGTGCTAGAATGCATTTTGGTGAGGCTGAGCAAAAACTCTTAATGATTTCATAATCCTACGGGATGATGTGCTCATTGCAGATACACTTCATGGAATAACCTATATGACTAAGGAGTGGGGCCGCTCATATGAGATTGTGGCAAAATCTCTAGAGCATTCATTAAATACCAGGACACGCGCATGGTCGTTTTAACGTGCAAAAAGGTGTTAACAGTGGGAAATGTGGGGGTATAATCTGACTCTTAATGCCTCTAGTATACGCCTAAGAGGTGCTGGTTCATAGTCCATAGGACCACTGGCATCTCTGTGTACTAAGTGTTATTAGTCTATGTCTGGTTCATAGTCCAAAGGACCACCATATACAATGGTTATATGCATATGTATAACTCAGCTAATGGGACTACGAGTTTCCTTAGACACATGTGGGGGATTGTTGTAAATATTGTGTGAGAGTGTGTCAAAGGAAGAAGTCTTATATAACTCAAGATTGGGAATACCCTAGTATACAATTAAATATGAGCTTGAGTTATTAAAAAGGCTAATAAGAAGAGTCTTTGAACTGACTGTTGAAGATGACCGTTACAATTTTAATTGACCGGTTTTAATGATATTTAAAAGGTTTTATTACATTAAATTGTCATTAGCACTTGTTTTGTAACTATCGTTTTAATTGTCATTAAATCATTATTAATGGTCATTATAACTCCCCAACGGTCACATGATTTCTGCCTATAAAAGGCAATGTACGGAGTAAGTTCAAGGGTACCAAGGTGAGAGCACCAAGGTCTAGAGACACGGAGGTCCCCGAGCTCCTCTCCTCTCTCCCTTCTTCTGAGTTATACTAATATCTTTCTGCAGTTTTGTCACCCTGCTTTATGCAGGAAGGGTAGTGCCGCTTCCTGATCTACTAGAGGGGTTGCGGAATATCTCCTAAGGACAGCGTCCTAGGACGTGACTCGAACTATTTGTTTATTGTGTTTCAATAGGTGCTGTGGCTAACAATCTGTACGGTGTGAGGTGGTGACGCCAACAGTTTTAAATCATCTCTCTCAATTATTATAATTTGTCGATGGATAACAAAGAAGCTGTTACTGTTACTCAACAAACTCTCATGATACTTGTTTCAAGCCATACATATAGTTCACAGAATTTGCTGTGCAAATAAGGGAAATAAAAAAACCTCCATAGCTTAATAAATTTTAATCACTACACATATAACTTGATATTTATAAAATGAGGCTAGCAAACACATAGTTTTGAAACTTATAGATTTTGTCAGGTACCCCTCATATTTTCAAATATATATCTAGGTACCCCACACTTTTAAATATTCTAATGAGATATTCTCACACCTTATAAATAATTTTAATTAAATTAGAATCTCACCTTATAATTCCTTTCATTCTAATGAAATTATGATTCTTCTCATAATAGTCATAATAATCCAATAAGTCATAGCTAGTAAGAGAAATTATATTTCCACGCCAACCATGAAAGTTACAAATCCCCATAATGTTCGAAAAATCGGTCAATATGTCAACCCCAATCGCAAATGCCAGTAAATGATTATTATGAAAATATAAATCTGTGAGGCGCTAGAGCAATAAAAAACTTATAATCATCTCAATGAATTTAACAATGTAATCACGCCACAAAACCAACGCCACCAATTTAATATATCAAAACCAAATTCATTAAGCAAAAGACCCGTAGAAATAAAAATTCGCCAATGGGTGTGAAACAAAACATTAATAATATCTTTTTAAAAAAAAACAAATCCTCATTGAAATAATAGGATATTTATTTAGGGACAGATAATGGGAGATTAGCAACTCTTAAGAACTAAATTTATATAGAAATGACTAAAGAATACATTTGGTCATTTATGTTTGTATTAATTTTCATTTTAGTTCTTTAAGTTTTAAAAATGCATTTTTGGTCACAGTACTAAGATTCGCCATATATAATATTTCATAAATAACAGTTACAATGAATAAATGTCGTCTATGTCGAGGCAAAGGTCGTGCAAAAATATATAACATTTAAAAGTAACGGTTAATTAGATGCACCGTCATGTATTGCAAAGCGGAATTCGCGAAAACACAAAAATAACGGTTGTAGTTAATAACCGTCATTTATTTAGTGACAAAAATGATGGTTCATTTGAAACAACCGTCATGTAATATTTACAAACGATTCATCTTCTAACCTTACATCAGCGAAAACACAAACATGACTGTTATATCAATTGACCGTAAAATATGAACGACAAAAACGATCTTTCAGAATAAACAATTGTAGTATAAAGATAACTCAATAAAGCACATTTTCATAACTTTGTTCGATCTGACACCAAATACTAGTTCTCCTAAGTTAAATACGCTCTAGCAAAGTACACTTTAACTCTTCCTAAATTGACTTATTCCTTTTATTTTTAGTACATTTCTTCATCGATCGGCCTCCTTCTCTTCTTCATCGTGGTCAGATGTCATAGAGCTTTTTTCATTTGCCCTCCTCCTCCTCGTTAACCTCATTCTCCTCCACCACCGCCTCCACAAGCTCCCCCCTCCTCTTTAGCCTCCATCTCAAATGGAGGCTCTGCTGCAAATGTTAGCTAGCTATGACCGCTCCACAAGGCGTCTCACTACATACGCCCAATGTCAATGTTATGCCAAGTGAGGGGGAGGGATAGGAAGAGGAGAACAATAGTAATGGTGATAACTAAAAACCACTACCTTTTTTTTTTTAATATTAAAAAAATTCGTTAGAGAAAAGTAGCCCAACAATTGCTACTTCATGATTATTATTAAACAACCATTACTAATGAAGGTCACTTTTATGGTTATTAGTGAACAACCGTTACTTATGGGAATTTACAAGGACACTTTTGACCATATAACTCACAAAACCTTTTCATTCCACTTATATTTAATTCACAAGAAACGATATTTAATACTAAAGGACGCATTCAGTAGTAAGATGATCCATGAAACCCTTTTTATTTAAATGTCCGAAAAATGAACTCCACTTATCCACTTCTATTTCAATTTCTCATATCCAACTTTTGACTTTTGTTCTTTATCGATATCATGGACAAATGCAAGAGATCTTCTTATTCATCATTTTTTATCTCCCTATGATAAAACCAAAAACTGATGGCCATCCACCAACAATCATTATTTAAGGGCTTATTCACGCGAACTATGACCTTCAACATACGGTCAATGATTACATGGAAGAGCAATGACGTATGGATAAATGCTTGAAGGAACTAACCTCTCTCATTCATTCTTTGAATGAGAGGTGGACAAATTACTAGAGAATGATGAATCTGATAATGCAACAAATCCTTCATTTTCATAACTTTTTATTTTTTTTTTATTTGTTCGTTCACACTCACGTTTTCTTTTTTTAATTTTTTGCATGTACTATGGAGTTGAATAATCAATTTTAAAAATTATTTGAAAAGAATTCAAATAAATAATGGTTATTAAGTAAAACCCGTCATTTTTTAGAATACCATGTCAAATACCTAATGGTTATTAAGAAAAAACTATCACCGTTTACAAAACCTAATGATTGCAATGTAAAACTGTAACTTTCATTCAGAGATTCATTACGGTTGTATATTAAGAACATTAAGAAAATGTCACCTTTCATAACGATTCTAAATTTATAACCGTGAGCATGTTTCATCAAGTCTTTTAAAACACTCGTTATGTCGCGCCTCTTCACATCGTTAAGTTATTACACTTGTCTTTTGTTGAACGTTACCCACCATTCTCAAAACCCCACAACTCCGGTTGACTTTTTCGGCTGTTGACAATTGCTTTCAGGCGAACAACATCCTCCACTGCTTTCTTTGAACTTCGGTCTGACAGTCGTGCGAGTTGCTTCGACTGCCCTAACTCTCGTTTTGGTTTCGGAGCCCTAACTAGGTCGCATTCTTTTGCATGCTCAGTTCTTCTTATTTTTAGGTATGATTTCTCTTCTGCATTCTGCATTCTCCTTTTTTCACTTTGTTTTGCCTAGCAAGGTTTTGACTTTAGTTATGTATCATGCTTTTTTTTTTTTTTTGAAAAACTCATTACTCTGTTCTTTGTGGCTGACTGAGTAAGTTTTGTTTTCTATTTAAAATAGTTAGTTCTAATTCCTCTGACATTGATAATGCCCCTAGTGTATATTCGGCAAGTTCTGAAACCATGGTTTTAAAAGTATTTTTTTTATAAATCGAGACAAAATTTCTCTCATATACTTACCTTATAAATTATAATAATTATTGTCCAAACATACTTGAGAATGAGTCAGGAATATTGTAGGAGGACCGTTGTTCCTTGACTTTTGTGGACGAAGCAAAGAGAAATTTGACGAGATACCAGGAAGACCGGGAAGATCCTTTTTGGCAATCACATCGCTATAACATTTTGATCTCTGCCCACCAGCTTGGTTACCATTTGCCAGTGTCGTTTCAACATTTCTTCATACTCGACTAACTTGAAGCCCTAACTCATGCTTTTATGTTTCAGTGTGTTACATCTCTTTTACCGCGCAATTTCACTCAGTTCGGGTTCGGGATAAAGTTGCAGTAACTTGATTAAAAAAAAATGGCGATGGCTGGGTTGTACAGGCGGTTGCTTCCTTCCCCGCCTGCAATAGAATTCGCTTCATCTGAAGGAAAGGTGCACTTGTTTTACCCTTCACCTGCATTTCTCCGTTTCTGTGTTTGTTTAGGTCCGGGTATTTTCTGGGATGATTGTTGGGCTTTTATATTTTTAGTTTGAGATGATGCGGCTTCAAGCTTTGGAATAGATTATGTAGTAGCAATTGAATGTTTCTCTGATAAGAAATTGTTACGATTGCTTTTTTTTTTTTTTTCCATACAATTATCATCTATTTTTCGTTCACGAGCCAGTAACACAATTTTGTTGACTTTCAGCAACTTTTTCTTGAAGCCATTCAAAATGGAACAATGGAAGGATTTTTCAGATTAGTTTCTTATTTTCAAACACAATCAGAGCCTGCATACTGTGGATTGGCAAGCTTATCCATGGTCTTGAATGCTCTTGCTATTGATCCTGGAAGAAAATGGAAAGGTACGCTTGCTTTTTCACGAGCAATTATACTTTATGGTGCACCTTTGACTCCATAGACTCCATAGACGATAACCTCCTTCATTCTAGGGGATTGAGGAGCTAAGACTTGATGCAAAACCACTGTCGTGGCTCATCAAAATTTCCCAACCTTTTTATTTAGTTAAATTGATCTTATTTTTATAATGCTCAAGATTCCTTCGATTTCCTGGAAAAATATTGGTAGAAATTGGATTATGCCATTTGTCCATTCTAAGAGGAATGACTCAATTGATCATATACCAATATACTGTGTTTACATGTTGCGTTCTTCTTTATATTCCTTCATTCCTTGGCTATATCCTGGCATTTTTCTGTCTTGTTACAGTGTGGGGCTAGTGGCTGCTAATTTTTTAATTTCTTACCACACCCTATTGGCCTATCATCTGCAGCCCAAATTCCTTACAGTGACTGCAGTGTCTTCTTTTTTAGTTATTGAATTGAATTATATCAATCAAAGTTTTGTTTATGTTGTCAAATGTGTTTTTCTTGGAAACTTTGTCTACAGGTCCTTGGAGATGGTTTGATGAATCTATGTTGGACTGTTGTGAACCTCTAGAAAAGGTCAAAGCCAGAGGTATCTCATTTGGGAAGCTTGTATGCTTGGCTCACTGTGCTGGAGCGAAAGTTGAAGCCTTTCGTGCGAATCAAAGTAACATTGATGACTTTCGTAAATATGTCATGAGGTGTTCAACTTCTGATGATTGTCATATAATCTCTTCATATCACAGAGCTGCTCTCAAACAAGTACTCCCTCTATTCCTGTATTTTTTACCCCTATTTAATGTCAATATAATAAATTTTCACAACCCCCAAAGACCTATTACTTCTACCATATTTATTTTCTTATTCTCTCTCTTCTACAATCCTCCTTATTATAATAATTTCCTTATACTCTCTCTTATTCCCCCTGTCATCATAAATAAGGGTATTTTAGTCAAAAAGGGTTACAGTTTTGACATATTTATTGTTCTTTACCAACACTTTGAACCATGAGATTTGGTTAAACATTTCTTATAAAAAGGAACGGAGGGAGTATATATTACTACTTTGACCCAATAGGAAATGACAAAAAAAAATTTCTTTGTTCATTGATGTTCGCCACTTCCCACTCCATGATGTTCCCGTTGTTAATGGTTTTGAATGTATATTTTTTACGAGGCTAAGAAGTTGCAGATTTCCTATTGCCGATATCTATTAGAACCAGTAATTAGGTATTTCAGTTTGAGCTTTACCAGATGAACTTCTCATAAACTGTTCTCCCAATATCCTTGGTAATGAATATTGATTTCTTCTATTATGGAATTTTCATGACAGACTGGAACTGGTCATTTTTCTCCTATTGGTGGCTATCATGCTGGAAAAGACATGGCACTTATTCTGGATGTTGCACGTTTCAAGTATCCTCCTCATTGGGTCCCACTTACCCTTCTTTGGGAGGGCATGAACTATGTTGTTGAAGACATCGGACTGCCTAGGGGGTAGGTTTTCTTGTATCTAATTTTATAAAGTTTCTGGTTACTTTAACATTGTAAATACGTTTGAGATCAGCAGTTGCATCACTTTTTGCTCAAGGATGGGTGATATCAGAAAGAAAAAAAGGAGTGGTCTTCCTTATAATGGATTTTTTTGTAATTGAATCTGGTAATTGTATGATGCTTCTTTTCTTTATGGCTATCCCAAAACTGGAAGACCTGTTGAAATCAAATCCTAGTAATTTATCTTTTTGAAGGAGGAGGTAGCATGGAAATTAGGTTATATTTATTAAACCAAGTTAAGGGAGATCTTTGATATGTGGCATGGATCTTCTAAAAGATATCTTGTTGGGGGTAATTTATGCTAAGGGAATACATTGTATTTGTGCATATTTTGTTCATTTCTTCATGTCATTTTCCTGTATTTTAAAGTTTACTTCTTTACCGTGGAAAATGAATAACACATTTAATGGGAGATTATATTTACTTCCATTAGTTTCTATCCTCAGGTTCATGCTTATATCAAGGCCTCACAGGGACCCTGGTATGCTATATACTCTGGTATGTTGCATCTGTTATAAAGTCAGTCAAAACACCACACACAAAGTAAACAATCAAGATTTTTATTGTGGGTGTCACATTGTTGGATAGTTTCTACGTATGAATGTTTGTTCTTTTTTCCACTCTAAATTCAAGCATGAAGAGTGAAATAAAGTGCACGCACAGGTGTATAATTGGGGATTCCTTCATTGCTGTTCTTTGTCCATTAGATCATAATCCTTTCGCGGTCCTTGATCAGAATTATATATATATATATATATATATTTGTGTGGGCATATTTTGTTTGTGTATGTTATGCTTGTTTAATTGGATTGCTGATGTTGATCGTTGCAAGTATTATGCACTTTTGCTGATGATATACGTGATTCTTGAACTTATAGAGCTGCAAACACGAGAGTTGGATTAATATTGCAAAATTCCTGATGGATGACGTTCCCCTTCTACTAAAATCAGAGGACGTGAATAATGTTCACAAGGTTCTCTCAGTTGTAGTCAATTCACTTCCATCTAATTTTGGAGATATCATTAAGTGGGTTGCAGAAGTCAGGAGGCGAGAGGATGGTGGCTTGAGTTTGAGTGCAGAGGAGAAAGCTAGGGTTACTATTAAGGTAATGGTTATACTTTACCTAATTGTCATATTTCTGGCCTTCGGTATATAATCCTATTTATGCTTAGAGTTTTAAGGGGTGCATTCTTTTCTGCAGACTGAAGTGTTGAAACAGGTGCAGGAGACACGGCTTTTTAAACATGTCACTTCCTTTCTATCGAATTCTTGTTGTAGGCTGCCATCTATTTCAGGTCACGGAGACACCTTACCTGACATTGCAGCAAGTGTTTGTTGTCAAGGAGCTGAAATTTTAGGTGGGAAGCTCAGCCCATCGGCAGTGTATTGCTGTAGAGAAACATGTATGAAATGCTTGAAAGCAGAGGGCGACAAGCCAATCACAATGGTCTGTGGGACTGTAGTAAATGGTAACAGTGAACAAGGGGTTGATGTTTTAATTCCTTCGCCTCAGGGACTGTGTTGTGATTGCTCTGGCCCAAGTAAGTACATGGAGATGCACCCTGCTAGCAGTGACGTGCTAACAGCACTGCTACTCTCTTTACCGTCTGCAACATGGGTCGGCATCAAAGATGGGCAAGTCTTGAAGGAAATACATGAACTTGTTTCTATTGATAACCTTCCTACTTTGCTGCAAGAAGAGGTAAGACGCTCTTTTTCTTTTGCTAAGGGGTACTTTTGCATAATACTTTTGAAACATCATAACTTAATGTTGATGCCCTGGCATGCTGAGTAATAATATCTCCTTCATGCTATGCCATTGTTCATAACCCGCTAATTCACAATTATCTATATATTTTTCAGAAAGGGAACTGTGCATTTTGATTTTAGTCCTAGGAAGTGCTTGAGTGAGGACAAATTCGAGTTCAGCAGATGCCTCAAGCCTCTATAGTTCCTGCCCTGGTCCCCCAGGCCCCATCCAAAATGTCCTATGAAGTAGTGAACCTGAATTGTTGTCTATAAAATTTTGGGGACTGAGCTATAATTGAACAAATTGGCCACTAAATACATTGTTGTTGCTTTGCAGAACATTGTCTTCTGTTGCTAATTCTATTCTTTCCTGTCTCTACTCATTTCGCATCATAAAAACTCAGGTTTTGCACCTAAGACGTCAACTTCACATGCTAAAGAAATGTCAAGAGAACAAGGTGGATGAAGATCTTGGTGCGCCTCTCTCACCTCTCTCGTAGCATCTCCATTTCTCATGATATCTTCATCGAGCCAAAATGACAGGTAAGGGATCAGTTTTAAGATTTAGGCGAATCATGTTGTACAGAATATAGACTGAAGTTGTCGCCGTCAGTCGTTTTGGGTCATTGAGTTCAAGCATCCGGAATACTGCCACCTCACTTCATGATCCTACTTGTCCCGTATTATGAAGTCACTTGACGTGACTACGATCTATCTGAGGAAAAAAAAAATCCGTTTGGTAAAAAGTTTGTGGGAAGTCTTCACATTCACTTTTTTTTTTTTTTTTGGTATGACTCATTTATAAATTAAGTGCTGGTTTGGTTTCATATTTGTGAAATCTAACCTATTTTGTTCGGTCAGAATAAGAGCTTGTATTATCAAAAACCAAAAAAAAAAAAAAAAAAAAAAGCTTAATGTTTTGGTCAGAATGAGAGCTTGCATCATCATTTACCATCAAAAGTATGTATAAATTAACCTACACTAGATCTGTCTTGTGGACAACTAGAGGCAGAGATAACCATCTGCCGAATCCTAACCAGATGGTCCATTTTGGGTTTAGGGTTTGGGGTAGCAGAACCCCAAAAGCTTCTTTGGCAAGCCAGTCCCTGCATGTTTACAGGAATAGTTTGTGGCTTATTGCTATAAAATTGTTGTAAAATAAACAGATAAATTCTGTCAAGCAAAAACAGCAATAAAACCGGATTTGGCTTCAGTCCGTTGCCTATCCTTTTCTCTCAAAACTACGCCGTTGGGGTAAAATGTTGGAGTTTATTATTATTATTTTTAAATGGTGTCTAGTATTTTGAAGTATTTTTTTTGGACGCATCTAGTATCTTAAAATATTTTTTAAGTAACATGTGGTATTCTAAAATAATTTTTAGTACTTTTAACTCCTTAAAATATTTTTTCAGTTGTGCCCAGTCTGAGTCTGTTAGCAGGCTAATTGTAATTTAACCCATAATGTATTTTTTCAGCTTCAAAAATTACTTTAAAATATTTTTTTGTGCTTTTAACCTTTTAAAATATTTTTCCAGTTGTGTCTAGTGTTTTAGGAGACTGATTATAATTTTACCGTTAATTTATTTTTCTTAGTAGTAAAGAGCATCCCAAACTCATGATACTGATTTATTGATTTTCACCCACTCTAAAATATTTTTCAATAGCATCTAATATTTTAAATTGATTTTTACTTTTTAGAGTTGAAAAAATACATTAATTGTTAAATTGTAATCAGTTTGCCAACAGATTGGGCATAACTGAAAAAATATTTTAAGAGGTTAAAAGCACTAAAAATTATTTTAGGATACTGCACGTTATTTAAAAAATATTTTAAGATACTAGATACATTCAGAAAAATACTTCAAAATATTATATACCATTTAAAAAAAAACGATATAGTTTTGGGAGAAAATGATAGGCAGCGGACCGAAGCCAAATCCAATAAAAGCATGGTGAATGACCAACCAGCCAAATCAAACTTAAAATTGTCTTTATTTTTGAATGATTGTATTTTATCCCAAGATAGAATTTGATGTGATGACTAGGCAAGACGGAAGTGTACATTTCAAAACATTATACTAAAAAAATGGTACTAAAGAGAATCATCTCTCACTCTTATAAAATCTAAAGTTAATTTTCACTTTAAAGAAATTTGAAATATTTGTAATTTTACAAGGTTGGAAGAAACGGTTATGACTCTTAAAAGATTATTAATGCTAGTCCATGTTCTAATTATAAGGTAAAATTGACTTTTTTTTTAGAAATTAAAGAAGTTAAATAAATTATTTAATTATATCATAAGTTATGTATTCTTAGATTATATATTAATTTATTAATCAAATTAATTAGCTTAAATAAAAAAATATAAATATAAATATTCTAAAATAATTTAATTAGTTTCTTGGCAAAATCACTTTTAGGTCCCAAGGAAGCAAAATATTGTCAGAAAAGTCTCTGAAAAAACTGAAATATCATAAAAGTCCTTAGGGACTTTTCTGATATTATTTTCCAATGTAAACTGACACACATGCCCAAATGGAAATTTAAACTCTTGTCTTCTTCATTCGAAAGAGAGTAGCCCCAAATCGCGTTCAGAGAGGCTTTTCGAAAACGAACTTCTGTGTCTCTGTTGTCGTCCGGTGCCGTGCGGTGTGTGTCCGTCATTGGTGCCGTCATTCGCTGAGCCTGTCCGTCGCTGGTGGTTCGGCTGTTTGCCCTGCCTCACCGTCGGTGCTCCCTTCGTTTGGCGTGCGTGTCCGTTGTTGGTCGGTGTCGTGTGGCCGTGTGTCGGTGCTCGTCTTGCAGTCGGCTGTGGCTGCCTCTCCGTCGGTGGTGTCTAGAGCCCACAGTCGTCCGTCATTCCTCCATTTCGAGACTCCGTCGGTGCTCCAATCGAAGGCACCATTCCCGCCGGTGAGTGAAAGAAATCACTGTTTCTCATAAATTTTTTTGTTGGATTTAGGATTTAGGACTTCCACTCAAAATGTGTAATTTTTCTTCTAACAAAAATGGCATGATCTACATTTAGCTGCATATTGTAGGTAGTAATTGGTTTTGGTTTTTTTATAGATGCTTGTTTATATGGCATTAATCTATACCTCTTCAATGTTAACTTGTTTATATTGCGCCTTTACTGTTTCTAGTCTCTGCAGCTTTATTGTGCACCGTTTGATAGATGCTTGGTGCTATAATAATACTGAGTTGTTTTGTGATAAAACTGAACTGTGTGGACTTGGGTTAGAGTTTTGGTGCAGTGACTTGAATTTGTTGTCAAAATGTGGATTTTTGCTGAACGGTACATTCCAAAGCTTTGCATCCATCGCTGAAATTCTGTACACTTTGTTGAGTTTGGTGAAATTTCTGATATGAGCTTACTTGTCCAAATTTGCATTTGACATACATATTGACTGCTGAGGTAAGTTGTGTGACTTTAGGTGCATGTACTGAAATTTCAAAATTTTGGGCAATCTTGGATGTGAATATGATTTGTGACTGTGGAATTTACTGGTTCTAAGCTATGCAAAGCAGTAGTCTCTTGTTGGCACCAAACTAGTGTTGTGTTGGAGTCATTTTAGATCATTGTTGTTGATATTGAGTTTTAATTTGCACACGAAAATAGTTTGAATCAGTGGACTGTACTCTGTGTTAAAGCTCTTGTTACTGAGTTTTGGAAGGATTGGATTAATTATTATGTTTCTGGTTAAGTAAAAAATGGCGAACAAAAGAAAAAGGGAAGATAAAGATGAAGAGAGGCAGCCAAAAGTGTCAGCGTATGTATTGTTCACGTAAGAGTATTACCAGAACAAGAAGAAAAAGAATGAGCCGAAAAGGCCTTTTAAAGAGGAGAGTAAGTCGGTAAAAGAAGCTTTGAACGCTTTGAAAGATGATGTGAAGGAGACATATAAGGTGAGGGCAAAGAAATTAAAGAGAGGGGAAAAAGGGAAAAAATATGTGGTTCCATTCCTTACTTGGTGTGCCCCTAATCAGTTTATAGAGGTGTGCAAAAGTGTGAAGAACAGAGAAGAGCGGATGGAACGGTTAAAGAGAGTTGGATTTGATAAGTTAGTCAACATATGCTGCTCACAAATCCCTCGAGACTTATGTGGGCAGTTTATGGGTGCATTTGACCCTCCAACCAACAATGTTTCCATTCGAGGGAGGTCACTTTACATTCGCCCAGAAGATGTAACAGAATTTATGAGGTTACCGTGTGTGGGGGGGACATTGAAAGAAATGCGATGAATGAAGACAAAGATTTTCAGCAATTAAAAACATTGTATGGGACAGTGCCATATAAGACGATTGGGAAATGGCTGATTGAAAGAGAAGATGAGGCAGATTTTGAATTTCTCTTTGTTATGTATGCATTGGGCACGTTGTTGTGTCCCGGAGCCGGTGTTAAGGTGAGTGATTGAGTGTTAAAGGTGATGGTGGCTACAAAGCCAGCTTTTGGAGACAATGATTGGGCTACCTTTGTGTTGAGTGAACTATCAAATTTAGTTGGACAATACAAGAAAAAAGTCAGCAAAGGGAAAGCTTCAGGAAAAATCAATGTTGGAGGATGTATATATTTTCTTATGGTAAGTGCAACATAAGTTTTCATTGTATAATGATTCCTAAAGTGCTGCATTAAATGTTGACATTTACTTATGTTAAGTTGTTATTCACATTGTATGCAGGTTTTTTGCTTACAAAAATTTCCCTAGGTGAACTACAAGCCTCTAAAAATGATGAAGCAGTTGGATATTGGAATGATAAAAACGAGAAGAAGAGAGTGCAAATAGAGAGGCACAGCAACCAAGGGTTGCTACATTCCGTGGGGCAAGTAGTTGGGGGTCCGGCCTCGGAATTACATCAGCAGAATATTATAACACACCCGGTAAGTGATAAACTTTGATGTGAGGTTCAAATACCGTGCATATTATTGTGACTGATATTTCCCTCCTAATTTGTAGGAATTGAAGAGAACATATGAAAGAATTATGTCAAGGGTGGTGTCAATTGTGTAAGAGGAACTGGTTTCCCTTGAGGCAAGGTTGTTAGGGGTGGGAGAAATGGATGGAGGGGCAAAAATTGATGAACAGTCATCGTCATAAAATGACGATGAACAACCCTCCTCGGGAAGTGAAGCTGAAAAGCCTGCCATAGGAAAAGGAGATGATGAAGTTTGGACCATAAATGAAGAAGATGAGTCAGAGGAAGATAATGAAGGTGAAGCTAATAGGTCAGGCAACGAAGGCAAAGATGAGTGTTCTGAAGATGTATTAAAAGGGGAGGAAGAAGTATAATTGAGAAAATCGACAAGGGTAAAAAAAACCTGCTCTTGTCTCTCCCTGGGTGACAACCATGACTAAGAAAAGAACGAAAGATGACAAGCACAAGGAAGCTTTATACCAGCTGTGCACAACGAGACCTAACAAAGATGATGCACAAGAGTAAGTAATTAAATGTCTACTATCTATAGCGAGTTCAAGAATAAAAACTGACTGCAAAATGCTTGTTTATGTAATAGGCCGTTTGTAGAAATGTATGACTATTTCATCACATGAGGTGAACTATATTGTCTCCGTGAAAGGGGGTGGATTAATAATAGGGTAAGTTGCATATACATTGACAAGAACTGATACTTTGTTACTTTAGTACGATATTCACTAGTTTTTCAGCTATTTTTTCTCAGTTTATGTCAATGGTCGCAAAGACATTAGTGGGGGATCAATTGCAGAACTCTAGTCGCGTCAGTAGACACATCTTTTCGTCAGAGTTGATGGAAAAAATGTCGTCTGAGCTGAAGAAGTGGTCCTGGCAAGTGCATGAATATGAGATCCTTCCTGAGCATATTGGATACAACATTGGGGATTGCGACTTAATCTTTGCTCCTACATTGTGGCTTGATAACTGGTTCTGTTATGTGTTGGATACCAAGACATTGCGTTTCTTTGCCCTTGACTCGCTGGTTGACCACCTCACATATTCAAGATTGCAAAAGAGGGAAGAAGATGCACTTTTAGAGGATGAGAAGACAACTAAGAAGAAGAGATTGAGCCAAAAGCAACAAGAAGAATTGCGTGGCAAGGAGCGGTTGGCAAGCCAGTGTATAAGTACTCCAACTTAAGTTTATGCTTTATTTTGTAAATGTTGTCCTTGCTGTGTTGTGCAATGTCAAAATTATTTGCTTCATGCAGAGAGATTGCATCGTTAGTGTACTTTACAGGGTTAAACCAGAATTATTTGGCAAAGAAAGAGAAATGCCTAAAGACATCAACTGGCCAAAAGTGCATGTCCAAACTGACATGTTAGTATTACCTTTTTTTTGTTGCTCAATATTTTGAAATGGTTGGTTGTGTTTCATATCGTTTATTCCTTTCTGTTTGCAGCAATTCGTGTGGAGTCCATGTTTTTCATGGTTATTCGGTTGGGATGGCTTGGCATAGGACAAAGGGGGGTACACGATGCCTAAGTTGTCTCCTGAACAAATTCGGCAGATTAATGTCGATTCGTTATGGTGGCTTGTGACACATGACGGGAACATACATGCCAAAAAGGTGCTGTCCATTGCAGGTGGCAAGAAACAAATGCAGGGGAATAGAGACATGTAGCATTTGTGATGTTATTATGTACATATGTTGCTATTTTGTGGGTCCTTTGAGAACCTAATGTCTTTGTGTGACTATTTTGTAATTGTAGTAAGGGCAATCATGCAATGCTTTTTTGTTTACTGCCATGTTTAGGTGACAAGGACATATTTACAACTTCTTACGGCTATTGCACAACTGCATATGCCTTCTTGTACAAGTTGTAACTAAGTATGGAAAATATTATGTTCACAACTGTTACAGCGTGTATCAACAACAGGTTCAGTGTGATTTACAACCTCCCACAGGTTCAGCTTCAAACGCAGTAATAGGGCATTATTACAATGGTGATTTTTACAAGTCTTCAAGCGTTTATTCACAACAGGTTATGTGGGTTTAACAACCTCCAACACGTTTTTCCTTTAGACGATGTTTTCTTACGTTATGACTAATGTGTTGTTTACAAGTCGTGAAGTGTTTATTAACACCATGGTCAATGCATTTTACAACTATGAGAAATGTTTTCTTTACAACTCATCAAGCGTGTATTAACAACCTGATGAGTTCGTTTTACAACTTCAAGGTGTGGCGATTTGCTTTTGCTTCGCCACAGCGAAACAAAAGCAAAATGACATAAAAAATGGCCTATTCTGACCTCGTTGTTGGTACGCCCCAGCGAACTAGCAGCGATAACACCTGATTTCCGTTTTACAACGCTTGAAGCGCTGATTTACAACATGTAAAGCGTTCATTAACAACCTATTGAGTTCAATTAACAACCTCCCCCTCGTTTCGCTCTGACAACGTTCTCTGATGTTAAGTGTTGCCAATTGAGCTGTTTACAACCCGTAAAGCGTTCATTAACAACCTTTTGAGTTCAATTAACAACCTCCCCCTCCTTTCTCTCTGACAACGTTCTCTGACGTTAAGTGTTGCCAAATGAGCTATTTACAACCCTTAAAGCGTTCATTAATAACCTTTTAAGTTCAATTAACAACCTCTCCCTCGTTTCGCTCTAACAACGTTTTCTGACGTTAAATGTTGCCAAATGAGCTATTTACAACCCTTAAAGCGTTCATTAACAACCTTTTGAGTTCAATTCATAACCTCCCCTCGTTTCGCTCTGACAATGTTCTCTGACGTTAAGTGTTGCCAATTGAGCTGTTTATAACCCGTAAAGCGTTCATTAACAACCTTTTGAGTTCAATTCACAACCTCCCCCTCCTTTCTCTCTGACAACGTTCTCTGACGTTAAGTGTTGCCAATTGAGCTGTTTACAACCCGTAAAGCATTCATTAACAACCTTTTGAGTTCAATTAACAACCTCCACCCATCATTTCTCTCTGACACTACGTTTTCTCACCTTAACTGTTACCAGTTGAGCTATTTACAACCTGTAAAGCGTTCATTAACAACCTTTTGAGTTCAATTCACAACCTCCCCCTCGTTTCGCTCTGACAACGTTCTCTGACGTTAAGTGTTGCCAATTGAGCTATTTATAACCCGTAAAGCGTTCATTAACAACCTTTTGAGTTCAATTCACAACCTCCCCCTCCTTTCTCTCTGACAACGTTCTCTGACGTTAAGTGTTGCCAATTGAGTTGTTTACAACCCGTAAAGCATTCATTAACAACCTTTTAAGTTCAATTAACAACCTCCACCCATCGTTTCTCTCTAACACTACGTTTTCTCACCTTAACTGTTACCAGTTGAGCTATTTACAACCTGTAAAGCGTTCATTAACAACCCTTTCAGTTCCTTTCACAACCTCATCGTGTGACTACAGCAGTACTTCTGATTAGGCCGCTCACAACAGCTGAATTGTAGCATATTTTATCAAGTGGTTGACAAGTTGTTAGCCTATTGTATGAAGTATGTTAGACACATGCACAAGTGAATGGTAAGTCTCCCATGACTTTATAAAATGCACACCTCATCACTGTTACCTAAGGAACCCATGATTTTGACCACTTATAATGCCTATTTTATTTCAATTCCTGCTGCAAAATTTGACAGCAACTAATGCAAATTTTCACAACTCCTAATGTATGTTTTCGCAACATAATGAGTTTTTTTCACAACTAATGCAACTGATGCAAATTTAAACAACTAATGCAACCTAATTTTCCAACTTTCTCACAGTGCATGTCACAACTTAGTAGCATATCAAATCCACATATCAATTTACATTGAAATATTAAGTTGTATGAGTAAGTGGGTATTTTCTCCTACTCATTTAACTTAATATCATACTATTTGTGTTTAAGTACACCAACATCCGGACCCGTTCAAAAACTAATACGGGTCACAGGAAGGCACCAGTTAATGGTGTATATATACATAATCCAAAAAAAGTAGCTAACAAAAGTAAGCACATGCATCTACTCTTTGTGTTTTAGGTTGGATTTGGATTTTTGCAAGTTCTCACGGAGTGCCCAACCTCATGACATCGCCCACAATAATAAAGCTTCTTGTTTTGAAACTGAGATTCCCTTCTTTTTCTTTTCGGCCTCCCTGCCGGCCTTGTAGTTGTTGGCGGATCCAAGAATGTTTGTGTGAGCAAATGTGTGACAGTCGGAGAATCAGCTCGTGGACAATCATGTGTTGCAACTGGTCTCATGGTGTTTGCATATATTTTCTCCTGTGCTTCCACTTTCAGCCAATCATGTACAAATGTGTACACATTACCATTGAGTACCTTAATAGCTGCACATGCATGGCCACAAGGTATTCCACTTATTTGTCATGCTAAACATGTGCATTTTCTTTTAGCAAGATCTACATTGACATAAATTGTCGCTTCACCACATCTAGTTCGCACTGAAAAGTTATGGTCTCCATAATATTTTGCATCCATATTTTCCGCATAGCTAACATGCTGCAGCACTTTCTCTTCAATATTGGGTCCAACTCCATTTTTCCAATTGGCCATTGCCATCTTGTTTGCAAGCAATTTCCGTGCCAATTTGTCTCGATGCTCATGAATTAGTATTGACACGCTATGCTTCCTCTCTTTCAACATCCATGCATTAAATGACTCCGCAATATTCGTGGTTATGTTATCCCACCTATTGAAAGGAAACTTGCTTAGAGCCCATTTGTCAACATCCCCAGTCTCCACCCATTGTGCCAATTGTGGATTGAACAATCTTAATTTTCCCATTGCACTTATAAAGTCCTTATCCAACCTTGCATAGGCAATTACATAAGAAGCTTGAGTGTAGTCTCTTTGCTATTCGCTGATGTACGTGCTCGACCTCTATTGATTTTCAAGAACTCTGCACTATAATTTTCCTTCACATGCCTATAGCAATAGCCATGTCGCTCGCTGCCAAATATTTCTTTAACAGCACCGATAATTGCATTATTGTGATCTAACACTATGGTTATCATGATTGATCCTATTATTTCTTTCAAATTGAGTAGAAACCAAAGCCATTCATCGTATATTTCACCGCTGACAATGGAATATGCTAAGGGAAACATTTGGTTGTCTGCATCGTATACACAAGCTGACAACATTGTTCCCTTATAAGGGCCACTTAGATGACAGCTATCTATATAAACAATGGGCCGACAACCACCTATAAAACCTTTAACCGAGCAACTATAAGCAATAAATACCCGTTGAAATCTATTATTAGATGAGCCTTCCCATTTTGCAACTGTGTCTGGATCACTTTCAATCAATCTATCACATATCCAAGGAATTGCTTGATAAGAGTCTTCTACTCGTCCATGTAATTCCTTTAACGCTCTTTCTTTTGCCCTATATGCTTAAGGGTAGTTCAGTCGCACCCCATACTCTCTGTACAAGTCTGCTCGAATTTCATTGGAAGTCTTATCGATATTGGACCTTAAATCATCCATTACGATTAATGATGTCAAGCTCGACCTGTGTGGATGCCAGACAATTAGGCTGTCCTGTGCATGGTGAATGTGTTCACTTTTGTATGTTCGGATCGTAGAAACTCCGTATCTTGATGTTCTCCTGATGAATAAGCACCCATGTACCACAGACAACCACCAACCTTGCACTTCACAATTATCTTCTGTTGATTATTCTTCACAAATTGGTATGAAAACTTGTGTGAAATGCTGTATTTGTATAATGTCTGACGAAGGCTCACAGTATTCAGAAATATCTGTCCTTCTCCAATAATTAAATCCTTCCATTTGGTATGATTCATTCCCGGTATGGGTGTTGGCACCAATTGAGTACAACATGCCAACGATGGGACCTCTTGACTTTCATTTAACAAAGGCGGTGGGGACATACACAATCCTCCAGCACCTACAAACATTTGATCAATCCTGCAATAAATGACAAGTTAGACTTCTCTTTTGCATAATTAAGTTACAACAAATTACTTTTCTTAAGATAACTCGACTTACACTTCTTGCTCTTCCATTTGACCATTCAATGTTGGGACTGTATTCTCATCATCACCATCGTCTTCAATGTACACATGACCATATTGTTCATTATATTTCATAAAATGATCCACCCCTTCATCGTCTACAAGATCCACAAATGTTGATGTATCAATAGAAACTTTGAATTTCACTTGAATTTCATTACTTTTATTTCCCGTTATAGATGATATGATTCGTCGCAACTCCTCATATGTTGTACTTTCCTGTACGCATCTTGTTCTTACCATACCACCAACATATTGCATTTCATCTACTCTGACATTTAAAAACTTCCCCCCATATGAATGAAACACAATAGATTCTTCCCAGAACTAGTTGCCATCTTTCATGATAATCTGCACCATGAAGTTCGTATTAACAACTTCCAAAGCTATATTAACAACTGTATATGCACATATTAACAACACTTCTTTTTAGAGTTGTCCGCGGGCTGATCCGCACCAACCCGCGGGCCACGCGGGTCGGGCCCGTGCGACCCGCACTTTTGCGGGTTGGCATTTTGCCAACCCTAACCCGTAGTGTGCGGGTTGCGGGCCAGCCCGCGGGCCCGCATATTTTTTTCAAAAAAAAATCCTATTTTTTGAAGGTAGTCTAAAATATGAGACACACATATATGAATTATTAAATTTATTTTTCTAACATCAATCATTCTTTTTATAAAAATTTAAAAACCTAATTCACAATTTAAGAGATAAAATTATTAAATTTGTCAAAGTTTATAAGTAAAATATAAACTCATTCTCAACCAACCAAAATATAATAATTTTGTTTAAAAAAGAAGGGAAGAGGTTAAGATTTTTTCTCTTTGAATTGGAAAGTATCAAGATAAGAGTGGACAACTTATAATTATTGTGAAATTATTTTATATAAAAAAAAATTTGCGGGCCAACCCGCGAGCCACGCGGGTCGGGCCCGTGTGGCCTGCACTTTCACGGGTTGGCATTTTGCCAACCCTAACCCTGTTCCAACCCGCGGGCCCGCGGGTTGGACCCGTTTTTACGGCTCTACTTCTTTTACAATCATATAATCAAACAAAGCACAATCACATTCAATGACTCCCAGTTTAAACAAAGACATACATTTGTTAGGTTTCCAAACAATAGGTCTTTCTCTCTATTACATTGCCTTAAAACATAAAAACATAGCATAGTTTTTGTATTAACAACTAAAACTGTTATATTCACAACTACTACTGCATGAATTAACAACTACTTGTTTTTTTTACATATCACCCTTTTCACATCAACCCACCACCATGAGAATCAACTATTCCCATGTCAAATGTCCAACTTTCTCTGTTTTGTTTCCCAATAACAGAGCATTATGACACCCAAACCCATTTGTTGTATTAACAACTACTTCAGTTATATTAACAACACCAACTGCATGAATTAACAACAATTAAATTTCTTCCCATATCACAATTTTCACAGCACCTCACCAACCTGAAAATCAGCCATTCCCATTTTAAAGGTATCATTTCCTCTGTAACCTCCCCAAAAAACAGAGCACTATAACATTAACACTACCCAACCTCATTCAAACCCCAACTACAATGCTCAAACTCATATCTTTACCTAAATCATGCCATTACTCATCTACCTCCTACCACTTTATCCACTATTGGCCCCAAGCACCAACCTTTCACCATCATTCAATTTCACTTTATCCAAATATCACACAGAACCAAAAACAAAAAAAATTCAATTTGGTGTTCTACCTCTGTACCAGTACGTGGAGCTTGCAAATTCGATCCTTTACCAAGAACTTCAACATTACACTTGATCCCTTCAATGTTGAAGTTCAAACCAGTCCCTTTCGCGTCGTTTCTGTGTCTCCAAAAAAAAAGTTGCGCCTTCCCTCCTCTTTCTGAAGCTTTCACTTTTACATTAACAAGAGGGGCATGTGTGTCATTTTACATTGGAAAATAATATCAGAAAAATCCCTAGGGACTTTTCAGATATTTCAGTTTTTTCAGGGACTTTTCTGATAATATTTTGCTTCCTTGGGACCTGAGAATGATTTTCCCTAGTTTCTTTAATCGTTCCAAAAAAATTAATTTTATCTTATATTTAGGAAGGTGTAATTTTTTTTAATCAATAAAAAAAATTATAATTAGTTGCCATTGATTGAAGCCATCGTTTTCACTGGCTGACATAGTGTGTGTTTGGGTCCATGTTTTGTCCAATATAAGCCCGATTTCAACCCAAAAAAGCCTAAAACAAAACATGATGATAATGTGTGTGTTTGGTTCATCAATTTTAAAATGTGATCCGATTTAAATAAGGTACTTATTTTAAAAGTGGGCCGGTGGAGCTTATTTTAAGGCAAATATCACGTTTTGACCGTTAGTAAATGCTGGCTCAGTTTTTTTTTTAATTTCTTTCTCTTTCTTCTCTTCTCTCTTCCTCCGAAACTCATCTTCGTTGTTCTCGGAAGCTGGATCGTTGCTCTGCTTGTGTTTCGATGGTGTTGTTGTGCGATGTGGTATGCGATTTTTGGTGATCGGCGGGAAGGTGGTCCTCATCTTCGACTCCGACTGATTCTGTGAAGGCCGGCGGGAAGGTTCTCGGTCTGCATGTGGCAGATCTGTCTTTGGCGAGCAATTTCGGTGATCTTGTGCGTCGACACTGTGACTTCTCTTTCGGGTTTAAAGGTTGTAGATCTACTTTCACTTGTCGCTGACCGGACATTGTGCGTCAACACTCTGATCTCCTATGTTTGTTGGTGCGTGTGAGGTCCGGTGGAGTCTTCTTGTGCGTGGTAAGGTTTGTTTCTCATTGTTTCTTCATATACTTTGTACTCCTGTCTCTGTTCGTGCCTCTGTCCGGTTGGGAAATGAATTTTTGGCTGTAGTTTCGAAATGATGTATGTCTCTGCTAGTGTCTGTGTTGCTGCTTCTTAACTTAGAACTTGGGTTAGCTTTGAACTTGGGTCTCAGTGGAAATGTCTTTGCATTGTCTTTGTTGTTGCGTGTTATTAGTTTTGATTCTCGGCAGGATTTACAGTTTAGAGCTTCGATTCTATGTATGTCTCTGCTAGTGTCCTTCGCATTATTTCTTCAGTTTAGTGTCTCTGCTAGTGTCTCGGTAGGATTTACATTTTATTGTCTTTCGTAGTAAATTATTAGAATCAGGACAATATAAAATTTTTTAACATGTTATCAAGGCTGACCCAAGAGCATATAGACTTTCCCTCCTCGGCAATGTGTACTTTTCTATTGCCGAGTTTTAAGTAGGAAATAGTGGTTACTTGTTTAATATTATCATCATTTGCTAGTCAATTGTTATTACTCTTATATTGTCATAGTTGTTCACGATTAAACTTGTGATTGAGCCAACGAGTATAGTCATTTGTTGATCAATTGCTGTTATTTACTATGTTGTAGTCATTTATAAATAATCTTGTGGTCGAACCTACAAGTATTCGCAAAAATAGTGGTAACTTGTTTGCTATGTATGAACTTTCTGTTTTTTTTTTCCTTAGCAGTAATGATGTTGTAATTGTTGCTTAGTGTTTAATGAATCATTCAGTTCTATTTAAAAAAGACAATATTCGCATTTTGTAATATGTTGTGTTTACCTTTGCATCTACTTGAATTTTATCAACATGTTTTAATGCTAGTGTCACTGGAGTAGTGGTGCGTGTAGTGGAATATAGGGTTTGTGTTGTTAATTTGGGGAATTTGTTGATAAATGCTATGTCAAACTTTTCCATAGAAAGATGAATGACAGAGCACTTTGGGATGATGCGTCCACTGAAATTTTTGTGCACGCAATGGTTGAGCAAATATTAAAAAAAGAACGGCGAGGGCTGTCTTTTTTGAAAGATGGTTGGGACGCTATTATCCTTACGTTTAATGAGAGGATTGGGAAAGTGTATGACAAAAAACAGTTAAAGAATAAGTTTGACATGTTGCGAAAGGACTTACGGACATGGGATGCGTTAACAAAAGAGACAGGTGTGGGTCGAGACCCTGTAACTAGAAATGTCACTGCCGACCCGGCGGCGAAAATGTCAGGTTAGTAATGCCTACAAATAATTATAACATTGCATAATAGTAATTCACTTGCCTCAAGAAATTGTTACACCTCTGTATGGAGGATTTTGTTACACCTCTTTTGTAATATAGCGATTGATTTTGTTACACCTCTGTATGCAGGAGAGGTCGGCGTATAGAAAGTTTCGCCGTTCAAGTCTCCGGAATGAAAGAGAATTGAGGCTTATATTTAAGGATGTCGTGGCAACAGGCGAGGATGGTTTGAATCCAGCTTACACAGGGACACAGGCAGAGGATGCAGAGGAAGAAGATGTGTATCGACCTACTATGGACGAGGAGGAAGGTTCAGGGGACAGCGAGGACAAGAATTTTGGAGTTAACCCAGTAGTTAGCACAGGAGTGACAGATGAGCTAGCAAGCATTGGGTTATCAACTCAAACCCCTCCCTCTGATCCAGGTGCATCCTCTGTTCGTACTAATTCTGAAAGTCAGGGAAAGCGGAAGCGCTTTGATCCCTCAGGGAAGAAAAAGAAGCAGAAGATGCCAGCGGCAAAGCAAATTGCAGATGCGGTCAGTGTCATAGCAGAAGCATCAAAGAATAGAGCTGCAACCATCAGTGACATTCAAGCAAGGAGTGTTGATGCTGCTCTTGCAGACCTGTTTGAGCTAGAAGAAGTGTAAGCAGATGAGGACTTTCAAATCCGATGTATCAGGCTGCTTATGGACAAGACTAGTCGGGACACGTTTTGCTCACTTGTTAAGCGGAAAAAGGATTCCGTGGTTGCGTGGTTGCGTTATATGGTTACGACCCTTGATTGAGTCGCTACGAATTATGTTCTTGACTATTACGACCTTGATATGAACTTTATGACAAAATAGTTTAGTGTTTATTGTATGCATGCTTGTTCTTTTGGGATATGTGTTTACTAACAATGCAAATTTCAGATATATATTATGTATGTTTTAATCCAACGTTCCTTTTAT
Source organism: Inga laurina (assembly GCA_963855925.1). Lineage (NCBI taxonomy): Eukaryota > Viridiplantae > Streptophyta > Magnoliopsida > Fabales > Fabaceae > Inga > Inga laurina. Next base: position 15,354,100 of record OY979703.1, on the reverse strand, counting down.
GTCATATATTATAACTTCATTTAAATTACCTTTATGTTATATACGTTTGAATCTAATGCACAGGTGACATCTATAATGGCAAATTGGATGGAGGAAGAAGACGATGACTCTCGGATACTAGCTCTTATCGATGAAGAGATAACAGAGTATGAAAAATTGACTGCGTTGGTGTGTCAATATTGGATTCCGTTCATGTGCAAAGAACCTCGTAAAACAAGTAAACGATCCGGTCATTTTTTTGTCCAAGAAATATTGGCAGAGCATGAAACACAATGTCATGACATGTTTAGAGTTGAAAAACAAGTCTTTTACCGGTTGTGCGGTAAATTGGTCAAACATGGTTTACGAGATTCTAGGAATGTCGGAGTGGAAGAGATGGTAGCGATGTTTTTGCTCACGGTTGGCCACGGTGTCGGGAACAGGATGGTCCAAGAGTTGTTTCAGCATTCAGGGGAAACTGTCAGTCGGCTATTGCACATGGTACTACAGGCTTGTATTAGCCTAGCTCGAGAAAATATCAAACCCTCAGATCCCGAATTCAAAGGATGCCACCCAAAAATACTCGACGATCCTTGCTATTATCCCTACTTTAAGAATGCCATTGGAGCAATAGATGGAACTCACATCAAGTGTGTCATCACTGGTCCCAACCGGGAAAGATATATCGGGAGAAAAGGATATACAACACAGAATGTAATGGCTGTATGCGATTGGGATATGTGTTTTACGTTCGTGTTGGCGGGTTGGGAAGGTTTTGCACATGACGCTCGTATGTTTGAAGCTGCTGTCTCAAATCCATATCAGAATTTCCCTCATCCACCTACAGATATATTTTCGTCCCATTCAATTTAATTACTTTCAGTGCGCATTTTGCTTAATCTCACACCTTCAAAATGATTTGAGACATTTATTAGGCAAATATTACTTGGTCGACGCTGGCTATCCCACACCAGTTGGGTATCTAGGTCCCTACAGATGTGAGCATTATCACCTGCCTGAATTTCAGCGTCGACCTAGTTTGGCAAATGCTAAAGAGAACTTCAATTACTATCATTCCAGTTTGAGGTCAACTATTGAAAGAACTTTTAGAGTGTGGAAGAATAGATTCGAATTATTATAAAAAATGCGCAAATACAGCTACCAAACGCAAGTCCGCTTAATTGTCGCAACTATGGCCATTCATAACTTTGTTAGGAGAAATTCTCAGAGTGATGTTGATTTTGAGGAAGCAGAAACTGCCAATGTAGCTCATGAAGATAATGATACTGTAGACGATGCGGCTTCCTCGTCCAATGTTGCTGCGACATCTTCAACCAGAACGAATCGCGTTCGTGACATGATTAGAGATCAACTTGTACGGAATTTATGATCACAATTAGTTATGTAATATTTTTATATGAAATTATGTAATTTGCCAAGTTATTTGCTTTTTTGAGCTCAACGTGACCTCGTACCACAATTGTGGCAATTGAAATTCTACTTTGGAAGTTATTTGCTCTAGTGGCATAATAGAGTGAATCACAATGTGTTTATGTTGTTATAATTTCTGAAGTTTCATTCTTAGTTTGTGTTTCATCTTTGGAGTTACAAGTTTGCATTTTCATATATCTTCCTGGGCCAGATGATATGTTACTGTTGGATATCGCATATATAATCTATCTAAAATTTGAAGAATATACAAATGCCCTTCAAGTTTTTACTTCAAACGCACTTATCAAATCGCTAATCCAAACACGTTTTAACTTATGAAAAATCACTTATTCAACCGCTTATCCAAACATAAATCATATTACAAAAACTGACTTATTTAATAAGTCATTTTTAATAAGTCAAAATTATAATAAGTCATTTTTTCTACCGCTATCCCAAACACACAGTCAAAAACAGGAAATAGATCAGCCATTAAACAGGTCAACAGTTAAACACTAGCTTCTTATGCAGGTAAAACGGGACCCGCGCTCCATGTCGAAATTCGAATAATTTTGAGACGAGCTTAAAAACGAAGCAAGACCGAAGAGGGCGAAATTACTGTCAGGATTAGTCTTCTCAACATTTACGATGGCAACTGCAGGTCTCTACCGACGAGTCCTCCCTTCTCCCCCAGCAATCGAGTTTGCTTCACCCGAAGGAAAGGTATACATCGTTTCGTCATCCCAAAAGAATCATCAAATCCCTAATTTTGACACCTTAGATGAGTTCTTCAAATGATTTTGTATTATGAATAATCGTGAGGTTATGCAGAAAATTTTTGTTGAGGCTCTTGCACAAGGAACCATGGAAGGCTTCTTCAAGTTAATTTCGTACTATCAAACGCAATCTGAACCTGCGTTCTGTGGACTAGCTTCTCTTGCAGTCGTTCTTAATGCACTTTCCATTGACCCTGGTAGAAAATGGAAAGGTCTGTTTTCAGTGCTTTCCTTTTCTTTTCTTTTATAACGACGATTTCTAAATTACGTTAAAGTTACGAAAGGATAATCAAATGTGATATCCAATTTGTATGGTAATGTCTTCTGAAGAGCTTCTATCCTCTAGAGAATCTTCACTTGCATATTACTCCTAAAAATATTAGAATGTCAAAAGGGGAACCGAATTCACTTTCTTTCACTAATTCCTTACTCATATTCGATACCCCGTCACTTGTACCATCTTTTCTTGCCGCAAAGGAATTGTGTCAGGGTTTGAGATTGCTGCTAGCTTGCGTTGCGTTGCTCTTATGGCGCATATTCGTTGTGTCTTTAATGTTCATGGATATATGCGACATGAAGTATTAAGATCTCCTGACTTCTATACAAGTCACATCGTTGTCAGATAGCAACCCTTCTGGCCAATAAAAGATAGCAACCGTGGTTTCCTCTCTTAATTTCTAAGTGCACTTCTCACTTTTAATCTCGTGAGGCTTCAATGAATCAGTGGGATATTTGAATGGAGTTCATATTTCCTTCGCTCTTGAATCTCTTTCAGATCCTTCTTAAGACAGGCTATTATCTGATGCTCTTTCTGCGTCGTTAGACTGAAGTCACTAAACTAGTTGGCACTTTTGTTGCGTAGCCCATACTAATTATGTCTCAACTGAAGTGCAATTACATTGCTTCTTAACAGGCCCTTGGAGGTGGTTTGACGATTCCATGTTGGATTGTTGTGAGCCTTTGGCTAAGATTAAAGAGGAAGGCATTACATTTGGAAAAGTTGCATGTTTGGCTCAATGCAATGGAGCTAAAGTTGAAGCTTTTCGAACAAATGAAACTACAGTAGATGATTTTCGTGAGAATGTAATTTCATGTAGTACTTCAGAGGATTGTCATGTAATCGTATCTTACAATAGAGGAGTGTTTAAACAGGTATCATTGTCAATGACATGCTAAATATATCTTAACTTTAATGTTTATAGAGATGATGTGAAATACCGTATTGTTTTGCAACAGACTGGAACTGGTCATTTTTCACCACTAGGGGGCTACCATGCGGAAAGAGATATGGTCCTCATTCTGGATGTTGCACGTTTCAAGTATCCTCCTCACTGGGTCCCGCTTACCCTTCTCTGGGAGGCCATGACTACTGTTGATAAAGCAACTGGACATTATAGGGGGTAAAATCTAGTGCCTAAACTTTCTTTTTGCACCAACGTTCTGGTTGAACTGTTGAAGTATAATAATTCATGATTGGTTTGTGTTGTAATAGTGCTCCTTGTATGCTTCTGCCAAGACCCTTATAATTTTCTCTTCTACCATGTCGTTCATTTCTCTGTTTTGAAGTAAAGATTGCAGTTCGCACCCTGTGTTAATATTGAACTCAACATAGTGACCTTTTCACTAACTCAAGTTTTGAATATTTGAGGTCAGATCACCTTGACATTTATCTCATCCCTGCTTAATATATGCATGATGTATCCTCCTGCCTATTCTTCTTAGTGATGGACAGAGTCTTCTCATTATGAAAAAGAAATTAAAATAAGAAAAATTTTGCAGGGTGTTTTCTGTTTGATTGTTTTCAGGCAGTAATGCACTAGATTGATTCATCTATTAAAGCACCTGTCTGTAAGCGGCATTACAGTATTCATCAATCTTTTTTCATATTCGCATTGTAGAACTTAATTTGTAAGGAAGAGGGCCGGAAGTTACATAAAACCAAATGTTTATGTCATCTGTTGTATGCATTGCTCACTTTGCATGTTTTAAATCATTTTAACTTCTATTTATCTCTGTATTCTGTCCCCCAAAGTGGTTTTGGATATCTGTCTGATTAGCAGTTCTGAACTGACATTTAGCTTATCTCAAATCGTTATTTGAAAGTTGTATGATAAGGTAATGTCAGTATCGCCAAGGTGTACTAGCTTTTGCGATGAATACGTTATGACTTTGTTGTTTTCCTCCATTTACATTTGGAAATGTGTAATTTTCAGGTTCATGGTTATTTCAAGATCTAACAGAGCTACATCAATACTTTATACTGTGGTATTGTGACATTAATTTATCCTTTGTCTAACCATTTGAGACTGCGTACTAAGTTTCTAAACTGATGACTTTATATGAACTGTTGATGAAATTTTATTTGACTTACCATAATACAAGTCAAGTCAACTACGAGTAGGCCTTGCTTTTGTAATTATATTGCACTATAAGAAGTCTCAGCCTTCTACATGTTATTTGCATGGATTATGCCAAATGTCATTCATCTATGTTTCATTGACCCTTTTTTATATTTCTTAAAGAACTCTTTCATGATTTTACTTTTTAATAATTCTACTGCTACTAGTTCTTCAATCTTTTGATAGTTTGTTCATTTTTTTGGTATGCAAACCATCTATCCTGGTGTACCACAAATGCCTTATTCAATTGATACTGTCTGCAGAGTTGTAGACATGAAGGTTGGAACATTGTTGCTAAATACTTAACTGAAGACGTCCCGCTCCTTTTGAAGTCAGAGGGTTTAGAGGACATTCAGAAGCTACTGTCTGTTGTATTCAAGTCCCCTCCTATTGAATTGAGAGGGTTTGTCACATGGATTGCTGAAGTTCGTAGACAAGAGGATGGAAATCTCACCTTGAGCGAAGAAGAGAGAGGAAGGATAGCTATCAAGGTTTTTGACCTATGATCACTTCCTTTACGGATAAAGAAATTTTTTTACTCTAATCAAAATCTTAAAATTCTTCATTCTCTGATCAGAACCTATATATATTGAAGAAAAAATTTAACATGTAGAACTGTAATAACTGCTGGCTTTGGAATTTCAGGCAGACATATTGGAACAAATCCGAGCCACTGCATTCTTCAAACATATAACTAGATGGTTGAATTCTGAAATTTCATGTTGCAGTCCTTATGCAAACCTTGGTGATAAAGACAAAGACATGTCACCTGCACTCGCTGCAAGTCTTTGTTGCCAAGCGGTGGATCGTTTGACTGGTTGTGATAGGCTAGGTTCGTCAGGTGGAAAATGCTGCAGTCAAATAAATGTACAACAGTTACATGCTGATTCTGAAAATCCAAGAGTGGCATTGGTTTCTGGAACTATCAAAACTGGCAACAGTGAACAAGGGGTTGATGTGTTGGTCCCTCTGTGTCAAAGGGGGCCAAATAGCTTGTGCATTTCCAATGAAGGACGCTGCGTTGGATTGCACCCATCCACTGCAGATGTTTTAACAGTGCTTTTATTGGCCTTGCCCTTGCAGACATGGTCAGGCATTAAAGAAGAAAAGCTGCGGGTGGAAATTACTGATCTTGTAACTACCGAAAACCTCCCTCCCCTGCTTCAGGAAGAGGTAATAACCTCCTCTCTTCTTTTTCAAGTGTCAATTTCATGTCTGGTTGTATTTGCTTACCTGTGGCCCTTGTGATAAAACCATTGGCTTTTGCTTTTTTTCCTTGTTGGGAAAAAAAATTGCTACCTTTTTATGGTGAGATATTCCGTATTATTATATTTAACAGCTAATCATAGAGTAAACTGAGAGTGAACTTATCCTCAGCTAGCCATTGATGAATTCTTGCAGGTTTTGTTCTTGCGAGGGCAACTCAAATTTCTCATGAATGATATTGCTGCTTCGCCTTCATCATGATATGTAACAACTAAACATGATTCCATTAGATACTGATTAGGCTTTTTAGGCATGCCATCGGACATGAGATCAATACAGTGCCTCGGCCTTTCAAGTGTTCCTTCCTTACTCCACCCTTCATCATGAATAACAAGCAGACTATGTGGTTGGGGTACAAGAATAATTCGTGTGCCTGTGTAAAAGGAGGACCCCTGGTGGGGTATTAGTTTCAATTAAAATTAAGGTTTTTTTTTTTTTTTGTTAGAATCCGATGTTGGATTACTATTTAATATTTCTCACCGCGGGGATATCTTTTTGTAAAATTTGACACTAATTTATTATTGCTATATGTTAACACATGATATATGCTTCAAATACAAGAAGATTCTGACTAGCTGACTGCTCTTCCCGACAATATTTCACTTGAATGGTGGATCAAGAGTGTAATATAATGTTTGTTTTGAAATTTCTTTTATTATTGGCATGGTGCGGTTTTTTTTTTTTTTTTTTAATAAAAATATCAGTTTCATTAAAAACAACAACAAAATGAGTTACATTATATAATGGGCTGCACTACATGAGAGCCGTTACTGAGGAAAGCAGACAAGAAACAAAGCAGTAAACGAGAACTGAAAAATCACAAAACCATATACCGCACGGTAGGACTGAGTTTGTCACCCATGACCAGTGAGGCCACCTATATTTAGTGAAAAATTATCCATTTCGGCCCCTCAACAAAGGCCCATAACAGGCTGCCTTAAATATGTGGGTATGTGCACTAAACGAGACGGGTCATGGACACACTCTCAGGTTGCCCGTGTTCGCACATTTATGTGTGTGTATATATATAATATTTATTTAAATATAAATATATAATATTTTTTGCCAATATATATGATATTTATTTAAGTATAAAAGAATAATGTAATTCTAAAGGATAAATTTTCAAGTGAGTTAAATAATTTAATTATATATACCTTATGAAACATTTATTATATATTATGGTCATGTTTCATACATCAAAATCATAATCATAATATAGAGCTTTTATATATAAGTTATAATTTTATATATAATATTATAAATTGCTCTTACTCTAAAGATTTTATCAACTATTAATTAAGAATTAATTAAATTATTAAATAAATTATCTCATGAGGAAAGATGAGCATTATGATGCTTTAATAATTATTAGTGTTATTAAGAAATTAGTAACAACAAAACAATTAAGTAAAAATGAAGATCTTGGAAAAGACGCACCAACAAGTAGCTCATACTCATTCCAACCCACATACATTTAGCTCAACCCATTTGTTACGAGCATGAGTAGGCATCCCATGATCATTAAAAAATAATGGGTGGGCAGTAAGCGAACCATTGCTCAACCCTACCGCACAGCCCACGCAAAGATCATCAAAGAAGCACTGCTCCATTGCAAAAGCGAGATCTACTAATGGCCTTGTAACTTAATAATATATATGCTCTTCTATAAATAAGAAGTCATAGGTACGATCCTACTTGTAACTCAAACTGTTAGTGGTTGTTCTTGTGACTCGCCAAAAAGATAGAGAGAAAATCCTATGGAGCAGAGGAAGGTCGAGTACAGGCAAGGAAAAAGGTGATGCTGAACGTCACATGCTCTAACGTGAGTTACTGAAAAGAACCAAAAAGGTTCGATACTCCCATGGGGAGTAGAGCAAAGCAAGCGAACAGAAGATGACTACAAAATAAGAAGCTATAATTTAACTGTTAAACGCCATAGCAAATAATGGGAAGAAGATTCAACCAGGATTCTTCATAGCACCAACTTACCTGGGATTTTTACTTACTTCAAAGAAAATATTGCCAAGTACTACCTAATATTATTTTAAGGTATTTATATTTATTATTTTTTCTCTAAATTAATTTGTCTAACTTATAAATTAATATATAATTTAATCATACATAATATATAATATGATTAAATAATTTATTTAGCTTCATTAATCTCCCCTAAAAAAATTAACTAGATCTTATATTTAAAACTTTAAAGAAATAGTAGTTTTACTTTATAGTCACTGTAAAACCATCCGTGTAGGAAGCCCTACACTTTCGCCTGCATGATGTGAGGAGAAGCTTTGACCCTTCGTTCATTCTTTTCTTTCCTATTTTCCTTTTGAAAAAACTAAGGCTTGTTACAAACATTGGTTGGATAAATACTTTTATCCAATCAAGATATTATAAATATAAAAATATAATAGGTGGATTCATTCTTCTATTTTATAAAAAACCTTAGCATGTGGTGGTTGAGGAATTTCACTCATTCAATTCCTCTAACCTTTTTCCTATATACAGGATAAAGAAACCTATTGTCCTTTCATCTAAAGGGAAATTAATGAACATTGATATGTATTCCATTTTTCAATCACATATTAAATCATGGAGCAAATTCTATTGACTTTTAATTAATACATTAATAATCATAACTAAAAATGAGAGAGCAAAAAGCAGAATTGAATTAGCCAACAGAAGTGATTTAGGAGAGAAGGATGACTTTGAGGGGACAACAAAGTCATTTAAAAATATTCAGAAATCCCTATTTATACCTTTTGACTTTATCAAACATTAATTAAAAGTGAAGGCATAAATTTAAATTTTAATATTTTAATTAGATTTAAATTGCATTATAAAATAAATTGTGGGGTAAATGGTAGGAGGCGTGTGGGTCCAGTGACCAGCATTAATATGCATGCCAAACAAGGCAACTTGCCAACTAGTGACTAGGGAGGATGCCATACAGTTTGGGTCAACCGACTTGTTAGGTCATGGCAGGAGGAAGGGACAAGGAAAAGGACCATTTGGGCGAAAAAGAACAAAATAAAACTTTTCGGAGACACAGAAAAGAGGATCGTACATAGGAATCTCATTGGGGATGGTGGCGGCTTTCAATGTACATTGTATATATATTCGTTTCCAAATCCAAACCCTTCTTCCCAATAATGGAGACACGTTTTTGAGGGGATGATGTGCAAAAATATCTGAGTTTTTATTTAAAAAGCATCTAGCATTATATGTTTTTTTTTTTGTGTACCAAAATGCCTATGAATATTCATAATGGGAACAAAAAATATCATGATCTTTAAATATAGAGAGAATTACTTTTAGGTCTCAAAAAATGAAGATATTATTATAAAAGTCTCTCGAGGTTGTAAAACACACTCATCAGATTGTGAATACATGTTTTGAGATTGTAACCAGGGACCTTTCTGATAATATTTTCCTTCCTTAAAATATATGAGTGATTTTCGCTTAAATATAATTTTTACTTCAATTTTGAATATTCATTACTATTTTTACACTTCCAAAAAGTATATAGTACAAAATGCACTTTTAATAAAAGATTATGGGTATATTTGCATGTTAAGCACATCCTATGATTATGAAACGTTAGGATTGAATTTAATGCTTTCTATTAAATCATTTACATCATTATAAATTAATATATATGTTACATGTAAGTTGTGATTACTTCACAAAAATTAAAAAAAAAAATTAGTTTGTAAAGAAATTAAAATAAATGCAGTACATCTTAATTATTTTCATTTTTACGTTATATGATCTCTCCATACAATACATTAATAAGGGTATTTGTGTGAAATAAGGATTTCATGTTCTTGATTTTTTGTTACATATAAGTTTATATTTAGGATCATAAATTTGTTTAGAAAATGATTTATATTAAGGATGACAGAAATAAGCATCGCCCTCAAACACTTTGCTTCATTTTGGTGTGTTAGAAGTCATGGACGGTGGTATGATATTGTTGAAGAAGATATATGGTGGTTCACCCACCTTCACCCACACATTGAAAATTTCTTCCGTCAATCACGTACTCGGTTTCCGTTTTGTGTATATATATATGTATTGTAATCCTCTCATTTGATATGGAATATAAATATAGTTTCAAATATGTTCTTTAGCTTACATGGTATCAGAGCCTTCCTGAGATTCTAATTCATTCAATTTCTCCGACGACCTCCATTGTTTCCAGTCACTATCGTGTGTGAAGCTTTCAGATCTGTGTTTGTCAGGTCCTCTTCTGGGAACACACGCCCCACACCCATATACCTTGACCTCCGGCCGGCCTAACCCTGAAGCGGCATCTCCAGACGACGGCGCGTGTAGCCTTACACGCCTCTACAACGTCCGCTGCCTGCTCCACGCGCCGGCGTGTGGGGTGTTTTCCGGAGCGTCCTAGGTGTTTTCTGATCATCTTCTTGAGCCCGTTTCACTCCCGGTGGCTGTGTCATCTAAATCTCACTTTGATTGTTAGGTATATCTTGGTATTTGTCTCCATTACAACACCTTTTTCATGAACTTTGGTGGGTGTTTTTCCCATTCGGTAATGCTGTGATTCTTTTAGCCCTTTTACTTCTATTTTGTGATTGAGTATCTGTTGGACTCTTGTGGCTAGCCTCTGATTGAGTATTAATATTATACTCTTTGATTCCTTTGATTTAATACTCTGTGCTCCTCTGATTTTTTTATACTTATTTTTTCCCAAACAAATTTGTGACTTCCACTTGATTGTCATTATGGCTGACTCTAAGCACTTTGATATGTTGCCTATGTCTGCTAAGATTACTGCTTCACAGTTAAACTGGACAAATTATAGTGATTGGAATCAAACTGTTAGAGTATATATTTTGGGCATTGAAATGGAAAGTCATTTAACTGAGGATCCTCCTTCTGGTGATGAAACAAAACTTTTGACCTGGCAAAGAGCAGATGCTCGGATTCTATTTCAAATTTGAAATTCTATTGAATCACGGATTCTATCTTCTGTTAGCCATTGTAAAACTATCAAAGAACTCATGAATTATCTTGAATTTATGTTTTCTGAAAAAAAAAATATTACTCGTATTCATGAGGTTTGCAAAGGTGTTTATCATTCTCAACAATAAGATCATTCATTGAAAGATTTCTTCTTAGATTTCAAGAGGATGTATGAGGAAATGAAAGTATTAATGTCTCCGCAAGCCGATCTGTGGACTCATATCAAGAATTTGGAACTTCAGGCTATCATAAGTTTTCTTGAAGCTCTCAACCCATCTTATGAAACTATTCGTTCACAAATTTTATCTAGTCAAGAGCTTCCTTCTCTTGAAGACATTTTCTCCCAGGTTCTTCGTGCTGATAATATGATTCATTCTTCTGCTGATCCAAATGCAAGTGCCCTAGCTGGGCGTGGTCCCTTTGAATCTAGGAATTATGGGTATAAACAAAGCACCACTTCTCCGACAATGAATTCTGGCAGTATTATCTGCAATTATTGCAAAGAACCTGGCCACATTAAGAAATATTGTCGAAAATTGAAAAATAAACAGTAGCGTGATCAACAGCGTGGACTTGCTCATATTGCCCAGACACCTGGTCTCTCTGATTTTGGATCTGGATCTTCTTCTGCAGGGGCTCTAGCCACAGGTACTTTATCCTCTGGTCTTACTACAGCTTCCAATAAGTGGGTCATTGATTCTGGTGCCACCGACCACATGACAGGTAATCATCACTTGTTCTCTTCATATGTACCCTATGCCAATTCTTCATCCATATTTGTCGCCAACGGTTCTCCAGTCCGTGTTACTGGCTTAGGCACTGTTAAACCAACTGCATTTCTCTCACTATCCTCTGTTCTTAACGTTCCTGATCTAACATTTAACCTTTTATCTCCAAGTAAACTCACTCGTCATTTGAACTGCTTTCTCTCACTCTTCCTTGACTATTGTTTAATTCAGGATCTATCGACGAAGCAGATTATTGATAGAGGTAATGAATCCGGGGGACATTACATCCTTGATGATCAGGTCCCATGCTCTTTTGCTTGTTCTGGTGTGTCATCTTTATTTGCTGTCATCTCTTCAAAAATTGTGTCCTCAATATTCTTCTGTGTCTACTTTAGATTGTGAGTCATGTCAGTTCGCCAAACACCATCGTGTTCATTTGGCACCTCGAGTAAATAAACGGGCTGCGTCCCCCTTTGAGTTAATACATTCTGATGTTTGGGGTCCTTGTTCAGTTCTGTTCCAAACTGGTTATCGTTATTTTGTCACTTTTGTTGATGATTTTTCCCGAACCACTTGACTTTATTTAATGAAACAGTATTCTGAATTATTTACTCATTTTCGCAATTTCTGTGCTGAAATTCGAATCCAATTTAACACTCATGTGAAAATCTTATGAAGTGATAATGCAAAAGAATATTTTTCTACCCCATTCACCGATCACATACAAAGTCATGGTATTCTTCACCAATCCTCTTGTTGCTGAAAATGGTGTTGCTGAAAGAAAGAACAGGCATCTCTTAGAAACTGCCTAAGCCCTCTTGTTTCACTTCTCAGTACCTAAGCGTTTTTGGGCTGATGCTGTATCTATTGCCTGTTTTCTTATCAATCGCATGCCTTCGGTTGTTCTTGGTGGAAATATTCCATATTCCATCCTGTTTCCTACCACTAAGCTGTTTCTTGTTTCTCCTAAAATATTTGGTTGTGTCTGCTTTGTTCAGGATGTCTGTCCTAGTGTTAGTAAACTTGATCCCAAGTCCCTACGATGTGTTTTTCTAGGTTATTCTCGAGTTCAGAAAGGTTATCGATGTTATTATCCTGATCTTCATCGTTACCTTGTCTCCATTGATGTGACCTTTCATGAGTTTTCTCCTTTCTTCACATCTTCAATCTTCTCTGACTCTCCATCCATTATTGCTGAATCTAATGATGTCCTGGTTTATCGTGTCCCTCCATCACCAGTACAGGCGGCTTTACCAGAACCTGATGTCATCAATGATGCTGATGTTCTACATGTTTTGCCATCACCAATCACTACTTCACCGACGGATTCTGGTCCAGACTCCCAAGATTCTTCTATTGATCTTCCTGACCCAGTTAACCCTACTTCTGCTATTGATCCCCTTCCTGACCTGCCTATTGCCCTCTAAAAAGGTACCCATCCTCGTTGTCCTCCCAGAAGATATGCTGAATGTACTTATCCTATATCTTTCTTTGTCTCTTACCTGAACTTGCCCTCTTCTTCATCTTCACTTGTGGCCACCCTTGATTCCATCTCTACCCCTACTACCCTTCCACCAAGCTCTGACTCATCCTGGTTGGTGTACAGCAATGGAAGAAGAAATCATAGCCCTTGACAGAGCTGGTACATGGGTCCTTATTGATCTACCTCCTGGGAAGAAAGCCATTGGATGTAAATGGGTGTTTGTTGTTAAAACCAAGGTTGATGGTTCTTTAGAACGGTTAAAAGCTCGGCTTATTGCCAAAGGATATGTACAAACTTATGGTATTGATTATTCTGAAACTTTCTCTCTTGTGGCTAAGCTATCCTCCGTTCGTCTTCTTATCTCCTTAGCTACCACCTATCACTGGGATTTGTATCAATTGGATATTAAAAATGCCTTTCTGAATGGTGATCTCCTAGAAGAAGTTTATATAGAGCAACCACCTGGGTTCGTTGCTCAGGGGGAGAATCGGAAGGTGTGCTATCTCCAAAAATCATTGTATGGTCTAAAGAAAAGCCCTCGTGCTTGGTTTGAGCGATTTTGTGACGTAGTCAAGCAATTTGGATTAAATCAAAGCAAGTGTGATCACTCTGTATTCTACCAGCAATCTGATACAGGCATGATTCTTTTAGTAGTATACGTTGATGATATTGTAATTACAGGGAGTAACATTTCTGGAATATCAGAACTTAAAGTCTTCATGAATTCTCATTTCCAGACAAAAGATTTAGGGTCATTAAGATACTTTCTTGGTATTGAAGTTTTGAGAAGCAAGAAAGATATTCTTTTGACTCAAATGAAGTATGTTATTGATCTTTTAAAGGAGACTGGAAAACTTGGAGCTGTGCCAAGTAACATTCCTATGATTTCAAATCCATTCCTCGATCTTGATGCTAGTATGTTTGATAAACTTCCTGATGATTTAAAGAAGAAGATTTATCCAGAAAAATTGAAGCCGTTCCCATTTCCTGAGAGATATAGAAGACTCATTGGGAAGCTCAATTATCTAACAGTAACTCGTCCTGATATAACCTTCTCAATCAGTAGGCTCAGCCAATTCATGGCATCACCAACGGTTGCACAATGGGAAGCTTTAGAACATATCTTGCATTATTTGAAAGGTTCTCCAGGTCTTGGTATTCTTTATACAAATAATGGGCATACTAAAATTGAGTGTTTCTGTGATGCGGATCATGCACGATCTAAGGCCACAAGACGTTCTACTGCAGGTTACTGTGTGTTTGTTGGTGGAAATTTGATATCCTGGAGAAATAAGAAACAAGGAGTTGTGTCATAGTCAAGTGCAGAAACGGAATACAGAGCCATGTCACAGTCAATACAAGAAATTGTGTGGGTATTTCAAATCTTGAAGGAAATTGGCATTATTACGACATTACCTGTAAAACTATGGTGAGACAATAAAGCAACACTTCATATAGCATCAAACTCTGTGTTTCATGAACGAACGAAACATATTGAGATTGACTGTCATTTTATTCGTGATAAGATCAAAGAAAATATTATATTTACAGGACATATTCGATCTAACGACCAACTGGCAGATCTTTTAACAAAAGCCTTACATGGGACACGGGTTAAATATCTTTGTAATTACAAGTTGGGCATGATAGATATATATGCTCCAACTTGAGGGGGAGTGTTAGAAGTCATAGACGGTGACATGATATTGTTGAAGAAGATATATGGTGGTTCACCCACCTTCATCCACACATTGAAAATTGCTTCCGTCAATCATGCACTCGGTCTCCGTTTTCTGTATATATATATATATGTATTGTAATCCTCTCATTTGATATGGAATGTAAATATAGTTTCATATATATTCTTTAGCTTACATGGTGTATTTCGATCTTCATTCATTGGTTGCACAAATGCTCACATCATCCACTATGGATCTTTACGTATCCCCTTTAAATAATTTTTTTGAACGTCTGTGAAAAAATAACTTTCCCATAAAATGTCGTTTTTTGAAATTCTCTCTCGCCTTGTGTTGTCCATACAAAATAACATGTTAAGAAACTAGGAGCATGTTTGTTTCCGTTTTTTGTTTTTCTCAAAATAGTTTTATAAAATTATTTTTAAAAAATGAACTTTAAAAAAAACATGTATGGATAGTTGTTTTAAAACAAATATGCTTTTGAAGTAACATGGCGGCGGTCACTAACGATCATATGACAATGGTCGTTGCCAGTGATATGATGTCGATAATGAATAGGTGATGGTTTCAAAAATAAAAAAAAGCCAAAAAACTGTTTTTATTTTTTATTTTTTTTTAAAAACACCTTTTTGTTTTTTATTTCTAAACACAACTTATTGAAAACGGTTTTACAATTTTTTTTTGTTTTTAAACAAAAAAAACTTTTTAAAAACATAATCAAACAAGCCTTAATTTTACAAAAGAAGAAAAAATGAATCGTTTTTTATTTTCTTCAAAATTGATATTTATGCTTAATTTATATTACAAAAGATGCAAGAAAATATTCATTCTTAAGTGTTTTTGAAACCGGACTAGACCAACTGGTCCGGCCGATGCTCGGAGAAATAGGCTGCTCGAGTCAAACATGAAAATCGTCTTTCTCGTTTAGCCGTTTTGAGCTGGCATAAAGCCGTCTTTAACTCGGAAATCAAAGTTAATCCGGAAGTCAGCACGCCTTTCATTAACCGTCTGCCATGAGCTTCATGAAGCAGATGAAAGAAGAAGAAGCTGAGGTCACCAAAGTGGCATACGAGGAAGAAAAGCTTTTAAGAAAGAGAAATATTATTATAATCTACACCAAATACAGAAGCTTTTTTATGACAGTGTGTGTTTTGAATTTCTCTCTTTTTAGAGCTTGATGTACGTATTTTGATGTGATCTTGACTATATGCCTTTGCCTTAGATTGTTGCAACGTTTTTTTTCAAACCTTTTTTTTTCCATAGTAAAGACTTATATTTTATTATTCTGACATATATATTTCAGTTGAATTTTTTTAATACCATCTCTTTTTTTTATTTTACTTATGCTATGGTATGATTATAATTTTT
The DNA here is from genome assembly GCA_963855925.1 of Inga laurina. Lineage (NCBI taxonomy): Eukaryota > Viridiplantae > Streptophyta > Magnoliopsida > Fabales > Fabaceae > Inga > Inga laurina. The sequence goes on along the minus strand of OY979703.1, from coordinate 15,337,978 downwards.
AACCATTTAAATTTTATTTAATTTTATTACTATTAACTAGTTTAAAATATATTTTTGGCATTTTATTTTTTATTGGGTTACTTTGAATAATTTTATTATACTATAGCTTGGTATTTGGGACAGATGCTATTACATGTGAGTTTATTTGTATTTATTTTTTAATTTCTAAAATTATGTTAAAATTAAATATAATGCCTTTAACACATTTCTTATCTCCACATATGAGAGACTACCTGCAGTTTTAAATATAAAACATAATTGATTTTTTTGTAAAAATTAAGAAAACTAAATAAATTATTTTAAATTATTTATATTTATTATTTTTCCTTCAAACTAATTTATGTGACTTATAAACTAATGTATAATTTCATGATACACAATATATATTATGATTTATTTATTTAGTTTCCTTAATCTTTCTAAAACAAGTCAACTATAACTAGAGGTAATATTTATTTCGTATATTTATATTATTATATATGTAAATTCTTTTTAATTATTAAGCCATCGGTTCATCCACCGGCTCAATCGATCCAACCGATTGAATCATAACCTGTTGATCTCTCCTATTCAACATCCTGTGCTTTTAAAACATCTTCAAGAGACGTCAAACACGTGATTCACGAATACTTATCTTTTTTTATTTTATTTTAATGTCTTTGATTAGTTTTGCTTGAATTAAGTAGAGTTGTCAAAGACGGTTAAAAAAAAAAAAGTAGAGTTGTCAAAAACCGGTTGTCCCGATCACTTAGGCTCATCATAAGGAGTTAAGGACTCATACTATTCTGTCTTTTAATAATTTTTTCCCAGTACAGGACTCGAGTTTGTTTTTTCCAGAAAAATCCTACACGAGATATGATTGATATTAAATTTATGCATATTTTTCGGCAGGAACTCAATCATTTTCGTCGTATTATAAATAATTAGTTGGCTAAAATCAACTTTCGTCACCAGAGTATTTATTTTATTTTTATAATAGACATACAAGACACGAATTATTATTATTACTGTTATTATTATCATATGAAATCAATTATTATTTGACAAAATACTGGCAATACAAAAATAACGACCCTCAATAAACTAACAAATATTGAATCTAGCGGAAAGGATTATTCTTATTTCATCATAAATTATCATGGGAAAATTAGAGATATATCCCCATTTGAAAAATTAAATATAGAATGGAAAAGTTGAAGCCTTGAGATCCCATTCCCCTTGGTGTGTGTTTGGTCTCACTTTTGAAACCATAGTTTTGTCCCAAACCATAATTTTAAAAGTAAGGTTAAGGTTTGTAAAAAAAAAAAAAAGAATAAGATTAAGGTGTTAAAATAACCTTCAACTTTTATCAAAAGTATAACAACAATCATAAACTATTTTTTTGAATAAAAATAACCATTAACTTTTAAAATTGGGGCAAAACCGTTAAACCCAAACTAATTTCCATCAATCACAATAGAAAAAAAATTAATCTTTTAGCCTTTAAAGTTATGATTCAGAATTCAATCATTAAACTTTTAACTTGCTTACAACTTAATCCCGGATATTTATGAATCATCCTATGTAGCAAAAAAAAATATTGAAATACTATTAAAAATTGTTTAGGTAAATTTTACATGAATTAAAAAATAAAAAACAACGCCTTCTTCCCCACTGACTCTCATTCCCCTCTGCCTTTGTTTTTAGAAACCTCACTAGGCAATTGTGGTGTCCATGACATATCCTTCAAGGGTTGCTTTCAAGTATAAAGTGAGACCCAATTTTTTTATATTAAAGGGCCTTTAAAATTGTGAGTATCATGTAAAGAATCTATAGATCCATTTGTTATTAAAAAGAGAGATTATGCGTCAAGTATGTTGTGAATTGGGTGTGGTTCAACCTTTTCTAATACCATCATTTTCCAAGTGTTATTCATCATTTATCATTCAGAAGTTAAAAAATATCGTCATTGGCAATGACATTTTCTTGCATACTTGGATGTTTTATCAGAGTTAAAAGCATCATAAGTGGCTTCAACATGTTCTCTAATCTGAGCCATTTGTTGCCCCCTAGTGCTTTAGAAGGATCTGTCATAGACATCATGGGTGTCCAGTGAGGTTTTTTAAAAACAGAGGTGGAGAGGGATACGTAGATATGAGCAAAAAACCCGATGGTCTAGGTAACTCAATCTAACCCTAGGTGGCCCGATCTAATCCAATTAGGTTAAAAGCAACCTTATAATATAAAAGGATCAAACCAGACCAAACCAACTAATCAGGTTGGACCGAATTCAGGACCAAGTGCTCAATCCACACATGGTCTGGTCTGGTCTGCTCGGCCCGAGTCATTTGTTTTTTTTAAGAAAAACTTAGTTGAGTCCTCTGGTCCCCCCTTAAACGTTGTCGTTATTGCACTCACTTTGTAGAAGCCCTGGCCTTTTCCTTCCAGCGTTGATCTCTCACCTCTACATCGCTGCCTCGGCCTGGGTTCCTCTGGCCCTCCTCAGGCATTGATCCATGTGATTCTCCTTTTAGTGTCGCTCCACCTCGTCCTCCACTCGAAGTCAAATTGTCGATCCCTCATATTCTCCTATCAGAGTCGCTCCAGCTCTGAGATTGAGCCTTCTTGTGAGGCTTCGGATCCATACCCTGATGTCAAGTACACCATCGTCGAAGAATTCCTTGACCAATTCGCTTGAGAATTAAAACTCAGAATTGCATTTGCTATGGTCCTGATAATGATTCATTAAATATATAATGAGTTTCTTTTTGCTTTGGTGCTTGATGCGACTTTTCTAAATATATAATGGTACACTCAATCGGCATTATACAGTGATTTTGCATTTTGTTGATGTTTGTTTTGGTGATAGATCAGCAGAAAAAAGTTAGAAAAGGTCCCAATGGAAATAAGCTCTGAATTGAAGTTTATGGGAGCGATGGCTTCTATTTGAAGGAGTGTTTTCATATTTTTAGGATAAATGAGATACTCAAAATCACTTCTAATCACAAAGCTTCTTTTATAAAAAATGTTCTAAATAATTTTCTCTTTCTTTAGATAGTAATCTTCTACTAATTAGAAAATACTTTGGGATAAGAGTTTAGGAAAGTTTTAAGTTTTGTAAATATATGACTGTAGAAATGTAGAGAATAATTAATAATTAATTTTAATCAGTTTAAATTTATTATTCAGTTTTTTTATGATTTTATAATCAATTTATTTTTATAAACATGTCATAAATTAGTTTCTATATGATATTTTTACCCATTAAATTTAGTTTAAATAATTTATTTGGATTATTGGAGGTATTATTGAGATTTTAATTGGTTTCTTTTGTTTGTTAGATTTTGAGCTATGTGAAAATATGAGTTAGGATTTAATATTTAAATTAGAGTTTAATATAATTTATAAGATTTAAGCTTGAGGTGCACAGTAGAAAAGACTTTTGGAATGTACCAATTTAAATTAGAGTTTGATATAATTTTATTAAAATTGTACCATTACCAAATTTTCAAAGTTAATTTTTGAGAAAATTGTGAAAAAATCTCTCCATGTGTAGATATCTTCCCAGGTCTCATTGGCAATTAAGTTGCTAATGAAGACTTTTTTCACAATTATCCCTTCATTTTTTTATTTTTCATAATTTTTTCAATTTTTTTCTCTTAATTAATATAAAAGTTACTTATGCAAAAGTCAAACCAAACTTCCTAACTTTTACATAAGTTATTTTAAGTTACTTATCCAATCGCTAATCCAAACACTCATCATTTTACCAATCTAACTTTTTTTCAATCTTAAGATTCCATAAGTTTTAGTAAAAATAAGTTACTTATCCCATCGTCAAAACAAACACACCCAATTTTGATGGGAGTTGGGGCGACGGTGAAGGCATATCAGATGAGAAAGTGATGGGAATACTTTCTAATTTCTTTTATTCATTTTTTCTTCGGTCTTTTCCGATTTTTTTTTTTGTGAGAGCAAAATGCTTTTTGGTTTAATCTGGACTACCTAGACCAGTCCACCAATTCTATGGACGACCCAAGCAAGGATTGTTGCTAGACCAGATCAAACCACAGGCTGCCTTATCCAAACTAGACCTCAGGTTAACCTTTAACCCGATATGAGCTAGTCCTTGCTCATCCTTAGGGATATGAGTTGGTGGGAACAAAGACGCTATTTTTATTTTTTTTAATTTATGTAAAATCTACCTAATGTAATTTTTAATAGTATTTTAACATTTTTTTATCATATAGGATGACTTAAGAATATTAAGCACTGAGTTACAAGTGAATCAAAAGTTCAAGGACTAATATATAAGTGTGTCATAACTTTTAAGGGTTAAAAGATTAATTTTCCCCATTGTAATATATAAAAATTAATTAGGTTTAATAGTTTTACCCCAATTTTAAAAGTTTATGATTATTTTTACTCCTAAAAATAGTTTATGATTACTTTTACATTTCAATAAAAATTAAAAGTTATTTTAACACCTTAACCCTTAAAAGTAATGTAACTAAATAAGTAAAAAATTTAGAAAAGTACTGTTTGATTCAAAACTATTATGATTTAACCTTTGAACCATGGTTTTAAAAAAGTTTTTTTCTGCTTTTTTTTAGCTGTTTTTTAAAAAACCCTATTTTAAATCATCTAAATACTCTTATCAAAATCACTTTTTCATAAAATCTATTCTTCTCGAAATCTATTTTTTTAAAATTGTTTTATCACTTTTTTTTCTTAAAAATTTATTCTCTAAAAACTTACCCAAACAGACTCCCCCCGGATGAGATATCCAAACTGACTCTTGATATATCATATGATTTATATCCCATCCTACCGTTCATTTCTCAGATGGGGATTTATCCCAATTTTTCCAATTCTCAATATGTCATTTCCCAAGAGCCAAAATCTACAGTGACGTATTGATAACGGCTCAACGAACAGAAACTCGTGAAATTTTGCAAAAGACGAAATAAACCTTTACTTTGTCTTTTTTTGCGAATGAAAAATAACCATTTTGGCCTTATCTAGATTGTGCGTAGGGATGGAAATAGGTCAGGCCCCTAACAGGGGCCTACGGCCTAGCCTACATAAAACCTAGCCTAGTCTATTTAGTAAATAGGTCAGGCTCAGGCTCAGACATATTGTTAGGCCTATTTAGATAAACAGGCCAGGCCTATTTTTATAAGGCCTAACCTACAAGCCTACAAGCCTACAGGCCTGACCTATTTAAATTTTTTTTAAAAAAATTTAAATTATTATATAAGTATATATAATATCATCTAAATAATTTTATAAATTTACCAACTTAATCTTAATTCTAAGTTTCATATTTCATCGTCATTATACTCAACCCTTGTTTTCGCATAAATCATTCACATCTACATCTCTTCTCTTCGATCGCTCGAGATGGCAATACTAACTCACTTTCTCTCCTCTAATTTGTGCCCTCTACTAAAGTATAAAAATTGTTATGAGTTTATTTTAGTGTCAAATGAAATATTATAATCTTAATAAGGGGAGTTTGTCCCAATTTACGTGCAAAGAGTAAAATAGGTAAAAGTTTAGTTTTACATGTTATTTATTATGCTTAGTCGATTTTAAAAAATATATCTCATTAGTTAACAGACGATTAGTTTTTCTTATTCCTATTTGCTCGGACAAGTGTTGTCACTAGACATTATTTTCTTTTCCTTACTAAGCCTTAATATTACAATAAGAATAGATGTTAAGTTTTTAAGACATAATGTAGGATTGTATATAAGTATGAAAGGTTAGATATGAATTTGGCGGCATAGGCTTTAAAGACTATTTAAAGTCCTACATTTTAAGTAGGCTTTTAAACATGCTTCAGGCCTTGTCAGGCCTTCTGAAGGCCCATGCCCAGGCCTAAAAAATAGCCTACATACAGGCTCAGGCCCAGGCTCAAGCTTTGAATATTTGTTACAGGCCTAGGCCTATTTAGGCAAAGCCTAACCTAACCTAGCCTATTTCCACCCCTAATTATGCGCCAGACGACACGTTTGATCTAAGAAGATTTATTTTTCCGACACGAGTATATTTTTGTTCAAGACAATTCCATACATGAAGCAATGGAGTATTAAATTTAAACACACTTTTGGGCACGAATTCAATAATTTTGGTCATATTATAAAGAATTAATCCCGCTAATGTATTTATTTTAATAATATTTTTGCCAACATTTTTATATTTATTTTCATTAAATGGCAAGATCAGGTCTTGAAAATTACAAACAAAGAGAGGACAAAGTTAGCTACATCAACTCCTCCCGAAAAGGCCATGTAAAATACTACTAATCAAGTTTTGGGAGAGATTGTACGTCTGTCTGTTTTCAATTTTTAGAAAGTATGTGGGTGACGTTTTTATTGGTTTGCGGAAAAACGCTTAAAAAGCACTTTCTAAAATGGAACTCTGGCCGCATCTAATTTAGGATATTTTGAGATAAAATTGATGCTCCATTTATTTCCTTTGACGCCCCTCCTGCTTTTCTACGGATGATTTATTGATTTGGATTTAGAAAATTAAATGGAGTCAAAGAAGGGGATAGCAAGGTATGACTGGTATTTTTTTAATAACAAAAATGGGAATTTAATTGGACCATACTGTGTGGAGGCAGAGAGTTATGGGAGTGAAGGTGGGGAGAAAGAGAATAGGGATGAGTTGATCTTCTTTAATGGCGCATGTGTAGTCATTTTCTAGATAGATGAATGGATCTGTTCTTATTTAAGTTGGTCTTTTTTAGTGGCGCATGTGTAGTCCTTTTCTAGATAGATGAATGGATCTGCTCTTATCTGAGTTGGTCTTTTTTAGTGGCGCATGTGTAGTCCTTTTCTAGATAGATGAATGGATCTGCTCTTATCTGAGTTGGTCTTCTTTAGTGGCGCAGGCATAGTCCTTTTCTAGATAGATGAATGGATCTGCTCTTATCTGAGTTGGTCTTCTTTAGTGGCGCAGGCGTAGTCCTTTTCTAGATAGATGAATGGATCTGCTCTTATTTGAGTTGGTCTTCTTTAGTGGCGCAGGCGTAGTCCTTTTCTAGATAGATGAATGTATCTGCTCTTATCTGAGTTGGTCTTCTTTAGTGGCGTAGGTGTAGTCCTTTTCTAGATAGGTGAATGGATCTGCTCTTATTTGAGTTGGTCTTCTTTAGTGGCGCAGGTGTAGTCCTTTTCTAGATAGGTGAATGGATCTGCTCTTATCTGAGTTGGTCTTCTTTAGTGGCGCAGGTGTAGTCCTTTTCTAGATAGGTGAATGGATCTGCTCTTATCTGAGTTGGTCTTCTTTAGTGGCGCAAGTGTAATCCTTCTCTAGATAGATGAATGGATCTGCTCTTATTTATCTGTTATTTTCTTTTAACTAAATCTTACATGTTAAAGAAGAAGATATGATTAACTCATTGATTATAGGATAAATTTTTTTTTATAAATAAAATCGGAGGGAGTATATCATAAATTATATTAAGAAAAAAAGCCTCAATATCTAAACAGAGTAATAGTAACCTCACTGCCAACCCCGAACCACTTCAATCAAACCCCGCTTCGCTCTCAACTGTCTCCCCTCTCTCTCTCTCGCCTATAAAAGGCCTCTTACCCCGCTTACTCATCACATTCGCGCCTTCCTGAATCTTACCCAAAATACAGAGAGGAGGGAGAGAGAGAGAGAGATGGGAGAGAGAAGATGTCATCCTCTGTTGAGTGGAGAGAGAAATGAAAGCGGTCACAAGCATGCCTTATCTTCAAGCCAGATTCAAGTTCTGGCTGCTATCACTGAGGCATTTCTACCTGCGATCACTGAACATGACGATGCCTCTCAATCCCCTTCTCTTCAATCCTTCTACCGAACCTCCGGTTCCCAGGCCCCTCTTCCCGATGAGGTCTATCTCACACTCATTTCAATCTTTGACTTGTTCAATTCCGTTTTAGTACATTGAAAAAAGTTTATTATACCTCTGTATTTGTAAACTGGGTTCATATCTGATTTCTAACTTGATTCGTTGAATGAAATTATTTTAGGCGGCGGAGCTGTTACACAAGAGGATGCAGCCGGAGGCTCAGTTCGTTGTGAGCTCAGTTCTGTGGATTTTGTCGTTTAGATTGGGAACGTTGTTGCTTTGTGGAAAAATTGCGTTGGATCGGAAGTGGCCCTTTGTTCTCAAGTTCTCTGAATTATCGATTGACAAGCGAGAACTGATTCTTCAGAACTGGTCCAGGGAAAAGCGTCTTGTTCCTCTGCGGATTGCGTTCTTGATCATCAAAACCATCTTCTTTTATAATTTGTTCTCAAGGGTAATGCTGCTTCTATCATCATTCTCAAAAGCCTTCAAGCACTCAGCCTTATAGTATAGTTTTCTGTTCATAAATATTGCTCCCCATGCCTCTCGTAAGAAAATTGTCAGCAATGACGTGGAGTAATTCACGCGAAATGGAATCGGTTTACGTCCTTTTCTTTAAAGAAAAGGAGCCGTCGGATCAAGATTAAAGATTAAATCTGGACCGTTAAGATATTAATCTGATATAAATAAAAGATCATCCTTTCCTTTAGAGAGAAAAACGCAAGCGGAATCCGAAACGTATTGGGTTATAATGTACAGTTTTCCACAAAAATCTTTTGCACATATCCCCAAGCTATAAGGTGTTCATAAAAATATTATGTTGACTCTCTCTTTCTGCCCCCATCGTCATTCTGAGTAAATTTCAACCGTTTGGATTGGAAAGAAGCCATTTCCACGCTTCATAGGAGTTTGACACTTTCTTTGGCGGTTCCTTTATGGTGTTTTTGCATTAAGCTTTTTGTGTTTTCTTCTCCAACTGCTGCAGGTAGATCAAAATGGGAATAACCCAACATGGGAAGCTATTCAATACAAAGTGGACACGAGAGAAAAGCTGAAGCAAAAGGAGAGGCCTCTTAAAAAAGGAATAATTGAGACCATGATCGAAGATGATACCACTCTTTTGCACTCCCTCACAGAAAAAGGCCTTCAAGTCAGTGAAAACGCAAACACCTACAAGATCAAATGTGATGTTGTAGTTGTTGGTTCTGGTTGTGGTGGAGGAGTTGCAGCTGCAGTTCTTGCAAGCTCAGGCCTGAAAGTGATCGTTCTAGAGAAAGGAAATTACTTTGTTCCTGAAGATTACTCTTCCCTTGAAGGCCCTTCTTTCAATGAGCTGTACGAATCAGGTGGGATATTGTCAACTCTAGATGGAAAAATGATGGTCATGGCTGGCTCAACTGTGGGAGGAGGCTCTGCCATAAACTGGTCTGCATCCATCAAAACACCTGATTCTGTTATCAGGGAATGGTCAGAACTCTACAGAATTCCACTCTTTGGAAGCTCCACATACCAATCTGCCATGGAAGAAGTCTGGAGGAGGATTGGTGTAACAGAGAAATGTGCCAAAGAAAGCTTTCAGAATCAAATTCTTCGAAAAGGGGGTGAGAATATTGGCTTGAAAATCGAGTCAGTTGCTATAAACTCCTCAGCAGATCATTATTGTGGCTCCTGCTGTTATGGCTGTAGAACTGGAGACAAAAAGGGCACAGACTCCACTTGGTTGGTTGATGCTGTGCAAAATGGTGCAGTGATCATAACTGGATGTAAAGCAGAGAAGTTCGTATTGAAAGATGGAGAAAGCGGAATAAGAACCAAGAAATGCCTGGGAGTGATTGCGAGGACACTGGGGAGTAGCAAAGTGTCAAAGAAACTCCAGATCGAATCAAAGGTAACAGTTTCATCATGCGGATCTCTCTTGACACCTCCTCTGATGATATCCAGTGGCCTGCAAAATCCAAACATCGGTAGGAACCTCCACCTGCATCCTGTTCTATTTGCATGGGGATACTTCCCAGAAGAGATGACAGAATACCAAGGGAACAACCATGAGGGAGGAATCATTACCTCAATCCATAAGGTGTATGCTGAGAATTCAACTCCAAGGTTCATCTTAGAAACCCCAATATTTGCACCTGGGTCATTCTCTGTACATGTTCCATGGGTTTCAGGGAAAGATATGAAAGACAGGATGATGAGGTATGGTAGAACTGCTATCGTTTTCGCTCTAGTTAGAGACAGAGGATCAGGACAAGTGTTGAAGGAAGGGAGAATCAAGTACAGACTAGACCAGTGGGATAAAGAAAACCTTAGAGATGGGTTGAGACTGGCACTAAGAGTTTTGATTGGAGCAGGGGCTGTAGAAGTGGGAACATTTAGGAGTGATGGACAGAAAATGAAGTGTAAAGGGGCAAGGGAGGAGGATGTGGAGGAGTTTTTAGACTCAGTTATAGTGGTGGGGGGTCCAAGATCAAGGGATGAATTTTGGACTATGTATACTACTGCTCATCAAATGGGAAGTTGTAGAATGGGTCCTAATGAACAAGAAGCAGCTCTTGATGAGAATGGGGAGAGCTGGGAAGCAAAAGGATTGTATGTTTGTGATGGCAGCGTTTTGCCCAGTGCTATTGGGGTCAATCCAATGATAACTATCCAATCCACAACGTATTGTATTGCCAATAAGATTGCTGAATCGTTCAAAAAGGATGAATAGACCTTCAATTATTGGTTAGATTGTCTATTTTGTTTCAATTGTTCAATTGTAATCATATTATATGTATAATTAAGATGTACGTATTGTAATAAATGCTTCATTTCTTTCCTTTCCTTTTTAGACTGCTACGTTTTAGTATCGTTCTCCATGGTTGACAGTGAAAAGGAATTCAGCCGTTGGTGGGGGAAAAGACACACAAGAATTCGGCCCCAAAAAAGGGCCGAAAAAGGCTGCCCATATGTATATTAGGGACTTGTACGTGCTAAAAATTAGCACTATCTAATTGCAACAACCAGTAGGATTGAATCTAATAGGAGAGACTAATCCCTTACAACGTAAACCAAGATTTAAATATCCGTTGGACGAAATTAGTACTCGACAATACTTCAAATAAAATTACCTCTAATATGAGAATATTTATTCCTGACCCGGTTTGGGGAGTGTTTGCACCAGCGGAATGTCCAAATTATGTGCGCACTTAAGATTTAGGTTTCCCCTAACATGAAATAGGAAAGAATTTTTCCAGAAATAACTGGATGTACAATAATCCTAATTAAACTCGCACGAAAGAGAAACACCAATTTATTGGAAAAGCACTTAATGACCAGACCTACAAATAATTTTTTTGGGCTTCAATACGGAATCTCAGCCCAACTGCGCTAAAACTAAAGTTCATTCAAAATGGAACAAAAAGATTCCTTTAACTGTAAGCTGCTTTTATTGCTTTCTGAGCAGCATCGTCCAAATCCTCCGCTGTTATCAACGTCATACCACTTTCCTGTTGGAACAACTGATCATCAACATAAGTAACCGTTGAAAGCACTCTAGATTCTTTTTTTTTTTTTTTTTTATTTACAATCCAAACCTAAAACTACTCAAAACTCAATATCATTACATAAAACTTCAGCCAGGAACTGAAGAGGCTCAACGAATGATACGACCCCCATAGGCAAGCCCAGTGAATGCTTCGCAAGATGGTCAGCTGCATGATTTACCTCCCGACTACACCATTCTATAGAAACCTCCCAGTTACATTACATGAATTGGGAAATCTCCACAAGTGTATCCCCATATGTATAATTGTCATTCCACCTGCATGCAATAAGATCTACTGCCTCCCCACAGTCTGATTCTATTACCACTTTCTTCCAACTTGAATCCCACGCATGTTTCAAAGCCATAAGAATACCCCATATCTCTGCATATAGGCCATTTCCACATCCCAAGTTAAGCAAGAAACCTCCAAGGACACATCCTTCATGATTTTTAGCTATTCCCCCACAGCCTGCTACACTTCCATCGTATCTGCATGCCCTGTCAACGTTCAACTTTATCCAACTATTATACGGTGGCTTCCACCTAGAGGCTTTCTTTAACTCTAGGTTTGACAAAAATAATTAAGAATTCGACCATCGAGCTTGAAATTAACCTCCAAGGACACATCCTTCATGATTCCTACACATCTCTAAAAATTCCAAGCATTTACCTTCAAAATTCTTTTTCCCTGGTCAACATTGGTGCCTTCAAGACGTACTACTACCGGGACTTTTAGTGCAACCTTGAAGACATTAGCAAAGTGAAGGTGAAGATCAGTATAAACTTGAATAGGTAGAGAATTAGAAATCAAATCTCAATAGATCCATGAAAAACAAGAAGCTACAGGAAATTAAGTTAATTTGAAAAAGATACCAAAAATATGAGAATTTAAATAAAAGAAATGGAGAGTGAGAGAGATAATATAACTCCCACTTCCACACATCTCCCTCATCTTTTTTTGTCATATCTTTCAAAAAGAACGCAGATATCCAAGAATTAATTCTACATTATAGGCCAAAAATTATGTTTTAAAATCTGGTGAGAACTTAAATACAGACAGGAGCTGCATTATCTTTACTTTATGCAAGTCAGTTGAGATCATACGATCCCAGATAACAAGATAACATTATCACCTACAAGTTCATTTGAAGTGTCACCTGGCTCTCAGAGGCATTTCCACCTACATCCAGAAAATTAGCAGGAGTACCCCCACGCAATTTGATTATGTCCATTGTGGCCATCGCCAATCCAGCTCCATTCACCATGCAACCAATTTCTCCATCTAACCCAATATAATTTAAATCTGCCTTTGCGGCATCCACCTGTCTCAGATGGAAGGCATGGATAGTCAGCCATACCCAGCAAAAATAATGGCCATAAAATATATGGTCTTGATGACAAGGCACAAATCGATTGTGAATTCCGACATTAATTCTTCAGTTATATCATAAGCACATCAATCAAGAATAATCATATACGAACACATCAAAATTAAAAAGTACTAGACACAAGGAAATGTGAGTAAACCTCCCGAGGATCCTCTTGGGATGTATCACGGAGAGCAAATATCTCTTTCTGACGATAAGCAGCATTATCATCGAAGTTCAACTTAGCATCAGCAGCCACCAATTGATTATCAGCAGTCTCAGCTAGGGGATTGATCTGTTCAAGAAGAATCGCTTATGCATACATGTATCTTTGTAGAATTAAAATGTAGAAAGTAGACATGAATCACGCGACCAAGCAATTTATGAATAATATTATGTGTGCTTACTTCCAAAAGAGTGCAGTCACATTCACAAAAAAGTTTGTACAAATTCTTCACTTGCTCAATTGATTTGTTTCTATCAACCCCTTTAGGAGCCAAACCATCAACTACCTTTGCAGCATCTTCACCAGTAATCCCTTCAAAAACATCAACAGGTACCTACTAAAAGAATGAGCACGTCAGGTGTATATTGAAAAGCATGGGCACTGCTTCTGCAGAAATATTATCACGAGAAATGTTGGAAGATAACAAACCTTTACAATCATGTCTGGGAATTTCTCTGCCAGGTCTTCGATACTGGTTCCTCCCTTTCGACAAGCAATTATAACCTTGAATGCCCCAAAAAGAAAGGGGTAAAAAGTAAGAAGCAACATCAGTACATCACTCCTGATTGGTTGAATTTAACGAAACAAAAATAGCAGGAGAGGGGTCATACATCAGAGATGGTATAACTCATACTTAGCATATACAGCACTACAACAGATTCAAAGGCAACGTACTGAAATTTGACACTTACAGGACCAGCGGTTTTACGATCCAGAGTTATGGCGAAGTACATTTCATTCACAAGCGATAGCTTTTCACACAAGTAAACCTGTAGTAATTAGAAAATTGGATATCAAATGATAAAATCTGCTGGAGGCAATGTATCCCTATAATTAGAGTTATATATATCATATAATATATGGAATAAATGAAATTAACTAAAAATTTACAAAAAAAGGATACAAACCACAATTATTCTTTCATTTATAGAGATTGACAAGGAAACACAAGTACACTGCACGACTATTTTTTCATGAATTCCTGTTAGCATAATATATCAAGTAATATTCTTTGAAGTACTTTCTTTCCGGGGGGAAAAATTGAAATATCAATTGGAAGAAACATGATTTCCCCTTGAATGTGTGAGTTTGAACACAAATATACACAAGGAGCAATTTATGATTGAGTTCAATGAATGTCCAAAAATGAAAGAAGAACCATTCATGCACAAATTGTTTTTGAAAGCTAGAGCACGAATTGCGCAGTGTCACTAAATTTCAATCTCGCTAGAACTGGCAAGCAAGCTAAAAAGAGCTGGTATAGTTCAGATAAATGATTGAACAGTGTCAAACCTTGCTAACAATTTTTCCTTGCGGACCAGTTTGTTTGGTAACCAGGATCTGCCCAAGCATCTTCCCTGAAATGATGATAGAAATAACAAGAAATCAGAAAAATAATGGCACTAAGCAAAATGACATCAGAAACTTTGATCATCTTAGTATTATTGGACCGTGTGTTCAATCTAGGTACTACTTGCTCAAGGAGTTAGAATTCTACATCTAGCGAATAAAACCCGGCCCATCATTACTACATCTTATATCCACAGCATTGACAAGCATACAAAAATTTCAGTCATGACTCAAACAAGCCTAGAACAACAAACCATAATCTTAAGAAAACATTCAAACCCTCCCTCCCAACTTCTTTATCGCCTGATATAATGAAGGCCGATGACATTTGATTTGAGAAAAAGAAAACCTTCAAATTGACATATCATGGCAGTCACGTATTACCAGCAATGTCTTCAACTTGTTCAGTTTTAACGATGTGAACTCCTCCCTTTAGACCACTTTTGAATGTTCCCAAACCTCGTCCACCGGCCAAAATTTGACTTTTAACCACCAGCTGCATCGTAATAAAAATTACACTGTGTACTAGCTTCGCTTGCAGTCGTTCTTAATGCACTTGCCATTGACCCTGGTAGAAAATGGAAAGGTGTGTTTTCAGTGCTTTCCTTTTCTTTTCTTTTATAACGACGATTTCTAAATTACGTTAAAGTTACGAAAGGATAATCAAATGTGATATCCAATTTGTATGGTAATGTCTTCTGAAGAGCTTCTATCCTCTAGAGAATCTTCACTTGCATATTACTCCTAAAAATATTAGAATGTCAAAAAGGGAACCGAATTCACTTTCTTTCACTAATTCCTTACTCATATTCGATACCCCGTCACTTGTACCATCTTTTTCTTGCCACAAAGGAATTGTGTCAGGGTTTTAGATTGCTGCTAGCTTGCGTTGCGTTGCTCTTATGGCGCATATTCGTTGTGCCTTTAATGTTCATGGATATATGCGACATGAAGTATTAAGATCTACTAACTTCTATACAAGTCACATCGTTGTCAGATACTGTTGGATTATACTAGTCCATCCTTGGTGGATTAGGGCCCAAGCCCAATTCAAAAGGGCTTTATGGAGGGACACGTGTTATAAAGAGTGATACCCTTTGTGGTTTAAAGGTTACATCTATTTCTATGTAATCATACGTTTAAAGGTTACATCTATTCCTATGTGACCGTACGTTTAAGGGTTGCATCTATTCTTATATAACCGTACGTACACTATATATATAATGAGTGGGATTAAGGGAGAAGACTAATGATGATATAATGCACAATTCTCCCTCTAAAAGATTTTCTTATTAGAATGTTCTTTTCTCTTCTTCTCTTTGATGTATTTGCTGTGTAGCGTAATCGGGATCCGCATTGGTGCTCCGGTTTCGTGTGGGTACTTCAGCGAGTCAATAGGATTCCAGGTACGCCCGAAATTCTTACATGGTATCAGAGCCTGGTTATTCTATAATCTGTATAATTTCTCCATATTCTTGTTCTCTGAAGATATATATTTTGTGTATCTAAAAAAAAAAAAAAGATATATATATTTTTTTTTTGGCCTTATGATATTATTTTTCTTAGAGAAAATGTTTTTCTTGAGGCCTTTATTATTTGAACATGTTTATGGCGTCTTTCTTGCCTCTCTATCATATTCCAGATTTGTTTTTTCTTCCGGAATGAATATGCAAAGAGAGCATCATATTATTTTATTTAGTTTCTCTCATGCTTGTGATTAAATATGGCAACGTATGTGTTTTTTTCCCCTTATGATAATAGTTTGCAAATAGTGGATATTCACTTGATTTGGCATATATATATTGATATAAGTTCTTGACGCTGGAACGCAAGTTTGTTTTTCCACTGCATGAATTACATGCCTATCCCTGGTTTCATCAAACTATATTTATCAAAGTAGTATATGCGAGTGTTTTTTATGTGTATTTGAAACTGTCAATCAACATATATGTTTAACTCCAGATGCCTCTGTCAACGTTTTTGCCATTCTCTTATATATTCATCTGCTATATATATATATATATATATATATTGTTTAAACATTGGAAAATATATAGCATATAACAGATTAGAAATCCTATAACCAGAACCATAAATATATGACCCAAACGGCATCGACAGATTTTTAATTTTGGAATTGGGTTCTGAGAAAATTGTGTTTTTCGACCCTGCAATTAGTTGAGCAAATAATATATGTTTGCGTCTGGAACATAAACAAGAAACTATGAAATCACCGAACACGGTAACAGGAAATAAGGAAGTTGTCTACTTGAGATTGGGTCACTGAAAAAAAAAAAATCATTTTTTTTAGGCCATGAAATTAGTCTCATTGTGTAGATCTCAGAGAAACTAAGAGATAGACACCAAGAACACCAAAAACCGATGTTGGAAACGTCGGTTATGAAAGGAATAGATATTGGGTTTGACGGATCCGACCCGATGAGGAAAAAAAAAAAAAAAAACTGGGTCATCATGACCGGCTGGAGGAAGAAGAAGAACCAAATGACGTGTCGTTTGATCCTTCACTTTTGCTGTTTCCTTCAACGGCATGTTGTTTTAGTTTAAACTGCGTCTCTATCTCCATTTGTGAAACGGTGCATTTCGCATGAAATTGAAAAAAAAAAAAAAAAAAAATTGGACGAAAGAGTATGTGCACCTAGGGAATGCTTGGGCTTGTGATGGTGCTTGATAACTCCCCAGCAGGCACGTGGTCCAACCCGAGATCCTTGTAATGGTTCATGGTGTCCACTCTCTGATGCCAAGAGTGGGTGTAGAGCCGGTAATTCGGGCCGAGCCCGTCGGGCCGGCCCGTTTAGGCTCGAGCCCGTCAAGGGCCGGGCTTATAATTTAGGGCACGAAAATGGAAGCGGGCCTAAAAGGGCCAGCCCTATAGGGCCACGGGCTTAAAAGGGCCGGCCCTAAAGCCCTGTAGGGCCGGCCCTAAAGCCCTGTAGGGCTGGCCCTTTTAGGCCCGTTTAAATTTTTTTTTTTTAGAAATCATTGTAGCCTATTCATTACATATTTCCATTTTCCATAATTCATTAATTGATTTAATTCCAATATTCCATTCGGCTAAGTGGGCAGTGGCTATTGGCTAACTGGGAAAAGGAAGCAAATCGCGATTCAGTAATTCCTGAACCAGTGAACCTTTACCTTCGAACCTTCCTTAGTTTCTTTTCTTGAGCAGTTGAGATGAGCCCTAATATTTCCAAGTATCCAAATTCCATCCGGCATCTAGACGCTGTGAATCTCTGATCGGTAATCAGTAATCGCCTTCTCTCATCTCTGAATCTCTGATTCTGAATTTGTGATCTGCGTCTCTGCCTAATCGATAATCGCCTTCACTCATCTCTGAATCGAACTATCGAAGAACTCGCCGTCTCGCCCCATCGCCCTTCGCCTGTCGCCTTGCGCAGTTGATGCCGTCGACGGCGAGAGCCCGAGACGAGGGACGAAGGACGCCGAGAGCCCGAGACGAGGGACGAC
The DNA here is from genome assembly GCA_963855925.1 of Inga laurina. Lineage (NCBI taxonomy): Eukaryota > Viridiplantae > Streptophyta > Magnoliopsida > Fabales > Fabaceae > Inga > Inga laurina. The sequence goes on along the minus strand of OY979703.1, from coordinate 15,320,198 downwards.
GGACGCTGTGAACCTCTCGTTCCCTCCTTGAGACGGTCAGAACTCAGACGGACCTTGACGGCTTGGCCCCGAGACGGAGACGAGGGACGAGGGACGACGGGAAGAGCAGTCAAGCAACCTCCCAAGATTATCAAACGGACCTCACTCCTCACTCGGTGACACTCCTTCGTTCATTGTTCTAATCGGTTGACAACTCCTCAAACCTGAAATCTGACTGAAATTGAGTCTTTGTTTGAATATATGCAGAACAAACTTTTTGGTTGACTGAAATATATCATATATGCAGAACTGACTGAAATAGAGTCTTTGATCTCATTTGTTTTATGTTTCTGGTTTTTGTTTTTTGTTAAATATAGTCTTTGATTTGATGATAGGTAACATAGGCATAGATAATGTCTTCCTCACAACAAGAAAATGCTCAAGGGACTGATGAATCATTAGGCTTACATGTTAAACGACATGCATCTTCCATCCAAGAAAGTGAAGAATCAAAGTCTAAGAAACCTAGAATTTTGACCTCTGATGTCTGGAAGTATTTTACTAGAGTAGACATTAATGGTATTATAAAGGCAAAGTGTAATGGTTGTAATTCTTTGTATGCAAGTGGTGGGGATAAAGGCACCTCACATCTAAGTCGCCATATGAAAACTTGTAATGCTCTTGAAAAACATCGTTCTGTTGGGGTGATGATGTTGGATAAAGAAGGCAAACTTAGGAATAGGCAAATTGATCACAAGCGTGTTAGGGAGATGATGACTATGGCCATAATTGAGCATGACCTTCCTTATTCATTTGTTGAATATAGATGGGTTAGAGAACTACTTCAAACATTGAATCCTGATGTGAGGCTCCTAACTAGAAAAACAATAGTGGCCGATGTTATGAGATTCTACCGCCAACAAAAGGATAACTTGAAAAATAAATTGAAGAAAAGTATAGGTAGAATATGTTTGACATCTGATTGTTGGACTGCTGTAACTTCTGAGGGATATATATGTTTGACAGCTCATTTTGTTGATGAAAAGTAGACACTAAATAGTAAGATACTTGCTTTTTGTAAGATGGTGCCACCACATTCTGGATTTGAGTTGTCTAAGAAGGTGTATGATTGCTTGAAAGAATGGGCAATTCAAGATAAAGTGTTCTCGATTACTCTAGACAATGCATCTGCAAATGATAACATGCAGGAGTTACTAAAGGAGAGGCTACTTGTGCAAGACAAATTCAGCTTGGTCTCTAATGGGGAATTCTTTCATGTGAGGTGTTGTGCCCACATTCTCAATCTAATAGTTCAAGAAGGCATAAAAGTAGCAACTCCTGCTTTGCATAAGATTAGAGAGAGTATTAAATATGTGAAGGCATCTGAGGCTAGGATGATGATTTTCAAACAATGTATTGAGGAAGTTGGTGGCATTGACACTTCAATGGGATTGCGATTAGATGTGCCCACTAGATGGAACTCTACCTATGCAATGCTTGAGAGTGGACTTCAATATCGTCGTGCTTTTGCAAAGTTGTCTTTAGATGATAAAAACTACAAGTTTGGTCTAGCACATGCTGAGTGGTCTAGAGCAGAGGCAATGTGCAATTTCTTGAGGCCATTTGAAAAGATTACAAGGCTGATTTCTGGGTCATCTTATCCGACTTCAAATTCTTATTTTATGCAAATTTCAAAAATTCAGATGTTGCTTGAAGTAAATATGACAAGCCTTGATCCTGTCATTCGAGAGATGTGTATACCAATGAAGGAGAAGTTTGACAAATACTGGCATAGTTATAATGTCCTTCTTGCACTTGCAATTGTGTTTGATCCACGATGGAAGCTCAACATAATAAAATATTGCTATGAAAGGATTGATCCTATCACTTCGTATGAGAAGGTTGCCAATGTAAGGAGTAAGTTGGATTTCATTTTTGACGAGTATTCTGAGAGATCTCTTCCAACTTCTAGAATTGCAAGTGCATCAATTAGTAGATCATCAACAATTGCAGCTCATTCTTCTTACATTTCTAATGTTTCCACAGTTTCCTTTGATGATGCATTTGATGTAAGTTTTAAATTTGTTTGTTAATAATTACAACTCATTCTTATTACTCTATTTACTTGATGTTTTATAATGGCGCAGGATTATCAAGATATCTATGCAAATATGGATCATTCTTCTTTGAATAAGTCTGAATTGGAAACATATTTAGAAGAACCAATACTGAAGCCCGATAATTGGAAAGATTTGGATGTCTTGAATTGGTGGAAGAACAATCAACAGCGATTCCCAATTCTTTCAAGGATGGCAGTTGATATTCTTAGCATTCCAATCACTACAGTGGCTAGTGAATCAGCTTTCAGTATTGGTTCACATGTTTTAACAAAGTATAGGAGTTCCATTCTTCCAGCTAATGTTCAGGCTCTTATTTGTACTCGCAACTGGTTGCATGGATTCAGATATGATGGTGATTTAGTAATTTATATGTATTTTGTTATAGTTATTTTATTTATATTATCAAATTACATATAATGGTGATTTATTATTTGTTGCAGATAATGGAGGTGATAATGCATATGATAGTGGAGAAGAAATGAAGAGGCTGGATATTTTTGCTCCTGAAGCTAAGGAGGAGCTTGCTTATAGTGAAGCACAATCAAATCTCGTTGATAGTGATGGAGAAGAAAATGATAATATTATTCATATTGTTTGATTGTGGCTGTGAATTTATTTGGTTGTGCCGTTGTGGTCTATGAACTTGTTTGGTTGTGGTCTTGTTCTTATGGACTTATTTGATTATGGCTATTGGCTATGGTTTGTGGACTTGTATGAGTGTTTCATGTTTGACTGGTTATGGTCTTATGGATTGTGGAATGTGGATGTTAATTATAGTTTGTTTGTTAGGTTTTGGTGTTAATGTTTTATTGAATATAGATGATATTTATGTTTTAAACAAGTTTTGATGATATTTATGTGTTAGATTAGATATTTTAGTTATTAGGGGCATAAAGGAGGAGAAAATGCTAAACGGGCCTGAAGCCCGCGGGCCGGCCCGCGGGCTTCAGTTAAACGGGCCGGGCCGTCAATATGGAGCACTTTTTAGGACTCGGGCCTAAACGGGCTGGCCCGTTTAGGCCCAAGCCCGTCACGGGCCGGCCCGGCTCTAAGTGGGTGTCGTTGACTTTACTTTTTTATTCATTACAGATTTTTTTGTATACCTCTTTCTTCTGAGGCATGTGAAGGAGTGTTTGAGTTTCAATTGAGTGTGATTTATTTTTTAAAAATTCCTGAATTCATTATCTATATTTAGACATATGATATGTTTATTTTAAAACATGTTTGGATATATTTTAAATGTTTTTCAATGTTATAATAGTGATTTTTTATGTGCTTAAAAATCCTGAAAATATTTATAGTGTTTTGTCTTATTTTTATTTGAGATAGATATGATTTAAAAGTGTTTTTAGAAGCACTAAATCAAAATATTTTAGTCTTTTGAAAAACATATATCTAAACTTGAACTTGATGGCTTTAAAAAAAAATTAAACAAGTTTTATCAGTTAAAGCCATTGAATGTTGTTTCAAACATAAATTACTTAGAGAAATATGAGCCACTGAGTAACAGATGATATAGGGATTTTTTTTCCGATTGGAATATGAAATTGAGTGACAATCTAGAAGGAGAATATCTTGATAGAAGATCAAGATGAAAGAATCCAGAGTAAGGTTATAATTGATCCTGAAATGGAATAAGGGGAGTAACTGGAAGAAAACTGAGAAAATCATGCCTAAGAAGGACTTGAATTTCCTGAATCTTAAAAAAAAAAAAAATCAATGTCAAAATTCGAATCCAGAGCAACCTGAAAGGAGGTAAAAGTGAAGGATTCAATACTGAGGAAGCAGTGTCAGATTAAAATGAAAGAAAATCTCAAATGAAGAGATTTCTTAATGTCCAAACTCTGGATCATGGTGGAGTTCAGGAAAATATTACTCATTGGGTAAAGAGTAAAGGCCCATCTTAAGTGAAGAATAAAGTCTTAAGCCTAGGCCAAATTCCCAATACCTAAAACTATAGAGTTTTAAGAAGAAATACAAAATGTCTCTATTATGAAACAAATATAGTTTGAATAAGATATATGGGATATTTCTTTTAGAAAATTTGAAAAATTGTTGAAATAATAGGAGACACAAGATTCTTGCAACTTTAAAAAAATAAAGCTACTGAGAACCTATTAGACTTGGTTTGAGAATCATGTAGACTTAACCCTTTAGAGGAAGTATTTTTGGCTGGAAATTAAAATGTGCATAAATGAATTCCATAGAGAACTTAGAAAAACTATTAAGTTTTCCCAACTCCTTGATAAGAGGTTAATAAAACATTATGAATAGAATGTGATGAAAGCATGAAGAAGTAAAAGTCAAAATACTCTTCATAAGTGAGAGCTCTTGCAAATGAGTCTTTCAAGAGCGTTATATGCTCTATCTAAGTGGGAGCTCTTAGAGAATGAGTCTTTTAAGAGTAATAATTGAGCATATTATTTAAGGTACTTGTTTGAAATTCTTGATAGACAATAATGGTATAGTTGGAATCTATGTGATAGGAGGTACAAACGTATTCTCTTGATCATAGACCCAATGACGTTGTTATTTTTCTAGTCAAAGAATAATACAAGTATATGACATTGTATACTTCAATGTGTTATATTATTGATAAGTTCTTAGTTTAAATAAATTATGAATAATCCTATGTGTAGGATAATTTGAAGGGTTAAAGGCCAATTTTGCCCCGGAAGTATTCACTAGGGGCCAATTCGGGGCCGGAAGTATTTCGAGGGCCATTTTTGCGCCTCAAGTTTCCAATTGGGACAATTTTGCCCTGGAAGTTTCAAATTTGGAGCAATTTTACCCTAACGTTAGTTAATCGTTAGCCTGGGCAAATTTGCTCCAAATTTGATACTTCCGGGGCAAAATTGTCTCAAAACCTAATGACTGTTAGTTGGGCACATCGAACACCAGGCGACGTGCTATGCTCTTCCAGCCACTGGACCCTACCTCCGGCTGAGCTAGGATGGGCAGACTGTTAAACAAAAAAGAGAACTTGAGGCCCATGCCGACGTCTCCAGACTTACTAACGTTCTTGTCAGCTGCCACGTCCCGATTCAGGAATTTTGACCTGATTCCTTTTCAAAGTACGCATGCTGAACGCTATTAGACGGGCTTCCCCCATCTCTTAGGGTCGACTAACTCATGTGCAAGTACCGTTCACATGGAACATTTCCTCTTTTTGGCCTTCAAAGTTCTTACTTGAATATTTGCTACTACCACCAAGATCTGCATTGACGGCTACTCCACCCAGGTGCGCGCCTCAGGGTTTGCAGCGACTGCCAAACCTTTCTACTCATCAAGGCCTAGCACTTATCCCGATGACGGGTATAGGTCACATACTTGAGAGCTCGGGCGGAGTGGCCGTCAATGCAGATCTTAGTGGTAGTAGCAAATATTCAATGACTTTGAAGGTTGAAGAGGGGAAAGGTTCGATGTGAACGGTACTTGCCCACCTTGGCTCAGCCGTATGATAGCATGCAGCACATATAGTTTGAAAGGGAATCGGGTCAAAATTCCTGAACCGGGACGTGGCAGTTGACATCAATGTTAGTGAGTCCAGAGAAGTCAGCATGGGCCTCGAGAAAAGTTCTCTTTTCTGCTTTACAGCCTGCCCCCCTGTTTTAGTGAGTCCGGAGAAGTCGGCATGGGCCTTGGTGTGGGTTAAGGTGCTATTTTGCCCCAGAAGTATCAAATTTGGAGCAAATTTGCCCAAGCTAACGGTCAACTAACGTTGGGGCAAAATTGCTCCAAATTTGAAACTTCCGGGGCAAAATTGTCCCAATTGGAAACTTGAAGCGCAAAAATGGCCCTCGAAATACTTCCGGCCCCGAATTGGCCCCTAGTGAATACTTCCGGGGCAAAATTGGCCTTTAACCCTAATTTGAATGGCTAAGCCAAAAAGAGGCTACCAAGAACATAATTTGTAAACTAAATGGGGACAATCAAAATATCTAGTATTTATAAAAATAATTTGTTGTCAATTTATTGACAAATAGTCATGGTAATACTGAAGTTGAGATGTCAGCTTAGTAAAGAAAAGGTTACGAGACCTATATAGCTTGACAAGGAAAACAAAATAGTGTGAATTGCCCTATAAAATTGTATAGTTGTGATTCAATCTTTCTTTCAATTATCTTTGGTTGGTAAATTCTTTGTGCAAAATTGCATTTACATTTCTTCTAATTTAAGTATTGACTTAAATACGTGTCTTGCTAGTCAAAGATATAGAATTTGGTTCTAGAAATAGTATAATAAAAAAAATTTTCAGTAAGATAATAGAACTGAGTTTACATTGCAATTATTCTATCTCGTTACATGTGGTCCTATAAGTTTGAGGGTAAGACACAGAGTTGGGTAAATTATTACCTTTGATGATGAATTCTCATGTTATTACTTAATTTCACACAAGTCTGAAGATTGTTACTTTAGACAATATGTGAATGAAGTTTGAGAATCAATTGAATAGGAATTTTAAAGGTCCCACGAACTGATCAAAGGAGTGAGAATCTATTTGACCAGTTTCAATTATCTTTGTGAAAAAAAAAGGGATAAATAAATAGATAACTATCCGAAGAACTCTATCACCAAAAAGGAGTTTATAAAGGCATAATGGAATACTATTAGATATGATTAAACATATTATGGCTCATGCTAACCCACCAAATGTGAGTGGGAGAGTATTATCTAGTCTACTTTTGGTGGATTAGTACACATGCACACACATTTGGTTTCATCAAGTTATGTGGACTTGGATTTAACCATGTACCCTCTAAAGGAGCCACTACGATACCTTATAAATGTTGGACTAAATAAAAGTTAAATATGAGTTTTCATAGACCATAAGAGTCGGTTGCAAATTCCCATAATGGTTGTATGTGGGAGCTCATAAGGGTTATTTCTTTAAGAGTGAAATGATGATAGAGTTATGACCAAAAAGAATTGAAAGGTACCACATTTGTTGTGAATTAGTTTTCAATTAAGGGTGAAACTAATCACATTGCATTTTTTGCAAGACGCAAGGACAAGGCGGTATAGAACATGTCAATAATCCTCAATTGTTTTTTAGAGTGGGAGCTTAGAATGGTCAATAAAGAGACCAAACAAAATAAATATGAAATGCAAAAAGCTCATGAGAAAAGGGATAACTAAGAAACATGTTCATGGTTATTCTAAAGGAGGATAATGAGTCACATTCTGTACAAGAGGCCATGTCAAGGGAGAATAGAAGAAAGCAATGAAAAGTGAAGTAGATTCTTTAAGAAAGAATCAAGTTGAGAATCAGATTGATCTACTGCCAAATCAAAAGAGCTATTGAGAACTAGTGAGTTCTATAGGTTTAGGAGAAAAGAGAGTAAATCAATTGGCATGCACAAGACTTGTTGTTACAGAGGGGTATGCATAACAGGAAGGCATTTTTGCTCACTTGTTGTGCATTTAAATTAGTTTTAATATGGCAATAGTTAACTATTTGAATTTAAATTACATCATGTGGATGTAAAACATACACTTTGAGTGATGATCTGGATGAAGAAATCTATATGCATTGACTATTAGATTTCATTAAAAGTAGTATTTGAAGTTTCACATAGTAGTGATTTCATGTGATTTTGCATAAGTCCCTTTATGGATTAATGCAATCATCTAGATAATGATGTTTAATGCTTTGAAAGAGCGGTAACCCAATGTGTTTTTCAAATGGTTGAAAAGAATCATTAGTAAATAATTTGTGATGTTATTCCTTTAAGTGGATGATATACTATTGGTCATACATAGTTTGAATTTGGTAGTGCCTATTAAAGAATGGTGCTGGTTCATGGGTAAAGCAATTTGATTTAAGATCCAAAGAAATAGCTTAAGAAAACTTCTCTCTTTTACAAGAGAATTACATTAAGAAGATTCTTAAGTGATTCAAAATAAGTGAATGCAATCCTATGGATGCCCCAATGACTTTAAGAGTAAGTTTGAGTCTTGACAAATTTCCCTAACTGAGCCAACCAAGAAGATAATGGAAAAGAATATCTATATGATACTGTTAGCAGTATGATGTATGTAATGATAAATACAAGATCAGATATATGCGCATGGTAGGACTTGTAATTAGGTACTAGTCCAACCACTGTGAGAGAAATTAGATGGCTTCATAGAAGGGTCATGAGATACTTGTATAGTACATTGATTATGTACATTCAAAGTATGTGTTGTGATAGTACAAGAGGCTTTATGGCTGGTAATGTTAATAGAACATGTGAGATTTGAAAGTGAGAATTCAAATCTAATGTCGAAGTATTGTGACTACACGTAGCCACTGCTTAAACAAAAGACCCTAAGCATAATAAATAGATTAAATGCAAAGGTATAGCTATATGAGAGATACTATAGCATATAAATTTATTGTTGAACAATGTATTCATATGCAAAGTTCCCCAACTAAGCCTAATGATCAAGGACATGTATGAGAAACATATTAAGTTTTTTGGCATACATATAGTATGGAGTAATGATACTTCATTTTGGCTTTTAATGTGTGTATAAGTATACAATGTCTAGTATATCGTACAGGTTGGTGAGGTCATCTTTCTCACACAAGCGACCGCCTTTGACATTCAAGAGGAGTGTGCAAAGATGAGACAATTGTGTTCACCAGTAAAGTAACAAGAGTGCTAATATGGTAGAGAAGAAACATAAACTATGTCGCCTCGACTTAAGTGCAGTAAGTCAAGATGAGATCCTTAATTGTAAAAATATGGATCCAATCATGGAAATCCACGTCCATGATACCTGTTGCTAGGCAACAAATTCTTCAAAATTGACGTCATGTAATATGAGTAGAGTTGAGGAATTTGGGTTTAGATACTGGGAGTGTCTAGACTTAAGTCTGTACGGTGTTAATAATAAAATCAAACGACATACGCTATTAAAGTATAAGAGTAACACCGTAGCATGTGATTCATACCGTATGTGCTAAAGAATCGCAAATAGGAAGCAAGTGAATAGATCCCTGCTTCATTGTTGTGTGAGTCCTAGAAAGGTTAACCCTTCATCGATGTCCTTTGATTTTGACATTATCATGGAAATATGTTTTAATGTCTGCTACTTTAGCATTTTATCCTATGATCATGATTGATGCGATCTAAAGGCATTATGTTAGGCAAGCGATTGATACATATCAAAGTGATATATGGGCGAAAGAAAGATTATTACCTGAAATATACACACATATGCTGGTGTCTAAGACCAGTCCCTTATGATATTATTTTGTAGTTTCATAAGTGTAGATACTATGCATATGAGACAGGCAATCTGAGTTTTATACTGACTTAAGAGGGATTAGATTGGCCATGAGTAAATTGTATACTAGTAAATCTAGGACATTCGGGCATTATATCAATATTGAGCTACACTACAGGGTTGTCTTGTGCTGATCTCTATAAAAAAAAGGATTTCTAGTACAAAGCGCCCAAATGGAGACGTCATGCCCACGCGGTCACGGCAAAACACCTAGTATGAAAGAAATAAGAGAAAGAGACTTGACCCATAACATCTAATCCACCAAGTGTGAGTGGGAGATGTTGGATTATACTTAGGGGTGTTCAAATCCCGGGACGGGACCGGGAATACCCATTCCCGGTTCCCGTCCCGGGATTTCCCGGGACTGGGATCTCATTCCCGGTCCCGGGAAATTCCCGTGACAACCGGGACCGGGAATTCTCGGGATCGGGACCTGAAATTCCCGGGACCGGGATCGGGAATTCCCGGTCTTAATAATATAATTATATTAGTTAAATTTTTTTATAATTTAGTGTTTAAAGTAATTATTTAACACCTAATAAGGTCATAAAAATCACATAAATTGAGTTAGAATTGAAAAATAACATATTATTATCACATTCATCATTTTTGTTATTATCTTTATACATTATATAGTTAGAATTTGTATCGCGATATATACAATTTAACTCTAACTAAATATGTGATATACATTTTATCAAATGATAACTTAATTTATGGGGTAAAAAATACAAAAATAAAATAATAACCTATTTTTTAAGGAAAAAAAAAACCAGGACCGGGAATTCCCGGGATCACAAGGTGTGATCCCGGTCCCGGTCCCGGGTTTTTACATCCCGGTCCCGGCCGGGACGGGAAATTCCCGGGATAAAATATCCGGGACCGGGCCGGGACAACCGGGACCGGGATACTTTGAACACCCCTAATTATACTAGTCTACCCTTGGTGGATTAGGGCCCAAGCCCAATTCAAAAGGGCTTCATGGAGAGACACGTGTTATAAAGAGTGATACCCTTTGTGGTTTAAAGGTTACATCTATTCCTATGTAATCATACGTTTAAAGGTTACATCTATTCCTATGTGACCGTACGTTTAAGGGTTGCATCTATTCTTATGTAACCGTACGTACACTATATATATAATGTGTGGGATTAAGGGAGAAGGTTAATGATGATATAATGCACAATTCTCCCTCTAAAATATTTTCTTATTAGAATGTTCTTTTCTCTTTTTCTCTATGGTGTATTTGCTGTGTAGCGTAATCGGAGTCCGTATTGGTGCTCCGGTTTCGTGTGAGTACTTCAGCGAGTCAATAGGATTCCAGATACGCCTGAAATTCTTACAGATAGCAACCCTTCTGGCCAATAAAAGATAGCAACCGCGGTTTCCTCTCTTAATTTCTAAGTGCACTTCTCACTTTTAATCTCGTGAGGCTTCAATGAATCAGTGGGATATTTGAATGGAGTTCATATTTCCTTCTCTCTTGAATCTCTTTCAGATCCTTCTTAAGACAGGCTTTTATCTGATGCTCTTTCTGCGTCGTTAGACTGAAGTCACTAAACTAGTTGGCACTTTTGTTGCGTAGCCCATACTAATTATGTCTCAACTGAAGTGCAATTACATTGCTTCTTAACAGGCCCTTGGAGGTGGTTTGACGATTCCATGTTGGATTGTTGTGAGCCTTTGGCTAAGATTAAAGAGGAAGGAATTACATTTGGAAAAGTTGCATGTTTGGCTCAATGCAATGGAGCTAAAGTTGAAGCTTTTCGAACAAATGAAACCACAGTAGATGATTTTCGTGAGAATGTAATTTCATGTAGTACTTCAGAGGATTGTCATGTAATCGTATCTTACAATAGAGGAGTGTTTAAACAGGTATCATTGTCAATGACATGCTAAATATATCTTAACTATAATGTTTATAGAGATGATGTGAAATACCGTATTGTTTTGCAACAGACTGGAACTGGTCATTTTTCACCACTAGGGGGCTACCATGCGGAAAGAGATATGGTCCTCATTCTGGATGTTGCACGTTTCAAGTATCCTCCTCACTGGGTCCCGCTTACCCTTCTCTGGGAGGCCATGACTACTGTTGATAAAGCAACTGGACATTATAGGGGGTAAAACCCAGTGCCTAAACTTCCTTTTTGCACCAACGTTCTGGTTGAACTGTTGAAGTATAATAATTCATGATTGGTTTGTGTTGTAATAGTGCTCCTTGTATGCTTCTGCCAAGACCCTTATAATTTTCTCTTCTACCATGTCGTTCATTTCTCTGTTTCGAAGTAAAGATTGCAGTTCGCACCCTGTGTTAATATTGAACTCAACATAGTGACCTTTTCACTAACTCAAGTTTTGAATATTTGAGGTCAGATCACCTTGACATTTATCTCATCCCTGCTTAATATATGCATGATGTATGCTCCTGCCTATTCTTCTTAGTGATGGACAGAGTCTTCTCATTATGAAAAAGAAATTAAAATAAGAAAAATTTTGCAGGGTGTTTTCTGTTTGATTGTTTTCAGGCAGTAATGCACTAGCTTGATTCATCTATTAAAGCACCTGTCTGTATGCGGCATTACAGTATTCACCAATCTTTTTCCATATTCGCATTGTAGAACTTAATTTGTAAGGAAGAGGGCCGGAAGTTACATAAAACCAAATGTTTATGTCATCTGTTGTATGCATTGCTCACTTTGCATGTTTTAAATCATTTTAACTTCTATTTATCTCTGTATTCTGTCCCCCAAAGTGGTTTTGGATATCTGTCTGATTAGCAGTTCTGAACTGACATTTAGCTTATCTCAAATCGCTATTTGAAAGTTGTATGATAAGGTAATGTCAGTATCGCCAAGGTGTACTAGCTTTTGCGATGAATACGTTATGACTTTGTTGTTTTCCTCCATTTACATTTGGAAACGTGTAATTTTCAGGTTCATGGTTATTTCAAGATTTAACAGAGCTACATCAATACTTTATACTGTGGTACTGTGACATTAATTTATCCTTTGTCTAACCATTTGAGACTGCGTACTAAGTTTCTAAACTGATGAGTTGATATGAACTGTTGATGAAATTTTATTTGACTTACCATAATACAAGTCAAGTCAACTACGAGTAGGCCTTGCTTTTGTAATTATATTGCACTATAAGAAGTCTCAGCCTTCTACATGTTATTTGCATGGATTATGCCAAATGTCATTCATCTATGTTTCATTGACCCTTTTTATATTTCTTAAAGAACTCTTTCATGATTTTACTTTTTAACAATTCTACTGCTACTAGTTCTTCAATCTTTTGATAGTTTGTTCATTTTTTTGGTATGCAAACCATCTATCCTGGTGTACCACAAATGCCTTATTCAATTGATACTGTCTGCAGAGTTGTAGACATGAAGGTTGGAACATCGTTGCTAAATACTTAACTGAAGACGTCCCGCTCCTTTTGAAGTCAGAGGGTTTAGAGGACATTCAGAAGCTACTGTCTGTTGTATTCAAGTCCCCTCCTATTGAATTGAGAGGGTTTATCACATGTATTGCTGAAGTTCGTAGACAAGAGGATGGAAATCTCACCTTGAGCGAAGAAGAGAGAGGAAGGATAGCTATCAAGGTTTTTGACCTATGATCACTTCCTTTACGGATAAAGAATTTTTTTTACTCTAGTCAAAATCTTAAAATTCTTCATTCTCTGATCAGAACCTATATATATTGAAGAAAAAATTTAACATGTAGAACTGTAAAAACTGATGGCTTTGGAATTTCAGGCAGACATATTGGAACAAATCCGAGCCACTGCATTCTTCAAACATATAACTAGATGGTTGAATTCTGAAATTTCATGTTGCAGTCCTTATGCAAACCTTGGTGGTAAAGACGAAGACATGTCACCTGCACTCGCTGCAAGTCTTTGTTGCCAAGCGGTGGATCGTTTGACTGGTTGTGATTGGCTAGGTTCGTCAGGTGGAAAATGCTGCAGTCAAATAAATGTACAGTTACATGCCGATTCTGAAAATCCAACAGTGGCATTGGTTTCTGGAACTATCAAAACTGGCAACAGTGAACAAGGGGTTGATGTGTTGGTCCCTCTGTGTCAAAGGGGGCCAAATAGCTTGTGCATTTCCAATGAAGGACGCTGCGTTGGATTGCACCCATCCACTGCAGATGTTTTAACAGTGCTTTTATTGGCCTTGCCCTTGCAGACATGGTCAGGCATTAAAGAAGAAAAGCTGCGGGTGGAAGTTACCGATCTTGTAACTACCGAAAACCTCCCTCCCTTGCTTCAGGAAGAGGTAATAACCTCCTCTTCTTTTTCAAGTGTCAATTTCATGTCTGGTTGTATTTGCTTACCTGTGGCCCTTGTGATAAAACCATTGGCTTTTGCTTTTTTTCCTTGTTGGAAAAAAAAAAAAATTGCTACCTTTTTATGGTGAGATATTCTGTATTATTATATTTAATAGCTAATCATAGAGTAAACTGAGAGTGAACTTATCCTCAGCTAGCCATAGATGAACTCTCGCAGGTTTTGTTCTTGCGAGGGCAACTCAAATTTCTCATGAATGATATTGCTGCTTCGCCTTCATCATGATATGTAACAACTAAATATGATTCCATTAGATACTGATTAGGCTTTTTAGGCATGCCATCGGACATGAGATCAATACAGTGCCTCGGCCTTTCAAGCGTTCCTTCCTTACTCCACCCTTCATCATGAATAACAAGCAGACTATGTGGTTGGGGTACAAGAATAATTCGTGTGCCTGTGTAAAAGGAGGACCCCTGGTGGGGTATTAGTTTCAATTAAAATTAAGAGTTTTTTTTTTTTTTGTTAGAATCCGTTGTTGGATTACTATTTAATATTTCTCACCGCGGGGATATCTTTTTGTAAAATTTGACACTAATTTATTATTGCTATATGTTAACACATGATATATGCTTCAAATACGAGAAGATTCTGACTGGCTGACTGCTCTTCCCGACAATATTTCACTTGAATGGTGGATCAAGAGTGTAATATAATGTTTGTTTTGAAATTTCTTTTATTATTGGCATGGTGCGGTTTTTTTTTTTTTATAAAAATATCAGTTTCATTAAAAACAACAACAAAATGAGTTACATTATATAATGGGCTGCACTACATGAGAGCCGTTACTGAGGAAAGCAGACAAGAAACAAAGCAGTAAACGAGAACTGAAAAATCACAAAACCATATACCGCACGGTAGGATTGAGTATGTCACCCATGACCCAGTGAGGCCACCTATATTTAGTGAAAAATTATCCATTTCGCCCCCTCAACAAAGGCCCATAACAGGCTGACTTAAATATGTGGGTATGTGCACTAAATTAGACGGGTCATGGACATACTCTCAGGTTGCCCGTGTTCGCACATTTATGTGTGTATATATAATATTTATTTAAATATAAATATATAATATTTTTTGCCAATATATATGATATTTATTTAAGTATAAAAGAATAATGTAATTCTAAAGAATAAATTTTCAAGTGAGTTAAATAATTTAATTATATATACCTTATGAATCATTGATTATATATTATGGTCATGTTTCATAAATCAAAATCATAATCATAATATAGAGCTTTTATATATAAGTTATAATTTTATATATAATATTATAAATTGCTCTTACTCTAAAGATTTTATCAACTATTAATTAAGAATTAATTAAATTATTAAATAAATTATCTCATGAGGAAAGATGAGCATTATGATGCTTTAATAATTATTAGTGTTTTTAGTAATTTATATTAAGAAATTAGTAACAACAAAACAATTCAGTAAAAATGAAGTTCTTGGAAAAGACGCACCAATAAGTAGCTTATGCTCATTCCAACCCACATGGATTTAGCTCAACCCATTTGTCACAGGCATGAGCAGGCATCCCATGATCATTTTGAAAATAATGGGTGGGCAGTAAGCGAACCAACCATTGCTCAACCCTACCGCACAGCCCACATGAGCACAAAGATCATCAAAGAAGCACTGCTCCATTGCAAAAGCGAGATCTACTAATGGCCTTGTAACTTAATGGTATAGATGCTCTCCTATAAATAAGAGGTTATAGGTACGATCCTGCTTGTAACTCAAACTGTTAGTAGTTGTTCTTGTTACTCACCAAAAAGATAGAGAGAAAATCCTATGGAGCAGAGGAAGGTCGAGTCCAGGCAAGGAAAAAGGTGATGCTGAACGTCACATGCACTGACGTGAGTTACTGAAAAGAACCAAAAAGGTTCGATACTCCCATGGGGAGTAGAGTAAAGCAAGCGAACAGAAGATGACTACAAAATAAGAAGCTATAATTTAACTGTTAAACGCCATAGCAACTAATGGGAAGAAGATTCAACCAGGATTCTTCATAGCACCAAGTTACCTGGGATTTTTACTTACTTCAAAGAAAATATTTTCAAGTACTACCTAATTATTTTAAAATATTTATATTTATTATTTTTTTTAAATTAATTTGTTTAACTTATAAATTAATATATAATTTAATCATACATAATATAAAATATGATTAAATAACTTATTTAACTTCATTAATCTCTCTAAAAATAATTAACTAGATCTTATATTTAAAATCTTAAAATGATAATAGATTTACTTTATAGTCACTGTAAAACCATTCGTATAGGAAGCCCAACACTTTCGCCTGCACGATGTGAGGAGAAGCTTTGACCCTTCGTTCATTCTTTTCTTTCCTATTTTACTTTTGAAAAAAATTGGTTAAAAATACCTATTTAAAAATTTTATTGATTTTATAAACATGATAGGTTTCCATGAAAATATTGGTACTTTGAAAGATTTTATATCAAAAAAGTATCGGAACTTAAAAATTCAGATCTTTGTAACCAAAATTTTTTTGAAGCGTGTGCTTTTAACCAATTTTCCCTTTTTAAAAAAAATTAAAAGAAGTAATACATATGTATAATTAATTAATTATTTAAACAGGGAAAATAAAAGAAAAAAATGGGAGAGTCTGTATAAATTCAATTGAAATATCAAAATCTAAATTCATACTTACACTTTTAACAAATTAGGAATTTTTGAATGTCATTAAAAGATTAGAACGCCCTCCTATAATTAAAAAGGAAAATTGAAGATAGATGTAGCCCATTTTTTATTACTTCAACAGGATTTATTTAAAATTTTCTCTTTATTTTTAGTCAGTTTGTATGTTTTATGATTTTTTTTTATAAAACAAAAAAACACTTATATATTTATATATAATATAATTTTAAAAAAAAACTATACTATTTATCAAAATAAAATTATTTAAATTTTGTACATATCCTTTATGATCGCTACAAATATATTGATCCAGCAAAATGTTATATGAATATAAGAACATATCTAAAAGTACGATATAATGTTTTCATGAAAAAAAAAACTGTACTATTTATCGATATAGAATTATTCAAATTTGTATATAACTATATATCATATAACAATAAATACTTTTATCCAATCAAGATATTACATAAATATAAAAATATAATAGGTGGATTCATTCTTCTATTTTATAAAAAACCTTCGCATGTGGTAGTTGGGGATTTTCACTTATTCAATTTCTCTAACCTTTTTCCTATATACAAGATAAAGAAACCTATTGTCCTTTCATCTAAAGGGAAATTAATAAACATTGATATATCTATTCCATTTTTGAATCATATATTAAATCATGGAGTAAATTTTGTTGGCTTTTAATTAATACATTAATAATCATAACTAAAAATGATAAAGCAAAAAGAGAATTGAATTAGCCAATAGAAGTAATTTAGGAGAGAAGAATGACTTTGAGGAGATAACAAAGTCATTTAAAAATATTCAGAAATCCCTAATTATACGTTTTGACTTTATCAAAAATTTGTTAAAAATAAAAGCTTAAATTTAAATTTTAATATTTTAATTAGATTTAAATTGGATTCTAAAATAAATTGTGGGGTAAATGGTAAGAGGCGTGTGGGTCCAGTGACCAGCATTAATATGCAAGCCAAACAAGGCAACTTGCCATTAGCTTGCGTGTGTCCAAAAAACAAGGCAACTTGCCAACTAGTGTCTAGGGAGGATGCATATAGTTTAGGTCATCCGACTTGTTAGTACATGGCAGGAGGAAGGGACAAGGAAAAGGACCATTTGGGCGAAAAAGAACAAAATAAAACTTTTCGTGAGACACCGAAAGGAGGATCGTACATGGGAATCCAATTGGGGCGGTGGCGGCTTTCAATGTACATTTGGTTACAAAATCACATGTTCACCTTTCTTGTTTAGCCCGAAGAAACCCCACAATGAGCCTCCCAAAGTTTTGGCTTTATATATATATTCATTTCCAAACCCTTCTTCCCAATAATGCAGACACGTTTTTTAGGGGTGGAAGTGCAAAAATATCTGAGTTTTTATTTAAAATGCATCTAACATTATATGTTTTTTGTGTGTACCAAAATGCCTATGAATATTCATAATGGAACAAAAAATATCATGATCTTTAAATATAGGGAGAATCATTCCTAGGTCATAAGAAAGAAAGATATTATTATAAATGCCCATCAAGGTTGTGAATACATGTTTTGAGGTTGTAACCAGGGACCTTTCTGATAATATCTTCCTTCCTTAGGACATATGAGTGATTTTCCCTTAAATATAACCTAACACCATTAACTAATAATGTTGCTTTTTGTAGTGGGCTCACACTATTTTTTTAATAGGCATATGTAATGATGGTAGATTATATTTAACGGTCCTGATATTTTTACTTCAATTTTAAATATTCATAACTATTTTTACACTTCCAAAAAGTATATAGTACAAAATGCTCTTTTAACAAAAGATTATGGGTATATTTGCATGTTAAGCACATCCTATGATTATGAAACGTTAGGATTGAATTTAATGCTTTCTATTAAATCATTTACATCTTTATAAATTAATATATGTTACATGTAAGTTGTGATTACTTCACAAAAATAAAAATAAAAATAGTTTGTAAAGTAATTAAAATTAATGCAGTACATCTTAATTATTTTCATTTTTACGTTATATGATCTCTCCATACAATACATTAATAAGGGTATTTGTGTGAAATAAGGATTTAATGCTATTGATTTTTTGTTACAAATAAGTTTATATTTAGGATCATAAATTTGTTTAGAAAATGATTTATATTAAGGATGACAGAAATAAGCATCGCCCTCAACCACTTTGCTTCATTTTGGTGTATTTCGATCTTCATTCATTGGTTGCACAAATGCTCACATCATCCACTATGGATCTTTACGTATCCCCTTTAAATAATTTTTTTGAACGTCAGTGAAAAAATAACTTTCCTGCTTGATCATAAAATGTCGTTTTCTGAAATTCTATCTCGCCTTGTGTTGTCCATACAAAATAACATGTTAAGAAACTAGGGGCATGTTTGTTTCCGTTTTTTGTTTTTCTCAAAATAGTTTTATAAAATTATTTTTAAAAAATGAACTTTAAAAAAAACATGTATGGATAGTTGTTTTTTAAAAAAAATATGTTTTTAAAGTAACATGGCGGCGGCGTCACTAATGATCATATGACAATGATCATTGCTAGTGGTATGATGTCGATAATAAATACGTGATGGTTTCAAAAATAAAAAAAAGTCAAAAAACTGTTTTTATTTTTTAGTTTTTTAAAAACACCTTTTTGTTTTTTATTTCTAAACACAACTTATTGAAAACGGTTTTACAAACAATTTTTTTTTTTTGTTTTTAAACAAAAAAAAATTAAAAACATAATCAAACAAGCATTAATTTTACAAAAGAAGTAAAAATGAATCATTTTTTATTTTCTTCAAAATTGATATTTATGTTTAATTTATATTACAAAAGATTCAAGAAAATATTCATTCCTTCAAGAGACGTCAAACACGTGATTGAAGAATAATTATCTTTTTTATTTTATTTTAATGTCTTTGATTAGTTTTGCACTTTTGCTTGAATTAAGCAGATTTGTCGAAAACCGGTTGTCCCGAGTCCCGATCACTATAGGCGTGGCTAAGGGGCTCACAAGGACTCGCACTATTCTGTCATTTAATAATTTTTTTCCCAGTACAGGACCCGAGTTTGTTTTTTTCCAGAAAAGTCCTACACGAGTTATGATTGAGGGCCAGCTAGGGGTGGGTATGGGTAAAGTTGGGCAGGGCGAGACCCCTGCCCGATGCCCTACCCAAAGGAATGCAGCCCGATGCTCGGTTCTGCCCGCTAAAAGCCCTAACCATTTTGGGCTGGGCAAAGGTGGGCTGGGCAGGGTGGGCTTCCCTGCCCAAATGATAACGCCTTATCTTGTCCACTTATGAAAAAAATAATTCATTATGAATTTCATAAACATTCCTGTAATTACTAATACCATATATGTCTTAAATTCACCCTAAGTAATATAAACTTCAAATACATTCGATGATTTCACATCTTGGGATATTTCAAAATAAGTCTACAACTTGAGTCTTGAAATTTAAAAAATACCATATGTTTTAACAAATATCCATACTTTAAAAATTAAACAACATCCATAATCCATTATAAATAAGAAAACAAAATGACTGTAATTAAAGCCGTGAAGTCAAAATAATTTGTATCAATTCAATGTCCCAAAAGTTGATCAAATGATGAAGCATCTGGAAAGAAAATAAAAAGCAACTATAATTTAATACATCACAAAGTAAAGAAGAAAGGAATAAATCTACTTGTAAATAGTGTTTAGTGGTTAGGGCAAAAAAGAGAGGATCAGAAGAGTATTATACAATAGACAATATATATTTTAAATAAAAATATATATGAAATAATATTTAATTGATATGAAATTTTATATTTTAAATAAATGAAAATAATTTTTAGGGCAGGGCCAAATGGGCAGGGCAGCACCCCTTGCCTGATGCCCTGCCCTGCCCGGTTATTAGCCAGCCCAAAGCTGCCCAAAATTTTTTCGGGCCACTTTTTTAAGGCTGGGCTGGACAATTTTTTACAGGGTCAGGGTGGGCGCACCGGGCTACTGAGCACCATACTCACCCCTAGGGTCAGCTATTAAATTTATGCATATTTATCGGCAGGAACTCAATCATTTTCGTCGTATTATAAATAATTAGTTGGCTAAATCACCTTTCGTGACCAGAGTATTTATTTAATTTTTATAATAGACATACAAGACACGAATTATTATTATTACTGTTATTATTGTCATATGAAATCAATTATTATTTCACAAAATACAGGCAATACAAAAATAATGCCCTCAATAAACTAACAAATAATGAATCTAGTGGAAAGGATTATTCCTTATAATACGAAGAATCAAAATTTGAGTATCCATTAAAAGAAGTACCTATATTTAATGCCAACCTTACCCCAAAAATAATTACCTAAGAGGATGCGGATGTTTGTCAAAAACCATCTTAAAAATAAAAAATCATGTGTATGATCAAGGCTTTGGATGAAATCTTCTAAAATTATATGGTCAAAAATAAGCTTCTAAAAAAATACAAGTTAGTCCTTTTCACCCCAAGTCGTTCCAATGTTAATATTCAACCAATTAATTTAAAAAACATGAAATAAGTGTCATTCCCAGATAATGCCAGTTTTGAAATATGCATCCCACCATGCAGCGGAAATTTTGACTTTGTCTCTTCTTGCTCTTAATTCTGGCATTTTCTCAAGCACGTTATATTGAATACTTCTTCTTCTTTTTGAGACATTGAAGCAAGCCTTAAAGCAATAAATATGGCTTAACCATTTAAAACTGTGCCTGTTTGTTTCAGCGATTCGATTGTTTATAAGTTGCTTTTTAATAGTGATTTACGGTATACGAAGTAAGTATGTGAGAGGGGTTGTATCTCGATTTACGTAAAAAGCAACTTATAAGCAATCATAACGCCCAAACAAACAGGCACATAAAAAACAGAGAGAATTCTTCCAATTAACAACCTTAAAACATTCCCTCGTTTACACTATGGGAAGTACTGAAAATGGCCTATCACGTGGAGTGGCCAGAGGCAATTAAAACAAGTGAAAATCTCACTCAAATCTAAATGACATGAAAAAAAATATCAAAAAGTAGATTCCTTTACAAAAAAAAGTTCTAGTATAGAATCCTCTATCAAAAAAATCTCTCGGGACCTAATGACATCGATAGGTTTATCAATAATTATTCTATGATTTGTCAATATAGTCACATACACTTGTCATTGAAAGCTGTTAAGTTAACATAGATGGGTTTGTCAATAGCACTCTGTAACTTGTCAATATAGTGACATATACTTGTCAATGGGAGCTAATTTAGTTAACAGAAATGTGCTTGCCAATGATCACTCTGTGATTTATCAATATAGTCACATACATTTGTCAACGGGAGCTGCTTTAGTTAACATATATGAGCTTATCAATATAATCACATACACTTATCAATAAGATAAGTTCACATTTATAATCTATCTCACTGAGATCTCTAAGGACATTTTTTATAGAAGATTATATACTGGGACTTTTTTTATAAATGAATCTACACTAAGATTTCTTTTACTATTTTTTTTTTTTTTTTTTGCCTAAGAAGCTGAGTGAGATTTTCCCTATGAAAAACCAATTGGGAGAAAAATATAAAAAAAGGTCAAATCAACGTATGCCTTTGTTATTAGCTTCCATATCTGAAAACGGGCTTCTCCCCAATAATGGAGGCACTTCCCATGGACCATGGTCATAAAACATTGGACTAAATTTAATGATTCTTGAACCTTAATCATATTTAGAATAAGGGGGGAAAACATTTAACGATGATGTGGGCATTGTTGTCAAACTCGTTAGTTAATTCTTTGAGTTTGTTGTTTTTATGTTTTTAACTTACAAAATCAAATCAAGTCATAAGTAAACTTATGTCAGTTGTAAACTCGGTTAAACTTGTGAATTTATATATTGAGTTTACTATTTTTATATTTCTTATTTACAAAACCGTGTTAACATTTTCAATTTGATCATGCTCAGTGGCTTTATTTATGAATTTTATAAAAACTTCTTTATTAAGTATAATATATTATGAATGTTGATGGATTAAACTTTAATTATTTGGAATTAAAATATATTTAAATTAAATTTTTGTCATTTTTATATTTTAATTATTTAATTATGCACTATTAATACCTATTTAATGATTTAAATAGACTTTTACGAGTTTACAATTTGAGTTCGCAATACGAGTTTATGTCTATATCATGAGTTTGTTTAAACTCATAAGTTTGACAACTTTAAATGTCAGAACACTAGGGCTTTAAAGGAATGATGGAGCTTGCGGCGTGGGAGGACCAATGGATGCTAGCGCTGTGGAGGATCGACGGAGCCTTGGCCATCGGAGGAGCGACAAAAGCTTGGGCAGCGGAGGAATGACAGACAGCTACTCGAACGGAACAGAGCAAGATGCAGAAGCAGAGCAGGTTTTAAATTTCCTTCTTTTTTGAATGAAGGTTAATGAACGTGACCCACTCTTTTGAATGAATGAGAGCCTATCTGGCAAAGCGGTCGGAGGCAGCGGCCGTGCATTTTGCGGCAAGACGTTGCAACCCACTGCGCTTCAGCGGCCAACGCGGCTTCTTTCAGAAGCCCAAAATCATAGCTTTTTCTCGCGGCGAGCTTTCACAGTGGATGGGGAGAGATCACCGAGGTCGAGGCTGGAGAAGAAGAGAGGGAAAGTTACGGTGCTGGGTGGACGTGTGGCAGTGGACAGTTGGTGAAGGAGGTGCTCTGTTTTCGTTTCAGGGCTCTGTTTTGATGAAGAAGATGAGCTTTGGTCAAATTATGCTTTGACCATGGATTTGTTTGTAAATTTCAAAAGTTCTCAAAGAAGGATTAAAGTGAAAATTTTTGAAATATTTGTAGGACCATTGTAATTTAGAAATATTTGGGTTCTTTTCTGTGATTTTTCCAGTCCCTTTTCTTCATTCACTTGTAATTTTCATAAATTCCGAGGTCCTTTTCTATAATTTTCTCTAATCCTCAAAATATTAATTTTATCCATTTTTAGTATTTTCCTGTATTTTTATTTTTTTCCAATAATAATTTATTTTTTTTATTTTATCAAATTTTATTTATATTTTTTAACTTTAATTATCATAATATATACAAATAATATATGTGTGTATGTGTGTAGTATTCAATAAGATTCATGCCATTTTCAGTCATTTTCTATCTAAACGGGCTTTTCAAACTCTAATCCAATCAGGTTTAAAGTTAGAAAAAAAAAAGTCACTTCTGTCACCGCTAATCCAAACACAAATCACATTTACATTTTTATTTTTAATCCTACCTTACTTTTGCAAAAGTCAGATGGAAAAAAAAAAAGCCACTTCTCCACCGCTAATCCAAACGGGCACTGAGAGTTTTAAATTCTTGGGGCTACCTTGTCATTTAACTTTGAGAAATAATCACAGAAAAATCCTTAGGGACTTTTCTGATATTTAACTTTTTAAAGAAACTTTTTAGTTGTTTTGTTTAGTCCTTGGACCTCTGCATCATTTTCCCTTATTTGTTTCTCCAGAATTATTAATAACTGTTCCTCTTCTCTATGCCTCCTAATGGTTTCAATCATGAAGAGAGTCCTACATTACTTGAATTTGGTCGAGTTTAATCAATTATACCTCTATTCAATTAAATAAAATCAGTTTCTTAGTATTTATGTTTTTTCAGCATCATCAACTTATAGATTTTAGTTTTTTGAACTCGAATTTTCTAAGAATTTTCTTATGTGAATACTGAATAGGGTATTTTTGTGAATTACTTTTTCAATGTCCCTGCAAAAAAGTATTTTTCTTATTTCATCATAAATTGTCATGGGAAAATTAGAGATATATCCCCATTTGAAAAATTAAATATAGAATGGAAAAGTTGAAGCCTTGAGATCCCATTCCCCTTGGTGTGTGTTTGGTTTCACTTTTAAAACCATAGTTTTGTCCCAAACCATAATTTTAAAAGTAAGGTTAAGGTTTGTAACAAAAAAAGAGAGAGTAAGATTAAGGTATTAAAATTATCAAAAGTACAACAGAAACTATAAACTATTTTTTTGAACAAAAATAACTATTAACTTTTTAAAATTGGGGCAAAACCATTAAACCCAAACTAATTTCCATCTATTACAATAGAAAAAAAAATTAATCTTTTGGCCTTTAAAGTTATGACTCACTTAGAATTCAATCCTTAAACTTTTGACTTAATTGCAACTTAATCCCGGATATTTCTGAATCATCCTATGTAGCAAAAAAAAAAATTAAAATATTGTTAAAAATTGCTTAGGTGAATTTTACATAAATTAAAAAATAAAAAACAACGTCCCCTTCCCCACGGACTCGCATTCCCCTCTGCTTTTGTTTTTAGAAACCTCACTAGGCAATCGCAGTGTCCATGACATATCCTCCAGGGGTTACTTTCAAGCATAAGGTGAGACCAATTTTTTTTTTTAAATATTAAAGGGCCTTCAAAATTGTGAGTATCATGTAAAGAATCTATAGATCCATTTGTTATTAAAAAGAGAGATTATGCGTCAGGTATGTTGTGAATTGGGTGTGGTTCAATTTTTCTAATACCATCTTCTTCCAAGTGTTATTCATCATTTATCATTCAAAAGTTAAGAAATATCGTTGTTGGCAATGGCATTTTCTTGAATACTTGGATGCTTTATTAGTGTTAAAAACATCATAAGTGGCTTCAACATGTTCTCTAATATGAGCCATTCGCTGCCCCCTAGTGCTTCAGAAGGATCTATCATGGACATCGTGGGTGTCCAATGAGGTTTTTAAAAAACAAAGATGGAAAGGGATACATAGAGATGAGCTAAAAAACCCGATGGTCTAGGTAACCCAATATGATCTGAGGTGACCCGAACTAATCCAATTCGATCAAAAACAACCTTATAATATAAAAGGACCAAATCAGACCAGATCAACTAATCAGGTTGGACCGGATCCAGGACCAAGTGCTCAATCCACACATGATCTAGTCTGGTTTACTCGGCCCGAGTCATTTGTTTTTTTAAAAAAAAAAAAAATTGGTTGGGTCCTCTGGTCCCCCTCTTAAACGTTGTCGTTATTGCACTCACTTTGTAGAAGCCCTGGCCTTTTCCTTCCAGCGTTGATCTCTCACCTCTACATCGTTGCCTCGGCTTGGGTTCCTCTGGCCCTCCTCAGGCATTGATCCATGTGATTCTCCTTTTAGTGTCGCTCCCTCTAGTTCTCCTCACGGCGTCGCTCCACCTCGTCCTCCACTCGATGTCGAATTGTCGATCCCTCAGATTCTCCTCTCAGAGTCGCTCCAGCTCTGAGATTGAGCCTTCTTGTTGAGGCTTCGGATCCATACCCTGATGTCAAGTACACCACCGTCGAAGAATTCCTTGACCAATTCGCTTGAGAATTAAAACTCAGAATAGCATATGCTATGATCCTGATATTGATTCATTAAATATATAATGAGTTTCTCTTTGCTTTGGTGCTTGATGCGACTTTTCAAAGCAAATGTGGGGGTTTATAGTAATCATTCTTCTTCATTCTAAAAAACCAATTTTGATGGGAGTTGGGGCGATGGTGAAGGCATATCAGATTGAGAAAGTGATGGGAATACTTTCTAATTTCTTTTATTCATTTTTTCTTCTGATTTTTCCGATTTTTTTGTGAGAGTAAAATGCTTTTTGGTTTAACCTGGACTACCTAGACCATTCTACCAGTTCGGTGGACAACCCAAGCAAGGATTGTTGCTAGACCATATCAAACCACAGACTGCCTTATCCAAACTAGACCTCAGGTTAACCGTTAACCTTTAACCCGATATGAGCTAGTAGGGGTGTTCAAAGTATCCCGGTCCCGGTTGTCCCGGCCCGGTCCCGGATATTTTATCCCGGGAATTTCCCGTCCCGGCCGGGACCAGGACCGGGATGTAAAAACCCGGGACTGGGATCACACCTTGTGATCCCGGGAATTCCCGGTCCCGGTTTTTTTTTTCTTTTTTCCTTAAAAAATATGTTATTATTTTATTTTTGTATTTTTTACCCCATAAATTAAGTTATCATTTGATAAAATGTATATCACATATTTAGTTAGAGTTAAATTGTATATATCGTGATACAAATCCTAACTATATAATGTATAAAGATAATAACAAAAATGATGAATGTGATAATAATATGTTATTTTTCAATTCTAACTCAATTTATGTGATTTTTATGACCTTATTAGGTGTTAAATAATTACTTTAAACACTAGATTATAAAAAAATTTAACTAATATAATTATATTATTAAGACCGGGAATTCCCGATCCCGGTCCCGGTTGTCCAGGGAATTTCCCGGGACCGGGACCGGGACCGGGAATGAGATCCCAGTCCCAGGAAATCCCGGGACGGGACCGGGAATCCGGGACGGGAATCGGGAATGGGTATTCCCGGTCCCATCCTGGGATTTGAACACCCTTATGAGCTAGTCCTTACTCATCCTTAGGGATACAAGTTGGTGGGAACAAAGACGCTATTTTTTAATTTTTTTTTTTAAATTTATATACAATCTACTTATACAATTTTTAACAATATTTTAACATTTTTTTATCATATAGGATGACTTAAAAATATCAGGGATTGAGTTACAAGTGAATCAAAAGTTTAAGGATTAATATATAAGTGTGTCATAATTTTTAAGGGCTAAAAGATTAATTTTCCCTATTATAATATATAAAAGTTAATTAGGTTTAACAGTTTTGCCCCAATTTTAAAAGTTTATGATTACTTTTCCTCCTAAAAATAGTTTATGATTATTTTTACATTTTAATAAAAATTGAAGGTTATTTTAACATCTTAACCCTTAAAAGTAATATAACTAAATAAGTAAAAAATTTAGAAAAGTACTGTTTGATTCAAAACTATTATGATTTGAACCATGGTTTTAAAAAAGTTTTTTTCTGCTTTTTTTAGCTGTTTTTTTAAAAACCTATTTTAAACCATCTAAATACTCTTATCAAAATTACTTTTTGCATAAAATTTATTCTATTCAAAATCTATTTTTTTAAAATATTTTTATCACTTTTTTTTAAATTTATTTTCTAAAAGCTTATCCAAACAGACTCTTTCTCTCTCTCTCTCTTTTTTTTTTTGCCCTGAGATATCCAAACAGACTCTTGGTCTATCATATCCCATCCTACCGTTCATTTCTCGGATGTGGATTTATCCCAATTTTTCCAATTCTCAATATGTCATTTCCCAAAAGCCAAAATCTACAGTGCCGTATTGATAACGGCTCAACGAACAAAAGCCTTTACTTTGTCTTTTTTTCCAATGAAAAATAACCATTTTGGCCTTATCTAGATTGTACGCCAGACGACACGTTTGATCTAAGAAGAATTTTTTTTTTTTCCAACACGAGTATACTTTTGTTCAAGACAATTCCATACAGGAAGCAATGGAGTATTAAATTTAAACACACTTTTGGGCACGAATTCAATAATTTTGGTCATATTATAAAGAATTAATCCCGCTAATGTATTTATTTTAATAATATTTTTGCCAACATTTTTATATTTATTTTCATTAAATGACAAGATCAGGTCTTGAAAATTACAAACAAAGAGAGGACAAAGTTAGCTTCATGTAAAATACTACTAATCAAGTTTTGGGAGAGATTGTATGTCTGTCTGTTTTAAATTTTTAGAAAGTATGTCGGTGACGTTTTTATTGGTTTGCGGAAAAAGGCTTAAAAAGCACTTTCTAAAATTGAACTCTGGCCGCATGCCCGCATCTGATTTAGGATATTTTGAGATAAAATTGATGCTCCATTTATTTCCTTTGAGGCTTTTCTATAGATGATTTATTGATTTGGATTAAGAAAATTAAATGGAGTCAAAGAAGGGGATAGCAAGGTATGACTGGTATTTTTTTAATAAAAAAAAATGGGAATTTAATTGGAAAGGAATTGGGACCAATAGTGATGGCGGGTTTTTGGAGAAGGTGAGGTTTTTTTGATAAGGGAATGGGGACCAGATGCTCGAAGAAATGCCAGAAACAGAACATGATTGAGTTGGTCTTCTGGCGCCGGTGCAGTCCTTTTCTAGATAGATGAATGGATCTGCTCTTATTTATCTGTCACTCCCTTCGGTCCTAATTATAAGATAAAGTTGATTTTTTTGGAGAAATTAAGGAAGCCAATTAAATCACTTTAGAATATTTTTATTTTTATTTTTTTCTTCAAACTAATTAATTTGACTAATAAACTGATATATAATCTAAAGATGCTAAAAATATAAATACTCTAAAGTGATTTAATTGGCTTCATTAATTTCTCCAAAAAAATCAACTTTATCTTATAATTAGGGCCGGAGAGAGTATTTCCTTTTTCACATATCAAACAACGAGAGATGAATTAACGAGAAGCATCTAGATCGGAGTATTGGTAATATATGTACGAGATTTGTAAAGTTTCTGTATTTTCTATGTGTAAAAATTTTATCATGTTTTTATCCATAAAATTTGTAATGGGGACTCTTTTAATATTCTCCATCGTTATTATTATTTTTGTAATTAGAAAGACAAAAACTTGGCCTGAAGTTTGAAGCCAAATCCTCCTGCAACCTCTTACTGATAGGAAAATATTTTTATTATTATTAGATTCACAATAAAAAATAAAGATCCACAAAAAATGAAAATCATCACGTGAATGATGTCGCTAAAATCTTATAAAAGATATGTCCAAAAAAAAACTTCTAAAATTTACAAATAGTCCTTATCACAACCACAACCAGAGTATCCGAATATAATAAAAATAGGATTAACATAGTATTTAGTTTCTTAAATTTATTCTCATTTTTATTTTGGCTCTTCAAATTTTAAGTTATAAGTTTTAATCACTCAAATTTCATTTTGTTTAAAATATTGATTCTTATAATTCAATAAAAACCCGGATTATTTAGTTTTTGGAGGACTAAAATAAAAATGAGGATAAACCTAAAAAAACAAAAGATGATATTAATCCATAAAAATATTTCGAGTCAACAAGATTAAAAATATTCTAAAAAAGGATATCTTGGAAGGTTGGAGATAATGATTTTAATCATGCAGAGACAAATACCAATTTTTGAAATAACGTATCATCCTGGCAATCAACGTTAGTAGGTTTTTTTGATCGGCACGTTAGTAGGGAATTCAGTGCGTCCAGCCATCGTTTTCACACAGCTTGTGACGGCTTCAGTCAAACATGGATTCTGTTTGAGTTAGGGTTATACTAACTCCAAAACATCTCTCATATATTAATCATACCCTTCTATTTATAGATAATTTTTTCCCTTTATGTGATTGATATTTTTATAAATAATTTTTATCTTTTATCTGAAAATGAGAAATTTTTTTTTCTATTTTATCTTATTTAAATACTCATTCTTTCTCATATCTTATACTCATTATCTCTTATATTTTTTATCTATTCTCTTTCTTATACTCTTTTCATAAATAGGGGTATATATAAAAAAAATATGATATTTTTGAAACATTTATTATTTTTAATTATTAATTTATTTTACACAACGAAAGAAAAAAAATTTATAAATAGGATCTGTGAGAGTATATCATAAATTATATTAAGAAAAAAAGCAGCAATATCTAAACAGAGTAATAGTAACCTCACTCCCAACCCTGAACCTCTTCAATCAAACCCCGCTTCGCTCTCAACTGTCTCTCTTCTCTCTCTCTCTCTCTCTCGCCTATAAAAGGCCTCTTACCCCTCTCACTCATCATATTCGCGCCTTCCTGAATCTTACCCAAAATACAGAGAGGAGCGAAAGAGAGAGAGAGATGGGAGAGAGTAGAAGTCATCCTCTGTTGAGTGGAGAGAGAAATGAAAGAGGTTACAAGCATGCCTTATCTTCAAGCCAGATGCAAGTTCTGGCTGCTATCACTGAGGCATTTCTACCTCCGATCACTGACCATGACCATGCCTCTCAATCCCCTTCTCTTCAATCCTTCTACCGAACCTCCGGTTCCCAGGCCCCTCTTCCCGATGAGGTCTATCTCACACTCATTTCAATCTTTGACTTGTTCAATTCCGTTTTAGTACATTGAAAAAAGTTTATTATGCCTCTGTATTTGTAAACTGGGTTCATGTCTGATTTCTAACTTGATTCGTTGAATGAAATTATTTTAGGCGGCGGAGCTGTTACACAAGAGGATGCAGCCGGAGGCTCAGTTCGTTGTGAGCTTAGTTCTGCGGATTTTGTCGTTTAGATTGGGAACGTTGTTGCTTTGTGGAAAAATTGCGTTGGATCGGAAGTGGCCCTTTGTTCTCAAGTTCTCTGAATTATCAATTGACAAGCGAGAACTGATTCTGCAGAACTGGTCCAGGGAAAAGCGTCTTGTTCCTCTGCGGATTGCGTTCTTGATCATCAAAATCATCTTCTTTTATAATTTGTTTTCAAGGGTAATGCTGCTTCTATCATCATTCTCAAAAGCCTTCAACCACCCAGCCTTATAGTATAGTTTTCTGTTCATAAATATTGCTCCCCATGCCTCTCGTAAGAAAATTGTCAGCAATGACGTGGAGGAATTCACGCGAAATCTATTGGGTTATAATGTACAGTTTTTCACAAAAAAATCTTTTGCACATATCCCCAAGCTATAAGGTGTTCATAAAAATATTATGTTGACTTTCTCTTTCTACCCCCATCGTCATTCTGATTAAATTTCAACAGTTTAGATTGGAAAGAAGCCATTTCCACGCTTCATAGGAATTTAACACTTTCTTTGGCGGTTCCTTTATGGTGTTTTTGCATTAAGCTTTGTGTTTTCTTCTCCAACTGCTGCAGGTAGATCAAAATGGGAATAACCCAACATGGGAAGCTATTCAATACAAAGTGGACACGAGAGAGAAGCTGAAGCGAAAGGAGAGGCCTCTTGACAAAGGAATAATTGAGACCATGCACGAAAATGATACCACTGTTTTGCACTCCCTCACAGAAAAAGGCCTTCAAGTCAGTGAAAACGCAGACACCTACAAGATCAAATGTGATGTTGTAGTTGTTGGTTCTGGTTGTGGGGGAGGAGTTGCAGCTGCAATTCTTGCAAGCTCAGGCCTGAAAGTGATCGTTCTAGAGAAAGGAAATTACTTTGTTCCTGAAGATTACTCTTCCCTTGAAGGCCCTTCTTTCAATGAGCTGTACGAATCAGGTGGGATATTGTCAACTCTTGATGGAAAAATGATGGTCATGGCTGGCTCGACTGTGGGAGGAGGCTCTGCCGTAAACTGGTCTGCATCCATCAAAACACCTGATTCTGTTCTCAGGGAATGGTCAGAACACTACAGAATTCCACTCTTTGGAAGCTCCACATACCAATCTGCCATGGAAGCAGTCTGGAGGAGGATTGGTGTGACAGAGAAATGTGCCAAAGAAAGCTTTCAGAATCAAATTCTTCGAAAAGGGGGTGAGAATATTGGCTTGAAAATCGAGTCAGTTGCTAGAAACTCCTCAGCAGATCATTATTGTGGCTCCTGCTGTTATGGCTGTAGAAGTGGAGACAAAAAGGGCACAGACTCCACTTGGTTGGTTGATGCTGTGCAAAATGGTGCAGTGATCATAACTGGATGTAAAGCAGAGAAGTTCGTATTGAAAGATGGAGAAAGCGGAATAAGAACCAAGAAATGCCTGGGAGTGATTGCGAGGACACTGGGGAGTAGCAAAGTGTCAAAGAAACTCCAGATCGAATCAAAGGTAACAGTTTCATCATGCGGATCTCTCTTGACACCCCCTCTGATGATATCCAGTGGCCTGCAAAATCCAAACATCGGTAGGAACCTCCACCTGCATCCTGTTCTATTTGCATGGGGATACTTCCCAGAAGAGATGACAGAATACCAAGGGAACAACCATGAGGGAGGAATCATTACCTCAATCCATAAGGTGTATGCTGAGAATTCAACTCCAAGGTTCATCTTAGAAACCCCAATATTTGCACCTGGGTCATTCTCTGCATATGTTCCATGGGTTTCAGGGAAAGATATGAAAGACAGGATGGTGAAGTATGGTAGAACTGCTATCGTTTTCGCTCTAGCTAGAGACAGAGGATCAGGACAAGTGTTGAAGGAAGGGAGAATCAAGTACAGACTAGACCAGTGGGATAAAGAAAACCTTAGAGATGGGTTGAGACTGGCACTAAGAGTTTTGATTGGAGCAGGGGCTGTCGAAGTGGGAACATTTAGGAGTGATGGACAGAAAATGAAGTGTAAAGGGGTAAGGGAGGAGGATGTGGAAGAGTTTTTAGACTCAGTTATAGTGGTGGGGGGTCCAAGATCAAGGGATGAATTTTGGACTATGTATGCTACTGCTCATCAAATGGGAAGTTGTAGAATGGGTCCTAATGAACAAGAAGCAGCTCTTGATGAGAATGGGGAGAGTTGGGAAGCAAAAGGATTGTATGTTTGTGATGGCAGCGTTTTGCCCAGTGCTATTGGGGTTAATCCAATGATAACTATCCAATCCACAGCGTATTGTATTGCCAATAAGATTGCTGAGTCGTTCAGAAAGGATGAATAGACCTTCAATTATTGGTTAGATTGTCTATTTTGTTTCAATTGTTCGAGTGTAATTTGTAATAAATGCTTCATTTCGTTCCTTTACTTCTTAGTGCCCGTTTGGATTAGCGGTGGAGAAGTGATTTTTATTACCACCTGATTTTTGAAAAAATAAGGTAGGAAAAAAAGTGAAAATGTAAATGTGATTCGTGTTGGGATTAGCGGTGGCAGAGGTGACTTTTTTTTTAACCTTGAACCTGTTTGGATTAAAGTTTGAAAAGCATGTTTAGATGCAAAATGACTGAAAAGGGCATAAATCTTATTGAATACTACATATATATATATATATATAATTTGTATATATTATGATAATTAAAGTTGAAAAATATAAATAAATTTTGATTAAAAAAATAATAAATTATTATTTAAAAAAAAGAAAAATACAAGAAAATACTTCATTAAAAATGGGTAAATTTATAACATATTTAATGAATTAATTGTAACTTTTTATCTGTCATCTTTAATTAAAGCTCTTATATTATAGATCGCTGAGTAGTTGATAACTCATTTAATAAAATTAATATTTTGAGGATTGGAGAAAAATTATAGAAAAGAACCCTGAAATTTATGAAAATTATAAGTGAATGAAGAAAAGGGATCAAGAAAATCACAGAAAGCTATCCAAATGTTTCATAAATTACAGTTTACCCCACAAATGTTTCAAAATTTTCACTATAATCCCTCTTTGAGAACTTTTGAAATTTTCATTAAAGTCCTTGGTCAAATCTTAATTTGACCAAAGTTCTTCTCCTTCCTTGGAACACTCGAACCAACGGAATGAATCAGCAAAACAGAGCATAGCGTCTTCTTCCACAACGTGAGACGCAAACCACCGAAGGCAAGCCATGAAACACCAAACCTCAGATCATCGTGAGATGCCGATGAGACGCAACCTCAGACCACCGAAGGAATCCTGGATGGAGCTCTTTGAAATGCACCACTGGAAGCTCTGATTCGGACGAAAAAAGCTCAGATAACGCCTTTGTGTATGAGTGCCCAATGGTCATGGAGTTTGGTTTGGTGAGACTCATTATTATAACCGTATGAATGCTTCCAAGAGTGAAGGAAGAGAGAGACAAGAAGCGCAGTGATACGAGAAGCTCCTTCGATCAACTTTAAAAAAAAGCAACGGTGGCATGAGAAGCACAGGGAAAATGAACGCTTTGCCAAACGATTGAAATTGGGCCACTGTGCTTTTTTTTGGCTAAACGTGTGATGGGGGCTACCCACCGCTTTGCCGAGCAGACCCTTAGTCTGCTGCATTTTAGTATCGTTCTCCACGGTTGACAGTGAAAAGGAATTCGGCCGTTGGTGGGGGGAAACAGACAAGGAATTCGGCCCAAAAAAAAGCCGAAAAAGGATGCCCATATGTATGCTACGGACTTGTGTGTGCTAATTAGCACTATCTAATTGCAACAACCAACGGGGTTGAATCTAACAAAAGGGACTAGTCCCTTATAACGTAATAAACCAAGGTTCAAATTTTCACTGGATGAAATTAGTACTCGACAATACCTCAAATAGAATTACCTCTAATATGAGAATACCTATGCCTAACCCCCGGGGGGGTTGTATCTAATTGCACTTGCGAAATGTTCAAATTATGTGCGTGATAGCAATCAAATCGTTATGCGCTGATTTATTCCAGAAAAAATAAGCGTCTTAGGACCAATTAGGAATTAATTAGTAATATTTATTATTTAATATTATTTAACAATTTCAGCAATATTATTTTAGATATTATTCTAGATATTTCAGAATAAGTGGATTATCCACAAGTAGGATTTAGATATTCTTTAGTATTTTAGATTTAGATATTATTTTAGTATTTTTGATATTATTTGGGTTTCCTAGTTTGAATTTTGAATTAGATTTTTATCTCTCTCTGTATTCCTATAAATTGGCCCTTGGCCTATTCAATAAAGCATCGAATATTCAGAGAGTATATTAAAAAGTGTGGAGATCCTCCTGGGCTGTTTTAGAGAGATTAGTGAGATTATTGCTATCCCTCTATCACAGAGTACTTTATTCCTTATTTTCTATTATTCCTATTTCCTATTATTTCTATTTCCCTGTTCGTTCTTTATCATTGGCATCAGAGACATTGTTTCAATCCAGCATGGTCAATACACGCTCATCTCACGCGACACAACCTTCCGACGACAACCCATCGTCTTGCTCCACACAGCAACCTGAAACCAAGCCACTCGATACCTCTTCTGATCATCTCGCCATCATCGCTGAACGACTTGCGGCTATCGACGAATTGAAGGATAAGGTGAACGCCTTGGAACTGTTATCTGCACGACCGAACCAAAACAGAGGGAGGTCGCACACTTCGGCTGATGACAGTGATGAAGATTCTGAGACGTCTCGGCGCAACCCACGCACCCCACGCACAAATCGATTTCCCAAGGTTTGATGGAGGAGACCCAAGAGGTTGGGTCCTGAAGGCAGAAAATTTCTTCCGATTTTATGATACACCAGAGGACGATCGAGTCGATGTCACAACCATGTACTTGGAGGGTGATGCTCTAGACTTGTTCTCGTGGCTCAATTCACAGCGAACAATATTATACTAGGAAGATTTGGTTAAAGCACTCCAGGAACACTACGGGCCGCCGGAATATCTCAACCCCGATGAGAACTTATGTAGCATCAAGCAGACAGGCTCTGTTCAAGATTATCGCAAAGAGTGGGCCAAGAGAGTGGCATTAATTGCAAAATGGCCAAAACATTGTCTTCCTGGCGTTTTTATGAACGGACTTAAAGAGGAATTAAGATCGAACGTCCGGATTCACAAACCGCGGAGCATCTACAGGGCCGCTAGCCTTGCTTTGGAATTTGAGAAACAACTCACCATTAACCGTGGGACCAAATCTGTCTCTTCGACGCATCGACATTATTATTCACATGATTATGCAACTCGTGATTCATATCCTCCACGTGATCATCGAAGTCTTTCGGCATCAACTACCTCCACAGGGAAGTATCCTTCAATCAACTCATCCTCTTCATCACTCCCTTCCCAATCTGGACGTGTAGTGCCTGTGGACTCCGAATGTCAACAACGACGTGACAAAGGGTTATGTTTTTGGTGTGCCGAGCCCTTTCGACCCGGTCACCGCTGCAGCGCTTCTTTCTCGCTAATGGAGATTGATGATGATGGTAACCCTCTTCTTGAACAACTAGAGTCCATCGTTGAATCTAACAAAGATGATACAGAGGAGCTCGAGGTTGCATTTAACGTCATCTTAGGTACACCTTCGGCTTCCACCATGAAGTTAAAAGGGTATATTTCTTCTAAGTAGGTACTGCTTTTAGTGGACAGTGGGTCCACCCACAACTTTATCCACTACCTTGATACGAGAACTCAGTTTTCTACCAGCACGGTTCCTTCTTTTGGAGTTCAAATTGGGGATGGCCGGATTATCCGTTGTAATCAAGTCTGCAAGGATTTGGAGGTCAAACTTTTAGGTCTGATAATTAGCATCCCTCAACACAGTGCAGGCTAACTGGAACGACATGTTCATGATTTTCTGGGTTTAAGGTAAAAAATACAAGTTGCAAGGAGAACCTCCAAAGGCTATCCCTCAAGTTTGTCTCAAGAGTTTGGAGTTTCACCAAACTGAAACAGCAAAACGTACGGCCTTAGATGTATCCGCGATATTTCAAGACTTTTCTGCTGTTTTTGAGGAGCCGCATTCACTGCCACCCTCCCGTAACCACTATCACATGATCTTATTGTTACCAGGGGCGTCTCCACCAAACTTGAGACCCTATCGTTATCCTCATTACCAAAAGGATAAGATTGAGTCTCAGGTTCGCACCTTATTGGACCGAGGTTTCATCCGCCCTAGTTCTAGTCCGTTTGCTAGTCCAGCCTTACTGGTTAGCAAGAAAGACGGCACGTGGCGGTTGTGTGTTGATTATCGTCTCAACAAAATTACGATTCCAGATAAGTACCCTATACCTAACATTGATGAATTATTAGATGAACTGCATGGTGCTAGATATTTTTCGAAGATTGATTTACGCTCTGGGTATCATCAAATTCGGATATTACCTTCCGATATTCATAAAACGGCTTTTAGAACCCACTCTGGTCATTATGAATTTGTGGTTATGCCGTTTGGTCTCACTAATGCTCCAGCAACCTTCCAAGCTATCATGAATAACCTATTCCGCCCATACTTGAGGAAATTTGTACTCGTCTTTTTTGATGATATTTTGATCTACAGTACTTCTGCACAGGATCATTTCCTGCATCTCCGAATTCTTTTTCAACTCCTACAACAACATTTTTTCTTTGTCAATGCTAAAAAGTGTTTTCTAGGCCAAACGAGGGTTAACTACTTGGGGCGTATTGTTGCCAGTGATGGTGTTGAAGTCGTCCCTGAAAAAATTAAGGATGTCGCCCACTGACCTGTTCCACGATCAGTAAAAGACTTACGCGGCTTCCTAAGACTCACCGGCTACTATCGGAGGTTTGTGAAAAATTATGGCCTCATTGCTAGACCTCTAACCGACTTAACAAAAAAGGGGGCCTTTCAATGGTCAGATAATGCTCAAACTGCTTTTGAAGAACTCAAAATAGCTCTCACTACCACTCCGGTTCTTCACTTACCGGACTTTCAACAACCTTTTGTTGTTGAATGTGACGCTTCTGGGAACGGTATTGGGGCCATACTTATGCAAAATGGTCATCCTGTGGCATACTTCAGCAAGGGATTCTCTTTCTCAAATCGTTACAAATCAGCATATGACCGGGAGTTACTTGCCTTGGTCCTTTCATTACAAATATGGCGTCATTACTTATTGGGTAACCATTTTTACGTACAAACTGACCATCACAGCCTGAAGCA
Organism: Inga laurina; assembly: GCA_963855925.1. Classification (NCBI taxonomy): domain Eukaryota; kingdom Viridiplantae; phylum Streptophyta; class Magnoliopsida; order Fabales; family Fabaceae; genus Inga; species Inga laurina. Next base: position 15,282,353 of record OY979703.1, on the reverse strand, counting down.
CTTGTTAGACCAGAAGGTTGTAACTACTTCCCAGCAACGCCTCCTGCTCAAACTCCTTCCCTTTGATTTTACCATTAGTTATAAACCGGGGAGGGAAAATGCTGCTGCTGACTCCTTGTCTAGGCGGCCTCAGCAGGCAGAATTTCTCCAAATGGTCATTCCCATAGCACATGACTTAGATCAACTTCCGCAAGCACTATTAGAGGACCCTGAAACAAGGGCAAAGATAGAGGAGTTACAGACACAACCGGATCATCACTCTCATTTCCACTTTGTAAATGGTCGATTATTCTACAAGCCACGTTTAGTTATACCCAATGACGTCCCGCTCAGAGAAAAATTGTTGGCTGAAGCCCATGCAACGCCAACCGGGGGGCATGGTGGGTACCTCAAAACCTTGCGACGGTTAAATGATCAAGTGTATTGGCGGGGGATGAAAAACGATGTCAAGTACCATATCCAACACTGTTACACTTGTCAGCAGAATAAATATCAAACCTTAGCCCCTGTTGGACTTTTGTAGCCATTCCCCATCCCGGACCGTATTTGGGAGGATATTTCTCTTGATTTTATTTCGGGGCTCCCTAAATCCCGAGGCTTTGATGTGATCTTAGTGGTGGTGGATCGTCTCAGTAAATATAGCCACTTCATTGCCCTCACTCACCCTTACACTGCTAAAATCGTCGCCACCGCTTTCTGCCAAGAAATTGTTCGCTTACATGGCATGCCCAGGTCTATCACCTCTGATAGAGATCCTCTTTTCCTCAGTCACTTTTGGCAGGAGTTATTTCGTCTAAGTCAAACCCGCTTAAATATGAGCACATCATACCACCCCCAGTCCGATGGGCAAACAGAGGTAGTCAATCGATGCCTCGAGACTTACTTGCGTTGCTTTGCACATGACCAACCTAAACAATGGAGTAAGTTTCTTTGCTGGGAGAATTTTCCTTCAACATTGGATATCATGTGGCTGCTAATACTTCCCCTTTTAAACTGGTTTATGGTCGTGATCCACCGCCTCTTTTTCCTTACATCAAGGGTGAAGCACGAGTTGCTGACTTAGAAGAACAACTTGAAACACGTGACGCCATGTTACGGGTCTTAAAAGGGAACCTCCTTAAAGCTCAACATCGAATAAAGTTACATGCCGATCAACATCGCCAGGACCTTGAATTTAACCCCGGAGATGCTGTTTGGTTACGTATTCAACCATATCAACAACGGTCTTTGGCTCGTTCAAGGTTTCAGAAGCTGTCTCCACGTTTCTTCGGACCATTCACGGTAGCCAGACGAATTAGCAAGGTCGCCTATGAGCTCGAACTACCTTCAACTACCAAAATCCATCCTGTCTTTCATGTTTATCTACTCCGTCCCGCATATGGCCAGCAAGCTCCTACTCCTCCTCCTTCTCTTCCACTCTCAGCTGATATGGAGCTATACTACACCCTTCCAAGGTGTTGCAGCACCACTGGACACCGGATCGCAGATCGGACATCTTTGTGGCATGGCAGAATCGCCCTTTAAAGGAAGCTACTTGGGAGGAGTATGATCTCGTTGCGGAACAATTTCCTCAATTTCGCCTTGAGGACAAGTCGACTTTCCAAGGGGGAAGATATGATAGCAATCCAAATCGTTATGGGCTGATTTATTCCAGAAAAAATAAGCGTCTTAGAACCAATTAGGAATTAATTAGTAATATTTATTATTTAATATTATTTAACAATTTCAGCAATATTATTTTAGATATTATTCTAGATATTTCAGAATAAGTGGATTATCCACAAGTAGGATTTAGATATTCTTTAGTATTTTAAATTTAGATATTATTTTAGTATTTTTGATATTATTTGGGTTTCCTAGTTTGAATTTTGAATTAGATTTTTATCTCTCTTTGTATTCCTATAAATTGGCCCTTGACCTATTCAATAAAGCATCGAATATTCAGAGAGTATATTAAAAAGTGTGGAGATCCTTCTGGGCTGTTTTAGAGAGATTAGTGAGATTCTTGCTATCCCTCTATCACAGAGTACTTTATTCCTTATTTTCTATTATTCCTATTTCCTATTATTTCTATTTCCCTGTTCGTTCTTTATCAGTGCGCACTTAAAATTTAGGTTTCCCCTAACATGAAATAGGAAAGAGTTTTTCCAGAAATAATTGGATGTACAATAATCTTAATTAAACTCGCACGAAAGAGAAACACCAATTTATTGGAAAAGCACTTAATGACCACACCTACAAATAGTTTTTTTGGTTTCAATACGGAATCTCAGCCCAACTGCGCTAAAACTAAAGTTCATTGAAAATGGAACAAAAAGATTCCCTTAACTGTAAGCTGCTTTTACTGCTTTCTGAGCAGCATCGTCCAAATCCTCCGCTGTTATCAACGTCATACCACTTTCCTGTTGGAACAAATGATCATCAACATAAGTAACCGTTGAAAGCACTCTAGATTCTTTCTACTGGAAATTTCTACACATCTCTAAAAATTCCAAGCATTTACCTTCAAAATTCTTTTCCCCTGGTCAACATTGGTGCCTTCAAGACGTACTACTACCGGGACTTTTAGTGCAACCTTGAAGACATTAGCAAAGTGAAGGCTAAGATCAGTATAAACTTGAAGAGGTAGAGAATTAGAAATCAAATCTCGATAGATCCATGAAAAACATGAAGCTACAGGAAATTAAGTTAATTTGAAAGATACCAAAAATATGAGAATTTAAATAAAAGAAATGGAGAGTGACAGAGATGATATAACTCCCACTTCCACACATCTCCCTCATTCTTTTTTTGTCATATCTTTCAAAAAGAGCGCAGATATCCAAGAATTAATTCCACATTATAGCCCAAAAATTATGTTTTAAAATCTGGTGAGAACTTAAATACAGACAGGAGCTGCATTATCTTTACTTCATGCAAGTCAGTTGAGATCATGCGATCCCAGATAACAAGATAACATTATCACCTACAAGTTCATTAGAACAGAATAGAACCCCTCTTCAAACTCAAATATTAACAGGCCATAGGAAAAAACCAAGCTGAAAGGAGTGACTTTATCAACCTGTTTTGCAGCGTTTACAATTCCACTTGCTATAACATCACACTTCATTATACCACCAAAAATGTTCACCAAAATTGCTTTCACCTTGTCATCAGCCGTCAATATTTTAAATGCTTCAACCACCTGCTTTACATAAATACAATAATTAGGAACAACAAAACGATCATCATAACGTGGCCAGTATTCAGCAACAGCCAAATAACATCCTTTTGAAGCAATTTTCTTGGTTATAAATGTGGGGCTAAGACTGATGCCAAAATATGGGAGTGGTGATAACAAAGCTAACTTTGAAGTGTCACCTGGCTCTCAGAGGCATTTCCACCTACATCCAGAAAATTAGCAGGAGTACCCCCACGCAATTTGATTATGTCCATTGTGGCCATCGCCAATCCAGCTCCATTCACCATGCAACCAATTTCTCCATCTAACCCAATATAATTTAAATCTGCCTTTGCGGCATCCACCTGTCTCAGATGGAAGGCATGGATAGTCAGCCATACCCAGCAAAAATAATGGCCATAAAATATATGGTCTTGATGACAAGGCACAAATCGATTGTGAATTCCGACATTAATTCTTCAGTTATATCATAAGCACATCAAACAAGAATAATCATATACGAACGCATCAAAATTAAAAAGTACTAGACACAAGGAAATGTGAGTAAACCTCCCGAGGATCCTCTTGGGATGTATCACGGAGAGCAAATATCTCTTTCTGACGATAAGCAGCATTATCATCGAAGTTCAACTTAGCATCAGCAGCCACCAATTGATTATCAGCAGTCTCAGCTAGGGGATTGATCTGTTCAAGAAGAATCACTTATGCATACATGTATCTTTGTAGAATTAAAATGTAGAAAGTAGACATGAATCACGCGACCAAGCAATTTATGAATAATATTATGTGTGCTTACTTCCAAAAGAGTGCAGTCACATTCACAAAAAAGTTTGTATAAATTCTTCACTTGCTCAATTGATTTGTTTCTATCAACCCCTTTGGGAGCCAAACCATCAACTACCTTTGCAGCATCTTCACCAGTAATCCCTTCAAAAACATCAACAGGTACCTACTAAAAGAATGAGCACGTCAGGTGTATATTGAAAAGCATGGGCACTGCTTCTGCAGAAATATTATCACGAGAAATGTTGGAAGATAACAAACCTTTACAATCATGTCTGGGAATTTCTCTGCCAGGTCTTCGATACTGGTTCCTCCCTTTCGACAAGCAATTATAACCTTGAATGCCCCAAAAAGAAAGGGGTAAAAAGTAAGAAGCAACATCAGTACATCACTCCTGATTGGTTGAATTTAACGAAACAAAAATAGCAGGAGAGGGGTCATACATCAGAGATAGTATAGCTCATACTTAGCATATACAACACTACAACAGATTCAAAGGTAACATACTGAAATTTGACACTTACAGGACCAGCGGTTTTACGATCCAGAGTTATAGCGAAGTACATTTCATTCACAAGTGATAGCTTTTCACACAAGTAAACCTGTAGTAATTAGAAAATTGGATATCAAATGATAAAATCTGGTGGAGGCAATGTATCCCTATAATTAGAGTTATATATATCATATAATATATGGAAAAAATGAAATTAACTAAAAATTTTACAAAAAAGGATAAAAACCACAATTATTCTTCCATTTATAGAGATTGACAAGGAAACACAAGTACATTGCACAACTATTTTTCCATGAATTCCTGTTAGCATAATATATCAAGTAATATTCTTTGAAGTACTTTCTTTCCAGGGGAAAAATTGAAATATCAATTGGAAGAAACATTATTTCCCCTCGAATGTGTGAGTTTGAACACAAATATACACAAGGAGCAATTTATGATTGAGTTCAATAAATGTCCAAAAATGAAAGAAGAACCATTCATGCACAAATTGTTTTTGAAAGCTAAGCACAAATTGCGCAGCTTCACTAAATTTCAATCTCGCTAGAACTGGCAAGCAAGCTAAAGAGAGCTGGTATATTTCAGATAAATGATTGAACAGTGTCAAACCTTGCTAACAATTTTTCCTTGCGGACCAGTTTGTTTGGTAACCAGGATCTGCCCAAGCATCTTCCCTGAAATGATGATAGAAATAACAACAACAACAACAACAAAGCCTTTATTCCACTAGGTGGGGTCGGCTACATGGATCGCACGACACCATTGTGCTCTGTCGAAAACCATATTTTTTTGTATATTATTAATCAAAAGGTCTCTCTCTATGACTTCATTAAACGTTGATGATAGAAATAACAACAAATCAGAAAAATAATGGCACCAAGCAAAATGACATCAGAAACTTTGATCATCTTAGTATTATGGACCGTGTGTTCAATCTAGGTACTATTTGCTCAAGGAGTTGGAATTTCACATCTAGTGAAAAAAACCCGGCCAATCATTACTACGTCTTATATCCACAGCATTGACAAGCATACAAAAATTTCAGTCATTACTCAAACAAGCCTAGAACAACAAACCATAATCTTAAGAAAACATTCAAACCCTCCCACCCAAGTTCTTTATCGCCTGATGTAATGAAGGCCGATGGCATTTGATTTGAAAACAAGAAAACCTTCAAATTGACATATCATGGCAGTCACGTATTACCAGCAATGTCTTCAACTTGTTCAGTTTTAACGATGTGAACTCCACCCTTTAGACCACTTTTGAATGTTCCCAAACCTCGTCCACCGGCCAAAATTTGACTTTTAACCACCAGCTGCATCGTAATAAAAATTACACTTTTTCATCGCTCAAGAAGTTCAGTAATAACGAACAAGTATGCTTATTGCTTAATACATTCTGTTTTGGAGGGGAAATTAGGAGGTTCAAATTTCTTATAATTGTAATAAGGAAATCAATTTAATAATCGAAAACCATTTTTTCTCCGGTTCAGTAGCTTATGTCAGCATCAGTGGGTATGATTATGAATTACCTCACTTTCGTTTGGAAATACGTCCTTGATTGCCTTTTTTATTTCTTCAACAGAGGAAACAGCTACCCCTCTTGGAACATGGACTCCATATTTGCTCATCAATTCGGCTCCCTGATTTAAAGAAAAAACAGGGATCATTAAACATTGGCAAAAAATAAGTCAGAGTTGTATGAAAAAGATCCAAAAAAATTAGCATGCCCGGATATGTCCATCAACCCCCAATAGGGGGCTTCTTTCAAACATCACAATTATCTATCACTGGATTCCGAAGGAAATGTGCGAACAAAAGACACGGAAACCATAAAAGGAAAAATATGCCGCCAGATCAGAGCGGGAACACAGGAAACTAAGTCGTTGACCAAGAGGCAACCAATAGATGCAGATTTCTAACCATCGATCATAAAACAAAACGGTAATGGTATCAGAAGTATAACAAAAACCACTTTAACGCACTCTCCTTCTCAAGTTTCGAGTCAAAACTAAGGATGAAAATTGAGAGGGACCTGGTACTCATGGATGTTGAGGCGGCGGAGTTGTTGCTGTTGCCATTTCCCGGCAACGGAGATCGTCCGGGAAATGAGCTTGTTGAGCAATCCCCTCACCATTCGAGTGTCGACTTGAAAGATCCGAATAGGATATCTGATCAGACGCCGACGTGCTTCGAGACACAATTCATTCAGGAATCAGTACCTCGAGTAGTTGCGACTTGAGACCCCGGCGACGCAGATGCACAAGCCACAAGCAATCCGGGTCAGAAATGATATCGGACCCTACGAATTCTACTCCGCCTTTTCGTTTCGGGTTAGATCCGCCAGCATGTTTGCATTGACAATTAAGTGGGATCGTAGTACTCGTGTATAGTCAAAAAATCTAAACTCATTTGGTTCAATCGTATTGTACTTTATAGTGAAATATAAGATAATGTAATACTAATTACAGATGTAATGTTTGATTTGATTTTTAAACAAGGTGCAATAAATTAATATTTTAATAATTATTTAAAAATAATATTGCACAAAGTCTATTTTACCCTTAACATAATATTTATAAAAAAATAGTTAAAAGTTGACGGTGGCGGGGATAGAGGAGGAGGAGGTAGTGGCAGCAGCAATAATGGGATGACGGCAGAGGAGGAGGTGGTGGTGGCGACGGCAGCGGCGTTGGCAGAGGATGAGGAGGTGGTGGTGGTGGCGGGGGCGGGTGTGTGACGATGGCTGCGGCGGAGGAGGATGTAGTGGTGGTGGCGGCGGTGGTGGGCAAGTGGCGGCGAAGGAGGTAGTGTGTGGTGGTGGTGGGTGAGTGGCGGCGGCGGCGGCGGCGAAGGAGTTAGTGGTGGGGCGGTGGGCAGGTGTTAAGCCGACGCCAGCGGCCGCAGAGGAGGAGGTAATGGTGGTGACGGTAGGCAGTTGGCGGCGGCAGACGAGGTAGTGGTGGCGGCTGTGGGCAGCGGCTGGGGTGGAGGAGGAGGTAATAGCGGCGATGGCAACAATGGGGGTGGCGACTACATCAGTGGAGAAGGAAGAGGTAGTGTCGGAGGCAGGGGGTGGAGGAGGAGGTAGTGGAGGTGGCTGTTGTGGCGTGATGTGGCAAGTGAAATGAGATAAGTGAGACAAAGGCACAAGAAACTAAACGGTAAATTTGACTTTTTAAATCATACAATGGGATGATAATGGGAATTCATAGGAGGGAAGTATGAATATGGATTACCAATTTTTTGGTAATCATCATTACAATGGTAAACCCTATTATCATGCTAAAGAGCAACCAAATACTCTTATCCTGGTAATGCAATCATGATTAAAATTGCAAGTGTGTAATGTGGTTGAACCAAACAGGTAAAAATGTAAAATCTAATGTTGTCAATATAGATACATATATTGTTACTGTCCCCTAAAACTTTTGCCCTTAAAATTATCCCCGATTTTTGGAATGTAAAGTTGTAAAACTTAAAAGTAGAGTCGTTAATGTAAATTCTGATATTGTTAATATGGATACAGATGTTGTTATTAACCTTTGAAACTTCTTAAGTCAGGACATTTTAGTCATTTTATCAAAATTGAAAATCCTAAATTTCTACTTCAATTTTGATTTAAGATTTGATAAATTGCAATACCAATTTATGTTTTTCCGTTTTTAATTATATTTTTCTGAAATTGTCCCATTTTTATATGAAGGGAAAACCCATCAGATTTTCATAGTCACTAGTTATATACGTGGGTGTTAAATGGTGAAAAAACATCAAATTTTCATAGTCAGTTGTTATATATGTGGGTGTTAAATGGTGCTAGCATTTGGCTTTTCAAATTGTACATTTTGGATTGAAATTATAGTGAGTTGTTTTTGGTCTTGAATTAAATAGCCGATTTTACTGGCCAAAAAAGAGAAAAATTAGGGGCCCATCTAGTATGCTGTAGTTAATTTTGATGGAAATGAAAATGGATATAAAAATGGGGTTTAAAAATATGTTTAGTATGTCATAGAAATGAAACATATTTTTTATGTGAAAATACCAAAATGTCCTCCCTAAATACCCAATCTCCACAATCATCGGGACCCAGTAACCAAGTACCACCAAGAAGGCTGATGAAGAAATCTCCCACACCTGCAACCAATTCTACGGTTTATCCATCACCAGGTTGAGATTCTTCACTGTATACAGACCTTGGGGTAGACCCAACACGACTTACATCTCATTCACGAGGAACATTCTACAAGGCAAACCATGTGAAGGTCTAAGTCAATCTGGATCTACAGAGATGACGGTGAGGAGCATCGTGTGACACCAGCGTCATCGAACGTGAGGGTGTGGCGTTGGAGTTGAAGCACCGTGCGACGCCATCGTCAAAGGTCTAAGTCGATCTGGATGTACAAAGATGACAGTGAGGAGCACCGTGCGATGCCGGAGGAAGCATTTGTTGGTGGGGTTGCCAGAGAGAGGGAGAATAAATGACCTGTAAATGGAGGAAGCGTTTGTTGGTGGGGGATGAGATGAGACCGTGTAGGTTGAAAGGCAAAAAAGAATTCGGCTACATGGAATCGTAAATCTTTACTTTTTGAGTGGAAGTCAATTTGATAGAATTGAGAAAATTTAGCTTCCAGTGGAATTGGAAAAATTTCCAATTCCATTATATCAAACAAACTTAGACATGAAATTAAAATTCAATTCTAATTCCAACATACCAAACATGCCTTGGTAAGAGCAGAGTTTGTAAAACTTTCCCCGCAGGTGGTGGTATGCATATATATATATATATATATATATATGAGTTGTTCTTCAATTATTTTTTTTCCCAGGGAGTTGTTCTTCAATTATATCCATTGATGTAATTAAAAAAATGATAAGTCATGCTCAAAAAAAAAATGATTAAACACGACTTCTATTACTATACCCAAGGAAAAGGTTTCGAAAGGATCATGATTCCACGGGGACAATTACCCTTATTTTCAAGTTTTTTTTTTTTTCCTTTTTGCTTTGACTATAACTATAACGAGAAAAGTCAGTTTATATGTATTTTAGTTTCTCCGTGTAACGACAAACACCATGCTCTCTGTCCACGATACTGAAGACATGGAATCGGCTCCAGCCCGACTATCCTTTTCTTCTTACAAGTCGTTGTATTAACATCTCAACGGTCTAGATTTAATATATTATATTATTATAATAATATTTTTATAATGTATTACATCTGAACCGTTGAGATCTTAATCCAACGACTCGTAGGAAGAAACCTTTTCTCCAAAGAAAAGGATGGGCGCCAAATACCAAGACCAAATTTATTAACTTGGAATAGATGGACTGCCGCCAATCACTATCCATCTCCTTCGTCCTTATTTGTAATCACTTATGAAGGTCACAAACTTACAGCAGTCACACTCTGATTTCAACTCATCAGCATAGTAAAAGAACTAAGAAAATGCAATGAAGGACTTACGGACCTCGCCAGACGCTGATTTTGAGGACTTACGGACATAGGTGCCAAGGTACCTCTGCTAGAGGTATGCCACCTGATCCTCCAACATCTCGACGTTTTATCGTATAAACATTTCAAGGATGATATCGGCAATCAAACAGAAAACAAAACGGACGAAAACACGATCGGCTTGTGAAGACGAAGAAAAAGAAATGAAGAATTACGGGAAAACGCATGTGGCAACCGATTCGGAACTTGAAGGCCACATCGCTTGGCCTCAGAAACGCGAACCCGCTAGCCTCATCGTTCGTTGGGCTGGAAGATACAATAATGGTTGGGATCAGAGAGAACGCGCTGCTAAAACGTACATATTCCACAACCAGTAGTAGTTGACCACGTTAGATCTGACGAAATAGAGTAGGCGCGTGGCAGATTCCAATTACATGTTACCCTGGAAGCTCCCGCACTGGAACGCGTTACTTTTTTAAAAAAATGATATTGACAAAACTGCCATTGTTATGAAGGCGGCAGTTTCATCCACGTGGAATCCTCACACCCATACCCCTGGACCTGGACCTGGACCGGGGAAGCAAGGAACTCGAAATTGCGATAAGTGCCTCGATGTCTCGAGTCTTGAGAATGAGTACCATTAGCTGAATTTCGTAATATATTCAATACTTTGCATTTTTCTTTTTAATATCCTCTTTGATCAAATAACGTAACCTTAATTGAGAGCTGTTAGGTAATAAACTAATGATGCATGCCATGACGTAACAGTCAGAGCAAGTGGCATAACGTAAGAGCCATTTTAGCATGCTAATATCACAGTTAATGAGAATTAGGGAAGATTGCATCCTTTCGTATAAACTAGAGGCTTCTTCCCGTGTGATTATATGATGTCAATTTTAAGATAGATTATAAACAACTATCTCAATTATTTCAAAACTTTTGATTGGTTGCTCTTGTGAATAGTTTTCTTTGTTAGTTTAATTTTTTTAAGGGGTGTAAGTTATCAAACAGAGATCAAATTTGAAACAGATAATTTTAGTCATTTAAGTTTACTCAAACTACATCTAACAATATTGATTCATCCTTCATCCTTTGTAGCACTAGCTCTAGCAAGGTGATTGGGAAAATGACCTCACAAATATATCATGAGCGGGATATTTATTACTCTTTCCCATCATAAATATAAGATAGAGTTGATCTTTTTAGAAAAATTAGGAAAACTAATTAAATTATTTTAAAATATTTATATTTATTATCTTTTCTTCAAATTATTTTACCTAACTTATAAACTGATATATAATCAAAATATATATAACATATTATATGATTGAATAACTTATTTAATTTCTTTAATTTAAAAAAAAAAACTTTACCTTATTTTTAAGAGCCACGCAGTATTAGTTTTTTGAGGCACACCCACCATAAACTGCAGCTTTAATTCAAGTCAGCAACAAGCCGACAGACTTGGAATTCTTCTTCATCGGGATGGAGCGTGGAAACAAAGTCGGAGGAGCCAAGGTGGGTGTTTCCGGTACAATTAAGAATTAGACGTGTATCCTCTCGACCTCAACATGATTAGTTTGGTTTAGAAGTAGAATTAAAAGGAGAATAATGGATAAGAAGAAAGATATATAAAGATGGGTGAGGGATAGGAGGTAACGGGGAACATAAAGGCTGTTGGATCACATGCTTATCACATTTTTTTCCTCTCATTCGTCTTATCCTTCTCTTCTTTTCATAACCGTGGCTGATACTTCAAAGGAAAAAATAAATAAAGGTGATTACTAGCTAGCCAACAAAAAAAAGAAAGAAAGAAAAGGATTAATGTAGTTCCACATCCACATTCCACAAACCAGATTCCACAGTTGAATGTTTAGTGTAGTGGTAGCTACCTCCTTATCGAGATGATCTAGTGCAGAAAACAGAGTATGCCACCAGCAACATTATATAGCTGCTACAATCAAATGTCTTGAGGGGAAGAACAGTAGAAAACTCAAGATGATCCGATGGATGTCTCCAGTATTTCCCAACATGAGCTGGACTAATACTAGTATGATCAACTTGAACATTCTCAAACCTCTTAAACGCTCTGCAACTCCTCTGCTTAGTGAGAGCAAAAACAGAGTTAACTTTTTCAGATTTCTCGTCTTCACTGTAGAGGACGAAGAAGGCCAAAGCTGTCCTCGCACAACACCGCGTCCTCCGGACTTCGACGCTTCTGGTTATCGGTATTTAGCAATGACTGCACGCTCCGTCCCGGTGAAGAAGAATTCCAAGTCAAGCTGCTGTTTATGGTGTGTGCGTCCAGGAAAAAAAAAGTCCGGCTCATACTATGTTTGAGAGGTCATGTTTCCCATTCCAATCAAAGGTTATGAGTGAAGGATAAATTAACACTCTCAAATCTAACTTCAAATTCTTTCTAGAGGTTTTTAGGGATAAGCTGCGGGGTAAATTTAAATGATCAAAATCACTTATTTTAAATTTAAAATATTAAAATTAAAATTGATTGAAATTTTAACCATTAAAAATTGTGTTAACTCATAATTTTTTTTATAAAAAAAAAAATCATGATTTTTACCTCCAAAATTGGTTTTTTTGGGTGCGAAACCGAAATAGCTAGCTGCTTAATTGATAAAGATCAACGAAATGTGTGTTTGAGATAATTTATTTTTTTGACTTATAAGTGTTTTTAAATAGTAATTTACGGTATATGAGGTAAGTATGTGAGAGGAGTTTTATCTCAACTTATATGAAAAACACTTATTTTCTAGGAATAAGTTAATCCAACCATGCTTATAATTGAGAGGGATAAGGAGCTTGCTACAAATGGATAATATTTGTTTTTTTTTTGGGTTAATATAACTTTTGGTCTCTGAAGTTTGATCCAATTTTGGTTTTGGTCCCTCAAGTTTGAAATCAGTGGTTTAGGTCCCTGAAGTTTCACCCAATTTTGGTTTTGGTCCCTCAAGTTTGAAATCGGTGGTTTTGGTCCCTCAAATTTAAAAAGGACTTGGCGACCCGTTTTTGAAACCCTACCCGACCCACAAAAAAACCAAGTCCTTTTCAAAGTTAAGGGACCAAAACCAAAATCGGGTGAAACTTCAGGGACCAAAACCACTTATTTCAAACTTGAGGAACCAAAACCAAAATCAAGTGAAACTTCAGGGACCAAAACCACTGATTTCAAACTTGAGGGACCAAAATTAAAATTGGATCAAACTTCAGGGACCAAAAGTTATATTAACCTTTTTTTTTAGCATATGCAAGTATTGGAGAATTGCCATAATGGAGTCAGATTGAAACATTATGGTTGGATTGAAAGTTGTTTTTTTTTTTTCCCATCTTAATTGACAGTAACTAGTAAGGATCATAATGATACTTTCTATATCCATATGGATCAGGACAAATATAATAGAGAAATACTTATATAATTATTATAGTAGTATCATTTTATCAGCATTCTAACTAATTAAAATATAATATCTCATCTTATTTTAATTATATATAGTAGATGAGTCATTTAGAGAAATTCAAATGTTATAATTTTAGAAGTGACGGGAAAGAATTGCGTTTTTTTATTTTTCTAAATTAAGAAGTTGGGAAAATCGCTCAAAAATACCTTTGGGGTAAATTAATTGCTGAATGTTATCAAGGAAGGTCGATTGCACTTTAACAAAAGATATTTTGCACACAACGGAAGAAGGCTTGCATGTTTATATAAAAGACTTGTGCACAAACAGAAGATGACTTGCACGCTTGATAGCATCAACAATTAATTTGCCAAAAAGGTATTTATTCCCAATTCTCCCTAAGAAGTTTATGTTTTTTAAAATCATAAAATTTAAATTTCTCCTATAACTCATCTATCATATAAAATTAAAATAAGATAAATTATTATATTTTAATTAATCAAAATATAGATTGAGTTATGCGAATATATAAATATTTCTCTTAGAGTTAAGCTTTAAACGTGGTTCGATTTCACTTGTTTAAAATTATTATATAATATTTCCACCGTATCCAACTCTTAATCGATGACACCTGCAATGACAAGGGGGGAAAAATAAATTATAGTTGCGGCAGCCAGGAAGAAGACTGGAAGTAAAGGATAGACTTGGTTATTTTCCCCCCTTTGGACTTGAACATGGATAAAAAAAATGGGAAAATTACGGTCAATTTCCAGATGAAAGAAAAAATAAATAAATAATCCCTTAAAATCTCAAAATAAAAATATGATTTTTATTAACAACTCTAGATGTGAGTCATTGACAACACTAAAAATGTCATTGATAAGTTCTTAGAAGCATTTTTTATTTTGAGATTTCAAAAGATTATTTTTTTTTCATTTTTACGTGGAACTTGACTGTAATTTTTCCTAAAAAAATTTATCCAATTTCAGTTAAAAAAACGGCACGAGTTTCAACCTCCGAGGATTTTTGTTTGAATACGGAGAGTGTAAAATCAACTGTGTGTGTGAATACATGTAATAAATTAATACTCTTCCAATTCGGTCAATAGAAAAACTAATAATAATAACCAACGCCTCTTAACATTTTTTTTTTAAAAAAAGCCAATGCAAGGAGAACTTTCTCATATGTGAAGAATTATTGGTTCTGAGACTGTGAAGAGCTTAACGTGAGAGACCCCCTTATCTCTTTCAGGCAATTAAATTTAGTCAATTTCTTGTTTGATTCATGATTTTCAACATACTTGCACCAATTTAGAGCGCAATTTTACTATTTTAATCACTTGCTTGATTTGTTGGGGTCTTGTAGTCCAATTAATACTAAGAACTTTTTTTTTAAACTTTTTTAAATGCAAGGCTATGAGTACAAACCCTCGTTAAAAATATAGTGGGTGTATGAATTATGAAAAAATATAAAATATAAAATTTTCCAGTCTTGAGCCATATGGAATTATGGAGATTGCATGAAATTAGCAGCCCTTACCTGAACTCCTGAATTTTTCCTTGAAAATCAATAAATGCGTTTGTTTAGAAATTTTGTTGATTAAAAGAACTTGATATATTTTTATATAAAGAAAATGTTAAAACTCTACATGAGTTCATACATGAAAATATCAGGACTCAAATTCAGTACTTTCTAACCAATAGAATTTGAAAAGATGGTCTTTCCATGAGGTTTCAGCTCATTTTTTGGGTACATTTTTGTAATTTTTTTATACAATAATTCCCTTAAACATGACGATCTGTGGCATGAGTTGTCCTGGGTTATGGATTTTATTATGCAGATATTATAGAGATTGACATGTTAATATAAAGGAGAAGAATTAAGAAATGATAAAGTGGTGATGCGTATGGTTGATGTGAGTTGTCAGATGAGACTGGGAGGAGGCCCTTTATCAATCAAGGATAACTCTCACCGTTACGATAGCGACACCTAACTGATTCACATTCACTCGCAAGTCCCCCTTTTTTTCTTTTCTTCCACCACTAGCTATAATGTTCCATCTATAGGCCTAAGCCCTTTCTTTTGTAGAGTATTTTCCTCATCTTCAATGCCATATGACACAGCACACGACTTTGATATTTCCCCTCTTCGTTTTAGGAAAATGGTTCGAAATTTTCGGATTAAAAATTGGGAGAATGGGAAATAAATACTTTTTTGATAAATTAATTGTTGAATGCTATTAAGTGTATAAGTTATCTTATATATATGTAAAAGAACTTCTGTTGTGTGCAAATACTCTTTCGTATGTGCACAAACCTTTCATATAAACGTGCAAACCATTTTCTGTTGTGTGCAAAATATCTTCCGTTGTGTGCAACATATTTTCCGTTTAAGTGCAATCAATCTTCCATAGTAGAATTCGTCAATTAATTTGCCCTAAAGGTATTTTTGAGTGATTTTTCCTTAAAAATTACATCCGCCATAAAACACATGAATTTAATATGGGGAAAATTCTAGAAAAATACAGTCAAAATTAATAAAGGACAAAAGAGTATGGTCAATTTTTGAAATTGCAAATTAGAGCAGCCGTAAGAATATGAGATTTGAAATTTTGAGCCAAAGACCATAATTCCCTCAGTTTAGTGACAGCGAAAACAAAAACAGAGAGCGCACAAATAGGAGGAAAGAGAGAGAAGATGCGTGCAAAAAAGTAACAATGCCGGAAGAGGAAAAGTGACAGGAAGGGAAGGGAGAGCTGAGCCACGGGTAAACAAATTTGGGATAGAAATCATTTTTGTGTTGCAATTCTTCAATGTATATGAAAAATTGGTTCTGGTTTGTGATTGGGGTTTATCATATTGGAGGTTTTGCTTTATGCGTAAGGGGGCTCTTAGGTGAAGATGGAGAAAAGATAGCGGCTTTAAGATTGCGTGATCAATTTCATTGTGTTTGGTTGCATTATTGTTGAATATTGTCCCTTTTTTGTTATTCACAACTGATTAAGGGTTAAACGATACGTCAGTATAAACTTCAGTCGACCGTCCATGGTAAGGTTGTGGGAGGGTGTTGTTATTAGTGAAGATAGAGATGTGAAGAGATGTTGTGTTGGTGTAAATAATAGGCTTACGACAATAATATGGGGGCGTGTTGTTATTAGTGAAAATGGACATAATAAGATAAATTGTGTTATTGTTAATAGTAAAAGATGGTGTTGTTATTAAAGAGGAGGTGTTGTTATTGACCCTCCAACTTATTATTTTCCCACTTTTGCCTTGGAAGTTGATAAACAAGAAAGTTAAGCCGTTGATTTAGAAAGTGGTGTTGTTATAGAGAAGGAGATGTTGTTATTAACCCTCCAACTTGTTACTTTCCCCTTTTGCATCATAAGTTGTTAAACAAAAAAGTAAATACGTTAATATAGAATGTGATGTTGTTATTATAGGGAGTGTTATTATTGGCCCTCCAACTTGTTACTTTCCTACTTTTGCCTTGGAAGTTGATAGACAAGAAAGTTAAGTGATTAATTTAGAAGGTGGTGTTATTATTGGTCCTCCAACTTGTTACTTTCCCCCTTTTGCATCCAAAGTTGTTAAACAAGACAGTAAAATCGTTAATGTAAAAAATGGTGTTATTATTAAAGAGGGGGTGTTGTTATTGGCCCTTCAACTTGTTACTTTCCCACTTTTACTTTGGAAGTTGATGAACAAGAAAGTAAAGTTGTTAATTTAGAAGGTGATGTTGTTATTAAAAAGGGAGGTGTCGTTTTTGGCTCTCCAACTTGTTACTTTCCCCTTCTTGCCTTTGAAGTTGATAAATAAGAAAGTGAAGTCGTTAAAGTGGAAGCTTGTGCTGTTAATAGTACAGCTAGGAAAACAGGCCGGGCAAGCCCTAGCACGGGCCTAAATGGCGGCCTCATTAGTCATTTCCAAGGCCCAACTCGCTTAACAAAAGCCCGCAGGCCGGTCCTCGGGCTTCAGGCCTGTTTAAAATTTTTTGCTTTTTATGCTCTCGAAGACTAAAATACCTAATTTAACATATAAATATAATCAAAACTAAGTTAAAATATCAAATATTATCCACATTTAACAAACACATAAATACTAAGACCTAAGTCCAATTCAAGCAGGCTTCATGAAATAGAAAAATCAAGCACCAAAGTACAATCTAACAAATGTTCAATGACAAATTTAAACATGGCGTCTGCCAACTAAAAATATAGATAGACAAAAAGAAAATAAAGAAGAGAAGCTTTAAAAAGTATAGAATTGTTGGGTCTGGCCTGTTTAGTTAAAGCCTATAGGCCTGCCTGTGGGCTTGGGCCCGTTAACACCTTTTATATTCCTATTTGCTTGAAGACTAAAATACCTAATTTTAAATATAAATATTATCAAGACTAAGTTAAAACATCAAACATTATCGATGTTTAACAAAACACAAATATTAAGACTTAAGTCTAAACCAAAATAAAACGCAAACATTAACGATGTGCGAGGTTTGCGTGGAGTATGAGATCGTCTAACTGTCTGAGGGTTAGGTTATTAAGTTTGTCCACTGCCTTGTCCAGTTACCCCTTATAGCCTTATTTAGTTATTTAAGAAAAAATTAAATGAGCTGACCCTGCAGGGCTGGCCCTTTTAGGCTCGCTTCCTTCTAGAGGATGTAAATCATAAACCCGGCCTTTGACGTGCTCAGGCCTAAACAGACCGGCCGGATTTCTAGTTAATAGAGAGGGAGTTGTTGCTATTAGCTCTTCAACTTGTTACTTTCCCTCTTTTGCATCTGAAGTTGTTAAACAAAAAAGTAAAGTCATTAATGTAGAAGATGTTGTTGTTATTAGAGAGCTCTCCAACTTGTTACTTTCCCCATTTTTCCTCCGAAGTTTCACCTGCTTCACGCCACCAAATCTAAGGTGTAATTCTCATTACATTCAACTCAAGTTTCACTTGTTTCTTTCAACCACAGGAATCAATTTTATGCAACCAAAACAATCAAACTTTAGAAAAGGAAAACACGGCAACATACCGCTGCCTATCATCTCTCGACACACTAATCACTGTCAAATCACCTTCCAACTCTGTAGCACGCCACCGAAGCTAGGTCAAGAGATCTTCGTTCCCTTCCTCTTCTTTGCTCGCCTGCACCGTCCTTCTCTTATAATTGGTGTGCCGACTAGCCCTTCGCCCCTTCCCCTCCTAGGTTTTCCCTCTGTTTCTCAGTCACTCTTCCGTTAACCCATGATTTCGGCCTTTGCTTCTTTTTTTTTTTTCCAAATTTCGCTGAGGGCATTATCGTTTTTTGTCCAAATTTTCAAATCCCAGATTCCTATTCTTGTTTTGATTTGAGATTTCAGGAATTTACCATACCTTTTTGTCCTTTCTTAATTTTAACTGTATTTTTCTGAAATTTTTCCTTTAAGATAAGTACTTCATATGTGTGAAATTTTATAAAGGATTGATATGTTTCAGGTATAAAAAACATAAAAGTTTATCAACAAAGTACTAGTACGTTTTCTAGTTATGAATACGGCTATAAAAAGTGATGATATAATTTTATAAAGAATTTTAGTTTGCTTATTTCATTTTATGAAGTATTCCCTCCTATCTTTAATATAAGACATGTTTGCATTATTTGATTATATTAAAAAAATTGGTTAAGTTAATTAATGAAATGTGTTATTTAAAATACCTTAGTCATTTTCTTTAATTCCCTTTTTTATATCTCTTCTTTTATTATTGTTGATGGAGCATTAATCGGGGTAAATTAGAAAAAGTTTGTCAAATCTAAAAAATATATCTTATATTTATAACTAAGATCAACTCCCAAAAATGTCCTATGTTAAGGACTCGAGGGAGGATCTTTTTTTTTTTTTGTGAACCCAAAGTATCTTTAAGGGTGTGTCTGGTTCAATTGAGGTTAAGTTAGGTAAGGTTTATTTAAGTTAGGTTAGGGGAGATTATAATATTGTTTGATTCAAGAAGAGTGTAGGGGAGGTTTGGTATCTTGTTTGGTTTATAAGAGGAGGGAAGTTAATTATAAGTAGACAAAAATGCTCTTCTACATATTCTCATTCTTCTTGTACAATGTACTTATTAATAATAATTATTTATAAAATTATTATTTATAAAATAATTATTCTAACAATTATATACACTTCTTTCACACATTTGTCATTTTAAGACTTAAGACTTAAAGAAAATGAAAAGAATTTTTTTAATCACTAAATAATTTTCATATTTAATGTTTTACCTCTTCTTTCGATATTTAAAAATTTAGAAGAAAGACTTTATTCTGTCAAAGAAAGGATTCCCATAAAGAAGAAAAAAGCTTGTCAGCAAGCAAAATCACATAAATAAAAAGTTACTCTTCTCTTTTCATAACACATAAAAAGATGAGTTATAATAAAAAAATTGGATTTAAATTAATTAAGACCATAAATATAAAAAAAATATAACTTGCTTTTAAAAAATATCCTTGTTTATAGAAAAAAAAGTGAGAAAATAATCATTTAATGTAGTGAAACTAACTATTAATTAATGGTAGTAGAAATAATAAATAATAATACAAATTTTAGATATAATATAAATGAGTTATCTGATCCCTAAAAATATTTTCCACTTTGGATCTGTTTTATTCTTCTTCTTCTTCTTCTATGCTTCCTCCATGATCAAACCTTTACAAACAATAGATACAAAAGTTTGAGGCAAACTAAGAATGATTAGTTGAAGGTTGAGGCAATAGCTAAGGAAGAGGTAATGTCACATCCCCTGTAATCCCACCGCCCAGCAGGCACGGTCCTCCGCCATAGGTTCCCCCTATTGAGGTACCACCTCTCGCCAAACTCTTATACTTACCCCCAGGGTAAGGGTTCGAGACGTGGGGAGGCGAGATAAAATCCCAAGGGGTGGGATTATATCCTTATGAGTCCTTCACCTGCTGCTACATGTGGGGAACCTATGGCGGAGGACCGTGCCTGCGGGGCAGTAGGATTTCGGGGGATGTGAAAGGTAATCAGCAAGAAGCAGCATGAGGGCCTTAATCCAAGCTTCATGGTGGAACGTGCTATATTGGAGACTGTAACATGTTGCTATTGGAAGAGCTGTATAATTTATTTGTCAAACCAAGTAGTTTCGTTTGGATTTGAACCCTTACATGTTGTCATTGGAAGAGCTGTATAATTTATTCCCTGCTTAAGTAGACTCCTAAATCTTGTCTTAATTTTGGAATAGAGGTATGTGTTTTCAACCTTTTTTTTCTTTGAATAAAAAAGTACAAAAAAATGACAAACTTAATGGAAAATCATGTGAAAAAACTTGGCTTTACTCTTTCTCCTACATGCCTTAAAATAAATTGCTCTAAGTTCAGTCCATTTTTAAATACTTAGAAGACAATAGATTTTTGGAACATAAATAAACCAACACTTGTACATTGAAGATATAATTAGATATGTTGCACATCAACTTACATCATTACATAAAAATCAAAAGTTTCCATATGATTAGCAAGCTACACGGTCCTATATTGCTAATTCTTTCAAAATATCCATATGGTGAACAAGTAATTATAAAAAATCATTGCTCAATGAGCAAGATAGTGTAGCATCAAAAGTCTCTAAAAGGTTAACATACTATATTGTTAACATCAAAAGTCTACAAATGGTTAGCAAACTAAATCACTTTAAATCCTTTACAACATCCATAAGTAAGTTCTTGTAGGTAAGAAGAGGACATTCAACAAATGTCCTTAGTATGTCACCATTATTCATAAGACCTCTATAAATCTTGGCGACATTAGTTGTTCAGAAACCACAATCTTGAATCAGTTTTTAGATTTCTTCACCAAATAATTGAGGAAGCTTTCTTGATGTTTCTCTAGCTATTTGAATTCTTTCTCTAGCTATTTCATTTGCTTCTTTCAATGTTTCAAAATATAAACGAAGATAGAATCAACAAATTAAGAATTGAAACATTATGATGTCCCTAAAAGAATCGCGAAGTAGTTTTTCCTATGAATGCTCTATCTGAAATGGAAGGAAAGAAACTAAATGGAGGAATGAAAACTAGAACTAGCATAAAGAATGAAAACCAAGCTGAAAGGAAATAAAGAAGCGCAAAATCGAGATTCAACTCATTTTCTCAAAATCACACCAAACAAATAGAATATTATATTTATATCACTTCCTAGCCACAAATTTCCGCAAAGAACTTCAGCAGATTTGTTTTTTTACTAGAAGTTTTTTTTACCAGAGAAGTCATGACAGACATTACTCACCTGAACGAAGGAGGCAGTGACATTAGATGAGCAATTGACAGAGTAGGTGGCAATGGCTGGAGGGGCATCCCAAAACGACCCAAGACGTGCTGAATCGTGAAGGAGTCCATGTGATCTACTGGACAAATGGATTGGCAATGACCTCGAAGAGCAACCGATGGTGGCTGCAGAAGCTGACTGCTGCGACGTTGGGTGGAGAAGTGGCTGAACACCACGCTTAACTACCAAAGTCGTGAAACAGACTAGGGAAAAATGGATGTCGCGCCAGAGAAATGGGTGAAAAAAAATGACCAAGGAGGTGCTTTTATTCGATAGGCAGGCAAGGGTAGTAGTGGAAATATAAAAAAAATGCCATGGGTGATTTAGTGAAAGTTGGATATAAATATTATCTAACTTAGAAAAACCCCCAAATTTGGAGGTTTTATAAAAGGGTGGAGGTTACCGCTAAAAAATAAAAACTCCTCTCACCCCTCACCTAACCTTTTTCCAACCAAACACCTGTTTTTAATCTCCAACCCTCCCCTAACCATACTTAACCTAATAAAACCTCCAACCAAACACACCCTAAGTTACTTTGGACTTGGGCCTAATCGCATTAAAACCCTTCTAACAAGAGCAATTCTAATTCCAGAATTCAAACTTATATTCTCCTCCTTATGGATGAGATAGCTTACTATCTCAACCCTTGTTATAAAGTATCTTTTATAAATCATATAATCCTGATACTGTGAGTTTCAAATAATGATTTTTTTTAATATCAGATTATCAGTCATTATTTTATTTTTTGAAGGTGAAACTTTATATGTCAGCATTTTTTACCAATAGCATTAGGCTAGATGACTGAAAAAAATACTTTACAAAATTGAGCATCGAAAATAAAACCTTAACTTAAGTAAAGTTAAAGTATTAGAAATATACTTTTATCAATGCAGTTGTATATATAATATATTACTAATATTTACGGTAAACATGGAATATTTCTGGCGTTAAAGAAAAACGATTCTTTTCTTTAAATTCAAAACTCCCCGGATGTTATTAACATGACATTTATGGTTTAAAAGTAATTGAGTGGATCTAATCTACGGTTCAGTTTTCCATTTTACGGCTATTTTAATTTTTAATTCACCGTCAGCTTATTGATAATAACTTATTTTGCACCTTTTGGCAGATAGAAAACATTTTTATGGCCAGAAAATAAATATAATCCTTTTACCTGATAATATGCTTGAAATTTAATATGGCCCCTTAAAAAAAATAAATAACCCCTCGTGTCAAGTTAGATTGCTTAATATCCAGATCTGGTCATTTTCCATTGAAACGAATTTAATTCCATCCGAGTTTACTTCTTTTCTTTAAGGCTAACATTTGACACTGCGGCCTTACATTTTTTTTCCCGATAAAAGAAGTGATTTTTCTAATAATTATAAAATTTAAAGTCATTATTAATTTTTTTTTTTGAAAAAAATATGTTGATTAATGAATTACTTTTAGAATCGAACATTATTAGGGTAGAGCATGCTGTCTTCACAGTAGAAAAATAATTTGATATGTAAGATGTTCAAAAACGTGTTTTTACAATTGGGTTTAGGTTGGTTTTGACATTTAATTATTGTCAAGGTAAAGTTTGGTGTGACTTTAAGTATGGAATTAAAGTTTAGACCTAAATTTAATTTGTTGAGGCTAAACAAACTGCCCAACCATTACAAGGATTTCTTAATTTTTATCGACAAATAAAAGGAAAAAAGTCCACTTATTTTGTACTATATAAAAAAAATGATCCCTTCATGAATCTGCATTTTCTTTAGAAAAAATCCACATATCAATGTATGACATCTATCCACAAGCAAATGTCAGGATTAGGATGCTTGATTTTTTCTTTATCAGATTAGATTTTCATCTTTCTTGATCAAGGATTTGTATTATCATTAATTTGGTGTATATATGACGTGATTATTAATTTTTTTGGCCCAAAAAAATGTGATGATTAATTTTTAATATAAAATAATAATTTATATTTTTTTTTTTGCACAAAAAACTATCAGAATTAATTTAAAGGGACAAGAGTTGAATTGAATTGATAAATAATATAAAATTTTACTCCAATTTTTTTATATGATCAAATATTTCCTCAAGTCACATGAACTTTAAACTATCAAAATCATCTATGAAAATTAGTTTCGACAATATCTGAAAAATATCGCCAATATTTTGTATCAAAACATAAAATATTGAAATAATAAAAAATACTTTTTAAAAAAAGTGTCTTCCTACAAAAAGGTATATTTAATATTTAATATTGATATTCAAAATAGAAAACTTGCGCAACGACAAAAAGAGGGTGAGTTTGTCATTTTAAATGTCGGTGGCAGATTTTGTAATATTTATCATATTACGAGGGCAATTAGTTATTCCTCCCACTATAAATAAGAGAGCCCCTGACCCTTCGTCCATTCTTCTCCTGTACCCGTAAGTGTCGCTCCTCTCTCTCTCATTATCTCTCTCTTCCTCTCCTCTCCCTCTCTCTCTCTCTCTCTCTCTCTCTCAATCGCCAGAAATTGTAAGGGACTGCGTCACTTCTCATACCCAGATTCCGTCTCATCCCTATCTGATCCCTCCCTCCTCTCATCAGTCATCATACACTTCCCTTCCTCTTTGCCCTCTCTTTTCCCTCTAATTACGCGATTGCCTTCCCATTCAATTAACTCTCCGGTTAGTTGTTCTGCCCCCCTGCGGTTCTTGCCCCTTTTTTCCGTCAATTTAAAATTTGGTCCACTTTTTGTTTTCTCGGGGTCTGGGTACTGACGTGTCATGCAGCCACGCAGCCATGAATACCAAAACGATGCGTTTGCCCCCACGGCGTGTGTTAACGCCTACCGCTGCCCCTAATAATAACAAGCGTAAAGAGAGAGACGAAGGCTTTGAGAGGCCCAGGCCCAGCCCATCACCCACCACTCCAACTGCTATATCCCCAACCAAATTTCTCAAGCCGGATAAGCCGAGAGCTGTCTTAGAGTCGCCCCGCAGCAGTGGTAAAGGCTTAGAGCCGACCTCATCCAATCAGCTGCTAGCCGGCTTCCTGGCCCACGAGTTCCTCGCCAGAGGGACCCTCTTCGGCGAGCCTTGGGACCCATCCCGAGCCGCAGAGGGCCCCACCCCCACATTCACTGTAGCCGATAAGAGAAAAGGCACGTCGAGCCAGAGCCAGACGCGAGAAGCCGAGCCGGGGAAGCGAGAAAGGTATGCGGAGCTAGCAGAGTTGTTGAGAGGGAATGGGACCCGCATAGCTGGCATAGTGAACCCCACCCAGCTCTCTCGGTTCTTACATTTGTGATCTCACTTGTGACCCCAGGATCACACGTGGAAGGATGGCATTGGATATCTCTGCCTTTGAAGCAGAGGATAGAAAAAAGAATCCATTTTTCTGTGGTAGGTACCTATGATTCGCCCGCTTTTTTTTGTGTAGGATTTGTGCGAGAATCGCCAATTTTGCGATTATGGTTTTGCTCATCCATGCACGCATCGACTTGTACTTTGTTCATCCTACTGTTTGGATCTCATCTGATATGCAATTGCATGCAACAAATACTTGCCTTTTTTCCTCCAGACAGGTTTCAGTTCTTGATTTTCAATTTAGTACGGATGTTCATGATTGAAAGATAGTATGGATTTTTTTTTGGGAACTTTGAAAAATACTATAGATTTAAATGATACTTGGACTGTGACTGAAAGCAGGTGGATGTGTTCAAACTCGCTGATCATGTTGTGTTATGACTAAATTGGAAATTATGAGCCTCTACTTGGAAATAATGAACATTAAGACGAAACTCATGAGAATTTTCGGCTATTATTTTGGCACGTAGTTCCCCAAAGCTTTGTGGCCAATTTGCTCTTAGACTTCTGCAAGATTTTTAGATTTAGTTATGTTCATTGGCTTCATATATGAATTTCATTCAAATTTCTCTGTCGGGTGTGAATTTTGATTAATTTAATCTAATTTCAATTTTTGAATTTGAAGTGTGTCCAAACTAAATTTTTTTAAGGGCTAGTCGTATTTTTTTTAATAACTATTAATAAAAAGTAAAATCTTCCCTGTTCACAATTCAATTGTAACGAGTTTGGATTTCAGTACCTTGTACCAAAAGTTTTAAAACTATTATTAATCAATCAATCATGTATAAAAATGAAATGTAGGGTAGATGGGACCAAGAGGGGAGGCCATCGAAGGTGATTGGAGATAGAGATAGGGCATCATATTCGTGTGCACGTGACGCACGAAAGAATAATATGTCCAAAACTCCGAATTCTAATTCTCAACCTAACCCCTCAATCCTCTTTTACCATTATCATGCCCTTCTCATGAGAATCACCCACATATCTACGTCTAGGGAGAGAGGTATCTCTATTGATTTTTTTCTTCATTTACTCTTTATTGAATGCATATATCATTAAATCAACTTTCAATAGTTGAGATTTATTATTAAATCTCAATCATTGAAAGTTGATCTAATGGTAGATATATTCGATGAAGAGTAAATGAAAAGGAAAATCAATAGAGACACTCTTCCCTCCTAAATCTAACCTATTCTTTTTTATAGTTCCCTCCTTGCTTTAATTGGTCAATTTTGTTATATGATTTGTCTTCCAATTTTCCTCGCCGATTTTAGCCCAATTTGAATTTAAAATTTTCTTACTCTATCTAATTTAATTAGATATCTCAAGTTCGAGTTTTGAGAATGTAACCATGTTACATATTTAGTTAGAGAATTTTGTCACCTTTTGTGTTTCTACTTCTACGTGTTTGAATTACTTAGCTAAAATAATGCCAATTAAAACCTCATCGATCTAAAATTTGCACGGTTTTTCTTAGTTTTAAAAATGGATAACTTTTTTTTTTTTTTTTTTTAGGAGAATTCGAACTCTGAGGTCTATTTATGCCCTAGGTGATTGATTCACCTTAATTTCTTTAAAAATTTTTTTTACTCTTTTCGTTAAAACTATGGTAGCATCATTGTCCATAGACGCGCTAAAACAGCCCAAATTAATTAAAAGTACATTCAAGGGGGACAAAAAATTGGCCAGAAACAAGCATGAGATGATTATATAACACAAGCAGAAGTTGCAGCAATTGTAATTTATTTCTCGGCAGGAATCGGATTTTAAACTTCAGCGATAGATAGTACTACAATTTATTTTTTAAAAAAATTAAATCCACTATACTAATTTGATTAGAAACAGATACAACAAGTATACAATATAAAGTTAAGAAGCTATGTTTTTTCCCCATCCCTTGATTATTAAGGATTTTTTTAATGAATTCAATCAAGATTAAAAATGGATGGCTAATACTGTAATTGTATCCTACTATCCTTGTTTGTCTTCTGATTAAAAAAAGAATATTTTCTATTGAAGGTAGGGAGAAATAGTCGGACTCGGAACAAGTTTATGTTGCAATCAATAAAATTTGATATTTTAAGCCATAAGTCAAGAGACAAATGATCGTTGTGATGTGACGTTTAACACACACACACACACACACACATTTATTTAATTAGGGTGGAACAAGGTTTTTGCCTCGTCTCTAAAATGATTGCCAACTTCTAAATATGAATTTTTCATCCAACTCAATTTAAATTTACAGTGCTTTATTATATCACAAATTGGTTCCGTATTATTCTGCGAAACAAACGGTCGAATGAAGCAGTGATTACTCCAAAGAACACCAGCAGGTAGTTTTTTTTTGGGTTAATATAACTTTTGGTCCCTGAAGTTTAATCCAATTTTGGTTTTGGTTCCTCAAATTTGAAATCAGTGATTTTGGTACTTGAAGTTTCACCTGATTTTGGTTTCGGCCCCTGAAGTTTGAAATCGGTAGTTTTGGTCCCTAAAGTTTCACCCGATTTTGGTTTTGGTCCCTCAAGTTTGAAAAGGACTTGGTTTTTTTCTGGGTCGGGTCGGGTTTTTTAATTGGGTCGCCAAGTTCTTTTCAAAATTGAGGGACTAAAACTAAAATCGGGTGAAACTTCAGAGACCAAAACCATATATTTCAAACTTCAGGGACCAAAACCAAAATCAAGTGAAACTTCAGGGACCAAAACCACATATTTCAAACTTAAGGGACCAAAACCAAAATTGGATCAAACTTCAAGGATCAAAAGTCATATTAACCCTTTTTTTTTAAAGAGGAGAATTTTCAAAGGTATAATATAATAATAATTAGCAAATAGAATACGAAAAATGGAAGGAGTTTCCAAATAAATTACCTATAAGGGAAGAGAATAATAAGAAGTTTCAGATGATGACACCTAGATGCCAAGTTTTGATTTGAAATAGAACCGACCCTTCCAAAGTTTGGCATATTACAAGAAATTCCAAAACAGTTTTCATAAATATTCTTCTCAATATTCATCTATAACCCATCGTTCTCTCTTTTTTTTTTTATTTCAATAAAATTTTCAACCTTCGGTCTAATCTGCCTAAAAAACAATTATTAGTTTATTGCTATTTGATTTAAATTTTGATTCACTGCATGACATGATGTTGCATCGTCTGCTATAAATTTTAAAAATGATATAACACGACAACAAAATAACGGGTCAATTAATATTGATTTTTCTTTTATCGGAATCAAAATATGGATAATAGACGTGCTTTTTGTTATGGGATGATTCTGCTAGATGATAGAATTAAGAAAGAATGTTAGAAAAAGAATTTTGAAATTATAAAATTTTAAATAAGGTATTTCTCATAAAATAAATTATAAATTACTTATCAAAGCTCGTCCTTACTATATCAACTGTTGATATCAAGCCTAGTTTAGGATTTAACAATTTTAAATTTCTTTTTCTATCGTTCTCCTCAAAATTAAAGCTAAAAAATGTACATATAGAAACTTTAAATTGCCACGTTGTAATAATTAAATGATGACAAACTGAAAACATGCTTGTAAATTGAAGGAGTTAAATTAAAAACCAATACAAAATTAAAGGACTAAGCATATACTCTATCTTATAATTAAATTAAAAATTTGTTAATTAAACTAAATCTATACAATTTTTTTTAACTCTATCCCAAGTATTGGATTGAGATCTCCCGAAAAATGTCGTTATAAAATTATTATTCTACCTCAATTTTTTATTGCTAAGTAAGGCATCCGCAATCCTATTAAAGGACAACCTATTCATATCATTATTAAGTATTAAGTGTGTACACATATTCAGATGGGAATTAGAACATTGATTCGCCATTCTGTCTCAATTTTAAATAGAAGGTATCCTTTACAGAATATTTGAGAACATAAGGCATTTTTATGTACTATTTTAAAGCGAAATTAATGTCTTCTTTTAAAAGCTTATAAGAATACATTAAAATCACATTCCTTCAACAATATGATCAGTTTTCGTGTATCTAAATATCTAAAATGTTTTTTGTAAAGTATGAGTACATGGAAAGTAAAAATACCTTATCTTTAAAAGGAAAAAAATAATAGTTGTACCAGTAGTTTAAAAAAAAAAAGAAAATGAAGCGTGACAGGATTAAATAACGAGACAGGGCATACGAAAAGCGTGGGCTCAGAAATTAAAAAAGATGGGAAGCAGGACATTGAAGTCATCGAACAATAAATTGTGGCCTTAAATTTAAAAGGCCCCACATTGGCCCCACTCATTCTGAATCGTTAAAACGGCTCGGAATTATCATGTCAGTATGACCCTTATGGCATCTAAT
The DNA here is from genome assembly GCA_963855925.1 of Inga laurina. NCBI lineage: Eukaryota > Viridiplantae > Streptophyta > Magnoliopsida > Fabales > Fabaceae > Inga > Inga laurina. The sequence continues at coordinate 15,253,021 of OY979703.1, read as the reverse complement.
AGGGGCCCACCATCTCTAAAGAATCCAAAGCAACTCTCATTTCTATTCACTTCACTTAACGTTTATATCGAATTTTTATAATTTAAATTTATTTATTTCACATTTCAATAATGTTTTTATTAAGTATGTAGTGCTAGTGTTGACTTGAGATGAAGAGGAGAGGAGGAGGCAAACAAAGGAAATAAAATTTAACCTGTGGAGCTTTAATTACTAATCAGCTAAACAAGACAAACATTTTTTTTTATGCATACAATGAACTGAAATGAATAAAATATAATGATCTTATTATCACCAATCTTCCAATTTTAGAAAGAACTGAGTTGGAGATATAGGGTTGATCGGATTAACATTTGTAATTTTTTTTTTTTTTGCGCCAATTTGTAGAAGTAACATTTATCCCAATTAACTTTTACAACTACAAGTTTAGTAAGGTCATGAGAATTGAGAAATGATAGTAATGAAGTATCTGTTTGAACTAGCAGTAAAAATTATTTTTTTAAAGTGATTTACGGTATGCGAGGTAAATATGAGAGGAGTTTTATCTAGATTTCTGTCAATAGGCTTCTTAAACGCTAATTCAAACAAGCTATTAATAATGTCTTACATTTGGAGTTGGGGGATGATGTAGTGCTGAGAATGAACTTGATTCATGTTTTTTATATGCCCTCCAATTTGTCATTTTAGCAGCGCCCCTCTAAAAATATTTTCACCATTTTTTTTCCGCACGCTTATTGCGTAGGTCCTTTTTCAAAAGAAAATTTCTACACGTCAGTTTTTAAATTAAATGTTTGGAATATCTTTTGAAAAAGTGTTATATATGATCTTTTTTACATATTAATTACAAATATAACAAATTATCTTCATTTTTTTTTATTCTTTTCTACCATCTACATTTTTTATACACTATGTTTTTTAAACTCAGTTTTGTGATAAAAAATGTGTTATCTTAAATTATATAACATCTTCTCTTGTTCTAAATATAAAAGTTAGATAATTAATTAGTGAATATTCCTTTTGATTATTTTTATAAGAGCTCAAAATTTAAATTGTTTTGGTCTTTTTTATAAAAGTCCGATAAGAGTTGTCAGACCATTGAATGAGTTTTTTCAATTTTTGCTTCTCATTAATTATATGTATTACATTAATTAAAATATGATACTTATATTTACTCTATCTCTTTCTTATTTACCCCTCATAAATAAAGGCATATTTGGGGGGAATACCGGAATAGTTCATTTTAGAAATATTTATTATTTTTAATTAATTTTAACCACTTTCTTAAATCGTACAATTCAGTTATCAGACTCTTATAAATAGGACTAAATGAAGTATTTAAAAATTTAATTAATTTAATTATTTATAACAAATAATACAGTTGGTCTGCTTAGAATATCATTTTTAATTATCTACATACCCTTGATGAAAACCCTCGTCTTATGCATAATTAACCGAATACTTTGAGGGGAAAATTATAAATTGAAGGATAAAATAAATTAAAATTTTATATTAATGACCAAAATAAATATCTTATTTATTATTTTTTATTTAAGATATGAGGCAACAGAATGGATCATTTTCTTTTTTTTTTTGGGCCAGGAAGAATGGATCCATGTTATAGAAAAGGGGGAAAAAGACATTGAATTTTGAAAATATTTTTTTCCCGGAATTGAAATTAAAAAAAATATGGAGCTTAAGGAGGCTGAGTGCCATCCATTCTCATTTTCAGCATTAAAGAATGAATGGCGTACATTATCCAGCCTGATAATGAGGCTCTTCATTCAATCGATGCATTGACTCTTTTTTTTTTTGGCCCATAATCCAACAATTGACTTTTAAATTTACTTAACGCCCACCTCCAACTAAACTCCATGTAGACCTTATACTGTGCTTTCATTGTAGCAGGAATTTTCCTTTATTATCCTCACTCTACCCTACGCAAAGCGGTTTAGCAATTCGAGAGACATCCGGTTCTCCTCTCCCGAACCCCTGATATTATTAGATGGACCGGTAATACTTCTAGAATATATACAGTGCGTGATGGCTATAAATTGCTTCATTGCACACATGGACCAGCCAATTTTGCAGACACGAGTTATGTGACTTGATTTGGGAATCCTTACCACCTTCGAGACTTAAATTGTTTCTTTAGAAAATTGTTAGACACATCTTGGCAGCAACTCAGGTGCTTAGTGATAAGACGTAAGACCAAGACCGACTCTGATTACTCTGTAGACTATACTTTTTCATCATGAACGCAATTATAGTTTATAAAAAAAACACTGAACTCCATGTAACCTACACTTAATTTCTTCTGTTAGTATAAGACATTCTTAACTAATTTACAGCTTAACTAAGGCCCTGTTTAGGTTAACATTGGAAAAGCACGTTCACCCAAGTTGAGGCAGAACTCATTTTACATATTTACCTCGTACGCCGTAAATTACATTAAAAAAATAACTTATATTACCAACTCAAATAGACACTAAATCAGTCGTGCCACTGAGAAAATACACATTTTTCATGTTTACCCTATCTAATAGGGTGAGAATGACTTGTTACTACTTACTTATTTTTAATATACTTATTAATGACATTTAAAAAAATCTTATAAATTACTAGTACCTTTTGCGAACCCAAAAATTTCTTATATTTTTAAACATATACTACTTTATAAAAAATGTCCTGAAACTTTAAACAGAGGAGTATTAAGTTTTTTACTCGTATAATATTTTAAATGTTGACGGTTATAGAGAGCTAATAAACATGAATGAAATAATATTTATTTATTTATCATTACACTCAAACAATATTATATCTAATTTACTACTTCATTTCTTGAATTTCAATACAAGATACACAATTTATTTTTTAATTAAAAAAAGAAAGAGAGAACTCTTTACCTTCTAACCTTTGAGGAAGAAACCCATAATTTAATAAAAAAAAAGGGTAATTTAGGGAGAGAAATCAAGGAAAAGAAATATTTATTAATAAGAATCTTAAAAATTATAATTATTTTAAAAGACCAAAAATTAAAATATAAATATTTAATTACAAAATTAACCCTGACAAAAGTCCCTACCATGTTCCCCTCAAGAGCGTCTTTAAATTGAATTGACTTTTATTTATGAATTTATTATTTAAAATTTTTTAATTTTAGCATGTTTCGTTTCTATATTATTCTTCTTAGGCCCATCCGCTTGTTTAAACTTTTTTCTTTCCATGAAATATCACATATTTTTAAAAGACATATATTATAAGATTTTTTTTAAGTTTTTAAAAATAATCAAAATCTAGAAAGAGATAGATTTCTAATTGTTTATAGATTTTAGAAGCTATTTTAATTTGGGCAGCTTTTAAGATAATCTAATATGTATGAGGAAAAATATCATAAACATATTGAGTTGTTATGTTTTTTATCAATATTATATATATATATATATATATATATAAAGATATCATCAAATTTAATAAGTAACAGTCAAATAATAGGAAAGGTTAATTTCATAATTAAAAATTAATATCTTAACTTTTAGTCCTTACAAATAATTATAATATTTAAAATCCTTATTAATAAATATTTTGAATACTTGGTCTATCTCTCTTATTCTCCCGTAACAAGGGGGGGGGGGGGGGGGCAACAACAACTCGGTAAATTTGTTCCAACGATAGCTTCACCGGTCATATTTAGATAAGGTTGCAAATTTGACACTAACATTAACATGTTTATGTATTTAAATTGATTGTTATGAAAAAAAAAACAAGAAAATTTATTATGAGGTCTCAATAAAGAAATTTAATTACCAAAAACTCAATAACAAATGAGGAATACATAACGACAAGTTTTTACGTAAGAAATTATAATAAGTTTTTATTCCTTATTTGTAATAAAAACCTTTTTAGTAATTAATTCCCTCTCTTGGCCTCTCAGTATTTTTTTCAAAATACAAAAAATAGAGAGAGAGTGGGGGTAGTTGGCGCGAGGGTGAGAATGTAGTTAATGACCGTTTAACGCCATCGCATTGATATCACGAAAACGCATCCGGCGTGGCATGAGATCAGAGTCCGATCCCATGATTCCCATCCCTCACTCCGATACTTACAGTGGGACCCACCCATCAATGCTCCTTCCTTTTACCCTCCACCCGCAACTCCTTCTTCTTCTTTATTACCATTCCCTTCCCTTCTTACTAGTCTTGATCTTCTTTCTTACGCTTCCTTCCCAATTCCACTGTGCAACAATTTCAACACAATCAACTATTTAATTTTTTAATTAAAAAAAAAAAGCAAAAGAGAAAAGGCCAAGGCAAGAACGAGAGGTTCCCCAAGCTGTTAGATACTTTTTTTTTATTCAAAGAATTCAAAGGTCTCTTTGATTGCAGATATTCTTCAGTAATGGGAGTCGCTGTTCATATCCCCTGGTCTCCAAGGTTCTGCTTTTCTTTTTGTAACATCAAAAGGTGGGTGCTCTCTCTTTTGCTTCCTATATCTAGTTCGTTTGGCGGATGGGAATTTCCCACTCCTTCTTAGGGTTCTTACTGTTTTCTGGAGTGATTCCAGAAGCCAATTGTGTACGAATATCTTTTTTTTATTGGTCTATGCTGGGTGGGTCAACGGAATCGGTCTGAATTTGTCATCTTGGTTCTCTCTGCCTCTGCCTCTGTCCCACTTTTTCAAATTATGTTATAGTTTGACGCGTGGTAGACATGACCTTAACTGCTATATAATTTCGAGCCAAACGTGCTTCGGTTTATAGAAGTTCAGTAACTTCCCGTCCAGCATAATTGTGACGGATTTAGTTGGGAATTCTAATTCTGTTACTTTTTGATTATTTTAACGGTGATCTGAATCTAATGAATTGTCCTTTTCCTTTTGATCATATACTGGGAAAATAATGTTTTTGGGATGACTGTATTATAAATTTAATGCAAGACTGGCTCTGTTTCTAATGTTCGTGCAATGACAGATTTTTGAGTCAGGTGAAACAGTATGAAAAGTAGAATCAGAGAAAGAAGGAAGCGCAATACCAGCAGGAGTTTGCGGAGGATAATGAAGTGCCTTTGTTCAGGGGAGCAGTTAAGAGGAGTAGACGAAATGGTTCCTTCATCCGAATCTCATGTATCCAAGGATTATTCAGTGAGTGGGGATTCTTGCACAGCTGGACAAGTTGACAAGAAGAAGCCAGACACTGGTAATATAGAAGAAGCTGAATCATCCCTTCGTGAGAGTGGTTACTTGAACTATGAGGTTGGTTTCGTCAAAATTCAGCTCTTTAAAGTTTGCTGCTAGACTTAGTCTTTACCATATGCTCCTCTCTCTCTTGTTAGTTCTTAAGGGGGCATCAATATTTATTTCTTGATAGGTGAATTATTGATATATAAACTACACATACATGATCTTTTTTCTTGTTCCTTCATAAGTGGAAAGTTGAGTGCCCTGAGCACCAAGGTGGTTGACACAACCCTTGTTTTTTTGCTGGTAACCTTGACAAATAACAACCTTGGTATCATGTTTTGAAATACGATGTTTATGCTGGTCAATTTACAACTTTACATTGGTATACTTCTGCACCAGACCTCATCTTGTTCACATGGAGCAAGTTGATGCATATGGTGCTCGGTAAGCTATTCATCTGTTTTGGCAACAAATTCCTTTTTTCCACCTTCAGTTCTTTACTTATCTTGAAATAATTATAGTTAGGGACTCAGTTCAGGCTCCCTTTTCAGGAGTAATATGTCTCATTGTATGTAATATGCAGGAAGCTAGGGCTCTGTTAGGACGGTATGAATTTCAGAAAGGAAACATTGAAGCCGCTTTACATGTTTTTGAAGGAATAGATATAGGTGCTGTGACTCCTAAAATTAAAATTTCCCTTGCCCAAAGGGCAGAACAACCTAAGAGACACAAGAGACATTCCCAGCATTATGCAGCACCCCCAATGTCAATTCATGCTGTTGGCCTATTGTTGGAATCGGTCCTCCTGAAATCAAAATCATTGCAGGCTCTTGGAAGATTTAAAGGTACCTTCATTTGTTTGATTCACTTCAAAGAGTCATAAGAAAATAAAATCAGATGCACGAGCACTTCCATATTATTGTGTTAGCTTCACTTTTCTGCTTTACGACCTGGAATCTGAAACTTGTTCCCATAACTATCAGGCATATATTAGGTTCCTAGATTATATCCTTCAACTAACAGTGCTGTTAACTGTTGAATAATCTTCGTTTCTTACTCAAACTTTATCACCTAGATCTAGCAGCCAATTAATCCTTTGAACACTGAAATTAATGGAAGTTCTGAGCTATTTAAGAAGCCAACTCGTAATCTAATTATATTTCATAATTCTTGCAGAAGCTGCCCAATCTTGCAAAGTTATTCTGGACATTGTTGAATCTTCATTACCAGAAGGTTTGCCTGAAAACTTTGGTGCCGAATGTAAATTGCAGGAGACTCTGAGCAATGCTGTTGAGTTGCTTCCAGAACTATGGAAACTTGCTGATAGTCCACGTGAAGCTATTGTGTCTTATAGGCGGGCACTCCTTCATCGATGGAATCTTGATGTAGAGACTGCAACAAAGATTCAGAAAGAGTTTGTCATATTTCTTCTATATAGTGGTGGGGAAGCAAGCCCCCCGAATCTCCGTTCCCAAATGGACAGCTCATTTGTGCCCAGAAACAACATAGAAGAGGCTATACTTCTTTTGATGATTTTGGTAAGAAAAGTGACGTTAAATAGAATTGAGTGGGATCCTTCAATTTTAGACCACCTTTCGTTTGCTCTATCGGTTTCTGGGGATTTGACAACTCTAGCTAGTCAATTCAAAGAATTGCTCCCTGGGACTGTCAGCCGAAGAGAAAGGTATTTTACTCTTGCTCTCTGTTATTTTGGAGCTGGAAAGGACTTGATGGCTCTGGATCTTCTCAGAAAAGTGTTGAGTAGTAAAGAGGACCCCAAACATATTCCAGCTTTGTTAATGGCATCTAAAATATGTTCTAAGAACCCTAGTCTTGCTGAAGAAGGGGTAAGCTTTGCTTCCAGAGTGCTTGAGAGCTCGGATGGTAGTTGTGATAAGTTAGAAAGTGTTGCCAATTGCTTACTTGGCGTTTCACATTCAGCAAATTCAAAATTAGCCATTTCTGATTCTGAGAGATTTGAGAGGCAATCTGAGGCACTTCGTGCTCTGGAAACTGCTGGAAAAATGACTCAAATGAGAGACCACAATGTATTATACCATCTTAGTTTAGAATATGCGGAACAGAGGAAGTTGGATTCTGCATTTCATTGTGCAAAATGCTTTCTAAAACTGGAAGCTGGGTCCAATGTCAGAGGGTGGCTGTTGTTAGCTCGAATATTATCAGCTCAAAAACGGTTTTCAGATGCTGAATCTATTATCAACGCTGCTTTGGATCAGACTGGGAAATGGGATCAAGGGGATTTATTGCGAACAAAAGCTAAACTTCAAATTGCACAGGGCCAGTTAAGGAGTGCGATTGAGACATATACTCAACTTCTTGCTGTTTTTCAAGTTCAAAAGAAAACATTTGGTTCTGGGAAGAACCTATATAAGGTTGATTGCATGACACTGATTAATTTATAATTTCAAATGTTGAGCCTTTGTTCTTGGGACTAATTCTTGCATGAATTGGCTGGATGAGGTCTCCCATAGAGTCACAATCTTCTTGGTCACCTGTCTGTTAGTCTGGATAACCTGCTAGTCTGTAATCAACCATAGTGATGGGAATGGCAAAATGAGGAGCTGGCGTCTAGGCTCTCTCCAAGAGACAAAACTTAAAAAAGGAAGTTATTTTGGTGGTTACTGGATAGTTATTTGAAAACTCACAGTTTACTCTTATCTCTAAATAAAATTAAAATAAAAAACCAGTGTCAAGACCCTTGTAGTAACAATGAGTTGGACATGGACACATACACGGAAAAGCAAGTGTTGGGTGCATAGAGTTTCTAAAAGTTTTGGACATTTTGACATGGACATTCAAAATGTTCAGAGTATGATTTACCTTCAAAGTCATTCTACTTATTTTAAAATTTGCCAAGTCATTCTAGGTATTTTAATGTACTTTCCATAACCTATAACTTACTGAAGTCCTATGCTCTTGAGGAATTTTAACCGTTAACGAGTAGGTATTTTATGACGGTGTCAGAGGGGATATGTCGCATGTTTCAACATGTTTCCCTCCCCACTAAAATCCAAAAAGTTCATTGTAGGGACTTGAATTGAAGAATATTTAACCTAATGATTTGTTAAACGGTTGATGAAATCATCCTGTTGTATATGCCTGTACGGTCTATGTGGATCTGTTAAGCCATATATGATGCAAGTATACGCTCTATGGTTGAATGATTGATGTTCATGAGATTGATTCATTTCTTACTTGAAATCTACTTGGGTGTGGCTATTCTTCACAACTGTTTTGTCGGATATATTTGTATGATGCTCAACTGTCCCAGTCATGTTTAGTGAATGAATGTGTTCCGACTGTCAGATGCTTCAGGCTTTTGTTGTTCATGTATATAAAGTGCATGCTATTGTCATTCATGTTGAATTATGCGAGCTGTTGGCATCTGAAAATTTATGAACAAAAGTCTTTCTCCACTGATATCAGTAAAATCTGTAAATCTGTACACATATAACTTTCAGGTTTTTTTTCCTTTTTGCTGGACAAATTTTTAGTTTTGCTTGTAAAAGATATATGGTTCAGAAAAGAACCTTTCCTGCTGGCTGCTTACCTATTTTTTGTGCTACTGGTCTCAGGAGAACAGAGATCATTCGAGGAACCTGGAAGTCGAAGTATGGCATGATCTTGCCTGTGTATATATAAGCCTGTCACAGTGGCGTGATGCTGAGACGTGTCTTTCTAAGTCTAAGGCCATCAAACTTCACTCTGCTTCTAGATGTCATATAACAGGTAAATATGTACGATTTTTATCTGTATGAATTTCTTTTCTTCCATTTATTTTTTCTGTGAGGGGGAAATTACTTACTTTAACTTTGATCTGATGATTGTAAAGTCTGTGTTTTCATACCAGATTGATTATTAATACTGAAGGCATGAAACTAGGCGTGCCTTTTCAACCGTATTTGATTCCTTTTTGGGTGAAATTTACAGAAGTTTAATGTTTGGCAATGAGTTTTTCCTTTAAGTGGTTGCGGTGAATAGGAGTTTCGTGTGTGCTGTCTGGTCAAAGTAAAAAAGCCAAAAAAGCTATAATTGTATAAAGAGAGAGGGATGAAAAATTTAGAGGCATCTTGTTATTGCACTTATATTTTATCCTCTAAGCCAGAAGCATCAGAGGTCCATAATTAACGGAGCTATTTACTCGGACGTTTGTTTTCCTTTTCATACTTGCATAAGGTGAGCTTTATTGTCTTGTTTGATTTTATAGGAACACTGCATGAAGCAAAGGGTCTTTACAAAGAGGCTTTAAAGGCTTTTGGTGATGCTTTGAACATTGATCCCAATTATGTGCCAAGCTTGATTTCCAGTGCCTTGGTTCTGAGACGGTGCAGTATTAGTAAGGAAGCAAATGCTGTAGTGAGAAGCTTTTTGATGGATGCACTGCGCCATGATAGATTGAATGCTGGAGCATGGTATAATCTTGGACTTGTTCACAGGGATGAGGGTACAGTCTCATCATTAACGGAAGCTGCAGAATGTTTCGAGGCTGCTCATTTTCTTCAAGAAACTTCGCCTGTGGAACCTTTCAGATGACGGAGACTGAATTTCCAAGTGTTGTTGACTTTATTAAAAGGTCAATAAGTGAATGTCTTGTTTCATTATTTGCTTTTGATTGATGTCCTTTTCTTGCGGCCCCTCTTCAATTACTGATTGAATGAATGGGAGTAACCTCCACTTAATCACGATTTACATAAAGGCAAAAAAAAAAAAAAAAAAAACACAGCATCAAACAGGTTTATTTAGGGGGATTTATTTTCATGATAATTTCAAAGCGAGTCTAAATCCACTAACACTTTTTTCATTATTAAATTGAATATATCTTGGCATATTGAAAGAGAGTTGGTAATGAACAGACCACCTTACTTGAGGGGATACAGTGTGCGTTAGAGAGAGGGGCTTGTTGTGTATATATGTGAGTATAGTTTTAGGGATAGTAGGTGCGGATACTCTTTCACTCATGCTGAAACCTTTTGGAGTTGTATTCTATCTCAAGTAATGTTACATTTTGAGACTGTATTCTGTATTAAATATTGTTTATATTTATAGATTTATAGATTAGTGGTCTTTCGTCTATATGCCTGAGAGAATTTTTGCTTATCAATTCATCGTGTCTCTCTTTTTCACAAGAAGGATTAATATAAGACATTTCAAGGATAATTATCTCATATAAAAAAAAAACATTTCATCAACTTGTCTATTACAAATCACCATCTACCAAAATAAACTAATATGTCAAATCAAGCAAACACAAATTTCCAGAATTAAGATAAAAATTAACCAGAAGATTGAAAACGCAAAATAACATAATTGTTATTTATTTTTTTAAAAAACAAAATAAGATCAGTGATCCCTAGTTCTCCGTTTTGTTATTTAATTATTTTTGTTATTTGTCCAAAAATAATCCAAAATTTGAAAATAGCATATCACAAGTACACGCAAATTAATTTTATTAAAAACTATCCTTTTTAAAAGTGAAAAAGTGTACACGCATGCCGTAAAAAAAAAATTCCTATGAGTCGACAAAAAAATAATGCTCATAAAATGTGGATGGCATATTATGAGTTGGAACTTGAAACGCTAACAAATTGTTGACAACGCATGATAATAGTGACCGAAGGATCCCAAATAGGAAGACGATACTGAGAAGTTTTCTATGATCAAATGAGAGAGCAACAGTAACAATTAACATCCCTTTCCCGCGTAATTATTTTCTTGCGACAATGGACTATACGTACATATGACTATATATCAACGTATGAATGAAGGGGGAACACTGGCAAAAAAAAAAAAAAAAAAAGAAGTGGGAACATACAGATACACCAATGTACTGTGTATTATTTGGCAGATGCTTGATACAGTTCAGGATGGCTATGGGGAACGGGAACTATCTCCAGCCCATAAAGATTCTGCGCCTAGCCTAAGCATCTTAACTTTGAAGTGTAATCCGAGATTGAGCAACAAACATACAAGCCAAAAAAATGACTATTCAATCGTGGGCATGAAGTTGCAGATCAGATGTTAATAGAGATCCAATAGTTAGGGTTGCCGCTGATGGAAATGGGAGTGCAAAACATTGAAGATACATGGCCAGATTTAATTTGGAAATTTTAAGGTGGAAGCTGAGATTTTGAACGAAAATTCTTGCCAAAGAATTTGCATGTCAACACCGAGGTTCACAAGTCGCCTTACCAGTCTACAGTGTAGAGGTAATCACCAAATTTTTGCATTTGTCATATTCGTGTCATCCAGTAGTATGCATTGCTAAGAGCTAATCCCAGCACCTGTGAGAACAGAATTGAAAGCTCGTGACTCTAACATGATGTACGGAAGCATTAGAAATATAAAGGGGTAGAGAAAGAAGAAAATAAGAGAAGGGGAAAAAAAGAATCACTAGGCATAAAATTTTAGTTTCCAAATGCTTCCAAACTGTAACCATCGTGGAAGGTTAAATCAAGAAACAGAGAAGGATTTTCGGCTTTCAAGGTGTCGAAATATCTCATTTTACATAAAGTAAAGCCTTCTACAGTAATGTCGCTCTCTCTTTGCATCCAGTCGTTTATTATTCATTCTATTTTAGATTCTGATTAATTCAATATATTATCTTCAGCTTAATGCTAGCCATATTTTTAATTTAACAAATTTGATAGCCCAATCCTTCCAAGATTCTGTGTAACTATGTGAATAAGCTTTTCTAAGGAAGATATGCACTCAATGCACGATAGGTAAGACACAAATGCAAACAAAAAAGGGGTAATAAATATCAAGTCTGATCGATGAGAGCTTCAAGGAATGATTGATCATAGACTGAGTAATTGAAGATCTGGAAGCCAAGCGAATCTGAAAAATATCGTACCTTAAGTTCTCACACCCCATACCTGAAGGAACATAAAAAATACCTTCATATTTACAGATAATGCAACAATGTCTTAGCTGAAGATTCTTTCAACCTGCAACTCTGTCCAAGGTGAACATCCCCAAAAAGATACCTGGAATATTTTATATCATTAATGTGTAAAAACCAAATAAAAAGATCAACTGAACAAAGTAAAAAAAATTCAAAATCAGTAATTGAAACTTTAAGCGGAGAAGAATGAAAAAGAACCTATATTCACAATATTCTGGCCATGCACAGCGTGCTTTCCCATAATCCCAATAACAATCCTCATCCCTTAAAGGTCCACGCTTAGCTGTTATGGCAAAAATGTTAGTGGGACCTTCTCGGCTCAAATCTCCAAAATGTTGTTAAGCAAAGCAAGAAATACCTTTTGTTACAAAATCAGATTTTGCAAGGGGATGAATATCATGCCACATTTCAAGCCACAACTCCCTCATTAGAACTGGTGATCTAACAATGTTCCTGTGATTTGCTACATTAATGTATTGTCAATTAATGTGGATGTATCTACAAGGTCGCTGTTGATTATAGGCAAGGAAAAGTAACTAATAAGCAAAATTTGTTGGGGAGTTTTGTTATGAAATCTGCAGTGATATTTACAGATAAAATCCTTCCCTAGGAAATAAATAAAAGTAGGGTTAAGGGGCAATTCACTGAGGGGCACTTTAGCCCCGGAAGTTTTTCGTCGGGCAGTTTTGCCCGGAAGTTTAAAATAGGAGACAATTTTGTCCTAACTGTTATCTCCATTAGTTTTGACCGTTAGTTGACCAAATATACTAAGCTGACAGTCTACATATTATCACGTCATGCAAATTTGCCCCAAAAGTCCATGTATCATCTACTTCATTTTTTCTAAAGGTTAGATTAAAACTTTCAGAGCAAATTTGCACCTTAACAAAAATGATGTGAATGACATATATACTGCCAGCTCAGCATATTTGGTCAATTAACAGAGATAACGGTCAGGGCAAAATTGCTCCCCAAAAAACTTCTGGGGGCAAAATTGCTCTTTGGTAAAAACATCCAAGGCAAAATTGCCCCTTAACCCATAAAAGTAATTGTCTAACCTTGGCACAAAACTTATTTCATATTTTAGAATTCATCCATCCTCATGCAAACAGAATAACATCTTAAATCTTCATATGGTTCTAGCTTGAGTTTGGACTACCGGATTCATTCTAAGAAAACAGACCAGAAGAAGCTCATCAAAATTGCGTTAGCCTGCTTAACCTATGGGCTTATGTGATTTAGTAGGCATTGTTTCAGACCCAAGGAGAAGCATTGGTAGGAAGAACGAGGACAAGCCATGCACCTTTATCAAGCTCCCAAACTGCTGTCCTCTTTCCAGGAATACTTTCAGAATCTTCATAAAAGGTCATGTACTTAACCTTGGGTGACTTTGTCATGTTTGGAACAATATCTTTGTCACACTGATGTTCCACATTCAATTCAACTTGTACATCGGACCCATCGTGCTCTGACTGAAGGGTAAGAGCAGAGATATTATTATTGATGCCACAATAAAATTGAGATAATGGCAGTGTGCTGCAAGTAATACAACATGAAGCTAAGAATAGCACCAGGGTATGACAAAAAGAATTAGCAAAGTCGAAAAACCTTAAAGCTTCAATAGCCCGAAATGCAGATGGCTGATATTAATGAAGTGTTTATTGCAGGAAATATTAGACGCTGAATCAAATGAAAAACAACTACGGATGAAAATGCCAATGACTTCAGGCATAGCAGATCAGAGCTAAAACGGTTTGAAAGCAACTAGATGAAAGAGTAGTTCACTCCTAGAGGAAGATAATATTTTCACAAATCAATATAAGTCATTTCGTTTCAACAAACACTTCAAAGCTGCGTTAGCAGGAAAGGAGATGCCCAGTTAAAACTGCGACCCAAGTCCCAGAAAAGAGTCATTTTACTACAGAGGTTTGAGAATACATGCAAATTAAGCACATAGTTAACAGTGGACATGGATGTTGTAGATAAAAACACAAATAATCAAAAAATGAATCATACATTGCCAACGACAGTTGATAAAAGACTCATTGTCTTTTTTATTTTTTGGCCAAAAGATAAAGGACTCAATGACTCAAATTCAAGATTTTGCAGAGGGAAAAGCATGTTAGAAGAGCTTCTCTCCATTTAGGCCCAATCCGGCTTAAATTTGCATTAGTTGGTAGCACCACATACAAGATGGATTGTTATCCCGGAAAAAAAGGGCCCTACGTTATATCCTAAACAGAAATACCTGGGGAGCTCTTGTTATGTTCACCGTCGGTCCAAGCCAGTTTTTGCACCAGGAAAGGGAGTTGTATGGTACCTGTAAAGAGTTAATTTAAATGCAATCCAATTTAAGAACATGTATACTACATTTTCAATTCTTAAGACAGTGCAAGCACAACAGCAAGAGTTTAAAATTATGAAGTTTCTCCATATGACCATAGTTGCAGTAAAGGAATCATAATTGGAGCTAACCGTCTCATCTCCACTGGTGGCTCCAGGATTCCCATCAGCTAGATCCCCTGACCTAACAATGCATGAAAAAGAACAGTTATAGTAATGCCTCCTTCATTATTATACACATTCTTTGCATGAAAAATATATACATTATTTATTGATGAGTTAAACACAACAATCCAATTATTTGCAACACACTGAAAAATGAATAGAGCTTGTGATGTCAAATTATTGTGTGCACAAGATGATCTTTTTGAACAGCATCAAATCCCTATAGCCTATGAACTTTCCGGGCAAATAAAAAAGAAGAGAAGAGAAACCAAGATGGTGAATGCAGCCTGCTTGCACTTGAGATGAGGTGGAATTTGGAAGAAGCAAAGTCAAATTTTATCAAAAAAGTGGAACAGAAAGAGAATTATTCTCCTCATTCATATGTGCAATGTCTACAAATTCATTATGTTGTAAACTCAAAAGGGTGATTCATTAACATAGGATTTGAGATGCTCAAACTCTAATAGGAGGAAAGATAGGTAAAAAACTATGGCTAGTGGCAGAAATGAAGAGAAAGTGAAAGGAAAATAGATGAGGAAGACACAAAGGAAAAAGCATCACACTCTCACAGCAAAGTCACAGCTTTGAACACTTAATATGATTCTCTCTCAGTCCCTCTTCCCCCATCCCCTTCCTTGAAATTAAAAATAGCGAGCAAAAATAATAAGAATAAGGAATAAATAAAAATATAAAAATCAGAAGTGAAGTAAAGATTGTACTCTTCCTGGTCCCAATATTAGATGGGAAGAAGTTATATATATATATATCTAGTCAATGACATGCTTTTCTGTACGTATGGCAACTTGATTTGTCATTACAGAAATTTAAAGTGTGCTCACTTGGAGATATGAATAATAGAAGATATACAAACGAAAAGGTATTGGCTAAATTTTATAAAGTCTCAGAGACAAATCCTTTTTAACATTACGCACCATCACAAGGTCGTTGCCATTGAAGTAAACATGCTACAAAGCAGAGAAAATAATAAAATCACTAATAGCAATGAACATTTCAAATATTAACAATAGTTAATATTTACACAGTCCTGCAGCACTACGGGGATATACTGATATGGATAAACCTTATAGTAACTACCTTGAAATAAGAGATCCTTCAAACTCATATATGATGTCTGTAATAATCCAGTTATCAGGGTACGGCTTGCCACTTGGAGCAAAGTAGTAACCAACCTATTTTTGATAGCCAAAATGTCAAGATTCATGCTGATTTCAGCTTTCAATTCTAATCAATTTTTGAAAGACTCCCCAAAGACTATAGTTACAAAATAAAATTTTAAGAATTGGGATGTAAGAAGCAAATGTTGAAAAATCCATAAAATTGGTGATGGATAAACTTTTGATATTAGTTTTAACACTTTCACAGTCATCTTGAGGGATTAAGGAAAAAAATAATTACAATCAAGTGCCTGCCACTAACTCTTAGCTTTAGTAGTGATGTAAAACATTAGAAATAATACTCCATTCACTTGTACAAGTACCTTAGTCTTTGAATCAACGCCATAAATGCAGAAGACATTTCGTATTGGTGGACGGTCCCAAGGTGTTAGTGGATTAAGAATGTTATCACCAAGATATGATCTGAAACATAAAACATTCAAAGATATGATTGATCAATAATGGAACTAGAAAGAGTAAAAACTTGCTAACAGTCATAAAAAAGCTCCAAGAAAATGGAGTAAGTAGTAACAGAAGTTTTTAAATAAAAAGAAAACTCACTCTGATAATTGACCAGTCAGAAATTGTATTTTATGATAGCTAGTGCAAAAGACTATTATGATGCATCTGTGAGTTTATAAATGTTCTTTAATTCCTTTGAAAAAAACCGTGGCAGCTGGATAGCAACTTGATACAGGCCAATCGAATTTAGAGAGAAGGGGGGAGTATCAGGTCTTATTCAACGAAGCTTCTGTGTACATATCCTTTCTTATTTATAGGCTTGCATTTCCATCGAATTAACTAACAACAATCAGAAACGGTATAACAATTCTAACAGAGTGACACATAAACTATTTAGAAGCTGCTAGAAGAACTGACACGTAACACAACTGGATAGCAATCTATAGTTTGAGAGTTGAATCATTTTTCAAAAGCAATTGGATGGCCATACTTAGAATTAATGGCAAAGAACTGCTGCTACTGCTTGGGCCCTGAAGGAGTTATGGGAGTTTTGAAACTGGCAATAATTGCTTTCTACAGTGAGATTGCTCGGCAGTTGTGGCCTGTGGGCCAGTTGTTTGGCATATATGATAAGCAGTTCATCTGTCTTCCAGGCACCCAGACTTGAGGCTCTCCCCTCGACCCAGTTTTAGGGTTTGAGGGAGGAGGGTAATGCGTAGTTGAGTTGTGCACCTTTTAAATGCATTTAGTGCATTTGGCGAGAGATAAAAGACAATAATTTCAGCCAGTGGCTTCCGCTGCTGAATATTTTTCAAAAAGGATAGCGTAGCTGTCTTCTATGTGGGTTTATAGCGTTATGCTCGTGGTTTGTGTAAGGGAATGTCTTTACTAGATTCTCAGAGGGGTTAGAGAGTTCAGATAACCTGATGGTTTTTATTCCTATTATTTCCTTGTTCGTTTTTGTAGTTAGGTTGATTGCTGATATTGTAGTAATTTACTTTTATACTCTGTTAAAAAATTCTTCAATCAACAAGAAAAAAAGGAGAGAAGATTAAACATACTTCTCTAACTGGTACATGACCCTCTTGATGTCAGGGTCATAATCTTCTATTGCTTTGAAAAAGGTGCCATCTGCTATTTCACGAGCTGAAAAAGAAAATTGAGTAGGTAGTCCACATTCCATACTTGTCAAGTTGGCCTGAGGCATTTCGGTTACTGATGGATAAGCACCAGATCCTGCAAGCAGAAAATACAAAAGGGCAGTTGAGGACCAGAATCATGATAAGATGTTTTCCACAAAGGTGCAAGAGATAATAATCTTACCACGGGTTGAAGGAATTTCAATATTGATTACATTTGTTGGCCATCCAGAGAAGTTTGAACGATACTCCTGCTCATCACAGTGATATGTGTGGTGGCCTACATGACTTCCCCCGGAAAAATGCTTCCAATATTTATTATCTCCTCTGCAGTACTTGGAAAAAGGCATCATCCATAATGATGAAGAAAAGGAGTTGAACATCAATCGAGCTGTTCCCTGATGCCTTGAAAAAAATTACGATAAGCATGTGTTGAGACAAGATTTTAACTGCACTACAATCCTTTCAAACAGCCAGTTACCCAATATAACTCTGATACTATCCTTAGAACCCATATTTATCTAAATTAGGAGGACAGCAATGATAATGAGATGCAACTTGAACTACTTCCTAGCATTCATGATGCACATTGAAGCACAGACTACTTTTTTCTATGGAACATCTAAATAGCTTTTTGGGCAAGTATATTGTGGTACTCATCTGTTATTGTCAACCGAAGAAAATTTCATGTCATCTGAAATTGAATATGCGCACTCTGGGATAAAATAGTTGATGATTTGAGTCAAGACTCAAGAGGACCCGAGTACTCTAAAATTCAAAATGTATATCACTATACATCTGTGTGCATGCGTATGTTTTTTTGCTTGAGCTTGTCAAATTTTATCTGATTTTGAAACTTTGCTTTTCTGCATGCCAAACTATTCGTTTCATTAGCTTCCCTAGCCTAGCTTATGTTAGTTTACTACTAAATACTTTAACTGTACCATTTAAATTTCATCTCGATAATCTATACCAAAGAAGCTACATAAGAATTCTTGGGCCTGGTCAATAAGAGGATATTAATACATTTGATAACTCTGCTATTGCAAAATTGGTTGTCAGCTGAAAAAATCAGAGTACAATATTATGACACAAAACCAAATGTAAAACTTGACTGAATAGAAAAAATCAAAAGCTAAATGCAGTAACATACCTACATACTATTGGGTAACCTAGAAAGATCATAGTAGAAAAGCATCCCAAAAACAAACAGAAAAGTTAAAAATTAAAAAGTAACCTCAGAAACTGGAAGACCAAATGTAAATCCAGAAAGTGTTGCTTCAATGGTCTCAGTTGCACCAAGAAGGGGAGCCCCTAAAACAAAACCAAACAAAAATATCAAAGTAGCATATGCAATTAATTATCACCATATGCAACACCATAAGAGGTATCAAATTCCTATGAGTCAATCATACCAACAGCAAAATAGGCATGAATATGTTGATCCAACCATTCAATATAATGTTTGGGCGCAATTTCTAGCTTTAGCCACTCCAAGAAATATCGAAAAACCTGATTACCCAGTGAATGGGCAAAAACAATAGAGGGGCCACCACGGAGTTTAAAAGCAGTTTCAAAGGTCAATCTGCAAAGAGGAAAAAAAAAATTAAAAATGCAAGCATAACAAAAATTAACCAACAAAATTGAACCATTCGCTGTGATTATTAAAACTTGAACTTGTCACATTCACATGTATAGATGACTGTTGAAATTGAACCATTTGCTATGAACCACCATATACCAATTTGTTATATTTGAGCATGTCAAACCTCTGTATTTGTCAAAATAAATTTTTAGAAGAAACACATATCAAGAGCTAGGAAGGATATTGTTGATGAAACAGAAGCTACGAAGCATTCTATTAGATGATTCCACGCTCTAGTTAATATTACGTCAGTCTTACAAAAGATTAAAGATTATGTTAAATTATTAGAAGCAGTAAATAATTCTACTAGAAGTCCAGATTGTTATGTCATTCATATCAAAGATTAAAAGTAACTCTTATCCCAAGAAATTGAACTCAAATATTAGTATGAACACACTTCTTTTTTAGTTAAGTTTTCCGAGTAGCAAACATTGAATTCTTCATCTTATAGATGTATCATGTATGTTTGAGAGAACTTTTAAGCACCATGGAAAGTTAGGGGGGAAAATGACCCTCAAGGGAAGCCAATGAATGAATATAGTGATAGGTCAAGTTAGATATAATTAATGCATGATGCAGAAGACAATGACTGGCAACATTGGCTGAAATATAATAACCCATCCAATTATATCCTGAGGATGTCTGAAGCAATTATGAGACAATAGGCAACAAAAAATGCAATTTGTAACAAGTAAGCAAATTTTCCCAATCATATCAGTGGGTAGCAGTCTATCCCACAGGAGGTCACTCACATGCAAAGATGCATACGTACTTTAGCTTGTGAAAATAAAGATCTCGTTCTTCTAGAAGCCATGGTGCCAATCTCCAATCATATGGAACAGCAATGATTGCGTCAGGTTCTATGCCAAATTCAACACACCACTTGACCCATTCTCTCCACACTGAAGAAAGAGTACCTGCAAATTAAACAAAAAGGGCAATGTCAAACTGCATAATCTACAAGAGTATTCACACAGAGAAGACAGATTTAAACATGCCTGTTATATAACCCGGATCAAGTTCTGTAATAGCAGAAAGGCCAATATCCGGACGAGATCTACATTCACGGTGATCTGTCTGATTGTAGGGGTCCAGCAACATGCACTTCAGCCAACAATTGACAGCAGAAATAACCTGGGAAATGATTTATTTCAGGAAACCTTTTTTAACAGAGAAACAACTATTGAAGAGAAGAGCAATACAAAACCAAGGACGAGAAGTTCACGCAAAAAAACGGTAAAAAATCAGACTCAATTAGCTGGAAAAAGCTTTAAATCCCTTTGAAAACCTCAGAAGATAACCACTAAAAAGGACCCTTTAGCTGAAACACACATAAAAGGTGGTGTGACAAAAAGAGCACGATTGCAACCGAGCATTAATTATCAATTAATTAAAAAATAAAATCCAATGAATAGCCAATGAGACTTCAAAGAGAACAAACATTTTATGAACAAAAAGTTATCTCAAGCCAGTTTAAATTTCGCTAAAAACGATAGCACCTTTCCCCCCACACACTAATTAAGCTAAAAGAAAAAAAATCAAAGAATGGCCTACGTGATTTCAAAGAGAACAGACGTGTTATGCGCAAAAAAAAAAAAAAAAAAAAAATTATCTCAAGTCGCAGTTAAAAATTTCGCCGGCACCGACGGTACCTTACGGTCATTATGCTTCTTTTCTTCGAAAAGTTTTCTCATAAATTGATGTCACAGTAATAAATAATAAAATGAAGACGATACGGAAACCAGGTTCCAAAAAGAGTAGAAGCAAAGGTTGTTTCAATTTTCATATATTCTTTTAGATACATGCTGATCAGCGTTCAGAATCACATCATGTTCATCAGCTCTTTAGTACCTGTGGACTTGATAACATGACAGCTGAAAAGGAGAATGCATGGTCAAGTAACTAGACAAGAAAATTTCATCACGCATTATTTCTCCTGTTTTCTCGTCATTCAAACAATCACTAGAGGTAGAAACTCGAGCCGTACAATATAAAATGAGACGTAAAACAACTGATACATTAAATGATTAAAGATAACATACTTTGGTGGTGTCGAGCCAGACCAAATCGAGAGGGTTGAAATCGAGCGGAGAGAAAGGACAGTCAAGAATAGACCAGGCTCGAAGCTGAGTAGATGCAAAGCCAGGGATAATGATGCCGGATAGTTTCGAATAGTCACCGTGGAACGAATCGTCGTCGGTGGAGGCAATCGGAGTAAGTCCGGCGACGGCGACCAAGACGAGCAGCCATGCTAGCGGCCTCCCCATTTTGGGAGACGACGAGGGGGAGAAGTGGGAATGACTAAACAAGTATGCACAGCTGTTAGAAGATGGGAGTTGGGAAAATGAAAAACTGACTGGAAAATGGAAATGTGAAAAGCTAGCGGGATGTAAATCGGTAATTATAACCTATTCAATTATTTTATGACGACAGTGGGAAACACGGGAGAAGCGAGCGATTATATAAAAATATAAAATGCAGAAATATCAAATAGGGACTGTCTGGTGCGTTGGAATAATGAAAATAGAAATGAATATAGACATGAAGATGGATATAAAATTTAAAAATATATTTGGTATGTCATCAAAATAAGGCCTCATTTTCATGTAAAAAAACTAAAATATCCTTCTAATTTTTTTAAAAAAAAAATCTTCCCAAAAACAAAACCTTCATCCCCTCCATAAAATCTATGAAGGTCAGGCTAGACCTTAACAAACCTAATCTTAGCAAATTTGGGAAAGTCAGAGCACAAATCACAGGTGACCAAGTTGAAGGTTTTGAACAATATTTCACCTTTAGGTTGTACAAAACCTTTGTCTCCTCCATTACTCATAGATCAAAGCCCTTGCCATCAAAGACAATGCTACCGATGTCGATTTGCAATGCCATCGATTAATGCCGCAAGGTTGCCGCTCTCCGTGGCCGTCGTCGGATTTGTGAGCACAAGTTGTTGTTGATCCGCAAGTTTGCACTGATCTCCAAATCCAACGTAGTTGATTGGATCTGCAAGTTGGGCTCGTCGAAGAACAATGAGGAATCAAAAATGTTCTTATGCTTTGCTTGCTGGTAATGGTGGTGGTATGTTGGTTTATGGAGTTTGGGTTTTATGGATGCAGATGAAAAAGAGAGAGACATAAAACTAAAATTCCATGGAATTTCTTCTAAATCCTTGGGTAAGCACATGGAAGTCATTTTGATAGAATAGGGCTATTTAACTTCCACATGGAAATAGAATTGATCATACCAAACAAGCCTCTTCATGAAATTGATATTCAATTCCATTTTCAACCTCTCCAATTCCATCATACCAAACGGACCTATAGGCCCTATTTGGTATGAGGCACTGGGGGGTAGAGATTAGGATTGGATCAGAGACTATGCCAGAATATATCGTTTGATTTGAGAGACTACGGATAACCAAAGTTGGGAATACCAAGAAGTTGGATTGTTGCAAAGCCACCTTTCCTTGGTATTACGTTTTCAATCCTAGAATTGCTAGAAATAGAAATATCCTTGTTTATAATATTTTCTTGATAAAAATATCTTTTATCAATTTTGTCCTAAATTGTCGTCTACGCCTCGGCCATTGTTTTATCCTGCTCAGGTTGTTTCATGCTCAGCTCGTCGGCCTCAAAACAAACACCAGCCAAGTGAAAAGAAAAAAAATAAGCATAGGCATCCGCTAGAAAATTTTTCCCCGCAAGGTTTTTAGTCTTTCGTTGGGCGGTTTTTTTAAAATACAGTTCCTTAAATGAAATCATTTCACTTACCAGCTCTTGACAATGTCGTTTTCCCCCTATCTAATTCTCCACGCCCGCAATAATTCCTCCTAACAAATAATTTGAGGTGCGAAGACTAGTTAACCATTTAGAAAGACACGAAGAGGCTTAAAACTGAGATAAAGCAGTATTACCTAAACTTTTTGTGACAAAAAAAAAAACCCAAGATTGTAAAGACCTATTTAAATCATCGATTGATTAAGTTTGAGATTTAGGATAGAGATATTTTGGTTTTGCTATAATTAGTGGCTAATTATTAATTAAGATTAATGAAATCATTCTCTTCAATTATTACCTCATATCAAACATATTTTTAAAGTGTCAATCACAATCTCAGTCTCAATCCCAATCCTAATTTCAATCCATCAAAATTCAATAACATATGCCAAGTGCCCCCATTGAAGGATTCTCCCTAGCAAGAGAATTAAGGTAAAAAAACAAAAAAAAAAAGTCTGGTGAGAGAATCACAATTCACAAATAAAATATAATTATCGATTTGTTCATTAAAATTAGAATTTGATTTTCATCAATCTAGGAGTTTCATACCCAGTTTCGTATTCTATTTTGCCATCAATTTCATATTCTTATGATTTCATTGGATTAACATTTTTTTTTCTAAAAAAATTGTCATTTGTATATTTCGAATTATATGCGTTTTTCGATCTCATAAAGAATAATTATATATAATTATAAAATTTAGAAATTTAACTAATAAAAATATGACTTCAAGAACTCAAAATCTCATTGTCCAAAAAAAAAAATAAAAGATAAAGTTTCGTTATCTCCAACTATAGCATATTCGTGGAAGGGAAAAAGGAGCGCCACGGCGCCAATGGCCATCGCCTCATGGGTAGAGCTGGGAATCAGGGCCGGCCCGGCCCTACAGGGTCGGCCCTTGACGGGCCAGGGTCTAACAGGGCCGGCCCTAAAGGGCTCGGGGTCAGGAAAATTGCAGTTTTTTAAAGTCCGGCCCGAGAGCATCAGGGCCAGAGCCGGCCCGCAGGGCCCGAAAATCCTTTTCACAATATTTAACTATTTTTCCTGCGCATTTTCCCCAAAGAGATATAATTAGTGAATAACAACGATTAAAGTTCTAATTTAATACATAAATGTTGTCAATATTAAGGTTTAAATAACACACTCTTGCAACAAATAAACACAGTTACTAATGTATAATCAAAGGTAAAATCATGTCCATAAATAACTCACACAAAGGCCAAAGTATAAGAAGGCAAGAAGCTAAATACTCTAACATCTAAACAACATTAGTATGACGACTATCATTTTCACCTTCTTCGCCACTATCATCAATTTCAAGGACATTTGATTGTGTTTCACTTTGGGCAGTAGGTTCAAGTAGTCAAATAATCACAACCTCCATCAAAAATCATACTCTATCAGGCAGAATAGTATATAATATGATTTTAGTCTAAATAGGCAGAACAATATATTCAAAAATCACAATATGATTCAATTAGATAAAACAATATACTCAAAAATCATACTCTATATAATATGAGGACAAAATGACATATAGATTCAATAAGGTAATTCAAAAATGTAACATGGTTCCTTTCCAAATAAAATAAAAAATAAACGGGCCTAAAGGGCCGGCCCGAGGCCCTCCAGGGCCGGCCATTTTAAGCCCGAGGCCCTACAGGGCCGACCCTTTTAGGCCCGACTTCCTTTTGAGGCTCCAATTTACAAGCCCGGCCCTTGAAGGGCCAGGGCCTAAAAGGGCCGGCCCGACAGGCTCGGCCCGTTTTCCCGGCTCTACTCATGGGTTAGCTAGCTTCCCGGAAGTTCATGCAGTCTCTGTTGCTTCCGGGCTTTCCATTGACTGTACGTGGGAATACTGTATCCGTATTTTATTTCCATCCCTGTCCCTCAATTTTATTTATTTGCCCGCAAGTCAATGTCATTGGTCTATGCGGGAATATTAACAATAAATCGTAGTATTTCCTTTTTTGTTACGAGCTTACATTTATTACAATACTATTTCTCTTCGTAAGAGGTATCTAAATTATATGATTATTTTTTATTTTAAAAATAATTTTCTTCTTCCTAAATGGGAAGCATGTAATGAATTGACTTTACATGAATAAAATGTAGGTTATGGATTTATTTTATTGAAGGTACTACTATGATATAATATTTTTATTTCAACTAAGCTGTTATTGTAATACTCCCTCCGATCCTAAATATAAGACATGGTTTGTAGTGTAAATTGCACTACAAACTATGTCCTATATTTAGGACCGGAGGTAGTACTTATTTATATGATATAAGAATATTAAAGGGAAAAAGTCAAAAAAATATCGCTTAAACTTCAAAATTCTAAATTAGTGATTTTCTTTTAAAATGAATTGTCGATATCTATATTTTTGTAACTAATACCTATTTTAATTTAGGATTTTGAGTTCAAATGATATTTTCTTGTCTTTTTCTCAAAATGAAATATGCTTTATAGACGAAGAATAGTGTAAAATATGGTGTGCCTTTAATAAATAGGTCAAGTAATGTGGCGCAGGTAACACCTAATCCTTATAACTAATATGCTTAATGTTCAATTCATTATAACATACTTATGGGTTTTTTTAGGATATGTTTGTTTTAGCGATCTGATTGCTTATAAAAAGTATATTGTACATGAAGACCAAACAGCACTAGCCCAATATTTATGAATATTATCTCAAAAGTTTAGTTCAAGAAGTACATTTATCAACCAAAAAATTTCACAACGTAAAAATAATCATAATGTCATGACAATTAAATATAAAGTTGTATAACAAGTGGTCCATGAGCACAAAAGAGTCTATAGGTGCCTTCCCTTACTCCTTGTTAAAACAATCACCTGAAAATATGTTAATATGAAGAGATGAGATTCCAATTCTCAGTAAATATTAAAAGTTTCTACTATGCATAAGCAAACCACATATGATTTAAAAGAATGAACTAATTACACATATATTTGCATGTATCATGATCCTCAAACAAAATAATTGCATATTTAATCATCATTATTACAATCTATATTTTTATCACAACATGTAATATACAATTTTGCAATATGTAAGATGTAATAACCTCCCTTATATCACAATCCAACCTTATTCCGTTGACTGGAACCATGGGCTAACATAGTCCAACATAAACTCATCTATTTGACTAGATTGTCCCAAGCTCACTAGTTCTTAAGATACACCCGATCAAATGTGTAGAACTTAAGTCTAGACTCCCCTCCTTAAAAGAACAAAACTAAGGAGATGTCACATGTCTCACAACTTCAATGCAATTCTGGCAAAAAGGAAGACATGGAAGAATGAGCTTTGACAAGTATTATCCACTGTGCACCGAGTGATGCATATAGTACGTGGTAAAGAATCTCATCATACAAATTCCTCCTTACTCCAACCCATCACAAATGCAACCATCATGACAGTTATATTCAATCACCAATAAATGTAATATCATTAAAAAATAAGGTATAATAAACAATGCTTCTATTCATATCAAATATTAACACATATTCAAACATGCCTAAAAAGAACCAATAATCCAACAATACTTTAATTATAATAAAATCATTAACTATGTGAATAAAGTGAGTTATAAAGAAATTTACATGTAATATTATTTACTTGGGAATTTACAATGTGCGCGCGCATATAATTCAATCCATTTTTTTTAAATACAAAATAGTTATTCACAATATATATAATTCATAAATATATGGAAGAATGTTCATAGTTACCTGTGAGTCCAACTAAATTTATAAATAATTATAAATGGCTCACTTCGAATCTCTAAACGAGAGTCTACAACAATTTTTCATATGAATATTTTTCAATAATTTACTCTTAGAATAGTCTAAGCCTACTCTATAGCCTTAAATCCACCCTCTAGCATTCAAATTCAATTCTTAGACAAATATAACTTTATGATATAATATGCGTATATATTTATACATAGACGTAAGTGTGTGTAAGGAGTGAGGGCAATTTAAAGGAATTATGAAACTGACAAGAGGGACGCAAGCTGTTCAAGTATATATCCATATGACTGGCAAAATATATAAATATATATATCTATCCATATATAAGGAGAGAAAACTCCCATATTCAATATGACGTAAGAATAAAAGAGGAAATCCACGGCTTACAATGCAATATTATACATACATATATTATACATGGGAAAATAATTGTGAAATGGCCTCAACAAAATTTTGAAAGAAGCTGTACCGATAGCCACACACACACACATATATTGCAGTAGAAAGGTTCCCACTCCTCCCAAGGGATGCCAGGTGCGGAAAGAGCACCACTTACAGAGAGTGTTAGAAAGGAAGCAGTCTGGGAAATGAAATCCTCATATAATATACACACTCCATCACACTTGTATTGTTGGTCTGAAAGGTGGGGAAGTGAGGAAATAGTAACTTAATAAGCACACACACGCATTCCAGCACCAACAGTACCCAGAAGAAGAAGAAGAAAGAAAGAAAGGGAAATAAATTGTGTGTTTTGATTAGCTTTTTTTAATAATTTTTACGACTTATGAGGTAAGTGTGTGAGAAACATTTTGTTTTGGGTTGCGTAAATCATAGTTTGAAATCATGGTTTTGATGCTTGTCAAATACACACAATAAAGGAGAGTTAGTGTGAGTAATGAAAGGCATGAACAGCAAAATAATGGAGAAAGGGGGGATAATTTGACAAGACAAAAATAGGATAAAACATTGTAGAGGAAAGGATAAACACTAGTAGAATGATTGACAAGACATTCTTTGATGATAATGTTCTACGGAGAAGAGAAATGAAGAAAAAACAAATGCACCTGTTAAGCTGTGACTGAGAGTGGAGCCGCTGGAAGCAAACGAGGAGTGTGGAGAAAAGAGAATTCAAGGAAAATTATATTGAGGTCTCATATAAAAGAAAAAAATGAAGAAATAGTTCCATTAATAAGTTTAGAGGATCATTTTTTCATTTTTTTTCTCATGTGAGACTTGCATGTAATTCTTTCAATAATTTGTAAGAGAGAGTTAGGTTTTCTCAACAGTTGGGCCTTTTACAATTAAGCTTTTAAAATACCTTCATATTATTTCCATATTTTAACTCTAAACTAAAATTTAAATACACTTATTTAAAGGCTATCACATATTAAAAATTAGTCAAATATAAATAGTTTGACTCAATCCTTTTAAAGCCTTACAATTTTTTTAATTTTTATTTATTTAATAAATATTTACTTATACGTATAAACAACTTTTATAGAGAAGTTTTTTTTTTTTTTGCCAGAATTATTGGGAAAATTTTTGTTTAATACTTGTTCTCAACTATTTATTTATTTATTTTAAGAATACATACTTCATTAAGATATGGATTAATTCTAAAGATAGCCTTGATCCTACAAGTTTAAAAAGAAAGAAGGTACAGCTTGTGATGAGAATCATTTGATAATAGGGCTGTAATATATTTCTTAAAAAAATCTCATAACGACAGCAGCAGCAACGCAGTAATATGAGTTTACCATTATACAACTATTCTCTTGAACTGATGGACTTGGTTAGTTTAAAAATATATACTCCAAGTGAATATATGAAAAATGAGAATCACGCAATTATGCTATATGGAAAATGAGAATCACCCACAGGTGATTATACACATAAGACGGCAACGCGTGCTGGAGATCAACCTGCATAAAAGTTTATAAGCTACTCTCTTTAGGATTTATAAAATATATTTATCTAATTTGATTAGATTAAAAAGGTTTGTTAATATGACCTGCATTTTCTAAAATATAGTTAATTATCTTATTTTATCTCTTCCTTGATTATTGTTGAGGAATATTAATAGAAGTAAAATATAAAAATGCTGACAAATATAAATATATATACATGTCCTGTATTTAAATCAAGATTTAACTCTCTAGATATTTCTTATATTAAATATTGGAGAGATTATAGCATAAAAGCTTCAAATACAACTATCATAGCTACCAAAACCGACAATCAGATTGAAGCTATAAAAAAATTGAGGAGGGGATGAAAAACTTATAATAGCATGATCTGGTAAGTGATGAATGATTTATTGGATCTATAACAAGGTCGT
The DNA here is from genome assembly GCA_963855925.1 of Inga laurina. NCBI lineage: Eukaryota > Viridiplantae > Streptophyta > Magnoliopsida > Fabales > Fabaceae > Inga > Inga laurina. The sequence goes on along the minus strand of OY979703.1, from coordinate 15,224,103 downwards.
GATAATAACAAATACAATAACTACTACAAAAGTTGGTCTAGTCTATGATGACTGATGAGACTCAAAGGAGCTTATTGACGTAGTTAGCACTCCTCTCACTAATATAGAAACGTACTCCTATTTTGGAACATGATTGTCCAGTGTGAACAGGAGGAACTAGGTTTCAAAGTTTCAATTTGCACCCAAGGAAGCCACTATGGTAACAGATAAGCTTGCAAAAGGTGGCCTTGGTAGTAGCCAAAACCTTAGTTTAATTTTATTGACATGGTCCTAGGTTCTCCGGGGGCCATTAAGAGTTTAAGACTTTTTGGGATCCTCATTCTCAGTTATGTAGCTTGGGATTGATTGCTCATGTAGTTAAAACAAAAAAAAAAAAAAAAATCCTAGATTTGACTTATAAAACCGCAGGTTCAAAATTTTATTACTAGATAACCTATAAATATTTATGTAAACGCTCAGAGAGCCTGAAGGCAAGGAGGTAAATAATAGGCTCGGGGACCTCTTGGTGGTGCTCAAATCAAAGTGAGAGGTGTACATTTGTGGCCTTTTTAACCGCTTCACGTGGGGGCTAACAGGTGCCCTTCCTGGATATCAAAACGATGCATGGGAAGATGAGAATTAAAATGCGATTTATTTTACATTTATGGACTTTATTTAAATGTTTTGCTGAAATTTGGCACTACATCTTCAGATTCTCTTGTTTTAACTTTTATTGTTTGATTGTATCAAAAAAAACTTTTATTGATTGAATTCTTTTTGTCCCCTGGAACTTGTTATGTTTTCATATATAAGAGCCTTTTAATTGACTCGTAAGAGTTTAAAATATAATTAAAAGTAGATAAATATAATAATTATGTAGAAAATTTAATTTCTTCCCAAAAATACCTCTATTTATGAATGGGTGAGAGAGAGTAATGATGAGAGGAAAAAAATGAAAGATAATGTATATAGTATAATAATTAATTGAGAGTAAAATGAAAAAAAAAATGTATTTATTATTAGGATAGACTTTAAAAAAATCTTACATTAAGGATAAACCCGTCTGAAAAAACTGTTATATATAGAGGCGACGGAGGTGTAACTCTACTTGTAGTTGAAATGCTCTATGATCAGACTAAAGACTGGTTTTTAACATCCCCGAGAGTTTATGTGCTCTTCATATTGCAGTAGACAAGAGGTAGGCTCAAATCAGAATGAAGCTGGCATCCAACTACGGGCATGTTTGGGATCATGATTTCTTAAAAAATAAGTCTTTATTACGTAAGTCGAGATAAAACTCCTCTCACATATTTACCTCATATGCTGTGAATCACGATTTATAAGCACTTATTGCCTAAAAATAAGCTATTCCAAACGAGCACTACATTGTATGTGTCAGTGGATAACACCACATTTTATTTTAGGAAAAGTTATATTTAGGTCAAAGATAAGAAAAACTATGATAAAATTAACCCTTAAAATTTCAAAATTATATTTATTATATCCTGTGAGACTTTTTTACAATAAATTTTAATTGTCAAATGTATGTCGGGTCCTCAGGGCATATTAGTAAATTTTCACTATAGACTCATATAACCATAAGAAACATTATGGAAGTGTCAAACGTAGTACATTAATGGATTTTAACCTAATTATTGTACATTTGACATTTTAGGATCAAGTTGAGAGCCAAGTTGTTGGCATGCTTTATGATGCACGAGTTTCGCCAAGAAAAAGGCTTAAGGTAGTAACTATAGTATCTCATACACTATGTAATTGTTGATGTGTTGTATGTTACTGTATTCTATGATATGAACACGGTGCCTAGGGTATGTTACTTAGCTGTAGTTAGGTACCCAGCCGAGGTACGCCTGGGGTACATTACCTAGCTGTAGTTAGGGGCCCGGCTAAGGTACGCATAAGGGATTCAAACAGCGATTTGGTCTTGAGCTTTGTATACACACATGTATTGTTATGAATTTTCATTTTACTTCATATGGTGCATTGCATATTTAATTTTCGCATTTTATATGTTTAACTGTATGTTGCTACTGGGATTTCTTGAAATCTCATTCTTTTTCAAAAATGATAATGTGCCAGCGGGAACAAGCGGATCCAAAGGCAAGTTGGTGGACACAGAGAAATGATGGTACGGATCCCAAGATAGAGCTAATGGTTATATGTAGTTTAGTTTTGGACAGTTCTATATAAATCTATAAATATTATCAAACTCTATGCAAGTGATTCCTATCTGTAAACAAATATTTTTGTCAGTTTATTTATACTTTTTTGTATGCCTGTGGAACTATGCCTTTATTACTCTACAAATATCGAAATGTAAATGGGTGCTGACATCAAATGCTTATGGACTTGTCAGTGTAAGTTCCCATGGACTTGTAGTGAACGTCTCATACTTGTCAATGGAATTAGAATTTATTGCAAAAAGTTCCACAGGACTTAGATACAATTTTAAGATTTTAAAGGACCATTTTATCATATTTTCTTTTATCCGAGATTTAAATGTCACGTTTCCTTTATTTTAACCTATGGATGACACATCTTTGAAACCCACATTAGAGTGCTGGTCGAAAAAAAGAAACACCCATCAGAGTAAATCTTTTCCCGTTACCTTCTTTCATATTTATGTTTGTCTCATCTCGCTAATGTTTAACATGCGAGTTTGGTTGATTGCTTAAAAAATTAATTCCCCCAAGAAATTAAAAAAAGGTTCCATCATTTCAATGATAATGGGATTAAGTTTTTTCTTTTCGAATAATTTTGACTTGTAGGCGCATGATTGAATCTTAATTAGGGATGATTATGGACCGGATCAAACCGGGTTAGAGGTTGGCCCGAGGTCTGGTCTGGTTAAGACTTCGGGCTGAAAAAGGCAGCCCAAGTTCTGGTTTGATCTGATGACAACTTGAACTTGGTCCACCGGGCTGATGGGACTAGTCTGGATAGTCCAACATATCTAATATTTTTACTCTAAAAAAAAAAAAAAAACTAGAGGAATGAAAAAGAGAGGGAGGGAGGCCAATTGAGAAGAGAATCAGAGGAGCATCTGGAGCGATTCCAAGAGGAGAACCAACAGCACTACAGCAGTATCGGACCAGAGCGATCGACACTAAGGTAAGTGACTAACGATGGAGTTCCCATGCGATTAAGGGTAAGGGAAGCAAGGATGAAGTGAGATTGAAGGAATGAAGGTGAGGAGGCAAGAGCATTGAGCGCCATTTTTTACGGTGGGAGGGGTGATGAGATTGATGATGGATCTGTGCAGTGTGCGTGAGCAATGTGTCAAATCAATTAAAAAGAGAGTGATGGTGTGTGGTTCATGTGAGAGGGTGGAATTTTTTTTTGGGCTATAATGAGGGTGGAGTTAAGACTATGGAAAATCATTAATTTTTTTTATAAAAAAATAAATGATTCGAGCCAAATTAGACTAAACCATGTGGATTGAGAACATAATCTTGAACCCGGTCCAACCTGAGTAGTTGGTCTGGTCCGGTCCTTTTTGTTATAAGGCTGCTTTTCACCGGATTGGCAAGACCGGGTTACTTGGACCATCGGATTTTTTGATCATCCCTAATCTTAATTATAAATATTTCCCATTCAATGTAATTTAAATGATGACACAAATTCATTAAAAGCTATCCATAAAACAAACGAACTTTTTATTTTTTAATATCTAAACAAGACCATAGCCTCATGTGACAGAGTTGGGCTTACCGCTGATATAGAGAACATAATTTTAATCCTAAAATAGGAGACTAAGCACCCATTTACTTTTTTGTAGGGTTTATTACCAAGAAGGAAAAATTGAAATATGAATATGAATCTGAAATATTTCAAATAGTATAGTAAACACCCATTTTATTAGGTAGAATGAAAAATTGAAATCTTAATAAACACATTTCATGCTTAAAATTTATCCTAGAGAAAGAAAAATTGAACTAAATGGACTAATGGGAATGAGTGAATGACCCTGTTAATCATTTAGACAATATACATGTATTAGTGGAAAAATGATTTTTTAGACCGGTTAAAATTGACTTTTTAGACCGATTTTGGATCAGGTCTTAATATAGCCGGTCTAAAAAGTATATCACTTTTAAGATGAGCTGGTAACCGATCTTAAAAGTCTCACTTTTAAGACCGATTGTATTGATAACCAGTTTTAAAATAAACCATTTTAAGACCGATTGTCATGAGCATCGGTCTTAAAAGACCTCTTCTGTAGGCAATACAAAAGCATTTTTAAGACCAGTTTTCCATATAACCAGTCTTAAAAGTTTGACTTTTAAGACTGATTGTATATAAAATCGGTCTTAAAACTTGAATTTTAAGACCGGTTATATGAGAAACTAATCTTAAAATAACTTTTAAGATCAGTTATATTTATAACCGGTCTTAAAAGTATTATAATTTTTTTGTATTGTATGTAATTAGGTTAGTTACCAGAATGCATCCTATAATTGCTACTTCAAATGCCATACTTATTAAGTGTCATAAGGTGTTCAGTTTGCTTCCACTTACCATTTTCTTTTTCTTTAACCTTCTCATTGGGAACTTGTAACATAACATGTCATATATCCTTATGTAATGTGTTGTTTAAAACCATCATATATATATGCATAATTTTTTAAAACACATGCAGGTCAATGACATAGCTCAAACAGATTCACATATATAAATGCATGGTTGCACATAATTACAAAAACAACAAACATATCAAATCATGCAACCAACAAGTTTTGCAACCAACCAATATGTCAATTTATCAATATATACAAAAAATTCCTCAATTTTACAAGAACTCACTGTTGTAAAAGTTCATAAATGAATTCAGTACAACAATTGCGGATGTGATCAATATCTTCTTCTGGAAATGGGTCAACAAGATCAAACATCTGAAACACCAAAGTTAGACAAAACATTAACTTACTTAAAAAAAATAAAAGTAATACTCCCTCCGGTCATAATTATAGGACATATTTACTTAATTTTGGAGAAATTAAGGATAATAGTTAAATTAGCTAATCATATTTTCCTAAAATGCTCTTATTTAAAATTTAGAATGGCATCAAGTACATTAATTCTCTATTTTGTTGTCGTACCTCTCCTACCTCACACACGACTTCTCCGAGCTTTATATGTATGTGGCATTAATAAATTACAAGCATTATTCACTTTATAGAATACATATGTGTATTATTAAATTATATTGTGTTTAATTATTATTGAGAAAGTATCAATAGGGGGTATTTTTAGAAGAAATTGACAAAAATTAGAATTTTATCATATAATTAGGACCAAGATCAATTCTCAAATGTTGTCTTATAATTAGGATCGGAGGGAGTACAAAATTTTTGAAATATATATACATTTACCTCTTGAATAAATTATGTCGTGCTTAGGGCAATAATATTATAAATGTGCCTCAAAACATACAACCCACACAGGTTAGACCCCGGTGGTTGCCTACGGGTCTGAAAAATAATATGATATCATTAAAACAAGTATAAAATTAAAGTATGACTTATTATTGAATACATTCTTAAACAAACCAATATGTAACTAACCTTTGGCAAGTTCATATAGGGTCTTTTAGGTCACGAATAGGCCTACTACAAGCAGTATGTAGGAATGTCTGCATAGCTATATATCATCAAAATCACAAAGGTTATTTATTTTACACAAATTCCATAAATTTTGCACACGAAAGGTAATTAATAATGCAAGAAAACTTACGAGTTCAAGGTTTTCTTCAGTTCACTAGTTGGCTTGTTGAGATGGAGGGAGCATAAGAGGATAACAAAATAACTCTTCTTACATAAAATAACCAATTGTCAAATATCACTAAAAAAAGGGAGGACTTTTAAGCAAATATAAAACATTATGTATATTATGAAATATAAATTTGTTTCTTATCCATGCAAATATGGAGCCAAGAAACACTCAATTGGGGTTTCACTAAGCATGTGCAATAAGTATGTGTGTCTGATAGCAGCAGTGGTCCCTTTATTGTAGAATTGAATTGGGCATAGGAGCCCAAATTTATTGATTTTACCAGAGTCAACCAATCTACGATTCATGTACCTACAATAATGTAAGCACACGAATCAAAGTTTAATGGCATAATTATAAAATATTAACTTCCAATTTGAGAAGATACTTACATTAAAAAGAGTTGGACAATTAAAACTGTAAGCTGTTGTAGAAGAGCTACCAGGGACATTAAACCATCCCTCTAAAGATAGCATTGCACTCCTGACTTGCCAATAGCTGACTCAGTGGGCCAATCTCTTGTTTGAAAGGATGTATCATATGCCATCAGAATCACTTGCTGCATGACATTCAATGGAGGCTGTGAAACATCTTGAGTGGAGGGAGGTGGAGGTGGAGGTGGCGGGGATTCCTTAGCTCGATCAGAAACAAGGTCATTTTGCCACAAGATGAAAGAGTTGAGAACATCACCCACAATCTTGAAGTCATCAACAGGGATAGGGAGAGGTGCATCTGTAACGATAACCTCTTCAACTACCACTCTGACTTGATCATCCTTTATTTCTTGGTGGTGGACAGTTGATCCCAAGTTGTACATGCTCTTCCGTGCAACTAATCGTCTCAGAGGATCCTTCGTAAATAAGTCACAAGGCTCACAAATTTCTTTTCCAGAACCCTCTGATGACTGACAAATACAACTCCCTTTAATACTCTGTTTAAGGTTCAGGAAATGAGCATGGGGAGCACTGGTATCTGCTTGTCTTATGCAGTTATGCTTGTCATGGTCATCCATCCCTCCTTCATCTTGCTGAACCTTTCTTCAAATCGTGCATCAAATGATATTTCTGCCTCGACCCTAGCTTCCGCCCTCGTAGTGATCAATATATGCTCCATCTCCTCCTTAGTCACCATGTTACTTGGGGAATGACGTGGGGGTGCTCCAAAGTAATCCCTTATGCCTACCCTTCCTTCAACCCCCCTGACACGGCCGGGATGCTCACGTTTTCCTATAACTATGGTCAGGATGTTATTCCTCCCATCTTACCTAAATGATCCCTCAGCTTGTTTTTTTGAATGTCCTGCTATAGACACAGATGACAAATGTTAGTAATGAAATTTGTTTACTAAATAATTAATAACAAGTCAACAACAATACTTACAATTTTCTCACCAACTATACAAGATTGTTCACTTGTATAAGACCTACTCCTCTTTTGGTGAGCGAATAACCACTTCTTTTTGCGACGTATTGGAGATGGTGGAGAAAAAAGAACAGAAGGATCAGATTGAACTGCTTCTTTCAATCTCTTCCGTTTGGTCGCCAACAAGTTTTTTTCGGCCTTCGCATAACGCACACGAGACATTGTATGTGGGCAATCATTCTTTCTACCACTTTCTTGGGCCTTTTGCCTTTTTTCCTGTGAATAAGAAATCAAAATTAAAGTTACAATCAATAAAGATAATTCACAATTCATAAGTAAATCAAATGCAAAATAAGTCAACTCACCAATGCTTCTGGAGTAGTTTGAAGCCGTAAAAATTATTGTCAAGTGTGTTCATCAATATAAGAATACTTGTCGCACGAATTAGGACGAGACTGACCTTCTTCCACCTCGATATGCACGTAATTGTTGACTAGACTTGTCTTAAACTTCCTCCAGCTTTCATCATAGTACATCATTGTCTTTTTATACAAGACTTCACTCTTAAGAATGTTGTAAGTGAGCTGGACAGTTTCCCAAATATGTCGCTTCACACTTTTATGCACATTTCTCTACTGCTCTATCAAGATGCTAGGCTTGTTGCGTGCTAGGTGGCCGACAAAACTCTTATACCGGTTTGCATTAGGCCTAATTGGTTTCCAATATCTATCAAACTTAATCAGAATATTTTCTCCGGTATTTCGATCAAGGGGAGTGTCTCTCAATCGGGTGCCTCTTCTACCACTTCGTATGGGCCGGTTACCACTTTGATTAACACTAGTTGGCTCTAGAGTACCCTCAGTAGGACGGCTCATTATCCTCATTTGATATTAAATGAGCTAATTTATATTGCTATATGGTTATGACACTTTAAATTTCAACCTCCAATTTTCATTTCAAACACTATATTAACATTCTAGACTATGCTATATCCTTGTTGGCACTTAAGTATCATACAGGGCATCAAAATGCACAATACAATTCCACTTTATAATCTGGAATTTTCCAGCAACTAGCTTGTAATAATTCATTAAAATAACGTCTAATAATAATAAATTAACTTATCTTTATAAATTTATTGGGATATTTTAAAAATCATTAACTTCATCTTAAAAGTAATTCTTATTTAATAAATGTCCATCCCAAACGGTTTTTTTTAAAAAAAAATCATTGTAGCTTATAGCTTTTTGAAAATCAAAGTATTTAGGTTGGTATTTTGATAACTGAGCTTTTTTTTTCCCCCCTAAAAACAACTTTTGAAAAGAAGTTTAAAAGTTTGACTTCTTGAAAAAAAGTCACTTTTACCGTCACTGATCTAAATACAAATCACATTTATAAATTGACTTTTATCTTATCTTAAATTATCATAACCCTTGTTTTTTTTAATTTATTTTTTTTTTGAAGGGCAGAGAACGAAGTTTGGTTTCCGAAGCGGGAGTTTAAAACTGAAAAACCGAAAATTCCAGAAAACCGAAAAGGAGGGCGGGTACTTCAAACGACATAGGTGCGCCAACTAAATTGGACATCGCGCCTCTTCCCTATGCGAAGATGAAATCTCAGCCGTCCACGTTCACATCGCCTTTCCAATCGCGGCTCTTTTGACGAAATCGGCTCCTTTGATAAATCATTATTTTCACTGCAGCGACCAGACTTTGCTGAAAACTGAGGCATTATTCATTTGCGCCAGTGTCTGGGGTTCGACTTCTACTCCGAGACGCAAATGGAGGACTCTGGGAAGCATGGCAACAACAAGAGGAAATTTTTGAACCCATGGATGCTTCAGTTCCAGAAAATGGGTCTTGAACTCAAGTGCCCTCTCTGGTTAGTGATCCTCTTGTCTTGTATTCTCTTTTTAATTTCTTCCTCCATCTCTGTCCGTTTGGGTATTATTTCTTTTGCTATCGCTCTTCCGGGATGCCGAGAAAATTATGGAAAAGTTGTTCAAGACGATTTTTGCCCGGTGCTGGGCCTTGTAAACAAGAAACGTTGTTTGAGATATGCCAACATATCTGGTTATTGTTCTTCAACTGCTAGACTCGAAGTCCTTTATGAAAAATTGTTCTGCAAAAATTGGGAAGACAGCCTAAGTAATTGTAGCCCAGAATAACTTGAAGGTTTCAAACTTTTGAAGTGTGTGGGCGTTTTTTTGGGGGGGGGGTGTTTAAAGCCAGTGGTTCCTCCTATTTTCGTTCGAAAAAAATCCTAGTTAGATCTCCCTTTTTTGTGTCTCCCCTGCAAACCAGGCGGAAGATTCCTGATTCTTAGTCCGGAAAAGTAATCTGACGTACTTCTATTTTTGCTGTTGTTTGCCTTGCAGTTTAAACTTGTTCAAAAGGCCTATGTTACTTCCATGCAACCACATATTCTGCAGGTTTGTTTCTTCTTCATAGCCTTCATTGTACATTTTATTTCCTTTTTTCATTGAAGTGTTCAAAATTGTAACAATGAACCTTGCAGCCCCTGCATAGCTGATTGCTCAAGGCCTAGTTCAGAATGTGCTGTCTGTAATATTCATTATGCTGAAAGAGGTTAGTTATGATCTAATTCAGTATGTTGCTAAAGTGCCATGCATTGTGGTGTGTGAAATTTTAAAGCTCCAGATGTGAGCTCTAGTTTCCTTTAATTTATCTGTTCAGAGTGGATGCTATTACTTCGTTCACTTCAAATGTTTGGGGGGGGGGGGAGTTGACTTGTATTGCCGTTGGTTTTACTGTTGGAGCTTTCATTTTCAAGTCGTTTTTCTTTCAAATTCGGTTTATGTCCCGCTTCCTTGCATGTGAGGGACTGAGTTTGGTAATTCCATGGTTCATTCGCCTGACTTTGGTTTGTCCTAACTTTGCTGGTCTTTATTTTTATATATGCTCAGAACATTTCCACATCTCTTCTAATAAAAAGGAAGCCAAATCTTTCCCCCTGTTGGTTTGAAGCCAAATCTACTACTTAACTAATGAAATGATCAATTCTTATTTTTATTTCAATTAATTTGGATTGCAGATCTGAGGTCTCTGCTTATTGTGGAAAACATGGTTGCAATTTATAAAAGCCTGGATGCTGCCTTTTATGCCAATCTATCTCAGAATCGTTCTCCTGGTAAAGCTGTTTTCTTTGCATTGAAAAACTTTTAGTTTTTGAAATTTATCTTATTACTTTTCAACCTTTTTATATTGCTTCTGTCTATTGATGATTATAGATGAGCTGCCTGTTTTGGAGCGGGCCGAAACCATGTTAAATTCGACCTTTAATTATAAAATGTCCAAGGAGCCATCCAAAACATCTCTAGGAGATAATCTGCACAGGGAGCAGTTAGTCTATTCACAAACAATGGCCGAATGTGTTATGGATCCCTTCAGATTAGACCATTCTATGGATGTGGATATTGGCAAGAATCACAAATATGAGAAGAGTGGTAATGTGGTGCATGGTAAATATAACACGTTTGAGGTTTCTCGCAAGGAAGAGATTCTGATGAAATGTTCTCAACTGGATGGAAGGGCCCATGACGATTGTGGGCTTGTGGAAATGGACATAAATCAAGTTACTCAATTTTCACCAGGCAGCCCTCCATTTTGTGATACAAAAGGTTCAGACAATGACTGCAGTGACCGGGACAGTGAACATGTAAGAAACTGAGATGCCATCGAAGATTTTTTTTCCCAGCCACTTAAAAGCTGCTTTATGTTTTTTGGATCCCTGAGTCTCCTCCATTTTAATACCCTCTTCTCATGTGTTGGTCTAAATCATGGACTTTAAGACTACGTTGTCAAACTAATGACCAGCTCATAAATTCATCTCAGTAGTGGTGGTTGTGACTAGATGCTCATGATTCAAGCTTGATATGATTGCATCATTGCACATGCTGACTAGTTATAAGAAGATTAAGAGGGTTTGATACTGCACCAAAGAATATTTGAATAATGGTTTTTAAATTTTTAAATTCATCCTCCTTAACTTTCTATACACATGTCTAGCAATTTGTATCATGAGTACGCTGCATGCTTGTTTGATCTCCTTGAAATGACCAGCAATTTTCTTTTTTTCCCCTTTCCCCAGCGCATGCCTGCTGAGAGATTTGAAAGTTCTTCATCAAAGAAAGCAAGCAAAGAAAATGAAATATTGGAAAAAAGGATTCAGTTAAGGTCTGAAAGCACTGCCTCTGAAACAGAGGGTCTTATGAGAGACTCCAAGAGGCCAAAAAACCTTTCACGCGACAATGATGGCATTCAATCTAATGTAACCCATCAGAGTAAGCCCATGACTTCTGAATGTAACTCAGACCTTAAATCTAGGATTGACCTGGATTCATGTTCAAATACAAGCGTGTGCTCTTTTTGCCAGTCTTCTAGAACCTCAGAGGTAATATACATGATTTTAGCATGACACTGCCTGTTTATCCACTCTATCCTCTACAGTGTGCTATTCTCTTACAATGTTGACTATTATGCATTAGTGTAACCTTAATGTTAAAATTTCTCAGGTTACAGGGCCGATGTTGCATTATAAAAATGGAGATTTGCTGACGGGAGTTGCAGCACTCCAACCAAATGTCATACATGTGCATAAACTTTGCATTGAATGGTCTGCTATTGATGTCTTATTGATCAATTTCAGCATATAAATTGAACACTATGATCGCTTGTCTCTTGTATCAGGAAAATAATTATACTGTAAACCTTGAAAATCCAGGTCACCTCAAGTGTATTTTGTTGATGAAACTGTTAAAAATTTGAAGGCAGAAGTGGCAAGGGGAGCAAAGCTAAAATGCAGCAAATGTGGCCAAAAGGGGGCTGCTCTTGGCTGCTATGTTAGATCCTGTAGGAGAACTTATCATGTTCCTTGTGCAATGGAAATCTCAGCTTGCCGTTGGGATGATGTAACTTGCTTCTCTCCTATTTGATTTTTTGGCTATTAATTAGGGTATACGTTATTTTAAATAGACTTTCAATAGATTGATCTCAACATAGGTTTATTTTATGGCCAGGAGGAATATCTAATGCTCTGTCCAGCTCATTCTCATGTCCAATTTCCACATGAGAAATCCAGATCTAAGAAACAGGACTCCCAGAAGCATCCTGTGTTATCTCATTTGTATGTTTGCATTTCTGTTATTTGCTATTTCAGTTACATGGCAATTGATTTATGATTCTGTCATTCTGATACTGCTTAAACCTGATTTTAACTATTTGTGTGATGCCATTTTTTCAGACATTTTTTGGCACTGTGTTAATGTTTTATCCTGCATGTAGGGCACCTAAGCCGTCAAAACCCCCAATAGTTTTGTCAGATGTTAGTAAACATTTGGTTTTCTGTGGATCTGCTCTGTCAACAGATGAAAAGGTTAATACCTATAATGCATTCTTTTATATTCTTTGCTGTCTGCATTTTATTTTCTCATCTACCTTCTTGAGACCTCTTGTTGCATTTTGACTGCAGTATTTTGTTGCAAAAGTAGAAGATGGATTCTTAATCATTGGATTTGAAGCATGGGTTTTTTATATATTTAAATTGGAGACTTTATTGTTAAAGTAGCTGACATAAGCTTCTGATATTAGCAAGGTATTAAAAAAAGGATTGGGTATTGAACCGGCTGGGGTATTGGGTTAAGGGTCAGTGAGTTAAATCAGGGCCAAACCGGTGAGAAATTGAAGATTTTATGCTTATTAATATGAAATTCTAAAGAATTTTTTTTATAAAAAAAAAACAAACAGTGACCCGGATCGGTTTTCCGGCCAGTTCACCGGTTTTCGGATCGGCCGGTCCGGTCCGGATTCACGAACAGTGGATATTAGACTCGGTCCTATGGTCAAGAAAAGTGAAAATGTCTCATTTGAAATGTTTTACATGACTTTGTTGAAAGTCCTACACCAGCTTTTGACCTTTTATTTTGCAAGTGCATGGGGGTATCATTTTGTATTGTTTTACATCATGATTGACTGAGGCTATCTTTTTCCACCCCTTTCAATTCAGATACGCTTGATCAATTTTGCCAGTAGAATCGGTGCTACTGTTACCAAGTTTTGGACGCCAGATGTGACACATGTGGTTGCAGCAACTGATTCTAACGGAGCATGTGCCAGGACACTTAAAGTCCTTATGGGCATTTTGAATGGGCAGTGGATTCTTAAAATGGACTGTAAGTTATTTAGGTTCTTTTTTCATGTAATGTCATACTGCATATCATGTCTTGAATATGCAGTGATGTGTTATATGCTTGAGTTGTTCCTAACTATATCATTAAACTTAATTTTTTGTGCCATCGGCTCTAATGATCACCTCCCCTTATAATTTGTGCTCAACAACCTAGTATGTGATTTCTATATTTTTCATGCATGCTTAAATTCTGTGTATTATATTTCTTCATGCTTCTTAATTCTTATGTATATCCTTATTAATGTTAATGCGGCTTATTTTTCCTGTAGGGGTAACTGCAAGCATGGAGGTGATGCGTCCTGTGGAAGAAGAGCCATTTGAAATAAGTCTTGATAACTATGGCTGTCAAGGTGGCCCAAAAGCTGGCAGACTTGGGGCATTGGCCAATGTAAATACTTTTCCATTGCATCCTATTATGGTTTCCATGGCTTATTTTGAGGGGCTTATGGGTAATATTTGGTGTTAAATTACTTAGTAAATATCTTTGCTTATATATTGATAATCTGTGATGATTGTAGGCACCCAAGCTATTTCGCGGCTTTAGTATTTACTTTTCTGGTGACTACATGTCAGATTATAAGGAGGATCTTGTAGACTTGGTTGTAGCAGGAGGAGGTACTGTTTTGGAAAGCAAGGAAGAATTGCAAACAACAGGTCATGAATGCAGGGAGGGCTCAAAGCTGATTGTTTACAATCTTGATCCCCCACAAGGAAGCAGGTTAGGGGATGAAGTTACAATTCTTTGGGAGAGATTAAATGAGGCAGAGGATTTAGCTGCTACTTCTGGCTCACAAGTCGTTGGTCACACGTGGATTTTGGAGTCAGTTGCTGCATGCAAGTTACAGCCTTTTGTTAGTTAGATTAGATTGCATTAAGGCAGGCGATAGCCAATTTTTTGGCCTAAATCAACGAGCGAAATGTGCCTAGAAAAAGTGTGTACAGGTTGCAAATGTATTTTGTACCATTAGGCATGAGTGATATATTATTTAATGATGTATTATGGATCAGTAGTGGTTCCTTTGAACATATGAAGTTAGTTTTGCTCTTAATTGTTGTTGGGTAACCGTTTTTTTGGCCAAAATGTTGTGGTATTCGCTGATTCCCCACTTTTTGGAGGCATAGAAAAGAGCAGTGTGGATAAGCGCAGAAAAGGATTCCTGTCATGGTTCATCTCATGCTCTTAATTTTGTTTTCAATGTTCTTTGCCTCGATGGTTTGACTTGTTTAGATTCTTGGTTTCATGAGTTTTCAGTGAGGAATTTATATATTCACAATGTTTTTTAAACATTAAATTTAGGAAAGCACTTTCTAACCCTTACTAACGTCCATAGATTATTAGATATTGCAATAATCAAGCTTCGAATAATTTTGTATTATCTGATAAACTTCAAGCACTATTGGAAAAATGTTTTGAAGAAAACCCAAGAGCTTTTGCAAATAGAAAAAATTATGTTGCAAAAATAGAATTGAAAATTGATAAACCAGTTTATGAAAAGCCAGAAGGCATTTTAAGTTAGACTTAGAAGATTTTCCAAAAGTAATAGAGAAACTTTTAAAGTTAAATCTGATAAGATCTTCTAGAAGTCCATGAAATTGCCCAGGAGTTTTAGTAAGAAATTATTTAGAACAGAAAAGAGAAGAACCGAGATTTGTAATATATTATAAGCCTCTAAACAAGGTTGTAAAGTCTAATACTTATCCAATCCCAAGAAAAGATGTTTTATTTGATAAAATCAAGGATGCGGAAATATTTTCAAAATTTGATTGTAAATCCGGATTTTTCAAATAGAACTCGAAGAAAAGTCAAGAGAGTCCACTGCTTTTAGTGTACCAAATGGACATTATGAATGGAATGTTCTACCCATGGATTTAAAGACAAGTCCAGCAATTTTTCAAGAAAGAATGGACCAAATCTTTAATCCATATAGATCTTTCATTCTATAGAAACCTGAGTTTTGTATGCATTTATAGAAAATCATAAAATTAGTTGAATATCTAAAGATAGAGTGATTATTCCCCTATATTTAGTTCTTTTCAGAGAAATGAACCTATTCCAACATATGATAGGTTAATTCCTCAAGAAATAATATTAGAGGCCTCAAAAAGACAACCTCTGATAACAAATCCAAGAATAATCCCTAGATTGTCATTTGATCAAGGGAGAATAGTAATCAATAATTCGAGAATAATTACTAGGACTGAAACTAGTTCCAGAATTATAGAAGAACCAAGAGAGGGACAAAATGAAAAATATTTAGTTCCTATGGTTATTAAAAATGAGAGAATTGCACAAAATTGTATAATAAATAAAGCGGTACAATATTCTCATATCAAAGACTTTTTGGTAAGACAAGATGTACCCACAAGATTAGAAAATTCTAGGATCTATAATCCTTTAGAAATAGTCAAAAAAGAAGTAGAGTTAACTCTAACTCTATTTAAAGACAAGAATGAAGAAATTGTTTTAATTCATAAATTTGAATTAATGACAAATCCACAATCCGAGTTGTTATTAGGAGAAGATTTCATTAATAACAATCAAGTAATAATTCATCCAAGCCATTTAGAAATAAATGGAACAAAAATCCCAAGAGCAAGAGAGAGAAACTCTCTATATAAAAGTATATTATAGAGCAAAGAGATATGATTGTCTTTTAGATACATGATGTTCTATTAATATGATAAAACATCAATTAAGACAATAAAGTTTAATTAATTTGAACTCTATCCGAGCTTTTGATATTCATCAAAATGAGACTAAATATGATAAAGGTTATAAACACCTTTATTTGCAAATTGGACAAGTAGAATTCAGGATAAACACTTTCTATTATTATCCTAATATTGGAAGTGATTTTATTCTAGGAATTTGAGGACTAAGACAAGCCTTTAAATTCACAGGCTTTGATAGTAATAAAGTACACTTTATCACTCACTGTAATATGAGTTTTAAGTTACCTTATTACCTAGACCAGTAATACATCATTATACTTAGAGTTTATCAGCTCAACGTGGTGAGATGGTAAAAGAAGAGAATAATTTTGTATTATCTGAGAAACTTCAAGCATTATTAGAAAAATGTTTTGAAGAAAACCCAAGAGCTTTTGCAAATAGAAAAAATTATGTTGCAAAAATAGAATTGAAAACTGATAAACCAGTTTATGAAAAGCCAGAAGGCATTTTAAGTTAGACTTAGAAGATTTTCCAAAAGTAATAGAGAAACTTTTAAAGTTAAATCCGATAAGATCTTCTAGAAGTCCATGGAATTGCCCAGGATTTTTAGTAAGAAATTATTCAGAACAGAAAAAAGGAGAACCGAGATTTGTAATATATTATAAGCCTCTAAACAAGGTTGTAAAGTCTAATACTTATCCAATCCCAAGAAAAAATGTTTTATTTGATAAAATCAAAGATACGGAAATATTTTCAAAATTTGGTTGTACATCCGGATTTTTTCAAATAGAACTCGAAGAAAAGTCAAGAGAGTGCATTGCTTTTGGTGTACTGAATGGACATTATGAATAGAATGTTCTACCCATAGGTTTAAAGACAAGTCCAGAAATTTTCAAGAAAGAATGGACTAAATTTTTAATCCATATAGATCTTTCATTCTATTCTATATAGATGATATACTAATATTTTCCAAAAGCCCAAAAGAGCATAGAAAACATTTGTTTGTTTTTGCTTGTAAAGCTTTTGAAAATGGATTAGTATTATCCAAGAAAAAGGTTGAAATTAGAAGGCCCAAATAGAATATTTAGGTCTAACAATTAAGCCCAAAGGAGTTGTAGAATTACAACCAAATATTATCCGGACCATTTTAACGTTCCCGAATAAAATCCAAGATAAGAAACAATTGATGTCGTTTCTAGGTCATCTTAATTATGCGATGAACTTTATTCCGTATGGAGCTTTAGTTCGAGGCTAATTACAGAAGATGGGTAGAAAGGATAAACCCTTTATATGGGGAGAAGACGAAATCCAAGAGATTAGAAAAATCAAAGAGTATGTAAAAAATGAAGTGAAACCTTTACCCTTGCTTAAGGATGAAGATGAATTATTTTTACAAACTGATGCTTCTAATCATTATTGGGGGGTAGTACTACGAAAGCGGGAAGAACCCATAAATCTGATATTGTCTTATGCTTCAGGTATATTCAAAGGAGCAGAGATAAATTATGATATTAATGAGAAGTAATTTCTTGCCGTAAAATATGGAATTAAGAAGTTTGAAATCTGGATTGTAAGCAAAGAGTTTACAGTGGAAACAGATAATACCCAAGTAAAGGCATTTATTAATAATAAATGTCTAGATTCGATTACGAGTCAAAGAAGAGCCAAGTTATCTGCATGGTTTAGTATGTATTCTTTTAAAGTGGTAAGTATTAAAGGAATTCATAATGTTTTTGCAGATTTTCTTAGCGGATATGGAAGTCAATTCCATGAATAGCCTATTGAATCAAATTCAAAAGATTCAAGAGGAAGAAGCCAAGTTGGAGTCTTTTCTAGGCTCTCAAAACAAGTTATATGAGGAGCTTATTGTAACCCTCTTGCCGTAATTATATCCGAAATATGCAATTAAAGTGAAATAGAGACCAATAACTATCAAAACTCAATTTCAATCTCATATATCAGACATGGTTTTCACAAATACCCTTGAAATCATTTATAATTTGGTTTCACATTCACATTCTGAATACAATTATTACACGAAGATAAATCACATTTAAATATATCAGAGCATGCAATGTAATAATCCCCGCAATCCCGGGTTCCATATATTAATCAAAGCCTTACAGGGCACATTCACCCATGTACAACTTCTCAAATAGGGGATTACTCAAACTATCTCATATACATAATCAAATCTTCATCCACATATACACAACTAAATCCAAATACACATCCCAACAAGCAATGATAACCAACTACCGAATCTTTAACCTGAAGGAAGTCCTTACCATCCCTGATTGCTTGCTCTATCCTTGATCCACTACCCTGTTTGAAAGGTTAATAGGGGATGGTGAGATTCAAGAAAATCTCAGTAGGAAAACAATACCAATATGCATGTACGATAAATGTTTAATGCATGACATGCTTGCATCACATAACTCATGCTCACACAATGACAAATTTGTAAGCTTAATGCTTCAAACAACATACTTATGACCATAGCATAAATTGAAACATAGCTTCAAATCATTCATACATGTTTGACATAATCAAGCAAAGCAATAACATGCATCAACACACCAAAACAAATATCAAATACATGTAGGAGAGGTAAGTTCCCTACCCTTTTTCTTTCCACGTATGCTCCAGCACCGGCTACTCACGATCAGGGCGAATATCAAACCCTATAACCATTCTCTATTCCAAATCTTTACTTTCATATCACTTAAGGTTGGTTACCATTCACACTCTTTAGGTGGTTATAATAAGCTCAATGAAAGCCTAAAGGATTGGGAAGTAGTAGTTTGGAAATCACCTTTCAAAATCACAAAATACTGAAAAATGGGAGTTGGCTGCAGCCAAAAATCCTCTGACTACAGCCAAAACGAGTATAGAAGGTTTTTGGCCGCAACCAAATGAAAGATATTTAAGTAATTAATTCCAAAAAAATCAAAACAGGGTGATCCTAAAACCAAATGAAAGATATTTAAGTTCTTTTCATAGAAAAAATATGAATCAAGGCTGTCCATAACCACAAAAATACATAATTATACAAATATCCACACTGCTTCAGAATCAAGCCCAATTTCGACATCAAACTTTGGACAGCTATAACTCCCATCTCACAAAACGAAATGATACAATTTGTTTGTCCATTTTGAAGCTTGGAATGTGAATTTCAAGATTGGAAAGTTTCAGAATTTTTAGAGACCATTTTTTCATTCAAAATGTTCACAAAAACTGACTGCCCAGAATAGAAATTCACTGGACAGAATTTCAGATCTTGTATCTTTGTTTCCAATGGTCCCATTTTCACATCAAACATCATTCTCACACAAAATTTCACAAGGAATCCATTGGAAATATCAAATCAACCAAATTCACATTCCATTGACATGTTTCACCAATAATCACAACATGTTAACATAAGTCACAATTCAAACTACAACATCGCACCACTTTCTATTTCCAATTCAAAACCAATTCTAGTGATACCAAAACACAATATGACACCAGTTTTACCACAATATACAAACCAAATCATCCATTTCATAATTACACCAAAATCAGGGTAAAATTCACAATTCAAAAAACTCAACCACAAATCACAAAATTTAGATAAAAAGGCTTCAAATACTCACATATTCTTCTTCCCCAAATCAATTCCTTGATTCTTCATCTTTCCAATTTTTCTCAAGCTCCCAAACACCTCCAATCAAGAATCTAAAACCATAGAGATAAAGCTCTCATCACTATGAACAACATTATAGAAGGGTGTTTTAGTAATAGAGGACCACAAACCAACCAAAACTCACCTTGTTTCTTTCTCTTTCCTCCTCCTTGCTAGGCGAAAATGGAAGACAAGAGAGAGAGTGGAGAAGATGAAGAAGGATAAGTTTTTGGCCTCAATTAGAGCACTTGGCTGACTAAGAAAAAAAGAGGAGAGAGGGAGAGTGAGCTGAAAATGTTGACCCAATCCAAGGGTCCACAAATTGTCACATGTTAACATCTTATCACACCATCCATGAGCTCACATAGGCACATCCACACATGATTCCACCCCTTGATCTATTGCACAAATCAATCTCAACCATTGATCTTGAAGTTACCAATGAGTTTCCTCTTCGGTAACTGACCAATTGGTCGGTAACTTCATCGTTTTGTCCCTGATTATGGTAATTCACACTGAATCACCACCAAATACATTTTCTCATTCATTTACACCATACATACACCCTCCCCCTTATTTTCATTCAATTTAGATGTTAATCCATAATTGAACTCAAATACAGGGTTTCGGCGCTGCTCACAACACATACGAATCACATTCAAATCTCAAATCATATCAGATTCTCTAAAAGGGTCCATTTATCACTAATGACATCCACTTTTGGAGTCATTAACCCTTAATCACAATTTGGGATCTTGCTAAACCGGGACTTAGCAATCCACTAATCTCAGGCTTATTCTCCAGCCTTAAGTCTCAAAATTCGGGGTATTACACTTATGAAGCTTCAAAGCCAAGTTATACTTCAAAGAAGAATATTACTCCGTCTCAGAACTAATTTAAAACAGTTCATAAGGAATTTCAATCCTTTGAGTGAAGCCGATAAAGACTTAGCCAGTTCTTCTGGTTTAAGCGAGAAAAGTCTTCCTGGTAGAATAATGGAAGCAAAAAAGTTAGAGACTATGTCTTCCGCAAACCTATCCAAGTCAGATGAAGAATCTGAAAACCCTTTGGGAAAAGATTCTAGTGATTCCAAGAAAGAGGATAAGAAGGGAATTTCATTAGTGAAGCCTAGTGATTTATCCAAAGAATAAAGGCAAAAAGCCTTAGAACTTAACAGTTTAGGATCCAAGACTGAGACAATAGTTGAGGCTAAAGTCTGTGAAGTCAAGGAAGTCATAAATCTTGAATTGGAAAGATTGACCTAAGAGTTACTTGGACAAAACTTTGTTCAAGTTCCTAGAAAGAAAGTTGTTCATTTAGGGTTTACATTTGTTGAAAAAGCCAAACAGTTACCACCCCATTCTAAACAGTTTCCTGAATTACCCGAGAATACCAAGTCCAGAGAGCAATTTTTATTAGAGTATAACAGAGTGTTTACCCTAATAAATATTGGAAATAATCAAGAGTCAAGTAAAACCTTTGCTATTGACTATGAAAGTTACTATCCTAAAGTCCTTGCCTTGAGTGGAGCCCCAAAAGAAGTGATTAAACTTGCGTTTAATTACAATTATCTTTCTTTAGCCTATGTTGAAAACTATCGACATCTTGAAGAAGTTTTACTAAAGCCTATTGTCTTAGCTATGAAAGAGCTAGATAAGATAGGACCAGCCAAAATCAAATTTATTAAGTCTGCTATTGTACCACCAGAGTTCTCATTTTCAGGACCTTATATCTGTCAAGTAGGAACTGTTGGAGTCGATTAGCAAATAAATTTGAAAATTAAGAAGAGTTCCCCAGATGTTAAGGTGGAATTCAGTGAAGATTATATTCATCTAAGACGAGCTGCAAGATAGAAGACCTATCCGAGAAAGATACGAGATAAGGCCACGTGATTAAAGTTGTTGACCACAAGACTAAAGACACCACCCGTGATTTACTTTTGTAACTAGGGTTGTGTAAAAGCTAACTATAGTTGAGTTATAAAATCTGAGTTAGCTCTTAGCCGAGTAATATAAATAGCTTAGCAGGGTTTTTTCACAGAGCACGATAAGCATCTCCTAGCTATGTACTCTATTTTTCCTTGAGTCATGTACATTATAGTTTCAGAGTAATAAAATTTAAGGGAGCCTTATCCCTTTCTTATTCTATGCTTCTAAACTAATATTGGCGAGAGGAGAGAGGATGAGTTGACGCAATCACCTGGATAACCGGACGGTTTTAATTCCGTGAAAGATATCCAAATCTTCGAAGGTCTACCGGCTGAAAAAGGCGAGCCTGTTAAAGGCAGGAGGCCGTGAGGGCGTGTTGCCGACCGAAAGGTTGCCGAGGCGGAGAAGTGAAGAAGAGGAAAGGATAGCGGAAGATGAAGTAGACCTGGTAAATCCTAATAACTCATACCTGTTATAATCCTGGTTATTAGTTAATTCAAAGCATGATAAGAAATATAAGGTAACCTTAGTTTTATTATGAAGAATTTTACTAGAACTCATGTTCTTAGCCAAGGAGTCGAGTCATAATTTATTTATATTCAATGACGAGTGGGCTATTTTAGCTACAAAATATCCGAAAATATATTCTGCTCTCTACGGGGGAAGATTAAATTCAGCCCATGTAGAATTTATTAGTAAATTTGAAAATTTATTAGATCAATCATACGAGTATTTACTTAATAATTTCAGGATATTTAGTATCCGAGATTTTGTTCAAGTAAAACATTATGTCTATAAGGCCATAAGTCAAGTTATAGTCGATAATCTTATAACACAAGAGGCAGTCAAGAAGAAAAGAATTACACTTAATCGAAGGTTAAATCCTTTGACTCCCGACTCGGCGTCGGATCATTAGAGAATTAATCAAATGGAGAAGTGTAAGTGTGGATGTTTATCTTTATCTTGCAAATTAAGAAACCTATTGTTAGATGTAGTATCCAATGAGTTGCCGTTGCAGCTCTATGGAAACTTGCAAGCAAACGTGGGTTGCTGTTTATGAGATCAAGTGTAAATTACGTATTTTATAAAGAAATGTGTCAGACTCTTCAACAACGGGGGTGGTGGCGCAGTTGGCTAGCGCGTAGGTCTCATAGCTTCTGAGTTATCCTGAGGTCGAGAGTTCGAGCCTCTCTCACCCCAAAATCTTTTACTTTTTTTTTGCTTTTATTTATTCTAATTCAAAGTCTTGGCCAAAAATAAACAATAATAGGATTAGGCGATAATCTCACAGCAAAGGTGAGTGGGGCCCGCCATTTAAATTCTAATTCTAATTGGATCAGCAAAAGTAGTGGGGCCCGCTCCATCACTCAGACACCCAACAATACAATTAAAAATTAAAAAATAAAACCAAATTGCAAATTACAGGCTGGGATCAACAATCATTCGTATAACGGTCACTTGCATATCTTTCAATAAGGAAATTAAAAAAATAAGAAAATAAAGCGGAGCCTACAAAAAGTTTCTTGACCGTTTTTTGTCCCTACCAACGTCACACTAAACGCACACTTTCCTCAAATCCCCGCTCTCCATCACCCCGCTTCTCCTCCTTCCTCTGCTTCTTCCCCTCTCCTTCCTCAATGTTCTATTTCATACCATGACGGGACGTACTAGCGAGGCCCTCCTCTTCTGAATTCTCAGGCATTGCTCACTCGGACTCGCTGAAACTGAAACCCTAAGAGATCTGCGATGGGTTGTTTTCTTGCATGCTTTGGTTCATCTAAAGATGCCAAACGCAGAAAACAGAGGCGCAAGATTCCGCCTCGTGACTGTGACCAGGTAAGATTTCTCTTTCATCTTCTTCAAGCTCCGTTATGCCTTTTAATTTTTTGCTCGGAAGTGGACTGGGGAAAGGAGCGGCGAACAAATTGATTTGATAGAAACTGGTTATTATGACTTTGGGGGATAGGAGATTAGTGTGCTTGCCTAATCAATAGTTCTGTTCTGGCTGTGTTTTTCAATAGCTTTTCCACATTTATGCTTAATCTTGATTTTTATTCCCTCCTTTTTCTTTCTTCTGATTTTCTTAGTAAACAGAGCTAAGTAAATTAGTGTTTCTCCTCTTGTGATATTATTAACGTGAATGCTGACTATTACAGTGGTGTACAACTAGCAAGCCTAAGCAATTTTGTGTCAATTCAGTTCAGGATCACTCCAAACCCGTCACAATCAGTACCACATCAAAAGTCCAGTAAGCAATTTCAGTTTGAGTTCATTCGTAACTACATGATTTCCCCCTTCTGTCCGTCCTTTTAGTTGATTTTTTCTCTCAAGCTTTTTATGATAGGGATAAATGGGCTTTGAATGTAGGGATATCAAGCCTGAGGAGCAGTTAAGCTTGAGTACGAGGAAGAAAGTAACATTTGATTCTAATGTGAAAACCTACGAGGCAGTTTTGCCAGATGAAGTTACGGAGCTTCACTTGGAGAAGTGTGAACAAGGTGGGAATAAGGAAGAAGCTTTGGTGAAATCAAGCCAATCCAAGTCTTCCTCAGACGCTAGTTCTGTGACTTCTACAGGATCTTATCCTCCGAATAGCAGATACCAAAATTGCAGAGAAAGCGATGATGAAGATGAAGAAATGGATTATGGGGTTAGTGACCTTAGTGATGAAGACAGTGACATGGGCGAGGACTTCGATGATGATATTGAGTATTCAAGGGCGAGAACTTGTGCTGCTCAAAAGGCTGCTGAGGAAATGAAGAGTCCAATCCCAACTGGTTCTCTGTGCGAGAGTGAAGCGAAGCCAATTGTGATGAACCCAAATGCTCGAGATAGAAGTGTTTATGTTCATCCTGTGCTGAACCCAGTAGAAAATCTCACCCAGTGGAAAGCTGTTAATGCTCGAGATAGAAGTGTTTATGTTCATCCTGTGCTGAACCCAGTAGAAAATCTCACCCAGTGGAAAGCTGTTAAAGCCAAACGAGCACCGCCACCAATCCCTCAGAAAGAGAATTCCAATTCCAATAAAGAGTATCAGATCCCTTTTAGTTCAGAACCCAGCTTCAAGGAACGATCTCGAGGGATTGATCCTTCAAAAAAATCGAAGCAGGAAATTGCAGTTGATGCTAGCCTTTCGAATTGGTTGGGTTCATCAGAAACTACACCAGTTAACAAGCCTAGTTCAGTTGCTTTGTATGCTGGCACGCCTGACAGGAGCACTTCACAAGGTTCAGTAATAAGCCATGAAGATAGACCCATTTTGGGTGCATTAACAGTTGAGGAGATTAAGCAGTTTTCAGCTTCAAATTCACCAAGGAAGTCACCAAGTAAGAGTCCGGATGAGATGCCAATTATAGGGACTGTAGGGACATATTGGAGTCACTCGGGCTCCGTTAAGGATTCTGGCTCTGGAGCCTCCTTTAAAGGAATTCCTAACACCACAAGCAAGTACAGAGAGGTAAAAATGACATGAAACTTGAGGAAGATTATGCATAGGCTTAGTTGGATTTTGATTTTGGATTTGATTGCTTGTGCAGGATAACAAGGTGAATTGGCATTCAACCCCATTTGAGACAAGGTTAGAGAGAGCTTTAAATAGAGGCGCTGCTGAAGTTGCTTGCACTCATGTTCCATCTGTATTTTAGACCATGATTCTTTGTGTGGGTTTTGGGGTGTATGTTGTTGTGAATG
Organism: Inga laurina; assembly: GCA_963855925.1. Classification (NCBI taxonomy): domain Eukaryota; kingdom Viridiplantae; phylum Streptophyta; class Magnoliopsida; order Fabales; family Fabaceae; genus Inga; species Inga laurina. Next base: position 15,198,805 of record OY979703.1, on the reverse strand, counting down.
CTCTTTTCTTTCTTTTTCCCCTTTTCTCATATAATTATTTTGTGTATTTATCATTTAAAAGATATTATTGAGTGTGACATTTGTTTGCCTCTTTGTCTACTTTTTCTCTACCTTGATGCTCCATGAATTTCAGTAGTAATAACAAATGCAGGCTAAAGGTTATTGCAGATGTTTATTTTTTTACCCTGATGCTGCTCCAGAACTAACTCTACCCACGTCCAACACAAATTGGGAGTTCATTTTCAGATATAAAAAACCTACTTAGCTTATTATGCCATTCTGATTCTGTTTTCAAATAAAAAATGTTCCACAAGAAGCTTGACCATAGTTTAGGGAGCCGTACATGGTTTAGGGAGCCTCGTGAGGCTTGACCATAGATGTCTTGGACAAGAAGCTTGATCCTCCTGGCATTGGTTGCCACAAAATATCACATTTGAAATTTGACTTTTCTTTGTAAGCAGTAGAACAGAAGCAAGCCAAAAAAAAAAAAAAAGGTTAAATTTCTATAATATCAGTAAGGGTTAAGGGGCATTTTGGCTATAAAAGTTTTCATCGACGTGTAATTTTGTCTTAGAAGTTTTTAGGAGGGTTATTGTGCTCTATAAGTGTAAAAAATGAAACAGTTTTGCCCTGACCATTATCTCAGTTAATTTTAACTGTTAGTTGACCAAATGTGCTGAGCTGATAGTCCACATATCATCCACGTCATTTTTGTTAAGGTGCAAATTTGCCCATAAGTTTTAAAACTAACTTTGGAAAAAGATAAAGTAGATGACACATGGATTTTCTACGCAAATTTGCACCTTAACAAAAATGATGTGGATGACATGTGGACTGTCAGCTCAATATATTTAATCAACTAATAGTCAAATTTAACTGAGATAATTGTTAGAACAAAATTACTCCATTTTTTACGCTCTCAGGGCAAAACTGCCCTCTTAACCCCTAATATTAATAAAGTTAAACTGATGAAAAACGAGACTCGTTAACTTCTTATGACCAGTGAGGATTTATTCACTCTCCGAATTCTACAATAAAATAATGTCAGAAGCAATAAAAAAAAAAAAAAAAAAGCCTTGGCCACATTCCATTCCCAACAATCCTGTCCCTGCTCCTTGATGAAGATTCAAAGAAATACAACCAACAGAACACATCTCGTAAATTTCATGCGAACATTCTCGTGTATAACATAAATGACAAATAATAGTAATTTTCACTTTCTTAATGGAAAAAAAAAAAAGTCATACCTTATAGCACAATAGTTAGTAAGATTCTAGAAAAGTCGGTTTGGAGATTGGAAAAAAATAAAATAATGCAAGTGGGTTTTCTTGGTGGCGAATGCCAAGTGGCTAATTAAATTGTGCAGTGCCTTAAACCCGTTTTTCCCCACAAGTGTCGTTCAATAATCCTAATTAGGGGGCATTATAACTTCAAATATGCAATAATTAATCAATTCTTACTCTGCTTTATCTAATGTAATTATAATAATAGAGATTCCTCACAAGCCCGTCATTCCTTCACTTAAATTATGTTTAACACTCTATAAATTCTTGTGGTTTTACACTTGCTCTCACCTATAATGGTTTATTTGTTTGAACTTGATAATGGTCTTTTTGCTGTTCATGTTCAGGTCAGAATTTTACAATGCCTACTATATGTGTGCATGAGTTATATAAATACAGACGTTTAGTCATTGCCTATAGATTAGAGTCAACAGTCAATTTTGTTCAAAGGCTTCTCACTCTTAATTTGTTTTGACTGCTACAAAAAGAACGGACGTATCATTGTGATTTTAGTGTCCTTTTAGTTTAAAATTTGGGTCTTAAGATGTAATTTTATCAAATAAAAGGTTTAATTAATACTCTATAGAATCCAGCTAGTATTTACTATTAAGCAAGGACCATGATCAATCACATCCACATCAAAGCCCATACAATTTATTTACACAAATCCACTACCTCCTCATTGCACTAGATTTAGTCGCCTTTTTTAATAGATTGGCTCCCATGTCTTATATCAGAGTCATAATATGTTTGACTATACTACTAAATCATTAACAAGAATCCACACACACACACACACACACACACACATATATATATAAAGCACTGAGAGCATTCAAATGCAAAAGCTTGTCATAGAGAAACCATAGATTGGGATAGGCATGGCAACCTTTCCAAAAGCTCCTCCTTTCCTCTTTCTTCTACTCTTACTACTCTTTCTTCCATCGCAGATCATTGCTTCTCCTAGAACTGAAGCAGAAGCTCTTATCAAATGGAAAACAAGTCTCTCTCTTCCTCTTCCTGATTTTCTCAATTCATGGTCCCCCACCAACCTCAACAATCTCTGCAGTTGGGAAGCCATTGTTTGTGATGATACTAACACAACAATATCAGAGATAGATCTCTCTAATGCAAACCTCACTGGGACACTTGAAGAGTTGGATTTCGCTTCTCTTCCCAATCTCTCCCTATTCAACCTCAATAGCAACAGTTTCAGTAGGTCAATTCCTTCTGCAATTGGTAACCTCTCCAAGATCAGTTTCTTGGACTTGGGATTAAACTTCTTTGAAGGAACACTTCCTTCTGAACTGGGTCAGCTAAAGGAGCTTCAATATCTTAGTGTTTACTTCAACTATCTCAACGGCACTATTCCTTATCAGATCACAGATCTTCCAAAGGTATGGTACCTAGACCTTGGCATGAACTTCTTTATATCTCCTGCTGATTGGTCATATTATTCAGGAATGCCATCTTTAATCCACCTCAGTTTGACGTTCAATTCTTTTACTTCCGAATTCCCAAGTTTCATACTGGAATGTCAGAACTTGACATACCTTGACATCTCTCAGAATGACATGTCTGGCCTAATACCAAAGTCCATGTATACTAGTTTGGGTAAGCTTGAATATCTCAATCTCACCAATTGTGGGCTGGAAGGATCTCTGTCATCAGATTTGTTCAAGCTTTCTAATCTAAAAGAACTTCGCTTGGGGAGTAACAAGTTTTCTGGTCCTATTCCCACAGAGTTAGGATTGATGTCTGGACTTCAATGTCTTGAATTGAATAACAATTCAATCGGAGGTGAAATTCCTGCCTCACTAGGAAATCTCAGCGATCTAGTGATGCTTGATCTCCGTGAGAATTTTTTGAATTCTACTATCCCTTCTGAGCTTGGCTTCTGTACTAATCTAACCTTCCTGAGTTTGGCAGTGAATAATTTAACTGGTCCTTTGCCTTTGCCATTATCTAAACTGACCAAAATAGCAGAATTGGGGTTATCAGAAAATTCTTTTGCAGGCCAGCTTTCTTCTTTGTTGGTTTCCAATTGGACTGACTTGGTCTCTTTGCAACTTCAACACAATAAATTCACAGGAAAAATCCCGCCAAAGATTGGCTTGTTGACAAAAATCAAATACTTGTATCTGTATAAGAACGAGTTCTTTGGTTCCATTCCTCATGAGATTGGAAACTTGAAAGTATTGATGGAACTAGACCTTTCAGGAAACCAATTCTCAGGGCCAATTCCGTCAACTATTTGGACTCTTTCAAACATCACCACCATAAATCTTTATTCCAATAATCTCTCTGGAAACATTCCCATGGATATTGGAAACTTGACCTCTCTACAAGTTTTCGATGTCAACACTAATTATTTGCAAGGAGAGTTACCAGAGACTTTTTCTCAGCTAACTGGGTTACAGTTCTTTTCTGTATACACCAATAATTTTTCTGGCAACATTCCGAAGAATTTTGGGAAGTATAGTCCTTCTTTGAGTTCTGTCAGCTTCTCAAACAATAACTTCTCTGGAGAACTGCCAAGTGATTTGTGCAGTGGTTTCAAAATAACACATTTGACTCTGAATAACAACACTTTTTCTGGGCCAGTACCAAACTGCTTGAGAAATTGTTCGGAACTAGTTAGAGTTCGTCTTGATGAAAACCAATTCACAGGAAACATCACAGAAGCATTTGGAGTTCATCCCAGTCTTGTTGTTGTCTCGTTGAGTGGCAATCAGTTTTTTGGCGAGCTCGCCCCTTTGTGGGGTGAATGCTTAAACTTAAGCAGGATAGAAATTGACAGAAATAAACTTTCGGGTAAAATTCCACCCGAACTAGGTAAGTTGAGCCGATTGCAATATTTAAGCCTATCCTCCAATGAATTGACTGGCCATATCCCACCTGAAATGGGCAATCTTAGCCAGCTTTACATGTTCAACTTGAGCAACAACCATTTGAAAGGGCAGATACCAGAGAGTATTGCCAGATTAGCTCATCTTAGTTGTCTTGATTTATCAGATAACAACTTCACTGGAGGCATACCAAAACAACTTGGTAACCATGATGGCTTAAATAGCTTGAATTTAAGTCACAACAATCTAACAGGGGAGATACCATCTCAGCTTGGCAACCTGTTCTCGCTCCAATACCTCTTGGATCTCAGTAGCAACTCTCTTTCTGGACCAATTCCTCAAAACCTAGAGAAGCTCAACTCTTTGATGATACTCAATCTCTCACACAACCATCTTTCTGGTACAATACCGCAAAAATTTCCAAGTATGCTGACCCTCCAATCTATTGATTTTTCTTATAATAACTTGACGGGTTCGATCCCAACTGGGGGTATTTTCAAAACAACACCTGCTAAAGCTTATGCTGGAAACTCATTGTGTGGGGAAGGAAATGGATTAACTGCTTGCTCTACAGCATCTACCCCAGACAAGTCCAAAGGGCTAAACAAAAAGGTTCTTCTTGGGATTATTATATCAGTTTGTGGGCTATTAATCATAGGGATGGTCGGATTCCTAATATTCCGTAGGCAGGCCAAACCCCTTGACGAAGAGACCAAAGATAGTGAAAAGAATGAAAACTCCTTATCCACAATATGGGGAAGAGATGGAAAATTCACATTTGCTGAAATTGTCATGGCAACCGAAGATTTCAATGAGAGGTACTACATAGGAAAAGGAGGATTCGGAAGTGTTTATAGAGCAGTATTACCAACAGGTCTAGTTGTAGCAGTTAAAAGGCTCAATATCTCAGACTCCAGCGACATTCCAGCAGTGAACCGCCAAAGTTTTGAGAATGAGATAAGAACACTTACCCAAGTGAGACACCGCAATATCATCAAGTTTTATGGGTTCTGTTCCAACAAGGGACGCATGTACTTGGTATACGAATATATGAACAGAGGCAGTCTGGGCAAAGTGTTATACGGGGAAGAAGGTAAATTAGAACTGGACTGGCCTATAAGGATAAGAATTGTACAGGGAATAGCGCATTCAATTACCTACCTTCACAGTGATTGTTCCCCACCCATAGTTCACCGAGACGTGACGCTCAACAACATATTATTGGACTCAGATTTTGAACCCCGCCTTGCAGATTTTGGCACTGCAAAGCTACTAAGCTACAATTCAACAACCTGGACCTCGATTGCTGGATCCTATGGCTACATGGCTCCAGGTATCTATCAATTTCAATGCATATCCAATAGCCATCTCGGCATGTAAAATTATGGATCCTGATCAATTTAAAACTTGCAGAGCTAGCACAAACCATGAAGGTGACAGAGAAATGCGACGTGTACAGCTTTGGAGTGGTGGCGTTAGAGATAATGATGGGGAAGCACCCAGGAGATCTCCTAACTTCGATGCCTTCAATGCAGTATTCGTCGGCAATGGAGGATTCAGAGGCGCTTCCGAAGGATGTGCTGGACCAGAGGCTACCACCTCCAAGAGGGCAATTAAGAGAAGCAATAGCGTTCATAGTGAGAGTAGGGTTGGCCTGCACGCGTAACAATCCAGAGTCGAGACCAACGATGCGTTCTGTGGCAAAAGAAGTTTCGGTTAAGACGCAAACTTGTCTTGCAGAGCCCTTTGGGACGATGACCAGACCAAGGGCAAGTTAACGGAGTGCCAGCAGTAGAACGATACGTTTGCCATGCTAGTTTTGCATGAAACAATCGTGTACAACAAACAAATATTTTGATGCACACATGTGAAAAACTACGATTAAAGTTAGTTACGTTTGGAATAGCTTATTATTAAAAAATAAACACTTATTACGTAAGTCGAGATAAAACTCTTTTCATATACTTACCTCGTATATCGTAAATTACGAATTATGAGCACTTATAAGTTAAAAATAAGCTATCACAAACGAGCACTAAAACTTAAAAATCATCTAGGGTGTTTGAATTTTTTTCATTTATCTCATAAATAAAACAGTTGAGTACTATACATGAAAAATTAAAGAATAATCAGAGGAATTTCTGAAAAAAATAAATATACATTAAATCTAGTCAATAGGATTGAGTCCAGTAACAGGGAATAGTATCTTATAATATTCATCTTCCCTAGTAGGACATTTGTTACACAACAAAAGATATTTATTAAACAATGCAGTATTTTTTATATTCAATAATAAATTATTTTTGATAAATTGTTGTTTATGTTTGATCAAAGAGTTAGTGATATTCTAAAATTAATAAGAAATGGGCAGCATTTGTTGAACTAGAAGTAGATTTTTTTTTTTCCACCCAAGTGAAGAGCATGTTGAAGCTATTCATATTTCAGGATAGCATTTGCTGATTTGCCTACTTGAGACAATGAAAAATACGAACTTACATCAAGTGATGATTGAAAAGGAATCCAAATCCTGAGAACTAAATACAAATGTGGTGATGAAGTCATGTCTACAGTTGAGAGGAAGCAAAATTCGCCCCTTACTTGGAGAGGCATTTGTGCTATATGGGATGAGTTCTAGAGAGGTGTTGGAGTGAAAGTGGAGGATGGGAAACAAGCCTGCTTCTGGTTTGGTAACTAGTCACAGAGTAATCACCTCCTAATTACACTTATTCCCGGTTTTGAAGCCTTTGCTGATAGAAAGGAGAAAGTGTTGGATTATGTTATACCTTGGGGGGAATGGGATAGAAACAAATTGGGAGGTGGTTTCAACCCCACATTATTGATTGAATTCTACGTGTGCACACCACATGAGAAGAGAGAAGAAGATCAACATTTTTGGAAACCATCCTCATATGGTTGCTTTTCTGTTAGTTGTGCCTGTTATTTTCTTTTTACATGTATTCATCGAGCAAATGACAACATATGGAGAGAGCATTATGGAAGTGGTTGGTACCAGAAAAAAATCAAATCTTTCATGTGGCTGTTCACTCATGACAGAGCTCACACGGCTAAGCTTAGAGCTTGGAGAGGTATTGCGGATGCGGTGGGATGTCCATTTGGGTGCTCATAGGAAGAAGACTTATGCACTTGCTGAGGGATTGCACAAACACTAGAGATAAATGGGTTTTTGTGGTCGTTCCATTCTTGTGGGAGAGATTCTCTTCTCTACAAGAAGAGGAGTGGGTGTGACGGAACTTAAAACATGAGGTATGCAGGGACTTCACCAAAAAACTACGTTGGTCAACCTTAGTTGGATACATTTATTGGGATATTTAGATCTCTAGATGTCATCACCTCTTCGAAGGAGAATCTCCCGGCACTAATCTCCATGCAACTGCCCACTTCTATCAAGTGTGTGCGGACCAAGATTTGCTTGGGAAGTGCAACTTCTACAAAGGGAAGTAGGCACAATAGTACAATATAGGAGACACTTGGAAGTGGCTGGCTCGGTGCTAAGTGACAAAAGAAGCGGATGCGGGTGAATGGGCTTGTTTGGTATGCTGGAATTGATTTTGATGGAAATGAATATGGATATAGATATGGAAATGGGGACTAAAAGTATGTTTGGTATATCATGGAAATGAGATCTAATTTTTGTATAAAAATACCAAAATGTCCTTCAATTTTTTTTTGAAGGTAGTGGAGGGTAATAGATGGAAATGATCATATGGAATTGTAAATCTGAGGTATTTTGATGGAATTTATTGAGTGAAATTGAGCCTATTTGGTTTTCACATGGAATTGGAAAATTTTCCAATTCCATCATACCAAACAAGCATCATGATGGAATTGATCCTCAATTCCATTTCCATCACCCTTAATTCTATCATACCAAACAGGGCCAAAAGACCACCAGGCAAGATGGGTTTTTTATTTCAGCAGCAAACTCAGGATTGTACCATCAGCAATTGCGGAGTTAATAACAGTTAAAGCTATTAAAAAACTATGGTTTCAAACCATGGTTTGCGCAACCTGAGACAAAACTCTTCTCATATACTTACCTTGTAAGTCGTAAAAGCTATTAAAAAAAGCTAATCCAAACACATGCTAGTCATGGCCTCAATATTTGTTGGGCTAGGGGCTATAGGAAAAGTTGTGTTTCCTCTAATTGTATTAATGCCATCAACTTGCATAGCTAGAGATTGTGAAGGCAACCACCCTTTTAGAGATATATTGGATGAAGTGATGTTTCTTGTTTATAGAGATTGGCTAGTTTTAGCCATCTTTATAGGGAACAAAATACCATTATTGATAGTTTAGCTATGTTGTCTCAATTGGTGGGGAATTTTTGTTTCTTTGATGAGTCATCACCTTCTACCTTCTACAGAGGAGGAGGTTGTTGATGAAAGGGGGGGTAGTTTTTTCATGTTTTTGCTGTAGGTCTCCAATATTGAGACATTGTTATCCAGCTTTTACTCCCAAAAGAAAATGGAATCAGACTGATCAAAATGCCCCGTCCAACACAAAACCCAACTCATGGAATTAGTAAAGACAGAGAAATTAAGAAGCTACAAAACCTTTCCTGTGGGCTGTGGCCACCTGCTACGTCTTCCAACTAAGACGATAATTTTATTAATGACATGATTGATTCACTACAAAGTACAATCAGACACCTTCATGGGAGTGATCAAAGAGCTCAAGTTTGGAATCTCAGCCTCGCAATACTAGGATACACAAAGGAAAAAGGGTGTTGAACTTGAAAACAGTCATGATCAAAACTTTAACGCATTATCTTAAATCTAACACAATGAAAGTTACACATTGATTTAATTACCATGAAGCTTTACCCAACATTCAGCCTAGTCTTTCCCACTAAATTAAAATTTCTTCTTGAATCAGTATTGTCCAGTCAGTCAAATGCTGATTCAGCAGACCATTTGGGATTTGGCTTATTCGTCTGTCCTTTGACGCTTTGATGGTTGGGCATTAACATCATCTTCACTCGTACGCTTAGGATCATCAGGAGTTTGACTTTCAGGAGCATTATCATTCTCAACAACTTTCAGTGAGCTTTCTTCAACTATGGCATTGCTATTATTATCTTGTTCAGTTCCTGACCTGCAATGGTCCGCTTGGGAGACATCTACTTCAGTTTTGGCAGAAGAATCTTTAACAGCATCTGATGACACTCCAGAGGGATCCTCAATGGCAGATGATGCTGCCTTAAACTTATCAACGCCAGATTTGCATTGTTGCTCAAACATCATTTGGAGGTATCTTCCTTGTTCTTCAATCCGCAACTGTAAATTCCTTTGAATCTGACAAAAGAAGGAAGCGGGCAAGGGAAGAGAAAGAATCGCATCAGACCATGCAAAAAGACGCATCCAACATAAGGAAAAAGAATGTTAAGCTTCAAACAGTTCACTTCCCCAATTAAAATCTAGATCCCCAGACACTAATGTAGGTTTAGGCCCGCCAATTGGAAGGAGGCAGCAAAAACTTAAATGTAGGACCTAGTTTGTAGTGCACTAAATTGATGATATTAATGCTATGTGTGGCTGCTATTACCCCTTTCTTCAAGGCAAGTTATATGTTGCTTCACTAAACTCAGAACTCAGAAGGATCATACCCTATAAGACTACAAGTGATATGGGCTTTTGTGTACGCGTGAAATGGGCCTAGGTCCATTACTCTATATCTATCTCTGTACCAAGCAAGTGAAGTTGAGGTAATCAAAATTATAGCTTTGGTTCTCACTCTGATTACTAGCATGCCCACACTTATTTCAATCGCAATCTTAGAAGTCCCAATAGCAGTTTATGGTTGGTTGCGATGCTACTAAAATATAATAATGAAGCGATGAATTTCAATAGTCATGGAAATTCAACAAAGAATTTGAAACAAACCACATTCTAGGTTTTGAATGCATTTTCTTTGAAGAAATCAGGAAATCTGAAGAACGAGTTTAATACCTCTAGTTGTTCATGCAGGCGCTTCTGAACCTCCATCTGCAGTCTCAGAGCTTCAGTGAGCTCAATGCCACTGCCACCAATGCAAAAATAAATTCAGCATAACAATTATCATATGCATGCATGCATGCATGAGTTTTTTCCTCAGCCATGCATGTTCAATACTCAGACAATTACCTTAGTTATGTTTGTGTGAGCAATGTCAAATTAGAGAAAGAAATTATGTCTAATAATTTTCGTTGATCAATAGAATCCATGAAAAAAAGTTAATTACATAGTGTAAATAGTTGTTTACTTACGTTTTCAAGTCTAGAGATGACATCTCTTCAATTGGAGTTAACTTTTTGTCCGAGGATCCTGCCAACAGTAGTTAACAAACCCTAACTTAACTGACTACAGAGAGAAGATGCATGATCTAGGTTCCGTACATCACATGCATAAAACTTGAGCAATAAAAGATTTAACAAAAAACCAAAAGTAAATGTCTGGGTCATGTTTCAGTTTCTTGAACATGCACACATACCAATAGAAAACGTAGGATGATTTGCAGGGGGAAGACTACATAATTTGCAGTTCTCTTCTATTTCATATCACAATAAAATAATACAACGCGCAAGCATAGGCATATGGCTTTATGTGCTCAAATTGTTCCACTTTAATTTACTTTGCTTTAATCATTTCAGATATAGAGAAGAAATGTGCGAAAATGGCCACAGCAACAAGCCAAAGCATTTGATTTGTTAAATTGTAAGTGCATTGTTGCTTTATAGAGTGAAGGATTAATAAGCAACTTTATACGTTATTCTATTTCGTAGATTCACACAGTAAAACTTTTATTTTATTTAAATGCTCTAGCGCCTGAACAGCCAATATTTTTAGAAAAGCTCTCATATCCCCATACCATACTGTATTCAACAGTCCTATCTGAATCTGTGCAACATGGCTTCTGATGCATTTTAATTCATTATATTTAGCAACTCCATGACTAAATCATGCACTATGCAGGAAAGAATCCATGAGAACTCAATAAAATATCATTCAAAACCACGTCTGACATCATGTACACAAGAAAAAACAGTAAATAGTAGTAGAAGAAGAAGCACTAGCAGTAAAAGCAATTAATCCATATATAATATATAAATAATATCCTCAAACATGTAGGTTAATTCACTACTACAATATGCTTGTTTGGAACAGGGATTGAAATACTTAAATGCAGCTTTTCAATCGTGATTTACGGTGTACGAGGTAAGTATGAGAGAGAAGTTTTGCCTCAATTTACATAAAAAACAGCTTAAAAGCAATCTTAACGCCAAAACAAACATGCCCAATGCATATCTAATTTACCTTCAGATGACTCCGGTCTATATCTAGCTGTCCTATATTTCTGCATTTCATGACAGGATCTGCTTCAGTAAAAGTAGATGCTCGCAAATAAACCTAGACAGTTAAGTACAGAAAACATACCTGCAAGTGGCTTTTAACGTGATATATTGTTAAGTTTTCAACTTTCATAAGCTTCAGCACACCCTTAGGGGTTGCTCCTGTGAAATACAGAAAACAAGGCGTTAAAAATAACTTAATTCAGAAGTTTCATTACTAACCTACGGACAGGGACTTCAGAGAGAGAAGAACATACTTTCACTCCCACCAAGTTTGTTGACAGCGTCCACAAAGGCCTCATGAAGCTCTGGTGTCCAACGCATTCGTGGCTTGGCAGGAGTAGAATTTGCTGAGGAAGAGGGTGGAGTACAACCATGTTTTTCTCCAGATGAAGCTGAAAGTTGCAGATGACCTTGGGGCTGCTGCCCTAGCAATTGTATAGATGATTTTGAAGTCTGGCATGACACCTAAAGCAAAAAAATATGCATTCCTCTAAGAAACTAATAATGATAATAATAACAGAACTTAGCAATCTAGCATTGCTTTTAGTTATGGGAAACATCACCTTTGGTTCAAGATCTTGAATGCTGGGGTCAACAAGAATGTCATTCCAGTTAGAAGTCAACGCATCATCATCATCATTAATCAGTTGGTCAGCCCACTCCTGCCATTCATTTTTCTTACCAAACTCGTCAGGTGCCATTATATTGCAGGCACTGCTTTCTAGTTGACCATCCTTAATGGAAGTATTTACAGGAAAATCAAGAATGTTTGACATGGAATCAGTAGCCCAGGATCCGTTACTTTCTTTGGAATAACAACTTGATGTAGTAGAAGGCGGTGGTCCAGTAGTTGAAGAATATGACAATGGCAATGATGCCATGTTACTTGAAGACTGTGAAATAAAATGCGGATTTCTTGAGTGTTTTCCATGAGGTGAAAGGGATGAGTGATGAAGATCAGTAGAATATCCAGGGGATGATGAAAACATGTGCCCAACTGCTCCGCTGGAATTTAAATGACTTGAATGAGTGAGAGGTCTTGCCAAGCGCTCTTTTTCAACAAAAGCCTGCTGAGAATCAGGTAACTTGGAATATGTCTCTTTTATGGGTGTTGGGTGGACAGGCAGGGATGAAGACAGTGCTTCAGACATTCCCATGCTACTAAGTTCCTTGGCACCTGATCTTTCAATGGAAAAAGCAGGGCGTGCTTCCATGATTTTCCTATATAGTTCAAAGAAAAGATGAACAATTAGTTACTCAAACAACCAATAAAGTTTTGACTTCTAGTTCCCTAAGATGGCAATACTCACCAAAAAAATGCTACACAAATTGTTTATTCTTCTCAAAGACCCCGTCCCACAAGTTGTCATCAATCTGCACGTGAAAGGCAAAAGATTCTTCAGCATAAGAAAAATTAGCAAAAGAAAACAACTCAGTTGCAACAATACAGTTTCTGAAGACTATAAAACCCCATCATAAAGTAGGGCAAATAAAAAAGGCATGCCCAATCCTTAAGAGCTCAAGAAATTAAGAATTAGAACAGGAACCAACAAATACAACATCAAAACTCTGAGCCAAGGTAGCTATTGATCACACATCTCAATCAAACATAAATAATATATTCTTTTATATTTCAATTCTATTGGTGCTTATTAAATACCTTAAGTTTATATTGTTTCATCCAACTATAGTAATGAAAAAGAAACCTTGAAGGTTGGCATATGACTGAACATCAGAACTAGGTGATAAACCTTTGGACGACTGTAACCAACTGTTTCTAGTGATCATAACCAGGAGATAGAATTAAAACTACCCCAATAGGGGGTAATAGTGTCATATTGCTGTTACTCTGTCGCTTCCAAATACACATCAATAACTATTCATCTGAATGACTTGAGAAAATTCAAGCCAGAATCCACAAAAGATGTTGCTTGGGGTCACTAATATGAAAGCATATAATTGCCAAGCAAACCCATATCATTGTTGATATCACAGCCAGAGATAAGAAGACTAACTTGAAAATCCAAAGCATTTGAGTAACAATGACGTTCAGCGGCAGAGATGCATAACAGTAGGACAGTTGCATACAAGCTCTGACAAATCTTCGGTTCTCTCCCAATGGTAAATATCAATTTAACTTTCAAAAATCATTATTTAACCAACAAAGAATGGTAAAATACTAAAAGAAGCACTTTCGATTTTTTTCTTTTACCAAATTTCAGCTTCTTCCCCACCGCTCTCGCGTAGCTTCAGGGGATACTTGAAATTAAGAAGCAGAATACAATAATAAATTGGAACACTCATGTTTTCACTGCCTCAATTTCCAACATTAGACAAAAGGGTCATTTATAGACTCTCAAAAATAGCATGGGGTCATCCCAATAATGAAGAGATTAATGCATAAGCAGATGATCAAATATTTTTCACCTTTTAACAATTACAAGGTGCCGATTGGAAGCACTCGATGCTCAATAATCAAACCGTCATACGACGTGCATGGCAAGAGGCATGTACAAGCCATGCAGACAGATATCATTTTGGAAATGATGTGCACGCATAAAATAAATCATATCACCAGAATTCCTACAGACAAAATAAATCAACGAGTACTCAATGAATAAAAGCATCCAAACACGATTTTGACCCAGTACACACTGAAAGACGCGAATTCATCAATTCAAAGCATAACTCCACAAGGATATTTGGCAAATAACAGAGACGATATCCTCAACTTCTGAACGATAGAACTAGTGTACCCCGAAACGAGGAAGACGAGGCGTCAAATCCTTACCCAGAAGCTCACAGGAAGCTCGGGAAATTCGAACAAAAAGGTCGGGAATCGAATCGAATCGAAACCACAAATTTGGAGAGGGAAGGATGGAGCTAGCTCTCTAAACGCGGGCAGGTGTGGGTGTGTTTTAGATTCCGTCACCGGCCAGACAAAGAAGCCAACGGTGACAAGTGCGCTATCTTTGCCCTTTGGGGCCTATGATAAGGAAGGAAAAGTAGCCAAGGAACGCGCCACCTAAGCGCGTGCATAGCCAGAGTTAATTACGTGGATGTTGAGGTTGGTGCATCCAATGTTCAACGAGGGAGGTTTCTGATTGGCGCAACAGTTAAAATATCCACTGGGAAGCACGTGCAACTCTGGTTTTCCCCGCTGAGAAGTGGCCTTTATTTTAATTTGTTTTTTGTTTTAAAATAACAAAGTGGCCTTTAATGGGATTTTATCAAAGGGAGACTAATTTTATTTCAGTAAACTTTTAAAATTTTTAAATTTCACTTCACTCAACAATCAAAAAATAAGTTTTGTGGATGAAAAAAAATAATAATGCCCCTTCTTTTATTTTTTTAGAAAAAGGTTTAATCTCGTCAAAGCTCTGATGATTGGTTATCGGTAGTCGCCAGACCGAAGTTGTCTTCGGCAGCCGGCCATCGAAAATTAATTTATATTATTCATATAATGATTTCACTTGTTCATGAAGAGTTGCACATTTATAAATGAGATTTGTTGAATCTGTATTGTTCATTTGCAAGTAACAAACTTCTCATAAAAGCTGAAATAAGCATATTAACAACACAAATTAATAGTTGAACAAGAAAACATATTATTATGAACAAGTCTTATTTGTAAGTGTCTAACTCTTCATGAACAAGTGGATTATACATATAAACAATACAAATTGATCGAACAAGTCATATTTATTAGTGTGTAACTCTTCATGACCAAGTGAAATAAGCATATGAATAACACAAACTAATTTTCGGTGGCAGGAGCTTGGCCAGCCTACGCCAGAGCTTCGATGGCCGGTTGTCGGTGATCGGTCACCAAAGCTCTAGCGACGATCAAGCCTTTTAAAAAAAATAAAGTAAGACAATTATTATCTTTTTACCCACAAAACTTATTTTTATTTTAGTCCTTAGGGGTACAGTAAAATTTCAAAATTTTATAGGAGCTGGCTGAAATAAATTTCATGTTGTAGGTCAACTGAAATTCTCCCATGAATTCATATAGAAGACTAATAAAATGCAATTAAAATACACTTTAAAATTATTTACCTGTACATATCTAAATCATTAATTCATTATATGTAGCATTAGAAATTTGGGTCGGCTTGAGCCTGACGAGTTGGCCCGACATGGGTATTGGGCTAATCTGGTTGGGCTGCCGCTCGATTATAAGGGCTGGTGTGCTAGCCCATGAGCCCGCCATCAGTAAATATACCAATGCAAAAAAGATATATTTATAGCCTAAAGAACTGAGTCCATGACATATTTCAATTACTTTAAGTTGGATCTACAGGAAATTACATGGCTAACATCACAGCAAATAATAATAAATTAGAAGTAAAAGTAGCAAACATTTTCCCTTATTTCCTAAAATCTATACAAGGAAAAAATGAGTGACAATGGATATGAAACTTTTGGTGTTATACAGATAGGGTAAACAACTGAAACCCAAATCACCCAATGCTAGTTCTTCTACATTATTTATTCATCGCAAAACTATAAAGGGCTTCAAAAGTACCTCTTACACAGTCTCGGACGTAGGATGGAGAAGGGCAAATCAAAGAGGGGAAAGGGAAATTGCAGTCAGGCTTCAATGCTTCACGATCAAAGGGTAGTTGACCACTATAGTGAAGCTCAACTATGTTAAGAGCAAAGGAGATAAGAGGAAAAGGATGAGGAGGGTTAGGGTTCGGTTTCAGATGGGGCACCACCTGCACGACAATCACCAGATGGCCTCCGCCAGACCCATGAATCGCCACTCGCGAGCTGCGATTGAAGCTCCATTGAGCAGAGGAGAGGAGACACGAGACGAAGAGGGAGAGGAAGAGGAAAGGGTTAGGGTTCGGTGGCGTTAGTGTCGAGAGTGTGTCTACGAGACTGCGACTATGACTAGCTAAGCGTGAGAGAAGAGAATTGAATTGTGAGTTTCTGACAAATTGACAAATTTTTTTTTAAATAGCTAATCTAGCTAACCCGATTACCCTGGGGGTTAAATGGGTTTAACCCGAAATTGAACGGGCTACCATTTCCTTAACCTGAGCCTGTTTATTTTAACATGCTCAACCCGCCAGTCCGACCCAAATTACCAGTATTACTTATATGCAAGTTGGTCACGTAACCTCTAGTAATTTCCTTCAAGCGGGATCGGTTGTCTGGTTTTTCATTCAATTGGCTTCCCATTTTAAGGCACTCCATATAAGTATTTAATTTCTTAAATTTTGATTGGCAAAAATAATTAAAGACACACTAAATCCATTTCATTTTCTCATTTTAATTCCTTTAGAAACACTTCCAAAAGACCTTTAATATAATTCCAATAACCTTATAATCTAGAATTTATTTGTACGTTTGTAAAAATAACTTTTATTTCAATTTTTTTTTTTTTAACTAAATATGACTTCTGACTCCAACTAATTTTCAAAACTCCAAATATCAGTTTTGAGATTCCAAACAAACACTTGATGATATAAAATTTGTATGGCAAGGTTATTTTAATGTTTTTTAATATTTTGAAATATTTATAATCTTGATGCACACGCCAAATAAACTTTATATAAGTATTTTTTTTATACTCATTGACCAAAAACATTTATTAAAGGTTCATTCATTTTCATTCTATTCTTAATTCCTAATTCCTTTACAAATACTTCCAAAGGGTTACAATTCTTTCGAGTTTTGACTTTTGACACGGGAAACAGTTTCATTGAACTTGAATTGTCTTCAATAGCATATAAGACAGAATTTATATAACCCTCATCAATTACAAAACTAGAAAGATCACAGAAAAAGATCCTTAAATATCACTAAAACTTCAAAATCCTAAATAAATTTTGTTGATAATAAGAGTAATGAGATTGACAAAAAGAATATAACAATTGACAACTCAGGTTTTGATTTTTTAGAAATAACTAATTTAGAATTTCAAAGTTTAAGTATATTTATTTATCTTTTTCTTTAAAAAGATTAAAACATAACAAAAAGTTGAAAGGTAAAAAAAAAAGCATCAAAATGTAAATTTTATAGTCATAAGCTGATATATACAAAATTGATATAGCAGCAAATGTAAGAACCCTAGTGAGCTCTTTGCTTTGTCCCCACAAAGAAAGAAAACAACTTTGTGGATTTACACAAACAACTTTTCCATCAACAGCAACAAAAGATCGAATAGACCATGCAATTTACAGAGCATCAAACACCATCAAACTATATAGATACACAAAGAAAAAGGATTTTTTTTTTGTGAAGGAAGAAACATCATCAATAATAGTTTTGTTCATTTAAAGTACCATCATCGAAGTTAAGACAATAACTGTGATGATCATAACTGTACTGTGGGTGCGGTCTTCGTCTTCTTCGCCATCCCATAGCTTTATTCCATCGACCCTTCAATTTACAGACCGTCTGTCTCAGAAAGCTTGATCCTGTACAACAGCTAAGTGGGGCCCATGTTCGGACAGTACCAAGTGTGACCGAGGACAAGGTAGCAGCAGCAGCAGCCACCATCTTCTTCTGAAACTTCAACAACAACTGTGTTCTGTGAAACCTTGAAAACCTCGAACCTTTCATTGTTTTGAGATCTTAGAGACTATAGAGAAATGGAGGGATATATTTAGTGTTGGTACAGAAAGTGCAGCATCATCATAAGGGGCAAGACCAGAGAGGAAATAAAGAGTGAAAGTGAAGATTTCGAGTGTCTGTCCACAATAAAGAGAGGGCAAGGAATGTGTGTCTAATGTCACTTTCTGATTTGTGGACGATAAGAAACATTATCATGAATAGTTTCATCATATTAAAGATAATGCATTTCCACGCCATTGCTGACCCCACCATGGAGACTAGTATAGAAATATACATAGTGATGTAACATTAATTATTTTTTTTTGATCGGAGTGATGTAACATTAATTGGCTCCCCTTTTTTTCTTTGCATAGTCAAGTGGTGTCTAAAATTCCTGCCCCCACTTCATTTAATTTGCCTTTTCCCACTGGGTTAGAATTCCAACAGGGAATAATACTATACGTAATCACAATATCACTTCACTTATATATAATCAAATCGTCTTTACTATTTAGGCCTAACGTAGCTTGAGATTTTCAAGAGCACTTTTTGGAAAGTCTAAAGTTGCGTCTGTCTGTTTTGTGGTATTGTCTTGTCTTCATAACTATAAAAATTCAGGGAACTTTGCATGAAACTTCGACGAAAGAGTAAACAAAAGAAAGCGACCAGTTTCAGGGAATTAATTCATGTAGCTAGCTTTTCTGTTTGGAAAGTTGGGTGGCAATAATATACGTGTAAAACGAATCGTTCAAATGGACTTAAAGTTAGAAATAAAAGGGCAAATATTGTCATGTTTATTCCCACCGAAAGGAGCCTAAGAAGGATTTGGGAACAGTATATTACAAAAAAAAAAAAAAAAAACCTTATCCATTGGGGCAGGAGAAAATCCGAAAAGGAAAATGGATTGGAAGATCATGCAGCTTCCATAGATAGGTATTCATAAAATATGCCTTACGGATTAAATAGTGGAAGTGGTTTTATGAATGGGAAAAAATTGGGGGAGACACATTCAGGCGGATTGCTGAGTATACGAGTGAGATCTTTGCAAACAGAAATTAAAGTCACAGTGGAGTGAGATAAAGCTACACAGAGAAGAAACTTTAAAAATGAAATGACCTAATTTTTAAGAGGTACAATGACAAGCATATGCAAATGTATGAGGGTAAACATACAGAAGGATATTAAGGAGGATTGGTTGAGGTGGACGGTGGATGTTGGACAGCTCTAGTCCTATTTATAAATCTCTTTTAATTAAATATCATTTATTAAGGAGAGATAGTTAACTCAATGATTATGGGATAAATTTATAATTATGCCCTCATTTATAAATGGGTACTTTTTAACTCTTTCTTCTCTATCTATCTTTACATTATTTCTTCATTTGTACAATAAATAGGGGTAAAATTATCACAATCTCATTTTTTACACAAAAACTGGATTTATAAATAAGATCAAATTTTTTAATAAAAATATACTTATAAATAAATAATACCAGAGTGATAAGTGTGATAGGAGGTTAAAGGAGACAGACATCACATCTTCCCACGTGGATCTCATGATTTCGCCTTTGCCAATTGCCAGCGTTACAAGTAAAAGTCCAACATGTTTATGTTCAATGCAATTACACAATAACTGATTTCATGACTTCGTATGTTAAAGAAGTAATGGCATGCTTGTAACCTGAAACAGTTATGTCCAGAGCCTCAAACTTAATGGCACTTCAAACATTTTGGCATAGAGGAGATTGTAGCAAAAAACTGGGAAATTGATTTCTCCCCTGAAACTCGCCTTTAGCTTTTGCTGGTCACTACCTTCAATCCTAAATATTGGACTGTACTCCAAAATAGGTTATATATTTATAACCGCAGGAGTATTTATTATTTATGGTCATATGAGTCGTGGTAGACTATGAAACCAGCAGCACAGGATTATATTTTTATTAAATATCTTAAGAATGGAAAAAGCAGGTGCGGGATGAATTTCAGTTATTTCCTTTTCTGTCTTAAATAAGGGAAGGTTAGGAGTTCAGCCACAGACAAGTGCATATTTCTAGACAGAGGTCGCGGCCACTGGCTAGAGGTTGCTCTACTCAGTCTTCTATACAAGTTGCTCCATCAAGAAACGCTGGATGCTCATGACATTAAGGGTGTGTTTTTATTAGATTTTGAAGAATAGCTTCTGGAGAAAAAATGGAGAATAACTTTTAGAGAATAGATTATGAGGAGAATAGATTATGGTAAAAAAGTGATTTTGATAAAATGAGATTGTTTGGATGATTTTATCAGAATAGTTTTTTTCATGGTCAAATGACTAAAAAGGACATTAACTTTTATAATAATTATATATAAAGAATAAGATTATATTTTATATATTATTTAAGGGTTAAGATCCAAATTTAACAGCCAAATTTTTCCTAAGGGGTGTCTGGTACAAGTAAGTTTTGGAAGATAAAAAATAATAATGAATAATTAAAAAGGATGTAAATTTAACAAAAACGTTAAATTTTACCTAACGATGTTAAATTATAAGAGAAGAAAATCCCTAACGGCATTAAAAATGATGCATCTTAATCCATTATTTAACATTAAATTTCATAATTAATACCAAAAATGAAATAAATTTGTTTATATGTAATGTTAATTAACTTAATTATTTTTTCTAATATAATTAAATTAGATAAATACAAGGAGCATTAAAATTTTAAAATATTTTTTTTAAAAAAAGTGACGGACAAGATTGAGAAAAATTGTGAAATTTTTTAAAAAAAAAAACAGAAGAGAGAGAGAGAGTGTTTGTGGTGTGGGACTCATAGTGAAAAATGACTAATAAGAAATAGGCAGTGAGACTCACATAACATGAAAAGTAAAAAAAAATCAGCTTATCAACAAAACCATAGTTTTAAGCTGAAACCATGGTTTTAGTAAAAAAACAGGATTATGCTTTTTTACTGGGTGTTCCGTGACTTTTTACCAAAACCTTATTTTTAGGTAAATAATAGTTTTTCAATATCTATCCGAACACACTCTAACCCCCTCATGAGTCCAAACGGATTGTGTTGGCCCTTTTAATCACAGGATATAAATTATTATATAAATACAATTTCTAATCATTTTTAGTACTTTCCACAGCAAATATAACATAGCGCTCACCCACAATTTCTAATCACAAGCAACTTTTCCAAAATACCATATTACCATAGCACATGGGTTCAATAAAACTAAACATTAAGCATCTTTTTTTATATTATCATCACTTAAACTCGAAACCCCGAGTGCCAGTTTGGTTAATGGAATAAGAGGTAATGTAATAGAATGTAATATAATGGAATAGAATATAACGATGATTATATGAATTTGTTTGATTCGCTATTAAGGAAAGGAGATGTATATGCATAAAAACGTTTGGTTGCATTACATAAAAAATGAGAATATATGAGAATAATATACTAAGAGATAAAATTATCCCTATCTACACATATATGTATAATGTACATGTCAGGTTCAAAGTAATTTTTTTCAATTTATGCAGTGTATACGTTGGGTTCGTAATAATTTTTTAATATTTAATGATGGAAATATTATGAAGGGGTTCATGGTAATTTTTTAATTAATGGTGGGAATATCATTTAATAAGATATTTTAGTATTTTTAATGGTGAAATATAATTTTTAAATATTTTTAATGGGGAATATATTTTTATATTTTTATATAATAATTAATTTTTTAAAATAGTTAATGGTGATAATTATTTAATATTTAACAGCATTTATAGATGGGCACTCTAATCAAATTAAAAAATTATAACGGCAATAGTGCCTACATCCTCATTCATCAGTCATAACAGTATAATTTTGATTACATTAAATGACATAATCAGGACGGGCTATGAGAGATTAAGCATCTTTTAATTCAATGTTAAGTGTGTTTAATGATAAAACAAAATTGTATTTCAAATTTAACCCACAATGCAATTTGTTCCCGATAAAAATGATAGAAAAATCCTTAATAATACAAGGCCAAATCAAGAGTCTTATTACGCCGGACTAATAGGACGGTTGACCCACAACCAAGAGCCCAGATGCGTTAGCTTCCAATTTATGATTTTATATGCGGAATACCAAATTCAAAAGAAATTATTTGGGTCACATATAATTTTTTTTAAGAGATTGAGAAAATGAAATAAATTTTTTAATCATATCATATGTTGTGTATTATTAAACTATGTATCTATTTATAAATTAGCAAAATAAGACAAATTAGTTTGGAGAAAAAAAATTATACATATAATATTTTTAAATAATTTAATTAGCTTCCTTAATATTTCAAAAAAAAAAACATCCACTCTAACTTATATCTAAGATATGAAGTAAATAGGAGCGATGAGAGAGACTGTTAGAGAGAGAAAGGGTGAGAATTCAGGTGAGCTTCGGTTACGGGAAATAGCTGGTGATAACTCAACGACTGAGAACCGAGAGATCTCGAAGGAACAAGCTGATTTGTTAGCGAAGAGTACTAAAAAGATGTCTAATATCCCCACGGTGGGGGAAAATTATCTCCAAAACCTTCAGATGGATATAGATGAGGTAGTCTAAATAACAGAACATCAACAGCAAAAACAGAGCAAGCAGGCATTGTAGAAGACTCAAATCTCGTATAAATCCAAGCTTTTGGGCAGCAACGAAAATGTGGAAACTAAGAGCTTTGATGTCCTCATGGAGGAATGGCTGTGTGAGGAGCGTGATAATGCACCAGAACTATTGGAAGCAGAACAAAACCTTCTCCAGACTTTGCCAAAATTAAATATGCCAGATGAAAGATTAAGAGAACTCTGTTGGCCGTGGAAAGATGCGCTTATCGTGACTGTGTTAGGGAAAACAACAAGCTTGGAAATGATGAAAGATAGGATCGCTTGGCACCTCAGAACAAAAAAGTTTGAACTCATTGACCTTCCTAATAACTACTATGTCTTTAGGTCCGATGATCTTGAACTGGGTAGGAAGCTTTTGTTTGATGGTCCTTGGCTCATTCAGGGACATTACCTTGCGGTTCAAAGGTGGAGTCCCAACTTCAACCCGTATTGTAATCGAATCAGAAAAGTGGCGATTTAGGTTAGGGTCCCGACTCTTCTTATCCATTGCTACTCGACCGAATGCATGTGGGAACTGGGTAATTTGATTGGAAGAACATTAAAAGTAGACTTGCACACGTTAGCTCACGGCTATAATTCAAGCACCACAGTGGAAAGGGGGAAGTTTGCTAGGATTAGTGTTGAAGTAGATCTTAACAAACAACTCCAATCTAGATTTGTTATGAGATCTAGAATTTTCACAGTGGAATATGAAGGATTAGAGACAATTTGTTTCAAGTGTGGTAGGTATGGACATAACCAAGAAGAGTGCCCTTTAGTAGTTCAGAGAGCCACGGTTTCTCAGGCGGACCAGAAAACTCAAGAACAACAGAAGATCCATAAAGGTGATCGTAACTTGGAGATTCAGAGCATTACCTTACCGGACGCGAGCTCGTCGGAGAAGATACCTCTTGTGAGCGTGCCAGGTGTTTCGTCCGATGAACAGTTTGGCGCGTGGATGAAAGCGACTAGAACCTTCAGACATAGACAGACTAGACCTTTGTTGGACGGCAAGCAGGCGCAGATAAGTCCAGAGGGTGGGAAGACCAAGGAGAAAAATCTCAGAATAGGGTCCCGATTTGATGCTCTACAGATGGGTAATGGCGGCGTCGATCATGTGAGTGTCTAGAAAGTCTCTGCGATCAAGGGAGGTTTGAAAGAGTGGAGGAAAAAAATCAGATGGTGAGTCAGGAGCTAAAGAAGAAGGGTTGATATGACCTCAAGGAAAAAATAAGGTAGAGGGAGCAGGTGAGTTAACTGAGGCGAGAGTGAGGAGCACGATTATCAAAGAAAATATGGGGGAGGGATGCGTGTCGAAGAAGAAGGGTAATTTGGAAAAGGAAGTGACATCAGGCAGTAGAAAGAAGAGGGACCAAAAAGTTAGAGTGGATCAAGAAGGAGGGCTTAATGGGCTGGAGGCTAATGTTGTTGGGCCAGCCTCGGAGGAGTTGACAAGTGGGCTGAACGGTAGGATCAGGGAGGGTGGTATTAAGGAGGGTATTATTATTGGGTTAAACAAGGGTGGTAATGGGCCGAATAGAAGTGAGAATCAAAGTGTTTCGCCTTTCGCTGAAGATAGCCCAATTGTGGATTTGAAGATCAGCAAAAAAAAAAAAAAAAGAACCTCCCTCCCCAACCTAAACTGAAAGCTCCGGATTTTAAGAGGAAAGCTGGGATTTCAACCCGAACTCATAAAATTGTTTTTGGTTCAAATTCTAAATCGAAAACTTTGAAGCTAGATCATTTCCAAAATTTGGAAGGGGAAGGTCTCGTCTCACTCACTGAAATGAAACAACAAGTGGTGATACGTGAGAATGGAGAAGCAAAGAATTTGGGTTCCTTTCCTATTGTGGCGTCGGGAGACACAGAGCTTACTCGGAGCGTTCCACCAGACATGAATTCATCTGCTCTGGAGCAAGAGATGGTGGCTGAAACACCGGAGTTTAAAGAAAAAGTGGCTCTTGCTCAATTGAATAAACTGGGAGAAATGGAGGAAGGAAAAGGAGATGTTGCTATGCTACAAGCGGCGTCACTTGAATGAGCAGATGAGTTTTTCTGTTTCTATCCTCTGTGTTATTATTATTATTTATGAATTTCTTATCCTGGAATTGCCGCGGTGCGGCCTCAAGAACTTTTCTTGTTCGATTAAAAGATCTTATTAGACAGAGGGAAATTGATCTAATCTTTCTTTTGGAAATGAGAGTTAGTGGTAGAAAAGCGGATAGAGTGATGAGGCGGTTGGGTTTCTTTAAATGGATTAGAGTTGAAGCAACGGGTTATGCGGGAGGTATCTGGGTTCTTTGGAACGATGACTGTGTGCGGGTTAACTATTTATCTTCCTCTACGCAATATATTCATGTGAATGTTAAGGTGTTGGGAAGCAATAATGATTTTTGTATCACTGGTGTGTATGCAGAACCCTCTCGGGTTAAGAGACATACCCTCTGGGATGATATTGTTTCGATTAGTAATAATGTTACAGGCCCCTGGTTTGTTGTGGGGGATTTCAACTCTTACTTATCAGTCTCTGATAAATATAGGGGATCTCTTCCAAATCTTTTATCTATGCGTCAATTTGCAGATTGTGTTCATCAGTCAGCCTTAATTGAGGTAGATTTTGTAGGGGATAAATTTACGTGGGAAAGAAATTTTCTGAAGGAACGTATTGACTGGGGCTTTTCTAATGATCAATGGAATAGTCTGTTTCCCTTGACTAAAATTCATCACTTAAGCAAGTTTGGGTCCGATCATAGGCCTCTCCTTGTTAAATGTCTTCCGGGAAGAGCTATAAATTATCCTAAACCACCATTCAGGTGTCAAGCAGCATGGTTATTGGAGGAAGGGTTCTCTGAGGTGGTTAGAGAAAGCTGGAGTTCAGGGAATTGGCAAAAGAATTTAGCAGATTTCAGCAAAAAAGCTCAAAATTGGAACAAGGTTAAAGTCGGGAATTTTTACCAGAAGAGACGCAAAATAATTCAAAGGCTTGAAGGTATAGATAGAGCAAGATCAAGACGGGATAATCAACATCTTCTGCAGGTTAAGCAAGAACTTCATAAAGAATATAGTAAGGTGTTGGCTTAGGAAGAGTTGCTGTGGTTCCAGAAATCCCGGTGCAATTGGCTGAGAGGGGGTGACCAAAATACAAAATTTTTCTATGATTCAGCTATGATTAGAAGAAGGAGGAACCGGATTGATGGCTTGAAGAATCAGGAAGGGGAATGGATTTTTGAGCAAAATGTTCTTAAAAGAATGGCTTTAGACTATTATAAAGCTCTGTTTCATAGTGATCTTAGCAATTTTCAATCCCTTGTCACAATCAATAATTTCCCTAGACTGTCTACAATAGAGATGGGAGTATTAACTGATGATGTCTCTGAAGCAGATATTAAAGCTGCTGTCTTTGATCTAGGGGCCTTTAAGGCGCCTGGGCCTGATGGCATTCAGGCTTTCTTATATCACGAATTTTGGAACCTTATGCAAAGGTCGGTGTTTGCCTTGGTGAAAGATATTTTTAGCTCCCCTCCGAAGGTTAAAAGTATAAATCATACCAACCTGGTGCTTATCCCTAAAGTCGAGGAGCCGGCTTCAATTCAAGAGTTCAGACCTATCTCCCTTTGCAATGTGAGTTACAAGATTATTACTAAGATTATTGCCCAAAAACTTAAATCAATCATGGGTAAGGTGGTTGGGCATCATCAAAGCAGCTTCATTGCAGGAAGGCAAAGTAGTGACAATGTTATTATAGCTCAGGAGGTGATTCATTCTATGAGGAGTATAAAGAGAAAGAATGGATGGATGGCAGTGAAGGTGGATCTGGAAAAAGCCTATGACCGCTTAGAATGGGCATTTATTAATGACACACTGAGGGCTACCGAGGAGGATAACAAACTATGTGAGGTCATTATGGCTTGTATCACCAACTCCTCTTTTCAAGTTCTTTGGAATGGTGAACCTACGGATTCGTTTACCCCTTCCAGAGGAATTCGTCAAGGCGATCCTATGTCCCCGTATATTTTCACCCTGTGCATGGAACGTTTGAATCATATTATCCAAGATGCGGTGGATGAAGGAGAGTGGGAGACCATACAATTGAGCTCTAGAGGGCCAAAGCTTTCCCATCTGTTCTTTGCGGATGATTTAATTCTATTTGGGAAAGCTTCTGTCTCTCAGGTTGATGTGATGCTGGAGTGTTTGGAAAAGTTTTGTTCACTTTCGGGTTAGAAGATGAATAGAGCTAAAACCAAAGTGACCTTTTCTAAGAATGTTCACTTCAATAGGGCCGTAGGGTTAAGTCAGAGACTGGGGGTTGGATTAACAGGGGACCTGGGGAAATATTTAGGTATCCCTTTACTTTACAGGAGAGCATCTAAGTTGACTTTTGCCCCAATCATTGAGAAGTGTCAGAAGAGGTTATTGGGTTGGAAGATCAAATGCTTAAACATGGCTGGAAGAACTACTTTGATTAAAGCTATGCTATCAGCTATGCCTTCTTACTACATGCAGACCATGCTTCTTCCTACAGGCTTATGTAATGATCTGGAACGGCAGAGTAGAAATTTTCTGTGGGGGGAACAAGATGGAGTCAGAAAGATGCATTTGGTTTCGTGGGAGGTGGTTTCCAAGGATAAGAAGCAAGGAGGTCTTGGGATCAGGAATCTTAGATACCAGAATCAAGCATTCTTAATGAAACTTTGTTGAGGGGTTGATAAACAGGCCTGAGGCGTTGTGGGTCAAGGTTCTGAGATCTAAATACAAATGTGCTAATAGAGAGGTGCCGGAGGTGGAAAAAAAGAGTAATTCTTCTCTCATGTGGAGGGGAATTTGTGCAGTTTGGGATCATTTCAAGAAGAGTTTGGGGAAGAGGATTGGTAATGGTCGAAATACCTCTTTCTGGTTTGAAAATTGGTCGAATATAAATTGTCCCCTTATCGATCTGGTCCCGGATTGGAAGTTTTCATAGATCGTAATGAGAGGGTTGCTGATTATGTCCTGAGTAATGGGGAATGGGATACTAAGAAACTCCAGAGTTGGTTTTCACCAGCGATTATTGACCGAATTACCTGTGCTTACCCACCCTGTGAGGAGAGAGGAGAGGAAGCCATCTTCTGATGGTCATTTTTTTGTTAAATCTGCATATTTTTCTCTTTTTGCAGGTATAAATGGGAGTGCTGAATCCATATGGAAACTTCTATGGAGATGCCCTGTTCCTAAGAAGATCAAGTCTTTTTTGTGGCTTTTTTCACATGGTAGGACCCATACAGCTCATCTTCGAGTAAGCAGAGGCGTTCAAGAATCAGATTCATGTCCGTTCTTCTGCAACCAGACGGAAGATTCTATGCATCTGCTTCGGGACTATTCAAATGCAATAGAAAGATGGAAAGCGGTGGTGAATTAGGATCATTGGAGTACTTTTGTTTCTCTTAAGGATACAGAATGGATCAAATGGAACCTGTCTCATGAAGTGGGTAAAAGTTTCACAAAGAAGGTTAAATGGCAAACTCTGTTTGGGTATATGTGTTGGGATATTTGGGTAGCAAGATGTAACAAGCTTTTTGGAGAATCTAATCTGGGTGAAGATCATAGTGTAGCTTCTTCTTTCTTCAGAGCCTGTGCTGATCAAGATCTCCTATCTTTGGGTGTTTTCGCTAATACGAGCCATTCTTCAACTCAATCTTGGCGTAATGTGTCACAAAATTTCTTTTCTTTGGAGGTAGATGGTTCTGTTATGAGAGATGGGAGGGGTGGCTGTGATGGAGTAATTAGGGACCCCAACAAGCAATGGGCTTGTGGTTTTTCGTGTAAGCTAATATCCGTTCCCCCGGCTATAGCAGAACTTATAGGGATGATTCATGGGCTGCATTTATGTTGGTGGAGGGGTATCCATAAGGTATGTCTCTTCTCTGATTGCATAGAAGCGATTAATCTGACAACTAGGGGCTGTGAACATGAATATCCTTTCAGAGATGTAATGGATGAGATTAGGAATTTGATTTATAGAGACTGGCAGGTACAGTTTGTCAATGTTCCACGAGAAGACTTGGTCCTTACTGATGGATTGGCCAAATATGCGCATGGTATTGTAGGCAATTTTTGTATCTTTGATCATCCTCCACCTGTTAATCAAGAGGTCGTGAATGATGAAAGAATGTAGGCTATTTGTAAGGGCTTCTCTGTTATTTTGCGTAGATTATAGTTGACTTCCAGTATTGTAATAAAAAAAAAAAAAGATATGAAGTAAATGCCAGTCGCTGCCAATCAACCTCGACCAACATCAAGCAAGTACATGCATAAACTAAAGACACGTGCAAACTGCAAGGTTAAAATGGGGAAAGGCGACAACGCAAGAACAGAAACAACTACTAAGCTCCCAATTACCAACGATTGATATTTCAAAACGTATTGAAACAAAACCAACTAAATTACTTTCAGTAGAATTAAAGGTAAACAAAACCTCGCAAATGACTTGAAAATCCTACAAGAAAATACATGCTGTCATATTACTTAAATTCCATAACTCAAACAATTGCATTTGCAGCACTTGCAATCCTTGGCCAGAGATCAGCACACTCCTTGCCAATCGGACCGGTAATAGCAGAACCTACATTAAAAATTGGAGTACTTGGTTGAGGTCAACAAAGGCACCACAGATAAAAGATACGAGCTAATGACATCATATATAGCACACAAATATTTCTAATGATGGAGTTTGTTATATATATATATCTGTGCGTGTATGAAAGAAAAGCCATGTTGATCATAATAATAGACAATTTAAAATTACCTTTCATTTCACCCTTGGGATTAACAATGACACCGGCATTGTCTGCATAAAGCAAAAATAAAATTCACAAGTTGTCAGCAATATGATCAAAAGATAATTAATAAAAATAGAACAAAAACCATAATCCAGGTCGTGCATAAGCAATAATAATGGGTCAATATACAGATTACAATCATTAAAGACTTCCTACACATCCATCGTTCACTTAATTCCTACTTCCCTACTAAATATCAACAAAAGGGCATGTACAATAAACTTCACAAATACTTTCCCATTTTCTTACATTCAGTTTGAAAAATCTAATCACCCTGTCCCATTTCAGCATAAAATCAGACATAAAAGGATAGCAATCAGCAATAGCAGGAGATCAAGGGAGGAGTAAAATGACATGTTCCAGCAGACAGGTAACACAATGCAAGAAATAAACATCATGCTGTTTAAAACTGGTCTTTTCTTTGCTATATGCTTCTAATCGTGGATGACCAATCAGCGGAGTGGCCACTCAATATTAATAGAAGCAACACAAAACAATGGAAAACTTCATCAACATACAAATGACAATTTATATGACTGAAAACCCAAAATGAATGTTCTGGGGATCAACATTTACTTAAACGGGCAGCATTTTCTTCTTTTTAGTGATACATTTGACTATTGTCACTTCGTCAGTTCGTTATTGTCTCATTGACATCCCCATTTAAACCATAGGACCACTTCCCCAGTGCCATTCACAGGCTATCAAACTGATAACAATCTTCTAATTAAATTAAATATAGGGAAGTGAAAAGCAAGACAGAACTAACGCGTCATTCTACATAAATATGCCTATGGAAGTGCAAGGGAATAGCTACAGCCTACAAAAGCTAAAGGACAGACAATAAATCACAACAGAACAACAAATATGAAATGAAAAATATGCAAACAAGATGAACTTCAGACTAATCAGGGAAGAGAATGACCTTCGAAGTACATATAGACGCCATCCTTTCTGCGCCATGGCTTGCGCTGGCGAACGATGACAGCAGGCAAGACCTTCTTTCTGAGATCAGGCTTTCCTTTCTTCACAGTGGCCATGACCATGTCCCCAACGCAAGCAGAAGGCAAGCGGTTGAGGCGACCCTTGATCCCCTTCACTGAGATGATGTACAGGTTCTTAGCTCCGGTATTGTCCGCGCAGTTCACTGTCGCAGCCACCGGCAAACCCAGTGACATGCGGAACTTGTTCCCGGCCGATCCTCCGCGACCTAATCAAATCAAGTAAGCAATCAGAGTAAAGAAGTCACCAATCTCAGAATCTAAAACTAAAAGGCACAATCGGCAATACCTCTCTTCGACATAGTTCTTTGCTGAAGCTCTCACCCTCCCACTCCAGACGAAACGAAGAAGATGAATTTATACGAGCAATCTGACGGCTATTTCTTTGATTCGAGAACTAGGGTTCTAAGGGTGAAATGGACCTGGGCTCAGGAAATCAATGAATGGGCCCAAATTTTTCTAAGTATAGCCCAGAAGGGCTGATTCGGGGTCGGTTTTGGACAAATTGACAAAAATACCCCTTTTATTTTCTCGCTCTGGTGGTGTGGCCTACTGTGTAATTTGGTGAGTCGCTCAGATGATGCTGGCTGGCAATTCCCTTCTCCCTCATCACCTGGTCATGTCTCCGGTGACAACCGTGCATGGCGGTTGCTACCATCCTTCCAAAGGAAAACCCCACCGACTCCACTCTAGCAGGCTCCGACCCGTGATGTCGCTCAACCAAACCCCTCGACCTTCAAATTCAAATTCGTCGATTATCAATTCACTGACGAAGCTCCTGTGGGGCCAATCTCTCCCGCCAGGTCTCCTCATAGCCACCGTCCGTACGACATGGAACTCCACGTGGCGGCTCATGATGTCCCAGCTTGCTCCTTCCGATCCGTCCGGTGGCTATTCAAGACCCGCTTCCAAGTTCCGAGCCTCCCGCCTCTCCGTGACCAGCCCAACCCGACTCCACCTCTACGTGGGTCTTCCCTGCCCCTGGGCCCACCGAACCCTGATAGTCCGAGCCTTGAAGGGCTTGGAGGAGGCGGTGCCAGTTTCTGTTGCTTCCCCAGGACTGGACGGATCATGGGAATTCAAATATATCCATGGTAGGGAAAAGGATAAGCTTAATCCCACTTTGGATAAGGCGAATGGGTGCAAGACGTTGAAGGAAGTTTATCGGCTGAGAAATGGTGGGTATGATGGAAGATCCTCCGTGCCTATGTTATGGGATGGTGATAAAAGGGACGTTTTATGCAACGAAAGCTATGATATTATTGAATTGTTCAATTCTGAGTTAAACGGGTTGGCGAGCACTCCAAATTTGGATCTTTCGCCCCCTGAATTGAAGGGAAAGATTCAGGAATGGTATCAGATAATATATCCAAATGTGAATAATGGCGTATATAGGTAATGCTAAGACAGAGCAATCACTGTAAAAAGTGTTTTAAGCTTCGTTGAAGAAAATGACAGTGGTGATTGCATGTGCAGGTGTGGGTTTGCGCAGAGCCAGGAAGCATATGATACAGCAGTGAATGAGTTGTTTAATACGCTGGACGTGTTAGAAGAGCACTTGGGTGGTTCGAGATACTTGTGTGGAGACGCACTCACCCTTGTGGACGTATGCCTCTTTACTACTCTAATTCGGTTTGATCTTGTGTATAACGGAATTTTCAAATGCGCCAAAAGGAAGCTCCTCGAGTATCCCAACCTGCACGCCTATATGCGTGACATTTACCAGGTACATAATAAATCAATAAACACTCTATTTCTCCATAATCCAGTCTTAGCTTGTAACTATTTAAGAATATCCTTTACTGTCGTTTATGATAACCGCAGATTCCGAAGGTGGCAGAGACCTGCAATTTTACTGAAATAATGGATGGTTATTACAAAATCCTTTTCCCACTTAATCCAGGGAGCATTAGACCAATTATGCCTTCCGGTTATGATCCACAAGCCCTTTGCAAACCTCATGGCAGAGAATCAATGTCAACTAAAAGCCACGCCTTGACGTAGGAATCACACAACCATAGCGTAATCTGTGGCTTCAAGTTTGAATTTGTATACCATGCTTTTACCTAAAGATATACGCTGGGCCTTAGCGCTTATTATCTCTGCTTGCCCGACTCTGGTCACTGAAGTTTGCTCTACTAATCTATACACAACCTTTGCATAAAAAAAGGCATGCATAAACAGAAACATTTTGAGGAATTAGAGTTGCATTGGTAGAGGCAGTGTTCCTCAAATGTTTAACGCCCCTCAGAAGTATATATTTGTTTCACATGGGCACTTTTCAACTTAACTACAGAAATTGCCAAAAGGGTCTTCTAAGGTCTACCATGAATTAGGCACAACATGGAATAACAGAACAATTCAAAACCAGCCCCCAACTGGATGGTGCGGCAACAAAACTACGACACACTACTGCCTAATTGTTTTTCAAAGCATAAAGAGGTTCTTAAAATAACACTGTACAATGCAACTGTTTCCCAACCTCCAACATCAACAGAGAAACAAACCCAATTCATTAGATTGGGTCTCGTTACTATTTGCGGTGGGCAAGAGTGTGACGTCAATATCAGTTTAGGGGCACAGCCATCATCATGCGGTAGGAGCAGATCTATTGGATCCTGCAATATGAAAGGGTAAAAATGAATTGCTGGCATCATACTTGCAGCAAGTCATGAAAGCGAATGTCACAATCATTAGAAACAAAACGTGAGTAGCAACACGCGTAGTCGTGTAAAGATTGGCAAGTTTATAACTAAAAATTGCAACTAAACCAATTGGAACCATAGATCAAGACCATCCTCTGAATCCTAAATGTAGCTTACAGGTCAATATTTATAAAGATCATGTGATATTGTGACCTCGAACGCTGTACAGGAAATAAAGTCAAGGACCAAAGCTAAACTTTGTGAAGGGAAAATTAAGGTTAAGAGTTCATGTGAAATGGAAGCGGACAATTTCCCTAAAAGGGGTCAGTAATTCCACTTTTTTTTTTATGTGTGTGTTTGGGGGGGCTACTTACTATTTGATCGCTCCATCTTCCTGCAGAACTTGCTGCCACATCTGCAAGAGAATGGCTTGACAGGACCCTCGCTGTCGTCAAAGTCAATACCATAATCCTGCACACACCAAGTCTGTGTTATTATTAAGAGAACGAATTATTAACCAGGATTAATTAGAAAATAGGCAGAGTAGCAAATTCATCAGCCGCAAAACTGCTAAGTAGCAACATTACCTGCAAATGAACTAGAGGAACCAAATGGAAATTTCCATGAAAAGTAACCAAACGGGTATTTACTCCCTCCAATTCCTTTTATAAGTAACAATGACCCAAACCATGCAGACCAAACACCGTACCATAAAACCAAAACGACTTACCCAGGTTAGCTCTTCCAAAGCAGCTACTTTTCTGGATGTGAAGAAAGCAAGCTGTACAATTGATAAACCAGGCAAAATCATCTATAGATTGTCATTCCAACAGAGCTGACGCAGATGAAGAATCTAGGTTTTAATTTCTTACGTGAAAGTAGTGATGATCCGAGGTTTCAACATCAACTGGGATCTCAATCAAGTTCGCATCCAAACATCTGGACAGATGAAATCAGTTTAATATATAATAAAATTTGGGCAAGTTTGTGGAAACACTACATCACAAGTTGACCATCACCTTGGAGCACAAAGAAAGAAAGAACCTTAGTCTTCTCACGCTGTTTAGGTATACAATCTTTTAATCCATTCATAGCTCAACCAAACAATTCCTTTCCAAATTTCGTTCTTCAACAATGAAAAGAGAAGTCTCCTTTCCTAAAAATAAATAGTATAACTAGAAGCACCTAATGGTGTTTAAAACAATGCAATCGTTTCATGACATTTCATGAGCCCGAGGGAAAGTACTGTATATCTTTGAATCGTCCTATTCAGCACAGAATAATCAATGAAAAAGAAGAATGGAACTTTAAGAAAAGGCAAGCTAAAAGCACATACATCGCACCATTAGGAGCAAGCTCTCACAAAAGGAACAGAAATATATGGATCCTTACAAGCAATCAGAATTAGAATTTTGATACCTGTGATTTATAAACCTAGCAACATTCCCATAAGATGCTGCATCCAAGCAAAGAGCTTCTTTATCATTTATATCTCCTGAATCCCAATCTGCATCTAATATAACTGGGTATGTGTATGTTCCATTTTGGGCACACTGAATGTTCCTCTCGTGCAACTCCTTGACAGTTAATATTTCTCCCACAAACTCACACACAAATGCACCTTTTGGCAGCTCCTCTAAGGTACGAAGACCCCATCCTTTTCCTTCTGAAGTAAAAAACACCTAAAATGCAAAAGATCGAGAGGAAAGATGTATGAGTTCAAATGCATTTAAGAACAACCGATCCATTAATGTCATGTCAAAGTAGAAGAAAATACATGTGACAACTAGAAGCACTATTTTGCAAAGGAAAAACAACAATTAAATCAGCACTTTTATAGATTTCTTAAAACCCCCACCTGCAAATTGAATGTGATTCCTCGTTGGACAACCCTATTGCCACACTGTTTCACACAGCCACACTTTACCCAACATTCTTTGATAAATTTTCTCTTTAAGTGTCCTTTACATGGTTCTAAACAATCATCGTTCTTTGCTCTTTCAAGGGGGCAGATTTTACAGTAGAACTGTTGTTGTTGAGCTTTGCGCCTAATGGTAATACACTCTTCCAAGAACTTTTCCTTCAGTAGCCCTTCAGATGTGTATGCATACCCACCCTCAATTTTATTTGCACAAACACAAGGAGTCGGGGACAGAAGACAATCGCCCAAACAAGTTGAACAGTAATCCTCACACTTGATCTTTGAAAGACACCAGTTAACATAAGCATCTCTGAAAGCAATGCTCTGGTGCAGATAGTGAAAAGGTGGAGGGAAATCATTTGTTATTTCATTCACCCATGGCATTCTGAGATTTTCTTCACCTTTTGAAAGGTCGTCAGCACCATGAAGAGACCTTAGATCATCAGGAGTAAGCTGATGCTGTTGAGCAACCACCAAACTACCTGAATGAGGAGGTAT
This sequence comes from Inga laurina, assembly GCA_963855925.1. Taxonomy (NCBI): domain Eukaryota; kingdom Viridiplantae; phylum Streptophyta; class Magnoliopsida; order Fabales; family Fabaceae; genus Inga; species Inga laurina. The sequence continues at coordinate 15,163,249 of OY979703.1, read as the reverse complement.
AGGATCCTGCAGCCCCTTTCCATTTTCACATTCTGGAAATTCGTTTCTGGCCTTGTTGGTGACTAGTTCAGCATCATTCCTACCAGTCTTGAGCGGGGGAGAAATGGAAATGTGAGATGCAGCCAGTGCAGAAAACTGAGTGTTGATTGATCCATTTGACATGCCAGCATACATTCCTAAATCTTCTGTATTGCCTCTGATAACCAGAGCATCACATGTCTTAGATTCCTTCAATACATTTAGACTCGATGTCATCATTTCAGATCCTTCCTGTGAGTCATCATTTGAATCAGTTCTGAATTCCAACACGCAGTCACACATATCTCTCAACAGTTTCATGATAGAAAAATTTGGGTCAGTGATATTATATGATTGCAGACATTTATCCTCCATCATTTTTAAAAGTTGATCTCGACTAGGCAAACGAAAATCTGATCTCCCAAGAGCTGAACCGCAGCTCATAGTAATTTTTACCTCTCCTGATGTTGAGGAGGCTATCTCTATGGTAGAACATTCTTGGTTTGTCGCAACCTCATGGTTCGCTTCATTTGATGAATCCTGAATACCTTCCCCTCTACCTACATCTCTGCGTTTTGACATTAAAGGACCATTCCTGCCTTGTTTTCTAGTGGCATCATGCCGAATTGGAGGATCTCTTCCACTAGGCAGTTCTTGTGAAGGAGAACAAATTCAAAACCAAACTTGTTAAAAAGACCATCATAAAGTTGATGGTAAGTTGACAACACAATATCAAAGGAAAAAAGAATGGTGTAGTTTTTTAGTTCAATATTAAAAGCTAAAGACTACTAACGTCCCCAGCCAAATTTCAATCGAAGTGCAAGTGCATAAGGAAGCCTACAATGGACTCCAGTAAACCACCACCATCCCTCAAATGACAAACATCTGACCCAATTAGTGAAATCAAAGCGACAGCAATTATGCTGCAAATTCAAACAAAAAATAAATACTCAAAGGTTCAGGTCAACTAAAATTGTTACATGGTCAAATCAAATTTTGCAAATAAACTTATCCCTTCCTTTTTAAGTACTGAAGAATCAAGCCCCTTTCCCTTTACTTAACTAGAAGTGTATTCCAATTCCGTCTACAGCCATAAGATAAAAAATTCATTTAGCCATGTTTCAGACACTCAGTTAAATGGTTGCAGTCCCGATGAATGAACAGCATGCATCACCAATTATGACAAAATTCACCAGATTAAGTAAAAACTACCTTAGAGAAGCCATGCTATCATAAATGGTTCCAGAAAGCGAGAAAATCACATCAGGGAGACACCAGTAAAATACCAGGATTAATTGTTGCCATAGGAGCATCATAATCTACCAGTTCATCAATAGGCTCATCTTTAGGTATGATCAAGTCTTGAGTATAGGGCAACTGGTTTTTCTGTGATAGCACAATTCTCCGTTCAGTTGTAGGTTCTTTTAGTTGCACTGATGGAGATGCTCTTTCAAATCCAACTCTTCTTCCTCCAGGAGCATCTTGAGATGATAAAGGTTGCTTTCCCTTGTCAACTAGACTGTCTTGCACTGGAACAGGACGAACTTCAGTCTCAGCATTTCTTTTGGACTGAGGTGACATTGCCTTGTATTGAGGCTGCTGGGGCAATTCATCATCTTCTGCTTTGGGCATTTTAGATGGGGAGGCAGCTGAGCTGGTTCCACCAATACTCAGCTGATTCTCTTGGCCTCTTAAACGCAACCTCTTAAAAGGTCGCACTGATTCATCATGCACCTGAGCTTCTTCATCCTCCATTTCTCCTTCCTGATTGGTTGACAAACCACAACACGTTTAAAGTTTAAACAGCTGTAGATGTTAGATCAAGAAAGTTATGCATAGGCAATGCCAACAAAAGATGGCGAAAGTTACATACATCATTGTTCTGGTTTTTTTGCCTCTTTCCCTGCAACTATTAAACAATAACAAGCAGCATACTGGAGTATTAGAAGAGAACAATGAAACAAAAAACATAACATTCAACAGATAATGTGGAATATTCACCTCTTTTTCCTCCTGCTCAAATATAGCATCTGCAAGAACTCTATAGTTTTCTTGTTCAATAAGTTCCCAGTTCTTATCATACAGTTTAAGAAGTTGCTTCAATACAGGTTTAACTTTTACTTCCTTGATGCCAAGAACAGTCATTGCGCGATAGGCGGCTGCCACCCTTGGATTGGGTGCCATTTTTATCTGCAAGCAATTATTTCTGCTACAGGCTCTCAATTGAAAAAGGTTTCACAGATTTGAACCCTAAAAATAATCCACAGATTCCTGACATGGGAAATCAATAATAATTCTTTGTTATTCGGCTAGTGCAGAGAACATTTTTCTGGTAATACATTTCACACTTACACCAGATTGCAGGAAAGACAAAATAATCAGATGCTTGACTTTTGAATCTCTATATAAAAAAAAAAGGAAGCACAAACTAGAAAACTGGACTGCATAACCAGCAAAAAACTTGGTGGGACAAAAACTATTTTCATTTCAAAATTTTAAGTACATCTTATTCTACCGATTCCTCCCAAAAATTTCTTCAGACATGCATGAACGTTGTCAATTTTCGTTACAAGGAAAATCATAGTAAAACAGATACAACTATTGGCATAGCTTTCAAGCAAACTTGGCGTACAGCTTCAGAATGTGACTGATATGATATCAGGTGTTCAAGTACAGAAGTCAGTGCAACAGGTCCGTGAAACCCAACTTACAATAGGCATGTATTTACAGTCTCATCAGTTAATTTATAGTCTCATCAGTTAACACACTTCAATTACTGTGTCTCGGTCCTTCAATGGACAGACAAATTTGAGACAAGAGGTAAACACACGTTGATGGCATGCACACAAAAGGAGGTGCATAAGAAACCTGCTGCACCAGTATAATTTCACTGTTCTAGGTTTTAATTAAAATGAAGTTAATAACAGACATGTAGTGCGAGACATCTGGAAACTTTATAAGGAAACCGTGTCAACTGCAAGTCAGTAAGTCATGTATAGCATTTGCTTGCAACGGCTATCGATCCTGAGTTTCCCTTTCTAAAGTCACAGGAATATTTCAACTCTTAAACATAGATTTCTTCCTAGAAGCTTAATATGAAGGGAATAGCAAAGACTCTAGCGGCTAGGTAAACCGCAAGGACACTGAACACAGCCATACTTTGAATCAAACAAGCAAAGCCGTCCAGTAAAGCTCAGAGTAGAGGGCATGAAAATGTTCACGAAGCGGAACACTGAATTTACAGGCCGAGACATGAATATTGAATGCACCACCCAGAACCACAAGGAAAAAATCAAGGAATAGTTTAGAAACCCACATGCGCCCTAACTCACTGAGTAAAACAACAAAGAATCTCGAAAACCAATGCATTTCATCAATTGGAGAAATATAACAAGAAGTGGCAAAAACGACAGACTAAAATAACTCAGCCTTCAAAAAACTTGTTTCTTGCTCGAGGAAAATGAGAAAGTAAAATGGGGGGAAATGTGCGCAAAAATGGTCAAACGTAACCTTCAATGTTGCAGGGAAAAGCAAGTGACGCTTCAGAAGCCAACTCTGTTCATAAGCGAGGAAAACTCCTGGGTGAGAAAATTTTACATCAAAATCAAAAGACGGAAACCCAAAATGTTACATGCATCGTAGAAATCTTGATTGTTGAAGATTTTCTTTTTCATCAGACAACAAAATTGATCGCAGAGGGACGAGAGGGAGGGAAAAATAGGGCAGAAGAAAATGAAAATTTTTTACCTCCACATTGCCTCACAGTTTTCTCCCCGGCCCTTTGCGTTTCCACAGTTTTTACAGTGAAGAAGTAGCTGTGCTGTAGAGGGATCCGAACCCCAATGAGAACAAACCCTCCGCTTGAATCACTTGAAACTGACGTTCACATTTTTATAGTAAGAGAGCAAAAATAAAAAATAAAAAGAAATCTTGAAATTAAATTATATATTCCTAGGAATTTTAAAAAATAAATGCTTGACTATTTTGTGACTTTATTTTAATATTTTATTTGATGATGAAATTAATTTTTCTGCAATTGAATTTAAACCTAAAATAATTTATTAAATTTTTAAGAAAAAATATATTTTCTTGTTTGAATTCAGAGATATTTTCTTATTAATTATTTTAATATATCGACATTTTATATTGTAAAAAATTAAATTTTATAAAGAATCGAAATGAATTTTTGCACGATTCCATTTTTTTACAAAAAGCACAATTCCATTTTTTTAGTCATGTGAATAAAAAATAATAATAAAAACAGTAAATGCTAAGAAGATTAGGTTTTGTGAAAAGAAAAATAGAATTACATAAATAGTCCTAAATAAATAACTTGTTTATAAATTAGGTTCACCAATTTGTGAAAAATAACTCTCAAATATCATGAAATTTGGTTTTAATTATTTTTTCCTATGAAATTACATTGACTTTGGAACTTACATATACATTTATAATTTTTATAAGTCATAATACAATCGTGAATTAATTATTATATAAAAAATTAATGTTGATACTTCATCGTGTTCACAATGCTTTTAGAAAGAACTTCAGACTATTTATTAGTATGATTTAAAAGATATTAAATGCAAATTGTAAATTGTTTGCCACAACATAAATTAGAAATTTTTTCTCGTGTCATAAATAAGTACTTGCTTTGAATCATCATTCGTACATGTAAGTTGGTACCACCAAACTCTTTCTATGTATTTATTTTTTACGTAAATCACAATTGAAAACCAGATTTTTCAAGATTTCTGTCACCTTTCAAAATACTAGCTTGTTACTCTTTTTGTCAAGGAATATTGCCCTCGACAACATGCTTTGTTTTCTCCCCCAAGAACATGTGTTTATTTAGAATAGCTTATTTTTAGATAATAAATACTTATAAATCGTGATTTACAGTATACGAGATAAGTATATGAGAGAAGTTTTATCTCGGCTTGCGTAATAAGTGATTTATTATGTAAAATTAAGTGATACCAAACACACTACATGTTCTGCATTCTTTTGGAAAATTGCATAAACTAGCTAGCAACCTTTAATTGCATGTATTAAATACCTCAAAAATAAATTATATTATTTCCGATTCATAAATAGTTTAATTGTATATCAATTATATTTTATCTTGTCTGTGCGTTTGGGGGGATATTATGTACGATGAAGGTGCCAATGCAATCAATTCTTGCTCATTTATAACTGTTCATAAGATCTACAATAATCATGAAAAGAAGCATCAAGGTTGCGTCGTGGCATTGTGCTATTATTTGCATAAATAGCTATATTTTTCACCGCATAAATGGATGGCTGGATATTTATCTAATTGCACTTGCAGAATTTTATAGAATCTGGCATATAGTTAAATTAAATTGGGAAAAAAAAAAGAAAATACCACTTGAATTTTAAAATCTCAAATGAGTTATTTCATACTAAAAAGAGTTGTTAATTGATGTATTCTTATAGTTAATACCTATATCTATATAAAATTAAAAAGTGTTCAGTTACGCAGAGAGGGCGAAGAACTGTTCATAAGCTAAAAAACTTTGCAGCTTCTCGGCTGAAGCCTCAAACCTTGGGCTGTGTGCGGCGCAAACTTATTTTCCTAAGAGTAGACGATGAAAATGGGAAAATAGGTGGCGCCAAATTTAAGTTTGAATTTTGGTAATATTTCCTCGTCCTATATATTGATGCGTGTTCGTAGATGCACAACCATGAGTTAGCATACAGTGAGAGATGCTGCCACAGTGATCGCGCAAGCACAATGAGACTCACATGCAAGGTTAATGCCTTGACACAGCCTCGTAGGTGATTTTGATGTTAGTTTTTTGCAGTGCTTTTTTTTTCCTGGGTTGTTGCTACTCCAAACTCACTGAGTCTATGCATTTTCAAGGTTACTCCTCCAATGCTTCCTGCATATGACTTTGTTGCTGGATTTGTTTTAAACGAGGATTAAACATGGATTGACATGCTGTTCTGAGAGGGGCCTGTGTTGGACACGAACCACAGGAGCTTGTGGTATCTCTATGTCCGAAGAGAACTGAATGATCCTCGGTTTCAATTGTCGACATACAGCCATGACAGCAAAACTAATTCCCACTGTGTAGACTTATAAATCTTTATACTTTTAGTATGCTTTTTCTTTTATGTGTGGTTGTGTGAATATGTGCGCATGTATGTTTGGTTAGTTGGAATCCGAATATGTTCTTAGGCAGACAACTTTGATGCATCCCTCTTAACTGACTTTGCTGCGTTGTGTCTGTGTGATAGACTGGTTACTTCCTTCTTGAGATGTGAAGCAGTAGAGACAGAGGACTTGCCATTTCCAGAAGAATTTATAGACATTTACTCCTTCCGTTGAAGCATCAAGAGCATAAATCAAGGAAGAGGACAATTATGTTGTCAGCGGCAGCAAACACCGGTCCAAGAATAATTTTCCATTTAATGCTCCAATGGAAAGGAGAAAGGTCACTAGTTACCACATTAAATAGAGAGGTAGAGGAACAAAGAAAAACAATTGTATCTTGAACTCAAATGGAACCTACTGGGATAATCGACATAAATGAGTTAATGGAGAATTCACAAAAATTATGGCACACTTTTTCAGTGATGTTTGCGCTATGTTTTACACGTTTTCAAAAATTTCCCTACGAAGTCAGTGTTGCCAGCTTTGTTAATATGTTATATTGTCACCTTTTTTCTTCACATTGCCCTGTGTTTCACTTGATATGATGGTCTACCAAATGTAAATACGGACATTGAACTCATTTATGGTCCAGACACCGTGACATCACTCCCAATGCAAGGCAAATCTTGAAGTTATTGTGCCCTCATATTTCACTCAAGAAAGCAAGGTCATGTTACTGTATCAATCACCTCAATTTAATGAACTTACCTACTACTCTCATGTTAGGTGACCTGCCCTACAATACAGCTTTTGCCAAACTTATTTAATTTGCATTTGGAGTTCATTTGTGACTTGCGAATAATATTCCCTGCTTGACACTTTGTTTTAAAAGGATGTCCTCTTTCACTGGAATGGTTTATACGGGAGAAGAAATTATGTTTGGCCAGTGAACAATTAAATCGTAGCAGACAAATTCACTTTTTTCTACGCTTAACATATCTGATAGAGGAGCATTGGAAATAAGGCCCATTCATTAACTGTGTCTAATTTGCCCATAACAGGGGCCCCACACACACGGAAAGGAAATGCGAAACTCACACCCACACACCGAACACAACTAAACTAAGACACAACCCATCGATGAAAATGACCAAAACCTAAGATACCCACAACTAGGAAAACGGCGATGTCAACACCCCACCCCCGATCAACCTTTCTCCAATCTTTTTTCATTCAGCTACATATCCTAAATCTTCTCCTAATTCCGAAGCAACTGGTAGGAATTCATTAGGACTGTTATATGCAATTCCGTTACCTGCAACCTGAAGTTCGGTGTCGTAACCATTCCTTGTCTTAAACATTTTACTGTATTTTTTAGTCAAAGAAAATATGCATCAGCCTGATAAATTAAATGTTCATTTGAAGCGACTATGCACATTTTGTGTTTGATATTGTTAGACCCTAAACTTGGATACCTCTCCAAGCACAAATTCAAATTTTAGTTTGATATATTGTGAGGGACTAGCCCATTATGTTAAATTCAATTTTGCTCGTATCTATTTCTTCATCTAGTTGGTAAAAAGGATTCGTTCATAACTATAAAGTTGTGAGTTCAAATCATACCATGTGAGAACCTTATTGGTAAGTGTAATACCCCGAATTTTGGGATTGGAGGCTAAAGAATAACTCTGAAATAAGTGAACTGCTAAGTCCCATTTAGCAGGAGCCCCAAATTTATTCTCTAATAATTCTTATATCTTTGGGGTATTAAATAAAGTAAAATGGTGAATTTTGGAGAAAGTGATTATGCCTCCGGTGAATTTTTTTGTAAGGCACTGAGATTGTCATGTGATTTTAGATAACCAAATGATATCCACAAGTTATGAAACTTTACAAAGTGAAAGTAGACATCATAAGCTTTAATTTGATAGGTCATATGACTCAATTAGATCTATATACAAAAAGTTATGAATTTTTGAAGTTAGCCCAGAAAAACTAGAAAGTTTCTGGAACAGCAAGCAAAGATTAAAATTATGGGAATTTTGTGCTTCCAACTAGCAAAATTATATATTTTTCCTTTAAAACAGACTCGATAATAGTTCCATGGCCTTTGGAATCACTACAATTTGATTTTTCTCGAATTAGTTATGATTTTTCAAAATTTGGGTAGAAAGTCTGCCAAAAATCCAAAAATTGAGAATTATGACATCAACATATTTCATTGATGACATAAGCATGTGATATGTTATAAAATGTTTTTTCTCCTTCTTCCTCCTTATTTCCAACGCCATATCAGGTTATAGAGAGGGAGAGAGTGTGTTAAGATTCTAGAGGGAGAAGGAGCAAGAACTCACAAGTAAGCTTGATTTCTCCGATGACTTAGCTTATAACCTGCATAATCCTTCCTCCAAGCTTCTCTTCTACATAGTTTAATGTAGTTGAAGCTCAATTTTGCTGTTTAAAAAGGGCTAGGGTTTGGTTATCAAAGGGAAATGCCAGACAAAGCAAAAGGTAACTTCCAAACTTTCGAATATTGAATGTTCTGACTGATGTGAGTAGTTTAATCGATGGATTTCTGTTGTATTTGCTCCGATTGTAAAGTTTGGAAAAAGGTGTGTCCTAGAAGATGTGTTGCCAAAATTGAGTCTAAATGGTGGTTTTAACATAATTAAATAGTTAATAAAGTGGTTAAGAGTAGAAAGGAACACGTCTGCAAAGCCGAAACCAAAAACCCCAATTTTCCCTGGAGTACTTGAGAATTTTGGCTAGGGTTGTGAATGGGCCTTAGAGTTGGATTTTCAGTGATTTGATGATTCCATTGGATTCATGAGGGAAAATTAGGTGAGGTTACAGTTGGGCACTTTTTCAGAGAAGGCCGAGAAAGCATAATTACGAAAACTCCCCTAGAACACTGAAATAAGGGCTGCCAAGGGAAATTTCGTTTCTTGGAACTGAATTTGGTAATTCTGAATCTTGAAATGGATTCCTTGGGCGAAAATATATCAGGAAAGCCTAGGTTAGGATTTCTGAAAAAGTACAGTCGAAGCGTGTATGGAGGGGCCGGGTCGGGTCCCTGGGGGCATTTTAGTAATTTTACAATATAGCCTCATATAACCCCCAGAAATATTATGGAAGTGTCTAAATGGTACATTTGGAATTGTAGGATCAAATATGGAGTTTGAGCTATTGACACGCTTTACGAGGCACACGTTTTGAGGCGGGACAGGGTTAAGGTAGGGGACTTATCTTATTTGCATGTATTTGATAGCTCTGCTTGTGTAGTGATGTATGTGATTGCTTTACTTGATTGTATAGAGCATATTTGAATAAATGAAGCTCTGTTTCTGTTTTCGCTGTGACCATAGTCTTGTTACATGAAACATCGAGCATGCATAAATGTCATTATGGGGCATACATCTAGTTAAAGTTAACATGTTATACACATAGCATCTATCATGCATGCATTATGGTATTTATTTCCTACTGAGATTCCCTCGAATCTCACCCTCCTCTACCAATAATTTAGACAGGAGAAGATAAAAGATATTCTGAGAACAAAGAAGAAAATCGTAAGAGGGATTGCAATGGTAGAACAAAGACAGAAAGATGTCTCCGTTTCACTAGGACGTGTTTAGACACCCAAGTAGCCCCGTGCAGCTACAATAATTGTAATTATTAAGTACTAATCCTTGAGGGGAATTTCCGTAATCATACACATATTACCAATATATTTACGCTATTCATGTGTTGTCCACCGAACTGCATATCATTTTCCGCAAATACTCTGATAAAGGTGAAATTAAAATAAGGGCGTGATAGTGAGCGATCCATTAGTACATCTGTAAATACTATTTGAGCTTGGAGGCAGGTCCTGATCTTAATGAGCCCTATTACTCAACTTATCTAAACTTTGTCTATACCAAAAGAGAAAGTGAATAATATCTATGTTCCAATAAAAAGTGAATACTAATTTTGTGTGACCCATAAAATGCAGCCCATATATTTGCAAGGGTTAAGGTGCATCCGACACCCTAAAGTGTTTTTTAAGTGTATTCAGTATCCTACAGTATTTTGTGATACACGTAGCACTCTGAAGTATTTTTTTTAGGGGTGTCCATCACACTAAATACCTTTTTGTGCAATTTTGCACCTAACAATTTAGATAGTTTAACGTATTGGATACAACTAAAAAAATACTTTATGGTGTTGAATGTACAAAAAAATAGTTTATGGTATTGAATACATATGAAAAATACTTCAGGCTGTTAGATGCACACAAAAAATACTTATTTCCAACATATAGTTGTGTTTGCCATTCTACATGCAATGGCAAATAATCATAATTCTTTGCTATGTAATATGGCTAGGGGGATGCAAAGCAAGTATAATGAGTATTGGGAGAACTTAGAAAACCTTAATCCTTTGTTGGTGATAGATGTGGTACCTGACCTTAGGTATAAAATGAAATATTTGAAATTTGTTATTGAGGATATGTTTCCTGATGCTGCACAACGTGAAGCCATGTCAAATAAAGTCTTACATGTCTTATATTGTTTATATGACCATTATTCAAGTGAGCTTGACACATCTCAAACTCAAAATCATAGTTCGACACAAGTAGAAAGTGAAAGAAGTAGTTTAACTCACCCTTATTTTTGTCAATGAAGCCTTAACTTTGTTGGGTTCTACATCTTCAATGTAAATGTTTATTGCCCAAATTGAGACTGAGATTCAAACATATAAGTATGCAGAGGTGGAGAAATATCTTTAAGATGAGTTAGCTAAAACACATGATCCTTGAAGGAAAATTAGGAGAGAGAAGAGACTTGCGTACTGGGGCTGACCCACGTTTAGATCCAGATCATAGCTCCAATACTTTATTACTCAAACATAATAATACCCACATAATTATTAGACTCTAGTTAATCATAAATTGTCGCCTGATTGATAGATGAAATGAAAGTTAAGGTGCAGTTTTATGATGACAAATCATTATCTGCATTTGTTCCTGACTGTGTAACAATGTACTGTAAAGGAAGAGATTGTAGCCACGTTGTGGTATATACTATTGCCTGAACAAAAGATAAAAAATAATTGCTTTTGAAAGCTCTAGGTGTCTTGTCAGTCGTTGTTAACTCGTTGCTGAGCCTATCTTCATTTTTGTTAATGTGTGTTCATATAGTTTGGTAAAAATATGCAAATAATAACTTAGAAGCTCCCGTTTTATTGATTCAAGCATTTGCCCTACAAGGCCTGTCTTCCCTTTGATGGAATCCAAACATAAAGCCTACATATAACTTGTGTTGTCAAGCACTCCAACTGTAAAGTTTTTGGGATGGTTTGTCCTAGACCCGTCCCTGTCCCATTCAGAACATCCTTGGGATGAGACATGGGCTGAAAAAAACAAGGTTCATGAACTCAGATCGGCTACTGAACTGGTCGGGACACTAGGTTAAGGGTCAGATCGGGGCCAAACCGATGAGAAATTGAAGATTTAGATTTATTAATATGAAATTCTAAAAAAAATTATTTTTTTAAAAATAGGAACCCGAATCGGACCGTTCTACCTGTCAGTTTGCCCGTTTTTAGGCTGGACCGGCCGGTCCAGATTCTTAAACCTTGAAAAAAAACAACAAGTGTCATTTATTAGGATGGGACATGGGATGAGGCTGCCTCAATCCCATCCTATGAACTCCCCTAGCCAACAATAAGGATCCAATGGTTGGCCACTTGGCCTTCTATTCAGGCCATTGACACTATCCTTGTCCTTTGGCTAGGACTTGGCAAACCCCTAGAATATTTGTGACACCTCAACTTAGCGGGTAAGAGAGGGAACTCATTAGCCCGACTACATCTCATCAGTGGTTTTGGGTTCAATTAGAGGTTTTAGAAGATACAAATATGGTGGTTATGGGTCATGTATGAATTCAAGGTTTTAAAACTATAATGTAACATACATGGATATAATCACTGGTACTTTGCTGTCTTATAATCAATACTCGCATGTTTTGTAAATTAAATATTGGTTGCTGGAACTCTGTCCCTCTCTGTGTTTTATAATGTTTTACAGGCAATGGTGGTTCTAATGGTGTCAAGGGAACACTCCTAAGGCTTGAGGCTCCGTGATTGCCTCACTTGTGATGACTAATGATTATGGTTTCGAAACGTGATTTATCTATATTAATGAAGTTTGTTTAGGAAGATGTGCTTTGTTGTAGCTGTGATGGATTTTGTCCTTGTTGATGGGCTTGAGGGTGGAACCGTTAGTTCATTGCAGGACAAATTGTGTATTTGAGTCCCATACGCATGCTAGACTTTTTTTTATGATGAGTTTGTTTCATTCTTTTTATTTTTATTTTTATTTTTATCATGGTTGGTTAATTGGTTTTAATCATTTAGTTAAATTCTTTTATACTATGGTACCATATTTAGTGTATTTTCCTCCCACCATAGTAAATCCATTGCTTGATGAAAATGGTTCCATCTCTAGTCTTAAATATAAGAACTAAATAAAATACGTAACTTTGTTTTTTAAATCTAAGACTTCGATCCATTTTATCCTTAAACTTACAATTTTTCCCCAAAATGCCACTTTTATTTGCACATATAAATTATGGAGGTCTCTAACAAGGGAAATTTCCAATACGCATGATTAAAGAGGGCATTTAAGAAAAACTAATACACTTTTGTTACAAAATGATTAACTTAATTAATTTTATTAATATTCATAAATTAATTATTTAACTTTTATATTAAGAACCAAACGTAGTGGGTTTTTATATTAATATCCAATAGAGAGCCCAGAAGCAGAGAAGAACAAAGGGGATTGGGCTCCGAACGTGCTTGGTCCATAAAAAATGCCTAAATAGAAGACCATTGTGATATTAGATTAATTTTTGTTGTTAGCTAATGATACTAATGATCTTAAATAAAAAAGATAATTAATATTGTTTTTATATTTTAAAATTTATAACAAGAACAATCATTGATATGATTTGTAAAATATGAAAAAAAAAAATGATAGAACATATATCTTTAAGTCTGGTCCAAAAAATATTTAAAATAAAGTCAGAATCATCTCAAAATGCCATAAGTCGATATCCAATGAATCAAATAAAAAGAAAAAACTTTATTTTCTTTTGGTTGGAAACGTGCCACATGCATTCCGGCCACAGAAAAAACATGTAAATGATTTAAATTTTGGACTTTTTAAGTAATGTAGATATTATTGGGTGCTGCAACAGCCGCAAAGTAGCTCTTTGATCCTGTAGTCTTTATTTTTGGAACTTTAGCTCCTCTCCATGTCACCGAAAAAAGACATTATTTCTTGGCTCCTACTTTTACTATAATTTTGTTTCACTACTAACAAATTCATCAACTCTTATGCATAGCACGGGCAATGAACTAGTGAATTGAACCATTTAGTAACAATGTTGAAAATTTGAGTTTAAATAACTCATCTATCATGAATTTAGGCACTTAAGAGCCAACAGAAGTTTAAAAACTTAAATAGTTCTTTTTTGAATTTCAAGATTTTCTCTCAAATTTTTGTAATTGAAATTTGATTTTTTTTAAAAAAACCTAAAAATAACATTCAAAATAAATATTTATTTCTCCCAGTTTATTCAACATTTTTTTTTTGAAGATACCAAGAGAGTATTTTTAAATTTTTTCTCAAAACATAACTATTGAAAAAAAGATGAGGATGGGGATGTTGAAATGAATGAGTGGTCATATAAAAGGATATAAAAGAATTGATATTAACCTCATATGAGGAAGAGTTGGAGTAATATCTATTAGAGAAAGGCGGGCTAGTACACAAAACTCTCATCAAGTGAGGCTTGAAGATAGGCTTTGAACTTGTGATCTCCAAGTTACATGAGGCAACCTTACCGGCACACTAAGGGTCACCCTCTAACATCTATTAGAGAAAAATGATAAAAAAAAAATGTTTGAAGTGATTTAGACATATATACAGAAAGCAATTGCATAGGCTAGTGTAGATCAAGCAATTCGAAATCATGTGAAAAGGGGCAGATGAAGAGAACATTTAATGAAGTTATTGAAGGAGTTAACAATTTTGCCAAATATTTGGTTAATTTTGACCGTTATTCCTAGACTACAGCCTAGCTTGGGGACAATCTTTAGCATAAACCTGGCGAGCATGACTTCCTCGACGATCGCAACCCTCCTGCTCCTCTTAAACCCCGCATATAACGCCATAGCAAATAGCGGTATACAAGTATACTCAGAACCCTTAAGCAACCATTGTTTAATCATAACCCGTATATAGAAATTGAAAAAAGAAATTTTTAATTATGTAGAGATTTAGTCATACTATTAGGTGATTAATCTAACACAATCACAATGAGAACTCATACTAATAAGCGATTAATCTAACACAATCACAATGAGAAAAAAAGGACAAAAGGCAAATTTCATGACGTGGTCTTGTAGAAAAGAGAAACATACACCCAAAAGGATAACAAAAGACTACTGTACCTATTACTGGATATTATAATAGAGCAATATTGATGACCAGGTGATAAAAAGACTGGAAACTAGACAACCAAAACCGATCAAGCAAAATGAGAATTAGGCATAGCATATCCGAAAGACCACACTTGTGCATCTGTTGCAGTCGCCAATCAGGTTTAAGAGCTTTCAAGATTCTAAAATCCTACAACCTATCAATTTTACTTTTTTTTCCTCTACTTACAAAAATCAAATTCACTTTTTTTAATACCATTAGTTGATAAAATTAGCAAAATTATAGTGATTCCAATTTAATGACCCGATTCTATTCTATGTATATATGTAAACCAAGTCTGTGAATAAAATCATCGGTGCAGTATTATTTCATCTCTGAAATCTTCATGGTATCAGAGCTTCTTGGAGATTTCCGAGATAATACTCGATCGCCCTGCAACTCGGTTATGTCCTAATTGATAGCTCTATCCTGATCGTTCTAACTGATCACCTATAAGACACGATTGCTCCAGTTCCAATCATCTACTTTTGAGCATCGGCCTTTTCTTTTTGTGTTCTTCTTCTTGTTCTTTCTTCATTCGCAAAAATCAATTTAAAAAAAAAACAATTAGCTTGCCAAGAACAAAGGATGGAAACTAAGAACCATTGTGATAGTTTCAAGGTGAGTCTCAACCTTCTCTTTCTTCATGCTCTTTCTTCAACCTCTCCTGCAACAATCCATTGTACAAAATGGATTAGTTTCAGTAGAATAAAGCTTGGAAAACTAAGGAACATTATAATAGTATAAAGGTAAGCCTCGGCCTTTCCTTTTGTTTGTGCTCTTTTTCCTCATTTTCCTTCTTCAACCTCTCCTGCAGCAATCCATTATACAACATGGATCAGATTCCAAAGAATAAAACAACTAAAACAACACAAAAACAAGTCATGGACTAACAAAATTGATCCTCCCTTGATTCGGAGGTTCATTGTTCGAGGAACAATACTTTGAAATTCATTGATCTAATTATTACAGTTCAAGAAGAAGAAAAAGGATAAATAGGATAACATTACATATCTATAAACACATGTACATACCACTGGTCAGAGAGAATTGGCCTCCTAAAGTCATAATAGCGTCCCCATCCACACCTACAAAATTAAAAATTACAATAACTATTGCATTTCCACATACTGATGTTGATTGAAAATTTTGTTTGAGACATGTTATTAAATGCTGCAGTGCAAAACTCGAGATCTAAGATAAAATGGAAATGGTAAAGTGAAGAAAGACAAAAGCCCAAGCGGACCAAACAAGCCCAAAGGAAAACAAACTGAAATATATAAGAATCACAAGCAAAGGCAAACCAAGGTAATTCAACATCTTTCCTATCAAAGTAACTTCACATGAATCAAGTTTCTAAGCACCATGGCAACCGGTTTAACAAGGTGAACCTAAGCTAATAGTCTCTCACGAATGGCAAGTGTTTAGCTCTCTCACTCAGAGTGTCTGGGCTTGTGTTTACTCTCAAAAATCCACCATATCTAATCTCCTCTCCATAAGCTTGGCTATTATCTAGGTTCTCCACCACTAACAATCAAATGCTAAGCATGGGTCAAAAGGACTTTTATTGGGTGGTAAAGTAGGCGCTCTAGAAAATCAAGAGTCAGTAAGGAAATCATAGGATAGAAAGAATATGCATACAATAAATTTAAGGCCTAGAATGCACAACCACATAGTAAATGAAAGGGAAATATGCATAGAAAACAAGTGTATCCCTCCCCCCTCTCTTTTGTTTCTTTCTTTCTTTTCCCTTTCCTTTTTTTTTTCGTTTTTCCTTTTTTCTCCCCTTCTTCCCCCCCCCCCCCCCACTTTTGCCTTTTTTCTCAACTTCATTTTTGGCACTCCTGAGCACAGCACAAAACTATCCTGAAATATCTTCTACAAGCATGCAATCAATCATATTCAAGCATAAAAGTGATAGTTCAACAATTATATCCTCCCAGTTAGCAAAAGTTACAGAATAACAATGCTAAGAGATCAAATTATGAACACAATTAGGAAAGAGGAATATAACCGACTGAGTCTCTCAAGAATGTAAGTGTTTCGCTCATCTCACCTTTATGGGATTTTTTTTCCTCTCAAAACAACCTAGGCTAGGCCCTACCATAGGCTTGTAATAATTCTAATTACGGCCACCACTTGCATGTGCATTCAAGAATCAAGAGGTCTTTTCCGCTTGTAATATTGGAGATAGGCCGCATGGAATGGATGATGGGGGTGGCAAGTATTGTGCATGTAAAATGAAATGAATAGGATCCAAAATTTGTCATATAATATATAAAAGTAGTAATAATGTTGCTAATCAAGAGAGCTTGGTGGGGATGCCTTTCTTTTTTTCCTCTTATTTATTGGCTTTCTTGTTTCTTTCTTCTTGCCAATTTTTTTTTCCTTCTGAGGAGCTATGTATTTTTCTTTTCTTTTCTTTGGCTCCTTTCTCTCTCTCTTTTTTGGATGCCTTTTTTCTTTTTTTCCCTTCTTTCCTTTTCTTCTTGGAGCTACAACTGTTTTTCTTTTCTTTTTTCTTTCCTCCTCTTTTCGGACCCACTTTTTTTTTTCCCTTTTTCTTATTTCTGTCATCCCTCACACAATTAAATAAGGCAACAGTACCACAAGATGTAATTTAATGAATGACCAATGATAATACTTAGAAATATATTTACATGCACAATAGATTACCACAATATAATGGAATTAGAGAAGGTGATAGGCTCAAAGGGGTAGCAAGGGATAATGATATTTGTGGCTTGTGTTTGGGATAAAAAAGGGTTTAGAATATGAATGCCTCTATCATTTTAAAGAATAACACATGCATAACGCAGCCATAAAAAGAACTAAAACAAGTTCTGAAGGGTTACCAACGTAGGAGGTTAATCACACAATTTTTGGAAATATAGGCCCAAAGATCCTTCCAACAAGGCTATCTCTCTCTGAGATATTCACAAAATCCAACTGAAGACTAATTGATCTCAAAGCATTTGCCTTACCTATTTCTAGCGCTAACCTTTAGAATATAATCAACTTAGCCATCACAATCAACAATGAATATAAGAGATTCATGCATGCATCAGAATATTTAGGATATACTCACACCCCAACCAATCATATCCAATCAAAGTGCATAGGCCATATAACATAAATATGCATCTCTATCTATCCCATGTATAAATGTAAGACTCTCAACAATCTAAATTACCTCAACACGGTGGGAATATGTTTATTAAGTTTTTTTCTTGGCTATGGGTTATGAAGAAAAAGATAATTTAAGGCTCAAAGTCAAGGTACGCAATTTGGGTCTAGCTATATACAACATGGTAGGAAATATATATACAATTTTTTGGCCATGGGTTCATGAATAAAAGATAATTTAAGGCTCAAAGTGGTCAAGCAATGGATTTAAGGCAATTTGGATCTGGCTATAAACAACATGGTAGGAAACATATACACATTTCTTTGGCCATGGGTTCATAAAGAAAAGATAATTTAAGGCTCAAGCAATGGATGTAGTAATGCATCAAGATGGGCTATGTGGATCTAGCTATGAACAAAATGAATGCCTTTCTCATTTCCATGTCTAGCAAATGCGAATATGTGGTCTCAAACAAGATGCAAGCCAAGTTCTAAATTAAGGAAAAGACAGGTGGTACACATATGAAATGAATAAGAATAGGCCCAAAAACCTCACTAGGTCATGACTACCGACTTAGGATTCACCTAAAGCCAAAACGATTGCCATGTAGCTCTTCTACTCGACACACGATCAATCACTCATCAATTCAAGAATGCATCCAAACCAAGGATTACCTCATACTTGCAATTCTCACATCCAAAGCAACTTTGTTTCATTTAAAAAAAAAAAAAAAAAAAAAAAATTAACTCACCCCCATAACATAAAAAGAAATGAAGCACATAAAACTCAATAGCCCAATCAAAATCATAAACAACACAGTATAAAAGTGTAAGAAGAAAGCGTACAACCGGGCAAAATAAGTTGCATCTTGAACGACCAAGCTCCTCATGTTATGCGTTCTTGTATACCGCAATACCTAGGAAGCACATAACACATGAAATTCGGGGTAAATTGATATGTAAGCATAATAAATAATTGAAAATATAGCCGTTAGGCTAATTTCAGTTGCAAAGTCAGTTAGTTAGGAAATTAGAAGGGTTAGTTAGTTAGTTTTAGCCTTAGTTTGGTCATTAAGTCAATCTAGCCTATAAATAAGGGTCTAATACCTATTGAAAATCAGATTATGATTGATGACGGAAAATAGATTTCTCTTTGTCTCTCTCTTTCTCTCTTGGTTCTCAATTCTCTCTTGATCTCTCTGTCTTCTTCATCTTCTACCCCCTCTATTTCTATTTCTGGTTTCTTCCCCTTTCTTTCTCTCTTTCTTTCTATACAGAATTACAATTCTGTAACAGTGGTATCAGAGCCTTCAATCCTTGGCCCTTCCACTGCAATATTGGGGAAAAAAAAAACAGAAGAAAAAGTCCGCCCAGCATGGCTTGTGCATATGCATCTCGATTTCTTTCAAGAAGCTTCGAAGAACGTCTCCAACAAACAGAAAGGCGACTTCAGCTATGGCACCTTCGACAAGAGGGGTCTATAGCAGATTTTAATTATGCGTTTGATTCCCTCTCAGCCAATCTAGATGTACCAGAGGATTACCTGGTTGAGGCATATGTTTCTGGCTTGAAAGAAGAGGTTGCGGAGTCAGTTAAGTTGTTCAACCCCCTTACTATGCGTGAAGCCCAATCCTTGGCAAGAGTGCAAGAGATATCCTTGCAATGGCGAGCCAAGAAAGCAGAGCAGGCAAGAAAAGGTTTGGAATATCAAAGCAAGACTCTGTTCGTCAAGAATGAGACCCAAGAAGTGCTCCCAGATATGCAAGAACCTTCCATTGCGCAAGAAACAGAGGACGACGCGCAAGAAGTTTATGCTTTTTTGGGAAAGAAAGAATCTTGTTCGGACTCCTCCCAAGAATGCAACGGAATAAGAGAAGAAACAGAAGTGATAGAGCTTGAAGGCAGAAACGATGGAAGGAAGACGTGTTCAGGCTTTCTGGGGTCAATGATGGGCCTCTCGCATGCAACAAAAGAGAACAAAGATGCGAACATGAATTCTGGTATGCGGGAGCTCCCAATGCCTGAATTTGAAAGCCATTTTCACACCCCAGAAACGTGGAAGAATGCAAAAATGGCATCTGGAGTCAGTGGGTCATTTAGTCTCGTCTGTTTCTTACCGCTAAGTTCTTTTTCTTCTTCTCTGGCCCTGTTTCTGTTGTTTGGCCGAAGGACTTTGTCTAGCAATAGTTATGCAAATGTTTCAAAAAGCATGGAACCAGGTTTGTGGAGTGTTCAGCAGTGTACGTGGCTGACTAAAGATGATTTAGAACAGTCAAACATGCAGCTGGATGCCACTCTCTTTAAGCTGCAGAAGTATTTTGGAGGGTTACAGCTGGATAGCATTTCATCTCTGTGTCAAGAGTATTTTGGAGACACCTTGGGTTTGGCCTTATCGGATCAGAACGTGGGCTTTAACTTTCAAGAAAATGGCCCAAGTTCATTGCAGCAGTGGGTGAATTCAGCCAAACCTATATACATGTCTATTCGTTGGTCTTTTCATGTTAAACTCTCTTGTACAAGAACTCTTCTGCAACTATGGTTCAAGGGAAAGTTGATTGTAATGCTCTATGGAAGGTTTTGCTCTCTAAGAGGGAAAGACAAGAAAATGCCTAAAGGGTGAAATGTGCAGCAGAATTAAACACAATCTGAAGGAAAAAGCTGCTGATTCCCTGATTCCAAGTCACAAAACTTTCACTAGCTAGCAGCAATTTTCAGAAGTTTCCTAGCTCAGTTTTTGTAATTCTTTGAAATTGTCTGTTGTTGTTCAGCATCCTTGAGGGCAAGGATGTTTTGAGAGGGGGGTATTGATATGTAAGCATAATAAATAATTGAAAATATAGCCGTTAGGCTAATTTCAGTTGCAAAGTCAGTTAGTTAGGAAATTAGAAGGGTTAGTTAGTTAGTTTTAGCCTTAGTTTGGTCATTAAGTCAATCTAGCCTATAAATAAGGGTCTAATACCTATTGAAAATCAGATTATGATTGATGACGGAAAATAGATTTCTCTTTGTCTCTCTCTTTCTCTCTTGGTTCTCAATTCTCTCTTGATCTCTCTGTCTTCTTCATCTTCTACCCCCTCTATTTCTATTTCTGGTTTCTTCCCCTTTCTTTCTCTCTTTCTTTCTATACAGAATTACAATTCTGTAACATAAATATTGGAAAGCGTACACGATTTAAGCATCTGCGCACAAATTGAAGTTCCAAATAACATTGAAAACTTCCTTCCTGGCATGATTGACAAACCTGCAACATTGGCAAGTCTCCAAGAGGGAAGTCCCGGAAACCAATAATGTTTAGGAAGCTGATCTGCAACCCAAGGCAGAGACAAGTCTAAATAACATAGTTCATAGTAAGAGTAAAGAGCAGAGTTTTTGAAGGCATACCTCATCAGCTCCATCTTTGTAGTACTGGCTGGCAAGCTCAATTACCTAACAATTAAAATAATACTATCAGATGGCTAAAGTATTAGTGTTGCCTAACAGGGAAAAATGCTTCAGAGCGTTTGATTTTGTAGGGGTGAATGCTGATAGCTAAGGGGAGGATGAGTTTAGAATTTCAAACAGTAAAAGGCATCACTGATGGAATTGTTCATTAACGAAAGCATATGACGTAACAAAAAATTAATCAATGTGTTAAACATTTGAAAATCATCATGCTTTGTTTCTTTTAGTTTAATTACTTATCCTGATGACTAGTTTGTGGCTTTGTTCTGCACAGGTAGTATCTAATGCTTTTAACATGAGTAACCAATAAAAATAAAATAAACACTATCTCCAATACCTCTTTCCCCTTTGTTTGTTCTCTTACATCATACTGGTCTCCTTTGGTTACAACAAGGTCCCCCCTGTCATTTGCGTTCACACCAAGACAACCAATCACCTTAACAAATAACCTCTTGTAAGTCTTGTTAGCAAACCAAATAAAAAGTGTTATTATCACACTGACCACAATCTCCCTCCTAAAGAAGATAAACCCCTAGAAGAATAAATAAGTAAAAAGAAACTGAAACCAGAGCGTAATTGTCCAAGCCAGGAAATAAAGTAGACCCTGACAGGTCCAAATAAAAAGTTAACCCCAGAATATGTTCAAAAACAACTATAATAAAGACTTCCATCACAATACCTTTTTGCTAGTTTTGAAGCCTTCCCTCCATCAGCCTTCTGTCATTAGATGAACATTTCAAATGGTTAGCCAACTTGAGAAAAATATGATAGTAATAGAATTGATTTCTGCAATGTGCATATTCAGTACAGCATGAAAACCACCTTTGTCCTGCTTGCATTTGGATTTAAGAATCTTCTTAAAACAGAAAGACCAACATCTGTAAATTTCAAATTTAGGAATCAGTATAAGAACTAGCAACGAACAACTCAAAACTTAAGAACTAAGAAAATCAAAGGCAAAAGTAAAATTTTAATTTCAAACCAGAGTAGATATCTTCCCCTCATTTTCCCTTTCATTTTGATTTTTCTGAGTCATTGAGGCATCCAGACAGAATTCTACAGAATTAGACAAACTTTTTATACTTTATTATTTCAAAACAAAATATGAAATCATTCAATTTCTCTCCTGCTTGACCAACAACTAGTTACAAAACATTAAAATTCGTGTTTTCTACATGGCTAAGGCATCCGATGCACATACTCAACAAAATAAACAAGAAATTAAATTATTATATAGAAGATAAAAACTTGCCTCCACTCTTTCCAGGATGAAGCTGAACTGCATGCACATATCAAGCTAATCATCACTAGTTCTAGAATTCAATTCAGTTTATTAGCAATGAGAATAATTTATAATAATGCCCATTAGCAAGACGAAAGAAGCCGATAAAATGAACACTACCTCTTTTCTATGAAAAATGCCCGCAAATAGAGCAGCACATGCATTTGTTTCGGCACACACTTCAGAAAAGTGATCAACAGCACCAGCATCACTACTTGCAATCACAGGGATACTTACAGCATCTCAAATCAACTTAACTAAATCGTTATCAAATCCTTTCCCTTGTCCGGAAATATCAATAACGGAAAACATGAAGTTAGGATAGATGCAGGAAACCAAGGTGATATTCAAGTGATATTGATCTAAAATTCTGCCTCAAGCTGGTCTAAGAAACCAGATATTTTTATAACATTGTTTATCAGAAAGACTGAAGCAAGCATAATCCTCATTTAAAAAACAATTTGATGAACTGGACAAAAACATAAAAAACAATTATCTCTTTCCATTTGTCATCTCAAAATGAAACATAAAATGGCACTAAGTTGGAAATAAGATTGCTACAACACTATTATAGTATTATTATTACTATTGACGAACTAGTAACTCATGGTTAAAATACATATCCTTTTAAAAAAATTCTGGCAAAAAATTGTATGTTACCATCACAGTCAATGCAGTTAAGCAGTATTTCTCCAGCACCAAGTTCTTCAACTACTTCTGCAAGCTCACAGGCCCCAATTGTTCGGCCTTCTCGTCCCCCATTCATCGTAAAAAGGGAAAAAGCCACCTTAGAAAGCAAGCAGTGAAGTGGTTTCATCGTGAATTCTTGATACTTCCTGATATAAGCAGCATCTCTAACTTGCACAACTTCATAAGAGGAACAAAACATCATTGAAGAGAAAGATTGATATAATGTTTCTCCTTTTATAAGTAAGATCAATCGAACAGAGTTATTGGCAAACTAGATCCAACACCAAGTTTATCTTCTAATAAAAAGCACTTTACTGGCAACATTTCCGGTAGCATTCTAATCACAGAATCTCGTAGTTACAGTGAAGAAGTTAATGGCAACATTTAATGGCAGTTTTAATAGAACAAAGTTCCAGTCAAGAATCTCATCCAGAAAATGTGTTCCGCAAGTAAAGAGAGGAGAAAACAGGGCTTACTGTACACCGGCACCAAGCATATTCTTCTCCATTTGGACCTGAAATTTATTTTTCAAATAAAAAAAGAATGAATAAATCATTATTCAAGAATTAAATGATCCATTTCTATCCATTACATCCCAAAATATCTCTGTAATGCTGTACTTTAAGCAGAAGAATTTCCTCTAAAACGAAGGGGAACCTTTCAAGACTAGCCATATCATATAATGAAGAATGCCAAGCCAGAATATTATAATTAATGATGATGCCTTCAACATGTTAAAATCGCATATGTTTTTGGACAGAGAGACGCCTTACCTTGTCATGGTCTATAAGTTCATCCTATATATCCCTTCCAATCTGCTCTGCAAGATCTTCATCTTGTGCCACCTAAAAACAAATGCTGCGGATGAATTTTTTCCCCAAAATAAGTGATACTTCAATTGTAGTTTCATTTTGCAACTCACAACACTGGACATTGGAGATAAGATACAACACACACAAATAGGTTATATTCATCAAGAAAAAGGTTGGGAAACTAATAACCTTTATAATAATATAAAGGTGAGTGCCGGCCTTTTCTTTTTGTGCTCTTCTTGTTCTTTCTTCATCCTCTTCAACGTCCCTCGCAACAGTCAATTTAAAAAAAAACGATTAGCTTGTCAAGAACAAAGGATGGGAAACTAAGAACCATTGTGATAGTTTCAAGGTGAGTCTCAACCTTCTCTTTCTTCATGCTCTTTCTTCAACCTCTCCTGCAACAATCCATTGTACAAAATGGATTAGTTTCAGTAGAATAAAGCTTGGAAAACTAAGGAACATTATAATAGTATAAAGGTAAGCCTCGGCCTTTCCTTTTGTTTGTGCTCTTTTTCCTCATTTTCCTTCTTCAACCTCTCCTGCAGCAATCCATTATACAACATGGATCAGATTCCAAAGAATAAAACAACTAAAACAACACAAAAACAAGTCATGGACTAACAAAATTGATCCTCCCTTGATTCGGAGGTTCATTGTTCGAGGAACAATACTTTGAAATTCATTGATCTAATTATTACAGTTCAAGAAGAAGAAAAAGGATAAATAGGATAACATTACATATCTATAAACACATGTACATACCACTGGTCAGAGAGAATTGGCCTCCTAAAGTCATAATAGCGTCCCCATCCACACCTACAAAATTAAAAATTACAATAACTATTGCATTTCCACATACTGATGTTGATTGAAAATTTTGTTTGAGACATGTTATTAAATGCTGCAGTGCAAAACTCGAGATCTAAGATAAAATGGAAATGGTAAAGTGAAGAAAGACAAAAGCCCAAGCGGACCAAACAAGCCCAAAGGAAAACAAACTGAAATATATAAGAATCACAAGCAAAGGCAAACCAAGGTAATTCAACATCTTTCCTATCAAAGTAACTTCACATGAATCAAGTTTCTAAGCACCATGGCAACCGGTTTAACAAGGTGAACCTAAGCTAATAGTCTCTCACGAATGGCAAGTGTTTAGCTCTCTCACTCAGAGTGTCTGGGCTTGTGTTTACTCTCAAAAATCCACCATATCTAATCTCCTCTCCATAAGCTTGGCTATTATCTAGGTTCTCCACCACTAACAATCAAATGCTAAGCATGGGTCAAAAGGACTTTTATTGGGTGGTAAAGTAGGCGCTCTAGAAAATCAAGAGTCAGTAAGGAAATCATAGGATAGAAAGAATATGCATACAATAAATTTAAGGCCTAGAATGCACAACCACATAGTAAATGAAAGGGAAATATGCATAGAAAACAAGTGTATCCCTCCCCCCTCTCTTTTGTTTCTTTCTTTCTTTTCCCTTTCCTTTTTTTTTTTCGTTTTTCCTTTTTTCTCCCCTTCTTCCCCCCCCCCCCCCACTTTTGCCTTTTTTCTCAACTTCATTTTTGGCACTCCTGAGCACAGCACAAAACTATCCTGAAATATCTTCTACAAGCATGCAATCAATCATATTCAAGCATAAAAGTGATAGTTCAACAATTATATCCTCCCAGTTAGCAAAAGTTACAGAATAACAATGCTAAGAGATCAAATTATGAACACAATTAGGAAAGAGGAATATAACCGACTGAGTCTCTCAAGAATGTAAGTGTTTCGCTCATCTCACCTTTATGGGATTTTTTTTCCTCTCAAAACAACCTAGGCTAGGCCCTACCATAGGCTTGTAATAATTCTAATTACGGCCACCACTTGCATGTGCATTCAAGAATCAAGAGGTCTTTTCCGCTTGTAATATTGGAGATAGGCCGCATGGAATGGATGATGGGGGTGGCAAGTATTGTGCATGTAAAATGAAATGAATAGGATCCAAAATTTGTCATATAATATATAAAAGTAGTAATAATGTTGCTAATCAAGAGAGCTTGGTGGGGATGCCTTTCTTTTTTTCCTCTTATTTATTGGCTTTCTTGTTTCTTTCTTCTTGCCAATTTTTTTTTCCTTCTGAGGAGCTATGTATTTTTCTTTTCTTTTCTTTGGCTCCTTTCTCTCTCTCTTTTTTGGATGCCTTTTTTCTTTTTTTCCCTTCTTTCCTTTTCTTCTTGGAGCTACAACTGTTTTTCTTTTCTTTTTTCTTTCCTCCTCTTTTCGGACCCACTTTTTTTTTTCCCTTTTTCTTATTTCTGTCATCCCTCACACAATTAAATAAGGCAACAGTACCACAAGATGTAATTTAATGAATGACCAATGATAATACTTAGAAATATATTTACATGCACAATAGATTACCACAATATAATGGAATTAGAGAAGGTGATAGGCTCAAAGGGGTAGCAAGGGATAATGATATTTGTGGCTTGTGTTTGGGATAAAAAAGGGTTTAGAATATGAATGCCTCTATCATTTTAAAGAATAACACATGCATAACGCAGCCATAAAAAGAACTAAAACAAGTTCTGAAGGGTTACCAACGTAGGAGGTTAATCACACAATTTTTGGAAATATAGGCCCAAAGATCCTTCCAACAAGGCTATCTCTCTCTGAGATATTCACAAAATCCAACTGAAGACTAATTGATCTCAAAGCATTTGCCTTACCTATTTCTAGCGCTAACCTTTAGAATATAATCAACTTAGCCATCACAATCAACAATGAATATAAGAGATTCATGCATGCATCAGAATATTTAGGATATACTCACACCCCAACCAATCATATCCAATCAAAGTGCATAGGCCATATAACATAAATATGCATCTCTATCTATCCCATGTATAAATGTAAGACTCTCAACAATCTAAATTACCTCAACACGGTGGGAATATGTTTATTAAGTTTTTTTCTTGGCTATGGGTTATGAAGAAAAAGATAATTTAAGGCTCAAAGTCAAGGTACGCAATTTGGGTCTAGCTATATACAACATGGTAGGAAATATATATACAATTTTTTGGCCATGGGTTCATGAATAAAAGATAATTTAAGGCTCAAAGTGGTCAAGCAATGGATTTAAGGCAATTTGGATCTGGCTATAAACAACATGGTAGGAAACATATACACATTTCTTTGGCCATGGGTTCATAAAGAAAAGATAATTTAAGGCTCAAGCAATGGATGTAGTAATGCATCAAGATGGGCTATGTGGATCTAGCTATGAACAAAATGAATGCCTTTCTCATTTCCATGTCTAGCAAATGCGAATATGTGGTCTCAAACAAGATGCAAGCCAAGTTCTAAATTAAGGAAAAGACAGGTGGTACACATATGAAATGAATAAGAATAGGCCCAAAAACCTCACTAGGTCATGACTACCGACTTAGGATTCACCTAAAGCCAAAACGATTGCCATGTAGCTCTTCTACTAGACACACGATCAATCACTCATCAATTCAAGAATGCATCCAAACCAAGGATTACCTCATACTTGCAATTCTCACATCCAAAGCAACTTTGTTTCATTTAAAAAAAAAAAAAAAAAAAAAAAATTAACTCACCCCCATAACATAAAAAGAAATGAAGCACATAAAACTCAATAGCCCAATCAAAATCATAAACAGCACAGTATAAAAGTGTAAGAAGAAAGCGTACAACCGGGCAAAATAAGTTGCATCTTGAACGACCAAGCTCCTCATGTTATGCGTTCTTGTATACCGCAATACCTAGGAAGCACATAACACATGAAATTCGGGGTAAATATTGGAAAGCGTACACGATTTAAGCATCTGCGCACAAATTGAAGTTCCAAATAACATTGAAAACTTCCTTCCTGGCATGATTGACAAACCTGCAACATTGGCAAGTCTCCAAGAGGGAAGTCCCGGAAACCAATAATGTTTAGGAAGCTGATCTGCAACCCAAGGCAGAGACAAGTCTAAATAACATAGTTCATAGTAAGAGTAAAGAGCAGAGTTTTTGAAGGCATACCTCATCAGCTCCATCTTTGTAGTACTGGCTGGCAAGCTCAATTACCTAACAATTAAAATAATACTATCAGATGGCTAAAGTATTAGTGTTGCCTAACAGGGAAAAATGCTTCAGAGCGTTTGATTTTGTAGGGGTGAATGCTGATAGCTAAGGGGAGGATGAGTTTAGAATTTCAAACAGTAAAAGGCATCACTGATGGAATTGTTCATTAACGAAAGCATATGACGTAACAAAAAATTAATCAATGTGTTAAACATTTGAAAATCATCATGCTTTGTTTCTTTTAGTTTAATTACTTATCCTGATGACTAGTTTGTGGCTTTGTTCTGCACAGGTAGTATCTAATGCTTTTAACATGTGTAACCAATAAAAATAAAATAAACACTATCTCCAATACCTCTTTCCCCTTTGTTTGTTCTCTTACATCATACTGGTCTCCTTTGGTTACAACAAGGTCCCCCCTGTCATTTGCGTTCACACCAAGACAACCAATCACCTTAACAAATAACCTCTTGTAAGTCTTGTTAGCAAACCAAATAAAAAGTGTTATTATCACACTGACCACAATCTCCCTCCTAAAGAAGATAAACCCCTAGAAGAATAAATAAGTAAAAAGAAACTGAAACCAGAGCGTAATTGTCCAAGCCAGGAAATAAAGTAGACCCTGACAGGTCCAAATAAAAAGTTAACCCCAGAATATGTTCAAAAACAACTATAATAAAGACTTCCATCACAATACCTTTTTGCTAGTTTTGAAGCCTTCCCTCCATCAGCCTTCTGTCATTAGATGAACATTTCAAATGGTTAGCCAACTTGAGAAAAATATGATAGTAATAGAATTGATTTCTGCAATGTGCATATTCAGTACAGCATGAAAACCACCTTTGTCCTGCTTGCATTTGGATTTAAGAATCTTCTTAAAACAGAAAGACCAACATCTGTAAATTTCAAATTTAGGAATCAGTATAAGAACTAGCAACGAACAACTCAAAACTTAAGAACTAAGAAAATCAAAGGCAAAAGTAAAATTTTAATTTCAAACCAGAGTAGATATCTTCCCCTCATTTTCCCTTTCATTTTGATTTTTCTGAGTCATTGAGGCATCCAGACAGAATTCTACAGAATTAGACAAACTTTTTATACTTTATTATTTCAAAACAAAATATGAAATCATTCAATTTCTCTCCTGCTTGACCAACAACTAGTTACAAAACATTAAAATTCGTGTTTTCTACATGGCTAAGGCATCCGATGCACATACTCAACAAAATAAACAAGAAATTAAATTATTATATAGAAGATAAAAACTTGCCTCCACTCTTTCCAGGATGGAGCTGAACTGCATGCACATATCAAGCTAATCATCACTAGTTCTAGAATTCAATTCAGTTTATTAGCAATGAGAATAATTTATAATAATGCCCATTAGCAAGACGAAAGAAGCCGATAAAATGAACACTACCTCTTTTCTATGAAAAATGCCCGCAAATAGAGCAGCACATGCATTTGTTTCGGCACACACTTCAGAAAAGTGATCAACAGCACCAGCAGCACTACTTGCAATCACAGGGATACTTACAGCATCTCAAATCAACTTAACTAAATCGTTATCAAATCCTTTCCCTTGTCCGGATATATCAATAACGGAAAACATGAAGTTAGGATAGATGCAGGAAACCAAGGTGATATTCAAGTGATATTGATCTAAAATTCTGCCTCAAGCTGGTCTAAGAAACCAGATATTTTTATAACATTGTTTATCAGAAAGACTGAAGCAAGCATAATCCTCATTTAAAAAACAATTTGATGAACTGGACAAAAACATAAAAAACAATTATCTCTTTCCATTTGTCATCTCAAAATGAAACATAAAATGGCACTAAGTTGGAAATAAGATTGCTACAACACTATTATAGTATTATTATTACTATTGACGAACTAGTAACTCATGGTTAAAATACATATCCTTTTAAAAAAATTCTGGCAAAAAATTGTATGTTACCATCACAGTCAATGCAGTTAAGCAGTATTTCTCCAGCACCAAGTTCTTCAACTACTTCTGCAAGCTCATAAGCCCCAATCGTTCGGCCTTCTAGTCCTCCATTCACTGTAAAAAGGGAAAAAATTACCTTAGAAAACAAGTAGTAAAGTTATTTCATCGTGAATTCTTGATACTTCCTGATATAAGCAGCATCTCTAACTTGCACAACTTCATAAGAGAAACGAAACATCATTGAAGAGAAATATTGATATAATGTTTCTCCTTTTATAAGTAAGATCAATCGAACAGAGTTATTGGCAAACTAGATGCAACACCAAGTTTATCTTCTAATAAAAAACACTTTAACGGCAACATTTCCGGTAGCATTCTAATCACAGAATCTCGTAGTTACAGTGAAGAAGTTAATGGCAACATTCAATGGCAGTTTTAATAGAACAAAGTTCCAGTCAAGAATCTCATCCAGAAAATGTGTTCCGCAAGTAAAGAGAGGAGAAAACAGGGCTTACTGTACACCGGCACCAAGCATATTCTACTCCATTTGGACCTGAAATTTATTTTTCAAATAAAAAAAGAATGAATAAATCATTATTAAAAAATGTAATGATCTCTTTCTATTCATTACATCCCAAAATATCTCTGTAATGCTGTATTTTAAGCAGAGGAATTTCCTCTAAAAAGAAGGGTAAACTTTCAAGAAAACATGCAAACTTGATTTGTTAGAACTAGCAGTTGCTTCTGAGCTATAATTAATGATAATGACTAGCCATATCATACAATGAAGAATGAATATTCATTTCATCAATAGAAAAGGAGAAAATCAAGTACATTGGAAACTTATTCTTGGATAATCATGAAGGCTAATTCTTCAAGATCAGACCTAGAGGACCATCAACCTGCACTACTTTTGGTAGATTGATTAATCTACCAATTTCACAATGGATGTTCAATATATATTCCCATAATCTTAAACTAGGAAGTCCTCTTAGAAATGAAAGGAAAGAGAAAGATAAACATATCATTACCAGGAGTTGACGCCTTTATAGTCTGGAATTGCACATCACTGGGATTCTTTACCTAAGCTCTGCGAGGATCAATACTGACTACCACTGCCTGCTAGGTGAAAATAGATTGACGACTCAATAGATTGTTCAGTTCTTATAAGCATCATACACTGACTATCCGATGAACTATGCATTTTATAATACATTCAGACAATTACAAATAGCCCTTAGGCAATTGACTTTTCATCACTGATAGAGCACCAATCATGAAATCACGTGTATAATACAGTCAGACAACTACAAAAAGCCCCCCCTGGCAAATGACTTTTCATCACTGCAAGAGTAACAATAACGAAATCACGCGCAGTGAATTTGTGGAATTTAATTGATTTTATTTTATTTTATTAATATTTAAGTTCGCGGTTTGTGGTCGTTTAAAGTTCAGCACAAGTTTAGGGGCAAGCGGAGTATGTTAGGATTATTTATGAACATGCACAGTTAGGAAAGGATCAAAGGAAAGGAGGAACTCACATCGACGAGGACCGAACAAGAGGAAATCAAAATCGAACCCAGAAATGCCGAGCCATTAGTGTCGGCCCAGCCATCCTCGTCCATTGCGGCTCCCTTCTTCACTCAAGGATGCTCGAGCAGAATCTCCAGCTAATGAAACGGGAAACAAGAAATGCTTCGCTGATTTACTGATCAGAGCACGTTGCTCTCACCTGTAATGTACGAGCTCGAACCAGTAAACACTGAGAGATGCTTCGCTGATTTAGGAAGTAAAAAAGAAAAGCCCCACAACGGAGCTATTTCTTCCAATTTTAGGGAATAGCGCGCCCCCGCCACAACGGAACTATTTCTCCAACGGTAAAATTTCTAATAACGGCACCGGCTTCTCTCCGCGGCCTCGAACCACGCTGCCCATGGGATTCAATAACATGTCCGTTGAGGGAGACGGTGGCCGGTGGGTGCAATGCAAGGGAGTTTATAAGTAAAAAAAATAAAAACAATTAAGAAAAGGATTGGCATCTATTTTCTATAAGCAAAATAAGAATTACTTCCAAATGAGAAAAATTTTAAAAAATGACAGGCAGAAATTATATTGGGTATTGACTTCTTGTTGGACTCCACTGAAAAATGAATGCCTTATTAAAAGAAGGGAAAATTTCTTAAAGTTTTTAAAAAATATTTGATGTTTTTAATTTGGATAGAAAGAGCCTATGTATAAAAAAAGAAAGAGTAATAATAGAAATTTTTTTCTATTTACATATCACATCATATAATTTTTTCATAAATGTATAATTTTATTCTTCCTTTATTGCTATGCAAATTTTATTTTTAGAGTATCAAGCAAATATGAGTAAAGTTATATAGTTATTAAATTTTAAGATAAGATTAATGAGATATATAAAGTTTTTTTTTTTTTTGGTTTAAATGAAACATATAGGAAGTGGCTTCGTTTAGAGATGAAAATATTATAAATACCCCTTTGAGTGCTCTGAGGCATACTCAAATTTCAATGAGCTCCTGAGATCCATCTCACAAAAACTTCATTCATTAAAAAAAGAGATGAAAAGAGTATATTAAAATGTTGACTCCTAATTTTTCATCCCAATAATTATTACTTAGGCATTATTTCTTTTCGGGTTAAGATGTATTTAACACTCTGAAATATTGTTTTCAAGTACTTCCAACACCTTAAAGTATTTTTTGTTATACACAATGCCATAAAATATTTTTTTTGTGGTACACCAAGCACCTTAAAGTATTTTTTTTTAAGTGCGTTTAGTACCATAAACTTTTTTTTTATTTTATATCTAACATCCTAGAGTATTTTTTCAGGTGTATTCAGTACCTTAAATTATCTAAATTGTTAAGTGCAAAATTGCACAAAAAGTTATTTTAAGGTGATGAACGTGCCTAAACAGATAATTCAGGGTGCTGGGTTAAAATATTTTAGAGCATTGGATACGCCTAGAAAAAAAAAATAGTTAGAGTGTTGGTTGTAATTTAACCCTTCCTTTTTTTTTCATTTAGAAGTGCGCATGGTAATTGAAGAGGATAAAAGCCGGTGCCTTCTAATAACATTTAATCTTTCATCTAAATCTTTGCCATTAATTTCACCATGAACTTCAATTTCACATTTGATGTTCTAATATGTTCCAACATAGATCGAGTTCAAAGAGAATATCTCAAGGTTAAAAAACTCCTCTATTCCTTAATATAAGAACTAATTAACTAATTTGGGTAAATTAAAGAAAATGGTTAAATTAATTAATATGATATGTTTATTTTTTAAAAAATATTTTAATCATCTTTCTTAATTTCTTCCCTTATTCTCCTACTTGATTATTGTTAGAGGAAGTATTGGGGAGAGTCAGAAAGAAGTCAAGAGCCAAGGATTTTTTTTAGTGGCTGAAGCAAAATAACGTACAAATGTAGTACTCCCTCCGTTCCTAAATATAGGACAAAGTTTGTAGTGTAATTTGCACTACAAACTTTGTCTTATATTTAGGACCGGAGATAGTAATATTTTTTTGTCCCATCACAATATACTAACAACAGCACATGAACAAACAGACTTCCAAGGTGGCTCCAAGTTCAGAAACAATACATCCCAATCAAAAATGATTTATAAGTTACTTTGAAATTAATACACTAAGTTTACAAGAAAGATTGAAACTTGTTATTTCCTAAAACACAAGACTACTTTTTCTTCCATAATGAGCAGCTCCACCTAAAACATTTTGATAGACTAACCCGTTTGCCACTATAAAAAACATCCCAATCTCGGCAAGCAGCATATCAGATTCGAACTTCAATATTTCCCTTCAAAAAGTACTCCTTTACGGACAGAATAGGCACCTGAAAAAAAAAAAATATATATATATATCAAATCAATGAATCTCCAGCCACAGGTGGTTTCAGAATACTTGCAAATATTTTAAACAGCAGAACTAAACAGAAAACATAATTACTAAATTTAGTCACATTTTACTTGTTCAATTACATTGCTTCAAGATTAACCTTTGAACATTTAAAGCTCAAATTTACCACTAATTTTAGAAATTTTGTCAAGTTAATCACTCATTGTAGAATTAAATTGAGTTTATTAGCTATATGCATAATGATAATAATTCCCATTAGCATCAGGAAAGAAGCTGATAAAATGAACTTTACCTCTTTTCTATGAAAAGTGCCGGCTGCAAGTGCAACAGATGCATTTGTTTTGGCAAATGGCAAACACTTCAGAAAAGTGATCAGCAGCACCAGCACCATTGCTTGCAATCACGGAGATACTTGCAGCATATGAAATCAACTTAACTAAATCTATATCAAATCCTTTACCTTGACCTGAAATTTCAATAATGGAAAAATAGAAAGTTAGAATAGATGTAGGAAACCAACGTGATATTCAAGAAGTGACATTGATGTAAAATTCTGGCTCAGACTGGTTGAAGAAACCAGATATTTTTCCTTTCTCAGAAAGACTGAAGTAAAGCATATTCCTTATTCAAAAGAAAAAAATTGAGAAACTGGACAAAAACATGAGAAACAATTATGTCTTTCCATTTGTCATCTCAAAATGACACATAAAATGCCACTAAGTTAGAACTAAGATTACCACAACACTATTATATTACTATTGATTGATGAACTAGTAACTCATTATTAAAATACATATCCTTTTAAAAAAAGTCTGGCAAAAAATTGTATATTACTATCACAGTCAATGCAGTTAAGTAGTATTTCTCCAGCACCAAGCTCTTCAACTGCTTTTGCAAGCTCACAAGCCCCAATTGGCCGGCCTTCTCATCCCCTATTCACCTTAAAAAAGGGGAAAAATCACCTAGAAAGCAAGCAGTAAAGTGGTTTCATCTTGAATTATTGATTCCTGATATAACCAGCATCTTAAACTTGCACAACTTTGTAAGAAAAACAAAACATCATTGAAGAGAAAGATTGAGATTGTAAACGAAAGAGCTCGTACAAAACTATATTTACACTCATATGTTAAATGAGAGGATTACAAGATATATTTATATACAAAACAGAGACAGAAGATGAGTGATTAACGGAAACAATTCAAAGAGTAGTTGAGGAATAGTCAACAAACTCCACCACCGAATTGCTTCTTCAACAATCTCATGCCACTGTATTGATCTATGTTAATAACACTCCCCCTCAAGTTGGAACGTAGATGTTAATTAAGCCCAACTTGTTACAAAGATAGTCAACATGAGTCCCATTTAAGGCCTTAGTCAGAAGATCTCCCAATTGATCACTAGATCGCACATGCCCTGTAGAAATAAAGTTTTCTTTGATCTTATCACGTACAAAGTGACAATCGATCTCAATATGTTTTGTACGTTCATGAAATACTGAATTAGAGGCTATATGTAAGGCAACTTTATTATCACACCACAGCTTTGTAGGCAATGACGTGACAAAACCAACTTCCTTCATTAATTGGAGAATCCACACAATTTCTTGCGTGGACTGAGACATGGCTCTATACTCAGCTTCTGTACTTGACTTAGATACCACATCCTGCTTCTTACTCCTCCAAGATACCAAGTTTCCACCTACAAACACACAATATCCTATGGTGGATCTCCTAGTAGACTTTAACCCAGCAAAATCAACATCACAAAAACATTCAATCTCGGTGTGGCCATGATTTGTATAGAGTATACCACGACCAGGTAAGCTTTTCAGGTAATGTAAAACATGCTCTAAGGCTTCCCATTGAGCAACGGTTGGTGCTGTCATGAATTGGCTAAGTACACTCACTGGAAATGTCACATCAGGGCGAGTCACCGTGAGATAGTTTAGCTTCCCAATCAATCTTCGGTATCTTTCAGGGTAGGCAAACGGCTTGATCTTTTCAGGATCAACCTTTTTTCTTACGTCCTCAGGTAGTTCATCAAACGGTATGTTATCATCAATGTCCAAGAAAGGATTAGGAATCATGGGAACGCTACTGGGTGTTGCCCCAAGTTTCCCAATCTCCTTTAGTAAATCCAGAACATATTTTCACTGTGTCAAGAGAATGCCTTTCGTGCTTCTCATAACCTCGATTCCAAGAAAGTATTTTAACTGACCCAGATCCTTTGTTTGGAAGTGAGAATTCAGGAAGGCTTTTAGTGAGGAGATTCCCGAAGTGTTGCTCCCCATAATAACAATATAATCAACATATACCACTAAGAGGATCATGCCAGCCTCCATTCGCTGATAAAACACAGAATGGTCACACTTACTTTGATTTAGACCAAATTTCTTAATCATCGTGCTAAACCTGTCAAACAACGCACGAGGACTCTGCTTCAGACCATATAATGACTTCTTGAGATGGCATACCTTCCCATGCTCCCCCTGAACAACAAAACCAGGTGGTTGCTCCATATAAACTTCCTCAAGAAGATCACCATTCAAGAAGGCATTTTTAACATCCAATTGATGAAGAGCCCAACCATAAGTAGCAGCCATAGAAATAAAGAGACGAACAGAAGACAATTTTGCCACAGGGGAAAAAGTTTCTGAATAGTCAATACCAACATATGAGTGTAAATATAGTTTTGCATGAGCTCTTTTGTTTACATGGTATCAGAGCGATCTTGCCTGATATCTCAAGTTGAGCGATAGACAGAGAGAGAACAACTTGTGTGAGATAGAGCGATACGTTGGGTTCTGACATTCGTCACATCACTGTACATGCGCCCTACCATCGGAATAGCCGGCTCAATACCGGCGCACGCCTGGAGTCTAACGGCGGGAAGGCGGCGCTGGACCTCACACGCCTGACGGACGGTCAGCTTCTGTCACCGGCGCGTGGAGGTGCGTGCGGCAAAGTTTCAGGTGGCGGTTTAGTTCGTCTGAGCCTAATTTTTCAAACCGGTTTATCCCTAGGGTGTTTGAGTTCATTTGGGATCGGCTTGTTATTTTGCAAATTCAGAGGCTCTGTCTGTCATTTTTTTTTTCAAATTTGGAGGAACTGTCTGTCATTTTTCAAATTCGGAGGACCAACCTGTCATTTTGAAAATTTGGAGGACCTTTCTGTCATTCTCAAATTTGGAGGACATGTCTGTCATTTTTCAAATTCGGAGGTGTCATACCATGTAATCGAAAGAGCTCATACAAAACTATATTTACACTCATATGTTAAATGAGAGGATTACAAGATATATTTATATACAAAACAGAGACAAAAGAGGAGTGATTAACGGAAACAATTCAAAGAGTAGTTGAGGAATAGTCAACAAACTCCACCACCGAATTGCTTCTTCAACAATCTCATGCCACTGTATCGATCTAATGTAATAAAGAATGAATATTCATTTCATCAATGGAAAAGGACAAAATCATAATAGAATAAAGCAAAGTACATGGGAATTAATCATGAGGACTGATTTTTCAAGATAAGACTTAGAGGACCATAAAGCTGCACTACTTTTGGTAGATTGATCAACATAACTATTTCACAGTGGATGTTTATATATTCCTATAATCTTAAACTGGGCGATCCTATTAGAAATGAAAGGAAAGAGAGGGAAATACATATCATTACCTAGATTTGACAGCTTTATAGTCTTGAATTGCACATCATTGGGATTCTTCACGTAAACTCTGCAAGGATCAATACTGACTACCACTGCCTGCGAGGTGAAAATAGATTGGACTTAATAGAATGTTCAATTCTTATATGCGTCATACACTTATTATCCAATGTACTATGCATTTTATAAAACAGTCAAACAATTACAAATAACCCTTGGGCAAATGACTGTTCATCACTGATAGAGCACCAATTATGAAATCACATGCAGTGAATTTGTGGAATTAAATTGATCTAATTTTATTTTATTAATGCTTAAGTTAGCGGTTTTAGAGGTTAGTTTAAGTGCAACATAAGTTTAAGAGCGAGTGGAGTATGTTAGGATTATTCAATGAGTCAAGTATTTTATTTTAAATATTTTTATTAAACATGTTCAAGTCGTTATTTCCTAAATTTTGGGGAATTGTGGTTATTTTTCTGTCAAAAAAATATTGAGGCTCAGTACATGGAGAAATCATCTGGAGATTATATCAATATTTGTTTGTATCACTTGAGATTCTCCTTGCCTCAGACTTTATTTGTTATATGAGTTTAAGCTCTTTGCTCATCTTATACTAAAGATTTATCTTCATCTAATTTTTGAAGTTAGATTTCATATTTTAATAAAGATTTTTCTTCCTTCTCTCCCTCTACCTTTCTTGGATCCCATAAATCACCTCTGAATATAACAATTAACCCAACATATGACCTATGATCAATAATAGTAAATGATCAAACAGAAAATATACTAGACAAGTTTAAGATTATATTCGCCTCTTAGGTTAGAGATTGCTAAGACATATTTCCACAAAGGAAGCTGGCAAGGAAATACATAAAAGAACTAGCTAATACACTCACAAAAATCACAGATTAATTTAGATATCGCATAATAATTAGGAAGAATTAGATGCAACTAATCTCCCAAGGATCATCAATATGCTAGATTTTCTTTTGTCATCAAACCAACTACATATTAATATATTACTTTAAAGTTCCATGGTGACAATTGGAATGGATATTTGGATGAAAAGAAGAGCATCCACAGCTTGTGGATATGTGGGTGGTAAAAAGTACAAATGCGTATAAATAACGCCAACAGTTGAAATACCTAAATACTCCCTCTGGTCCTAATTATAAGATAAAGTTAACATTTTTGGAGAAATTAAGGAAGCCAATTAAATTATTTTAGAGTATTTTTATTTTTATTTTTTTCTCCAAACTAATTAATTTGACTAATAAACTAATATATAATCTAAGGATACTAAAAATATAAACACTCTAAAGTAATTTAATTGACTTCCTTAATTTCTCCAAAAAAGTTAACTTTGTCTTATAATTAGGACCGGAGGGAGTAACATATACTCTAGATATCTGTTCTAAGCTGCTCTCCCCAGTTTGTACCTAAACGATATATCCTTAAAAATATCAGAAGAGATATATACAAATTGATAAGCTCATAATTCTAAGGAAAAACATTTGGGTTGAATTCCATAATCCAGTTCTTAGATACTCTTCCGCAGCATAAACTGCATCACTTCCAATAGAAATCTTGTTAGCTCCAGATCTAAAATATTCTGAAGCAACTTCCAAACTAGAATAGTGCCTGGGAACATAGTTTTAGGATGTAACACTCAATTAATAGTCTAAGCAAACACATAAATATAAGGCTAAGGACTTGTACATTCTCAGATAAAAGACTCTCACATGTAAGTTAAAATTATGTGACCCCAATTACCAGAATGACTAGTACAATACCTGCCATTAAAATCTGTAAAATCTCTAATTCCACCCCCAACTGTTAAGGATACAATAACATTTTCCGATGTATATCGCAATACCTATGAAGAAAATAACACGTGAAATTCAGAATAAATATTGGAAATATGCATGCATTTACTTGATTTAAGCATGGACACACAAACTGAAGTTCCAAATAACATGGAAAACTTCCTTTCTGGCATGATTGACAAACCTGCAACATTCGCAAATCACCAAGAGAGAAGTCCCAGAAACCAGTAATGTTTACTAAGCTGATCTGCAACCCAAGGTATAGATAAGTTTAAATAACATGGTTCATAGCAAGAGTAAAGAGCAGAGTTTTTGAAGGCATACCTCATCAGCTCCATCTTTGTAGTACTATCCGGCAAGCTCAACTGGCTTGCCAAGATTTCTTACCTGACAATTAAAATAATACTACTATTATCAGATGACGAAAGTATTAGTGTTGACTAATAGGGAAAAATGCTTCAGAACGTTTGATTTTGTAGTGGCGAATGCTGATAGCTAAGGAGAGAATGAGTTTAAAAAATCAAACAGTAAAAGACATCATTAATCTAATTGTTCGTTAATGAAATCATATAACAGAACAAAAAATTAATCAATTTATTAAACATTTAAATATCATCTTGTTTTGTTTCTTTTAGTTTAATTGCTTTTAACATGAGCAACCCAATAAAAATAAAATAAACAATATATACAATACCTCTATCTCCTTTGTTTGTTCTCTTACATCATACTGGTTTCTTTGGTTACAACTAGGTTCCCCTTGTCATTTGCCCTCACATCAAGACAAGCAATCACCTTAACAATAACCTCGTTAGGAATCCAAATAAAAAATTTTATTATCACACTGACCCCAATCTCCCTCCAAAAGAAGAAAACCCCTAAAAAAGAAACTGAAACCAGAGTATAATTTTCAAAGCCAGGAAATAAAGTAGATAGGTCCCAGGAAAAATTTAGCCTAAGAATATATACAGAAACAACTTTAATACAGGCTTCCATCACCATACCCTTTTTGCTAGTTTTGAAGCCTTCCCTCCGTCAGCCTTCTGTCATTAGATGAACCTAACAAATGGTTAGCCAACTTGAGATAAAATTGATAGTAATAAAATTGATTTCTGCAATATGGATATTCAGAATAGCATGACAGCCACCTTTGTCCTGTTTGAACTAGGATTTAAGAATCTTCTTAATAGAGAAAGTCCAACATCTGCAAATTTCAATTTTAGAAATCAGCTAGCAATACACAACTCAAAACTTAAGAACTAAGAAAATCAAAGGCTAAAGTAAAATTTTAATTTCAAACCAGAGTAGATATCTTCCTCTCATTTTTCTTTTCATTTCATTTTTCAGAGTCAATGAGGCCTCCAGAGAGAAGGCTACAGAATTAGATATACTTTTTATACTTTAGTATTTTAAAAAAAACATGGAATCATTCAATCCCTCTCCTGCTTGACCAACAATTAGTTACAAAACATCAAAAATTCTTGTTTTCTACATGGTTAAGGTATCCAATGCACATACTCTACAAAATAAAGCAGAAATTAAATTATGCTATAGAAGATAAAAGCTTGCCTCCACTCTTTTCAGGATGGAACTGAACTGCATGCACATTTCCTCTTCTAATAGATGTTATAAAATTGTTGCCCTATTGACAAGTGGAGGATACCCACTCTTTATTTTTGTCTGGCTGAATTAATAGGAAAAAATAAAAAAAATACTTTAACAAAGGCCAATAATGAACAAAGCAACAACCAAAATAAGAAAAGGAAAAGAAAAAATATACTGGCATTGCACAATAAATCAACATCTTCAAGAATTTCTGAATCCATTGTGACTCGCAAAGCATTCCAGCAGATATGCAGAACTCAAACCATTTGATGAGTCAAATCGCCCAACAGTTCCAGGTATTAAACCAAGACCCTTTACTGTGGCAGAAACATAGTTCTTGATTCAATATTATCAAAAACAAGAAGTATTATAAATAATTAAAAATTTGCATAATCAATGCCCTGAACATTTGGTCAAATAACTCAAATTAGACGGCATTTTCTCCCACATTAATCTTGTATGTTAAAAAAGTTTAGTATAAACTACATGTACATATTTTCACTTATTTCGCAGTTCTCTTTAGAAGAAAAAACAGTTCAAGATAACTTACTAACATTTATTGTAAAAGAATACGTAGAGACAATGCATGCAATCTAGCCACAACCAACATCATAATTGCCTTGATCTTATCCACCACTACTTGTTGACAATAGCTTTATTACAGACCCAATAAATACTTCACCACCAAAACTTTTGAATGCATTAAATTACGAAGTGTCATTTGGCAAATTACACAAATAAATGTGTGGAAATACGGTATGCATATATTTAGATATTTCTAAATGAGGGGCTGCGCAAAGAAACTGAATTAAAACAAGAACATGAACTAAAGGTTTTTTCCATTTTGAACTAACATGATACAGACATCTTTCGCTAAAATTCCTTTTTGGGTCATCACAACATAGACATTAGAACCTTTGAAATCCTCTGAACTACATGAATCCCTCACTTCTAGTAGATTATAATCCTAAATCGACAAATATCAAAATCATATAGGCTACAGTAGTAACATATAAAGTCAATAAGTGAAAAAGAATCAGCCATAACAAAGTTAATGACATAAGAAGACGAAATAATAAAAGGGGAGTTTATAACTGTCTTGGTCCATCCTCCTCGCTAGATTCAAAAAGTAGCTGAAGTCCAGGACAGATGCCTAAAAACGGGAAATCCTTCTCAATATATGAACATAATGCCTCAGCCATCCTGCAAAATGTTTACAAGAATCTAAAGAAACTAGGAGACAAAAATGAAAGTATCCAGCTACCATTGGAAAAGAAAAATATTAAACTCACAACTCCCAAAGAAGGGGGGAAATAGAAGAATCTATAGTATATATAGGAGATCTTTTTTTCCAATTTGAATTAATAAGGACAATGTGGGAGACATGAAGTAATATAAGAGGCAATTAATATTTAAAAAACACTTATCTCACATACAGTATCAAAACAACGAAAATGCAGGTATAACTTGTACTTCAATACTAAAAGAAACTCAATTGCAAAGCAAAACGAACGATTTTTTCTTCCATGTTACCAACGTACGTAATGATTATATGTGTCAAAAAATGAAAGTTGTATCATTCAGAAATTATCCAGCCTTGTTTAGCACTTCCATTGCAGGGGCAAATGCTCCACACCTGGAAGGATTAAGCTGTCGGCATTCAAAATGTCTACGGGAGTTTGCACCTAACAAATGAAGTTGTTTCAAATTCAAGGAATTCATGTTATGCAAACCATTGTATAGCGCATAGCAAATTAAAGTATCTCGATCGAACTTAAAGCCAAAATCCAACCAAAAATATTACATCTTTAATGTCAAACCCAAGGTGACGCATAGCATTCTTAACACTTCGAACATTGCCAGCACCATGATCAAGTAGATTAACAACTACCAGAAGTAAAAAAAAAAAAATCAGAAATGGAGGTACTGAAGAAACAAAATCCATAAAGAAATTGGCATGTACATTTCTAGTTAGAGATCAAACTTATTTGTCAAATGAGACCTTCAAGTGCAAACAATTTTCCTCGTGTGCAAAAGATATTCCCTTGTGTTCAAACAATCTTCCCTATATTCAATATATCTTCCCTATGTGACATTCCCTTGTGTTCAAACAATCTTCCCTTATATGTAAAAGATCTTCCCTTAAATGCTTTCAGGTTTCATTTGGCAAATAAGTTTCCAATGAAGTATTTATGGGCAATTCTCCCAAAAACAAAAATCTACATGTATGATTATATAAATACAAGAAATAAACATGGGATTAGTATCAAAGGCCAAAAAAACATGAAATTATGATATATCTTGAAAATAAACATAATTATTCAAATTTGATTAATTATTCACATAGTTGGTCTAGCAGTGTAAGGCCTCACAAGATTCCTCTGGGTTTCGAGTTCAAGTCTTAGAAAAGACACATGTGCTAGGAGAAGCTGTCACAAACCCCAAACCGGATAACAAATTATGATATTAAAAAGACGTTAACAAGCTCACATTGTCACATGTGACGGCATATATCCAAGGGAAAATCCCTGAAAAAGAACTTTAAAATAGGAAAAGGACAAAAAGGTGATTTGAATTTTCATATTCCCACATAATGCTAGTACCTGAACTGGAATTTTCCAAATTAAAATGAAATTACGTAAGTAACCGTAGCGTTATAAGAGCATTCGTGCACAAAAAACAGGTCAGGACTCTTCATCTCCATCTTCCGTCGTAAAGTCTTCGATATATTTGTTGTTGGAAGTATCCCTAATCTGATTGATAATGAGTGGGACCAAATAATTGAATCAGCGTAGTTGTGAAGTTTGGGTTAGTCGCACTGAGAGAGGAGAGTGGCTAAGAAGTCAATGTGGTCGATTTTGAGGAGGTGGTATAGTCCGAACACTCCATTGCCTAAGTTGGTCGGAGAGGGATCAGGGGTGCCTGATGTGCACTTTCTTGATGCACGCCTCCTGTGCAGTCTATTTTGGGCTCTTCCCAAATATACTTTTCATGGTTCTTTGGATCATTGTATTCTACATGAAATAAGTGACATTTTGATATATTATGGGTAAACAATGGAGTTGTTTTCAATTTTTTATAATTTTTCAAAGATTCAATCCTTTTTTTTTTTTGAAAAGCGGTACATTTTTTTCCACTTTGAGTACTGAATCTTTGAAAAATCATAAAAAATTGAAAACAACTTCATTTTTTGCCATAAAATATCAAAATGTCACTCATTCATGTAGAATATAATGATCTAAAGAATCATGAAAAATACATTTGGGAAGGGCTCCAAATGGACCGCGCAGCAGGTGTGCATCAGGGAAGTGCACATCAAGCACCCCTAATCCCTCGGAGAGTGGGTGGTAGTTACTTGTTTACTAACTTAAGCATCAGAGTATTTAGTTACTTGTTTTGCAAGATTCTCTGTATATGCGTTGAAAAACAGGGATACACAGAGAAGAGGTAACTGTTAAGAATACTCGAGTGATAGAAGAAGTGATGAATAAGTTAGAAAAATCACTCGAGTGAAACTCTTTAGCACTCGAGTGATTCACCTCACTATTGGGCAACTAGAAATTGAAGAAGAAGGCCAAATGACAACATCACTTGAGTGATCCCCAGCACTTAAGGGTAACAAAGAGTGATTGGGTCAAGTCCCATAGCACTCGAGTGATTATAAGATTCACTTGAGTAAGTTAAATCTTGTTCCAGTATACCACTACTGCTATTGATGAATGAACTTGTGAAAGTCTTATATGACATTGTGAAAATATAATGGTGTATTAAGAAAGGCTAATCTCGATTTAGGAAAACGGATTTTTTAGTAGGGACTCAAGTTCTGAACATGTCACTCTAGTGATTAAATGAAAACACTGTGTCACTTGCAAGGTACCTGATAGTGATCTTTAAAAATCTTCTCTCACTCAAGTCCCAAATCAAGATTAGCCTTTAGCAATACAGTGT
This sequence comes from Inga laurina, assembly GCA_963855925.1. NCBI lineage: Eukaryota > Viridiplantae > Streptophyta > Magnoliopsida > Fabales > Fabaceae > Inga > Inga laurina. The sequence continues at coordinate 15,118,254 of OY979703.1, read as the reverse complement.
TACATTTTCTCAATGTCATATAAGATTTTCACAAGTTCATCAACAGCAGCAGTCCATAACATGACTCGAGTCCTACATCTATCACCTGAGTGATATACAAAAACAATGTGTCACTATCAGGTACCCGGAAAGTGACACAGTGTTTTTGTGTATCACTCGAGTGATAGATGTCAGACTCGAATGATTGAACTTGTGAAAGTCTTATAGGATATTGAAAGAATGTAACAGTGTATTGATAGAGACTAATCTTGATTTGGGACTCGAGTGAAAGGAGATTTTTAAATATCACCATCAAGTACCTTGCAAGTGACAAAGTGTTTTTACTTAATCACTCGAGTGACATGTTCAGAACTTGAGTGATTAGGGGATTTTCAAGTATCACTATCGGGTACCTTGCAACTTGCAAGTGACACAGTGTTTTTATTTAATCACTCGAGTGACATGTTCATGACTCGAGTAATTGGGTGCTTTTCAAGTATCACCATCGGGTACCTTGCAAATGATGTACCTATTTAACATAATCACTCAAATGACAGATTCAAAACTCGAGTGAATGGAAAATTTTGTACATATTCAGAACTCATCATCGTTGTCAACTTCTTCGCCGAAGAGATTTTTTGATATGCCCAGTCCGTAATCTTGAAATGGGTAATAGATATGGCAAATCGGGTTGGTTTTGAGAGATTGTAGAAGATAGGTCGATGAATGCAGAGATCGGTGTTGATGTGAGAGCTAGAGAAATTGCAGAAGTTGCATATGGTGGTAGAGATCGAAGATATAAAGCCCGTCGTCATTAGAGAAATAGTCACCATTGCTAGAGGAGGCCACCGTCACCATTGTTAGAGGAGAAGATGATTTTGTCAAAGGATGGAGAAGATGATTTTGTCAAAGGCATTGGTGTAATTTTCTTTTGATTTCAAAAATAACAAATCAAAAACTAACACTTCTTTGGTATTATGAATATTGGGAGCACCTTTTTGTCTTTTATTATTTTTAAAGTTCTTTATAAGGGATTTTCCCTATATCCAAAGAAATGAAATTATGAAAAGCAACACATTAACAAGTTAACAACCAATACAACACGCTAACAACTAATATCGATTATAATTAATAACCACATGAATTCTCACTTTCAGTATCAATATTAGTATAGCATGAGTCATAGGATTAAAGGGGTGTTCATGAAAATTGATGGGATAGACAAAGAGAGCTATGACAGCACCAACAGCAATGCAATTACAATGCTCTAATAGAGCCAATTAATATCAGACCACAAACATTAACGGGGATAGGTCTAGCAGGAGACATTAGCCCTTCATAATATGGTAAACCGAATCTGGCTCATAGTCCAACTTGGCTCTTAAAATATTGGAAAATGTAGTTTATACTAATATACAATATTAATTTCTTCCTAAATTCGAACTAAATGTATAGATGGAAAAAATCTAAAAATACAAATAATTCACACTGTATATTTATAAAATTACTAAATAATAAAAGTTTAATTTATATGTCTAGTGTAATAGAAGTAATTTCTAAAATGATTAGATAAAAATTTTGAAAGCTTAACAACTAAAATTTGTAATTATTTTCAAAAAAATAATTTATTATTTTATTATAGGGTAAAGGTGTGCTTAACACCCCTGAACTATTTTTGGAGGTGTATGAAGCACTCTAATGTATTTAAGGATGCAATTTTACCCCCATATTTTAAAAATTGAGCAATGATCACCCCCAACTAACAAAAATTTAATGTCTGTTAAGTTCGTCTTCTTCACCCCGGTTAGCCACTGTTCTCCACTTCTCCTTCACTGAAAACGCCACCTTGGTCTTTCAACTCCTTTCCCAACGTCACTCTCACACCCAAGAAGAAGAGAAGGACCAGCAGCAGCATTCAGATCCAGGTTCGGAGCATTTTAGACCCCAAAAATATTTCAAACACTTGCACCTAAGCACGCTGGACACAGATTCTACAAACAATTGACCTTGAGATTGGGGAAGGAGCCACACCTCCCTATGAAAACCGCTAAATCAATAAAAGCAAAAGAGTCATTCAGGCCATGGCTATGAAAGAAATTAAATGGTGAGTTGGATTTGATATAAAAAATCCAAAACACGATAACAAATACAAACTATAAAAAGGCCAAAAAGGCGATAGTAGGCTGTGAAGAAGAAGATGACGAGGACTTTTCTTCTTGGGTGCGAGAGTGACGCAAGGAAGGGAGAGGAAGACTAAAGTGGCCTTTTCAGTGAAGGAGGAGAACTGGAGAATAATGGCTCACTTTTGCGAAGAAGATGAACTTAATGGACATCAAACTTTTGTTATTTGGGGTGACAATTGCTCCATTTTTATTACATAAGGGAAAAATTGCACCCTTAGATATTTAAGGTGCTTCATACACCTCCAAAAATAAGTTGGGGTATTAGATGTACCTTTACCCTTTATTATATGAGGATAACAAAGGTTTAAAAAAGCGTTAAGGTGTAAAATTGCCCCGGAAGTATTTGCGAAAGAGCAATGTTGCCTTAGAATTTTTTTTCCTTAATTCACCCTAAAAGTTTTAAAACATAACAATGTCACCCTTATTTAACCATTGACTAACGTTGACCATTAAATAGGAAAAACTCACCAAAAAATGCAGAGTTGACAAGTGTTGTGGCAATGATGGGGTAAATATTTGGTGCATATGGAAGGCAAAGATTGAAATGACTAAAACACCCCCAAAAAATGCCTCTATCTCCCCTCTTAGGCCCTGTTTGGTATGAGGCACTGAGGGTAAAGATTGGGATTGGATCAGGGATTGAGCCAGAATATATCGTTTGGTTTGAGGGACTACAGATAATTAGGGATTGGGAGTACCATAAAAGTGGGATTGCTGCAAAGCCACCTCCCCTGGTATTGTTTTTTCAATCCTGGGATTATAAATTTTAGAGACAAAATTATCCTTGTTTATAATATTTTATTGACAAAAATACCCTCTATCAATTTTGCCCTAAATTATAACTCATCACTTTATTTCATCGCTCATCAATTTTGCCCTAAATTGTCGTCTACGCCTCTGCCATTGTTTTATCTTGCTCAGGTTTCATGTCCAATTCATCAGCCTCATTTTTTTATATCCTCAATTGACAAAACCCTTTGCAATATACAGGATTCTGGTGCCATATCTTGCCTTTGTGCCAACAGGTATCCCCTATCATACTTCTGTCTTGATTCTTGTTCTTTTATCGCGATTTTTTTCTTATAATTAATTAAAAAAGGTATCTGGTATGCCCTATATTAAATAAACAAGTATCCCCTATTCTTTTATTAGTTCTTGTCCTCTATAACTGTCGCTTCACCACCGTGTGTGAACAGCAATAGCAAATCAATCGATGGCCTTTTATTCTGGTGACATAATAAGATTTTCTGGTGATATTCCAGGTATGTGTGATTACTCATGATATTCTTTGGATAATTTCTATAATTTTGCGAGTGCTATATAGATTTTCACATTCTTTTTCATGAGACAGAGGAGTTCATGAATTTTAACATACAAGTACTATATAGAGTATATGATAGCCTTTCTCTGGAATTATTTGGGCACAAGATTTTGTAATTTAAAGAATAATTAATCAACTTATCTATAGAATATACTCACAAGTCCTTTTGTAATTTAAAGAATAATTCCCTTTCTGATTCAAATTGAGGATAGATTGGTCCCAAAAGTTAAAACTGATGCAACTCTGTGAGTCTGTGACACACACACATATAGTTAGTTTCCATGAAATTAAAATTGTTTTTTGTGATTGAACTTTTGTTTTCAATATTCTATCTTTAAATAGCTTCTAGAATGTCTGAACTTTGAACATCTCAGGAAACTATGCTTAAATATGCTTTGGTTATATGATTTGGAACATTATCCCCCATTTCAATCTGGTTTCATTATTTTGCACCTAAATGCGGATTTCTGCTTGGTTGGTATACTTGTCATTCTTTTGTAGCCACAAGTTTCACATTGAATATAAGAGTGAAATGAAATGTCCTTGGGACTATTGACTCAGATGTGTATGTGAATAGAATTTCCTTGTCCAAGCATGGTTTATTGGTAGTTCACTTAGCAATAGCCATTCGCAAAAATTGTTCAATATCCTAGTCTTTGCTGCTTTTTGTGTAAAAATTTTATGCCAGAAGGAAGAAGAAAACATGAAAGACAAGAAGGAAACCATTTGTTTTATAGTTAGCAGCTTCTATAAACATGAAAGGCCTAGTGTTTTGAATACATTAAAGGACAAGTTTTATAAGAAAACACCTGGATGCCAAATTCAGGCACATCCTCATATCCAATCCAAATATAAAAGGTTAAAAGCTCACTATAGTGTGGTGACTAACCTTCTCAACTTATCTGGGTTTGGTTGGAACTCTAAAACCAAATGTGTGACAGCACCTAAGACAGTTTAGGATGAATATATAAAGGTAAATATGATTAATTATATCTATATATATAAAGTTTATTGTTAATCAAATTTAGTTAGTCTTGATGTCAACTTTATGTAATGTGTTTACAGGCTCACAAGGGTGCTGCTAAGTTTAGGCATATATCTTTCCCTTATTATGAGGAGTTTAGCCTTATATTTAATAAGGATCGTGCACAAAGCAAGGAATCTGAACAATATGATGATGCCATTGAAGAGATAAATAATCAACTTGGTTTGGACGAGCATATTAATGGGGACATACATATATCCCATGAGAACAATTTACAACCTGAGCCTACTCCAGATGAGCACCGGCCATTTGAGCAAACTCCTGATGAGCAAACTCCATCTACTGCAAGTGTAGGGTCAAAAACACGAAAGCAAAATAGTGCCGATCGTGACGAATTTCTACTCCAAGGCATAAGAGAATTGCTTATACGTTGGCTGAAGGCTTCAAAGAGGCAAGTGAGTTATTAGCCATGTACATGGACAAAGATGAACGTGAGAAGCATATGGAAGAACATGAGAAGCATTTGGATGACATGAAGGACTCTCTTTACATTGATATTATGCAGGTTGAAGGACTTTCAGACCAACAACGAGATTCAGCTTATACCAAGTTGATGTCGATGAGAAATTGTTGATTGTATTCTATAGCACGCCTAAAGAGGGAAAGCTCATGTACTTCACCGGATGATAGCATAAATACTCTAATTTTTAAGATTTATTATTTATTTAACTTTGTGGTAGATATTTTTCATTGATTGCTAAGTAGGTATTTATTATTTTAGTATTAGATATGTTTTCAATGATTATTCATTATGCACTGAAGACTTTAATTATTGAACTTCTGGTCAGTTGCTTTTGTCTATCCATATTGTTTGAATTTCATAAATTAGAGATGTTGCTTCACTTTTGTTGTTTGATTAATTAAGTAAAGAAAGCAAAATAGACAACATGATAAAAGGGAGGTGATGATGATTGCCTAGCCCATATTCCTTTATATACTGAAAGGAAAATACAAAGAATGATTCTGACCTAATGGAATATGCTAAAGCATATTATTGGTGTTGTGCTTATAGTGTTACACGTATATAATGGTAGGACCACTCTTGTCTTTATCTACAACAATATTACATAAAGAGCTAATTAAATATAAATCATCATTATCTAACATCCCCCCCTCAAACGAGAGGGTGCAATCATCATCCCGAGTTTGTTTCTAAAGTAAGAAAACTTGGGGTAGGATAAAGCTTTGGTGAAGCAATCAATAACTTGATGAGAGGATGGTACGTAACGAACATCAAGAAAATCAGAGAGAACCAAATCATGAATGAAATGCATATCAATTTCGATATGCTTGGTTCAGCCATGTTGAACAGGATTAGATGCAAGAGCTCTGGCACTTATATTATCACACCAAATGATTAAGGATTGTTTAAGCATAAGACCAAGTTCAAATAATAATGAATACAACCATTTTACCTCTTATGCATCATCTGTTAAAGATCTATATTCAGACTTAGAACTCGACCGAGACATGACCTTTTGTTTTCTTGATGCCCATGAGACTAAGTTATTGCCCAAATAGACACAACAACCAGTCATTGACCTTCTGTCATCAACATCAACTGCCCAATCAGCATCAGTAAAAGCAGTTAAACTCAGAGAATTAAATGGTTTAACTAATAGACCATAATTATAGGTTCCTATTATGTATCTGAGAACCCTCTTAACACCTTGAAAGTGAACATCAGTAGGATTGCTCAGAAACTGACTGAGTTTATTAACAGAAAAGGTAATCTGGTCTTGTAGTTGTAAGGTACTGAAGTGACTCAATAGCTCTTCTATATAACGATGGATCCTTCATGAGTTCACCCTGATGAGCTGAAAAATGTCTGTCAGCTACCATTGGTGTTGACACAGGGGCACAGTCTAAAATATGGAATTTCCTCAACAGATCTAAAGCATATTTTCCTTGGTTCAGATAAAAACCAGTACTATCCCAATAGATTTCTAAGCCAAGAAAGTAGTACACAGGGCCTAGGTCTTTCAATAAAAATAGAGCATTTTGATCTTTGAATAAATTTTTGCATATAGTTGGAATTATTACCAATCACCAAGATATCATCTACGTAGATTAAAATGAATACCTTGAGATTGTGAGTTCTGAGATGAAATAAAGAAATATCACTTTTTGCATTGTGGAAGCCCTATTTAAGCAGTGTCAATCAAAGTCTATCAACCCAGGCTTGTGGGGCTTGCTTTAGGCCATAGATTGCCTTTACCAGTCTGCATACAAAATTTGGCCGACTAGGATCTTGAAAACCTTTGGGCTGCCTCATAAAAACATTCTCCTATAGACACCCATTTAGGAACGCATTGTTCACATCTAATTGCCTTACTTCCTAATTAAAAGTGGCGGCAATTGATAAAACAATTCTAATTGTTGTGGGTTTAATTACTACTAGACTGAAAGTTTCTCCATAATTAATACCTGGAGATTGCTAAAATCCTTTGGCCACGAGATGAGCTTTCGGTTTCAACAGTGATCCATCTACAAAAAATTTGTTCTTAAATATCTACTTGCAGTCCACCAAGGAGTGAGCATGATTCCTCGAAACTAAGATCTAGGTGCAATTTCGTTGCCAGGCATCAAATTCTTCTTTCATCGCTGCTCTCCAGTACGAAGATACGAGTGCTTCTTGAACATTCTTAGGTTCTACAATTTTCAAAAGAGTGATCGGGTCTTCAGACTTCATGAGACCCACAAAAGGATATCAGGGTTTAAAAATGCCTGCCTTAGAATGAGTCAGCATTTGATGTTTATTTAATGGAATGAACTTTGTTGGGCTAGGCCCAGTTGTTTTTGCTGGTTGAATATTGCTTATTTCTTGATTAGGCTCTGAGTTTGAAGACTCTTGAACAGAAAGAATATGACTATATTCGATTTCATTAAGGCGCTTCATCGGGTGTGGTGAGGTGGTGACCATAGATGTTAGAACACCTTCTCTTGTAGCCAGCTTTTGGGTGGTGATGACCAAAGAAGTGTCAATAAGCATTGGAATTGAATAATTTGGTTTTTCAATTGAATAATTTGGTTTTGCAATAGTCTCTGATGAATTTCTCCAATCTAAGAAACCAAAAATAAATGGAAAAGTAGCAGCATCAAAGACAACGTGTCGAGATACATATATACGGCCAGTTGGGCTTAAGCATCGATGTCATTTGTGTTGAGAGGTTGGGCCAAGATAGACACATTTTTTACTATGAAAAGCAAACTTGTGATTATTATATGGTTTGAGACATGGGTAACACGCACACTCGAACGGTTGAATTTCTCTGTATTTTGGTTCTATTTTGTGCAGCAGAAACAGAGGTATTTTATACAGCAGAAATAGAGGTGTTTTGTTCTAAAGAACCGGAGTTGGCAATCTATTAATTAGAAAGACTGCAGTTTGAAATGCTTCAACCCAGTACATTAATGGCATCCTAGCTTGAGCTAGCAAAGTCAAGCCCATTTCAACAATATGACGATGCTTTCTCTTGGCTCTGCCATTTTATGGTGATGTGTAAGGATAGGAGTATCTCATCAAAATACCAGCCTCTTGAGTTACAGGTATAAATGGTTTGTATTTAGTACCGTTATCACTCTAAATTACTTTAATTTTGGTGTTGAACTGGTTTTCCATATGTTTTTGAAATACATTGAAGGCATGAATTGCTTCACTCTTGTTCTTCAATGGGCACATCCATGTATACCTATTGTAATCGTCAACAAAGTGTATATAATATCTGTGTCCTCCTACTGATTGAGCTGGAGAAGGACCCAAATATCTGTATGAATCAATTCTAAAGGAGATTTAGCATGAGTTTCAGAATTGGAAAATGACAGTTGCTTGGATTTGCCTAATTGACAGGCTTCACAAACAAGCTTCTCATTAAATTCAACCTTTTCATTACAATTATTTAAAATAGATTTCAGAACTTGATTACTAGGATGTCCTAACTTGTAATATCACTGAAGAAAATCATTGAAATTATCCACAACAAAAGTGGTAGGATCTGCTGCAAATGCTCGAGCATCTCCTTGTTCATTAAGTATTGGATACATCCCTTGTCTTGCTTTCCCTCACATCAGCGTTTGCCCTGTTGTTTTGTCCTTCTCAACACACTTATCATTAGTGAATTGAATATCAACACTGTTATCCTTGACAAGTTGATTAACACTAAGCAGATTTTTAGTAGCAGATGGCACAATTAGAACATTATTCAACTGAATGCCAGAATTGGATAATGATTTTAGAACCAATACCAGAGATTTTAGCTTGCTCACCAGTGCAGGTTGATAGATAGAACTTACCAACTGGAGTCACTTGATCCAGTTGATTAGTATGGGGAGTAATGTAGTAGTTTGCACCACTATCAATGTACCATGATGGATCAGCAACGGTGTTTGCATCTGCATAATATACTTGTGGATTAAAATTCGAATCAAACTGTGGTGGCTTAAAGCTCCAATCAAATCGCCGATAGCAATTAACAACAACATGACCAGTCTTTTCACACAAGTGATAGTACGGTTTGCTGCCTCCATTATTGTTACTGTAATTCCCTCATCGTCCTCTGAACGGAAGAGTTCGTGACCCTCCTCTGGAGCCACCCCATAAGTTGTGAAATGAATCTGACCCTGAAAAATCATTCACACATCGTTGACCCTTATTAGCAGATGGTTAAATACTAAGAGATAAAACTGGTTAAGTTGTTCAAGCCTGCTTTCAAACGACAACAATGAGTCTTGTGTTTCAATCCATGACAGATTTGTTTGATCAATGAGCTAGACTACAATTGCATTGTAATCTGCATCTCGGCCATTTAAAGTGCATGATGAGTTTATCGGTAGATATAGGTGCTCCGGCCAAAGCTAGTTGATCAGATAGTGTCTTCATTTTGGAGAGATATTCCTCTATTTTCAAGTTGTTCTTTCTAGTATTATGAAGGTCTGATTTGTAAACCATAACCCTTGCTCTATTCATTGCACTGGTCAGATCTTTAGCTCCTATCCAAAGATCTCATGCAGTTTTACAATGAAGAAGTTGAGCTCCTATTTCTTGAAACATGGTGTTTCGGAGCCAACCAACAAGCATCTTGTCCACTAATTGCCATTCAACAAAGTTTGGGTTGAGTGTTCCTACTGCTCCAGGAGTAAGCTGTGGCGGAGCTACTTCGATGCCATCAATATGTGATTCAAGACAATTTCCTTCAATTAGAGGGAGAACTATAGACTCCCAAACAAGGAAATTTCCTCTGTCAAGTTTGATAGTGGTTGTCTGACTTGAAGAATTAAAGAGCCCGTAGGCCTTGGCAGTTGGTGCTGTCATACCAGAGGAACCTACTGTAGCATAAACAAAGGAAGATGATGAAGATGACATTTTTGGTTTTGCGGCTCTCTGATACCAAGAAAACAAAATAGACAAAATGATAAAAGGGAGGCGATGATGATTGCCTAGCCTACATTCCTTTATATACTGAGAGGAAAATACTAAGAATGATTCTAACCTAATGGAATATGCTAAAGCATATTATTGGTGTTGTGCTTATAGTGTTAAATGTGTATAATGGTAGGACAACTCTTGTCCTTATCTACAACAATATTACATAAAGAGCTAATTGAATATAAATAATCATTATCTAACAAGTAACTTATTTAGTTTCCTTAATCTCTAAAAAAAATCAATTAAATCTTATATTTATGACATGAAGGAGTAATTTTTATGAAATGATTCTCAGGCAATATTTCTATTTTTAGGATTCCTTTGCTTCCAGTGAAGCAAGCTGAAAGAAAATTTCAAACTGCGGCAGATATAACTTCCGAGAGAAGAAATAGAAAAGAGTGCTTTGTCTTTAAGATTACCTTTCCATGCACAAACTTCATCGCAACTTTAACAAGAAAATATTTCATTTCTTACACTTCCCTGTCATTCAACTTATTATGAAGCGCAGAAACTCAATGAAACTCTAGGATCTAACAACCACATTTTTCAGATTTCGTTCATTTGTGCAGACTAACTCCGTTCATTTGACACTTCCTTCATTGATTTGATCTGCTCACATGACAAGTTAGATATTCATACATGAATAGCTGTTCAACTTGTCCCATTCTCATCTTTGAATCACATAACATGAGAAGATCCAGATCCCTGACTTTCTAAATGAGCTAGATCATCTATCTGCTTTATGTTTTCTCCAACCATGAAATTGAGTTTGTAGACCAATATATATCGGAATAATTTACAACCAAAGATTACAAGCAATAACCAGACAAACAGATAGACACAAGGAAAGAAAAAGAAAACAGGGAAGCCCTATGATCTTGGATATCCAAATACAAATGAGGAAAGAAAATTTTGCACTCCTGGAGAATCATGGAGCACCGAAAACCAGTGACTTCTTTTCTAGTGACTCGTGAATCAAGATTAACAGCAAGACAGGGCAACAGAGCAATAAGACAAGTCTCCTCATCTTTCCTTCATAGAGCCCTTTCTTTCAACTCCCATGGAGCTAGGTAGGCAACCTTTATAGTGAGAGTGCAAAAATAAGGAAGACATCGATAACTCCCTTTGAGGCACCGAGATTGATGACAAGCAACTGAAGGCAGTTCGTAGTCTCTTCTATTCACTATCGCCTCCTTGAAAGTTTGCATTATGTCAAACAGTGGATGTTTTAAGAGCATCAGGGAGTATGCAGTTACACAAGGAACCTACAAGGAAAGCATGAAAAGATGAGAAGTCGCTGAAGTAAGGAGAGTGAAGGAAACAAGTTGGGGCATTTGAACCCAACAAAAAATTTCTCCTTGTGTTCAGTCTTCTGCCAAGTAGTTCAGATTTGCTGAATTTAACGCTAAACAGACACAAAGTAAAGGTAATATCTAATTGGACGTGAAGTAAATGTAATATTTGTGTAAAATGGTTGAGGACAAACTTATTTGCAGCTCTTTATACATCAACTGTTATAATTTAGCTGCAAAAGCTTATAGTAAACTATGGTATTGCGCATTAGTTTTGTTCTAAATTTTTCAATGGCATGAAAATATGACTACATGAACCCGTAAGTACTTTCAAATATTTCAATAGTAGCAAATGCCAGCCAAAAAACGGTAGGGGAAAAACTTTTTTTTGGAGAAGTGTTATCCGTATAAATATCAAATTTTATATATTTTATCCCACTTTATTCATCTATTTTAGAAACTATTTTAGGTTAATTTGAATTTATTAGATAATATTTGGATTGTTAGCCAATTTTAAAAAATAATATAAATATGAATTGATCATGATATTATTAAATTTAAATCATTAATATTTTAATTATTATCTTGTGATTAGATAATATTTTTAAATATATGATAGATCACGATTTTATTTAATTCTTGTAGAGTAAGGAAAAACATATTAGAAGGTCCTATGGTGCAAAATTTTTCTAAGAAGCTAAAAGAGAATTTAATATTGGGCTATTTAAATTTTAATGAGTGTAAGATTGAAACCCAAAGACTCTCTCTTCCTTCTATTAATTAACCTAGCCGCCAACATAAGGAGATCACGCACTGACAGACGGGGGACGACGCTGAAGACGCTCTCCTTGGAGAGCTAACACTCGTTCTCAAGCTTTCATATACCTTCCTTCATCTTCCATTCCGTTTTAATTCTTCCGCCACGCACTCACGGACTCCCACAACCACCTTTTCATATACCATTCAACCCTCCTCATAGCTTGGTTCCACAAGCACTCACGGACCCACACATAAATTTGCCATCAGTCATCATGTCCGTGACTTGGTCAAAGCTTGGTGGGAGGACAATTTCCATGGAAGCTTGAGTTAGCATGGAAGGAGTAGTTAGAATCTAGGAATTTATATTTAAAGATTATACAGGAGTGTCTCTTCTTTTATCTTTTTAATTCAGGACTTGAGATTATTTAATTTTAAATAATTTTGAGTTGTATAAATTAAGAGCAATCTAATTTTATATTGTAGCCATATCTCTTTTGAATTAGATTGATATTTTAGAATGTTTTATATTTGAGACATTTGCTGGAATTTTTATTTACAAACCTTTGGATTGCCAATTGAATTATTAATTGAGTTTTCATTATTAATTTAATTGCCAATTTGGTTTATCCTCTTGATTGTTTAATTGGGTTGATAAATTATCTAGTTGTTTAATTAGATAATTGTAAACAAGATTTTCAAAATTATTATCAAATAAATTATGATTGATTTTAATGGGTTTAATTAACTAGCATTTACTTCATTATGAGTTCTCTAGTGGATTAAGTGTTATTGAACTTCAGGATTTCCCATATTTCAATTAGGTGATTAGACTTATTAATCATTTTCTTTTATTAATCTCCCTATCGTCTAATTAATTAATTTGGGTTAAGAAAGTTAAATTCATGTCAATCATAAGTTGTCTCATTCATTATCATAACTGAATAAAATCTTTATTATTTGTCTTGTTTTTAATCGATCTTTTGTTTAGGGTTTTAATTCTTCTTTTATAAAACCCCAAAAAAATTACATTTGCGTTCATTTAGGTTAGTTTCATTCTCATATGGGTTTTAGAGTCATTTGCATCTTGCATGTTAGTTTAGATCCATTCCATTGCATTTTTCGTCACCTAAATTTAATTTTAGAGAAAATCCATAGATTGCTTCTTAAAAGAATGACCTAGGTTACCACTATATTGTATAATTAATTAGAATCTAGTTTAATTAATTACTTTAACAACAGAAGCACACAACAATTTTGGCACAATCCCATTCCCATTCCCAAATCCCAATCACACAAAATTGAATGCTTCGTACCAACAGGAACTTAGGATCTCACTCCCTGACTCCCGTGTCCTCCCAGGGCTCCTTCTACCTCTGTGCCATTTTAATTCTCAACTTTGAACCATACACCAGATCCCTGAACTTTTTCTTCGGAAAGTGGGTGGAGATTAAAAAAACTTTTGGAAATAACATCCCTTTGCCTTTCTGAGAATGGATTTACCAAAAACTTTCTTCTGACGCTTCAATGGAACTTGGCTCCTCCAACCTCCATCTTCCATGAGTTGCATCTATTTGGTAGACACGTACGTAATTTTTGCCACAAAAAAAAAAAAAAATCAAACAATTGGTTTATTATCCCACAAAAACCCATCCACCACATAAGCAAATGAAATCCACACACTTGTGTAAAGAGATGAACCCGATGACTTGGCGGTGACCTTGCCGGTGACGCTGAAGAACAAGAACAACAATGGTTTCACAATCAACCTCACACGTCACAAAACAATATCAAGATGCTGAATAAAAAAAGGAGAATCAGGACACGTCTCCACCCACTCCAATGTCCTCTAGTCCTATCGCCAGAGTCCATGGAAAACGATGAAGACGGCGCTCGACGAAGACACAAAAAAAAGAAAAAATCAAAGATGGTGACTCTTACAAATAATTATGAGCCATAAAAGCTTGAAAATAGGCTAACTTACCTCTAAAAGAAGCTTGAAAAGATGCTAATTTTGATTCTAATTTCAACAAGTATGCGCCACCGTCAGATGGTAGTAACACGACACCATATTCCACTGCAGTAGTACTAGAGGCTACCTGTCAACGACTCAACACCGACGTCTTCGTTCCCAAGCCCAAGCACGCCATTGTTGTTTCCTCCCGCCACCGCAATTTTTGACGGACTTCCTTTTAGAGGAAGATGTATCTATCAGTGAAGCTCTAGGAGCCAATTGGGCTTAGAGATGAGATCGCAAGAGAGGCAAAGAGTAAGAGAGAGATCAATCCAGTCACACTAAGTGGAGGATGGAGCATGTTCCATCTGCAGAACTGTCATCTTCACAGGGACGATGATGAAGATGAAAAACTATAGTTTTTTTTTTTTTTTAACAATAGCTAATGGCAAAACCGACTAACGCTGCCGGGAAGCGAAAATTCTACTTATACACACACCCGTCGGATATGGGACTTACAGGATTCACATAAGGGACCCCCCAAGTACACTTTCGCACCACACATTGACTTTTAGGGGGCTTCACGCACCCAAGTGTTTTTTTTTTTTTTTTTTTTTTTTTTGAATAATAGCTAATGGCAAAACTGATTAACACGGTCGGCAAGCCAAGAGCCAAAAATTCTATTTATACATACCCAAACACACGCACACCCATCCAATGTGGTACATAGAAGCATCCACAAGGGAAAAGAACTACAGTTGATCAGAACATAATGAGGGGGGAAAATAAAGATGCTAAGGTGGTGATGAACTAGACCATTGAATGCCATGTGTCAGTGCAATGTAGGAATTTTAATAAAATAAAATGTTCAAACTGAATATCTCTTAACATTACGGTGATATTGTTACGTTTTAAAACTTTCGGAGTAATATTGAGACCCAAAAAGCTTCTAGGGCACATTGCTCCTTCACAAACACTTTCGAACAAATTTGTACTTTAACCCCGTTTAAAAATTTATTATTTTAAAATTATAAGAAAAATATTATTGAATGTTGAACAAGTTTTTATAAATGGGAGAATTCAATTTAAATCATTTTAAAATACCCAAATCCAAATTAATGTTTGCACTTTTAACAAATCCCTAATCAGGCCAATAGGCTTTATTTGGGATCAGTGAATATTATTAAAAGACTATAATGCCCCTTCCATCATATCATGAATCATTAAAAAAAAAAAAAAAAAAAAAGAGCAAGGCAAACTAGGGCTTTTGAGCAACAAAATCAAAGAATAGAAGAAATAGAGTTAGCAAATAAAATCAAAGGGGAAGTTTTTGGAATTTCTCTTTAACCCTGGAATATAGAATATAGTTAATGCCCGTGGAACGATTGAAAGTGTCAACACAACAATAAATCTACAGATATGGGAAAATCATCCTAAAAGCATTAGAGAAATTGATTTTATTATAATAATAAATAATGAATAATTATAAAATTTTATACTTCCATATGATGTGGTTTAAAAAATAATGAAGACGATGTGTTATTGATATGGTTTTTTTACTCGGGCACAATATTTGAACTTTGAAGTTAGTTGCTTGTTAAAAGAGCATAGAATCCTTATTTACATATAGGATAAGCACGCGGTTGGTTAATCGACCAAATACATCTCACGGTGGGAAGAGGAGTCCAATTGAGTCGAAGATTTTATCAATAGAAAAAGAATTGAGAGAGAGAGAGAGAGAGAGAGAGAGAGAGAGAGAGAGAGAGAGAGAGAGAGAGAGAGAGAGAGAGAGAGAGAGAGAGAGAGAGAGAGAGAGAGCAGAAAAAATAGCAGACATACTGGTAAAATTAACTAATTCTGAAATCCCTAATGAGGGCTCTTAGCCCAATTAAAGATTTGATAAAAGTGCAGGCCTGAATCTGGATTTGAGCATTTCAAATGGATTTAAATGGAATTTTCCCTTTATAAATTGTTATTTCAAATATTTTATCATATTCATGAGACTAATCTATCTGGCTTTTTACAAAGGGTTAAAGGTCTATTTTGTCTTAGAAGTTGTCATAGAAGAGCAATTTTATCATGAAAGTTTTTTGGGGTGTAATGTCATCCTGGAAGTTTTCAAATCGTAGTAATTTTGCCCTATTGTTATCCTAGTTGTGTTTGATTGTTAGTTGACCAAATATGTTGAGCTGATAGTTCATATTTTATCCACGTCATTTTTGTTAAGGTACAAATTTTCCCCGAAAGTTTTCACTTAGCAGTAATTTTGCCTTGAAAGTTTCCAAATGGTAGCAATGTCGCCCTAACAGCTATCTCAAATAAGTTTGACTATTAATAAACTGAATATGTTGAGCTCGCAGTGTGAACAACATTGAGAAGGAAAAATCAAACATTGAGGAGGAGCTCATATTCGCCAGAGAGTAATTAAGAAAAAGATTTAATCATTAGATGCATAACACACTAAGAATGATTACCAAGAACAAGGCCATCAAAAACTCTTTGTCGTCTTACCCCTGACTCCAAGATAGGCACATACCTCTTTGATTTTTCTTCATCACATAATATTTTTCACCTCTTTGATTTTCTCTTCATCGCAAAAGATGTTTTCACCACTTTGATTGTCTCCAAACCTTCATAGGGGATGCATCTTTTAATTTTTTTACTTATTTTTAAATTGAACTTTGAAAAAAAAAAACTGAAGCGAATGACACATAGACTTACCAAATAAGCATATTTTGTTAACTAACGAGTAAACTTAACATGAGTAACAACCAGAGTGAAATTGCTCCGATTTAGAAACTTTCAGGGCGATACTAATCCTAAGTAAAAACTTTCAGGACAAATTTACAGTTAAATATAAAACAAAAATGATATAGATGACACTGGGGCTGTTAATTCGGCATATTTGATTAACTAACGGTTAAATTTAACTAAAATAACGATCAAGACAAAATTATTATGATTTAGAAACTTCTAGCGACATTGCACCTTAAAAAATTTGGATGGCAAAAATTGCTCTCCTGTGACAACTTTAGGGGCAAAATAGATTCTTAACCCTTTTAAAAAAAAAAAATTCATGTGATATGCATGAGAGTTGGTACTTATATTTTTTTGCTCAAAAGAGTTGGTACTTATAGATTATAGATTATAAATAATATTTCACATAAAGCAAAGAATCTACTACTGATAAATCATATTAAAAATCTGGCAAAAAAGAAAAGAAAAGAAAAATAATATTAAAAAGGAGATTTGCCCCTGGCTTTTACGGCCCATAGTTGGAATCAGTGCGGTGCCCAATTTAGCAAATTAGCTTCTGATTGGGTCATCTCCAGTACAAACAATTCTTCACTTATCGTCTCAACCAAATAACTAATTTAAATTGATCGTGGTCGACAGGCGATAGATTCAATGAATAAATTAAACATACCGCGCACTAATAACAAGTAAATAAAGAAGCTTTTTTTTTTTTTGGCCAACAAGTAAATAAAGAAGCTTGCACAAAATGAAAATATTCCTTTGATCCTTTCACATATTCTGAAATTTATGTCTCTCTGACAAAGCTAATTAATCTGCTTAATTTCGATGGGGCCCTGCGTCCTGATACAGCTAGATATGGTCGCTGCAGCAGAGGAACGCGGCTTCCATGGGACCTCAAAGCTCAAATTGTTTTGTTTTTTTAATTCAGTGCTTTCAAAAGTTAAATGGTTCTGGTCAAAACCCTCCTGTCCAGTGTACTGTGCTCTCGTTTGGAATAACTTATTTTTAGGTAATAAGTGCTTATAAATCGTGATTCACAGTATATGAGGTAAATATGTGAGAGGGATTTTATCTCGACTTAGAATTTATTATCCAAAAATAAGTGTTTCTAAACACAGCTTATAATTCATTCATTTCCAAGTTTGCAGCACAATCAAGATCAAATCGCGTTCACTTTTGGTTTTTACGCCGGATCGTCTTTAGCTTTTTAATAAATCAGAATGAACGATCATTTTATTTTGATTCATTATTCTGATCATGCATTCTTCAGAATTCAGAAAACGCGGCCATTTCTAAATTGTGATTTTATAATCTGCTTCTGTACATGAAAATAACAAATGAAAGTCTTAAATCTCACACAACGAAAGTTTAGTTTCCGTTTTCATACCAAAATCGCCAAAAATTTCAAAACCCTTTTTTAGCTTCTGTCCAGAACCCTCCATCACTAGCAACGCTCTTCAAAACCTTTCATGGACTAAAACTCTGAAGGCAATTTTCGCTCTCAACGGAAATCCCAAAATGGTTGTGATCAGAAAACCACCTTCCTCTCTCCACTCTGTGTTTCTCTTCTTCACTGTTTTCGCGCTTCTTCTTCATCTTATTTCATCTGTGGATTTCACAGACTTGGTTTACAAGGGCTGTGCGGATCAGAAATTTCAAGACCCGTCAGGGATTTACTCGCAGAACCTCAAGTCTTTAGTAGCTACTCTCGTCGCACAATCTGCACAAAAGGTTTTCGCCTCCACAACCTCTGGTGACGGCCAGAATGCGATCATGGGTCTGTACCAATGCAGAGGAGACCTCTCAAACTCCGACTGCTACAAATGTGTGAGCAAGATTCCCTATATGCTCGACAAGCTTTGTGGCCAGGTTGTGGCGGCGCGTGTCCAGCTCAATGGGTGCTATTTGCGGTACGAGATCGTCGGGTTCAAGCAAGTCTCTGGAACTCAGTTGCTGTACAAGGTCTGTGGGTCGATTCAGGCGAGCGGAAGTGGATTCGCAGAGAGGAGGGAGACGGCGTTTGGGATGGTGGAAAATGGGGTGAAAAGTGGAGGAAGCTTGTTTTACACTGGGAGCTACCAGTCCCTGTATGTGTTGGGGCAGTGCGAAGGCGATTTGTCTAGTGGTGATTGTGGTGATTGCGTGAAGAGTGCTGAGGATCAGGCTAAATATATTTGTGGCAACTCAATTGCTGCTAAAGTTTATCTTGAAAAGTGCTATATCAGCTACAACTTTTATCCTAATGGAGTGCCTGGGAATGGCGAATCATCGTCTTCGTCCTCAGGTAAACCTGTGGATAGAGAGCTTTTTTCTCTGATCCCTCAATCTGATAATGCTTCAATATCTGTTTAATTGTAATTCAGTGCGACATTTTTTCACCTAATTTGTGCTTATATGGTCAGAAGATCACTTCACCAGTTTCGGTACATATTAGTAATTAGAAAATAAAAACCCTCCAACGCAAGAGTGGGGCTTTTTTCAGGAAAAACAAGTAACCATAATATAATATTTGTAAGGAAAGTGCCGAAATCATCGAGAATATACACTTTCATTTGGATTTAGCGGACAATTCATCAACTCACGCATGTTGATATGAAATTTTAGCGCATTATTTCTATACTCCAACTTATCACCCATCCTCATTTAAATTTCCAATAACATTGCAACAAATTACAATTGAGTCTGATAACTGATGATGATATCGGCTCTTTTGTCTCATTGATTCAATTATGGGACCAAACTTTATTTGAAAATTTGTGAAGTTTGTTGGGATGGCAGACTGGTAAGTATCTGATCTTTCTTGTGTGAAGATTTAAACCTCTAGCTATGATAGCATTTGTAGCAAAGATTTTAATGGCTATATATATTGTGGTTGCTTTTGCTTGGAATCAGGAATGGGGCCACACAGCACACAGAAGACAGTGGCTCTTGCGGTAGGAGGGGTTGCAGCTCTGGGTTTTTTGATCGCTTGTTTGTTATTTGTGAAATCAGTGTTCAAGAAAAGAGGTGGTAAGTATTGAATATTGAAACTGGGTTTGATTCTGTTGATACTGATACTACTATACCTCAGAGTTTCGTTCATATGTTTAGTTTTAACATGTTAGAAGAATATACTTTGGAATCAATTGACCCTTTTGTATAGTTTTATGAACTGAAGGGGATGAAAAGGAATATCTTATGATTCATGATTGGTGTATGTATTCCTTCGGAATTTTGTTAGGTCCAACTTGTGGAATCAATGAAGGAAGTGCTTTGTTGGGACAGAAGATCATTGAGCGATGTGTGATGGATAAATCTCTGTCCCCACATGCTCAAAGATGGCTTTTAGTCTTGACTTCTCTTTTTTGGCTAAAAAATTGTCATGAATCCTCTCTCATAGCTGTTAGACATTGGATTGAAACTGTTTTAGATTTTTAGTCGTAAATTTGGATATGTATATAGATTTTTAAAGTCTAATTCATTGTAGGTGAGAGAATGATTGGCATGTTTTTTAAAAAAAGAAAACACCCATTTACTTTATATCAGACTAAAAAACCCTTCTAATTCTTGGGTTAAGGTGCAAATTTATCAATGAAGTTTTGTCTAAGGAGCGTCTGGCACAAATATCTTTTAGAAGGGGCAAAAATACCAATGAACAATTAAAAAGGGGCATTCACCACAAAAACTGTTAATCCGTACTAACGGCATTAAAGTCTAAGAGAAGAAAACTTCTAACGGCGTTAATACGGATTTAACGGTTTTTGTGGTGGACACCCCTTTTTAATTGTTCATTGGTATTTTTGCCCCTTCTAAAATATATTTATGTCAGATACTCTTCGGACAAAACTTCATTAGTAAATTTGCACCTTAACCCCTAATTCTTTTCAAGCAAAGTCGGTTTTTGAATCTTGTGGATAAGAAATAGTAGAATTATTTTAAAAGAGCTATCTCGGGGAGGCACTACCATACTTTTGGCTTGTGGAATCATAAATTTGTGTTTGTATAAAAGTACTAAATTATATTTCTGTTGCCGTCTTTCTTTTTTTAATTTTCTTGTTTCAAAAATATACTATAAATTTATAACTCTAGATTATTCAAATTCCTTCTGATTCTCAAATGCAACATTATAGACCTAATTTTACCTTACTTGGCTTGCCTATTCTACTGCATTTTGCACATGGGACTGGAGTCAAATTTGACTCTTCATTTCGTTTAATTAGCATGTATATATAGTCTATTATATTGTCAAATTTCACTCTTAATTTTCTATAATGATATAATGACTTAAATGAAACGCTGAAGAATACCATCGACTGAGATTCAGCTTTCGTATGATTGAACATAGTGAAGAAGCTTAACCCCAGGCGCATGATTTAATGTCTATGTGTCAATTTTGTCACTATTTTTTTTTAATAATGACTACGACAGATGCTTCACACGTCCTCACTCTTTGTATATTATATTTCAAAATAATAATTTCTCACTGGAATAACTCATGTAACGTGTTTCCAAGTTGCAATTGGCAATCCTGTGGATTCCCTTGGCAGCACAACTCAATGATTGGTGATTTAACTATTCAAAATGGCGTAACAATTAAAATAAAAATTGATTTTTCTAATTAAGGATGTGTAGTTGTAAGATATGATAAGTACTGTTAAAAAGAAACTACCAAATATGACCGCTTTTCAACTCGCGGCTAATTATTTTTTTCCTTCTTCTGTAACGTTGCGATACTTAGTGTTTGTTTGAGATGGTTTTTAGGGTGTGTTTGTGAAGATGGTGAGAAAAGTGATTTATTTACAATCTGATTTATGAAAATGTAAGATTGGATAAAAGTCAGATTGTGTAATTTGATTTTTGTTTAGATTGATAATTGCATAAGTGTTTTTGTAAAAGTGAAAATTTGTTTGGATTGATGATTGGATAAGTGTTTTGTGATAATTGTAATATAAAAATGATATTTAATACTATAAACAAGTCAAAAAATTTAAGTTAAAAAATGTGGTGTCAAAATACATAATTTAATCATAAAATATTGCAGAACCATTTTCAGCTTGCTCAAAATTAACATTTATTTGAGAATTTCTCCTAATAAAATTATGTATGTTCATTGTTGCACAAACTATGCAGACTTGTGTGTTGGTAGCTTTATTTACGCATTCTTTGTAAGGTTTCAAATTTATTATTCTACACACCCAAAGTCCTTTCTATAGTGGATTTCAAATTGAAATGATAAAAATTAAAGGTTTCTTTAGCATTTCCAAATGCAGGTTGACGTCTAAATTCTGATATGTGATAACGCTCACATCTGTACGGATCAAGATACTCAACTGGTTTTAGATAGCCAGCATCAACCAAATAATATTTGCCTAACAAATGTTAAAATCATTTTATAACGGTTTAATAAATATTAGAGGGGAGAGAGAAAATCCAGACATCTTAGAAAACATAACAATAAGGGTTGTTCAAAATAAATAACTTAAATAACGGTTTAATAAATATTTCACCAACTATTTACTCACAGAAACTCAGATAAGCTAGCTTTTGGAGCTTATTGGCAAAAGCCACTTTTCATTGATAAGCCCTTATGAAGATGAGTGGTCCCAAATATCCATAAAAAGCAGAAAACCCTCAAAAGCACGGTTGGGCCTTAAAAACTCACGATTGGCCCCATTAAAAGCTCTACCAAACACATACTTAGAGCTTCTAAAAGTGCTTATTTATATAAATAGAAATAAAACTTCTCGTACATATTTATCTCGTACACCATAAATCACAATTGAAAAGTTTCTTTTAAAAGCTCCAATCGTTATTCCAAACAAGCACTTAGTTCTTAAGGGCCTATTTGGGTTAGCGGTAGTAGGAGCAACTTTTTTGTAATATAAATTTTGCAAAAATCAGATTGTAAATGTGATTTGTGTTTGGATTGGTGATGACAGAAGTGACTTATTTTGAAAAAGCCAAACTTTTGAGCTTCTTCTCAAAAGTTGTTTTTAGGGAAAAAAAATTTCAATTGCCAAAAGGCCAATCCAAATACTTTAATTTTCAAAAAACCAGAAACCATCGTGATTCCTTTTTAAAAACACCCGTTTGAGATGGCAAAACGCCATCCCAAACAAGAACTAACAAGAAATGAGTCTTTTGATTTGGTTTAAACTTGCTTAATGATAGGCCCATGTGGGCCAGAGAGGGAGGGAGAACTAAGGTGGGACATCACCATTTTCTAAAGCCTATTGCAAAAATTTAAATAAAATAAAATCACTCATAGGGCACGTGAGAGCGAGAGAGAGAACTAAGGGGGGACATCACCATTTTCTAAAGCCTAAAAAGCAAAAATTTAAATAAAATAGTAACTTAAAATTTGGTTAAAAAATCTTAATTACAAGAATGAAAGTAAATATTGCCTGTTAATTTAAATTAAGCTATGTTTGGAATAGCTTTTTTTTTTTAAAAAAATAAGTATTTATTACATAAGTCGAGATAAAACTCCTCTCATATACTTACCTTGTAAACAGTAAATCACGATTTATAAGCACTTATAAATAAAAAATTATCCCAAACAAACACTAAACTGAGTTTGATAATTTATCATCAACACGTTTTATATTAAGAATATTTGTCTAGGGGTCGTGATTGTTTGGTCCACGCTCACCTGTCACCACAATCAATCTTTCATTCCTGGGTAGAATTTTTCATGAATAATATATTCTTCGTTTTTTCTTTTGGTCCTTCTTGCCTATTCAAGCTTGCATTTTGCAGTTTGATGCAACATACAAGCCAAAAAGCCGCCACTTTTTAAGGCTGGACAGTGAATAATATACTCTGAGACAGTATAATAGTAAAATGATCTGGAGCAGGATTGATCAGGTTTCCACCAAGAACGTCCCATTGCTTCGCCAGCTTCCCATATAGTAGCATTGTGCTTCCCATGACTGTACCGTAAATTTTAAGTCGCTATAGAAGTTCAAAAACACGCACAAATTATGAATGATATGCCTCGTTATAATTTTCTTATGACCAATTTTCAGCATTGGGATCAAGGCATAAGTGTCCGTAACTCAATTTCGCCATTGCCATTTGTCTACTTCATAAGTATTTTATATATCAAACAAAACAATAGTTCGACAACTAGCAATAAAAAATGCTTTAACAGAAATAAATGAAATATTTGGATCCAGGTAATACCCCTAGTACGAGTGTGTTTGGTTCAATTTATTAGACAGAAATAAGTCCTTTTTTGGGCAATAAACCCAAATAAAAACGTGTTGCGTTTTTGTAGTGTTTGGTTCAGCTTATTTTAATTGCATCATGGGTAAAATAAACTACTTATTAAATAAGCTCCTCATTACAGCTTTTCTATTAAGGCACTTATTACGTAAATCGAGATAAAACTTCTCTCACATATTTACCTCGTATACCGTAAATCACGATTTATAAGAATTTATATCCAAAAAATAAACTATCTCAAACGAACACTAAATCGATCTTCCAAACATAAATCATATTACAAAAACTGACTTTTTTATTAAGTCATTTTTAATAAGTCAGAATCATAATAAGTCATTTTTCCTACCGTTATCTCAAACACACACTACATCACATTCATCGGCCCCATGATATGCAGAGATCCTAGATGCTGCCCATAACATAGGAATTCGTTCTTGTTACCAAGGACGTTCAATGGAATGAGATTATTTAAATAGATTAAGCAAGGAAAAATTGACCCCAAAAAAAAACACATACGCGAGTGTGTGTGGAACCCAGGCTCTAGAAGAGCTACAAACCTATTGAGTTTCAGAGAAGAAGTTACAAAATAATGAATATGTTGTTCAAATTCTTGATTAGTCTACAGATATAAAAACCACTAGAATGGGGGCCAAGTTAATGTAGTCAGCACTGCTACCCCACCTTAGTTGGTGACGCAGATAGAGGAAAGAACAAAACACAAATCATGCCCATGAAAACGGGAAATACTGGCAAATAAGTGCTATAATCCCTCAGATGATTAATACGCAGGGCATGAAAAACTACGAAGAATGACCTTACTTGATTTGAAGAAATGGGAAGAACGTTCTCCTATACAAAACATTCTATCATCTTAGAGAGCATTTAAAACAAAAGTAACATGAGATCTACAAGAGATGGACATTCTTAAATATTAACTGTCCAAGTAATCTTTTAACTTTTTATCATGAAATGGAAAACAATCACACATCAATGTCAATTGTGCATTGACACAACTAATGATTGGACAATTCAAAATGAGATAAACACAGAAGCAACATTCCTTCTTAAAGCTATGTTTGAAGTAAAACTGGGAAGGATGAAACTTGTAATTGCAATGTTTAAGCATTCTATCATCTTCATAGAATGCCATTTTA
Source organism: Inga laurina (assembly GCA_963855925.1). NCBI lineage: Eukaryota > Viridiplantae > Streptophyta > Magnoliopsida > Fabales > Fabaceae > Inga > Inga laurina. The sequence continues at coordinate 15,093,182 of OY979703.1, read as the reverse complement.
TAAATACCTCCAGAAAAGCATGAGCATAGTCCCAATTGAACAATGTTAAGATCAATATGCAGTTTCCTAAAAGAAACTGACGGCTAAAAAGTGTTTTCATGTCGCAATCCCATTTTGCATGAGAAGAAGGTGATGTGCGCTGACATTTCTATTTGCATAGAAGGGGCAACACGATATTCTTATTAATCACCCAGCACAAAATAATTGGATCGCATGCGAAATTTTCCTTCACTTAAAAATCTATTTTTCTCCTTGCAAAATCAAAACAAGCTCAAAAAGAATTATCGGATTACAAAGCTCGAACTGCATCATGAACGAACATGGAACAAGCAGGAGCAGCTCATAAATTCAACATGCCACATTGCCTGGGTGACAGATATTAAGCAGTAACATCCACAAAAATACCAGGATATAAAGATTTGCGCTAGAATGCTCAAGGGTTCAGCTGCCACATTGGCTCGATAACAGATATTAAGGAGTAACATAGACAAGACAAAAATATCGGGATATAAAGATTTGCACTAGAATGCTCAAGGATTCTAAAGCTACAATTGTAAGATTATTGCAATCCAAAACCATAGAATTATATTGTTTTAATCCCGTTGTAAAGAAGAGAATCAACAATCATTCTCTGAAAGCCTCCACATGGATCTAACCTTCAAACATTCCGAGAGAAAACCGAACAGAAAAATTAATCTAATCTAACCTAAGTGGTTCATTCACTTCGGAGGCGGTGGACCCATGGTCGTAGGGGTACCGAGGAGGCTAGCCTGCTGAAGCTCGAGCTCGTTCAACTGCTGCTCGCGGTCCATCTCGATAATCAGAGGGACAACGAGGATGAGGAAGGTGGTACCGGCGATCCAAGCAGCCTTACCGGTGCTCTTGAGGAGCTTCTTGGTGACGAGAGCAGCGTCGCCGGCAACCTCCTTGCCCTTGGAGACGATAGGGGACTGTGAAAGCTTGGCGACGATACCGGTGGCTTGGTCCTTAGAGGGCCTATCGGGAAGCGAGGCTCCACCCCTGCGACCTTGGGACGCCATGAGAATTGGCAAAGAGGATTCACTGGGAAGACAGGGTTTGGTGCAGCCGTCACTGGATATCACCAAAGCAGTCCTCCCAGGCCCAGCTAGCTAGGTTTAAGAGGCCGATACGGGGCGTCTAACGTTGAACCCTTGAGCGGTCTATAATTATATTCATTTTGATTTTGATTAGGTTCTTAATCAAGATATCCGATAACAAGTTAACACCGGGAATAAATTATGCAATTGAGTAAAATTCTCCCTCAAAATATACATATTTTTTCGCAGAGATAGGGTTAGGGGCTCTAAATCTAATATATCTCTCTAATGAATAATAATTTTTAATACTCTTTAAAAAATTTCAACTTCTTGAATATTTTTTATCATTTGATTCTTAAAAAAACAGGTGACATTTTTTTCTTAGGATTTTTCAAATAATTAAATCAAAGCAACATGTGTTAAGATTTTTTTTTTCCTGACAAGTTGTAAAAATTCAAAAGTGCACCCTTTTATATTCGCATGACATCAAAGATGTCATTCATTTTATTTAAAATACAGTCCTCAAAACCAAAAAAAAAAAAAAAACAGGATTGACCTCAAATAGCACGCCGCCGCACTTTATTTGGCACACAGACTTGGATTTTGATGAATTGATAATAGGAATGAGAGTGGGAATACCATCGATACTGGCATAAAATTGTGGTACCAAAAATTCTTTTTTAGAAGTTGAGACAAAATTGATTTTATATACTTATTTCGTGAATCATAAAAGCTATTCTTAAAAGTTAATTTAAACATGCATTAATTAAGGGTGAGAATAATGCTTCAAAAATACTGTTTATGTGGAGTAATATTTGAAGGAGATGCTGTCATCAATTTAATTTTAAAGCCAATCATAAATTAAGCAAAAGTTGTTGACTAAAAAAATTACGGGTATGTTTGGGATAACGATGAGAAAAGTGGTTTATTTGTAATCTAACTTATGAAAACTTAAAATTGTGTAAAAGTAAGATTATGGAATGTAATTTATATTTGGATTGGTGATAGGATAAGTGTTTTTCTGAAAGTAAAACTTGTTTGGGTTGATGGTAGCATAAATGGTTTTTGTGATAATAATAAAAGAAAGGTAAAAATAAAAATTATAAAAAAGTTAAAAAAGTGAAGTTCGAAAAATAGGATTTGGCTCCCATCATTTTCTCCAAAGAAAAGGATGGTCTTTTTCTTCCTATGAGTCATTGGATTAAGATCTTAATGGTCTAGATTTAATATATTATACCATCGATATATTAATCCAACGGCTCGTAGGAAAAAAATGATCATCCTTTTTTTTAGAGAAAAGGATGAGAGCCGATTTCGGAAACACATATGCAAACATTTTAAAACTGTTTTGCCCGTGCTTTTCAAAACACTGAAATAGGTCACTAATGATAAGAGAGAGAGAAGTACACGGGACACAAGACAATAAGCTCAACATATGAATGCTCGTTTGGAATAATGATTGAAGTATTCAAATGTAACTTTTTAATTGTGATTTACAATATACGAGGTCAATATAGAAGAATAGTGTTATCTTGATTTATGTATATAAGTATTTATAAGCCTTTCATAAGTGATACCAAACATACCCTAAGCCAACAATAAGCTTCGATTTGTGGCTTATTGGAAAAATCTACAAGTGAGTGTTTGGTGATGCGTTTTTAGGGTCCTATTACACGATTAAAGCCCAAATCATATAATTGAAAGTGATGGAATTAAAGTGAGTGTTTAGTGGGAGGTAATTGGCAATCTAAGTGTTCGTTCGGAATAGCTTATTTTTAGACAGTAAGTGCTTATAAATCGTGATTCACGGTATACGAGGTAAGTATATGAGAGGAGTTTTATCTCGGCTTGCGTAATAAGGACTTATTGTCCAAAAATAAGTGTTTCCAAACACAACTTAACTTTTACTGTATTCATGCGATTTGCAAAAAAAAAATGACGAGAGCCTTTTTGCTATTAAAAAAAGTCCATTTGCATTATTGTTTTTCTTAGTGTGTGTTCGGATAGCAGGGAAAAAATCGATTATTTGGTAAAACTAAGGTTTTGTAAAAAAGTTACCGAACATTGATCATTTGCTCACAATCCTGTTTTTTGTTTCAAACCATGGTTTCGGGTTAAAACTATGGTTTTGTCCAAAACTATTAGCAATCTGAATTTTTTGCTATGTGGGCCCCACTGATTATTTCGTATTGGCTCTTTGTCGTTGTGGGTCTCACGCACATAGACATTGTCTAATCTTTTTTTTTTTTTCCTTGCTTATGTGGGCCCCACCGACTCTTTGTTATTGGCTCTTTTTCATTGTGGGTCCCACAGACACCCTCTCTTCCTTTTTTTCCCATTTCACCGTTTTTCTCTTTGTCGTTCGTCACTTTTTTTTTTAAAGGTTTTAAAATTTTAATACTTCTTTTTATATTTAATATAAGACTTATTTATCTAATTTAATTATATTATAAAAAATAATTAAGTTAATACATATAGACAAATTTATTTCATTTTTTGGTATTAATTATGAAATTTTATGTTAAATAATAGGTTAAGATGCATCATTTTTAATATTGTTAGGGGTTTTCTTCTTTTATAATTTAATATCAATAGGTAAAATTTAATTGTTTTGTTAAATTTACATATTTTTTAATTGTTCATTATTATTTTCCATCTTTCAAAATTTATTTGCACTAGACATCCCTCTCGGAAAAAACTTGGTTATTAAATTTATACATTAACCCTTAAATAATACATAAAATATAATCTTATTTTTTACATGTAATTATTACAAAAGTTAATGTCCTTTTTAGTAATTTGATAATGAAAAAAGTTATTCTGATCACAACATCCAAACACTTTCATTTTATCAAAATCATGGTTTCCTATAATCTATTCTCCTCATAATCTATTCTCTAAAAGTTATTCTCCATTTTTTCTCCAGAAGCTATTTTCTAAAATCTAATCCGAACACACCCTTATGCTTTTTTAGAATCATTATCCGTGGACACGCACTTATATATAGTACAAGAGGATAACTTGAACTTTTTTACTTTTTTTTTAACTTTACATTGTTATTTTTGTCTTCAATTATTCTCTGATTTGCCCCCATTAATTCAAGCCAACAATTATTCAATTAGAGATTAAATTATATGGGACATGTGATTCAATTAGTTATATAATATTATTTCATCAAATCGTATATTTTTTAATTCTCAAATTTTCCAACTTTAAATTTTATAAATTTTTTATAATTTCAAATTTAATTTCTCTCTTACCATTATCATAAAAGCCACTTATGCTTAAATCAATTCAAACAAATTTCACTTTTACAAGAGTCACTTATACAACAGTCAGTCCAAACATAAATCACTCTACACAATTTAACTTTTATCTAAAAATAAGATTACAAAAAGTCAAATCGGAAAAAAACATTTTTACAATCGCTATTACAAACACACACTACATGTCCCTCATAAGCCCAATTGTAACAAAGTGGTCCCAAACAAATGGAAAAAATTAAAACATCCCATAAGCTAAATTGGACCTTTCAAATGCATGATTTGCCTCCTGATAAACTATCCCAAACACACTAAAAAATAGACCTTGTCATCAACCTAATCTTAAAACGACAAAGAGGGGCTAGAGTAGCAATAACAAGTTATGCAGAGCGGGAAATCCTCCTAAATGGTCTCTTTCACGAGATTAGCATAATCGTGCATCATATAAATGACCTTCTTTGATTCACCACTAAAATGAGAGACCCGGAGGGTAGCAATGAGGGACTGAGGGTGCGCAATGATGACGTGTAGGAAGAGTTGAAGGAGGGGTGGCGGCTTCTATGACTGCGAGATTGATGAAGTTGATGGCGGGAGAGTGAGTTATCAACGTAAACAATGGAGTGGTTGGAGGTACTCGTGAAATCTACAGCTTTTGAGTAAAACCTTCTCTGTAATTCCTCACAAATGAGGGATGACATGTGCGAGGAAGGAGTGGACAGAGGAGACGATCGTAAAGGAAGAAGCTTTCACAGAGCAAGGGTCTTTGGTTCCACAAGGCCTCATTCCAGGTTTAAATTCCCAATATCACTTCATATGTAGAAATGTAGAATTGTCCAATCCCATTTACATGGAATTCACCAACTCCAAGTAGTAAATAGTTCCCTCTACCAAAGTCTTAAGGCCCTGTTTGGTACGTGGTATTTGAGAGCAGGGAGAGGGATTAAGTAAAAATACATTGTTTGGTATGACGGATTATGAGTAATCAGGGATTGTGAATACCACGAATATGGGATTGCTGCAAAGCCACCTCCCCCCTGGTATTGTGTTTTGAATCCCAGGATTACAAAATTATGAAGACAAAAATATCCCTGATTAAAATATTTTGAGACAGAAATAACCTGAGTTTAACCTAACCCTCTCACATAATCACTCCCTCCTCCTCCTTTTTTCCTCCCTTCACCGTCGACAGCTCCTCTGCATCGTCACCCTTCACTGCCGCTCGCTCAAACACCAACAGCCGATCACCTTCACCTTTCCCCTTTATCTTCGTCGCCCTCAACCGCGCTCACACCGTCGCCTCACCACTGATCGACTTTCGCCGTTCTCACCGTCACTCACTTAGTCGCAGCGGCAGCCTCCCCTGTTTTAAAGGTTCGTTGAAATCTCCCATTGTCCTTCGTTGAATCATTTTCCTTTTCTTCTTTAGGTATTCATGTTTGGTTCTCAATGTCATCTTCCTTTTCAAGCTCTGTTATTTCCCGAAAGATCTTGATTTCACTGCTCTGGTCCTATTTGGCATTTATGTGCATAATGTTCTGTTTCCAGTTTCGTTTTTCCTGAATCGAACTTAGAATGGCTGCCCAATTCGAGTTAGAACAGCTTCAGCCCTGAAAACTTGCAACCATTTACTGAAAATTGTCAATTTCAATTTCAACAAGTCTGATGTTAACGTGACAAATATTATTGGACTTTGTTGGATTAATTTCAACCAGTAACTTAATGACCAATGGGTAAAAAAGCCTAGCAAAGAAATGGGAACTGTTACAAAAATTACTTGGAAGGAAATAAGGACCAGAGCAGTTAAAAAATATATATTATGGGTCTAACACCATTCCTCAATGAGGACTTGATCCTGGAGAAGAAGATTGCTAAGGCTACAAACATTAGCTACAAGTGAGGAATGATTAATATTTACTTCCCACGTTGAAGGGAAGTGTTGGAGAACACATAATGAAGCAGATATGCTTTATAGCACGTGTCTTTCAATGGTTTTCAGTATGGGCATTTTATTTGTTGGTTCTAAAAGACATTATCATGTTCAGGTTTTATCATCTTACCATTCTCTTATGATAGAACAGTTATATTTAAAGTTCTGTAGGCTAGTTAGGCTATTTGAATAAGCAAATCTTTAAGTTGTCAACCCATCTAATTTATGGACAGCTTGAACACTTGGAATAATAGAATCAGAGCATCAAATTTCTGAATTTCTTTAACAGGCTTTAGGCAGGACTCCTTAACCTTTAATCTTCTTTGCACTTGTACTAAAGTAATAGCACATAACCTTTATGATCCAAATAAGATACCAGATTGAATCAAACAGATCCCCACAGGATATAATTGAACTTATATTACCACTCTTCATATGTCCTTTCTTTCTCCATCAGCATTGTTGACTGAGAAGGAAACTAGATAGTAATTACATAAACATATTAAATTTAAGACATTTTAAACAGCAATCTCGTTCGTTCATTCACCTAAGGCAAAATGGCTTCAAGATAGGTGGACAGCTATAAAATATGATGGAAGGTAAAATGCATTCATTTAGAAAACACTTGTTGGTGGTAACGTGAGTACGCTCCCACCATTCATTAATAAAAGCTTGATAGGTTGACTGCTGCTTAAAAGCTTAATATTGACATTTGTATGCAAACATCTGGTCCAGAAGGAACCTGCTTCCTCTTTTCTTCTTGCTCATCAGTTATGATGTTTGAGGGAAACCTATCATAAGTATATTTGGCACCAGATCCTGAAAAACCAAGGAAAAAAATAATTAAATATCAACCCATATCCAGAATGTGTTGTAGTTGCAGGAAAATATGGCTAGAAGACTTTCATTCACCTGATAATCCGACGTCAGAATCTGATATAGTAATAATCTCAGGCTCTAATGGAAAAAAATATCTCTTATCGGTTTGTTTCTAAATCAAACATTGTATTTTTGTTTTACCTGTATATTTTTGTGTTGGATTTATCTGCTTACATGTCATTATTAGGATATATACATATATATATATATATATATATCTTTTTGTAGTCAGTGGCTTGCTTCCTTATCATTTTATAAGCTAGCTTTATGTTATATTTGGTTCTGTTTTTGTGATGAATGAATCAAAACTCGCTGGTGTAACGTGTAAGACATATTTCGTTGTTAACTCTTATATGGCTATTGACAGTTATGACAATATCTGAAGAAAAGAGAGCCCAGCTATGCTTGTTACTCTGGTGGCAGAGCATGGCTGAGACAATACATTGGTTTTATCTATGTGTGTGTATGATGATCATATTAAGGAGGCGACGGATCATTCATTTACCTTACAAAATGGACTTTTTCGCAAAGAGATCTTATCTAAGGAGATTAGTGTGTAGCAGTGATGTAGCATGTTACAACTTACTTAGAATGAATAGGTCAACATTTGATAAGCTATGCTCTATGCTAACGGAGGTCGGAGGTCTCCAACCTAGTAAGAATATACTTATAGATGAGCAAGTTGCCATTTTTCTTCACATACTAGCACATCATGTGAAGAATAGAGTAATACAATATAACTTTAATAGATCTGGAGAAACCATTAGTAGGTATTTCAATTCCGTTCTACATAGTATGATGAGGGTTGGACATATTTTATTCAAAAAAGCAGAGCCTGTGGCAGAAGACTCCAATGATAATCGGTGGAAATGGTTCAAGGTAGATATAAATTTCCCTATACTCATTAAATTTTGTATAAACATATAGATAATTTGTAATATATTTTTTTCCTTGTTGACAGCATTGTTTAGGAGCATTGGATGGAACTCATATTAAGGTGAGAGTTTCTGCTTTGGACAAGGCAAGATACCGAAATAGGAAAGGAGACATAACCACAAATGTGCTGGGTGTTTGCTCACAAGATGGCTACTTCATATATGTGTTTCCTGGTTGGGAAGGATCTGCAGCAGATGGAAGGGTTCTTCGTGATGCCATTAGTAGGAGGAATGGCTTAAGAGTTCCACAAGGTCAATATTTCTTGGTTGATGCTGGGTATGCCAATTGTGAAGGATTTCTTGCACCATATCGAGGACAAAGATACCACTTAAATGAATGGAGAGAAGGGCGATACCCTTAAAACGCACAAGAGTGCTTCAATATGAGACATTCATCGGCACGAAATGTCATTGAGAGGTGCTTTGGCATTTTGAAGTTACGGTGGGCTATTCTAAGAAGCCCGTCATTTTATCCCATTAAGACATACAACCGAATCATAATTTCTTGTTGTCTTTTGCACAATTTAATTCGTCAAGATGGTGTAGATCCACTTGAAAATGAATTAGATGACCTGGAAGTTGGTGTGGATAGGATGTACAACCCTCCAATCCAAAACATGGAGAGCTCTAATCAATGGGCTACATTTCGGAACAATCTTGCTAATGAAATGTTTACAGCTTTTACTTCTAATAGAACAATGAGTTGAAAGAGCTGTGTATTTTGTACAATTTTTATTTGTGCTATAAATGCTCCTTTTTTTTTAAGCTATATATGTTCTTCTTTTATGCATAATTTATGTTAAGTTCTAATATGTTTTACAGTTGACCAACATGTCAGAAAAATCTGGAAAGTTGGATATTCACAAATGGACAAGTGAAGAGGACGACTTGTTAATCCGTTTCATGCTTGAATTGCATGAGAAGGGTGATCTTATTAGTGAAAGTGGTCTTAGGCCTGGTGTCTTGAACACATTAAAGGACAAATTTCATGAGACTATACCTGGATGCCAAATTCAGGCACATCCTCATATCCAATCCAGATATAAAATTTTAAAGGCTCACTATAGTGTGGTGACTGACCTTCTCAACTTATCTGGGTTTGGTTGGAACTCTGAAACGAAATGTGTGACAGCTCCTAAGACAGTTTGGGATGACTATATAAAGGTAAATATGATTAATTATACATATATATCGTTTAATGTTAATCAAATTTAATTAGTCATGATGTCAATTTTACAGGCTCACAAGAAACATGCAAAGTACAGACATATGTCTTTCCCTTATTATAAGGAGTTCAGCCTTATATTTAATAAGGATCGTGCACAAGGCAAGGAGTCTGAACAATATGATGATGCCGTTGAAGAGATAAATAATCAACCTGGTTTGGACGAGCACAATGATGGAGACATGCATATATCCCATGAGAACAATTTACAACCTAATCAGACTCCAGATGAGCATCCATCATCAGAGCAAACTCCTGACGAGCAAACTCCATCTGCTATAAATGTAGGGTTGAAAAAGCGAAAGCGAAGTAGTTCTGATCGTGACGACTTTCTACTCCAAGGTATGGAAAGGATTGCTCATACGTTGGCTGATGGCTTCAAAGAGGCAAGTGAGCGATTAGCCATGTACATGAACAAAGATGAACGTGAGAAGCGTATGGAAGAACGCGAGAAGCGTTTAGATGACATGAAGGAATCTCTTTATACTGATATTATGCAGGTTGACGGGCTTTCAGACCAACAACGAGATTCAGCTTATATCAAGTTGATGTCCGATGAGAAATTGCTGACTGCATTCTATGCTACGCCTCAAGAGGGAAAAGCTCGTGTACTTCGCCGGATGATAGCATAAATACTCTAATTTCTAAGATTTATTATTTATTTAACATTATGGTAGATGTTTTTCATTGATTACTAAGTAGGTTTTTATTATTTCATATTAGACATTTTTCCATTAATTATTAGTTATGTAAAGAAGATTATTCGTTTCATGCTAGAATTGCTTTTATTATTGATTATTCAAAAACACTATATTTTTCCAATGAATTTTAATTGCTTTTATTATTATTCAAGCTTGCGCCTCTTTTTTCTCCCTGCCCGTCATGGCCACCTTTTAGGTAGGTTTTGTTTTGGGATAGTTAATTGGAGTTTAATAGATGCTAGAAAATGTAGAAGTGTTTTTTTTATCAAATTGCAGAGTCATGATGCTGGTAACAACTTTATGATTTATATGAATTTCGGAGTATATCTGGTTGCAACATTAATTTTCCTTTACTTAACTTTCACATCTTAATTCACTCATATTTGTGAAAAAAAAATAGTGGTGGTAGCATTTATGCCATAGGATTTGATACTTAAGGAGCGCAGGTAAATTCAATCTTTAATCCTGTCGAAGTTGGTATTAAAAAGAAGCAGAATATGTGGAGGGATGAGTGTCTCTGAATTGAACTTATTTGATTCACATGTCAGATGAAGGTTGTCGTGTTCACAAGTTTTGAATTCAAAATAGCACCTTAGGGAAGCTAACACAAATTCCTAAAACCAAATTCACAAAACAATTGTAAAGCCTTGATTGGTTTCTTAGGTTTGAAGTTGTTATGCTTGTTTTAAGCTCCATCTCCATTCATCTGTACATCAATTCCCCTTAACGTCAGAGTCGATAAGCCACACAATGTCCATGCACAAATCTAGCATCTTCTTCCGTGTACACATGGGTTTCATCTCTCAGCCTGAAATAACAATAATTGCCCCAAGACGTGTAAGCAACCCAGAACAAGTATCAAAGGCATAAAATATGAACTTCAGGTTACGCCTTTGAATATACCTGTAGTACATGAGCAAGAGCCATTTGGAACTTTTCCAATGGAAGATCAACAAGCCGAGGGAGTATTGGTAAAACCTGCTATCATTGAAGTTTAACACTGTAAACATTGGCCACATGAAAATATGACCAGTTAATGCATCACAATTAAAATTGCCATATGCTTCTTTCTACTCCATTATATTAAAATTACAAATAGACAGACACAGATTTTCAACCTCAGTGACTGTATTCTGAAACAATAATATCGAAAGCAATATGAAACAATACCTGCTTTACAGTTTTTGGGGCTCGACTATAGGCATCAAAGATAGTCTGAAGAAGACTGGGTTTCTGCAGGATTTTAAATAATGTGTTGGTGTTAACAAAACAGATGAAAAGCAGTCAGTTGCAGTCATTGTCAACTTCTAAGCTGTATATAAAGAAGTAAAACAAACCTTTATGCATAAAGCAAAAAACAACGGGCTGAGACGTTGAGCTTCAGTTAATGATACAGATGCAACATTTAGAACCACTGGTTGAACCATTTTAGAGGGGTCATTTTCAGATGTGGTGGATACTGAAACTTGCAATGGGGCTGGTGTTTCCTGAATTCCAATCTGTTAAAATCAAAAGGCCATTAACTGTAGACAATTAATTCATTTCATTAAGAACACTGAAAAATTAAATCCCTTGAAAGTTGAAAGTAATAGAACATGGATAAGCACCTCACCACTGACCCTCCTCTTAGACCATGTGATTGGAATTTCTAGAATCCTTTCAAATAGCTGCAAATAAATCAAGGCAGAAACATTGACATAAGCAATCGACATACTTAAATGACAAAGCAGAACATATTGACGCTTTATTACTCTCAACGTTACCGAGACAAACAGATTATCAATTTTTACATTAGCATGCCATTTCTGTTCAATAGTATCCACAAAGATATCAGCAGACAACCAGCCACCATCTTCAGACATAATATCTGATCTCCATGTCTTACAATTACCATTAAGTTGAACATGCACACGGCTATAGCAGTTTTGGAACTTCACATGCCCATTGACATTTTCTATCTCCCTGAAAATACAAAACACAAGGCACTTGAATTGAGGCAGACCAACACATTGCTAAAAGAACTTTTAAGTATGAAGTATCTTTCTATTAAGCGGAACCACTGCAGCTTCAACTACTGAGCATATACTCTATGGTCTAAAAATTACTTAGAAAAACATGTCTGCACTTTTAGCTTACATTATTAAGAAGATTATATACTATATAAGAAAATTTTAAAAATATACATGTTTGTTCCAATTAGAGCTACGGCAGTGGCAGTGAAAAACAACAGCAAGAGAATCTACTGCACCAATATAATTGACCTACGATAAGAATGTTCCTGGTGTAGTAAAGGAAACCTTTTAAGTGAAATATTTTGTAGCTGAATTAACAGTAACTACATCTTGCAGCTATATTTGACTCATTTCTATAATAACAAGGTTTGAAAAACAAAAACTACTGCATTTAATAACATCTGAGAAAACAGTGGTTCATTCAGGAGGATTTGAACATCCAAAGTCTGGGACTCAGGATTTCCATCAAATACACACCTTTGGCCTCTGCCACTCTCACTGAGCTGCTTCAGCATCCCCTTAAAACATGAATTTGTGGTCACTCATAAAAACGCAGCAAGGCACTACCATTTTAAACTTGACGGAGCTCTCAACTTACAGGGCACTGAGAGCAGAATAGTTTCGCTCATTGAAGGCTTATAATAATAATAAGTGTTAATTGACTAAAACGAAATTTGTTAAATTATCATAAACATCATTCAAGTTAAGGTGGTATTTATCTTAACATGCAATGAAAACTAACAAAAGTAACAAAAACGTGAAGGGGCACAAATGAAGGAACAAGATAACTAAACAAACATTTAAATCAAAGTTTTTTCCCGCAGAAGTAGAACATTATTAAGGATTTTTCTCTTTTTAAAGCGTGCAAAAAAAAATGCAAGCTATCCCCGCGTACTTGCTACAGCCTCACATCTATAGCAACACAACAAAGTAAGCGTTCTGTTTTTCTCTGAGGAATTCAAACAAACACTTGGTAGGCATGCCTACATGTTACAAGCAGCAGATATACTTGAGCTTATCCGCAGCAGATTTGTCCACCGAATACTGTGAATGCATCATCAAATTGCAAATGGGTCGACGAATAAACAACAAAGCATCAAACTTTGAAGCGTAACCATATTTTAATCAACAAGAACAGAGGAAGAAAAGACCTTATCGATAACCCACAAAGAATGATGGTAGGTGCGATTGAAGAGATCTTGAAGAGAAGTTGAATCTGCAGAATCCACTTCAGGTTAATTGACGAAGTTCTCGCGTGCGTACTTGGCGTAATAAGGTCTTGTATCTTTGGGCAAACGCCTCACTAGCCTCAGTACCTCCATGTATGATCACAGTCTCACAACATCGTCGAACGAGAGGGAAAACGGAGAGGGGAAAATCAAACCACGATCTCTTGAGTCTTCGTCGTCGATTGAGAGGGCAAATGGAGAGGTGAAAATCGCGCTTCAGAAATCAAGCTGGATGAAGTGGAAAAGCAAATTGAAACAAAAACGGGCTCTGTGGGTATTTCCGTCTTTTTATTATCAGTGATTATTTTTTAAATAAGATAAATAAGATTATTCCCTCCAACTATTACTCCATACCAAACATATTTTTAAAGTATCAATCCCAATCCCAATCCCAGTCCCAATCCCAATCCCACTCCTTATCCCAATCCATCAAAATTCAATACCTTGTACCAAACAGGGCCTAATATTGCTATATTGAGGGCCTTGGTAGGAGTATGTTTCCCTTCTCATTCATAATAATGGAGAAGATTTCCCCCCTTAAATAGCATATATCCTTAATTTAATTCGAGAAAGGGGTTTTAGCTCAACGCCTACCCAATCCAATGGTAGGGTAATTATCTCATATTATATGTATGTTTGGATTAGTTTTTTTTAACACCTTCTACGACTTATGAGGTAAGTGTGTGAGAGGAGTTTTGTCTCGGGTTGCGCAAACCACTTTACGCAACCCGAGACAAAACTCCTCTCACACACTTACCTCATAAGTCGTAGAAGCTGTTAAAAAAAGTTAATCCAAACACACATATAAGTCTGTCATCTCAAGTGTTTTTTTTTAATTTTTTTTAAAAATGACCGGTAAATCTTAAAGGCTGTCACTAAAGTATGGTAGTGCCTCCTTAAAACCACAACGTCTGCAGGAAATGAATGGATGCCCAATCCTGCTGCCCCTGTATGTTAGGGGCTTTTTCAAATGTATTTTTTATAACTTATTGGATCATTAGATTCTACACAAAATGAATGAAATTTTGATATATTATGAATAAAAAATGGATCTATTTCCAATTTTCTATGATTTTTCAGAAAAATGGTGTATTTTTTTTAATTTTTGAAAAATCCTAAAAAATTGAAAACATATCTATTTTTTACTCATAATATGTCAAAATTTTACTCATTCTGTATAGAACTAATGGTCCAAAAAGCCATAAAAAATATATTTGAAAATGCCCCAAAATATGAGGGCAATAGGATTGTGGCAACAGAGGCCCCAATCCCAAAATGAACCCATCCCTCAACTAGAGAAGTCCATCCTTTCAATTGATGCGCACATTCTTTTGGAGCTTGTTTGGTACGAGGCGAGGGGAGGGAAAGTAAGCGAATAGAAAAATTTTTTGAGTTGAATTTAAAAAAATTAGAAAAATGGAGTTAAAAATTTTTAATTGATTTTTCTTACTCTTTTATCTTATATATCCTCTTTATTAAAAATTTATTACCCTACTTCTTCGATCTTTTAAAATTCAACTCATAAAAATTTTCCCTCCCCTCCCCTCCCCTCCAAATCCCTTACACCAAACAGACCCTTAGGGCTTGTTTGGTCGGAGGGGGGAGGGAAAGTGGGCGAGGGGAAAATTTTTTTGAGTTGAATTTAAAAAAATTAGAAAAGTGGGGTTAAAAATTTTTAATTAATTTTTCTTATTCTTTTATCTTATATATTTTCTTTATTAAAATTGTATTACTCCATTTCTTCAATATTTTAAAATTCAACTTATAAAAATTCTTCCTCCCCTCCAAATCCCTCACACCAAACAGATCCTTAGTGACATCATCACAATACCAGAGTCAGTATATATAACACCGGCCTTCTTGTCTGCTTAATCCCTTGGCAAGCTTTGGGTTTCATGCAAAAATTGCATATTTTTTGGGAAAATGATTATTAGTGCCTATATTTCAAATTTGAATTATTCAGAGTTAAGTGATACTACCACAACATTTACCTAATTTATATATTTTACGCGTGACACACACATAAAATGTACTGTATAACAATACAATTTATAGCAAGCAATCCATTTATCAGTATGTTATTATTAGGTTTTTGCACATAAAATATTATTATTGGATTCAGCTAGAAGGAAAGCGAATTTAGTAGCCAATTGGGTCGCTAAAGCTTTATTCTGTGGGATATGCCCTATTGATTGGGTCCTTCAACCCTCAGAGCAACTAAGGAGACCATTGGAAGAAGATTTAAAAATTTTTGCAAGCGAACCTGACTAGCTGATCTATGTTGTTTTCGTTTATGCTTTTGATTGTTAGATTTTGTTATTATTAGGTTGCTATGTCGTCTAGGACTGTGATGTTGTCTAATTGTATTTGGTATGTAAGGTCTATTAAGATACTTTGTAAGGTTGTTTAATGCAGAAATGAAATATTTTTTATGGCAAAAAAATCCATTTATCAATATACAGGAACCCATTCCTCAAATTTGGACTAAAACGTGCTTACTTTCCTTGGGAAGAGGGTAGAGATTTCTGGGTCAAGAGCACATTAGTGATTTCACATTATATATTTAAAATTAAATATCAAATAAAAAATGATTTTGGCATTTGAATTCTATGGGGATCAACTATAATACCTCGCGTGCTTGATATAAAAACTTATTGATTTTTTTTTTGAAAAATTAAGAAAGTTTAAAAAAGTTACTCAATCATATCATATGTTACATATTATTTTATTATTTTTTTTGCCAGATATCATTTCATTATATCAATTTATAAGTAAGATAAATTAGTTTGGAGAAAAATGATAAATATAAATACTTAAATGTAATCTATTCAACCTTCTTAATTTTTTTTTTAAAAAATCAAATAGAGTTTACATTAAAGGGATAAGGGTAAAAAATGCCTTGAAAGTTTTCGCAACTGAGTTATGGGTGTCTGAAAGTTTTAGAGGGAGCATATTTCCCCTGGAAGTTTTAAAAATGGGGAACATAACCACACGGTAAACATTTGTTGACCAAAATTCTACAGAGGTGTCATGTTTATATGGCATCTACCTCACCCTTTTCCTTAGTGTTGCTGTTCAGCATGAGAAATACTTATATACTCCAAAAGCACCACTTCATCTGTACTCTAACTAATTAAAATACAACAACTCATCTTTTTTTAATCTTAAATTGTAGATAAGTCAACTGCAAAAATTCAAATTTTATGATTTTAGGGATCATGGGAGCAAATTACATTTTTTGTTTTTCTAAATTAAGAAGTTTATGTTTTTTAAAACCATAAAATTTGAATTTCTGCATATGACTCATCTGTCATATAAAATTAAAATAAGATGAATTATTATATTTTAATTAGTTGCTCACTCCAGTTCTATTTATAAGCAACTTTCTTTATCATAGAGCTAATCCCTTTTATAATTAACTTTCACTTTTTGTCTGAAAATGTAAGCTTCCTTTTTCTATTTTACCTTTGTTAAATACTCATTATCTCTCATACTTTTTCCTTTTTCTATCTCCTATACTCTTTTCATAAATAGGGGTATATATGGAAAAATATGACATTTCTGACATACTTATTATTTTTAACTAATAGTTCATTTTGCGCAATTAAGAGAAAAATTGCTTATAAACAAAACTGAAGGGAGTAGAATATAAATGAGGTAGCGCTCTTCATTTTCTATGTAAGTATTTCTCCACAGGACATGTGTTGTGCCACGAAACTAGAAACAAAGACGCCACTTGCCACCCTCACAGGTCAAGATCCAGACGGTGTTTGTTTAGAATAACAATTGAAATATTTAAAAATAATTTTTTAATTCTGATTTATAATATATGAGATAAGTATATGGAAGAAGTTTTATCTCATTTAATGAGAAAAATGGCTTATAAACAATCCCAACAAAAAAGCAAACATGCTCAGCCCTCGGGCTAACCATATGCACCTTCATCAACGGCAAATATTTTCAACTCACAAAGGTATACCTAACCAACGGTTCAGATCAAACTCGTTTCTTCCACTCACGGTTCAGATCTAATAGCAGCAGCAAGTACAATCAAGCCGACCGCATCCGGTGTGTCACAGTTTCATAAAGGGAGCGTCCTACGTTAACATACCCTACCTCCTCATCTGCAATTTCTTTTTCTCTATTCAACACCAAAATCACTTTCTTCCAGCAGGGTTTAATCTTCGCCATAGCAGAGCTCTCTGAAAATACAAGGCGTCGCATTCCAGGTATGTTCATGGCTCCTGCATTCTCTTCGTTGTTTCAATTAGGGTTTACAGTTTGAAACCCTAGGTATATCTGCTGCTTAGATAGAGGGGCAATCTTTGATTCATCTTTTTAATTCACAGGTTCTTGTTGTTGTGTCTTATTGTTTCAATTCTAGATTAGGTTACCGGGTTCTGTTGATTTTGCATTTTTTTGGTAGTTATTGCTCCCGGAGAAGTGCCAAGTCTTTCTGATTAGCACCTCACCGTGACTGTCTTGCCCCTTTATTGGTCTTTATTTAAAATTCGCTGTTGGAAGCTTTTCAATTATGTATCCACAACGATATATTCCCTTTATTGGTCTTTTCGCACTCACTAGTTGTCTAGTCTATATTTTACTGCTTAAGTAGACATAACTATGTATCAAAGATTATCTCACTTCCATGATCTATATTACTGTAGCCCAAACGCAAACAGATTGTTCTACACTGGGAACCCGTCCTAAGGAAAGCTGATGATTGTTTCGTGTTTGCAGATTTTTTTTCGGAGGTGAAGACCTACTTATCTGAACATGGGTGATAGCGAAGCAGTTACTGAAAATTCTGCAGCTGTAAGCTTCAATTCTGCCAGCTATACTTCAAGTGGC
The DNA here is from genome assembly GCA_963855925.1 of Inga laurina. Classification (NCBI taxonomy): domain Eukaryota; kingdom Viridiplantae; phylum Streptophyta; class Magnoliopsida; order Fabales; family Fabaceae; genus Inga; species Inga laurina. The sequence goes on along the minus strand of OY979703.1, from coordinate 15,075,102 downwards.
CAAGCTGATGCCATGCCAAATCCTATTCCCGAGGCAGTTTCTACTGCCGTTGAGTCTAGTTTAGAAGCTCAGCAGGCTAGTGCAACATTTGAACCGAATTGTTCTAATTCTGGAGATGGGGATGCTTATAGTGGGGATCCTAATTCAGTTCAACAGCAGGCCCAGTTCAACACAACGGATGTAACCATGCAAACTGATGCTAATCAGACTGCCAGTGGGAACATAGCCACTGGACATTCTCAAATGCCTGACTATAATTCATCTGTGAATGGGACAGTGGTGAATGCCACAGGACTCGAGAATGGGAATGTGTTGGGGAATATTGATGGATCGGCAGCTGATGAGAAACAGCTTGCAGATGGTTATGGTATGCTTATGCTTATTCGGCACTAAATGCTAAGCACAAGATTGTCTTGGTTGTTATTTAAATTTTTCGTATGAAAATCGATAATTTGATGTCTGCCTAGCATGTTAACCTTTAATAGTACAATAATTAAATAGTTATTTTTCCATCAAACATTTTAAATAATCATAATTTGCTGACTTCAGTTTCCATGTAATTCTTACTAACCAATAGTGTTATTTCCTGTGACAGTATATGATAAAAATATTAATCATAATTCCTGTTGTTTTTTCCAGTTTCCAGGTAATTTAACACTTTCTAGCAACAAATTATTTTTAACTAGTTATTATATATATGATAAAAAACAAAAAATGTCATCCAAATAACATCCTCGGGCTTTGAGTTATTGTGCTAATGGTTTGAGGCTTTTCTTTATTTTGTCATGATTTCATCCCGTTATCTTATGTTTATATTGTAGGGTCTTATTTACATAATGATTGTTCGGTGCCCATGTGTATGTATATAAAGATATGGCGGCATCTGACAAATTTAGTGTACTTATTTACTTGCTTTCTTTTTGCCATTGGTAGCTGCAATGTCTGCGGAGGAAGATAGGCTGTGGAATATTGTAAGAGCTAATTCTTTAGATTTTAATGCTTGGACCTCCCTGATCGAGGAAACAGAGAAAGTGGCAGAGGTTTGTTGAAATTAAATTTCTAGACAGAGACTATCATATTGATGTATTTGAAACTTTTTATGATTCAAATCGGATCGTTTTTTTTTAAAAGTTTCATGTGGTGTGGTGTCATTTGAAATCAATGAAATTTCTTGTGTTTCTATTTTTTATACTCCTGTCAGCCAAATATATAGGATGAAGTGATTTTGAAGGGAGTGCTCATGGAAGGACATTGTTCTCATGCTCTGTGGCTTGTATGTTATCATTTTTTATGCCTATTTTGGATGGGGCATAATTTGTTTTCAGCACACTAAGCCATCTGTTTTCCTTTTTAACATTGATAGTCTTCAGTAGTTGATTTTCTTTCTATTTAGAATGTAAACGTTCCACCCTTAGGAATATTGACTAATTGACTCACTGGAAAATCATTTTTTGGCTGGTTGGTATTCCCAATTAAATATGATTTGACTAAAAGTGATTGGAGGACTAAATGGCTTTCTGTTTTCCCTATTTTCTCCTCCATTGTCTGTTCTTGTAATTAAAATTTATGCTAACAACTTGATGTCATTGTCATGTTTTGTTTTGTTGTCACTGTATAATAGTGAAACCCGTTCATTGATGCTTCCTCCTTTGCAGAACAACATTCTGAAGGTCCGAAAAGTTTATGATGCTTTTCTAGCCGAATTTCCTCTGTGCTATGGATATTGGAAGAAGTATGCTGACCATGAGGCTCGCCTTGGTTCTATTGATAAAGTTGTTGATGTTTATGAGCGGGCAGTTCAAGGAGTTACATATTCAGTGGATATGTGGTTGCATTATTGCATATTTGCTATAAGCACATATGGGGATCCAGACACAGTTCGTAGGTAATGGCTGCCTAACATTTTGTTGTCATTTCTTTGTGTTGGGAGCTCAATTTGATTTCCTATTCGCCAGTCTCTGGTGTTTCTCAGTCTACTTTCTAACCTGGTTTCAGAACTTTGCTACAGTGATATCCCCTTTTTTGGCAGAAAAGCTATGATGGGAATGCATTAAAATTGTTTCTATTTCTGTTTTTTAAATCTTTGATTTGAGGCTACAAAGGGGTAGCTGTGTTAAATTTAGAGCAATCTACTTCTTTTCTCCCTCATTCTACTTTAGCAATCGATTTCAAGGCCCTAGATATTTAGTTATCTTTGAATGGTTGCTGTCTTTAACTTGACACTCTGAGGTGCATCAATATGCAAATTGCTGCTGGGAAGATCTGATCTGGTTAATGGCTAAGATGGCCTCTATGACTCCTCCATGTCTCGGACATATTTTGATGTTATGCAGGAAGGTAAATGCAGCGTTTGGATGTCCTATATGATGTTAAGACTGATTTGTTTGTTCTCCCTGAACATCCATGCTGTTGTCTCCCACATCTAGATGTGCATCAGTAATTGATGCTTGTGAATTGCATATTAATCTGAACTCCAATGTTTCTATATTTCAGGCTTTTTGAACGAGGATTAGCTTATGTTGGAACAGATTATCTTTCTTTTCCATTATGGGATAAATACATTGAATACGAGTACATGCAGCAAGATTGGGCCCGTCTTGCCATGATCTACACCAGAATATTAGAGAATCCAAACCAACAATTAGATCGCTATTTTAGCAGGTGAATATAGTTTGTGTGTTTTATTTTATCATTGTAGTTTGGATTTTGGTGTTCTTCCCACCAGCTGCTCATGTGATCGCTTAATTTCAAACAAATACATGACAATTGTTTCATGGATTGTTGTTTTGCATGTCATCTGTCCTGTCAGAATGCTTTTACTAAATATAATTTCCTTTTTGGAAATGTTGCAGCTTTAAGGAGTTAGCTGGAAATCGGCCTTTATCAGAATTGCGTTCTGCTGATGAGGCAGCAGGAGGAGGCGCATTTTCGGAGGATGGTGCCCAAGCCAAGGAGGGAGAGGTTCATCCTGATGGTGCCGAAAATCCTCCTAAACCTGTAAGTGCTGGCTTAACAGAAGCGGAAGAGTTGGAGAAGTATGTCGCCATTAGAGAAGAGTTATATAAGAAAGCTAAAGAGTTCGATTCTAAGATCATTGGTTTTGAAACAGCTATTAGGAGGCCCTACTTTCACGTACGGCCCCTCAATGTTGCAGAGCTTGAGAATTGGCATAATTATCTGGATTTTATAGAAAGGGAAGGTGACTTCAGCAAGGTAACTGAACTGGTTTTCCATGGGTGCGATTTCTGTTTACTTTTCCTATTATAGATTGACTTACAGTAAGTAATATCTGCTGTATCATATGCTTTTATTGGCTAATTCGTTGGATGAAGCAACTTTTTAATGGGGAAATTGAACTGAGACTAAAGCATGGGCCTTCGATTTGGTTTCTTGAGGCTAAGTACTTCGAACTCTAATTTGTCGGTGGACATTCTAGGTTCGTCATGTGTTTGCAAAAGTTTATTCTTTTTAAAGTGCGAATGTTATGCATGCAGGTGTCTTGTAATCTTCCTAGTCATCTGTCTCTGGCAAGGAGGGTCCCCCCTTTCATATTTGAGGGGCCTCTCTGTTCTCCTAAGGAGTATTTCTTGATGCTTTGTATTTTCATTTGTGCTTTGTATTAACGCTTTTGGTTTATGTGGATATGAATTATGAGTAGAAACAATCTATATAATATTCTTCTCTTCTTTGTTCTGTGCAAATCAGGTTGTAAAGTTGTATGAAAGATGTGTTGTTGCATGTGCCAATTATCCGGAGTACTGGATTCGGTATGTATTATGTATGGAGGCCAGTGGGAGCATGGATCTTACAAATAATGTACTCGCTCGAGCAACACAGGTTTTTGTGAAGGTGGTTTCTAATACTTCTTAAACTATGATTTTATGCAGCTTAAAACTGTCAGGGAAGTTGGTAATCATTTGCTTTTAGTTGCATTATTTTCCTAAACATGGAGGGTTGATTTAATTGGTTGAATTTGTTTAGAATGAAAGGAATGGAAAGATAGGCTGATTTTATACTGATTTGCATGCTGTATAATCATGCTGAATACAATTAAAATTTATTTTGAGAGAGAATTGTAGCTTAATTTTTTCAGTTTAATCTAATTATCGTGTTTTGTTCACTATTCAGCGACAACCTGAGATACATCTTTTTTCTGCACGTCTCAAGGAGCAGAATGGGGATATAGCTGGTGCCCGGGCAGCCTATCAACTGGTGCATACCGAAATTTCTCCTGGTCTTCTTGAAGCTATAATCAGGCATGCAAACATGGAAAATAGACTGGTATGCTGGTTTATGGGCATTATGATTTGGCTTGGAAGGCAATCTAAATTGAAATTGCTCACCTCATTTACGTCTCATGAATTTCCTAGGGTAACTTGGACGACGCCTACTCTTTATATGAACAGGCTATTGCCATTGAAAAAGGAAAAGAACATTCACAGACATTACCAATGTTGTTTGCTCAGTATTCTCGGTTTGTTTATCTGGTAAGTTCTGCAACATTTGTGAGCGCCCTGATACTCTCTTCTAATTTGAAGCTTGCCTGACCCTTAGGTTGGGTATTTAATTTCACTTCCTGCCCATGTTATGACCTCTTGCCAATTAAATTTTAATCTTCCCCATTTGATTTAAACTTGCATTTCTGATAACTCTGGCAATCAAAGCGAGCTGTTTTATATTCACTCCAAGATGAAGATGCAACACACTGAGAGGCTATACATGAGGAGATTATTTTTATTCTTAGAATCAAGATTTTTTTTTAATAAAAAAATTGAGGACTTTAAATGCAAATGACAAATTTTTTGGTTAGATTTTTTTTTTTTTTTAAAATTGTTCTGGTTATCACAGTTTAGCAGACCAGAATTTATACTCCACTGTTCGCTTTCATGTTCTTTGACTGCATAGCTTGATTTTATGGGATCTTTTGTCTGTTCTTAAAGTCATCTTATATGGTCCATAGGTTTCTGGAAATGCTGAAAAAGCTAGGGAGATTCTAGTTGAGGGGCTTGAGCATGTTCAGTCACTAAGGCCAATACTTGAAGTATGTTCCATCTTTTAACTCTGCACATAATTGCTCCATCACTTTTATGTTGATGAAGGCTGGAGATTCTCCTATCAAAGTTGCAAAAGTTCTCTTATCTATTGCTATTATCTCATTTTATCACTAATACAACATAAGTGTTCTAGATATTTTGACCTTGTTTTTCTTGGTACTTGCAGGCTTTGTTACATTTTGAGGCTATTCGACCCCTACCAAAGAAAGTTGACATTGACTTTCTAGATTCTTTGGTTACAAAATTCATTGTTCCCAGCCCTGAGAACGCAAATACTGCAAGTGCAACTGATAGGGAGGAACTTTCTAGCATTTTTCTGGAGGTAAGTTGTTGTAATAATGATGATTCTGAGTATTGCCTGAGGTCTATATAAACATTGAACGGTGGTAAATTCATGGATATGGAAAACAAAGAGTTGAGACACTGACTTGAGAAGGGAAATAATCAATCAGAAGAACTGAAAATGTTCAGTCGGCAAGTGGAATAGTGGGAAATGTGGCAGGGGCTTGAGATATCCAGCTTTGAGATTATCTTTTGATGCAGATGTTGTTACTGAAAGTTAAGTTTGGCAAAACTTGCATTATAGTTTGTGATTTGGATCAATAGAACTTACATCATGTTTGATGTTACTCTAAATTCAAGATGGGGGTCTTAACCATCAGATGAGTCAAACTCATCTGCTGCTTGCAACTAAGTTGAAAACCTGGCGCAATAAGAACTGGAATTTTCAGTTCTAGAGGAGAAAAGAAAGAATTTAGAAGTCAAAATCTGCCCTTTACTAGTTGAAAAATGATGTGGAAGTGTAGAAGAATAGACAGAAAAGAGAGGGAGGAGAGAGGGAAATGAGAGGGAAGAGGAAGAAGGAGAGAAGAAACAGAGGAAGGAGAGACTGAAACTAGGAATTCTTATTACTAACATCTCAGATAATCCCCACTTCATAACAGTCTTAAGGGGGTATTTAACTATTTATATATCCCCACTTCATAACAGTCTTAAGGGGGTATTTATATATCCCGCCTCTCACTAATCACCGCCTCTCATTATTCCAACAGCTACCTGCAAGAGCTGTTAACTAACTACCTAGCTCAGCAACTAACTAACTACCCTAACCCTCATTTAATATTTTCTATGATTTACATATCAATACGCCCTCCCAAAACACATCCTTGCCCTCAAGGATGTGAAACAAAATACAAAGCTGGACCTCAAAAAAAAAAAAAAAAATCAAATAGAGCGAAATAAAATTGAAAACATATGCTTCTGAAGTCTGGAAAAACTTCTGTGTTAGTGTAGAATTTTTTGACTTGATCTTTGATCTTTTCCCTATTTTGAAAAAGCTTGTACCCATGGTTATCAAATCGGGATACGAATCGTGAATCGAAAAGTCTATTTTTGGAATCGTGAATCGAAGTGTATCATGAATCGTAAGATTTATGATCAATTATTTAGAATAATATAAATGTAATATTCACATAAGAGAATATTAAAAATTTGTAGATATTAGTAATTTAGCATTTTAAAGACAAATAAATAACACTTCAAATTTCATAAAACTAACATTTAAAAAATGACAAATAATTCCAAAGATAAGTTGAAATCAGTCAAGTCACTATCATACTTCAAATTTTAAAACCCTAACTTAAAAAAAACTAAACATATCAGTTATCACTCATGATTATATATCTCCAAGATCAATGTCACTCAAGTCACCATCATCCTCCATTAACAATATTGCTGCCTCATCCTCATCCTCATCCTCATCCTCATCTCTATCATCTTCAACATTCTCTTGCCCTATTATAGATTTCCCTTTGCTATTGGCTTTGGCATTTAAGTTCCTTAGACCTAGAAAAAAGAACATTTAATAAGATTGATGGTATATATTTGAAGTTTTGAACTTTAAAGTTTAAATAAGAATCAATGTAAGTTTAGTTTTAAATAAAATATTATACCTCTTTTCCTTTTCTTGCTTGGAGCTCCTTCATCAAGAGTGAAACTTTCATGAAACTTTCATGGATGTCCATCCATGATGCATCAATTGGCAAACAAGGATCTTCTTTTTCATTAATCCACTCATCATCAGACTCAATGTCTGATAAACATATTGGATCATAAGTTTCTCCCTTCTCCTCTCTTTTCTTTTGTCTCATCTCAAGTTGAAGGTTGTACTTGACAAATACAAGTGCATTTAACCTTTGTTGCTCTAAGCGATTTCTTCGTTTAGTATGTACTTGATCAAAGGTGCTCCAATTTCTCTCACATCCAGTAGCACTACATGTGAGACTCAAAACTCTCATGGCTACCTTTTGTAACTCCTTACCTTCTCCTCCATAACTTTCCCACCAAAGAGCTACCAAAACAAATGTAGTAATAATTTAGAAATTAGAAGTTCTTACGAAAACTTAGATTTATATAGGATTAAAAATTAAATTTTAAAAAATAGTAGAGAAAGGCAAAAATCTACCAGGCTGCTTTTTGTCTCTAGTATCTATTGCCATGCTCCTTCCAAAAAGCCCATTGGCAGCCTTAAATGCTTCAAGTTGTTGATCAATTTCAAATCTTATCCTCCTATCCGGAACCATTCTTTCAATGGTTTCATATGAACCATACATTACTTCTTTATCCGCATTAAATTCTTTGCTAAAATGAAACCTAAAAAAATTATAAAACAATAAATAAGTTTTATTTTTTTTAAACTTACACTTAAACAATCAATATGTAAAGAACATGATAAAACTTACTTAGGATTGAGATAGTATGCAGCCGCATGGAGGGGCATATGTAGTTGTCGTTCCCAACGAATATCAATGATCTCCCACACCTTCTTGTACCTTGATTTCTTATTTTGAAAATTGTTAGCAATTTCTTCTTTGGCTCTATCTATTGCTTCATAAATATATGGCATGGCTGGTCTCAAATCACCATCTACAAGCGTTAAAACTTTTACAAGTGGAACCACACACTTCAAGCAGTATATGATGGACTTACAAAATTTTGCATCACTAAAAACCGCATCCTCCACTTGCTTACCCTCACTTTTACTAGCATAAGAACTAGAAGTCCAATTTTTTGAAGCAAACATAGTACGAAGAGCACTCTTGCTTCAAAATGCAACTTAATGTAAGATAAGATGTTGCAAATCTTGTCGCTGCCGGTCTAGCTAATTCTCTTCCCTTGGCATACTTTCTATACAAGTTAAGGACCCATGCATGCCTATAGATGAAGGTTGTTATTTTCTTTGCACTTGTGATGGTACTATAAAAAACTGGAAGCTTCCCAATGTCCTCAAGGATTAAATCAAGACAGTGTGCTGCACAAGGGGACCAAAATAATTTTTTTCTCTTCTCTTCTAACATCGTCCCTGCTGCCACAAAATTTGCAGCACCATCTGTCACAAGTTGAACTACATTATCCTCTCCAATCTGCTCAATCATTTTGTCTAGTAATTCAAACATTTGTTTGGCATCTTTAAACACACTACTTGTGTCTACAGACTTTAGGAAAACTGTTCCACTTGGACTGTTTACCAAAAAATTAGTAAGAGACTTCCCTTTACCATCAGTCCAACCATCACACATCAAGGTACAACCCCATTTTTCCCAGTCACTCTTATACTTCTCTAAACTTTCTTGAATTTTATCGATTGCCTTTTTTAAGTAAGAAACTCTCACCTCATGAAATGTAGGAGGTTTCAAACCCCTACCATATTCACCAACAGATTTTAACATTTGAACAAACAATGGACTTCTCACCAAATTGAATGGTAGAGCATTACCATATATGCACTTACAAATATCTTGAATTACTAAATCTCTATCTTTTAACATCTCATTCATTGTCCTTTGTTTCGTAGATTTTGATGTTGCATCCTTTCCCTTAGCAATAAAAGAGTCCATTGTACCCTTATTTTCATTAGGATCTTGGGAAGTTGCCTCCTTGAACACTTCAAGACTAACAACATTTTTTACTTTTTCTCTATTGTCTAGCATTTTTAGAAACAAATCCTTAACATCATCAGGAACACTTGTACAAGGAGCCACATTATCTCTAGTTCCAGCCAAATGATGTTTCATCCTAGCCACACCACCCCAATATTCATGTGAGCAATATTTGCACTTAACTAAAAGTCTATGTGGAGGAACACTTTCACAATGAGTCCATGTAACATCAGGTTCCTTCTTTTTTTTTTTTTATTGTGAGTCATTTTTCCCACCACAAAAATAACACAGCAGCACCAAAATAATATAAGAGGAAAAAATAACTAGTTGAATTGCAATGAAAGAGGAAGATGAAGAGGAATAAGTATTACCAGATGATGAGAATGGGAAAAGCTTTTTCCACTGTGTGGGGAATGGAACAATCCAACAAAGAATGTAATGGCAAGGAGAAAGAGGAATAAAAAGTAGGGTTATGATGGGATGAAAGGAAATATATAAGGCTCAATCAATATCTTGATATGATAAAAGGAAATGTTTATTATCTTTTTTCTACACAAAAGGATTAATTAATTAATTAATTAAAGATCCCATAAATTTTGTAAATCAGTTATTCTAAATAAATTTCCTCAAAATATATCAAATATAATCAATTTGTGATAAATACTAGATTTAGATATTTTATATATAATTTATATATAATCTTTTTTCTTAAAAAAAACGTAATCCTCTCTGATTAGATATATCTGTGAAATACTAGAAGCTGTGAAAACTGAAAACAATGTAAAAAACAAAACCGAAAACACATCGCTGATTGCGTGTAAAATAAAAGGAAACAAATCTGGAGCTGATTCCATGAAAAACGGAACAGGGAAAAAAAAAATCACGCGTGGTATCTTTGAACCGGGTCGGCACAGATCCAACCCGGATCTGTGTGGAACCCGTGTTCAACAGCTTCGATCGATTCTCCTGGGAATCGCGATTCAGGCGATTCCGGCGAGAATCGATCGATCCAGGCTCGATTCTGGTAAAAAACGAAACACCCCTCCTGTTCGAATCATTTGAAGCAGCTTCCGGTTCGATTCCTACGATTCGAGACGCGATTCATACGATACTAATAACGATGCTTGTACCAATGGTCCCATTATGTGCATAACCTTGACTTGCTGCTGTTTTTGCGCAGAACTCCAAGCTATTATCCATTGGATATTTTCCTTTGTCAAGTATATTTTCCCTTGTATCAAACTAGACCCTACAAGCATCTTAACAAGACATCCCTTAAACCATGTCAGATTCTTAGAGAGTAGGGAGTTGGCAGCAGAATAAGACTTTAGTAATTAGCCAATGGCTACATGGCAGGAATGACTTTGGGTCCTCTTCTTGAAATACAAAGCCCATGTATTCACTTAATAGTGCCAAACCTAGCGGATAGTCAAAATATCCCTGACGCTTGGAGAATATGTGAGCCAGCTGTGAGTTTGACTCTTCAAACTCAACCATTTCCAGCCACGTGAACTTCTGAACATGCCACATGCTCAGTTCCATACATCTTGAAGCAAACACTTAATCGGTTCTTTGCAAATCCCTTCGACCAATGAACTGAAATAGAGATGCTGGTGAAGAAGTAGAACTCAGTGGCAAGAAACGAACAAGACTGGCTGACCCACCTATTACAAACAGAACTTGCGCACTGGTTCGTTGCATTTTAGAGTCGAAGCTTGAAGAAAGTGAAGAACCTGAGTCCTTACTTGACGAAACAAGGCTTGAAACAGGGGTAGTGGCGTTCACAAGATCTTCAAATGCCATTCTCATCCTTCTCCATGTCATAGGGGTTCGAAAATCAGTTGCAAGCCCATGCGTTGGAAGCCCTGAATTAGTCAACACCATTTCCCCCTCTCTGAGTGTTTCACTCCCAGACTCCATCGCGCTCGTCATCGGAATGCTCAGAGTCTTCAAGTCTGAAGGCAAACTGTTGTCACCATCAATGTAAGAGTTTTGGCACTCTGTGAAATCAAAGTCGCAGTCCTCTTGAATTAGGGACATGTCTAACGTGGGTATATCATATAGTTTCGTAGCTTCTGCGTGGGTGTCAACAACTTGAACTTCCTGAGCCGACTGCTAAGACCCATCATATTCTTGAACAGCTAAATTTTCCTTTTCTTGAGAATAGCCACCTTCTTGAATGATCGTTTGCTCCGGCCGTAATGGTAGAGTACCCCCACCATCTTCTTGATCAGCAAAAGCATTTCTTCTTTCAGCCTTTAAGTCTTCCTGTAAGGCTGCTACCTCCTGCTCTAATACCTCTAAAACTGGAGGGAGGTTTTTTTTTTTTTCCAAAACATCACATACCCATCTTAATTGTTGCAAAAGGCTGTCGAGCTTATCTTGAAGAAAACTCGTCTTGTTTCTTGTTTTTGTGGTGGTCTGAGGAGCGCAAGGCTTTGATACCACTGATGTGGAAGTGTAGAAGGATAGACAGAAAAGAGAGGGAGAGAGGGAAACGAGAGGGAAGAGGAAGAAGGAGGAGAGAAGAAACAGAGGAAGGAGAGACTGAAACCAGGAATTCTTATTACTAACAACTCAGATAATCCCCACTTCATAACAGGCTGAAGGGGGTATTTCTATGCCCCGCCTCTCACTAATCACCGCCTCTCATTATTCCAACAGCTACCTACAACAGCCGTTAACTAACTACCTAACTCAGCAACTAACTAACTACCCTAACCCTCATTTAATATTTTCTATGATTTACATATCAAAAAATGATTCCTTCGAGATCTGCAGAAGTTTGCTAGCTTGCAACAGATTTTGTGTGCTTTAGCTATCCTGATTTCTGCAGAACCTACTCTAAGCTACTTGCTTATCTTCGCCTGCAGAATTTCACAAATTTTTTCTCTGGAAGTCTTTCTTTTCAGAACTTTCTATCTTTGTGACCAAACAATTGGACTTGCCAAATGACCTATATTTTAATAATTTTAGATTAAGTCATAATGCTGACGCTTTTCTGACAACTCCACTACCCCTGAGATGCTTTTGGCTTATTGCCAGAGTAGTGTGTTCCAAATGTTATTGACTCGAAATAGTTTAGTCAAAAGGCATTACGGTTATAATACGCAGCGATTTGATGATATCTTCTTTCCTATTGATGGCCTAAATTGATACTTTTTTTAATTTATCCCTGTCCTGTATTGTTGATTTAGCAGGTTTTGTTGTTTTTAAAATTGTGTGTTGTTTCTGTTCTTTGAAAGGCCTAGCCGCTGTGCATTTTTCCTATTACCACATTTAATGACAAACTACTTTGGTGCCTTTTTCCCCTAAAAATTTTCAGTTCTTAAATCTTTTTGGAGATGTTCAATCCATCAAGAGAGCTGAGGATAGGCATGCCAAACTCTTCTTGCCTCATAGGAGTATGTCAGAGATGAGAAAGCGTCATGCAGAGGATTTTCTCACTTCAGATAAAGCAAAAATGGCGAGATCTTACTCCGTTCAGTCACCTGCCCAGTCCTCCATGGGCGCATATCCAAATGCACAGAGCCAGTGGGCTTATGGAGTGCAACCTCAAACTTGGCCACCAGCCACACAATCACAGGGACAACAATGGGCTGCTGGTTACACCCAGCAGGTAGGCTATCATTTCTTCCTTTTGATACTATGCTAGCTGAGTCGGTTTGTCTCTTATTTTCCTATGTGGACATGTTGAGAGGACTTTTGCGCACACAGTAAAGAAAGATCCTGTAAACCGTGGCTTTAGCCTTTAGTAAGCTTGATATTGATGTGAAACCTACCATGCATCCTGGGCGTTTCTGTGCACCCTAATAATGGATAAAATTGTTTTGATGATGCTGTTTGCGTTGGTTGCATATCTAAAGTATCTGGTTATCATCAGGGATATTCTCGTTAGTTGCTTCTTGATTTAAACACTTCTACTTTAAATGACCTGTACAAATTTGAAGCAGGGCGCATATGGGGCTTACCCTGGATACGGGGGCACATATGCTAACCCACAGTTGCCTGCGTCAGTTCCACAAAGTACCGCATACGCAGCAGCCTACCCAGCTGCTTATCCTGTACAGGTACCAAAAACAACTCTTGATGTGTCAGTGATGATATTGGGAGCAATGTTGCGTTAAAATCTGTGTGCATCATTAATTATTATTTTGGTTGTCTTTGGGGCTAATGTATTTGTCTGAATTTCAGGCGCCAGCTCCTCAACCGAGTTATGTGCAACCAACTGCGGCTCCAGCGGTGCAGCCAGCTGCAGCTCCTCAGACGTATTATGGGAGTGGCTACTACTGAGCCGATCCATTTTTTCTTGCTGTATTTTTCATCCCTTGTCTTCAATTGGAGGCAATTTGGTCTTTAGGACAGTTTGGGCATAGAAATAGTCTGAGGCATATCGCTAAAGGTTGAAAATTGTTGCCTAACCGATGCAGGTGTATTAGCTCCCGTTTGTAGTTTAAGATTTTTCTGGTAGAGGCTTTGCTTTTTTACCTTCAGCCGACATTTAGTTGAGTTGTGCTTTAATGCAAATATTTAGTCGCCCGATAGGTTTCGCTTTTGTTTTCCTTACTGAATGTATGGGCGTCAGCTCAGCTGGGCCTATTATTTACCCTCTTCACTTGTATCGAATCTTACCTGTATTTGGTATGCGGAGCAATGACCGTCATATTTATTAATGCGTATTCGTCTGTATTGTAAAAATGACTGGGACAGAATTTATTCTAATTAACTTGTTTTTATTATAATGACAAGTTATTTTAAAAGGTGCTGTTTTATAAATTTTTAAATTTTTAGAATTTAAACTTTCCACAACCAGGGATAGGGGTAACAAAATAAATTTTGAAATATTATAAATTTACAGGTGGATTTGATAACCTGAGTTTGGGGTAGTTTATTTTTGTGCAGCAAGTGTTTATTACATAAGTTGAGATAAAACTTCATTCATATATTTATCCTGTATACTGTAAATCACGATTTATAAGTACTTATAAGTAAAAAATAAGCTATCCCAAATGAGTAACTAGCATTATACAGATACAGCTGGTTTGTCACCAACTCGCCACGACATTTAACTACAATGGCAAGAGAATTGATGGTAGATGTCATCATTAACTTCTATCCTCATAAATCTTTTGTCTCTGGCGAGTTGATGGACTTCTCCCCCTATTTTGAGCTCTCTTAACTAGCAAGGATATATTAATTGACATCTGTAAATAGATTGTCATTGAAGTTCGAGTGGTCACATGAATATTAATTTAGTAGTAAAAATGAGGATGCTTTGACGTGGCTGAAACTTCCAAAAGTTCAAAGTAAAAGGGAGGTAGGGACATAACACTGGTGGTCAGAAGAGGGGTCACAGGTGCTTCATATACAGAAAGGGTCATGTTTTTCCAACTTTCGTTGCATTATGGGAGAGATCGAAAGCCAAATTATTGATGAGGTGCAACTCATTAAGGTTGTATAACCATGCAACTGAAGAATGTCTCAACCTGACCACCCCACCTTGTGACGTGTCCTTCCCTCATCCCTCTCCTCTGTCCTATAAATCTCACCCTTGAGATTCTCTGCACTATCACTAGTCCCAGTCATGGCTTATTATAAACTTTTTAGTTCGCCCCCACTTCTCCTCTGCATCATCTCATTCTTTTCTGACATAAATCAATAAGGACACACACACGCAGTTACGCTCACGCAAGTGTTCTATTTTACTTTGATGGATGAATGCAAACAGGAAGAGGAGTAATTAATAAGTTGATGGGGCCCAGCGCTGAGTTTGGTTCTCTCTACAATGTAATAAATCACTTGAACTTACTTCTATATATGCACAGTCTCATCCAAACTATAATACGAATGAATTGTGTTGGTGTTGGTGTTGCAGGGTTCGGTGTACGTGCCACACTACAACTTGAACACGCACGGTATAATAATGTACGTAATAGAGGGAAGAGCGAATATTCAGGTGGTGGATAGCAAGAGTGGGGCAGATAGAGGCGTGGCCGGAAGAAGTGGTGGCGCATGTGTACCGGCTAGTAGCCTCAAGAACAACAGTCTGGTTCAGTTGTTGGTTTCCCCACGATCGTCTCCGAGAGCCGTGGCTTAGAAACGACCATCTCTTATACGCATATGCCAAGGGAGTACGTGAAATAAATAGAAAGGCATATACAGGGTATCTAGCTAGTTGGTTTGAGGGTTTTCCACTCCAACTGCAAGAGAACTAGTCTTGTTCAACCTGAAAATCACATGCTTTTCTAAGAATCTAAGGTCTTGTACTTATTAATTAAAAAGTTGGCGCAAATGTGGACCATGACACTTCCATTTGTCATAAACAAAATTCAAAAGTTGATGCAAATTCTTCAATTGATCTTGTCAGCAAAAGTACAACTGTTTCCTTCCCAACAATAAGCATATCTTTAACGAAAAAATTGGATACATGCAATATCTTATTGCCTACTTTTTTCATGATTGCATCTACGTTGTACTTAACTTTGACGGCAGTTGGTGGAACTTGTTGATGAATTGGCCTGGTGGCGCAAGAGACGACTACGACTACAGTAATAACCACCAGAAATTGTAGCCTTAATTTCAATTAAGTCGAACATATTTATTGGAAATCTTGATTGATGTAAAGACCATTGAGAACATCCACATCTCTACTCAAATATTCCGAGAATGGAACATGAAAGTGAGACCTTTGCGGATGTAAGGCAGACATGTTTTGCTAGAGTTCTAATGGTGCTAGGTTAAGGAGAAGCCCGTCTCATAAAAAATATAACTGCGAGATAGCAACTTGCAGCTTCCTTTTGCTAGTAGTCGAATTGTTTTGAAAATTATTCTTTCTATTCAGGTAATCGAACAATCAACTGAAACGAATATATAATTCATTTTATGATATCAAATATTTGTATTTTGAGATGCAGATGACGATGATGATGATGATAAAGCTCATTATCAGTCAACAAAAGATATGATATAGCAAATGTATGTATTACATAGCCAAAAACTACATCTTTGTATTCAACAACACAGCTGTACAAAAATCCTGCGGGAAGGTGGCAGCAAGAAAAACATGAGCGTCAAAACTAGCAACAAAAAGGCAGCACATTTTTATGCTCTCTCTCATGTTCAGTGCAGAAAGTTCTTCATGGGATCATCGTGATGAACTTTCTTCATCCTATACGCTTCCATATCCTCTGCAGTGACCTGTAGCCAGATATATAGTTGGTTAGAAAATCAGAAGCAGAGGCCAGCACACTCAAATCCTCCCTCAGCAGTTCAATATCCATACCTCGTCATTCCATTTAACATTATATTTACGTTTCCGCTCATCTTTCTCTTCTCTTTTTCTTTGATCCTCCTGCGTAATGCCAATGGAATTCACCAATCAGCACATTAATATTATATACTCAAACAAAATATATGTACGTTATCATTCTCAGAAACTATATGCATTGCTTCTTTTGAAGCCACACATGATTCCCCTTTCTAATTAAGGCCAAAAATTAGTCGCAAACTGAAAGTAATTCCTCAGGCAGGCAAAACAAGAAATACAAATAATGCCATGAACGCATCAATGCAGGGGGAAAAATGACAACTAGACTAATTATTGACCTTTTTGAGTGCTTCAGCAAGCAATTTCTCATCCAGAACCAGGTCCTCTGGAACATCAGTTCCCCATGTTGCAAGCTTTGTACCCTCCGCAGGTTTATGATCCTCTGAGAGTGGTTCACAGAAAAGATTTTAATTATCAGAGAGGAAGTCACTTATGATATAGCAGAATGATCGATCACCAGGGAAAAGAACAAAGAAGAGATGGGGAAGGGGTAGAGGTATTATAGAGATAATGGCTGCTTATCAACTCATCACTAGCTTACCTTCAGCAGCCTCTTTACGGGCAATATTAGCTTTCATGAGATCACTTGCAGCCTCAGCAGCCTCAATGCCAGCAGCTCCAGTGCAATAGCTGTTTCGTACAGTCTGTTTGCAGCACTTGAAGCCCCATTGGTGATCCTTCCACCAAGAACCCCAAACAGTAGTATGGTTGTTAATGTAGATATCTTCCTCATACTTGCTCTTAGGAAGTGCTGCCTCCTGTCAGAAGAAAAAGCTAAATAACCAAATCTATCATCTTATAAAGGACAATCAAAGACAATACAGCACAAATCATGTTATGTTTTCATAAAATGTTCAGATTACAACGAAGAAATGCTATTAACAAACCAAATAAATGGTAAGTTACTCCATCAACAAGGATTATGTAAAGCAAAATTATGCATGTTGAAAATGCAACATATCCGTTAGAAACCAGACTCTAATAACTTTGATTGCAGATCATACCTGTCCTTTGATAATTCTACCAGCACGGTCATACTCAACCTGCCCCTCACTTTGACCCAAAAGAAGTTCCCTTGGGAGTTTGTCCTCATCAGCTGCACTGCCATACTTCTCCAGAATAGTGTCCTTTGTTTGAGACTTCAATTTCTCCTTCATTATCTTGAAATTCTTGTAAAGCAGCTCAGCTTGAGATGGGGCTGCTTGCATATGAACATCCTGCCCCTTGTCAAATGCTTCCCAAGCATGAATGTTTAATTCCTTGAATTCCAAAGCTTGTCCACTATTTCTATATTGGTTATCTCCCTGGAACATGAGAGCAGAAGCAGCTTAAGTACAAATTCAATAGACATATAGCATTACAGCTGGCATTATAGAAATTCCAACAGATTTTAATCCCCAAGAAAGATTACCTCATAGAACTTCTCATTTGGATCTGCATCTGGAAGAGGATCCTCACGCATGGACCGTGTTTTAGGATCATAGTGGGCGGAATTGACATCAAGATTAAGAAGATACTTTGCAGTATCCTCACGAATACGTAAGTTCCTGAAGGAAAAGTATTTAGCTGCAATTAATTTTTGACATAATAAAAGTGGGAAAATAATCTTACATATAGGACCGATGCAGAGGCCCCTGTATCATATAATGGACTGTAAAAGCAAAAATACCTCACAGTTCCTGTACTTCCACCACCAGTTGTCCGTACACGCTTCTCAACCTTTGCAAAGTCCATCTGTTTGCTTTCATCGACTTTAGCCTCATCGACCTTTAGATCATCTTCCTCTTCATCCTCATCACTAACTGCACCCTCACCATTCTCCAATTTCTTCAACTGTTGCTCCTTTAAGTACTTTTTTCGAGCTTCATCTCTAGCCTCATACCTTTCGATCACTCGAGCATATGTTGATGCATCATAACCATTCCATCTATCTCGTTTGCCATCATAGTCAAGCTCAAAAGTTTCAATCTTCTCATCAGGGGCAATGTGCTTGCTTGTCCACTTTGCTCCAACCTTCCTTGGTCTTTCCATACATGATTTAACATCATGCGTCATAGCTCCACAGCTGTAACAAGTAAACAATATGAACTTAGCTAAGCTTGAATAGAAAGTGAGAATATAAATATAGTCAGGGAAAACGCATATAAATACTCTAGCATTGTCACAAACATTCCATAATCTCCCAAGAAAAAAATATTGCAAATATTGTTTAGTCAGGAAATGTGAATGTTGCAAACATGAGAATGTATGGCACTTACTTCTCACATGCACCCTTCCTATATTTGTCTGCCTGAAAAGTTTTAGCGCCCCTATCATACCATGATTTTGTATAATTAGGATCTGATTTCCACTTCCTTTGATGTTTTAAACTCTGCAAAAACCAAATGAAATGATTTTTAGAAGTCAAATATCATTAGATAATGGATACACATAGTAAAATGAAAATGAGACTTACGGGTCTTTCAGCATTAAGATACCAAGGAGCAGAAGACATATATTGGGGAATGTGAGGGTTGATTTCTTTTCCATCTTCATCAACCTCTGCTGGTGCAAGCCCAGCCTTACGTGCTTCTTCAAGTTCAATTTGTTTACGATGGTCCTCCCTGGATTTAAATGCAACTGCAATAAAAGAATGTGTTATACACAGACAATTGAGCAACAATCTCAAGAAAAAAAAGTAGTCATTGACAGTGAAAATTATTTCTATGATGTGGATCTTGACAATCAAATAATCATGTCAAAACAATTAAATTAATTAGACGAGACAAAACCAATAAAAAATAAACCACCTATGAATTCTACACATTTTTCATCCCCTCCTGAGATAAGATTTCCAGTCTCATCCTTACTTTAATTGTTTATCCCCGATATAGATTACAATTAGTACAATTAATGATTCTACTGCCACTTTGCTCGAAAGTAGAAGCCGATTATAGAGTATAAAGACCCGTTTGTAACACATACATAAGCAATAGACGTTAGACAACGCCTCTAAAACTGAATTAACAGCAAGTCCTCTAGCAGTAATGATATGGGCTCAATAAAGAAAAATTAAATAATTGAAGCCCGGTTGCTCAGAAACCCTAAATTAAATATTCCGGAGAAGAAAACGAAGCTGAAAGAGAAAACAATTACCTGAGGCGGTCGCCATGGTTGGCCTTGAACGAAACTTCTTAGAAATCAGAGACAGAGAAACGCGAAGGAAAAGTATTGAGATCAAATCTGAAGATCAAATTATGTTCTTTGGGGCCCTATACGTTCGAAGTAGGGAGAGGATGCCTGGGATGATAAGGAAGAAGGAAGAAGATAATTTTTTCTAAGATAATTTTCTGGATACGAAAAGATAGAGGTGGAGATGCAATAATCTTCCTTCCTTTTTTTTTTTTTTTGATCTAAATAATCTTCACTCTTCAGATTTTTTTTTTTTTTTTTTTTTTTGGCAATGGCAGTCTTCAGATATTATTAAATGATACAACTTAATTTATTATACTTATTACTATTTATTTTAATAATGATTAAACAAACAAATTAGCCAATTATTAATATGCAGTGAACTATTTTTATTTGTATAATTAATAATTTATATTTATAACTATAATAAAATCGTAGTTAATAACGTAAATATATACATATTGGGAAAATTTTAAAAAAATACAAACAAAATTAAAAAAAGATAAAATGGTGCGGTCAATTGTTGAAATCCCATATCAGAATCTCAGTAGGAATTTGGGATTTAAAATTTTGATCAAAAGACCAAAATATCCCAAGTTAAGTGGCAGGCAAAAAAAAAAAAAAAAAGAAGGAGGAGGAAGAGGAGCATGCGGTAGGAATAATAACACATGTCTCTATATTAACAACATCATATTCCATATTAATGATTTTACTTTTTTGTTTCACAACTTCATATCTAAAAAACCAACACATGGCTAAGGATAAGTGTGAAATGACCAAGTTCCGAGGGGGAATAACAACACTTGTCTCTATATTAATAATACCATATTTCACATTAACAACTTCACTTTTTGTTTCACAACTTCGTATTTGAAAAACCAACGCATGCCTATAGATAAGTGGGAAATGAACAAGTTCCAGAGGAATAACAACACTTGTCTCTATATTAACAACAACATATTTCACATTAACGATTTCACTTTCTTATTTCACAACTTGGTATCTGAAAAACCAACATATGTCTAAGGATAAGTGTGAAATTAACAAGTTCTTGGAGGGAATAACAACACATGTCTTTATAATAACAACACCATATTCCACATTAACGACTTTACTTTCTTATTTCACAACTTCCTATATTCATCATGTGCCATTTAATGACAATCTGCATAATTACATTCATCAATAACCTAAAACCAAAATGTTTGTGACATTGACTCTTTTATATATTCACATATTTAATGACAAGGAAACATTAATATTGCACTACCACATAATGTTTCCTTGTCACTAACATTATGGTACATAAGATATTGTAAATACATTACTTACACAATGGATTAGACAGATGATAGTAACTCATCTCCTAAATAATTATTAGTGGGTTGACAGTAAGTTGACAACAACATGAATATTACTTTCAAAGGGCTAACTTCAAATGATTGCAGGTCATTCTATTTGTAAAAGGGTTGAGGAGCAAATTTATCAACGAAATTTTGTTCGAGGAGTGTCTGACACAAATATGTTTTAGAAGGGGCAAAAATACCAATGAACAATTAAAAAGAGGCATCCAGCATAAAAACCGTTAAATCCGTACTAACGCTGTTAGAGTTTTCTTCTCTTATAATTTAACGCCGTTAGTACGGATTTAACGGTTTTTGTACTGGATGCCCCTTTTTAATTGTTTATTGGTATTTTTACCCATTCTAAAACATATTTGTAGCAGACATTCCTCGGACAAAACTTCATTGACAAATTTGCTCCTTAACCCTTTGTAAAAGGGTAACTTCAAAAGATGACTTCATCTAATATCAGTTTAGGTTTGGATTTTTGCATGTCCTTCTAGTAATGGAGTCATCTTGCTGATAGCATTTACTATTAGCCTCAAAGGACAACCTGAAATCTTATATTTAACTGAAATGTTGTGCTTGCTATTTTTCACATATTCAAACTCAAACTTACATACAATGCTATACTTATATGGTGCCTTTTTAAAAGCATTCATGTGTGGATAAGTCTGCATCACTCCTGAAAATAATCCCCTTCATTTCGTATGGTTCAACTCTAGCATTGATGTAGGTGCACTCTCTATTCCATATAGTAGCCCATTAGATCCTTCACCAATTTCGACCATAACAGAACGGTTGATAATAATTTTCTACAATGCTTGGACAGAGAATAGATCTTTGTTGTGAGAGTCCAAAAAAATTTTCAACCCTGAAATAAATTACAATTTTTGTTACTTAATAACCAACAACAGTATAACAAATAACAACAATAATACTTAAAAAATTTTCACTTACATTTATGGGTTATCTGATATCTCGAATACATTATTATTCCCTTTTAGTGCTATATAGACATGGCCACTCCTATCATTATAGGTAAAAAGGTTTTCAACTTCGCCATCATCATTTATTTAAATCTATTAGTGTCCTCTCATCAAAACTTACTGTATATTTCATCTCACACATATTACAATCAATACCAAATCATGATGATATCATCAACGTCAAATCTGTAAGTGTTATCACCTTTTTTATGCACTTCACCTTCACAGTACCACCATTATATTGAATTTAACCTTTATGATTACACAAAAAATTCCTTCCAACATGGAAATAACAAAATAATTCATTTAAAGATGAAGACCTTACATTACATGTCATTTTGCATGCCTACCCGTAAAAAAAAAAAAGACACCACTTATCATAATGTCAATTCAATAAGCTTATGAGACAATGTTTATTAAACCAAGTAACTTCTCATATCATCACCCAGCACCTACTATAATATACTAAAATTTCGTAACCAACATTGCTTTGTGTGAAATTCATGGGATAAAATATACCTGTGCATATGTGTATGAGGACACTTAGCGTCTCCTTAAGAGACACATATGGGGCCATCTTAATGGCACTTAGACATACATGGTGCCATATGTTGACACATACATGGACATTCGGCTTTTTTCAAGACATACCGACATACACTCGGCAATTCCCTAAGACATAACATATATGGCGCCATTTTATGCCCATACAAACCCATATGGTGCATTCCTGAGGTCCAAGCACACATGTGGCGCCGTCTTAGGCCTACACGAAGTGCATCTTGTATGGGGCAAAGGTCCTGGGCTGCAAGACTAGAGCCGGGAATTCAGGCCGACCCGTTTAGGCCCGATCCCTTCAAGGGCCGGGTTTATGATTTAGAGGTTAAAATAGGAAGTGGGCCTAAAAGGATCGGCCCTCTGCAATCCTGTAGGGCTGGCCCTTTTAGGCCCATTTAATATTTTTTAAAAATAAATTAATATATATAATATCATTATATCAAATTATCAATATGAGAGATACCTAAGTACCTAATAAAGTATTAATAACAGGTAAGCACCTATTAAATGCTTTGATTTATTTTATTTTCTTCAATGGTTTATTCATTTAAACTTTAAAAAAGAGGCTAATTTGGACTTTAGATGATTATTTTAACTAAAAATTTATGAGTTTTAAAAATAATGTATCTCAATTTAAGGTAAAATAATAAATAAATTGTAAAATTTGAAAAATATTTTTTTAATTAAAATGAGTTCAAGCTCGTTTAGGCCTGAGCCCGTAAAGGGCTAGCCCTGTAGGGCTGTGGACTTTAAAAATTGGGGTTCTTTTATGAAGCGAGCCTAAACGAGCCGGCTAGTATAGGCCCGAGCCTGTGAAGGGTTGGCTCGTATTTCTGACTCTATGTAAGACCTAAGAAACCAAGCGCTATGGTATTGGACCAATGGGCCCCGTGATCATTGTGATGCTGCATATTGATTGCTAAATGCTATTGTAATGATTGCTGCTATATGGTGGTTTATTTAGTATGCTTCGTGAACCTGCATTTTATATGATTAATTGTGGTTGCTACTGAGATTCTCATGAATTTCACCCTTTCCTATGTTAAACATATAGTAAAGGTAAGCGGCTCAAAGAGTAAAAAGGTAAGCATCGATAAGTAAAGGGCAATGATGAGGGAATTGAGTTTTATTGGTTATCTATTCATCTTTGTATTGACCTCCCTAAGACTTAGAATATTCTAGTAAGCTTTGGTACTCTGTGTATTATAAATGTAAAAGCATTATCATATTACTAATAGTAGTACGTAGTAAATCGATATTTTCTCAAAACGAGATAACTAAGTTAAAATTGGGTAATAGTATGACAAAGGCCTATTAACTAACGAACAATCTGTGGGTTTATAAGCAGAGAAACAACTCTAATACTAAGTATAAATGAAGTTAAGAACTGATGAGTCACAATTAAGTTGGAAACCACTAAGTCATTGCTTTGGAAAGTTTAAAAATTTTCAGAAAAGCTCGATCAATTGAAGCTGTAATTTTCCCAGGTCTGAAATTAGGCTTAGTGGTACATATTGCGTAAAGACTTATTAGAAAACGTTAAGAATAAGGGGTCACACCTACTATTAACAACAACGTTTTATGTTTTAATATCTCCCTCTTCACTATTAACAACACCTTCCTCATATCATCACCATGCACTACTATTAATAGCGGCATAATATATTTAAACATATCCATTTTTACTATTCACAATACCCCTATATCATCACCTTACATCTACTATCAACAGTAACACTATATATTTTAATATATCAATTTTTACTATTAACAACACCCCCATGTCATCACCCTGCATCTATTATTAACATCAACACAATATATTTTAACATCTCCATCTTCATTGTTAACAATACTCCCCATATTATCACCTTACATCTACTATTAATAGCAACACAATATCTTTTCACATCTCCATCTTCACTAATAACAACATCCTCCCCAACCTTACTATTAATGGCCAAAGTTTATACCCACGCAAGGCCCATCAGCATAAAAAGCTTAATTAGCTGCCAACAACAAAAAAGAGGATAATCTTTAACAATAATACAACCAAACATAATGAAATCAATTACACAAGCATGGAAATTCTCTCATTAACTTAAAGCTGCTACCTTATCTCTATCTTCACCTAAGACCTCCTTACCTATAAAACAAAACCTCTGAAATCAGGAACCCAATCACAAACTAGAACCAATATTCCACCATCTACATCAAAGAATCACAACATAAAGATGATTTATGTACAAAAATTGCTTATCCTTGCTTTCTCGTCACTTTTCCTTCCTTTGATCTCCTCACTTATTGCGCCACCTTCCCTTTCTTTCCTCCCGGTTGTGCGCCTTATATTTTTTGCTTGCCACTTAACGCAGAGCATTTTGGCTTTTTGATCAAAATTTTAAATACCAAATCCTACAGAGATTCTGACCTGGGATTTCAACAATTGGTAACATCATTTGTCTTTGTTTCAATTTTGTTTGTATTTTTCTAGAATTTTTCCTATAAAACATTTATGTACTTCAATATTAACAATGTTTAATAACAAATTTAGATATAAAATGAAACGATGTATCGAAAATTTTAATTTATCTTAATTTGTTTGAAAAATAATTTAAATAGACTCTTAAGCTTTTTTTTATAAATGAAAAATTACCAATAATAATTCTGAGCATATCAAATGATTAATTAAAAGAAGTCCCCTCAGATGGATTGATTAATCATTAATACGATAGTTGGCCAAAAAAAAAAAACAGTAATACGATATATTAGTTTGTGGCAATTCTGTGTTAACTGGGATATTGTGAGAGCAGTCCTGTGCATGTCATCATTTTATGCTAAAAGTGTATAATTATTCGCTGGCCAAAAAAAAAAAAAAAGTATAATTATTCGTTAATAATTGGTTGAGATTATAAATTAGAGAAAAATATATATTGAATTTGAATCATATATAATCCTAATAATATGTATTTAGGCCAAAAAAATCACCCAGCTTATTTGATTTGAGAGTCATCAAGCAAGATAATATTAACCATCAGATTAAACAAACTTTTGTGATTATCCTACATTCCTACCCAATAAATGAAAAGATTCTTTACTTGAATCATTGAACGGTTCCGATACAATATTAATTAACAATACATCGCAACTTAGTGCCCCTACTCATTTTTCAATTTTTAATATTATACTTTTAAATTTTTAAAGATAAAAATTGGACGCCTTCTCACTAAATCTTACATTAATTTGTAAATATTCCTGGAGTTATTATTATTAGTTAAAAAGATAAGAAAATATCACTAGAACTTTAAAATCTAAAATCAGTCTTGTTGCCTATAAGAGTATAAATATTGACTACAAGAGCATCGCAATTGACAGCTCATTTTAGTAAGAAATACTAACTAATTTGAGATTATGTAGTTCAAGTAATATTTTTTTATCTTTTTCCCCAAGAAAAGTTATTTATCTTTTAATTAAGCATTTGTGAGTACATCAATCTTCTAACTTCTAAGATTCTTTTGCTTGTATCTATGTATATGTATGAATGTATATATAAAGTAAAGCAGTTTTTGGGGGGCTAATGGAACCAGATGTATTTGTTTGATCGCTAAATTAATTAGTAAAACCTAATAAGAAGGCCACGCAATTTCGTGTTTCAGTGTTTCTCACAGACACAGCCAACATTACAAAACTTCACCATGCTCCTCAAACTTGATTCTTCTTAAAATGTGCCTGATGCAAATAAATGCCACTGCCCAAGGCCTTTTCTTGCAGAATTGCAGTTCAAATTGATCGCTTCATTATTCCCTCTCTCCAGCAATACTCCTTTTTATTTCCTCACTGGATCAAGAATCTGGAATCCCTGTTAGCTTTGGGAAACATTTCACTTACTATTGAACGTGCCTTCTTATTCAGACAGATTCTGATACATCTAACTCGTATATTTCTCCCATCATGGGTATGAGTTTTTGCCATGAATCATCAAGCACCTGCAGAAACCAGCATGGCTCCCTCAGATAAGTCTGGCGGTGGTGGTGAGCAGCCATTGTCATCTTCTTCAGTGTCCCAAAGGAAGCTAGCATATGCCGCATGCACATGACTGCAAGAAGTAGTAACATCATCAAACATACGCTAATGTTAGAATTATAAATCCCAGATTAATGTTCATGTCTTGTCTTCTCTCTAAAGACACACAGACACATATACCTGTCTTGGGGTGAGGCTTGAACTGCTCTTTCAAAGTAACTAGAGGCTCTGTCTTGATCATGATGTAGCTCCCACACTAATTTTCCATACTGTGAAAGAATTTCACCATCTTTTGGGTCTGCTAGTATGGCTCGCGAGTAATATTCCTGAGCTCCATGATGGTCTCTCTTGTGCTGTTCAAAACATACACACGCATATATCAATCCCAATTTACCACATTTCTTTATGAGGCTTCATAATGAAGTTTCAAACAATTGGATATAACAAGATGTTGGAAATTTAGCTTACCTGATACAAGAACTGGGCATAGTTGCTCAGAAACAAGGGGTTTCCAGGATTTTCCTCTACCATTCTCTTGTAATATTCTTCCACCTCATGCCTACTTTCTCCATCGTAGCCGCTGGATCCCATGGAGTTATAATCTCCGCCGCCGCCGCCGCCTCTGCAGCCACCCATGCCGTCCCCACAGCCTTCAGTTTCAAACCATACTGCAGGATTTGTTTCTTTCACACTCATCTTTTCCTTCTCACCAATACCCACCCTGCAAGTTCCAATATTCTCAACTCTCACCTCTTCAGCCACAATCAAACTCTTGACACCTTCGATTGCACTTGAAATTCCTTCTTCTTCTTCCTCATCCTCAATCTCACTTTCCTCTTCCTCTTCTTCTCTTAAGCCCTTGTAGTTACTGAAGAAGAAAGATGGGATTGTGTCCAATGCAAACAAACTTTTATTGCAAGAAGAAGCATATGCTAGGTTCTCCAAGTTGCCTTCAGATTGAGCTCTTCTGAAGCCTCTGTGGCGATCAAGGTCCGCAATGGAGGGAGAAATTGGAGAGGAAGAGGAGAGATTGTGAGACCCGGTTTGGTGAAAAGAGAGTTTGTGGTTATGGTGAGAAACACTAGTTGCTGGTAATGGTGATAGATGCTTCACCCCGTGGGTGGTTTCAAAGTGCAGGGAATTACAGGGACTTTCTGAGAAGGATGAGAGGAGAGCGCCAAGAACTGGCGTTGAAGAGCTTCTTAGTAGCATTGTTCTTCTTTCTTACTGATCTACTGTAACAAGAAAAGAGTACAAGCTATAAATTAGCAGGCAGGAAATTTTTAAACGGTATTAATGAACAGATACAGGAAATCTGAATTGACCCGATGAAACAGAAGGCAAATGGTATATATGTCTCTTCAATTAGATTAACTGAAATGATTGGCAATTCCACTTGAACTTGATGTGTTCAAATCATGATAAGTAGATCCAAGACACAACATCAGGGTAGAATATGAGGATTATGCTAAAAGCTAGACTTGGCAAACATATCCCTTTTCTATTCTAGGCTTTTGCTTGCGCATGAAAAGCAAATGGTATAAACCGATGAACATATTCTGTGTGGCAGAGAATATCAAAACAGACTTCATTCAACTCGATAAGAAATTTGGCAGATAGTGAGATGGGTGGGGGAAAAAAGAAGACAGAGAAGAAAAAGCATACCCTTTTCAGATAGGTCCTTGAAGTTGAGGATCTGTTTTGAAGCAATGGGGGATTAAATCAGAACAAATTCAGAACATGGGTCGGAAAAGGCAAGAACAGGAACTCATATTTATACAAGGGGGAAGAGGTTGAAGTTTCATAGAGGAATAAGAATCTAGATTTTCGCATTTCTTGCTGAGATATTCAAAGTGGGTGCCATTAGTTTTGAGTGGTGGAGAAGGCATCTGACCAAAGGCATATCTTAATCTTGGAGAGAAAAACTTCAAGTTGTTAACCTGTGCGTTAATATTGAGGGGGTAGAAAGCAAAGGAGAAAGGACTTGGAAAAGTCACAGTCACGGACAATGTTGGCAGACGCGGAGGGCCATATTCACCAGACGATGCTGGTTGGCTAAGAATCCAGGAAAAATACAGGAAGGCCACATGATTTTGCCTGTTTGACGCATACCCACATACCTCTTGGCGACGGCTGCTAAAGTTGTCACGCATCCTAGTCATACACATAGTGGCAGCACCTGTAAATAAATGATAGAGTTGATTTGATTCGTGTTCAAAAATACTGTTCTTAAGAGCTACTTCTTTTGGTACTATTTATAAACAATTTTCCTTTTGATTACGTAAAATGAACGAGTAGTTAAAAACAATAAGTGTGTAAAAAAAACCATGTTTTTCCCCCCATATATGCCCCTATTTATGAAAAGGGTGTAAGAGAGAGAATGGATAAAAAGTATGAGAGATAACTTTTGGTGTATATGATAATTAATTATAAATATATGTATTTAATAAGGGTAAAATAGAAAAAAAAGCTTAAATTTCCCAACACAAAGTGAAAGTTGCTTATAAAAGGGATCAGACCCATGAGAGAGAAAGTTGCTTATAAATAAGATTGAAGAGAGTATTTCGCAACTACAGATGGATAAAAAGAGTCACTCTCAAGGATTAAACGAATTCTCCTTGCAGACCTGTTTGAGCAAAACTACAAAAAAATAATAGAATTCAAAAAGTATAAGAATATGCTAGAGGAGGAAGAGAGATGTTCAAAAATTCAAGAGCAAGGTGTGTATAAACCTCTTGTAGAGACCTTCATAAAAATTATTCAACAGGCTCTGGAAGAAATTTCGGGAGGCCATGTGAGAATTTAGAAATCTTTTGCTTTGATAGAGCAAATAATTCAAAATGGTATAATTTTGAATATTAATTAATTAGTAAGAAGCCGTCTCCAACTTTTGAATTATCAAAATAAGAACTTTATGTGAGAATTAAAACCCCAAAGGAGAATTAGAAACTTTGTTAATAGGGGATCCGAGGCTTTCATAGGATAAGGATAAGAGACGTTGGAAGCATTTTAATGCTCATTAAGTCACTATAAAACCATTTAACAATAGAGAGAAAAACGTGCAAAAGCATTGAGGCATAATCAAATTAGTTTTAAAACGTCGAGGTTTTAATATGCTTTAATGCCATTGTAATATAATCATAATAGCAATAAAGTACAAGAAATCCGTTCATGACGCTAAATATCTCCAACGTCCGGTTTTCATATTTTTAAAGATAGTATATGAATAGCATTAAAACAATTATATAATTCCTTTCATGAAATTTAAGAATAACAACGTATTCAATGTCTAGGTGTCATGAAAAATACTAGTAAGACTTTTCAGTAAGCTATTATTTTAAAAAAAATAAACATGAATTTTCTAAGAGATCTCTTATAAAAACATCCAATCCACTTTTAATTCATGTGCAAGGGAAATTACTGAATTTTCATATATCCGTTATTGTGCGAGTTCACTCTTCCTCTAAATCCCCACAATCTAAAATAAAGTGAGATTTATTTCTATGACCCATCCACCTATTATTTCCAATAATTCCGTGGCAATACCATGTTCACGGCTTCAAAAAAAAGTTCACGTTTTTTCATGAAGGTTTTTTTTTCTTTGCCTTTGGTCCGCACACGTGGACCCTCCAACTTTTAGCCATTCCAATCATATGCAATGATCATCCTCAGCTGTCAGCTCAATCATTTGTGAAAATTGGGCTGGAGCCCAAAAGATGCACAGGTAACAACCAAGTACGATCGAAACTGGATACTAGTCACAGTGAGAAGAAAGTAAAAAAGCCCAGTTCAGATTGTGAGTGATCCAATATATGAGGAATCAATTAATGGGCGGTGTAAGATAAGTGAGAGAAAGTGCGGGCGTGTGAGTGAACGTCCATGAAGATTAGGGCCTGTTTGTTACGAGGGATTTTGAAGGCAGGGAGGAAAAAATGTTATAAGTTGGATTTAAATAAATTAGAGAAGTTGGATTATAAAATTTTAAAAAAGAGAGGTTATGACATAAAAGAGTAAGAAAAATTAATTATAAACTTTTAACTCTGTTTTTCTAATTTTTTAAAATCTGACCCTAAAAATTATCCTCTCATGTCATACTAGACAGCCCTTAGATGGGATGTTCCCATAAGACCATTTTGTTGACAATTCATTTGGGTTGAACATTTATGGGCTGTTTGGTATTAGGAAATTGAAAAAGGAGGGAAGCCAGGGGAGGGAAATTTGTTTGAGTTAGATTTAAAAAATTGAAAAAGCAAGGTTATAAAATTTTAAAAAAGACAAGATGTAAAAAAAAATTAAATTAAAAATTTTCAACCCCATTTCTCTCATTTTTATAAATTCAGCTCAAAAATATATTTCTTCCACTCCCATCCCCACCCCTCCCCTCGTATCAAACAAGAGTGCCCGAGTCTAGCTCAATTTGTGCACTCCAGGAGTTGGCAAAAGCACGCGTAGGCAATTTCTCAAGCTTGAGATCTAGTTAATTAGGTCTTTTTGCTTTGTGCCCTTAGCTTTTCTCCACTCCAATTAATTCCCCCCAATTTAAAAAACACATTCAACTCATTAAATCTATCTAAAATTTATTTATTTTTAAATTCACCCATCTTAAATACAAAGGTTTTAAAGGAATATTAAGAGCAACATTTAAACATTAATTAAATGACAAAATTGATAAATAAGTATTAATTACTCTTTAAGTGACTTACATTATGAATTAAAGAATTTTTCTAGAAGTGATTCATATTGTGAATCAAATAAAGTACTTTTCTTATCCTATTTATAAGATAAAGAAGGAGGTTTTTTTTTAATCTTATTTACAAGTCAATTTTTCACATGAATACTATTCTGATCTTATTTATAAATTCAAATTATCTAATTCTTACCTATCAAGAAAAGTTAATTAATTCTATAAATATGGACTAAATTGGTAAACTTTTCCAATGTTGCCCTTATTTAAGAATGTGTTTTTCACCTTTATCTTCTCTTAATCGTAACACTATTATTTATTATTATGAAAGTAGATTTATAATAAGCACGAAATTTTTTCCAAATTGAACTAATAAATAGGACTATAGTGGTACATAATTTTTCTGGTAAAAAGTTGGGCAAATGTCCAAAGTCCTCAATCATCCATGACATAAAAACTTGGGATATAAACATTCACTGAATCATGTCAAACTAACTCAGCAAGATTACCATGTGCCCTATGAAACACCTGCAATTCATCACCTCCCCTACAGCTAAAATTTGTTAGCCAATCAGCTACTGCATTCCAACGTGTGAGAGAAACAAATTTATTATTGATCTATCATTATATGGACTTTACACTCTTAAGGTAGAGAGGGTATTAAATATGGATAGCAAAGTTAGTAAAATTTAAGGTTTCTTATTTTCGATAATATATATTAGAAAGGACTTATAAGTATGATTGAAGAAGCTGACAACACAAAGCCAAGGAGCGAGAGATGAGAGAGAAAACTAGTGAGAGAAAGAGTGGGTCAGCAGGTGATCATCGACATTAATCGATCTCCGGTGGGGGTCCGTCTACTAAAGAACGTGAAGTGTCAAAGGAACAAGAAGATCTCTTTGCTCGGAACATTAAGAAAATGCAGGAAAATTTTTCAGCAGGGTAAGCGGATACACTACAGAGGAATATGGACATTGATCATAATACCAATAAAACAGGGGAATCAAATATTAACCTGATTAGACTAGACTTACAGAAAAAACAGATTTCCTATAAAGCAAAGCTTATGGGCAGAGAGGAGGATACATTAAACAAAAGTTTTGATGCTCTTTTGTAAGAGTAGTTACGCGAGGAGCTTGAACTAGCTCTGACTCTTACGGAAGAGGAGAAAATTCTTCTCACCACTCTGCCAAGACTGCATATGCCAGACGAGAAATTGAAAGAGCTCTGTCAACCATGGAAGGACGCTCTAATAATTACTATGTTCGGCAAGATTCCTAATTTAGAGATGATGAAGGACAGAATAGCATGGCATCTCCGAACGAGAAAATTTGAACTCATCGATCTCCCAAATAATTACAATGTCTTTCGTTCGGATGATCTTGGTTTGTGTAGGAAGTTACTCTTTGATGGTCCATGGCTTATCCAGGGGTACTATCTTACGGTTCAAGGGTGGAGCCCAAATTTTAATCCATATTGTAATATAATTAAAAAAGTTGCTATATGGGTTAGGGTCCCAACTTTGCCTATTCATTGCTATTCAACTGAGTGTATTTGGGAACTAGGAAACCTGATTGGGAATATGCTGAAAGTTGATTTACACACCCTAGCTCAGAATAATAATGCAAGGACCACAGTGGAAAAGGGGCAAATTTGCTAGGATTAGTGTTGAAGTTGATTTGAACAAACAACTCCAATCTAGGTGTGTGCTACGGTCTAGAATTTTCACAGTAGAATATGAAGGCTTGGACGTCATTTGTTTCAAATGCGAAAGATATGGGCATAATCAAGAGGATTGTTCATTGTTGAATCAGCAGAAAAACAAAGCACAAGAAAATGTTTCAACTTCAATATATACGACCATTCCTCAGGATCAGATTGGGGTTTCTCAAGGCAAAAACTTACCAGAGGTAGACACACCGGAGAAAAACCAGCTTCTCAGTGTGCCCGACGTATCCTCAGATGAACAGTATGGATCTTGGATGATGGTGACTCAAACCTTCAGGCCGACCTTGGAAAATTGAAACTGAAAGAAAGCAGGTACAGAAAGGAGCAGAGAGTAGTAAGTCAAAGGAGAAGACGTTGGGACTAGTACTAGGTATGATGCCTTGCAGAACGATCAAGTCGCCGCCGAACCTGAGAGGCTACAGAAGAGTGCCATGAATAAGGCACCAACAAAGGAATGGAGAAGGAAATTAGAGGGATTTAAAGTATCTAAAGAAAAGCTTTTGATGGGACCGATAAAAAAGAAGAAGTCAGAGGAAGTGGGTGGAAAGTTGAAACCAAGCAATATATGCTCAGAACCCAAGGAGAATCATACGGTGGTAGGCACGATGGAGATAGAAGAAGTAGAAATTGGGTGTAAATCACAAGGGCATGTGGACTGGGTTGTGAATAGCAAGGATAAGATTGGTAATGGTGTAGAGGCTGAAGTATGTGGGCCGAAATCCATGGGAGGCCTAACAGATAAAACAAAGCAAAGCCCTTCACAATTTAATAAACGTCCCTAAGGAATTTAGGCCAAAACTAATCCGTTGGGTTTCAAGAGGAAAGGTGGATCTACTAACCGCACATATCAGGTGGTTTTTGGGTCTATATCCCATGTCAAGCCCCTCAATCTGGATCAGTTTGAGGAAATGAATGGAGCTTGGCTATTCTCGATTAAAATATCTACACAACAAAATTCTCCAACAAATGTTAAAAATGCTCAGGAAATAAGGCCTCTTCCAAATATTGTTTCAAGCAGCAATGGGTGTTCACAGGGGGTTCCACCTGACAAGCCATGCGACCCTGTAGAACAAGGAATTGACAAGGTTGATGGGGTCGTTTCTTCTGAGATGCATCTCAGACAACTTGAGGAGATGATGGGTCTGAAGAGATGCAACAAATGCATGACCTATCATAGGATGACGAGGTTTGGTCTCTGTTCTCTGGTTTCTTTTCTAATGTCATATATGAATTTTCTTTCATGGAATTGTCGCGGAGTGGCCTCTAGAACCTTTCCTGGAAGGGTAAAAGACTTGATTAGAAATAGAGATATTGATCTTCTTATTCTCTTGGAAACCCAGGTTAGTGGGGTGAAGGCAGAGAACGTGGTGAGGCATTTGTGTTTCTCCAAATGGATTAGAGTAGAGGCAACGAGCTATGTTGGAGGTATTTGGGTGCTTTGGGATGATGACCGTGTGAATGTCCATTATTTTTCTTCTACAACTTAGTATGTTCATATACGTGTAACCATTTTGGGTAGCAATAAAGACTTCTAGCTCACTTGTGTTTACGCTGAACCTTCATGTATTAAACGTCAGTATCTTTGGAATGACCTTGTGTTGCTTAGTGATGCTATTCAAGAACCTTGGTTTGTAATTGGCGACTTTAATTCTTATTTATCCATCTCCGATAAACAGGGGTTTCAGGTCCAAATGTTCATGCCATGCACCAATTTGTAGAGTGTATAAATAAAGCTTTGTTAATTGAGGTGGATTTTGTTGGTGAAAAATTTACCTGGGAAATGAACTTTTTGAAGGAGCGTATTGAATGGGGATTTGCAAATGCTCATTGGAATAGAATGTATCCGTTATCAAAGATCTATCACTTAAGTAAATTTAGGTTAGATCATAGACCTCTTCTTATTCAGTGCCAGCCTGAAAGAGCTTTTAGAAATCCAAAGGCCTCCTTCAAGTGCCAAGCGGCTTGGCTATTGGAAGATGGGTTTTCTGATGTAGTTAGGGAGACCTAGAATTCAGGAAATTGGCAAAAATGGATTGCAGCTTTTTATAGATGGGGCAAAAAAGTGGAATATCTGTAAAATAGGAAATATCTATCAAAAGAAACAAAAAATTATCAACAGGATTAAATGCATTGAAAGAGTTAGATCCATGAGGGATAGCCAGCAACTTTTGCAAACGGAGCAGGAATTACGGAAAGAATATAATAAAGTTTTGGCTTAAGAAGAACTATTATGGTTTCATAAATCATGATGTAATTGGTTGAAGTGGGGTGACCGAAATACAAATTTTTTTCATGACTCAGCTATAATTAGAAGAAGAAGGAATCGAATTGAGGGGTTGAAGAACTCAAGTGGTGAATGGATTTTTGAGCAAAATGGGCTGAAAATATTAGCATTTTCTTATTACAAAGACCTTTTTAACAGTGAGTTAGGAAGGTTCCAACCCTCAATAACTAGTAATGGCTTCTTGGTTCTTTCTCTTGAAGAGTTGGTAGGAGTTCAAGCAAGGGTGACTGATGAGGAAATTAAGGCGGCAATTTTTGATCTTGGAGCTTTCAAAGCGCCAGGTCCTGATGGTATTCAGGCTTTCTTTTACTATGAATATTGGAATATAGTTCAAAACTCTGTGTTTTCTCTGGTGAAAGATATTTTTAGCAACCCTTCATGTGTGAAAAATATTAACCACACTAACCTGGTACTTATTCCCAAGATTGAGAAGCTGGAATCCATTAAAGATTTTAGATCCATCTCTCAATGTAATGTGAGCTACAAGATTGTCACTAAGATTATAAGCCATAAACTGAAGACAATTATGGATAAAGTGGTTGGTCAGCATCAAAGTAGCTTTATTGCAGGGCGACAAAGCAGTGATAATGTCATCATAGCTCAAAAAGTTGTTCACTCTATGAGAAACAAGAAGGGGAATAGTGGTTGGTTGGCGGTAAAAGTGGACCTTGAGAAGGCCTATGACCGTTTGGAGTGGCCTTTTATTTATAACACTCTGAAGCATATTGGTCTGGAAACTAAGATGTGTGAGCTTATTATAGGGTGTATATCTAGTCCATCTTTTCAGGTCTTTTAGAGAGGAGAACCTATTGATATTTTTACCCCTTCTAGGGGTATCAGCCAGGGAGATCCGATGTCTCCTTACATCTTCACTCTTTGCATGGAAAGGTTAAGCCATATTATTCAAGATGCGATGGATGAGGGTGATTGGAAGACTATTCAACTGAACTCCAGGGGTCCTAAGCTATCACATCTCTTCTTTGCTGATGATCTTATTCTATTTGGTAAAGCCTCTGACTCTCATATTGATATTATGATAGTTGTATTGAGAGATTTTGTGGAATGTCAAGCCAGACAATGAATAGGGCGAAGACAAAAATATTTTTCTTAAGGAATGTAAATTTCAATAGAGCTATGGATATGAGTCAACGGTTTGGTGTAGGGCTTACAGGGGATTTGGGGAAATATTTAGGGATCCCGCTCCTACATAAGAGGGCTTCCTATGTGACTTATGCCCCAATAGTTGAGAAATGTCAGAAACGCCTATCGGGTTGGAAAAGCAAATGTTTAAATATGAATGATAGAACTACTCTTATCAAAGCTGTTTTATCAGCTATGCCTTCCTATCATATGCAAACCATGCTTCTTCCTGTACAGGTGATTAATGATTTGGAGCGCAAAAATAGGAATTTTTTCTGGGGTGAACAGGATGGTCAAAGGAAGACTCATTTGGTCTCGTGGGAGGTAGTATCAAGGGACAGGAAACAAGGAGGCTTGGGAATCAGAAACCTCAGGAATCAGAATAAAGCTTTCTTAATGAAACTTTGTTGGGGCCTGATATCAAATCCAAATGCATTATGGGTCAAAGTTCTCATATCTAAATACAACTGTGGGGGCCGAGCTTTGCCAGAAGTGAACAAAAAGAAACTTTCTTCCCTTACTTGAGAGGAATTTGTGTGGTTTGGGAGCGCTTCAGGAAAAATCTAGGAAAGAGGGTTGGAGATGGTAAGAACACCTCGTTCTGGTTTGAAAATTGGTCAAATATCGATACTCCTCTAATTGATCTAGTCCCAGGTTTGGAATGGCGGATAAACCATAATGAAAGGGTTGTGGATTATGTCATGAATAATGGGGAATGGGATAGACAAAAACTTCAGAGATGGTTTAGACCGAAGATCATTGATTGTATCATCTGCGCTCACCTACCTCATGAGGAGAGAGGAGAGGATAGATTATATTGGAAACCTTCATCAAATAGTTGTTTTTCTGTAAAATCTGCCTATTTTTCTTTGTCTGCAGGTACAAGTGGATATGCTGACACTATATGGAAAATTTTATGGAGATGATCGATCCTAGAGAAGATTAAATCTTTTATATGGCTGTTTTCACATGGAAGAGCTCACATATCACATTTGAGAGCTAGTAAAGGAATCCATAAGTCAGATTCTTGCCTGTTCTCTTGTAACCAGAAGGAAGATTCCATGCATTTACTTTGTGATTACTCAAATGTTGTGGATAAATGGAAAACAGTGGTATCTCAGGAGTACTGGGCTATTTTTACTTCTCTTGAAGGCAAAGAATGGGTCAAATGGAACCTCACGCATGAGGCTGGCAAAGGATTTACAAAAAAGGTTCCGTGGTCAACGCTATTTGGATACATATGTTGGGACATTTGGGTGGCTCGGTGTAACAAACTTTTCAGTGATATAAACCGGGAAGAAGACCAGTTGGCTACTTCTAGTTTTTTCAGAGCTAGTGCGGATCTGGATCTTCTGGGTACGGGGGTTCTTGCTAACATAGGACGCTTTAATCAGGTGACTAGACCACAGGAGCTTCAGAGTTACTTCTCCTTAGAGGTGGATGGTTCAGTCTTCAGGGATGGTCGGAGTGGGTGTGGGGGGACAATTAGAGGCCCTGATAACCAATGGATTTGTGGTTTTTCCTGTAAACTTATTGATGTTCCTCCTGCAATAGCAAAGTTGATCGGTATGATTAATGGGCTATATTTATGCTGGTCAAGGGGAGTTCGTAAGGTAGGTATTTTTTCTAACTGTATAGAAGCTATTAATCTAGCTATCCGGGGATGCGATACGGATTATCCTTTCAAGGATTTGGTGGATGAGATTAGGACTCTTATGTATAGAGACCGGCAGGTAAGGTTTGTTAATGTTCCTAGGAAGGGCCTTATCCTTACTGATCATCTGGCAAAACTTGCTCATATTATTTCTGATAATTTTTGTATCTTTTATCATCCTCCACCTCCGGACCAAGAGGTGGAAAATGATGAAAGAGGGTTGATTGGAGTAGTATCTTTTATATTTGTTTGTTTTGTTATGAATTGATATCCAGCTTTTCACTCAAAAAAAAAAAAAGAAGAAGTTGACATTTTTTAAAAAATAGAGGAATCTTTTTTGACAAAAAAATGATAATAGAGGAATCTTTTTTGACAAAAAAATGATGGGCAGCGGTATACTCCAACCCATAAACCGTGGGCCCTCCCAAAAAAAACAAAAATTGGGTGTATTTCTCGAATACAAATACTGTGATGGGCAAAAAGAGGAAGGAGTCGTCAGGTCAATCATTGATGTGTCAGTGAATGATTAGGTGAGGCTTTAAAAAGAAGAGAGAATTACACTAAGGTCCCAAAAAAGAAGAGAAATGAAAAATTGGTCCCAATAGATTGCAAAATGAAAAAATGGTCCTGTGGAGTTGTTAATACATGCTCCTGGAGTTGTTAATGAGACCATTTTTTCATTTTGTAATCTATAGGGACTATTTCTTTATTTTTTTCATTACTTGGGATCTCATTATAATTCTCCCTAAAAAGAATGGCCGAGCGGATCAGATTGTTTGGCAGTATTTATTATATGGGCCCACAAGGGTGCCCCATTGATGATTGTCCCCTGGGTCCTCGACAAGGGAAATTCGCCGGCGATCAAACCCCGCAGAGAGCGGGAGAGACGCCACCCGGCCACGTGGCGAATCAAGGCCACCGCCGGAATGGGAATCGCTAACCCGAAGGCCGAAGCTGCCTACATATGAATGGTTCAGAAGTCATAGTCTGGTCCGGTGAGCTGTCAGCATTGAATTGGAAGCCAGGGGCTTGGTCCACATGACACGCGGGGCCCACAAGGGCAAGCGCCCCCCACTCCTGTCTATTTTCTTTCTTCGAGCCGTGTGGTGTTAGGGCACACACTTTGTCGGCTTGTCGTTTGAAGCGTCTGTTTGCGGGTGAGTGGTCCCCACCATGGCCATATCGACTTCTTGGCGCCGACTACCCAATACCCATCCTTTTATCAGATAAATAAAGCCAAGCTCCAGTAAGCAACTTCTCTGTTTTTTCAACGGTGTTTATTATCAACTCTGAAGAAGCTTAAAGCCGCAAATTAAGTGTTGGTTTGGATTAGTGATTGAAATACTTAAAAATAGCTTTTCAATCATGATTTACGATATATGAGGTAAGTGGCCGTTTGGATTAGTGGTGGAGAAGTATCTTTTTTTTCCATTTGACTTTTGAAAAAGTAAGGTAGGATTAAAAGTGAAAATATAAATGTGATTTGTGTTTGGATTAGCGGTGGTAGAAATGAATTTTTTTTCTAACCTTGAACCTGTTTGGATTAGAGTTTGAAAAGGCCGTTTAGATGTAAAATGACTGAAAAGGACATGAATATTATTGAATATTACATACATACGATTCAATTTATTTAAAAAATAAAAAAATGTTGAAAATGTTTTCAACTCATGTTCAATTGCTAGCAACATATCTTCAGGCAAGTATAATTGTTTTCCGATTTTCATATAGTTAAAAATAAGAGGCATACATTTAAAGAATTGCACCGGTTGAGATCGATTGCACTCGAGTTATTAAACAAATTTTATGTATTTTTTAGAAAGAAAGCCAATAAAACTTTATACCACTAGATCAATTATATATTTAGAAAGAAAATATAAATATTATATATATCTATACATATATTGAGAGAGAGAGATGGGGGGAGAGGGGCAAGAAGGAACCAGGAAAAAAAATGAAAGAAAGCGACATATAATAAGGAGTGGCGAATATACATAACAAAATAAAAAATATAATAAATGTTTCCCATCTTTGAATTTTCATTTTTATGGTAGTCCCCACTTTCCTTTTCGTTTCTTCTCACGCCTCTCTCAGACTCTCACTGTCCCTTTTCCTGCTTTATTCCTACGGCAGTGAGAAAAGCTACACGAATGAGCTTTAAAAAAGTCAAGGTAGTGAGAAAAGCACAGTGAAATTTCACGCTTTTCCAAACGGTGTTGCGATGGGCTAATGTGCTTTTTTAAACCAAACGTGCGGTGAAGCATTTGCATCGCTTTGTCAAACTGACCCTAAGTATGTGAGAGGAGTTATGTCTCCATATATATAAAAACAGCTTATAAACAATCTGATCGCTAAAACCCTAACTCAATATAAGCTTTAATAAGGATGTGAAATATATATATATATATATATAAATAGTATGTGTGTGCATATAATTAGACGAAATTTTTGTGACATCATTTCTTCACACTCTTTCCACTATATTCCAGTTCCACAGCATCCAAAGGGCACACAAAACTGACTTGTGGGTCACACAACAATGGTCACCCCCCATCTACACCTAACCATTCTTCCATTTCTAATCTGCCTTTTCCATAATCAGCCAAACATAGCCCCATACCTCTCTGCTCTTCGATTCTTTTGTCATTTAATATTTCCTTTAATTTCTTTTTCTCACAAGTCTTGCCTTCCAAGCCTTCCACTCTTCAGTCTTCATAACTATCATTTTGTTTTGTGACTTTTTCTTTGGCATAAGTCGGTCTCTTCTTTACCTTGTGTTGGCACTTCGAACCAGGTGGATCAATGTCTACGGTTTCAAGGGAAGATAATTTGGTTATGTCTTCGGAGGATTCTTCATGCCCAGACGAATCTGATCTTGAATTAGGTCTTGGCTTAA
The DNA here is from genome assembly GCA_963855925.1 of Inga laurina. Classification (NCBI taxonomy): domain Eukaryota; kingdom Viridiplantae; phylum Streptophyta; class Magnoliopsida; order Fabales; family Fabaceae; genus Inga; species Inga laurina. Next base: position 15,034,319 of record OY979703.1, on the reverse strand, counting down.
GCTTTTCTCGTCGTCCTGGGCTGAAGTCCCAACTACTTTCCACGAATCAATATGCTAGAATTTTAACGGCTAAAGATTTTCCTTCTATGGTTTCTTCTCGTTCTGCAACTTCACTAGCCTCATCAACCTCCTCCTCATCTTCTTCCTCTTCTTCTCCTTCCTCTGTGACCAGGCCTAATGCCACTGCTGGCATCAAGAGAACTGCCGATTCTGTTGTTGCTACTAATGGCCCCAGGTGAATTATGTGAACATGTTTTTCCTTTCTCGTTTTAATTGGGATGTTAAAAATCTTATAATGGCTTGCTTCTTCTGTTCAGTTTTTGTCACACCTTCTAGTTTATTTTTCCTTCCATCTTTATGTGATCTCAATTAAGTGATCAATGGTTATTAGGATCAATGCATGCATCTAATTTAGATACCTACTGATAATCTTTATCTTCTTATTTGTAACTCGTTCGTTAGATTCTATAATTTCTTAAATGGATCTTGGTGAATCATTATCAGACATGGTTTTACAGGTATCGGATCATGCGCTCCTATAGAAAATTCATCTTAGGACTAATTTTGAACTTGTTCTGAGATCACCATTTCCATCAGTTATGGCCTATGATAATTTTGTCCGTCCGAATTTCCACAATTCTCCATTGGCGTTAATAAAAAGAAATCATGAAGGAACAGGATTTTAAGTATTAAGTATTAGTGCAACTTAAGATGGTTTTTTTTAAATACACAAATTAAGATGGTTTTAGAATCAAGTTATAGTGGCAACTTCCTATAATGGTTTGTATCCATTGGCTTCTTGCAGATGAGAGAAATTTATATCATACATTGTTAATGTAATCGCTTCTCTGATTCTCCAAAGAAATATTGGCTTAATTTTTTTCAGATTAAATTGAGGTCGTATTATGTTTGGTTTGTGAGTTTTGGAATGCGCCCGATCTAGTCCTTCCAAGTCCGCTTTGCCAAACATAGGAAGAACTGAAATTAGGGGGAATAGGATCCCAGAATATTCTGTAATAGTTGATGTGCGATCCAATGACACATGTGCCTTCTAAAATTCTGATATGGGTGCTTAAGTTTCCTTAGGACTCAAGACAGCTGATAAATATAGAAATGGTATAAAGTCTTTGGCAACATCAAAACTTGGTGGGTTATGTAAAAAAAATTATTGTAACATAGGTCTTTTGTGACAAAGTGAAACCCTATCGCAACCTCTGGAGCAGAAATAACCCAGGAAGTGCATAAATTTCGGATAGTAGCTTGTTTGCATCAGCAGACCAACCTCAATAATCATTTTCGGCCTTCTGGATTCTAGAGCGATCACTACTGTTAGCCCAAAAGGTTGGTTTAGTGTTACTCAACAACAACTTGGCTGTGTGCAAATCACTTTGTTTGTTTGCTGGATTTATTATTGTCTCCGTCCCTTTTAAATGTCTTGATGAATATAGTTTGTTTGTTTATTTGCTAGTGTGTTCGTATATTATTTGGTTGTATAATTGATTTGATCTCTTCGTTCTGTTGCAAAACGGAATTTGTTAAACAGTCAGGCTGTGGGATGGCCTCCCGTTGGAGCATATCGAATGAATAGCTTTAACAATCATTCAAAGTCACCTGCCACTAATGTGTTCAACTCAGTGACTGAGAAAAGTATGGACAATGGTACAGAGGCTAGGAAGAGTACTGATAATGGCATCGATAATAGCAATGTTAGTGCCACAGGTAAAGGACACCTGAAGAGTACCTGGTTTGTGAAGGTAAATATGGATGGGTTACCAATTGGAAGGAAGGTTGATTTGAGGGCTCACAATTCCTATGAAAGCTTAGCACTTACTTTGGAGGAGATGTTCGATGACCACACTGCAGCTGTTTCGAGTAGAAGTGAGTGTTTTTTTCTTCTTGATTTTGGATGATCACAGAGACTTTGTAACTCTTGTAATGATGCCATCATTATGATTCTACTTCCATGATGAATATTGGTAACCATTGCCTAACTGGTACAATACTAGTATATCTGTTTTTTTTTTTAAAACCTAAGTATATCTGGTTTATTTGATGTATGACTTTTTCCTCGCTCTATGAAGAATAGTCCTGTTCATATGGGGTTATTCATTTCTAAGACTCTCACAATTTTCGTATTTTTACATATGAGCTATATTCAAATATGTTCCACACGCCAAATGATTTGATGTTATTAAGTTTTCAATGATATCATTCTGTTATATCTCTTTCCTTTCCTGTTCTCTTTAAGTTGTGTGGTTTTGAGCAACAAGTTGTATGATGTATTAATGATATACACATCATTATCAGTTGGATCAAACGGGGAAGAACATGGCAGAGCAGAAAGACGGTCAACATTGCTGGATGGATCTTCCAAGTTTGTACTTACTTATGAAGACAAAGATGGAGACTGGATGCTTGTCGGAGATGTACCTTGGGGGTATGTGCTTGGCTCATAGCCATTATTGTGATGAAAATATAAAGAAACAATTTTTGTCATTCTGGTTTCTGAGAGCTTTCTTTATATAATGAAGTACTGCCAAATAAACTGGATAACATGTGCTTGGTTTGATATTATCTTTTCTTTCTATTTGTAATCAGGATGTTTCTAAGCTCTGTGAGGAGGCTAAGAATCATGAGAACATCTGAGGCCAATGGACTGGGTAAGCAGATATATCTAGATATATATATATATATATATCTGTTTTTATTCCAATTTCCATATATTTCCTAGTTTCTTCAGAATAATGATGTCATTCTGTGATGTGGTAACTCATGTGCAGCACCAAAATATGAAACAAAAAACAGCAGACAGAGAAGTTAGCAGGCAGAGATCTTGTGGGTGGCTCCAGTATATACCGAAGAAAAGGAATAGAGGATTTTGAGATTTTAAAATGATCACACCACGTTTTGTTTTTGTTTATGGCTTAATTGTTTGTTTGTTTGATCGCCTAGCTTAGGCAACATATAGATATTTTGATTTTTTGGGTACCATCCTTATAGATAGTTATGAAAGTGTACATGGTTTCTTAATTGGAATGAAAGGTGGTTTTGGGAAAGTAGTAATATTTGGGCTGATATATTGGCCGAGTAGAGCGTTGAGCTGCCCTCCAAAACATCGCACGTCTTCTGTTCTATAGGTTGGGACTTTCAAATTACGCTCATAACTAGTTGAGCCTTTTCGCTAGTGTTGATGATGATTAAAGTATGAGAGTAATTGTTGGCTAGCAGGCTATAGGCATATGAGGATGAGGGAAGGGTTTATTGAATTTAACAAGAGTAATGAAATATGGAACAATGGAATAACATTACTCTAAAACCAATAAAAGTCTAACAAGAGAAGGAACGATACCGGCATCAATGGGGTTATCCCCTGAAAATGACATTAAGAAAGAAAAAAATATCTTAACACATCTAAATGTAGTAAATAGTTAGGGTACGTCTATCACTTGTAATTTTTTTCCTCGGTAAAATCTTGCGGTAATTTTTTCTGTATTTGTATGTTAAATACTCCTTAAATTTGAATAATACTTTTATTTTTTTAAAACATAAAATAAAAACAAATTTGTAACTGTTATTTAGACAAAAAAAACAGACGATTGAAAATAAATAAAATTTAGAAAACTCAAATAAGTTGCTTTCTCATCTTTGGAGACGAAAGATACCCAATTGAATTAAATACAAATATTTTAATTATTTTTTTGATAAATTCTGCATGGTTTTTAATCCTAATTTGATAGATTTAACTTGAATATTTAATGGATGAGCCATGTTAAGCTTGACATAAAATCATCCAATAAATTTTTTCAAAGACTGGCAGACAGAATCTTCATAAGCTCTTGGTCAGTTATTGCTCCCTCTGGAGACGAGCTTTCTGTGATTGAATCTTATTATCAAGCTTTCCCACAGTATTCATTAGTTTTTTCAGCTCATGTAAGTGCTTCCGTAGTTTTATTAATTCAGAAGCTCATGCAGGTCCTTCAATAGTTCTTGCCAAGATTAATCCATATTGATAATACATAAAAACCTCTTAAGAAAATAAATATATGAACCAGTGGTTATTAAATTACAAGAGACTTGACAAAATACAAGTCTAAATACAATGGAAGAATCATATTGCTGGCCTGGAAAAACCCCAATTTTGATTCCTACACAAGGCCACTAACTGGTGATGATGTGTTAAAAACTGGCACCATCTTGTATCGCATTTACTCAGAGGCTTTGCCTCTTCAAGCATCATTATCACATTTGTCATGGAGGGTCTGTCTTTGGGCAGCTTAGCAGTACAAAGAAGGGCTATTCTAAGGACTAAAAGCACCTCTTGCAGTAATTTTTTAATCACTTGGACATTATTTCTTCTGTAAAATCTTGCAGTAATTGTTTTTCGTATTTATATTGTAAATATTCCTTAGATGTGAATAATTTTTACCTTTTAAAATTTAAAATTTTTATTTTTTAAAAATCATTAAAAAAAATTGTAACTGTTTTTTGGGAGAGCGATTGAAAACAAACACACAAAATTTATTAAAATTAAACTCAGAAAACTCAAATAAATTGCACTCCCATCTTTAGAGAAACGAGACTCTAAAATTAAATTTAAGAGTTCAGAACCCGTGCATTCAATAATTAAATACTTCTTGGTCTTTGATATAAGACATAATTGATTTTTTTGGAGAAATTAAGAAAACTAAATATATTAGTTAATTATAGCATATGTCATATATTATTTGATTATATATTAATTCATAAGTCAAACAAATTAATTTAGTATACAAAAAATAAATATCAATATTTTAAAATAAATTTTTGAGCTTCCTTAATCTTTTCAAAAAATTCAATTATATCTTATATTAAGGACTGGTGAAGCAGTATAACATCTATTACTTATATAATATAAATGACATTGGTAATGTTGTCTGTACGTGACAAGTGAGCTATAATAAAAGGGCCACTTGTTCTTAGGGGTGGAAATGGGTAGGTTAGGTTAGGTTTTATCTAAATAAGCCTGGGCTTATAATAGAAATTTAAAGTCTGACCCTGTATGTAGGCTTTTTTCAAGGCCTAAGTTCGGGCCTTCAAAAGGCCTGAAGCTTGTTTAAAAGTCTATTTAAAATATAAACCTTTAAATAGCCTTTAAAACCTATGCATATAAATTCATATATAACCGTTGCCTTCAAGCTTAATTAAAATATTACATTATGTCTTAAAAGCTTAGCATCCCTTCTCGTTGTAATAAAAGGCTTAGTAAGGAAAAGAAAAGAATCTCTAATGACAACAATTGTTCGAACAAATAGAAATAAGAAAAACTAATGTCTACTGACTAATGAGATATATTTTCTAAAATTGACTAAGCATAACAAATAACATGTAAAACTAGATTTTATCTCTTTTACTGTTCCCACATAAATTGGGATAAACTCCTCCTACTAAGATTATAAGATTTCATTTGGCATTAAAATAAACTTATATAAATTATTATGCTTTAGTGGACGGTGTAACCCCCTCCATAATTATGATTCGAAATACGTAATTAAAATGGATTGGAGACCAACATATAATCAAAACTCATTCTACAATCTCATCCTTGAGATAGGGTTTTCATAAATGACTTTCAAAATCCAATTCATCTGGTCTCATATTCACATTTCGAATATCATTACCTCGCGCAGCTAAATCTTATTAATATATATCAGAGTGTAAAGAAAAATTCCCAGCAATCCTAAGTTTCACATTGTAAACTAAAGGGTTTATAGGCATATTTACCCCCTACAATTTCGTATTCAGGGGATTGCATATCCATATCCAAATAACATTTACAAATGTGCAGTAATCCCAACCCAGATATGACAACCAACTAACAACTAAAACAAAGAACTATCCGCCCTTGGTTGCCTGTTTCTCCTTTGAACAGCTTGCCCTGTCTGTTGGTTAGTTAATGGAAAGAATGAGATTCAAAAGAATCTCAGTAGTAACAAATCACTCATACAACATGTAATCACATAGCATGTAAGTAAATCATCAAACATCACATACACACATTGCCTTCCTGGCATTCACATATACACATTGCCTCACTGGAATTCACATATACACATCTTCGCAACATCCAAAATCATCACAAAATAATGATAAATCAAACATACAATGCATTACATAAAGTATAAGGAAAAACGTCACTACCTTGTGCTTTCCAAGTATGCTCCGGCACAGGTTGCTCACGTTCATGGCAAATATCAAATCCTACAATTCCAAATGCACCATTTAGACACTTCCATAATGTTTTTGGTGGTTATATGAGTCTATCTTGATAAATGACCAAAATGCCCCCAGGACCAGCCCGGCCCCACCGTACCAGGTTTGACCCCCACTTTTCCCAAAATTTTGACTAAGGCTATTTTAACTTATTTTCGTTCAAGGAATTTATTTCTGGACTCAGAATTACCAAATTCATTGTAAAATTACAAAAATAACCTTGACAACCCCGTTTTAAGGGTTTCAAGGGCGTTTTCGTAATTATACTTTTTCGGGCTTTACTGAAAAAGTGACCAACTGTAACCCCACCTAATTTTCCCTCTTGAACTCAATGGAATCATCAAATCATTGAAAATTCAACTCTAAGGCCCATTTCTAGATCAGACCAAAATTATCCCATTCCTCGGGAAAATTGGGGTTTTCGAAATCCGACTCCGCAGACATGTTCCTTTCTACTCCTAACCACTTTATTAACTATTACATTAGGTTATCACTACCATTTGGATCAATTTTGACAGCATAACCCCTAGGCCAATTCAATTTCCAAATTTCAAATCAAAGATAATCTGGCAAAATTTCACCAATTAAATTGTTCATAGCAGTCGGAACAATCAAATATTGAAGTTTCAGAAGTTACCTCAAGCTCCCTCTGGCTTTTACCCTTTAGGCCGAAACCCTAGCTCTTCATAAAAATGAAATTTTAGCCTCCAACACCTTAATTCATATAGAAGAATAACTTAGGAGAATGATTACGTAAGATAGGAGCTAATTTACCGAAGAAATCAAGTTTACCTGGCGAATTTTCTCCTCCTTCTCTCTAGCAATGCTCTCAACTCTTCCTCTCTATTTTTGCTAAACTTCAGGTTGGTTTGGATGGAGGAAGAAGATAGGAAATGTTTTAAAAGTCCATGCTTATGTCATTGTCTCTTTTGCTTATGTCATAATTTCTTAAAATACCAAATTCCAACTTTTATGTACATAACTTAATGTTATAAGCCCAAACAACATGTAAATAATATTTCCTCTTCTTGGCCTATGCTAAAGACGTCTTAGGAGGTCCTTACATTAGCCCAAATGACTTTTCCATTCATTTTATAATTTTAAAAATCGCCATCACATTTTAATTTAATTTCCGAATTTAATGGCAATTTTGGCAGATTTTCTACCCTAACTTTGAAAAATCATAACTAATTCTAAAAAAATTGAAATGGGGTGATCCCAAAGCTAATGGAAAGCTGTTTAAGTTCTCCTTACTGGAAAAATATGGATCACTGCAGTTCATAACCACAAAAATACAGAATTGCACAAAAGTCCATACTGCTTTAAAACATATTCCAGTTTCAATCCCAAACTTTGGAAAATCATAACTATTAGCTCACAAATCTAAATGACACAAATTATATGTCCATTTTGAAGCTTAGCATATGAACTTTAAGACTAAAAAGTTTCAGAATTTTTAGACACCATTTGACTATTCAAAAAGTTCATACAAACCGACTGCCCTGTATAGAGTTTCAATGGATAGAATTTCCAACTTTTACACAATTGTTCCCAATGGTTCCAATTTCACAACGAACGCTCTCTCCACACAAATTTTCACAAGAAAGCCATTAGAATCACTAAAACAACCAAATTCTCATCACATCCACACATATTCAGTTTTGAACTACAATGCAACACAACCATCAAATTGCTCAACTTTCCATTTCACCATAAAATGCACCCTCCCTCTATTCCAATTCAATTTAGATGTTAATCCACAATTGAACTTAAACACAGGGTTTATGCACTGCTCATAACACATTCCAATCACAATTCACATCGTATTCTCCAAAAGTGTTTATTTATCAATAATCACATCCACTTTTAAAGTCATTAACCCTTAATCGCTTTTTTTTTTTTTTTTGGATATTACAAACAGCGCAAATCAAGAGAGAGGGAGTGAGTTAGCATTGTCATCTCGAGTGATCGGAAAGAAGAGAGGTGTGGGTTAATGATTGATGCGAAAGCAAAGATTGAGAGTAATAACGATGAAATGTGAAACTTAAAATTAAGGTTAAATTGGTAAATTTATAAATAATTTATATAGTTATTTAGATGACATTATATATTCTTATATTATAGTATAAATTAAAAAATTTAAATAGGTTAGGGCTGTAGGCTTGTAGGCTATGTTTTATGAAAATAGGCTTGGCCTGTTTATCTAAATAGGCTTGGCAATAGGCCTGAGCCTTAGCCTAGTTTATTTACTAAATAGGCTAAACTAGGCTTTATGTAGACTAGGTCCTAGGCCCCCATTATTTCCATCCCTTGTTCTGCAACAAAGAGGGACATTGGTAATAGTTAGCTGTGTAACCAGTTGAATGCCACTTGAATGCCACCCTGCAGTGACCCATATTGGATAAATTAAACTATTTATTATTATTATTATTATTATTATTATTATTATTATTATTATTATTATTATATATGGCCACCCTATTACATTATTATAAATTTCTTATTCATTTTTAAGATTTAAAACTAATTAAAAATCTGAACGCAGGATAACTTTTTTAACTTGCCTAATTTTTTAACAATCCAAAATTATCTAATATTAACATAAAAAAATTAAAGATTACTTTTTAACTCACATTCAAGATAATTATCTCTATTTTTTGAGCATATATTGTTTTTTATCTTTATTATTTTGGTTGTTACCATATTCCCACATTCGAACACAAGGAGGGTATGTCAGACAAATGGCAGGAAGAGGGACTCTCAACGTACATGGTTTTTGAGTCCTGATTTGATGGATTTAAGATGAATATCTAATGTATGAGCCATGTTAAAGTTGACATAAAATCATCCCATGAATTTTTTCCAAGGACAGGACAGAATCTTCATAAGCTCTTGGTCAGTTATTGTTCCCATGGTTCCCTCGGGAGACGAGCGTTCCGTGATTGAATCTTATTATCAAGCTTTCCCAGTATTCCTTAGTTTTTTTTGCTCATGTGAGTGCTTCCGTAGTTTTATTACTACTTCAGAAGCTCATGCAGGTGCTTTAATAGTTCTTGCCAAGATTAATCCATTTTAATAATAATCAAAAACTTCTGAAGAAAATAAATATATGAACCAGTGGTTACAAAATGACAAGAGACTAGACAAAATACAACTCTAAATACAATGGAAGAATCAGATTGCTGACCTGGAAAAACCCCAATTTTGGTTCCTACACAAGGCCACTAACTGGTGATGATGTGCTAAAAACTGGCATCATCTTATTATTAGCTTCATGTTTTTTATTGTTGCCATCGCTTTTACTTCGAGGCTTTGCCTCTTCAAGCATCATTATCGCATCTGTCATGGAGGGTCTGTCTTTGGGTAGCTTGGCAGTGCAAAGAAGTGCTATTCTAAGAACTAAAAGCATCTCCTCCACAACATGCCTGCAGTTTCCTACACTTGGGTCTAATGCTTCTTCTAGAGGCTTATTGTCTCTAATCTTCCTCCTAATCCACTCAACAATGTCCACAGATTCTCCAAACTCACAATCCAGTGGCCTCTTCCCTGTGAGAAGTTCCAACAGAACTACTCCATAGCTGTAAGTGTCAATCTTTTCATCCACCTTCAAGGTGTATCCATATTCTGCCAAAGAAACAAGCATAAGAAATGTCAGATACATGCGAGATACAGTCTGACCCATGCTGTACCCTGCTGATTGAAACTTTCATGTTATGTTCTTTTAGTTCTACTATCCTATATATATTATCAGGCAATGTGAAAAGAAAAGTTGACATTAATCTGATAAAATAAGATATATGGACTTATAACTCACCTGGGGCAATGTAGCCGTAGGACCCAGCAATCATGGAGACTGTTTCGTTCTTCCTGATCATCATTTTGGCTAATCCAAAATCTGCTATCCTTGCCTCAAGATTTGCATCAAGCAGTATGTTATTTGACTTGATGTCTCGGTGGATGACCGGCGGATGACAGTCATGATGAAGATAAGCAAGCCCTTGGGCAACTCCTAGAGCTATCTTATAACGGGAAGCCCAGTCTACAAGCAACCTACCAGCGTGTTTGCCATGCAAGGCATCTCCAAGGTTGCCATTAGACATAAATTCATAAACTATCATAACATCAACGTCATTATAAAGATATCCTAGCAGTCTAACGATATTTCTATGTCTTAGCCTACCCAAGAGATTCACCTCCCCAACAAGGTCATCACCATTTCCTACTTTAGTATCAGATCCAGATTTCCACAACTTCTTCACTGCCACAATTGTATTTGACTGCGATATTTCAGCCATATAAACAACACCAGTTGCTCCCATTCCAATCACATTTGTTTCCTTGATGCAAGCTAGAATCTCAGTGCTTGTAAAATTAAGCCTCTGAAATGCCATCAATCTCCAGGGCCACCTTTTGTCACCCTTATAAATCTTTTCTCCAATGCAGAAGCCATGAGAGTACCACCTTATGTATATAGATCTGGCAACAAAAATGGCAATCCCAATAGCCAGGACTGAAGATATTCCAATGACCCATCCTGTGATTATGTGTTTTGCTCGTGAGCTTCCATGCTCCAATGCATATGCAGAGTTTTGGCCACATGGAGGAAGGACGCCTCCACATAGGCCAGCATTACCCACAAGATCACTTGGGTAAATGGTTCTCAGCATGCCATTTGTTGGGACAGGACCCTCAAGCCTGTTGTACGAGACATTGAGAGCCTCCAGAGCAGGAGAAATACCGAAGCTATCAGGTATTTCACCAGTTAGAGAGTTGTTGGAAAAATCAAGAATGGCCAACGAAGGCATGTTTGCTAGGGCCTTCGGGATTTTACCAGTCAATTGGTTGCTCTTTAGGTTCAAGTTTACCAGTTTCTGACAAGAAGCAACGCTGGCTGGGATGCTTCCAGAGAGATGATTTGATGAGAGATCAAGAACACCGAGTGAAGGACAGTCCTGAAATTGGTCTGGGATTTCACCCCCCAAATTGTTGTGGGAGACCAAGAATGATTGGAGATTCGGAGTGGAAAGTATAGTAGAAGGGAGAGAAGAATGGAGGCTGTTTCTGGAGAAATCAATGAAAGAAAGAGATGTGGAAGAAGCAATGTCATTAGGAATTTCACCAGTGAGACTGTTGTTGGCCAATTCTAACCTTTCAAGATTCCCAAGTTCCCCAAAACCGACTGGAATCGTCCCATTAAGTAAATTATTATGAATTCGAACACGAACAAGTGAAGGGCATGATGATAGGTTGACTGGGATTGGACCAGTGAAGGCATTACTGAAAAGGATAAGCTTGGTGAGATTGCCCTGGCTGCAAAGTGTTTCTGGAATCATACCAGAGAGAGAGTTGGATGATACATCAAGCCACAGCAATGGTGAACTCTTGCCCAGGTGGTTTGGCAATGTTCCTGACAAGGAATTGTTCCATAGCTCAAGAACCTTCAATTGAGGCAAATCCCCAATTTCAGAAGGCACAGGACCAGATAGAAGGTTGCTCATGAAATTTAGGAGCTCTAAATGCTTCAGTTGACCAATTTCAGGGGGAATTTTTCCTGATAACATGTTATCAGAGAAATCCATCAACACCAATGAAGTCAGATTGCCAAAAGAAGGAGGGATTCTGCCTTTGAAATTGTTTCTGTATAAGAAAATCGTGTTAAGTAATTTCAGGTTTCCCAATTCAGCTGGAATTTCACCTCCAAGATTGCCTTCTGCCATATCAAGATACTTGAGATTGGTGAGATTTCCAAACTCTCTGGGAATCCCACCCTCAAATGAGTTGTACCCGAGTATCATATACTCAAGTGAGGAAAGCTGTCCCAGATCTCCCAGAATTTCTCCAGTGAGATTATTTCCAGAAAGACCAAGGAACCTCAACTTCTGCAATGTACTGAACGATTTTGGAATAGACCCTTGGGAGAAGCTGCCTCTGAGATCCAGCATCTCTAAGAAAGAAGCATTTCCAAGGTCCTCAGGAAGAAAACCTGAGAAATCATTACCGGATGCATTTAAAAACATAAGTCGTGACGCCTTTCCAAGACCTAATGGAAAATCACCAATGAAGAAATTCTGGCTGACATCAAGACTTCTCAATGTGGTGAGGTTGGCTACAGATTTTGGCAATGCTGTGGAGAATCCATTGTAGCATAAGTTTAGAGTAGTGAGACTTTGTAGCTTTTGTATCTCATTAGATACCCTGCCACTGAGATTCATGTGGGATAGATCAAGCTTCTCAACAGCTCCAGCAGCATTGCACGAGACACCAACCCAGTTACAATGCGCTGCATCTTTTCTTGGTGCCTTGTCCTGCAATTTCCAATCTTGCAGCTTATTCAACGGATCAATAAGACCTGCTTTTATAGAAAGTAGAGCAGAAACTTCATCATTCAAAACAGCAGCAAGACCATAAGAGAAACAGAAAATGTAACAGAAGAAGAGCAGAATTTTCAGTTGCATCTTATTCTTCTTCACTCTGCTTAACCTCTCAGTTGTCCACCATTTGCACTCTCTACTCTGAGACTGAAGTCTGATGTTTGGATGGACAGAACACGAAGAAAGTAATATGTCTAGTTATGAGGAAGTGGCTGAAAGAAGAACAACTAATGCATTGATCCAGTATAATATATGACCAATAAATAAATCATCGATGAGGAGTAGTCATTGTTAAGAGTTTGTCATGTATTTAACAGCTGGTAATGTGCAAGTAATGACAGGTGAAGCTTTGGTCTTATTGGAAGTTTCTCCGACATAAAACATGGGAGAGAATGTGCCACTTAATGCTGGTTTAGTTTTAGCTTTGCCAACTCGAGAGATGAATAAGTTGGCAACTATGTTGTTTTCCCCTTTTTTACCAGAAAGCTTCTTCCCCGATTGTTTATTTTAATATTTTTTCTTTTTTTATGTAGCAGCAATTACATTTTCCTTAAGAAGATTGAGAATGAAGGCATCAGAAAAGTGTACCTTCTGGTGTCAAGAGTAAATCTGCTGAATAATTCGTGAGGGTGTGTTCTTCCTAAAACTATTATTTAATCTGCTAACAACTCACAAGCATAAATCAGGTGGCAGTCCATGATTGAGATTCAACCAGATGTAGAAAAAGTGACAAAGATAAAAACTATGAAATCAACAATGTAAAAGTCAATTACTTAAATCAACTTCATGTGTAAAGCTACTTTTAAATTTCAACCGCGCCACGAAGGTAGAAGAGAATTTAAGAGTTTCTACAGATGGAAGGGTAGCTTCTAAGTATGACAAAGATTCAGAAATGATGCCTTAGTGGGCCATTTAAAATATAGTCAAGGTTGGGATCCACCCAAGAACATTGATGTACTTGTGATTATCTTAACATCAAAATCCAAACCAAAGCCATGTGACAGCGGGAATAACTTGTAACAAATTGTAAGCGAAGAAATTTGTACCTTCAATTATAGTATTATACTAAAAATGGCAGATGGAGACGGGCGGAACCATCATCCATTTGATGGTTCTACCTCCAAAATATTAATTATTCATTATGATTAGAAGCAGGAATCTTTCCATGTTATATGGCGTGAGGAACATGAAAATAAGACAAACTCTACCCTCCATTAAAATTAAAAGTAAAAAAAAAATATAATGTATGAGGCATTGTAATGCCTAGAGCTTCATCTACAACATAACGCACAAAATTAATGAACCACAAGTATGGCACTGAGCAAACTCAAGCAATACAACAAACACTTCGCCTGCAAGTTGTTAATGATCCATGTTTCTACAAGAGACCCTTTGAGTTTTCAAAACCAAACACGCCCTTCAAGATGAAGAAGAAAGCAATAGATGGAAGCAGAGACATGCCCAGAAGATTAGCAAATAAAATATGACAAAAAAGAAGGTAATGGGAGAAAAGTGGTGCACCTGCGCATTATCAATCATGGTCTGAGACTCTGAAGTCTGAACCCGCTAATTGCAACATCTAAGTTAAAAATTCTTTCTTTTATCTTTTTTCTCTTTCTGCCTTCCGAAATTCACATGCACACACGTGATCTGTTCGAATTATTAAAGTGAAGAGTAATTCCCCGCCCAATGCTTAAGAGTTAGAACAAATTCGATACCTAAACACGTAATAAAACAGGTGGAAGTCATATAGATTAGTACCTTCTTTCAAAATATTGAATTATTTGATGATGCCTTTTGATAATTGATGCCCATATGGATCCAATCTTAAGGGCGTGAGGTGAAGAGAAGGTCTATGAGAAGCTTGCTTACGTGCGTCCACATGGTTTTGTGCCAAGGGAAACCAGAACCAGCCTTTCATCGTGATTTTAAAATCGAAAACCTAATGTTACACGCAGCGATTAGATGCTAAATGGGATCATATTGCTCCCTACTGCACATGCGCCACATGCACGGCACGTCGCTCAGGCTCACGGAAACGTTTACCTTCTTCGTTTGTTTTTTTCTTTGGCAAAACTCAAAGGTCAAGATCCTTTGTGCATTAGCGTTTAGCGATCTGGTGAAATGCTTGACTTGGGCGTGTGAATTGTAAATAAATTACTGGTGAAAAGAGAAGGAAAAAGGAAAAGACAGAATATAAAGAGAGTAGCGTAGAAAGAAATTGAGGGGGAAATGAATATATAAAAAAGTGGAAGTTATAAATGTAATAATGAACAATTTTGTTATGAAAATCCATAAAAAAACTATCTATTTTCGGTGTAAAAAGTAGACATAAATAATTTATTTGGTAACAGATATAATAATGCCATCAAAGAAAGTAAACTTTTTTTACTTTTTGCGTTGTGGGTCCCACTAGTCTTATCATTTAGACCCCATACAAACAATTTTGGGGGGAGAAGGGTGTCTCCATTGACTTCCCTCTTCATTTACTCTCCATTTAATGTTTCTACCATTAGATCAACTTTTAATGGTTGAGATTTAATGATCAATTTTTATTATATTTAAAATTATAGTAATATTTTTATATCTATCATTAAATCTCAACCATTAAAAGTTGATCTAATGGTAGAGACATTAAATGGAGAGGGAATTCAATGGAGACACCCTTCTCCCCAATTTTGGTTCTGTTTGAGAAAGCGGTGAAAAAGAAAGTTCACGCAAATTGAGACAAAATTTCTATCACAAACTTATTTTGTACATTGTAAATCACTTTAAAAAATCAGCTTCTACTGCTAATCAAAATATGCACTTTATTTCAGTTAACTAACTCCCAAAAGATTTTGAAATTTCATAGCGCCTCTTGGGTCAAAATGAAATTAAGTTTTGTCAATAAAAAAACAATAACACCCTCATTTTAATTTTTTTCATAAGAGCATTTTACAAGACAAATATGGGCATTTTCAAGAAAAAAAAACATTTATAAGATAAATATGTGAATGACTAAAATTTTTTAACTCCCTAGTCATTTATATATTTATCTTGTAAATGTTTTTATTTATCTTGAAAATGCTAATATTTGCTTTGTAAATACTCTTATGAACAAAATAAAGTAAGGGCATTATTGTTTTTTCACTAAAAAAATTAATTTCATTTTAATTTAAGAGAACAGTGAAATTTTATAATGTTTTGGGGGTTAATTGAAATAAAATAGTTTATATAGGGTTTAAGTGATATTTTCCTATTAAAATAAGATAGAGAAAACTGATGGGACCCGCAATACAAAAAATAACAAAAGTTAAGTCTTCTTAATTACACTAGTTATCTGCTCCCAAATAAACTATTTATATATATAGGGGTGTTCGGGATCGGGATCGGGATCGGGATCGGGAATGATCCCGAGAAGGGTTCGGGAATGATTTTCATTCCCGATCCCAAATTTCTTTTATTTTTTTTAAATTCTTATATTAATTTTTTTTTTATTTTCTTTAATCTAGTATAAATATATAATTTATCTAATATCATATTGTACCAAATTAGTCAAATACAAATATATCATTAGTCCAATATATACTTAAAATTGTTGATTTAGCTACAAAAAGCACAAAGACAAGAACAAAAAATTAGAATTATTTAATAAATAGTAAATGAAATTAACTAAATTAACTAAAAAAATAGATATTACCTTGAGGATGTTAGGAATTTTCACATTTTATTTTGCATTTGGTTTTGCTTTCTTAAATATTTTAAAAAATTATACATAATATATATATATATATATATTTTCGGGATCGGGAAAAAGTCGGGATCGGGAAGTCCCATTCCCGATACCGATCCCGATCCCGAACTTTTCCCGTCCCAAAATTTTCGGGATGGGAAAATCCCGTCCCGATTTGCTCGGGATCGGGACGGGAAAAACTTGCACACCTCTATATATATACCATTATTATATAGTTCTTATAGATATTCATAACAGTTATTTATTGTTAAATTTACCCCATCCCCCTAAAAAAAACTCATAACTATAAGTTCCATTTCTCTTACTAGAGGATCCAATGTACAAATTCTTGCTTTTCCCCGTGTTTTGACTTTTGACTGTTTGATTTTTTTGGGACGAAACTTTTATTTCTCTAAGTTTTACCTAACTTATAAATTGGTCGTTATGTTTTAATCAGGATTAACATCTGATTCTCATGGTTTAAAATTGTGCAATAAACTATTCCCATTCTGTGAATATGTCAAATAAATGTAAAAAAAAAAAAAAAATGCCCACAGATATATGGGTTAAATAACTAATTTACAAATATTAAAAAAATTAATCAAATAAGTTTTTTGTAAAAATTTGTGTTGATGTTTTTAAAAGGCCTTATTTAATCACTTACATTGAAACTACTTTTGAGAAAACATTCTTAACAAGTGAAATCAATAAGGATAATTTGATGACAAGTCAGAATTTTAAAAGACAAATCTATTGAGGTCTTATATTTGGAATAAAATAAACTTAGAATTTCAGACGAAAAAACTATTGAGGTCATATATTTAAAATAAAAATAAACACACTAACTCAAAAAAGGGAAATTACTGATAGTTTTATGTGAGAAAATGCGATGTAGAAAGGCTCCAAAAAATCATATTTACAAATTAAACTAAACGTATTTACCAGTCAAACTTATATATTTATTAGTAAATTTTAACAATTTATGTTTCTAAGTCAAACCTCCATACTTACAAGTTGTGTTATTTACAATTACAAATCAAACTTATTTAAATTTTTTATTCGGAACCTATAGGTAATTTCATCAAAAATAAAATAATCAATAAAGATGGTGATTTTTTTTTTGGGTCCGTTGCAACTACAGATAGTATTTTCTGGTCAAATATAGACACCTCAATTCGCCATGGGGCTTGCAATTTGGGGGGCAATGGATGTGGGCCTTAATCTTGAATTCCCATTGGAAGTTGGTGCTCATAAGAAGAGGTAGGCATATAAGATTTTGCATGGCACAAACCGATAAACGTCTAATTTTACGGAAAGTTGGCCTCCGTAGTACATTTTTAAATTCTTTTGGGCCATCCAATTCCTGGCCCAAAGAAACTTACCCCAATGTGGAGGGTCTCATCACTGTCCTCTTCTTTGATTATCTGATCTACATGATGAGCGTGACTCTGATTTCTAAGAATGATTGACAGATCCAGAGCAGACATTGTTCAACACTCCGATCTCATCAACATCAACTTTGCTACCTTGTGGTTTCTGGAATATCATTCTAGCAAGTTCAAGTTGCATAGCAAGTTGCAGGGGCAAGGAGGGAATAGAAAACAAAAACGTGAGTGATTTTCCTGGCGCAAGCACTTGTTAAACAAGGATCATCTTATTTGGATGGGACTTGAAGATGACAGTGAACAGCCATTAAATGCCGGGCAGATTGTAGAAGACAAATCAAGCAAGGAAAAAAATTACAGAGATCCACAGGAATTGTCTCCCACATGATACTTGAAGGGCAAGCATCATTAAATGCTGCCAGTGCCAATGGGCCAAGAACGCCCTCTAAGCAATTGCCATCAAGAACAGAAGTATTGTTTTATCTGCATAATAAGTTTTCAAATTTCATCGCAAGATCATTAATCATTTCATCAACTATGGATGCAAATTGCAAATTCCAAAACATCAGAGTGAAGGTCATCTATATCTACTAATGAAAATGGAAACTCTGGTACAATTTGCTGAGCTTCTTCCTGTCCCGCCAGACTGCCTTCTTTCAAAAACCCAGAAACAAGATTTTTACAGACAAGAAGCAACGGCGATGGTAAGAAACAGCTTATTCCATCCCTTAAAAAGCCACAAGCCGATCGATTCACTTGGGTCATATAGGGTAAAAAGGCATCTCCCAAGAAGTTGGACCAGAAAATTGTTACATAAATGCAAATTACTGAAATTAGCAACTGCTTTGCAGACACAGTGAAGCAAATTAATTATTTAAACGGTGGCAAAAATAAGCCTCAATCTAAAGTCGAGTGCAGTAGTGATGCTCATGCAAAACAAGATATTGTACAGATAATCACTTCTACTGATCTTTTTTTGGCTTTAACGTTTCCAGTTAACAATTGATGGTTAAACTAGTTCAAATACGCCATCAATCACTAATTCACTCATTATTACATTTCCTATATAATCATTTGGACAATAACTCTATATTAAAAAATTATTAAACCTTGCAAAATACGTTTCAAGTAAGCACTAAGGAGAATACATGATGCAGAAATCAGGAAAACCTATATAACAAAAATGTGGAGAGCAGATAACATCCCCGTGCTGGGGTTATCTGTGACAGCCCGCCATCTAATCTTGCATACAAGTTCTGTAATAAAGTCATAACACAGAAAGAATTTGTTTCTTCAATTCTTTCCAAATCAGAGAAAGGCATTTTCCTGAGCCTGCATTAAAGCTCATTTTAGAACATTGGGGAAGCATTACCTTCCTTTTTCATGAATGACCTCTCTGTTCATTCTTCCAAGAATTTTTAGCAGCTTCAACAGAAGATTCACTGGAATCCCCATTTCCGTCCTTTGGTTTCGAGAAGAAAGGATCCCATTCATGAGGTCCTACCTCATGCTGCCCCTCGTCCAACAATGCATATTTCCAGCTGTTCTCCTCAATGAAGTTGTCATTTGTATGCCCTGCAATGATATCCTTCCTTAAATTTGAAACCTTGTCAATAACTGCCTGTACTGCAACATCGAATGCATCTTTGAGAGTTTCCAATTTAGAGCGAGGATCAGCATATACAAGTCTTGGAATGAGACTAATGACCTCCTCTCTCATGATCTTCACTTGCTCCGGAGGTATCTGCCTTAGTCTTTCCTCTATACTGACATTCCTCTTTCGAATATCATCCTCTGGAATAAAGACAGAATATTTGGTATAGTTCTTAGGAAGATGCCATGTATATTGTGTGTATGCTGAACCTGGATGGAAGAAGACAGGTATACAACCAGCCAGCATTGAATCAAAAGCAGATCTTCGTGTGTATGAATCACCCTGGGGCTGCAGGCAGAAAAGTGAGCTCTGAAACATTTGCATTATGCTGCTTGGAGAATGGCATTTGCTTTCACCAAAGTCACATTCCAACAGCTTGCCAACCTTTGACCTCTTGCATTGGTCAATTATCTGCCCCCTAATTGATTTGAGGTTGTCAGGACGTGGAGCTCCAGCAAATGAGAAAAGCCACTTCCTCTCTAATCGTCTCATTCTGTCCTGCCAAATGAACACATCAGCATCTTTTGCAGGGTGGAAGTATGTGGGATATGGAATCCCAAAATCATTGGCATTCCAGGGACTGGATTCAACCACAAGCATGGACATATTCTTCGCTGCTGGTAAAAACAGAAGCTTACTACCCCAATCTGATTCTTCATCACTTAGTCTCCGGAAATCCCATGTTATCCTTCCTGCAACGAGAAAATGGTCTCTACCATTCAGTATACCCCACTCTGGCCTCTTCATAAGCCAGTCAACCAGCTCAAGTGATGCGGCATCTCTCATTGAAATATTATAACCCCACAGATAGCGTGCAATATCAAACCCAGCATAGAAGGGTACAAAAACTGCGGCAGCAATAGACGAATCCTTTGTCAAGCAGTCATACTGCTTCATCCTATTGTTGAATATCACATCCACAGCAAACTGATTCGTAGCGTACCATCCCGTATCTGAGAACACCCCTTCAACATTCTCCAGTGGTGGACCAAGCCCAGCATTAGTTGTAAACTTACACATATTAGTCCACAGACTTAAAGTCCTGCACTGCTTCAACATATCCTCATTAAACTTTGAGGGAAGATCGTGCACATAAATATACCTTCCCCCACAAGGGTCACTTTTGTTTTCCGCAGTTTGCATTGCTTTCATAAATGGATAATTTTTTTGAGGGCTTTGTACCTGATGGACATTTCCAGCTTTTGGAGGCCTCTGCAACTGATGAATGCCAATCTTTCTTGGAGGGGTTTGCCCTGCACCGACTTTGGCAACAGGGACTGGGGTAGGTTCATGAATAACAGAAGTAGGTTCTAGTTTCGTTGATTGATCAATATTACTACCTCCTAGCACCACAAAGTGAAAGTACAATAGCAAGAACCAGAAAAAAGCAGACAATGATGCCAAACAGCAGAGCCGAGAATTATGGCCTTTTACTGTTCCTTTCTCCATTTGTCCAGGGAGAACGCCCGCCAAAGGGCGGCGTCTCATTTCATTCCGATCCCAATCGAATAATCAGCAAGTCAGCAACGAAATTGACATTCTCCCCCTTACCCACAAAATAAAATCCGAACTTCCACACCAAAGATTACACCAACGAGATTCAACCAAGACACAAAACCCTAGAGTAAAGTGGAATGATTAATCTGAGCATGGCATCAGCTCCAAAGAAAAAGAACCGATTGCCGCGGCAAAAGTATTTGTTAAATACTCACAAAGAAATGAGTTGGTGGGAGCAGAAAGAAATGGAAATCAATAAGAACAAACCAAAAAGAGTATGTGCCCAATTAAGAGTATCAGAAATCAGCACGAATCACGAGGAAGGACGGAGCCTCTTTGATCAGATTAATCCTATAGGGGGCAAAATCACGAGATTTGAAGACTCAAAACTGGAAAACCCAGGCGGAATAAAGTAAGGGGAGGAGAATCAAATTACTTACGGAGAGAGTCGTTTACCAGCGGAGGGAATTCCAAAACATGAAGGCGCGAATTCTGCAGAAACAGCGGAAGAAAAAAGAAAGGAAATAGGAGAGAGCATGCAAATTGGCTGATAGAATGCGAGAATGATGGGGTGTGCGCTCTAGCAACGTGCGCAGAGGGCTGTCATGTGTCGGTAGCAAGTGAGATTGTGACACGTGGAGAGGCGTGTGACGTGTAGGGTTGATGAAAGCGAGACCCGCCCCCTGATTTGCGTTTGCATGAATTTGCAACCATTCAGGTCACTACATGGCCCTTATTGGTTTTGGGGCAAAATTATATTAAAATAAAAATATAAGAAAAGAGATCTCTCCAAAGTCAGTGAGGGTCTGTGCACGTGGAATCTAACTAGTGGACTAAATGTCCCTCAGATGGGCTCACAATCCTTATACAAAAAAAATTGATCCAGTTGATAAGGAGTTGACTCATAATCCATAAATTTATAAGTTTAAATTTCATTGTCGATGTGAGCCAAAAATATAACCTGATATTGGTGAGCCCCAGAACCCAAGTGACCTAAACTATCCCATATATAAAAAAACAACCAAAATTTCATTTGAATTTTACTTGGACAAACAAATTACAAATTTGTCGTTATATAACGACATAACTCTAACAGTTATAAAATGATAGTTTTTATTTCTTTAAGATTGTTATATTTTTATATTTCGAATAATTTGATAACAAAGGAAAGAATACTAGGAGCAATGTGTAACTCAAGATGATAAATAATCAAAATCTAAATATAATTTTCAGTAACCTAATGCGAATCAATAATGGACATATTTATTTTAGCGACTCGATTGTTTATAAGTTACTTTTTAATAGTGATTTACGGTATACGAAGTAAGTATGTGAGAGGAATTGTGTCTCAAATTATGTAAAAAATAACTTATAAGCAATCATAACGCCCAAACAAACATGCCCAATGAACCTCCACGTCTCTCAAAAGTCGAAACATTCCAGGATTATGGGCGCAAAAGATGGTTATAATTGAGGGGGGTGAGTCACTTATTATAGGCAAGAAAATTGGTCTGGAAAAAGTCAATCATTGACAAAGCCATATATAGCGGACCACTCGCATGAAAAAGAATATGGTACTTTTTTTTGTTTGATTTGTCACTTAAACTTGATTAATCATCCTTAGTCAGCGAGATTAGCAAGTGGTTTTATTAAGCACGTTGTCACACTTATTGTGGATTTATAGTCATTTGCATTAAATTAAAATAAAAATAATAATACAATGATCATGGATGGCTATAGAAAGACGGCCCAGTTGTCCGTCACAATTAAACTGCATTGAGCAATTTTCAGCATTTGTCTCCACTTGCCTCCGCTAGAAAGTTAGCATCTTACAATTTTCCACTACTTAATTCACAGTTCTAAAAATAAGATCTATAGGATTAGCTTTGGAATCTAAAATACAATGATTCAGTTATGAATGTTTCCAATCTCCACAGTCCATAGAATCTTCTAGTTGTTTATCTGAATTAAGAAAATTTGTTAAATTAATTATTTATAAAAAAAATATAAGTTATTTTTCAAAGGGAAAATGACAAAAAAAATATCATTTGAACTTCAAAATCCCACTGATAAAAAGAGTAATAAAATTGACAAAAATAATAATGGAATTGATAACGTAAATTTTTGTTAAATGACTAATTTAGGATTTTGAAGTGCAAGTGGTATTTTTCTGATATTCTCCATTTTTCAAAAGCATCATTTTTAATCATTTGTATTGAAAAACTCTTTTAACATTATAACTCATGAAAAAACTAAGAAAAAAATATAATTTTGCCAGACGATGTGAAATGAGATTTGGACCAAAACAAACTCCTTTAATAATCCCGTCACTAAAAGATGAAATTATCTGCAAGTCAAATGCTAAGCAGCAAAATCCTATGGGAAAAAATGAGGTGTAGTTTGGTTTTGAATAATAATAAAAATTCTGGTTGAGAATAGCAGCGGAATGAGAAAAACCAAGAAAGCAAAGAGAAGTAGGAGTAGCAGGCAAAACCAAAAACCAAGGCTTGACATGTTGGTAGTTGTGGTAGTTGGTCTATCCACCTTAAAATCTTCAAAGTGCAACCTAATTCCTGGCTCTCTCATCTCCACTTGGCTGCCATAGAGCACCGAATTGGACACACCCTGAACGTTACTGTTTATATAAATGTTGATGCAGCAGCAATCTTTTTGTTCACCACCTAATTTGAAGCTTCTCTGGGACACTCGCATTGATGCTCCAACATTGTTTCCTCCCAGGTTGGTGTACTCAGACGAGCCATGCTTGTCGTCATCTGAGTCAGCTTCTTCATCTAATCTTCCTTCTATTTTCTGATCATGCTCTTGGGTTTTGTTCATCTTTCATGGGTGGCTTATGCTTTCTCTCTGCGAGGCTGCTTTATATTGCTAAGATCTGTCGGTTGTACCAAATGGAATGACTTGAAGGACACTCAATGCCGACACAACACTTTGAGCAATTATGGAATGACTTTAAAAGCAATCCTTCTATACAAGTTTGCTTTTAGGCCATAAACAAATTTAGTTGTCCTGCTAATAAACTCATTAGTCATGACAGATTGATATATATATGTGTGTGTGTGACTCTTGAATCACTGAATGATGCACACTGTACAGATTTGCAATCGGAAGAGGAACTTTCGCATGCCAAGGCCATTCTCAGATTGTGTCTGTACATAATCTCTGCAGCGAGCCCATGAATTCAAATGTTGTCCTCCGTACCAATAATAACGGAAGGTTTACATGTCAGGAACTGGGGTGATATTATTATTTAGACATATCATATACACGGACATGGAAGAATATGGTGCATACTATTTAAAAGTAATTTATTTTTCTTTTTGGGAAAAGACTCTGTTTTCTTTGAAACAATGTCACATTACAGCAACATATACCCAGTTGTTGCTCAACATAGAGACCTTGTAATCCAGTTGCTCCAAATACAGTAGCAATGGTACCACTGCAAAACAGACTAGTTTACATACATTCATTTGAGTGAAGACCAACAAGCCTTAGCCCAACAACTTGAGGCCTAAGCTCAGGGGACCATAGAGGACTTTTTAAGCTTTTGACTTCATTCATGGGGCCACCATCTACTGCTATATTGTTTTCCCTTTTGCATGCTAAAATTATGCCGATATGCAGCTTCTCACTGATAGTTCCACTTCAAAATTCTTTCCATAGCCATTATGATCCAATGGTAATCCCTATATCAAGAAGAAGACAATCCTTGACCTCATTTATGCCTTCCATATATACCTTTTCCAAATACACTCTCTATTAACTTTGCAAATTAAAGGATCCAACCCTAAGCCTACATGTTGGAAGGCACGTGACTGAGTTTGAACGTGGATCCAGGCTAAGTTGGATTGAGAATGTGCAGGATCCACAAGATGAAGGCCTGCTTCAAAAGGAGCAGGGGCCATTTCTGCCTTACAAATGACTACATCTTTTGTTCTCATGAGTCTATAAGGATTAAGGAGGGTGAATTCAAAGTAAATATATGTTTACTAGTTGTGCTAATAATATATGACTTTGGCGCACTTCAGATATAATAAACAGAATATTTAATTATCAACGTAAAGGAGGTGGGAAGTTATTTGTTTCTCAATACTCTATTTTTAATAAAACAATTATGTAGCTATTACTGTTGGGCAGCATTATGTATATATCATTGACATAAAAATGCGAAAACTAATTATGGCTTTATTACCAAATATGCAATCAGATAAAACTTGCGAGAAACGAGAACATTAATATAATAAACTATTTAGGAGAGAAACATCAACTAATATTGAGTTTCTGCTAGCAAGAAACAGTGGAATACAAAAATACTAGTTCAGCTCTGCACTTTCTCCCGAGTCCTAACTAAGCAAAGAACAAAAACTAATGCCTGGATTTAAGACTACTCATTATTGTACCAAAAAAAGACTACTCATTATTGTACATGATTGACACTGAATCCAATTGGAGAGGCCCTTATTCACCTTTCTGTGTAATGACAGTGAAGTCTAGCTTATTTTGTGTTAAAAAGCGTGATTATCCATCGATGCATGAATTCCTCCAAAATGAATTTAACTTTCAAACTAGAACCTAACAGTTCCCTCGCAATTTAGTGCTGCTTGCTTGCTTCATGGGGAGTTACTTGCACCTCATTTCCTTCCCCCTTCCCCGAATGTGCCGAATGACGCTGTTGCTGCAGCAGCAGCAGCTGAGTTTGCATTTGCTGCTTCAACCTTTGAGCTGTCTTGAGCTCTCTTGTCACCACCAACTCTGAAAAAGGCATGTCATCCAGTTCAAAAATCTGGCATGCCACTTGACCTTGATGAATACTCTGTCACCAACTTCAGAAACATGGAGGACTTATCCTCTAATAGTCGGGTTGGCGTGTCAAACTCTGCCACTCGACCTGCGGAAAAAATAAAAATTAGCTTCCAAAGACGATAATTCTAATCCCATAATGCGAGATTGATTGAGGGATGAAAGGAAGTAGAAGAATTTGATGTAACTTCACTCACCATCACTGAGGACTAGAACAAGATCACTGTCAATAACGGTAGGAATACGATGTGCAATAGTGCAGACAGTGCAGTCTCTAAACTCTGTCCGAATAATCTTCTGTATAAGATTATCAGTGGCTGTATCAACTGATGCTGTTGCTTCATCAAGTACAAGTATCCTTGACTGTTTCAATAAAGCCCGCCCCAGCGCCACAAGTTGTCGCTGCCCTACGCTCCAATTATCTCCATTTTCAAGC
The DNA here is from genome assembly GCA_963855925.1 of Inga laurina. Lineage (NCBI taxonomy): Eukaryota > Viridiplantae > Streptophyta > Magnoliopsida > Fabales > Fabaceae > Inga > Inga laurina. Next base: position 15,008,194 of record OY979703.1, on the reverse strand, counting down.
ACTGAAAAATTTGAGAACATGTATTATGATAGTTACTGGTGACTCAAACCCTTCTCCATTCCTTCATTTTAGGAGGGATGAAGAAGAAAATAAACTCTCTATATTCTGTTACCTTGCGTATCAAGCTTTTCATCTTTCTGACGAATAATCCCTCCAAGCTGAGACTTATCTAGTGCCTGTCAAAATTTAAAATTCAATAATTATCAGAGAATAAGAATTAAAAATGATCATCTGATAACATGTTTATTCATTAAAGTTAATGTATCAACCTCCCAAATCTCTTGATCAGAGCGCTCTTCAAGAGGATCAAGATTGCCTCGTATAGTCCCTTCAAATAAGGTTGGATCTTGAGGTATGATACTGAGACGGCTTCGAAGGTCATGAAGACCGATGCTTGTAATATTAATGTCGTCTATAAGGATACTCCCACTTGATGGTTCAACCAATCGAAACAATGCTTGTATCAAAGTAGATTTGCCACTGCCAGTACGTCCAACTATTCCAATCTTCTTCCCACCAGGAAATGTGCATGATATTCCACGAAGCACCAATGGAAGACTTTCCTTGTAACGAACCTTTAACAGTAACAAGGCAGGTTAGGTGGCTAACAGAAGGAAGAATAAACCTAGTCAACTTTTTACAAAATAAATTAATGAAGACTCTACATGACATGAAGTTTGAGGAATAAACCACACTGTTCATGACTATAGTGCAGCTTTTTTCTTTGTTTTTTTTAGAACAAACTATAGTGCAGCTAACTATAAGTTTTGTATCTTATACTGATATTGATGGCAAAATGTAGGTACCTTCAAATCAATTATCCTGATTGTCCCATTCTCAGGCCATGTGGATGGTGGGCGAGTGCCTTCAATAATAGTAGGTGCTTCACTAGGAATTTGGCTGTATTGATAAATCCTTTCAATTGAAATTATTTTATTCTCAAGCTTGCAAAAGCTAAGGATCCACCGTGATAGGCGTGCATTTAAATTCAAGCCATACGTCACTGCAAGTCCAGCCATGCCTATGCAGAAAAGTAACAGTGATTAGTGACAAAATTATGTCCTGCACCTTCATGTCAAACGACATTTACCATCATTAAGGACCTTTCCTAATAACTATGCAGTCCTGAAGAATTCAAAAGCAACAATAACAAGCCATAGACTAAATGATGTGCAATAGGTGGGCGAAATCATCTTGATCATATAAATTACTGTTTTAGATTCATGCTATGATTCTTAAGAGGGATCGTTTCCCAGTAACAGTTTCATTTAGAATCAATACTCACTAGGGTCAATACTTCCATGTGGAAAGCTCACTAGTAATATCATGCAGAAAGCGAATACAAAGGTTGACAACAATTCCATTCGCAGGCAGAGCCACTCAATTGCTGCGAGACTGCAGAAGAATGGCCGTGCAAAAGAGTCCAGAAGATAGAGGTTTCTCTTCATAAACCTTTTTTCTTGTCCAAAACCCCTGATAGTAGCTGCCCCAGCAATTGATTCACCAAAAAGGTTTATAACAGGAGATTTCTGGATGCTTACTATACGAACCAGCTCCCTTGAAGAAGCCATGTAGTATTTCTACAATAGAAAAGATTGATGATTAGTGTGGTTCATTAAATCAATCATAGCATTATACTTTTCTGGGCGAAGCAATCATAGCATTATTGGGTATGCAGACACACTACAAATCCATCGTGAATTTGTACCAGTTTAAATTCCGTAAACAAACTGCTAACAAGATATACTAGCAAAGGAAGCTTGAACTTGTAGATCTTTGTCCTTTGCACACGTCTTTTAACACCAACTTAAAAGGTTCAAAATTAATACTGAAAATCATGATTACCTGCATCCACAAACAAGCCACAGCCATTGGGACAACCAGAAGCAAAACTTGCCAGGTAACCTTTGTCATGACACCAACGATGCCAATAAGTTGTATCGTTGTCGAAGCAAATCCTCCTAGTCTAAAAGGAATGTCAAGATCCACAACACTCTGATCAACTGATACCTGGTAGGATATGACTCAGATTATATAATAATGTGCACCACAATCGACAGACAGGACTAGAGCATTTTCATTTTCAAAAAAGAACTTACACGATTCAATATCCTTCCAGCTGGCGTGGAGTCAAAGAACGACATTGGTGCATGGAAAACACTTCTAAGCATATTTACAAAAAGTTTCTGTGCAGCAGCTAGACCAAATGTAGCTACCAGAACAGCCCTTACAAATATAAACCAAGAGCTTCCAAAAGCAAGAGCCATGTACACCAGAAGAAGAACCATAGGAGTTACTCTGGGTTGATCTCCTTCAGTTTGGGGATTTGCCCAAGCCATCCACCAATTACTAGCAATTTGAAGAAACTGAAATAATGCTTGTGCAATGATTATGAGTGGAATCAGTAAGCCTTTATATGCTGCAGCCATGTATGACCAGTACACCCTCATGCTGACTCTACCTCTTACCCTCTCCTCCTCCTGAACAAGCTGTTTTTTCCTTGACCGTTTCGCTTTCTTCTTCTCCTTGATTGCTTTCTTATCTGAAACTGATGAACCCTCCTGCATTTCCTTTGCTAGAGTTTCAATATCATTGGCAGATATGATGGACGTTTTACTGGCCATAGCAGACGCCTCCAACTCCAAGGGCACATTTTCATCTGAATCTTCTGAGTGATTAGGAATATCCATAGCCTCAATGGCTTCATGATGAGCTGAAACTAGAGTTTTAAAATCTGTTCCAGCTTGTAAAAGATCGTCATATTTTCCTGCCTGTATGATGCGGCCTTCTTTAAGAACCTTGAGAAAGGAGGGGGAAGAGATTTAGAATTGATATTATTTACATTTTTTAAACAAAAAATTCATCTTTTTCAGTTCACACCAAATGAAGGGTTGTAATCTCAATAATATAGAACTTGAAAATTCCTAAACTGAAAATCAACACAAACTTTTACATGATAATTTTAGCGAGAATATTCATCCTAGTCCTTGCAAAAACTAAATCTATGTAAGCAAAGATAAACTAAAATGGCAGCTAAAGAGACTAAACGTCAACATTGTAATAAAGATATACTATATGAAATTAAAAAGAAACTGCAAGCGTCATAATCACCAATTTCTAAAAGTTTCATTCATAACATAATAGAGTTGTTGTAAAACAGAACAATGTCGAAATAAAGAAATTTTCCCTAAGAAAATAAGCAAATAAATAGAATGACTTGATTCTTACAATCAACAAGTTTTAAAATAATCTCCATTAAATAGGCCGTTGATGAATTAAAATCTAACTTAGGAAGATGAATCCATATAGGAATACCAGTATCAAATCAGCTGCAGGGAGAAATTCCACTTGATGAGTCACAAAAATAACTGTTTTATCTGCTAGTGCTGTCAATATGAATTCCTGCGTATTTATGCCATAGATTAGGCCAAATCCAATTCACTTAAACAGATTCTACTATATTGTGACCAAGAAAAACAGATTCAACTGTGTCAAGCAAAACATACGTTAAACAGTTCTGATCCAGTATGAGCATCAACTGCACTGAAGGGATCATCAAGGAGATAAATATCAGCATCTTGATAAAGAGCTCGTGCAAGCTGCACCCGCTGTTTCTGACCTCCACTCAAGTTTATACCTCGATCGCCTATAATTGTTTGGTCTCCATGAGAGAAAAGTTCCAAGTCCCTCTTCAGTGAACAAGCATGAAGAACTCTCTTGTACTTTGCTTTATCCATGGGGCTTCCAAAAAGGATATTTTCTTCAATATTTCCGGTTTGTATCCATGCTGATTGGGAGACATATGCTTCTGAACCACACAGTTTTACCTGCAAAATAAACCTATATACTTAGTAGAAGGATGTCTTTATCAAGATGGAATTAAGGGCTTAAGTTGGTCAACATACTTCACCGGAAAGCTTAGGAATCTCTCCAAGGATGCAAGAAAGGAAGCTTGATTTCCCAGAACCAACCATGCCACAAACCGCCACACGCATGCCCGTTTTCACTTGCATTTGTATCCCTGAAAGAGTAGGCCTAGAAGAAGGGTCCCAGCCAAAGAATCCGTCCTTAATCTCAATGGCAATGTCAGAAGTTCCTCGTGGAAAGACGGTAGTTGCATCCTCTTGCAATTCTTCCTCTTGCAGGAAACTAGATATGCGATCAAGAGAAACTTTTGTCTGGGCCATTGTTGATACCAAGTCAGGAAAATTCCTCAAAGGCTCTTGAAGGATCCTGAAAGTAGCGAGAGCAGAGAGAACTGCTCCTGCAGTCAACTGATCTCCCAACAATATTGAGGTGCCAAAAGTGATAGCCGAAACAAATATAGGAGAGCTCCAAAAGATAAAAGTGATGAAAGCCTGAGAATAGAGGGCTTTACGCAGCCACTTGAACTCTACTCCACGCATTTCTTCCAGCTGTATTCGATATCGATCTTCCCAAGCTTGCAACTTGAGGATCCTCATATTTCTCAAGCATTCAGATGTTTTTCTCATCCTTTCATCCTTAGCAGCCATTAATTTGTCTTGAAAATTTTCTTGTATCCTAGCCACAGGAATAGTAACAACAATGGAAATTATTGTAGCAATCAATGTAGCAATTGAAGCAAGTCCAACATTCTTGTACAAAATTGCAAGGGCGAGAATGATTTGAAGAGGAAGAATCCACATGTCATGAAGATACCAAGAGTAATCCCCCACCCTCTGAACATCCACAGCCATGTAGTTAACAATCTCCCCACTTGTGTGACTCTGCTTGGCCGAGCTTGAGAGCCTGAGTCCCTTTCGATATACCATTGCTGTTAGAGCCGACCGGACGTGCATACCCAAGATGTCCACCCCCAAATACCATTGTCTTGTTGTCAAGGTCTCCACAAGCTTTGCAGCAAAAAATGTCCCCGCGAGGATATAACCTTCATACGGGAATGTCTCTTTACCACCTAAGTAATCAACGAAGTAACTTATCATGTATGGGCCTACATACGAGACTAGAGTATTCATACCAGCAAAGATGGCATTACAAGCTGCCTCCTTCAAGTAAGACTTGAGAATTGCCCAAGCTAATGAAGGCTGCTTTGAAGGATTTTCACCCTTCAATCTCTCCCAGTTAGAGTTCAAAATCCTATAATTTGTCTTAGCTCGATCTTTTGGAGCAAGAAGGGGAATGTCCTTGAGCTCAAGCGGTCTCTTAGCCCCAATCGAGAGAAGAGGGTTGAGCCAAGAGAGAGTGGCTAAGCTAAAAATCCCAGCATCACTATAAGGAGTAACCTTGAGACAACCTGCTTCTTCTTCTTCTTCTTCTTCTTCAGCAAGTAATGGCTCTTGAAGATCAGAGTTTGTACGAACTTTTATGCCAGTAACACCTCTAATTGCAACAACGAACAGGAAAGCAAGAGCTGGAGTGGCAGCAAAATTTGCCACAACATGAGAAGAAAGATGTTTTGAGCCTTCCACCACAAGTCCTCTCCCATCAAGGTACAAAGTGCACAAGCAAATTGCAAATGAGACCAACCACCAAATCCTCAACAAAAACGGAAACTTCTCAGACAAGTTGAGTTTGCAATGCAAAGCAGAGAAGCTTATTACAAACCAAGCTAAACCCTGCGCGGATGGTAAAGAAAGAAGCCACCAGTTCACAGTGTTCCCATCAGTCGATTCTCTGATCAAAGCAGCAGCATCAAATCCTAACACCAGAACTTGAACAAAGAGCACATAGAAACAACAGAGCAATGCCGATTTGAAACTCGTACCGATTCTAAAATCGTGTGTGTTCCTGTCGATATAACTACGACGAATTGGATTTGGATCGCCATTCGTATTTTCCTTGCTTATTCGAATTCGACCAACACACAAGAATATCTGCCTCGCAGAGATTACCAGGAGAAATACAAGAAGAATGGTTAAGTTGACGCATATTGCGGCTAATTCCAAAACGGGCAGTCCTATGATCGTTGTCAAAAGGGAGTTCGAGGATCTCGATGGCAATGATGATGAAGAGGAGATTTTATCGAGCAATTGGGAGATAGCCATTAATGAATGTCGCGACAATTGAGAGGAATGAGTCGGTGTGAAGCTAAGCAGACGAAGAAGAGATCAAAGCGTTCGAAGAAGGGCATTTCACCACGAATGGAATGAGGAATAACAGAAATGTGTATCTGGAGATGGACTCCAGAGATACATTGCACAAGAGAACAGAACAGAACAGAATCTCACGAACACGGAAAACGAAGACGAAGAAATTAGCTTGAACTTTGTTCGAACGATATCTATCAACAGAAATGAACAAAGGGAGGATTAGATGTCAAAATTTCCCGAGGAAGATACCAAAAACCTGACGTGGGTAAAATCCACATCACCGGATTGTCGAGGCAAGCCTGTGATCAAGATTTATGGTATAGCTCAACAAGCTTCAAAAACCCAGCTGTCACAGATAGAGAAAGAGCGAGAGAGAGAGAGAGAGAGAGATGAACACGAGGATGATCACAGAGCGACAGCGATGGTGATGAGTAAGCTTCGCTGCGCTAGGCTTCTAACAATGTACGAATATAAACAGAGAGACAGAAAGAGAGAACCCTCTCTTCTGCTCTCTTAGAAATATTCGTTTTAAACTTGGCTACCTATGAGCAATTCTTCTTCACACTTGCGTGTGGGAATGAGATCCTTTTACAGCCGATACGCACAAAATAAAGAGTGAGAGAAGAAAGAGGAGGGATAAGTAAAAATTAATGCATAAACAAACAAGCCCATATATATATCTAGCTGCAGCCTGCAGGGGCTGTAAAATAGCAACTTTCGGTGAGTGAAAGGAAGGAAGGTAACAAAAAAATAAAAATTAATTAAGTAACCCCCTCCCAAAAATAGAAAATGGAAATAATAAAGAAGATCTTTAATAAAAATATTAGCTTTCCATATATATATATATATATATATAGCCCAGCTAGTGTGGGTTTTTGTGAGGAAGGTGATGGTGTACAGAGAGTGAATGATCAATTTCAACTTTTCATGAATTGAGATTCGTTGGGGAATACTCCTCATGTCCTAATTATAAGATAAAGTTAATTTTTTTAGAGAAATTAAGGAAGTCAATTAAATTACTTTAGAGTATTTATATTTTTATTTTTTTCTCCAAACTAATTAATTTGACTAATAAACTAATATATAATCTAAGGATACTTAAAATATAAACACTCTAAAGTAATTTAATTGGCTTCCTTAATTTCTCCAAAAAAATCAACTTTATCTTATAATTAGGACCGGAGGGAGTAATAAGGAAATGCGTGGGTTTGCATATACTGGCTTGGTGAGGGATGAGATCATGGTGCAATACTGAGTCCACAAAGATAACAATAGATCATGCATGGGCTGTCTCCATTGTTTTTTTTACTGTGCAGGGGTATTCATTGAAACGAATCCGATCACTAATTTCCCGAGTATTATCGAACCCAATATGAGAGTGACGCTCCTCCCAAACAGATTTTTTTCATACTAGCCGTCCAACCGGGATTAAAGCGCTTAAGTAAACGCAAGTGGCTGTCTCCATCGTTGATTGTTTAATTTAATGCTTTTACAATAAAGGGCCTACTCATAGCTTTGTTGGTTTACCACATTACAGGGTGTTCGTCGTGGCGTTAGTGACTCAGTGGGATTTAGATGAGAGAGAGAGTGAGAGGGATGAGTATGATGGCATAATCATTTGCTTTATTGAAGATGGAAGCACTCCAAACATGTTTGTCAAAGAGGAGCACTGAGAACCACACATTCTGTAAATGAGTTAAAACCCAGTAAAAACAAACAACCCCCTCATTCTCTGGTTGTGTCTGAAAAGGACAAAAAGGCTGACAATAAAAAAAAAAGGGAAAAAAAAAAGGTTAAGGTATAAAAATACATATGTGATTGTCCTCAAAATACACCCAACACCAAATGCTTTTTCTAGGTGCAACAGTGACTGTATGGTTATAAAATAGGTACAAAAGATATTTGGTGTTGGGTACACTTCGAGGACAATCACATGTATATTTTTACATCTTAACCCAAAAAATAAAGGAAACTTTTTAATCGGAGTATAACATTTTTTCAATAGAGGATAACATTGAATCCAATCGCAAATATTGCCCAGAGAGCGCAACGTTGAAAATGCTGATATCAAAACTATAAGAGCCTGTTCTCTCGAATGGTCTTGTATTTTCAAATATTTGATTGAGAATTGATATCAATTTTCGAAGTTCCCCTGTCACCATTCTTTCTGTTTGATAACTTCTTTTCTTAATTAGTGTTGTTGGTACTAACAATTCGAAATTTTAAATAAGATTAGGCTATAATCTCTTATACTCCCTCCGGTAGGACAACATTTGAGAGTTGATCTTGGTACTAATTATAGGACAAAGTTCTTAGTTTTGTCCATTTCTTCCCAAAATACCTCCTATTGATACTTTCTCAATAATCAATAATAATTTAATAAAAGTAGATAGGAAGTTATTGAGAGAGATTGATGATGCCGGATTGTATGAAAGCTTGGAGAAGTCGTGTATGAGGTCGGAGAGGTACAAGAAAAAACAAAGAATCAACATAATTGGATGTCATTTTAAATTTTAAATAAGAATATTTTAGGAAAATAAATATGATTAACTAATTTAACTACTATTCTTAATTTCTCTAAAGTTAGGTAAATATGTCCTATAATTATGACTGGAGGAAGTAGAAGTTTAATTTTCCCAGCATCAAAATTATAAGATCGAGGTCAAATTATGATCTCTAATAGGAGTTTTCGGGTCACTAAACTATAAGATCGTAGTAACATTAAAGGGGGATATTGGTAAGTCTAATCTACGGTGCAATCTTTCCCGAAACGATTGAATGAGAGAGTTCAATGTAATGCATTGGTTAAAGTCAGTAAAGGCTGGCCTAATGTGAGTTTAAATCGGCCGCTGCTGATGTGAGAACCTTAATCAGATATCGTGAGTATTTGGAATAGCTTATTTCTAGAAAATAAGTATTTATTACGTAAATCGAGACAAAACTCCTCTCACATACTTATCTCGTATACCGCAAATCACGATTTATAAGCACTTATTGTCCAAATATAAGCTATCCCAAACAAGTACATCATCCATAAGCTTAAATTGGCTGCCACGTAAGTACCTAAACATTTTGTGGTTAGATGCTGTCCATTATGGGATCACCCCAAAGATCCATTCTTCGACGGGGAAGATGGTTTGTCTAAAAACGTTTTGTGAGTTTTGGCAATGCGAGTTTGCTCCGTGTGGCGGCTATGAGCCAGCCTATGTTCTTTGGCTGTTTTCTTCTAATATTATAAGAAATGAAAATGAAATGATGACGTGATAAATGGTGATTGTGTAAAAATTGATATCTGGTTTTTCTTGGGAAAATGGACGGTGGAATGAGCGGAAATGTTATGGTAGGTGATGACAATGAGGTTAGTGCTTTAAAGGGCTTCCTTGACTTTTCAGGTTTTTCAAGCGTGTGATTTTCTCTTTTGATTATGGACAATTGGACATCAACAGGTCACATGATGTGGATTTGCTTTCAAAAGGAAAACCAAGTTTTGAAGAAACTTCCTTGACACGTGGCGATATTTTGAGGCGCCCCCATTCTAATAGTCTGATCTAATTTGAAGGAAAATTAGGAGATAGAAGTTACTAGTCGTACCAGGCGGATCGATGTTCGGAGCTAGATAAAGTGTATGTTTGTTTCAACGATTCGATTGCTTATAAGTTATTTTTTAATAGTAATTTACGGTATACGAAGTAAGTATGTGAGAGGGGTTGTGTCTCGATTTACGTAAAAAGCAACTTATAAGCAATCATAACGCCCAAACAAACAGCTCCAAAAGCTCTAATACTCCATGACTCGAATAAAATAATATTTATGTAATTATTAGACTCTAATTAGTATTGACCCGGTAGATTATCATAACAAGAAAAATGATAATAGATGAGAGATTGCCAAATAGTTGAGTGACAGGGGTGAATCTCAATTGAAGGAGATATATCCAATTTATAGAGGTCTTGATAGACTATTAATTAAGAAGTTACGTGCACTCTGCTTACCCTTTAAAAAACAATCAAGAAATTAATTATTGATTAATTTCTTAATATACAATAACTTTTTTCTTAATTAACAAATCCAAAATTAATGTTGATTTATTTCTTATTTGATAAAACTACTTCTTTTCTGATTAAATAATCTGATCCATCAAGAGCGAATCTGGACCCCAAATCCAACAAAATTACATGCTTATCTCATTCATAAACTTAGATGCTCATCCCCGAAATGATGTCATTTTGCGGAATGAGCTTTTAAGCCCATAGATTCACTGAACATGTAATTTGAACCCCGCTAATAATCGGTTTAACTCAAAGCAAAGAGAGAGCATTTTGTGGGTGCATAGCTCCAACATAAAGATGTAGATCGTCCGCTTTTACGATCATAGAATAAAAAATTGGCCCGATTGAAAAATCGGTGAACCAGTCTCCAGTCCAGTCTGATTCATTGCTTGAAAGGGAGGGAGAGTCCATCTGTTGAATCGGTATGAAACGGGTGGGTTACTGGTTCAACCTGTTTTTTTTTTTTTTTTTTAAAAAAGAGATGCTTGGTTCAACAAAGATGCTGAAAAAGAAAGAAAACTATATATCTAGACCAATATACATACAATCTATAATATTTTAATAAATTATAAGAACAAATTTTAATTTCAAGGCCACGAAAATTTAAAAAACAAAAAGAATAAATGAAAAAACATTATATATTATATACATATAATATATAATATTTTAGTCAATTAATTTGATATGATTCAATTAATCAATCTAACGTAATCAATTGATTTTATCTATAGAAGTTTAAAAATATATTAATATATATATTGTTACTAATAAATTGTAATATTTTAATATGACCGGTTCGATCACCGGTTAGACCCCCAGTTGGCCCATTAACCCTTGAACATATTCTATGATCGGTTCATTACTCGGTCTGATTTTTTGTTCCTTGTTTATGATAAGCTTCAAGTTTTTAAATGGTCATGTCCTAAAATATAAACTTTATTTTATATTTATCTGAATTAGAGATAAATTATTCCCTGAAATATAAAAAATTTAAAATTTTTTAAATTTTACACCAATATATTCAAATTTGCCTCACCTCTTTGGTTGTCTTTTATTTCTCTCATCCAATATACACAGTCAATAAATAAAGACAAAATTGAAAAGTGATCATTAATAACTTTCAACATGACATATAACATGAATCAAGAAATTAAAGGATCAAGGATTTTTTCTAAAAAAACGCCATATATTTTTTGATCCGGATTCCGGATTATATATATAGTACTCCCTTCGGTCCTAAATATAAAACAGAGTTGATTTTTTTTGGAGAGATTAATGAAGCTAAATAAGTTACTTAATAATGTTATATGCTGTGTATCCTTAAATTATATATTAGTTTATTAGTCAAACTAATTAATTTTGAAAAAAAAATAAAAATAAAAATATTCTAAAGTGATTTAATTAGCTTCCTTACTCTTTCAAAAAAAAATATTTTTATCTTATATTTAGGATCGGAGGGAGTACTATATTAGAAAATAATAAAGGTCGCTTAATTAATAATATCATTGTATATATATATCATGCATCATCCATCGTCATGGTCCATTGATATCTTGACTTCTGATAATAGATTTAACAATTGTGATTTACTGCTGTAAGTACCAATATGTATATTTGAAGAATCAAATCGTTTAATGTCCCCAGGTGTTCTTGACGCCAATTTTTTTGTTTTTATTTGATCAATAATATGAATAAAAAATAACGAGACATCACACACACACACACACACAAACTGCAGTTTCTGCAACACAGTGAAAGTCGGGCAAGTTTGTAGTATCTAACGTTAAAATATATCCAAGCCACCCTCTGTTCACATGCAACTTAAACAATTTGTCTGGGGCAAATAATAAAGTAAACGCAACTTAGTGCTAATACTATCAAGTGGGATTTTATTAGCTGAGAAGAAATAAGTGGGATTTTATTTTAACTTATTTATCCTATACTGGACACACTTAAATTAAGGCCACACAAAAGTAATTCACACATTGACATCGTGGCCAACGTACAAAAAAAGAACTAGTGATGTTGGTCCCGCTACATTTATTAGGCGCGAACCAAATTATCCAAATCCAAATTTATAACGCAAATCAATGGACCCTCCGCTCACTTCTCAAATCCCTATTCATAAGTCGGCTCTCCTTTCTTTAAATATAAAGTAAATAATGTTATGAATATTAAATATGTGGATGTCCATTGACTCATATTACTCTTCCAGTCAATTTGACATAAAGAAGAAAAGATGACTTGATACAAAGCAAAAGCAAAAGAAGACAAGGATATAAAAAAAAGAAGATAAGGACATAAAGAAGATATAAAGTAACCATGGTCATGTAATCAGGGTTAAATATAACCATGGTCATGCAACTAGGGTTAGTTTTCTGCCTCTATATAAAGGGCTGTAATCGATTGTTTCAATTGAACTGAATGAGAACTTCTCTCTAACATCTCTCTAGAAATTCTATCAATTTTCTCTGAATCCTATCAATCTTCTCTCTTACTTTTATAACACGTTATCAGCACGAAGCTTTAAAAGAAGGTATGATCTTCTTATGGTTTCTTTATTGATTATATATACGTTATTTTATTTTATAAATCTAGGATAATCTGAGCCACTATATGGAATTAGAGAGATATCTTTACCGATTGTTATATAACATCGGGTTCCATGGCTAAGATTAGAGATCGTTATTGTTTTTATATATTATTTATAAGTTCTTTTATATTATTGTTATTATGGCCAGAAGCCATACATATCTGATTCTTGAAATTATGACCAGAAGTCATAATGCTTTAATTTCTTATAATATGGCCAGAAGCCATATTCATTCTTATTATATAGCCAGAAGCTATGTACATTTTTCATCTTATTATATGGCCAGAAGCTATATATATTTTTATCTTTTATCTTATTGTACGGCTAGAAGTTATGTACAACTTTTATCCTGAAGATAATAGTTAATTCCTCATCTTGAAATTAAATGGCCCGAAGCCATACATGGCCTGAAGTCATGAGATTAAATGGCCCGAAGCCATACATATTTTAATTTTATTATCTTGCCTTATGAATTATTTATTGTCTTTATGAATTTACAGTTATTATATTGCATATTTATATTTCATATTTTAATTATTTTCATTTATTTCTTTAATTAGTTTGAACAATGGCAAACTTGGCAAAACTTGAAATTGTGGCTCTTGATATTACCGGGAAAAATTATTTATCTTGGAAGTTGGATGCGGAAATTCACCTAAATGCCAAAAGTCTGGAAGACACTATTAAAGAAGGGAATCAGGCATCCAACAAAGATAAAGCTAGATCCATGATTTTTCTTCGCCACCACTTACATGAGGATTTAAAAACTGAATATTTGACAGTAATGGACCCACTTGTCCTTTGGAACAATTTGAAAGAAAGATATGATCACCAGAAGATGGTCATTCTTCCAAAAGCTCATTTTGATTGGATGCATTTACGCTTACAAGATTTTAAATCTATAAGCGAATATAACTCAGCCATGTTCAGAATTACTTCTAAATTGAAATTATGTGGAGAAAATGTTACTGATGATGATATGTTAAAAAAGACATTCTCCACATTTCATGCATCCAATTTGCTCCTGCAGCAGCAATATCGTGAAAAAGGTTTCAAGAAATATTCTGAGTTAATTTCTTGTCTCCTTGTGGCTGAACAAAATAATGAGCTTTTATTGAAAAATCATGAATCCCGTCCAACAGGCTCAACTCCATTCCCTGAAGTGAATGTAGTAACTAATGAATTTTATTGTGGCCGTGGCCGTGGACGTGGACGTGGGCGTGGTCGATATCATGGAGGTTCAAATTCCTACCAGAAGTGGGAAAAGACTGATAAGAACCAAAAAGAGGAAAGCAGTAGGCATAATAAATATGCTGATAATCCATGCTATCGATGCGGTGGAAAGGGCCAATGGTCTCGTACCTGTCGTACACCAAGGCACCTAGTTGATCTTTACCAAGAATCAATTAAAAATACTGGTAAAAGATCAAATGTTGAAGTTAATCATATTGATTAGGGCGAGAATTCTGAGTATGGCGATATAGATAATAACTATTTGGATGTTGCAGATTTCTTAATATAATTTGAACTGTTATATTTAAAGTTGTTTCTATCACATGTATTAATTTTATTTATGGTTTTATGAAGAATGAATCCTATTGGCATCAATCCTGAAGATTTATGTCTCGTTGATAGTGCAACAACCCACACCATACTCAGACATGATAAATATTTTTCTTCCTTGGTAATACGAGAAGCCAATATTCAGACTATATCTGGTAGTATAAATTTAATTGAAGGCTCCGGAAGAGCTAATATTTTGTTACCTGAAGGAACAAAATTATGCATTGATAATGCATTTTATTCTACTAAGTCTAAAAGAAACTTACTGAGTTTCAAAGATATCCGCAGAAATGGATATCGTTTAGAAACAACAACTAAAGATAATGAAGAATATCTTGTCATCACAAATATAGTTGCTGGTAGAAAATGCATATTAGAAAATTTTCCTATTTTTTCTTCTAGTTTGTATTACACATGTATAAGCACAATTGAAACACATACTATTGAGAACCAGAAGTTCAATAATGCAGACCAGAAGTTTGCCAATACAAACCAGCAGTTTGATAATGTAAATCGGAAGTTTACTAATGAATTTAATGTTTGGCATGACCGGTTAGGCCATCCCGGTTCAATAATTATGCAACAAATAATTGGGAATTCATGTGGACATACCCTGAAGTGTAAACAAATACCACAATCCCATGATTTCTCATATGTTGCATGTTCCAAGGGAAAGTTAATTATTCGCCCCTCACCAAGCAAAGTAGAAAGTGAGTCTCTCACATTTCTAGAACGGATACAGGGAGATATTTATGGGCCAACACACCCACCATGCGGACCATTTAGGTACTATATGGTTTTAATTGATGCATCAACTAAATGGTCGCATGTTTGCTTATTATCTTCTCGCAACCTGGCGTTTGCGAGATTACTTGCTCAATTGATCAGATTAAGAGCACCTTACCCTGATTATCTTATCAAGAAAATACGTCTTGATAATGCTGGTGAATTTACATCACAAGCTTTTAATGAATATTGTATGTCCTTTGGAATTGATGTTGAACATCCTGTAGCTTATGTTCACACGCAAAATGGACTTGCAGAATCATTGGTTAAAAGGTTGCAATTAATTGCAAGACCTTTACTTATGAAATCTAATCTACCAATTTTTGCTTGGGGCCATGCCATTTTGTATGCAGCAATGTTAATTTGTATTAGGCCAACAAGTTATTTAAAGGTTTCCCCCTTACAAATGGTTTTTGGTCAGGAACCTAATATTTCCCATATAAGAACTTTTGGGTGTGCGGTATATGTGCCTGTAGCACTGCCACAACGCACTAAGATGGGCCCACAAAGAAAGATGAGAATATATGTTGGGTATGAATCTCCATCAATTATAAAATTTTTAGAACCATCTACAGGAGATTTATTTACGGCACGATTTGCCGATTGTCATTTTGATGAATCATTTTTCCCAACATTAGGGGGAGAAAACAAACAGCTGGGTAAAGAAATTAGTTGGAATGAATTATCATTGGCTCATTTTAATCCTCGTACAAAACAATATGAACTTGAAGTTCAAAAGATAATTCATTTACAGAATTTAGCTAATCAAATGCCAGAAGCATTTACTGACCTAAAGAAAGTGACAAAGTCACATATACCAGCTGCTAATGCTCCTATTAAAATTGATGTCCCTGAAGGACAACCTGCTATGAATGAATCCAAAGCACGCCTGAAGCGTGGCAGGCCCATCGGTTCCAAAGATAAAAATCCTCGAAAAAGAAAAGGAGCAAAGAATATAGATGGTCAAGTCGAGGATAATGAAGAAAAATTAGTAGCTCCAGAAGAGCCATCTCCTGAAGAGATATTATCTCCAGAAGAGAATGTTGTAGTCCCAAAAGAGACCCAGGTACCTGATATATGTGAAAATAATGAGATCTCAATAAATTATGTTATGAATGGAATCCGATGGGATAGAAATGAAGTCAACGTTGATGACATCTTTGCTTATCATATAGCATATGATGTAATGAATGATAATGAGGATCATGAGCCAAAATCCATTAGTGAGTGCCAACAAAGAAAAGATTGGCCCCTATGGAAAGATGCCATTAATGCAGAATTAAAATCATTGACAAAACGAAAAGTATTTGGACCTGTAGTCCTTACACTTGAAGATGTAAAACCAGTTGGATGCAAATGGGTCTTTGTACGAAAAAGAAATGATAAGGGCAAAATAACTAGATATAAGGCACGTCTAGTAGCCCAAGGTTTTACACAAAGACCTGGCATTAATTTTGAAGAAACGTATTCACCAGTAGTGGATGCGACTACTTTTCGTTATTTAATCAGTCTAGCAATAGATGCAGGACTTGATTTACATCTAATGGATGTTGTGACTGCTTATTTATATGGATCACTTGATAGTGATATTTATATGAAAGTCCTTGAAGGACTTAAGATGCCAGAAGCATCTAATCCAAGTTCTTGAGAACAATACTCAGTTAAGTTAAATAAGTCCCTGTATGGCCTGAAGCAATCAGGGCGCATGTGGTATAATCGTCTTAATGAATATTTGTTGAAAGAAGGATACAAAAATGATCCAATATGCCCATGCATCTTTATGAAAAGATCTAATAATGAGTTTGCTATAATTGCTGTTTATGTTGATGATATCAACATCATTGGAACTCCTGAAGAGCTTCAAAAGGCAATTAATTGTTTGAAGAAAGAATTTGAAATGAAGGACTTGGGAAGAACAAAAGTTTGTCTTGGATTACAGATTGAGTACTTCAAGAAAGGGATCTTTGTATATCAAGAAACTTATACAAAGAAGGTCCTAGAGCGATTTTACATGGATAAATCTCATCCATTATGTACCCCAATGATTGTAAGATCTTTGAAGGTGGATAAAGACCCATTCCGACCCCGAGAAATTAGCGAAGAAGGTGATGAAGAACTACTTGGTCCAGAAGTACCATATCTTAGTGCTATTTGAGCACTAATGTATCTTGTTAATCATACACGTCCTGATATATCATTTGCTGTTGATCTACTAGCAAGATATAGTTATTTACCAATACGAAGGCATTAGAATGGAATAAAGCATATTCTTCGTTATCTTAGAGGTACTACAGACATGGGGTTATACTATTTAAATGTATCCAAGCATGAACTGGTTGAGTATACAGATGTCGGATTTTTGTCTGATCCACATGATGGTAAATCACAAACGGGCTATCTATTTACATGTGGAGGTGCAGCTATTTCATGGCGATCTATGAAACAGACTATATCAGTCATATCATCTAATCATGCAGAAATTCTAGCAATACATGAAGCAAGTCGAGAATGTATGTGGTTGAGGTCAGTAATATATCATATACGTACAACTTGTCATTTATCTTCCGGCAAAATGATCCCAACAATCCTCTATGAGGATAATGCTGCATGTATCGCTCAACTTAAAGAAGACTATATCAAGGGCGATAGAACGAAGCATATTTCACCAAAATTCTTCTTCACTCGCGACCTTCAAAAAGATGGTGAAATAGATATCCAGCAAATCAGTTCAAGTAAAAATCTAGCAGATTTATTCACCAAGTCACTCCTAGATACAATCTTTGAAAAACTTGTTCATGATATTGGTCTTCGGAGATTCAAAGATTTCAACTGATATTCTCAAGAGGGGGAGTCGATACACGCTGTACTCTTTTTCCCTTATCTAGGTTTTGTCCCACTGGGTTTTCCTAGAAAGGTTTTTAATGAGGCAGCACTCAACGGTGTATCAATGAATGATGTACTCTTTTCTTTGGCTAGGTTTTTATCCCACTGGGTTTTTCCTAGTTAAAGTTTTTAATGAGGCACATTCATAATGGACATCCAAGGGGGAGTGTTATGAATATTAAATATGTGGATGTCCATTGACTCATATTACTCTTCCAGTCAATTTGACATAAAGAAGAAAAGATGACTTGATACAAAGCAAAAGCAAAAGAAGACAAGGATATAAAGAAAAGAAGACAAGGACATAAAGAAGATATAAAGTAACCATGGTCATGTAATCAAGGTTAAATATAACCATGGTCATGCAACCAGGGTTAGTTTTCTGCCTCTATATAAAGGGCTGTAATCGATTGTTTCAATTGAACTGAATGAGAACTTCTCTCTAACATCTCTCTAGAAATTCTATCAATTTTCTCTGAATCCTATCAATCTTTTCTCTTACTTTTATAACAAATAAAAGCATTTTATGTAATATATACATATGTGCGTGTGTGTAACTGTGCATAGAATTGCCTCTGCACTATAAAAAAATATTCGATTTTTGACGGAATTTGGGTGGGAATTTTTTCCGTGGCAAATTCAGACGGAAATTCCATTACAAATTTTTCCTACGGAATTTTTTGTGGCAAATTTAGTCACGGAATTTTTAACAGAATTTTTTCCGTGGCAATTTCAGACGGAAATTTACATCGCAAAGTTTTCTGACGGAATTTGTCTTCGAAAATTTTCTAAAGGAATTTTTTTCTTTGAAGTTTCTTGACGGAAAATTCCGTTGCAAAGTTTTCAGACAAAATTTTCGACGGAAAATTCCGTAGCGATTTGCCATGAGAAATTCCGTTTGAAAATTTTAAAATTATTAATTTTGTAAAAAATAATATTTATAGAATTAAAATATTAATTATTAAATATTTATATTTATATTTAATTATTAAAATTATATTATTATTTATTAATATATATGTTATTAATATTATATTTATAATTTTATATTAAAATTTTATATTAAAAATAATACTTATAATATTAAATTATTATTTATTAATTAATTTTAATTAAAAAAATTCTTTAATTTAAATATATAAATATTTTTTTCGCTTTTTATTAAATTTTTCATTATTTTTATTAATATTATATTTAATTAATAATTAATTATATGTATATAATTAATTAATTGTATGTATTAATGTTTATATATATATATATATATATATATGATAATATTATATATATAATAATATGTAATAATATAACATAGGTTCATTCTGGCGCAACTGGCAAAGATTCGGGCACGAAGGAGTTTGCACCCTAAGGTCGAGGGTTCGAACGGGAGGAGAGGTATTTGGAGGAATTATGAAGAGGGGACACGTGGCAGCCAGGGGAGGGGACACGTGGCGCTCTGAGGAGCAAACACGTGGTATTTGTAAATCAAAAAAAAATTATTTTTTTAAAAAAATATTTTTTGATTTTCCTTTTTTAAAAAATTGCTACGGAAACAAATTTCGTCGGAAATTTGCGACGGAATTGGATTCCGTCGAAATTGAAATTCCATCGCAAATTTTTTTGTGATGCTATTATTGCCGATGGAATCTATTCGGTCGGAAATGCGTATCGTCACAAATTCCGTCAGAAACCCTGATTTCGTCACAAATTTGGTCTCAAATTCCTTCAGAAATCAAGTGTTTTTTTGTAGTGCTTGTTCCCTCACATGCTGATTCTGAAATATGTATAGTTTGATGCTAGAATTACATTCTACAAATTAGCGAAAAGGAAGATAGCTACAGTAGTGTTTTTTGTCTTCAATAATACTTCTCCCAAAAATTATGGCTAATTAAAAAGAGATCACGTAATATAAATATATAATGCCGGCAAAGAAATGAGGGATCCACATTCCCTGCTCATCTTGGAATGCTCATCACCCCAATTTTTGGGTTTAAATTTTTTTTTTAAAAAAATACTCCATATATTAAAAATTAATTAGTTTAAGATACTGAGTATTAAAAAAGTATTTTAAATATTAGGTTCTACTGGGAAAATATTTCAGGCTGCTGGTGTTGCAGCCTTGCAGAAAAAATATTTATGAATGCAGGATTAGAAATTAATAAATTTGAGGTACTGAGTAGCAAAAATATTTCAAAGTGTAACATATAATTTAATCTAAATAAATAAAAATATAAAAAAATATATATAAAATGGCCTCCACTCTAAAATGGGGGTGATGAGCAGGGAATGCGGACCAAAAAATGAGGGTTTTATGATGAATGTGACGATATTATCATATTTATGTATATAGTTAATTATTATAACGGGGACATATCATTGTGGCGGTGCCAATGATAAAAATATTGTTTTCAGTCAATATATAGTATTGTAAGGTGTTTAAATTTGTATTCACTGTATTTGCATATGTCACGCATACAAAATTAATATAATATTGGTCTCTTCACGCGCAGGCAGAGAAGTGTTCAATCTAATATTGTTCATTGATAGTGCCAAGTATCTACTATCTATTTCAAATTTCAACAGAAGTACGAGTCAAGTGTTGTCGTACGTCAATCATATGACCCCATTAAAATCAACAACAAAAGCGTTTGACTAGTTAACTCTGCTGATGGAGGGATTTATATGTTGTTGAAGTTAGCAGCTGGCCAGCTTGCCCTTTAAATTCAAAACAAGACGAAACGAAGTTGAATTATGAAGGGTATTATTATTCATGGAATATTGAATATTGATAATGATGGGTGTTTTTTTTTTTTTTGCCGGAAATAATGATGGGTGTTATGAACAATAAAGGATACGTTATATGTTATCATCAAGAGAATCTTAATCTTATTAATGTCACCGCGTGGAGTGATAAACATGTGTCCACGTGGCATGTGGACTGACTCAATCAGCAAAATAATTCAGCTCCCTCCTTCCTTTCATCCATGCCCTTGTCTCCTCTTCCTCTCATTTTCAGGCCTGTTTATTGATTAATTTCGCCAGAGTATCTTCTTTTAAGACTTGTTGGGTTTTTGTCTCTTCCCAAAAAACATTTTTTGGAGTTGAATTCGTCTTTTCAGTATTGTAGATGAGACTATTTGTTACATCAACTAACAGTTTGTTAATAGATTTGTTTTGATTTGCTTATATTAATCATATTTAATTTCATAAAATAAAATAAAACTCTTTTTACATACTTACTATCTCATAATTCATAAAATCACGATTCAAAAGTTACATTGAGGTTTCAAAACCCCAAACCAAATAAGCACAGTTTATAACATATATATCACCACCTCATGTAAAACGCTAATTCACGTGGATTTTTATGAAGAGCAATAACATCATGGTATTAACCAGCTAATTTGTAATTAACTTTTTAATGTGCTTCTTACTTGTGTGATGTCACTGTAATTAATTGGTTGTCTGTGCCTGACAATGCTGGGATAGCATAATCCTTATTGCTGGCAAGGTATTGAAAATCCGGTTGGATACTGAACCGATTGGGGTATTGAGTGAAGGGTCAGTAGGTTAAATAGGAGTCAGATCAGAGCTAAATCAGGATTAGACCAGTGAGAAATTTCAGGCTTATTTATATGAAATTCTATGTAAAAATAATTTTAAAAAAACATTTAAAAAAAATAAAAAAAATGGGTTAACCGTACGGGACTGGACCGGTTGGTTCGTTGGTTCACAGGCTGAACCGGTTAGTCTGGTCTAATTTTAAATAATCTGATAAAAGCTATTTGACTCAACTGACGCTGAATAACACATTTACTCATTTAGTCTTTTTAAATGTGAAGTTATATGTTCAAATTTTCATGAATATGAGCATGAGTTCATTCTGATGGATTGAATGAAGGACGGAAAAAAAAAAGTGTGCGGTCGTTGTCTTTATATAACAATGCTATTTGTTTTTTATCCATCGATATTTTGGATTAGGTACGTTACTCTCTCTGATTTTAAATATAAAATTTAATTGATTTTTTTAATGAGTTGAAGGAAATTAAATAAGTTACTTAATCATATCATATGTTATGTATTATTAGATTATATATCAGTTTACAAGTTAAATAAATTAGTTTAAAAAAACATTGAGCATGAACACTTTAAAATAATTTATTTAATTTTCTTAATCTATTAAAAAAATCAACAAAATTTTATATTTATGACTGGACGGAGGTAGGACTATTCTAGGGTGCTTCTATGTCTTCCTGGCTATATATATATAATTATATATGGGTGCGCTCGGGCGTAATAATATATTTCTACTAGTGCAAAAAAAAGCTTTTATATGCTTAATGTATTTATTTTCAATCAAAAATGAATGTTGGGATTAAGAAGATGCCTTGTAACCAACAAGGGTAAGATACTGACCTCGTAACATTAAATTAATTATTTTGATTTACAATTGGTAACATTTACTCTCGTTTTTGTCAATGTTATTAACTGTTAATAGTTTAAAACATATTCATTATTAATTTTTAAAAAGAATAATATATATTATTTAGGGACCACACAAAATTCTCTTTTTAATTGAATGAACAATTATTGTATCAGAGATATTCTAAAGAAGTCACGTTAATTCAACAGAATAGACTGCGTAGAAGAAATAATGATCGTGGGGATGATAGTCAGGTTCTTATTTTTTTCGATTGAGTCCACAAGGTGAAGAACAGATATACATCAAAATTCTTTAATTTTTTTTTTTTGCCAACACAAAATTCTTGAATTTATTTACTAATTAATCATTGAATTCCGATAAGATTGATTGGAATATTTTATTATTATTGACTTTGTACTGTTTAATGGTCTTTCAGTCCAAGGCTTCTAGCTAGCTAGCACAGTAGTAAATTAAATAATTAATTAAATAAAGTGGGATGGGATTAATTATTAATTACTAATGAGTGAGGTAAATATATTGATCTCCATGAGAAAATTGACTAGTTTGTGACCTACAGATAGTTAGGAGTGTTTTTTTTTTAGTAGAGCTAGCATGTCCTGTATGTCACTATTTTTATGCAAATTTAAATAATTGTTATTTGGGCAACCACGTAATTAGAAATTGACAATACAACTGCTTTTGAAGAGTAGGATAGGGGACCTCGATATGTACTCTTTTTATATATATATATATATATATATTTTTTGTAAACAATAGGCAGACATGGCCTTTAGCCCCCTAACCCGGAATCCCCCTGATTTTTGGGGTCTTTTTCTGAGTCCATAGCCTTCTAATACTGAATCAGGTAACCCGAGATAACCGACTAATCCGGAGTGAGGGATATTTTTAGATACACCCCTGTAAGGTGCTTTACACCAAGGATGAATTCCCCCTCCTAACAAATGCTTCTCTCAGATTCGAACTCTCGTTCGCCTTACCACTACACCCGACACTTGTTGGTACTCTTTTTATAATTTACACCCACATGTCTTACTTTTTCTCTTTTTATGTCTTTAACTTTATCTTTTACTTATATATTCAGCTTTAGGAGGAGTACGTGTATATGTATATATAAATTAAAGTAATGGGGTTGAATTGCAGACGGAAGCATGCCTTTATATGTGTTTCTGCACGACATCTATTCAGCAGCCAACTCTTCACTACTTTATCATTAATTACCTAAAAAATTCTGTAAAGGCAATCCCCGAATTTTTTTAAAAAAAATAATAAATGGTGTGGTTAAAGAATCACAACAATATTGGATTGTTAGAGCTGGGAAAACGGGCCGGCCCGGCCCTACAGGGCCGGCCCTTCACGGGCTCGGGCCTAAACGGGCCGGCCCATTTAGGTCCGTTTCCTAAAAAGTACCATATTTTTGAAGCCCGCGGCCCTACAGGGCTGGCCCTTCACGGGCTCGGGCCTAAACGGGCTTAAACTCATTTTAATTCAAAATTTTTTTTTTTAAAAGTTTTACAATTTATTTATTATTTTGTTTTAAATTGGTATATATTATTTTTAAAACTCATAAATTTTTAGTTAAAATAATCATCTAATGTCCAAATTAGCCCCTTTTTTTTAAGTTTAAATGAATAAAACATTATAGAAAATAAAATAAATCAAACCAATTAATAAGTGTTTGCCTATTATTATTACTCTATTAGGAACTTAGGTGTCTCTCATATTGATAATTTGATATAATGATATTATATTTATTAATTTATTTTAAAAAAATATTAAACGGGCCTAAAAGGGCCGGCCCGCAGGGCTTCAGGGCTGGCCCTACAGGGCTTGCGGCCCTACAGGGCCGGCCCTTTTAGGCCCGCTTCCATTTTCAGCCTCTAAATCATAGGCCCGGCCCTTGACGGGCTCGGGTCTAAACGGGCCGGCCCGACGGGCTCGGCCCGAATTCCCGGCTACAATTGTCGCCCAGACCTGGCGATGGTTTAGTTTGAATTAGAAAATTGTTTTCATGGTTGAAATTAGACCGGAATCCAGTTGTCATTGAGCCAAACCCGAAATTAAACTAACAATTAGAACAATTTTTAGAGAGCTGGATGATTTTTCATCTAATAAAAAATACTGAAATTATATATATATATATATATATATATATAGAGAGAATATCCTCTCAAAAGTTTGAGTATATTTTCATACTATTTATAGCCATATGGTCTTATTAATTTCATTGGAATGAATGAAACTTAAGAGATTGGCTTCTCTCTAATACCGTTCCCATCTTTTTTCCTTCTCTATTGTTGGATTAAAATCTCAATTATTCAAATTTAATATCTTATAAAAATATTATTATAATTTTACATAAAAATGCCAAAATAAATTTTAACTGCTAAAATTTGGTACGAACAATGTAAAACTATGGTAAAAAAAAATGTAAAAAAAGCCTACTCTACAATAACATACAGCTCTTCATATCAAATTTTAGAATTTAAATTTATTTTTATATTTTTAAGTAAAATTATAATAATATTTTTATAAGATGTTAAATCTAGATCGTTAAGATTTTGATTCAAAGATGAATAAGGAAAAAGGAGGGGAAAGGTATTGGAGACAAGCCAATCCGGAAACTTAATAATCAGAGGTGTTATTATATTGACCATTAAACTTAGTATAAATTTAATATATACCTATAAAAAGTAAACAAAAGAAGTGTGAAGAAATAAATTAAAGGAAGGACAGGGAATAGCTTGAATATATATATATATATATATATATATTATAAGCATATAATTCTTTTAGGCTAAAATCTATAAAACCTTAGCCTCTTGAACTTTGAGTCATTAGTTGCATGTAACCTCTCTTATATTTTAAAGTTTAAATTTAAATCCTTTAACATTTTAATTTTTTACATTAAATCCCTTTTCGTTAATTTTACAGTTAAGCTATTGACGGAAACTGTCATGTCATATTGATGAGAGGGAGAAGGCATCCTATATCTCTCTGAGTTATTAATTTTATGATAATTATATATTTGTCAATATGTCATTTTACGATTAATAAAACAAAACCTAATCTACATCTCCTTGCGGCACACACACCTTTCAATTCTGAAGAAACCCCTCTTCCACAAATCTTCAAATGCCAATAAATTTCTGCGCTTGCTATAGATTCCGTATCCCATCGACTCAAATACCATCTCTCCACCCTCTTTTAATTTATCAATTAACTTCCATAAACTCGAACCAATACGAAGCTTCCACTTCTTATATGTGTATTTAATTTAGGGTTAAGGAGTAAATTTATAAATGAAGTTTTGTTTGAGGAGCGTCTGGCATAAATATGTTTTAAAAGGGGCAAAAATACCAATGAACAATTAAAAAGGAGCATCTAACACA
Organism: Inga laurina; assembly: GCA_963855925.1. Classification (NCBI taxonomy): domain Eukaryota; kingdom Viridiplantae; phylum Streptophyta; class Magnoliopsida; order Fabales; family Fabaceae; genus Inga; species Inga laurina. Next base: position 14,982,416 of record OY979703.1, on the reverse strand, counting down.
AAAATCATTAAATCCGTACTAACGGCGTTAAATTATAAGAGAAGAAAACCCTAACGACGTTAGTACGGATTTAATGGTTTTTGTGCTGGGTTCCCCTTTTTAATTGTTCATTGGTATTTTTATCCCTCATAAAACATATATGTGTTAGACGCTCCTCGAAAAAAACTTCATTAATAAATTTACTCCTTAACCCTTTAATTTAATCTATTGAATACCTCTTGCTTTTTTTTGAGAATAATAATCCTTATTTTATACAAGGGTAAGCACTAAAAAAACAAAGCAACCTTATCGAAAAAGAGACGAGATCAGTCAGAGAATTGAAGGAAAATGAAGTTAAAGCTCGGATATAATACAGTTCTCTTCGTGTTCAATATTACGAAGCTCCACTATCCAATCATGCTGGGAGCAGTGAAAGATAATAGCTTTCACCATAAAATAGACAAAGCCAGAAAGAATCTTTCTTCGCTTTTGAAAATTTGTGAAACCAGTCACTAGTGCCCCCAAGGAGATCGAGACTCGGGTTTGTTTTTTAATCATAAAATAACATTTTAATAAATATATAATTATTATAAAATTAATGACATGCCATAGGATATCTTGTACAACACCATGTCATCCTCATTAATATGGCGTGGTAGTTTCTGTCAATGGCTTAGTGGCAAAATTAACAGTAGGGGGTTTAATATAAAAAATTAAAATGTTAAGGAAGTTAAATTTAAACTTTAAAAGATTAGAAAAATTTTGTATAATTGACACACAGTTTATGGGAGTTTTGTTGAATTTAGCCTTTATATATATATATATATATATATATATATATATATATATTAAGAACCTTTCGCATGAGAATTGTTATAAAGTGAAAATCTACATATAATGAAAATCTTAAATTCATAAATTAAAACTTTTATTCTTATAATTTGAAAGTCATCGTTATTTTACATTAGCATTTGTACAACGGCTTTCACTCATCATCGTTCTTTCAAAGCCATTTCAGTTTCCCGGGAATTGAATTAAATTGCTTAGCAACGAATGCTCATTATGGAAAAAAAGACTAGATTACATAATTTTTATTAATTTCGACAACAAACCAACCTAAACTTTCAAGTTTCAATTCTGTAGGGATAAATCCCAACCATCAATATCATCATCTGCCCGTTAAGTTATACAACCCAACCCCTTTAGGCTGAGTCATTAGTACCTGTTTGAATTAGTATTTTAAAAATGTGTTTATGTAAATCGAGATAAAATTTTTTTGACATACTTACCTTATATAGGCACTTATATATACATGCAAGTCCTCTAAATTTTAAGATACGTGCAGCAGACAAACAAAGAACAAAACTGCTTTTAGGGGGATTCATTGTAAAATTTCAAAGCTTAAAAGAAAGGACTCCCTCCGATCCTATTTATAAGCAATTTTCTCCTTGATTGCGTAAAACGAACTGGTAGTTAAAAGCAATAAGTGTGTCAAAAATGCCATGTTTTTTTTTCTATATATGCCCTTATTTATGAAAAGAGTATAGGCGAAAGAATAGAAAAAAAGTTTAGAAGATAATTAGTATAAAATATGAGAGAGAATGAGTATTTAATAAGGATAAATACGAAAAAGAATCTTATATTTTCAGACAAAAAGTGAAAGCTGTTTATAAAAAGGATCAGCCTTATGAGAGAGAAAGTTGTTTATAAATAGAATCGGAGGGAGTATAAGATAAAATTAAGAAGAACAATGGGTATATATATATAATTTTTGGAAAAAGAAAAACTGGAACAATCCAGACCAATTACAAAACTGTAAATTAAAGCACAAGCACACGCGTATGAAGACGAAGAAGCCAAGTTGCGAAGGAGGAGTGCGCAAAATCTAAAATCTGAATCGGCCACTGCAGGCAGGATAATAGGATAACAACTGAGGCAGATAGGTTAGGTTAATGAAGCAATACACAAACACATTTATTTGCACAAAGCCACCATGGCATAGTAAAGTATGAACCTGGTTTCTCTCCTTTACCCTAAAAGAAAAGGAGGTTCTTTTCTCTCCTATGGGCCATTGGATCAAGATATCAATGGTCCAGATTTAATATATTATAAAAATATGTCCAGATTTAATATATTATAAAAATAATATTTTTATAATATATTAAATCTGAACTGTTGATATCTTGATCCAACGGCCCATAGGAGAGAAAAGAATAGTATTTTTATAATATATTAAATCTAAACCGTTGATATCTTGATCCAATGGCTCATAGGAGGGAAAAGAACCTCTTTTTCTTTTGGGGCAAAGGACCAAAGCCTGTTCTTTACAGTATAGTGAATACGTGGCAGATAGACAGAGGAGAAACAAAGGGAAAAGGAACTTTTTTTCTTTTAGGGCAAAAGACCAAAACCTGTGCTATACAGTATAATGAATACGTGATAGATATATAAAGGAGAAACAAATTAAAGAAGAAGGAGAAAGATAAGATTCTAGAGAGAGAGAGCTCATTCATTAATGATTGATGAAGAATTTTATAAAGGCAATCCCGAAATTTTAAAGCCAACTCTTCACTGCTTTATCATTAATTAAGTAAAAAATTTTATAAAGGCAATCCCCGAAATTTTAAAATAAAAAAAGAATGGTGTGGTTAAAGAATCACAACAATATTGGATTGTCGCCCACCAGGCTTGGCGATGGTTTAATTTAGTTTGAATTAGAAAATTGTTTTCATGGTTGAACTGGGTTAGGCTGGAATCCAGTCGTCATCGAGCCAAACCCGAAATTAGACTAACAATTATTAGAGAACTGGATGATTTTTCATCTAATAAAAAATGCTGAAAAAATTTATATATATATACAGAATATCCTCTCAAAAGTTTGAGTATATTTTCATACTATTTATAGCCATATAAATGGTCTTATTAATTTCATCGGAATGAATGAAACTTAAGAGATTGGCTTCTCTCCAATATTGTTCCCCTATTTTTCCCTTCTCCACAATTAGATCAAAATCTTAACCGTTGAGATTTAACATCTTATAAAAATATTATTATAATTTTACTTAAAAATACCAAAATAAATTTTAACTACTAAAATTTGATATGAACAGTCTACAACTGCAGTAAAAAAAATGGAAAAAATTATACTCTATAATAATATAAAGCTCTTCATATCAAATTTTAGCAATTTAGATTTATTTTTGAATTTTAAGTAAAATTATAATAATATTCTTATAAGATTTTAAATTTAGACAGTTGAGATTTTGATCGAATGGTAAATAAGTAAGAAGGAGGGGAAGAAGATGGGAAGAGCATTGGAGACAAGCAAATTCCAAAACTTAATATACAGGGGTGTTATTATGTTGACCATATATTAGACTTAGTATAAAGTTAATATATACCTATAAAAATTAAACAAAATAAGAGTGAAGAAATAAATTAAAGGAAGGGCAGGGAATAACTTGAATATATATATATATATATATATATATATATATATATATATATATATATTATAAGCATATAATTTTTTTAGGTTAAAATCTATAAAAGCCCTGCTACTTAAACTTTAGGTGAGTTGCATGTAACCTTTCTTACATTTTAAAGTTTGAACTTGAACCAATACGAAGCTTCCACTTCTTATGCGTGTATTTAATCTATTGAATATACCACCCCTTGCTTTTTTTTTGAGAATAATAATCCTTACTTTACACAAGGCTAAGCACTAAAAAAACAAATTAAAGTTACATTACCGAAAAAGAGACGAGATCAGTCAGAGAAGGAAAATGAAGTTAAAGCTCGGATATAACACCATTCTCTTCCCGTTCAATATTGCGAAGCTCCACTATCCAAGTAGCTTTCACCATAAAATAGCCAAAGCTAGAAAGAATCTTTCTTCGCTTTTGAAGATTTGTGAAACCAGTCACGAGTGCCGCAAGAGGATCGGGACTCGGGTTTGTTTTTTAATCATAAAATGACATTTTAATAAATATATAATTATTATAAAATTATTGACTTGCCATAGGATATCTTGCAAGATGTCACGTTATCCTTGTTAATATGATGTGGTAGTTTCTGTGGATGGCTTAACGGCAAAATTAACAGCAGGGGGTGGTTAAATTTAAATTTTAAAAGATTAGGAAGATTATGTGTCATTGACACAAAGTTTAAGAAAGTTTTGTTGAATGAATTTAGCCTTTTTTTTTATATATATTAAGAACCTCTCAAAATCTCCATAGAATGAAAATCTTAAATTCATAAATTAAAACTTTTATTCTTATAATTTGAAAGTCATTGTTATTTGACATTAGAATTTGTACAACGCGGCTTTCACTCATCATTCTTTCAAAGCCATTTCAGTTTCCCGGGTATCGGATTAAATTGCTTAAATTAGGGGGGGGGGGGGGGGAAGGACTTAAGTTACATAATTTTTATTAATTTTGACAACAAACCAACCTAAACTTTCAATTCTGTAGGGATAATTCCCAACCATCAATATCATCATCCGCCCGTTAAGTTATATAACCCACCCAACCCCTTTTAGGCTGTGAGTTATTACTGCCTATTTCTATTTAAGTTAATATTTTAAAAGCATATTTAGGTAAGTTGAGACTCCGACATACTTACCTTTTACACTGTAAATCACGGTAGAAAAAAAACTTCAACGCTTATCCAAATAGATACTTATATATACATGCAAATCCTCTAAATTTTAAGATAAGTGTGGCAGACAAACAATGAACAAAACTCCTTTTAGGGGGATTCAATTCATTGTAAAATTTCAAAGCTTAAAGAAAGTATAAGATAAAATTAAGAAGAGCACGATGTGTCGTGTGTGTGTGTGTAATTTTTGGAAAAAGAAAAACTGGAACAATCCAGACCAAGTCCAAAACTGTAAATTAAAGCACATGCACAACATGCACACGCGTATGAGGACGAAGAAGCCAAGTTGCGAAGGAGGAGGGCGCAAAAACTAAAACCTGAAGCGGCCACTGCAGGCAGGATAATAATAACAACTGAGGCAGATAGGTTAGGCTTATGAAGCAATACACAAACACATTTATTTGCACAAAGCCACCAACTGCCCACCATGGGCATAGCACAGTATAGTGAATACGTGGCAGATAGACAGAGGAGAAACAAATTAAAGAAGAAGGAGAAAGATAAGATTCTAGAGAGAGAGAGCTCATTCATTAATGATTAATGAAGAAGGAAAAAAGAATCAAAAAGCTGAGAGTGAGGACGAGACACAAATTAAAGAGACAAGTGAGTCATCGTGATGACCCATATGAGCGAGCCACCAATGATAATGGTTCTCCTTCTCAGATATTTAGGTTAAAAGCTCTAATAAAACGTACGTAAGCCTCTATCTAGCCAGGCCCAACTCTCCGGCAAAGACACACACACACACACACACACACATATGTATCGTTCTCATCTGCTTTCTATTATTCATCCCAAAGCCAAATCATTGATCAGACATTGACATTATTACTGCTACTGCTACCACATTATGTGTAAAAGCAACACCAAAAAGCTGGTATATATGCGCACTTTCATTGAGTATAATAATGTGAATGTGAGCCTCTCTTTTCTCTTCTCTATTCCTGTACTGTTCGTTCATTATCCACTATCTTGGGGGGCATCTCTGTTTTCTCCCATATGCTCCAAACAACATGCTGACAAATTCCATTTATTGATTTTTTTGTTTCAGCTTTGTGTACGTAACATCTTTATATCTTCCCTTCTTCTCCACAAATATGTCTCCAACAACAAACAAACACTCACACTCACACTCACAACCCTCTCTCATTTTCTTATCCCGGTAAGGTAACTGTTAAATAAAATGACACACTTTCTGTAATTAACAGTACACAGTTACACACACACACACACATCGTAGCTAGTTTTGGTGCCCTGCATGCATGTATGGATACAAAGCATATTCCAATCTTCGTTGCCAATTTCATGTTTTTTTTTTGTCCTTTTGGCCAAAGCCAATTTCATGTATTGGAACCGACATGTATATACAGAAGAGGCGAGCTGTGCGCGTGACTGTGTGTACGATTAGATATAAATATAAAAGACATACATATACACTAATACACATATATACATGCATTGGAATCATTCTTAGAATCATTTTTCTTGGACAAATTAATGCTACCTCGTGCGCGCGTGCAGCATATATATGCACGCGCTTAATTACCTTTTTCTTTTCTTTGGCCACAGTTTCTTGTTGATAGAGAATAGTGGAACATACTTCCATAAAATTAAGTGCACTCAATTTTCAACTAATTAGTGCTGATATGATCGTACAAGACTTTTATAACACATATAGCTATAGAATTCACCAACCCATGCATGCATCACGCAACTTTTTTTTTTTCTTCCTGGGTCTCCCATGACCTTTCTTAAAATGTAAAAATGATGAATCAATATATAGAGATGGGCGAGAAAATCAAACAAGATTCTAAGAATATATATACAATCAATCAAAGCCTGTCCTGTCAACAACATTGGTGTCCTTATACGTTTCTTAGTTTTCTTTTTTATGGTGGCTAGCTATTGTGTATACGACTTTTTTTTTTCTGAAAAAATGGGGACAACTGGACTGGCACCCAATACCCCACTAGCACTACTGGTCACTTAATTTCTAACTTCTTTTATGTTTTCCCACCTTTTCATCACTTTGTCCTTTTCTTTTTAGCCCCTTTATCCCCACCTAAAAGCTCACACTGCACCAAACAAGTGTTAATGGCGTCAATGTAAAAGTATGTCCTTTTCATTCCCCCACTTCAATAATTAATTGCTCAAAATGCACATCCAATCCATTGTTAATGACCAGACCATATAGCTTAGTAGCATCAAAGCTTTTTGTGAGAGAAAAGTTAGCGCCGCTTGGTTGCTCCTATAAATTTTTGTGTGCCATTATTCTGTTTTTATATTTAATTAAACATGTTTTCTAGTGCATTATATTATATGAAATTTGGAATATGAGTTGCACTCACTGTTTATGGTAGCTGCATAGTGTGACTTGTAGTAAATTACTAAACTATATATATATATATATATATTTATTGTATTAATATCTGATATTGATTACTTAGTTTGGGGAAACAAACAGGAAGGATGAAAATAACAAAAATATATCATGCAATTGAAGTATAAATATCACGAATCTATGGAACTGTTTCACCTACTTTTCTCAAAAAATCTGGTCTTCCTACAACAATAGAAGCAATTTTTTTTAATAAGCACAGGTATCTTCATATTAGGGGTAATTTTGTTTGAGGCACTATCGAGCACTAAATACAATAGACGCAAATTCAAAGCTGAGGATCATGTATTAATTATTAAGCTAGAATTGGGCCTTACAAGTTGTGGGCTTAGACAAGCCAGAGAAAAGCCCAACATTAATATTGGGCTGGCCCGAGTGCAAGACTAGGCTCACATATTAAATTATGTTGGAATTGGGCTCCCACAAGTCATGGCCTTAGACGCACTAGAAAAGCCCGACCCATATATTGGGCCAGTCCGAATGCACTGTAGGGCCCGTGATAATCCGTTTCCATGTTGCTTCTTCCCTGATCCACCGCTGGCTGCGTGACAGGATATGGTTCGCACTTCGCAGGGCGGCAAGGCATACCTATAAATTATCTGAAAAGCAAAACACGGCGAGTAAGGGGACGGTGAAGATTTCATTGTGAACTTGAAGGAGCCTTGTATCTTAACTATGGAGGACGAGGCTGATATATACGATGGTGTTAGAGCTCAGTTCCCTCTTAGTTTTGGAAAGCAGTCCAAGTCGCAAACCCCTCTTGAAGCCATCCACAATGCCACTCGTCGTTCTAGTTCCAATCTCAGCTCTAGTCCCTCTTCTTCTTCTTCGAATCCCTCTGCCACGACCACCGGCATCAAAGGTACCAATGACCTCCCTTCTATGTCCTCCTCTTCCAAAGCTTGGCTTCGTTCCCTCCGCAATTCCAAAAACCCTAACCATGATGCTACGGCCGATCGTGTTGGTGGTGCTTCCACCATTGGGCCGCCTCGGCCACCTCTAGCGGAGGCATCTGATGAGGACGGCAGTGTTATGGTGGGACCGCCTCGGCCGCCGGTTGAAGAAGATGATGATGGTGCGATGATTGGGCCTCCTCCACCGCCTGTTGGTTTAGGTTCCGGTGAAGAAGGGAATGACGATGGGGAGATGATTGGCCCGCCAAGACCTCCCCATTTGGGTGCGTCAAGTGCTGAGGATGATTCAGATGAAGACGAGGTGGGGATTCGCTTTCGTATTCCCCTTAGCAACGAGATTGTTCTCAAGGGCCACACCAAGGTATTTGTGGATACTTTTTTTTTTTTTTTGGCTGGGATGGCATCAGTTGAAAAATAATGTGACAGCATTATGTTTAATTTCTTTGTCTTTCCTGCCATCTTTTTATGTTCAAAATACGGAAGTTTTTGTTGTCTTTGGCTAGGCATATATAGCACTATACTATGTATTCTATACATCTCTAGTAAGACATGATTCGCTAGCTGCAGTTTTACAGCGTATTATGAAAGAAAATAAAGTGTTGCGAATCTTTGTAGTGGCGGTTGAGGAATGAAAAGCTGACTGATAAATGTAACCTTTAACAGGTTGTGTCGGCTCTTGCTGTGGATCACACTGGGTCTAGAGTGCTTTCTGGAAGTTATGACTATACGGTGCGAATGTATGACTTTCAAGGAATGAATTCGCGGTTGCAATCATTTCGACAATTGGAGCCATTTGAAGGTCATCAAGTTCGCAACCTAAGCTGGAGTCCAAGTGCAGATCGCTTTCTGTGTGTGACAGGATCAGCTCAAGCAAAGGTAACGCATGAGCATGACAGCTTATTCTTTTTTCTGTTTCTGTTTTGCTTCAAGTGATCTGCCATTAACAAACTTGTCTTTCTTTTGCAACAGATCTATGACCGGGATGGGCTAACTTTGGGAGAGTTTGTAAAGGGGGACATGTATATCCGTGATCTAAAAAATACTAAAGGCCACATATCTGGATTGACATGGGGAGAATGGCACCCAAAAACCAAGGAAACAATTTTAACATCATCAGAGGATGGATCACTTCGCATATGGGATGTAAATGACTTCAAAAGTCAGAAGCAGGTTTGCATAACTTTGGCTCAAACTTCTGTGGCAATATGCTCTCCCTTGAGGGGTTTCATGCATATGCATATCTGAAGGGTGGTTTTTAAAACAAGTTTTCTAATAAAATCCCCCCAGTCCCCTCAAAAGAGGAAAAACCATGGGGTTGGGGAAGGCTGAGGATGCCTGTTGGTATCATTGGCCGTTAATTAGCTTTAGGCCTAATTTACTATCATTGTGAGTTTTAACAAAATGTCAGAAGAGAAGTATTTTATGGATCGATATTACCCAATAATTATTTTTGTTGAATTATCTGTTCTGAATGGAGATATTATTTGTTTTTCTCTGAGACAAAGGAAGATTGATTATTAATATAATAATGACCGGACTTCACTAAATGAATATACCTGTATCATGTATATGTGTTGTCTTGCACACATATTTATGTTTCCCACGACCGTTACAATTTATTGATGTTGTTGAAGCTAAGCTATGCAATTCTATCATTTCATGGCTAGGTTATCAAACCAAAGCTTGCAAGACCTGGAAGAGTTCCTGTCACCACGTGTGCATGGGATCGTGAAGGCAAAAGCATTGCTGGTGGTATAGGGGATGGTTCTATACAGGTAACTCTTCTGGCTTCTTTCTCTCTGACTTCATTGGGGCAATAAGCAGATAATTCTATGCAGATTTCAAAATAAATGTGCCATTGACACTATTTTTTTTAATGTTTGTTCGATATTCACAGATTTGGAGTATTAAGCCTGGATGGGGAAGTAGGCCAGATGCATATATTGACAAAGGGCATTCTGAAGATATTACTGGTCTGAAATTTTCTAGTGATGGGAGAGTTTTACTGTCAAGAAGCTTTGATGGTTCATTGAAGGTAAATTTCAATATCTTTAGGCCTAAGGATCAGATGCTCTTGCTCTATTTTAAAGTCATTGACTTAGTGCCTGTTTGGGATTTTTGCTTTACATGACAAAACTCTCTTCACATAGTTATCTTGTACGACACAAAATCACCTAAAACAAATTAATCCAAACATTCTTACTTTTGTCTCACGTGCTTGACTTTTCCTCTTACATCTCTCAGGTCTGGGATTTGCGCAAAATAAAGGAACCTCTAAAGGCATTTGAAGATCTTCCGAATAATTACGGGCAAACAAATATCGCTTTTAGCCCTGATGAACAACTTTTTGTTACTGGAACATCCTTTGAAAGAGAGAGTTCAAGTGGAGGTTTATTGTGCTTTTATGATCGGACAAACCTTGAGCTTGTTTCAAGAGTTGGTATATCGCCCACTTGTAGTGTTGTGCAGTGTGCTTGGCATCCTAAACTGAATCAGGTATTTTAACATCATGTGTAACTTATGGGGAACATTTTTCTGTCATCTTGCATTCACCAGAAAACATGGTTGCTTATGATTACAAACCGTTTTGAACTATATTAGATCTTTGCAACGGTTGGTGACAAAAGCCAAGGAGGAACTCACGTACTATATGATCCAACCCTGAGCGAGAAAGGGGCTCTTGTTTGCGTTGCACGTGCACCAAGGAAAAAATCCGTTGATGATTTTGAGGCAAAACCAGTTGTTCACAATCCTCATGCCTTGCCACTATTTAGAGATCAGCCAAGCCGTAAACGTCAGCGAGAGAAAATGCTAAAGGATCCAATGAAGTCCCATAAGCCTGAACTTCCCATAACAGGTCCTGGTTTTGGTGGGCGAGTTGGTGCAAGTCAAGGAAGCCTGCTGACTCAATATCTTATGAAGGTATTGCTCTTTTGTGGAGCATTTTTTTATCTCATTTCTCTCAACTTGTCAGCATTGTTGCTTGGGAATGACACTAACATGATATTTATATCTTATATGTACTTGCAGCAAGGGGGTATGATTAAGGAGACATGGATGGAGGAAGATCCGAGAGAAGCTATCCTGAAATATGCTGATGTTGCAGCAAAAGATCCAAAATTCATTGCTCCCGCATATGCAAAAACCCAGCCTGAGGCTGTTTTTCAAACTTCGGATTCTGATGAGGAAGAGAAACAATAGGGTTATAATTGCTTATATTCTCTGGGCACTAGAGCATATGATCAGTGCCGTGGGAGATAAGGTGGCAAGGGTGACTTGGGAAATAAAAGGTACGTACCTCTTGCAGAGTCTATTTCCCCTTCGAAGTTTGAGAGCCATTTAATAAGCTTAAGAATACAAGAATGAGACGTTTGGAACATGTAGAACTTCGGAGCATGTCTTCTCTCCACCTTACAAGAGACCGCCAGTGCGGTATGCTGGTCCAGCTGTACGTTCGAATCAACAAATAGCGTTTTGTACTATTTTTTCTTATGAGAGCGTTTTGTACTATTAGAATAGAATGTTACCGTGAGAACATCCTTTAGAACACCAATACATATTTATTAATAATAAGTCAAATGCAGGAACCTACTAGCAATTACTTGAAATTCTTATCTGCAATATGTGTAATTAACTTTTGTGCGCTAGTGTTTTTTACCACCTCAAACTTTTTCTAATGACATGCAACTTTCCTTCAAACAATAAATACACACACACACACACACAGGCACAACTTCGTCACAGTATCATTTTCAAGCTTTAAACTTCTTTGTGTTGGTTGTGTTATAAGAATTGCTCTTGAATGAACCTTTTACTTTCTAATTCTTTGAATAGAATGACATCTTTTGCGAGTCAGGACATCGTGTTTTTCACCAGTGACATCATTATTTGAAGCTGTGTGGAAATGCGAAAGAAAGAGAATAGGATAACTTAATTTGTAGACATACCTACCTAGTGAGATACTCCCTCGGTTTCTTGTTATAAAAAACAACCGCCGCACGTACCTTTTTTTTTTTATAAGAAACATTTACTCATTTAGAGAATGTTTTATTTTTTTTTACTTCTTATTTTTCTATTTTGGCCTTATTTAATTATTTCCTATTTAATTTCAATCCAATAAAATTTCACAACCCCAAATGACTATTACTTCTACCACTTTTACTTTTTTATTCTCTTTTGCATACAATCCTTATTATAATAATTTCCTTATAATCTCTCTTATTCTATGTCATCATAAATAAGCATATTTTAGTCTAAAAAAAATTATAATTTTGACACTTATTGTTCTTAACCAACACTTCAAACTATGAAATTCGGTTAAACGTTTCTTATAAACAAAAAGACCGAGGGAGTAGTGTAAAGAAAAGAATACTTCAGCTTCTGTTGTCAAAATGCCAATTCAGGCCAGTGTACATACATAGAGGTGAAAATACTTGCATGTTACAACAACTACAACCACCCAAACAAAATACCTACAAGTTACATACAACTGCTACATAAAGGGCAGCCCAGGTTCCCACCCACTGCTGCATAAAAGTGAAAAATATTACGGCTTGGTTTGGATGGAGGGGGATAAGTAGGAGGAGAATACTATAAAGATTTTTTTTTAATAGTAAAAAATTTTACTATTTTTGAAGTTTTTCCTCCGTTTTACCCCATTTTTCTTTTCATCCAAACTAAGGCTAAAAAGCAGACAATTAGATGCTAATGGGACAAATACTTCAGTAGAAGAGCCGACACTTGCAATCAGCTGATTCACATCTTTTTCTGCTAAGACCAATAATATATCCTAATAAAAAATAGGGAACCTGATGATTTGATTGGAGCAATTAAAATCAGATGGTATCAAGAGACTTAAAGCCCACAAAATTTTGTCCATCTGAACATTGGATATTTGAATTAACGACTACTCCTGGAGATGTTAACCATCATAGAAGAATAACTTATTCTTGTGGGAAACAAGTATGGCCAACAGTTCTTCTGTTGCAACCTGTGATGCTAGAATGAAGTGTCAGAGAAATATGGGTCATTTTCGAAGCTTGATAGACGCAAGTCTGATAGAACACTGAAGAGCTGTGTGTCAACCAGTTGCTGAAAAGTGAAGGATACATAATAGACAAAAGCTATGGTTAGTACTAGTCGCTGCTGTAGAACCAAAAAAACAAATGTTTACAAGAATGATTGATTATTAACTGCTTAAATATGTCAGGAATGAGGTCCACTGTCAAGTTAAACAACACATTCGTGAGTAACTGCTAGGATTAACAAAATTCCCCTTTCATAAATAATGCTACATTGACTATATGATAGTGAATATTTGACGGAGCTTTTTCATAATTCCTGAAAAACCTACCTTTATCCACCAACGAGAAAGATATTAATACACACAATGGAAATTTTTATTATAAACTAAAAGCATGGCGTTGCAGCAAGCCAACTGTAATATAACTTTTTATGCAGGATTAAAATTTCCCATAAAATTTCTTCAAAAGAATCCAAATGTAGTTTACCTTAATGAATGGTCGGTCCCTGCTGGGGAAAGAATCGATGAAGCAGTCTTTAAGAAGCAAAGAAACCTATGCAAATAACCCATTATGAGCCAGAGAAACATGGGTCAACAACCTATTCTACACTAATTGAGAATTTCCAAGAATATAATAACTAATAAGTTAGTTGTCTTACCCTATCACTATTTGACCGTACATTAGTGATCGTGTGTAACCTCATATCTGAACAAAGTGACTCCATATATCTCCACATGACATCCAAAAACTGGGCTGATACTTCAGCCTGTGAAAAAGCACAAGTCATGAATTGCCACTGGTTATGAGAAACACAATAAGCTAGATTGATGTTTTGTGATGGTACTAATCATACGTTGAAAACATGAATCATTTTAGACTGGAATGCTTGGACTAAAAACAATGCTATTAGTGGGTTAAGTTGAGCTATGAAGGGATTAAGAAGTCCCAAATGGGAGAAAACTAGACCGAGTGGGGTAATACTACTGGAAAAAAAAAATCTCAAGTCTCAAAGTTTTAGAACAAAAAGTAATGTCAAGCCTGTTTGTTTATTTCCTCACACAATAACAAGTGCAGCTTATTAATAAATAGAGAATGCAACTAATGACTCCAGTTTTGTCTCAAGTTGGAAATATTGGTTAAAATTAGACAGATTAACGCTGCCATGAATAAAATTTCAACATATTTCTATAATAAAGTTTCAGTGTGTGCAACAAAGAGAAAAGCAGGATCCGAGACTTCAATTTTCCTATATATAGCTGTTAAATACACACACACACACACGTTTTTCACGTGCTCCCATGAAGCCAGCATTTTAGTTTTCAACAAGTGAATTTTCGAGCAGAACAATGTCTTTCAGAGTGAGATCATAGAAACCTGGACTTCGTTACACCTATATACAGGACTCCTTTCCGCAATTGAACTTTCACTTGAAAGTCTAGCATGAAATGGACGCAACTCAGAGATGAGTTCTCTATGCCGTGGAAGTCTTGGCATGAAGCACATTTTGACCTACCGAAAAAAAGAATGGAAAAGTTAAATGACTGTTGCTTAGCTCTATATGGTCATATCACTGGTAAATCAGAAAAAAAAAATGAAATACAATAAACTATTCCTTTCTAGTTTATTGATGAAATATATATATAGATAGAATAATCTCATTTATTGTCATTTGAAATTTGATTCAGCAAAGACTTCCCCAAGTCAAAGGCACATGAGTCAATGTAGGTTTTTGACCTAAATATTAATGCATGGCACGTGGGGGCTGCTCTATGGTGAATTAAGGAGGTTGAGGAAATAAGGTTGTACTCAGAGTAATAGATATAAATTTTGACCTAGTGATAGATATTTGATCCTACATCTTTGGTTTAAGTCCATGTTCAACAATGATATGCAAGAGCTTCCAACTTTTTGAAACTAAAAGCATTTTGGTGGAGATCTTGAATATAAAAATATATTTCTGTAGCTTTAGAGAGACTGCCCACAGTGCTGTCAAAATAATAGTTAAGTAGTCATTGACCTTAACAAACCTGATCATTAAGTAAATCAACTTGAACGAGATTAGTAGTTCTTATTTTCAAATCAACGGGCTTATGCTGTATGCCAATCTGCAGTATCATTAAAAAAACAAAAAAAGATTAAAAATGAGACCATACTCAAGACATGTTTCAATTGGTCAGAGCAAGGTTTTACATGTTATCTGCTCATATTCACAAATTCCTCCCAGAAATATCTGAAGAAAAAGGAAAAACCCGGCATGACATAGATGAGTCAAGACAGGAACAAAATTTCAGTTCAAGTTATCTTTCATTCATACTCAGTTCAGAGATTTGTTCAAAGATTATTGTGCGTCTAAATCTTAACTTTATTTAATTACTAAGATAGCTATAATTTTGTTCGAAGCTGAAAATTTCCAAATAGACAAACCAATAATCACTTCGAAAGTTCCCGTCTTGTCTTGATGATTCATGTGCAAAGAAAGAAACAAAAACTATATTTTATTTCGTTTTTTAAGCCAAAAATGAAGTGATTACAAATACAAGTGATGTTATATATGTATGTATGTAAGCACAAACAGGGCTAAGTGCGAGAAGTAGTAATAGATGTGCAAACAAAGTCACTGGAGTTTTTTCACAGGCTTTTCTCAATGCAAAAATTCACAAATAAACCGAATGTAAGCATACAAGGAAAAGAAAATGAACAAAAAAATCATATGATTAAAAAAAGAAGGGTGAAGTAGCACTCAACATCCTAATGTTATTTATAGTGCATGTCAGCCTCGCAGGAGCCTTGATGTAATCATATAAGGAAGAGAAGTTTTTTCTTATAGTGCATACAAGGAAAAGAGGGGTGAATGTTATTTTTAATCATATTTATGGTTTAGGGTGCTGGAGCCTGGATGTAACTGAAATTATAGGAACTATATGCACCAAGAAAATAATATCAGTGTGTTAAATGCACCATAAATAAGATTAAGGTGTTGGATGCTATTGGGAAATAATATCAAAGTACTGATTGTATTTTACCCAAAAATTAAAAAAAAAGGAAGAAAGCACATAATAATAGGAAAACTGAAGCATAGACTAAAATAAAACATGACAATATGTATATGAGATGTTTGACTAAAGACATGATGTAGCCTGCGGGTCTTTAGGATCCCCCCATGGGACTGTATTATACGGTCAATCAATTTATTTGTAAAAATGAAATATAATAGAACAACTCACAATATACGGAACCGGTGCATCAAGAAAATCAAACATATTCTGGGGCAGAACCTGAAATGTGGGTCAAGCATAGTGTTAGACATGTGATTAATGCAAAGAGGAAAATCTGAAACCAGGGTTTGTTTATGCTTATGAACTTACAGGGAGAAACAAACTCTGCCACTGAAACGGACGAATCACGGGAATAATAAATAGCACTACAGCAGATAGAACACCCTGCACCGTTTCGAAATAAAATAAGAAAAATTTATATGACATCTCAGTAGCCAACCAAATTGGACAGCAGCAGAAAATAACTACTAAGCCCAAAACATTTCCAAGCAAATTAACAACCATCAATTGGTATGATTGTTTCATTTACTTACCAGATTTGGACACACTACTAACACCTGTTTTTCCAACAACACTCCTGCAATTAATGCCAACAGCTGCCAGTAAAATTATGTATTAAAATTTAAACCAATCAAGATACATGTAATGGATACGGTTAGTAGCAAGAACGAAAACTTCAACATTCAGTCGAGGAGTGGATGAAAATATAATATATATATATATATATACCATATAAAAACGACAAAGAAAAGTATTATTTTCAGCAAACTATCGATGTTCTTCACATGTCATATGACTGAAGAATTGGTGGATGGAAGTAACCTATAAAATTATTTGCAAGGATTATTGTTTGATTCACTGTCTTTATCCTGTTTTATAAATCATGGGTCGCTGCATAACACAAATCACAGGACACTCCGTATCTGTGAGTACAATAAAGCATAATGAGTATGGAAGGGAAGGAAAGAAAAAGAAGATTATGTTCTGTAAACGGATCACAGGGTATTCTTTTTTATTCGTCTTTTACATTAAAGCTCATGCAAATTCTTTAGAACTATTAAGCACAAGTCTTCCGCGGAAAGTATACAAGTGATTTCTTAAAAGAACACTACTTTAAAAGGCAATTGAGGCATAGGGGGGGGCAAAAGAGAAGAAAAAAGTTGCGCTTACATTTTCAAGGGACAGAACTCGACAAATAGTCACAATTGTCCATGTAGAAAGTGCAAGAGCTTCCTCAGCAGCAGCCAACTTTGCATTTACCTTTTACCAAGTACAGTTGTAAGGAGTGAACATAACTGTGGAACAGTTTTGTGTTAACGACACTAAAAAAATTACCTTAGCAGGTTCAAAACTATTTAAACAATTTTCAAGAAAGCCAAGAGCAACAACTGGAGGCCTTCTATACAAAATAGGCTGAAGATGTTCCAGAGGGTGGAAAATGACTTCACTTCCCCGACGTGGAAGAGGAAGACAATGATATCGACACACTAGCAGTAGCAAATCATTCTTATTTTCCTGCAAAATAATTCGCAGGAATGAAATCATTCTTATCGACACACTAGCCAGGCTCACTTGAACAATGGGAAGCAAATCAAAACCATTTTACACTGACCCTGGCCCATTCCATTAAAAACTCATCCCCGTCATCATCTTCATCATCATCATTTGCAAAAAGATCGTCCTCATCTTCTGATGCCACGCTTATGACCGGACTGCCGATTGTAGCAACATATTAAAGACTGATGGAGAGGGCAGTGTGCAGAAATTGTAAAATGTATTAATTTTTGTAACCTTATTAGTTTATTAAACAACGTTCCAATTGTAAAAGGACATTTTGGGGATAAGGTACTCTAACGCGCTCTAATACTCTTTGAAATTTCACAACTTCTCAAATGCTTTGTTCTTAATTCTTGTGGTTATTAGATTTTACATAAAATAATAATATTTTGATATCTTATTATACATAAAAATTAGTAAAGTTTTGAATTTTTTATAATTTTTTAAAATAAATACACAATTTTAGAGTTTTTTTTAAATCATAAAAAATTTAAAACTTTATTTTTTATTTTTATAAAATATTAAAATATCACTTATTTCATTTAGAATCTAACTGCCGCACGAAATAAGGGAAAATCTTTTGGAAGGTCGGAAATCACAAAAAGCCTAAGCGGATTAGACGCCCCCAAAGCCGACATTTTTAGAACTTAAAAGGTCCTAAAACAAAAGGTAAAGATGGAAAACTTCTTCGTGTTGTCCGCATTAACAAAATAAAGATGAATGTACCTCCTGAAAGGTGACAGAGAACTCCCAAGATGCTTCAATGCACGACGACCCCTAGAAGAATGAGGTGTTCCTACCTTTGGGGAAGCTTGACAATCTTCATACTTCTTTCCATCCTTATCTTCGTCCCTGACCTGGCTAAAATCAGAAGCTTCACTGGTGGTCATACTTCCTGGGGACTCGGGATCCCATAATTTGGCTGAGATTTCATCATCAGATACAATAATTCCTGCAGCAGCAGCAGCAAGGGCTGCTGCATCTTTAACAGGTATTGCACAAGCCATCCAATCACTTAAAGACTCCGTCTCTAGGGTGTCATCATCATCTTCATAATTTGTTTGATCGTCTAGTTTAGGCGGTAGAAAAGAACCAGTAAGAGTCATTTCATTTACAAATTGAGTTATCCGATTCAGACGTTCCTGTGCAGCAAGACTGCAACCAAGTAAGGCATAGTGAATTACTATTGGATCTGGGAAAAAACAATAAACCTAATGCTTTAATGCTACTGCTTGTAAATATAACACGAGATTTTTTTTAAAAAGATTAAGTTAGTTAATTTAATCATATCATATATATATATATATTGTGTAAATGAGTTAGATAAATTAGTTCAAAAAAAATAATAAATATAAATATTTTAAAATAATTTAATTAAGTTTTTTAATTTTTCCAAAATAGTTAACTAGGTCTTATATTTACTACTAGTAGTATGATGACAGCCAGCTTTGTGAATCACTATGTGAACATGCAGAAATAATATGCTAACCTGTTTAACATTTCAAAATGCAGCTCAAAGAAAGGAACTCTAGTCAGCAGACAGAAACAACGAGGAGCAGAAACCATAAAACGGCTGCATGCTCCCGAGGGAAGAGTAAGGGGAGACGATATGCCTAAGATACTAGGTGGCCGTTGTAAGATTTCAGGCACATGTAAACAAACCCCGTAGAGAGTTTCATTTTCTGCGGCCTGATCAAGGCATATATATAGGTGAAAAAATTTGTTTCAAACCACCTTTCTCAGTTCCAGAGCAATAAGATTGCGCATAAAAAATAAATGAGAAATAAACTGGCATAAAATTTGTCAACAGCAGACACGTCCAGACCTATGAAGCAAGGATACTTAAATTGATCTTGGCAAAACAAAAAAAAAAGGATACTTAAATTGATGAGTTGTGTCCATGACTGACACTTGCCAGATGCTTGTATTTGGTCACAACACGAGACTTCAAACAACACTTGGGACAATCTAGATATTGTGGTGTCGCCTTGTCATTGATTCATTGTTCATTGGTTTTAAACCAAAACACACACCATATAGATAAATACATGGACAGTTATAACAGATAGTAACAAACTTTTAATAACAGTCGATATTCCACAGCATAGCCTTTTAAATTATGAAATTCTATGACATGCAACAGGACTTTTTGTTTAACCTAACATTCTAGACCCCCTCCTTCTCCAAATAATGTGAGAACACGAGCTATGCAATATGTCTAAGCTCCATCTATGTCTTCAATTCCAATAAGCTAGCGCATGATGAATCATACCATCAGCACGCACATATTTATGAAATTTTATCAAATTGGAAAGCACTGATCTGTTAACAGTGCACGTGTTATGATGTAAAGTGTTACCCAGCCACCCCAATCACCTAAAAGGAGATTCAAAACAAGATTAGGTGCACATCCTGAAAAATGACGAGAACTGTTGAACAAAATGGATGAACCAACAGACGGATAAATCGATTATTTCTAGAAGAGTTCAAGCAAAGGGCCACAAAATATATCCAGAAAACACACTCATATTCATAAATGAAAGTGATAAGCAAATTACCTTGAGTGAAAAGATAAATGATAAATCATCTCTGCCTAAATGAATCTGCAGAGAATAAACAAAAAGAAATACAATAAATATCCCCTGGTCAAAGACTGATAACATATAGCAGTTTAACTATCATTCAGAATGAGAACCAACATATAGAGGCAGCAAATTTGAAATAAAATTATTGAATTTGATCCATTTGACTGACTCCATGAGAGATGAGAGAATCCTTCCAGAAAGAAAAGTGGGTTGCAAAAGAATGAACAGAGACACGGCCAATAACTTCTCATCTTTGTAGATACAAGAAATAAGAAGTAGAAGCTAGCATTGAAAAGAAAGATCAAGGAATATAGACGCAGCTCCTTAGTTTTTCTCTGTTAGTACTTGCACAAAATATCAAATAATGTTTATATTATTTGGAATATCTGCTGATTTGGAATACCTGTCCATACACAAGTTCATTCAGTTCACTTAGAGATGGAGTCCTCTCCAACAATGATGCCTGTAAATGAACATCCAACAAATGAACAGTCAAGTAACAAATATTAGCCCCAACAGGAGAAGAAGCACATCACCAATCACAATATCTTTTGGGAGCACAAGCCAAGTAAGAACAGAGAACCCAATGGCCACTTACTAGTTTAATGCAGCAACGAAGCATCATAACATGACTTATTCAGGTAAGTTAATGTTGGGTGGGTTATTTGTTATCAGTGCCGTAATCTGGACAGAACTGATGTGGAGAATTTAGGAAGAAGAAGAGAAATTGAATAGAAGAGAGATTAGAGAGAGAATTGAGAGATCAGAGAAGAGAGAGACGCAAGAGTCATACTGAATCTGCATTCATTCACAATAGGCAACAACCAATATGAGAGGGATGCCTTTTATATAGAGTTTAAGCAGGGGTAATAATGCTCTAATCCTACCTAATTAGCTAAGGGACAAAATTAGTGCTGTGTTTGGCTGATACTATTCTAATAATAGCTAATGTCACTCTCAACTAACATTGCTCTTCCCCTTAGTAACTTGCCTAACATTCAAAATATAGGATTAGTATTACAATTTCCAAGGTATTAAAACCCAGACCAGGTATTGAACCGGTCGGGGTACTGGGTTAAGGGTCAGTAAGTCAGATCGGGGTCAAACCGGAGCTAAACTGGAACCAAACCAATGAGAAATTGAAGATTTTAGACTTATTGGTATAAAATTCTAAAGAAAATATAATTTTTTTTTAATTGGAAACCGGACCGAACCGGGAACCGGACTGGTCTACCGGCCGGTTTGCCTGTTTCGGGGCCGGACTGGTCCGGTTTCCATAACCCTGACAATTTCATATCATTATTCCGCTTGTAAAGTGGTAATCTAATGTTCCGTATTCAATATAATATGATGTCCCTCACTTCAAGATCACGAAAAATAAAAAACAATAGTAAACAAGGAAAATATAAAACTTTCATGCATCTGAAGGAGGAGCAAGAATGACTGACAATGAGCAGTAGGACCAATTAAGTACCCTCCAAAATAGGAACATATAAGACTATCAAATATTTTCACCAAACAATTCATACAGTATCATTTTACAATGAAAAGCATTTGAGATATCTAATTCAAATTACTAGAAATGGAACCAGCTCACCTTGACACCTCCAGGAAAGCAAAAGGAGGCTAGATCCTTCATGCGCATGGTCAGCTTCTTCCCAGGAGGATATTTGAAAAGAATCTGATGTAGAAATAATGAAATATAGATATCAGACACAGAATTCATTAATCAGTGATAATCGCCTAAATTGTAGTCATAAAAATGGGTAAATTCGGGAGCATGAGATGGATACAATAAGTTTTTTTCATAAAATTCTGAATTCATCAGAAGGGAATCACAAATACTAGATTTGCATAATGACTATAGAATTACATGCATTTCAATAAAGTTTACTGAAAAACATATATTTCAATAAAACCCTACAAGATTAACCAGAAAATATTCATCAATAGAGAATCACGGGCACTAGATATATCCAATAATGCACATAAGGATTCTTTTTTGTTTGCTATCTAACATACCTGAGGTTCCGGTACTAGAGACTCCTGTTGCTGCATCGTTTGGAACTCTACAGGTGCATATTTTCCCTCTTTTTCCCACTTCTTCCTATTTGCAAATGCAAACTCCAGAGCTTCCAGATTTGCATCAGGATGCAAACCCACAATCACAAAATGTTCGAACAGTGAGGCTGGCTCCTTATAATTTGCACAATCCTACAGCATTATCCGCATTGAAATTCTTGAACAGATTTATAAGTTTAAATTCCCAACAAATATATGTGAGAGATGCAATGGATGGAACAACTTCGACGTCAATTAGGCAGATAAGATTTTAAGAAGTAAGAATCGTATGGAATACTACTGGAATTCTGATAGTGGAATAAAGCAGAACAGAATTGAATACCAGGGTTTTGGAATTAAGCTGATACCACTGACGTTTTTGGTTCAGTAAGACCTCAGGGTTAAAATTCAAAGGGGAATTTTCTTCATGGGAATTGATTCCTCCCCGCCAAGCCTTCTGCACATGATTCTTCAACTTCTGGTAGCTATCACTTCTATGAATTCCTGCAGTTACAACTTCACTTTGACAGCGTCTATGTCCATGAGGCCCCTCGAGTGAAACGGCAGTCTTCTCACTATGCAAAGCTTCTCCACCAACTCCAATAGCCACCTCAGATAACTGATGCAGGGCCATATTTATATACTTATCTCATGTTTTAAAGGTGCAGTTCACGAACAAATTGCTGCTTCGGCTCCATTGCTCAACTTGATTCCAAACCAACACATAGATGGACTATATAGACGACTCAATTCGAAGCAGATTTGAATAGGCAGACACAGGAGAAAATTTAGCGTTCTGACGACTCCCTTTAAATCATTAATGACGATCGTTTCTTACAGATAACCAAATCTCAAAACCATTTGATACGCTTTTAACGATCAATAGATTTGTAACCTTGAGCACGTCAACTCTACAAATATTTTCGAGGTTCTGAAGTCCTCCACGTAAAAACAATCTCACCGGACTTTAATATAGAAGACAACAATGGAACTGCTGAATTTTTTTATATTTTCCTGGCACATAATAAAAGAGCCAAATCAAGTTATAAAACTCTCCCAACTTCAAATTGTAACGCAAATGAAGGCCGATAAATGCATGAAAATAAACGAAAAGAAAAGAGATGATCCCGAAAAGAACAGGATGGCATGAGAATCAACATTGTAGATAAATTTATCAGCAATTCGTACCTCTTTTCTGGTTTCGACTGCTGGATCTTTGGAGGCGAACGGCGGGAAAATAATGGGAAGAGGCGGTTGTTCAATGTTTTGGTGGTGGGTAAGTCTTGGAGCCAAAAAAGGAAACAAAACACGTACGGAACAAAATATTTCAAAATAATAATTACTTCTATCCCCAAAAAATTTTTATGTTATTTTACAAACAAATTATTTTATAATAATTACTTTAAAAATAATAATGTGGGGACAGGCAAAAAAATTAATAATGTGGGGGAGGTAATTGCTAATGGGGAACTTGAAGGGGCAGTAGTGAAAATATGAAAGGCGACAGCGGCAATATCTCACAAATTTCAATGATCTTGCGTCGGTTGGCGTGCGCCAATAGAAAACCCGGGAGGGAGGGAGGGAGAGAGGCCGCGCGCAATGTAGTGGACCCCAGAACCTAAATTGCCACGTATCCAATAACGGCTTAATTAATTAATTGAATTAACGGTTAAAGATTAATTACGGCTTACATTTATATGAACTAGTTCAGGACCCGCGCAATGCGCGGGAATAGTGAGAATGATAAATTATGAATGATCAAATATATAAAAAGTAGAATAATTTTTAAATCTAAATATAAGTTCCATATGAGGTTTACAGATTACAAAAAACTTCTTTATACACAACATTGGAAGTCTTGTTTGTAGGTTGTCCATCGCTATCCAAAATTAGAATCTTCAGCCCCTCTTTTCGTCTAACACGTGAAACAGCTACATATAGTTGACCATGGGTAAACACTGGACGTGGTAAGAATAATCCAACACTAAGCAAGCTTTGACCTTGACTTTTGTTAATAGTCATGGCAAAAGAAAGGACAACAGGGAACTGGCGTCTACAAAGCTTGAAGGGATAGCTTGAATCAGATGGAGTAATTGTCATGCGTGGTATTAGAACTTGTTTGTTTGAGTGTGGGCCTGCTAAAATTTCACATCCAATAACATGCTTCTCCAACCTAGTCACAATAAGCCTAGTTCCGTTGCAGAGTCCCATGGATTTGTCAATATTTCTCATGAGCATTATAGGAGCACCTACCTTAAGTTTGAGCTGATGGTTTGGCAAACCTGACATAGTGATTTTATTTAGGAACTCAACCGAATGAATGTCAGTGATTGAACTAACATTTACATCTTGTTTAGAAACACTGTCTGCACTTAAGTAGACCATTTCCTCACCCGGGAGCATTTCAAGCATGCGATTATTTACCTCATCCACAATAGACAAGGTAGCAGTAAGGATGGCACGCTCACTAAAGTACTCCTTGTCATGTAAATGGTGTAGTAACTCTGGGTATGTGGATTGAATAATACACTTCAATGGATCATCATTAGGCATCAAGAGGAAGTCATCAGGAATAATAATCAAGTCATCAGTGTCATTCACTGTGGGAATAGTGCCATCACCAATTGATAATATCCAATTTCCAAATTCGGTGAGAGCATCATTATTAGATGAGGAAGCACAACTGGATAGCCTCATGTTTTTTGTAAGCGTAAATATCTTGCATTCCTTCCATAAGTAAGAAGCATTGATGCTAGCAAAAACAATATCTTCACGGCGACCCCTAGGAATAACAGGGAGTATTTGTCTAAAATCCCCTCCAAGCACAATCACTTTGCCCCCAAAGGGTTTTGATAAGGCACATGAGTCTATTCGTTTCATGATATCACGCAATGATTTATCTAATGCCTCAAAACAAAATTTGTTTGCCATAGGGGCTTCATCCCAAATGATAAGAGAAGTTTGAGATAATAGTTCAGCCAATTGGGTTCCCTACTTAATATTACATACTGAATCTTCTGTGATAGTCAAAGGTATAGCAAACTGAGAATGTGCAGTCTTACCATTAAGAAGAAGAAGTGAGGCTATTCCGCTTGATGCAACAGTTAATACTATCTTGTGATTCACTCTTAGTGATGTAGATAGTGTTCGCCACAGATATGTTTTCCCAGTGCCTCCATAACCATAAATGAAGTACATTCCCCCGATAGACTTATTGACCGCATCAATGATAGTGTCATATATGCTTCTTTGTTCTGAAGTAAGCCTGGGAAGTAAACAATGTAAATCATGTGACAGAGTTTCTAAATTGTAATTCATTTCAGCAATCAAGAGTTTATTCCCTAGAGATAATCTAGTAGGCATGCTTGGACAAGGCATGGTTGGGAAATCACACAGGCTTCTGCCGTTTGCATGCAATGCTTCCTCTAGTTCTAGTAATGTGTGATCATGTAATTCTTTTTCATTTAGGCTGAATCCTACACATTGAAGGAAAATAGTTAACACCATAATGATGAACAAATGAACATATAGAAAGAAGAAATAATTATGAATGCATCATGTTATTACTTGTACCTGAATTATTAGTTAAATGTTGTAGCCTATATAATATATCTTCTGCCATTAACTTCCATGTCTGGGCCCATACAATTTCAGGGCGACTCATGCAATTGCAAAAGAGCAATGTACCAAATAAACGGCGAAGGTATTCTGGTGTGGCCCAGCGGCTAGCTTCTAATATAGCATCAATATACTCTTTATCATCTTCTAATAAACCCTTCGCATAGCAAGCATCTCTGAAGGTTGCATAGTGGACGCCATCTACTGTTCGTATGTCACGATAAGATTTTGGACCTTTAACAGATGCAAGCAAAAGGCGTAAATAGAAGACTTCACCTGCCCCTGGAGGAACATAATACAATCGGCCAATAGCAAAACCTGATTTCCTCAAGTCCCACATCTGCGTATCTTCTTTGTACACAAACTTTGTAGGAAACTCCGAATAAGTTAGTGATCGTGCAGACTCAAAATCATCATTTGCTTTCATCCATGCTTCAAATTGGGTCAATTTTCCAGTATTGCGATTGACAACATTATTTAAGTCCTCATGCTCTTCATACAGAATTGATTGTTGACCAGGAAGATGGAAAGAAAGTCTTTCAACTGCTGGTGTTCTATAGTTAATGTCAAACCCCAATATCCTCCAAGCAGCCTCACATGGTGATAAATACCTAACATCACAATACATCTTGATCTCATCATGCACCATATCACTATTATTAGATGAAGATTGGGAATAGAAAGCGGCTGTAGCACGATCATGCCCCTTAGTTACATATTTGAATAAGTATTTGATTGAATCACCTTCTTTACATCTCTCAACATTAATATGAGCCCGATATTTTAACAACAGGTAAGGGTTGTAAGGGACAACACTCCTGTTATCCAATGGAATTCCATTTTTCATGATATGTCTTCCGTTGTTTGGTCTCTTGTATCTTGGGTAACCATCTTCATGAATAATGGTGGTTGAATTAAACTCTTTGGGATAATGTTTACTGCATGTGCCCTTACTCATACAAGGAGACTTAGGATTAGCACTCCCACATGGACCATGTATCATAAAGTCGCTAACTGTTTGATATAACTCAGGATCAACATCCTTATCTGGTATCTCAGCACAAATAACTTGATCAACATCAGAAGCAGTAATGATCTTCTTGTCTGTTGCTAAGAAAATAACAATGTGGGCGTGGGGCAGGCCTCTTTTTTGAAATTCAATTGTGTACAAAGCTACAAAAAAAATAGTTGGGTTAATAAATATGATATAAATTTATATGCACACAATTAAAATAGGAGAAAATTCCTTGGGTAAAAGTTAATGATGCAAATAGTGAGTATATAATAGATATGGAAATAACTAACCTGCTTTTACTGGACCAAAAAGATCCCCCCGTTTTATATCCTTCATAAGAAGATCTAGTTTCATTTTAAATATCCGATCAAGAATATGTGGTATGTGCTCTACCTTTGTGTCAAAATCCTGTATATATCTCGTAATTTCTGGCCATCCTGGGTTACAGGTAAATGTGATAAATAGATCAGGGTACCCAGCCCATCCACAAATAGCCATGGCATCTTGATAATTATTGAATATGTAGCGAGCTCCCCCTGTGAATGATGATGGCAAAATAATCCTTTTTCCTCTAGCTGCAGCCTCAGTCTCACCTTGTAAAACAGCATCTGTTAGTCCTCTATATAACTCTGCACGGAGTTGTTTTTGATGATTTCGGATGTAAGCCAACCTCCAAGATTCCATCATCATGTAAGCATCTACAATAAATTGCTGGAAAAGTTTTCCTCCATGTAGTATTACTGACCAGTTGTCCATTCTATCTTGGATAAGGTACGCAAAATATTCTCGCATTGAGACATATGTGTTTTTCCCTTGGTTGGCAAATCTTTCTCGAACATGAGGAATTTTTTCCTCATAGCCACCAACACCATGCGGGAATAACAATGGATATTGGAGTGGGAGGAAGTCAGGGTGAGTCTCATGAATGCGCTTAAGGAGACCAGTTCTATATTGTACTATTATATCTCGACCTTGTTCTGTTGATCCAATGTCTCCAACAATTAAGGCAGCAATCTCATTTTGATTTGTAGGCAAATTATATTGACGTCTGTTTGGTCCTCTTTGATGGATGAGTTTAATATTAATACATTCTCCCTCATGTGAACTGATGAAATCACGTGCCTTGCGGAAAGTTTGCACCAAGCAATTATGATCATCCAGCATAGTTTGGAGGGATTCAAGGATGTTGAGCTTAATGGGGGGTGATTCACCATTGTCGCCACTGAGAATCACAAAAAAAAAAAAAGAATTATTTATGATATATTTAAGCTAAGATAAATATATTGCAAATTAAAAATCCTAATGGAAGTAATTCATATATACCGTATTGCAGAAACTCTGTTGGAAACCTCATTTGATGTATCATAAATATACAATTGAGCAAATTTTGGAGATGCTCCTTCCATAGGGAGGATACTTCCAATCATATGAATGTTCTGCCCACCCATTCTATAAACATAAGGACCTCTGCCATCATTGATTTCTCTATCTATCTTTCCACCCATTGATGTAAAAGCAAACATCATATTATAAGTTCTTATATGAGCTTGAAAGTGCTTACTATCAGGATGGCTTCCATCCAATAAGCTTTTCAATAAGGGGGGTGGCTCTGCTACGACAGGCAATTTTATTTTTCCTTGGAGGCAACACATTCCAAATCTAGGAACATATTCATTTACATCCTTTCTCAGTCTTTCATTATACCACATCTGTGCTCCACAATATACGCAAGAACAATGCGGATCACCTAGATCTTCATATAATGTCAACTCTACAAGTAAGCAAAGCTATTAAATGTCAGGGTAAAGGTTGTAATTATATTTGAAGGATCAATACAATCTTTGTGCACAAATGGTGTTTTCTATAGTGTTAATAAAAAGTGTGCAAAATCCAAAATTATACCATTTGCAGTTCCAGAGGACGAGGCTCTTCCAAGAACTTTAGATGTATTTGTCATCAAGTTGAGTGATACTGATAAAAGATCAAAATAGTTTAGTTAAAAGTTACTTATACAATGCATCACAGAAAGAGTACAAAGTATTGCTAAATTAAATAATGGCAAAGAATGTTGTACCATTCGGTGTTGCATTGAAAACATCTTGAGCCAAACGTGCGTCCTCGCAATTGAGAGAGGATTGAAGCTCATGTATAATTTGTGTCTCTGATCATAAATTGTAGGTAATCATGTGGTTAAAAAAAAACCTTTAAATCCCTCTCAACACAAACTTTGATCAAATCCCAATCAACACAATGTTAATTAAAAATAATAAGCCCGCTCCAAATGTTAACTTCATTAGTAAGACAGCCAAATCCCACTTAATTAATGAAGGACCCAACTCCACTGCATCATCACTAAAGTGAATGTACATTGTCCCTTCAATTTGGCAATACTAATTACCTTGCGTTTTCATATGAATATATATGTATATATATAATATGTATATATTATATATATACATATTAATATGCGTTTTCATATATATATATATATATTCATATTTATATATTGATCAAAATATGTATATATACACATATGATAGAGCTAGGCAGTTTTAATTCATAATTGGGAAAGAGGTTACCAGATAAATTAATAAAAAGGGGAGACACAAGGAAAGGCGCATATATATATATATATATATATATATATATATAAGAAAATCACAAAGGCAAAAGTAGCATGATGGAGAAAAAATTTGTAGAGTGATAAAAATCAAGAAGCATATGGATACACACATATGGAATGAGATATGCCACATTGAAGTATCATGTGGTATGAAGTGTCATTTTAATTTAATTTGGGATTTACACATGCAATATGATGAATGCTTTGGATGAAAATAATCGAAAAATAAGTTTGTACATATAACTGAGCAGAAATTTTTAAACCTATATTGTAGCAAGCATATATGTTAAGTAGTTTTTACCCGTATTTCAATTAACGTGCTTAGCTGAATGATTTAAGTTGTCAATTATGAATAATTGGATTCCACTGTATAGATAAGTTAATTTTTTAAAAAAATTTAACTTGAAAACGAACTAACCTTCTGTGATATTAATCCCAGATCTTCTATGTGCAGATGAGTTGGCTCTCTTTTCTCGGAGAACTTGAGCACGGTAGAATCGTGTGTTGGCCGAAGTGGAAGTTTGTCTTATAACGCCAGATTTCTCAATACATGTTCTTTCTGTTAAGCATTACAGAATAAATATTTCAAAGCAATAATGTTAGTATTATACATGTAAAATAAGAGACAGAGACGTGAAATATTAGCATGGTGTTTCGGGTGTGAGATAAGTACAAAGACAGAGACCAAATTATATATTCAGAATTTTTTTTGCAGATACAAGAAATACGTTTTTTTAATGAAGATTCGGAATTCTTAAAAAATAAAATTGTGAAATTATTTTGACTGTGATATTCAAAATACAATCCAAATTTCATATTTAGTTTAGCATCAGTTTAGTAATTTTTATTATCATATTTAAAACGATGATATCATTAGTTTTACATACTTAATGTAAAAAATTTCAAATATATATCTATATATATGAAAACGAAGAAAAAATGTATAGGTAAAGTGAGAGCAAATAATATCACCATCATATATTATCTAAGTTTAAATTATTACATTTGAATAGATTGTAGCAACTACGAATCGTATTAGATAAGATAATTTGAGATTATATATAGCTTAAAACTATTGTATTAAATATAAGGCCATATGTATTTGATTTTAACAATATTTAATATTATTAGAACTGTATAATGGAAAAGCATAAAAGCACGTATAAGATTTAGTTTGATCATAGGTATAATAATAGGATCATATTTAAATGATTTAGTGGTTTAGATAATATGTATTAGTATAAATATTAAAAATACTCAATATGTACTCTAATTAAAGACAAACATTCAAGAAAATTTCAACATATCCTCTTCATACAGACCGATTCATAAGCTTACCATCTTGTGCCGCCTGGCCGTATATATCTTGAAAATTGTGTGGTCATACTGTTTTATTATCAGTTAGCAATAGCAGATAAAATTAGAGATGCTGAAAAGGCGTAAATATTTACCCCAAATCATACTGGAATCTACACGTGCATCTTTTGTTTGTTTTTTTCGTCTTCTAATCTTGAAAGTATACACCCAAACATATATTCTAAAAGAATATAATCAACAATAAACATAACACTGAATAATTCTATGAGCCTCTATCAACCATTTCAAAACAGAATACATGTATACGTAGCACACAGTAAGCACTCACTATTTGTTATATCTGAGAGGGGTGATTGCGCTAAAGATTGGTTGGACCAGCTACTCCTTTTACTCTTAAAATGTTGCATTATGTTCTCTGTAGAAACTCCAACAGATGAGCAATAGTAGATACAGGAAAGCAATAATAGACTGACAAATTAAAAAAATGAGTAATTGATCTTAGGCAAGCAACATAAGATTACAAAGGTCATAAATGCTCATAGACAAACCAGTACAAAGCACATTCTGAGATTCACTTTGTTGGGGATCTCGACGTCGCTTTCTGCGGAGGATATCACATCGATTTGCTCTAGCTGCAGCATGATCGGAACCCCCTCCTAAGAGTGCAATCATATGACCAATATATAAATCACCATTATAATTCTATGCAAATGAGAAAATGCTCAATTAGAGGGGAACAAATTGTGTATAGTGCGGCAGTTTACCTTGATATGAACTCATGCTATAGATTTCGCTTGCCCTATGAAATTCTTCACACACAGAGGCATAACCTATGCTTGGGCTAATGATGCAGTTCAATGACGAAGAAGAAAACTAAAGCAGTTGGCACGTTTAAGCGGTAAGTTGGAGAAATTATGAATCAATCATCAGTTACCGCATAGTGGAGGATTGTGGGTACGTAGTGGCCCACACATGAATATGTATTCGGTTACATCGCACCATTTAGTATTTAACTAATTTATAACTTTATAAAATATATAGGAGGGGGAAGGCTATTTCCAACGTGGTTAGATATGTGCCATTGAACATTTTTTAAATTAATATAAATGCATCTTTATTATTGAAGGCAAATCGTTATTTTTTTTTAATAAATAATTATATATATCTTGAATTTATCTTTATAATTTAAAGGTAACAAAGCAATGAGGTCAATGAATTTGCAGTCTCAAAATTCGCTAGTTTATATCATTAAATTATTTCTATGCCAAAGACTAATTTAATAAGGTCATTCAAAATTACGTAAAATATATGGAAGATAACTAAGAAAAAATATCGATTGTTAGTTAATCAAAATTCTACATATATTTCATATCATTAATTAAGTAATTCGGATTTACACATTAAATATGGAATATAATTGACAAAAAATTTTAAAATTTGAACTGACAAGAATCATGGTCATATTAATTGGCAAACTAACGGGGAGCAATTGCTAGTTAATTAAGATTCTACATATATCATATCGTTAAATTATACATGACGGTGACTAATTTAATTAAGTAAATTATATTTACTTATCAATCAAATATGGAAGATAATTGAGAAAAAAATTTAAAATTTAAACCAACGGGAATCATGGTCATATTGATTGGCAAAGGAGGAAAAAAACTTAAAATTAACAAAAAAATCATGTATAATTTATCATCTAGCAATTTGGATACGTTGAAAAAAAATAAAGTAACCACCTGCACAACGTCTAAGTGTCATGTAGGGGGTGTGCCGTGTGGCGTTAATCTAGGCATGCTAGATGTGAAGTAGTAAAGCCTCCAGCAGTTAAATAAGTTGTGAGATCACAACATAGCAACAAATCAGTTTTTGAAACAATATAATCATTTTTTTGAAATATATTTAAGATATCCGAAAATCTATGAATTGATTACCTATAATCTTACCTGTTCATTGATTATAATGCACTTCAAGTGTAATATCTAGATGGCATGGATTTCTTAATATAGATGCATTTTTTTAACCTAATATTAATGCATCTTAATTATTGAACCCAAATCTGTAATGTTATTCTTGTTTAAAAGTTTGATATCTTTTTTTAATTCATTATTATACTTTAAAGATAACAAAGCAATGACGTCCATGAGATTTGACGTTTAAACAACTGGTTATTTATATGATTTGAGATTGAACATTGATTTGGTTGGAGATTAAGCAAGAATGAAATTATCTTTTGTTTTTATAAAATATTAAGAAATAGTTCGGGTGTTTTTTTTTTCTCATCATGCAAGCTGGATATCGTCCTTTCCACTCTTTGAGAGA
Source organism: Inga laurina (assembly GCA_963855925.1). Taxonomy (NCBI): domain Eukaryota; kingdom Viridiplantae; phylum Streptophyta; class Magnoliopsida; order Fabales; family Fabaceae; genus Inga; species Inga laurina. Next base: position 14,949,279 of record OY979703.1, on the reverse strand, counting down.
TCACAACATAGCAACAAATCAGTTTTTGAAACAATATAATCATTTAGTTTAAATATATTCAAAATCTTCAAAACTCTATTCTGTTCGCTATGCATGAATCGATTACCTATAATCTTACCTATAATTTGATTATACCACACCTCAATTGAAAAATATACATGGCATGCTTTTCTTAAAAGGACATATTTTTTTTTAAAAAAAAAAAGGAAAAGAAAGATTAGGGTTGAGACCTGAGATGACTATTTTGATCTTTTATCAGTATCACTCAGCTCTACGACAAATACATCTAAAGTTTTTGGAAG